>JAUPFV010000002.1:225585395-226936248 GCA_036936605.1 Limnanthes douglasii subsp. nivea
TATAAGTAATGTTATAGAGACAAGAGATGAAATTCGTATAAAATAAATTTACAAGAGATGGTTTGAAATTGTTTATCTAGAGACATTGGGGAAACAGAAACATTGCGGTCATCCAAAGGTGAAACGAAAACTAGTTGTTGATGCATCATCCATTAAATGAGATGAATGTAATTGGGAACATGTCGATGCGGCTGATAAAGCCAACGATGTTCAGTGCCATACCCCTTTTAAAACTCCAAAGGTTACCACCCGTAAAGCAGTTCCAAATGTTAATATGATTCATGCAGAGCTACTTAAAATACTTCATACTTCTTCGATTGCATCTTTTTCTAGCAATAATGTACCATGGGTGCATATTAGTGTGCATCATTGGTTCTTATGACTTAACGCCCATGGTGCAAAAATACTTGTATTGTTTATGCGTAAACTATTTTTTAAGTTTTTTGTATATTGAAGTCTTCCTCATTTACTATCACGTGTTCTGGGTTAATCTTATTCAATGATTATGGTTAAGTATAAGTTTTAATTTTTTGCATAAATGTTAGTTTTAGGTTTATAGTTAGTTTGCAGTGTAAGTTTACTTGTAATTGTTCATGTTTAATCTTATTATATGTTTATGGTTTATTTGGCACTTGGTTTTTGCATAAGTTCTAGTTTTAGGTTTATGGTTCGTTTGGAGTATAATTCTTAGACATATTTTTAATTAAATTTTTATTAGTAAATTTGGGTACAAAATAAGGTACTACATAATAAACTAAGTAAAATAAAATAGTAAAAATTCAAATCACCCGTCTTCCAATGCGATACAAAATATAAACATGAAGAAAATTATAGGTCAACCTAGCATAACAAAAAAAAAGTCCAATAAAAAAACCAACTAGCCAAAAGAGAAAGAAGTTGCAATACTTGGTGTCTTCACCCGAGTGCACCCTCTAAATCTTCTCGGACACGTAGGATGTTTAGAGATCGAACTGCCTCGAGGAGTCTATCGTCGTTAGTGCGCGCATGTAGGGTAGCCACGTACCAACCATACTAAGATAGATAATCCCAATATCTGGTCATCATCGATCGCTTATAAGTAGTAACAGTAACGGTCAAACGATCATCAGGTAGTAAGTGCTGACGCCAATCTAGCCAAGTACTCTCACGGAAAGTGGATCGGGCAAGATATCTCTTCTTATAACCAGGCCTTGGTACAAATGGAGGTTTTAGTTCATCCTGAACACGTCCAAACTGGCGCATCACTCAATCGGGCATGTATCCATCTATCGTGCTCATCATCCGCAATGGATAAGTAACTAAGCGGGTATCATGGATATGGAACTGGACCCTTATGTGCTCGTACAGCTCGAACACGACCTCTAAAACAAAAAAATATAACATCTAATTAGAAAAAATATGACTAGTGAAAGATAAATTACTTATAAAAGTGGTTACTTACATCCTTCTTATTCTGATCTGATAGAAGCGGCGCATCATCGAATATGGGTGGACGTTGGAAAATATCTCACGCAACTATCTTATCTTGAACCGAGCACATTTTATGGACTACAGCTTTGTGTAAACCTCCTCGACATGGAGTCCCAATATACTCGCATAATACCCAAAATCCTCCTAGCGTGGGGCTGTAAAAACATCTAGAGTCCTACCAACTACAAGAAGACCTATAATGCAACTAACGTCATCTAGAGTGATGGTAATCTCCCCAAAGAATAAGTGAAAGTGTTGGTATCCTGATGCCAACACTCAACAAATACCTCATTCAGTATCATATGAGTGAAGAATTGAGGCAGTTGAGCAATGAGTGGTCTGAAAGGAGTACGAGATAAGTGACGCTGCACTAGCTCAGTTCTCAAGTACTATATACGTAGCACATTATAAGGTGCATGTACGCCTAGAGAACAACGCGGTTGTAAATAAAATATTAAGTAAGAAAACATATGAAAGTAAAACTTAACTAACAAGAGTGTATAATAACTTGATACTTACTTGGCCGATGCAGACGTGGATGACATCAATCTCCTCCACATTCAAGACATCCTGTTTGAGATCACCAGTAGCATCCACTTTAATGCTAACTGATTGTGGTGGTACCGATGTATGCACTGAGCGCGGTAAACGATGAGCTGATGGTGGCGGTGATGTATGTTTAACAGGTGATCGGTGTACCGTAGGTGATCGTACATGTGGTACATCACGCCTTGATGTTCCCCTAGCAGCCTCTTCAACATTTTTCTCAATATTTTTTGGGTTCCTTTGGCATTTGTGAAGGTGGCGCTATAACCGTTCGCTATGCTCCTCCTCTAGCTCCTCCTCCCTCGATTTTTGTTCACGTTTTTCTACGGGCCCTCTCATCTTCAATAGACTTAATGATCGCGATATTTTTTTACCAGGTTGAATCGTCCTAGATCGAGGAAGACCTTTTGGTCGAGGATCAACAAACCGAGCACTGAAATAAAAACAAAAGAAATAAGATTCGTCACAAAAATACATAAACAATTAACGCTTAAATTTTTTTAACAATCACGTAGATATAAAAACTTAAACTATTTTTTTTCAAATTATATTTTTTTAGTACTTTATATTTTAAAATAAATAAAATAAAATTTTGGGTGTGCACCATCAGTGCAAGGATAACACACCGGTTGGGTGCTTGGACGCACCCCTCCGGTGCCGGATATTTTCTGACCGTTTCTGGCGAGAACAATTGCAAAAAAACCTCCACAAACCCTATATTTAACCTACCATAACCCTAAATTCGAACATAACTATAAATCTAATGCATGAAATTCACTAAACAACCTATCCAAGTCACCAAATTTCAACTTAAAACAAACTAAAATCCATCAAGAAACAACTAATTAAAGTTTGAAAATTAGACAAATATACCTTGGTAATGGTGAAAGAGGACATAATTATTTTTTCTTCAACGTAAGATTGTTGTTTCGCCAGATTGTAGAGAGAAGGTATAGAGAATTTAGAAAGAATGGAGAGTGAAGTGAGAAGTTATAGAGAAAATTAAAAGGATGTAGGTTGGTAGGAAACAAAATAAGCTTAAACATTGTAAAAAATATATTTTAATAAATGTACATTTACACCAAAATGGGTAAACTCAAAATTGGATAAACTTAAGGGACATGCTAGAAAAACGTCATATTTTGATATATATCTCACCGTACCCCTCTTTTTTTTTAAACTCAAACTTGAATTTTCTAATTTTTCCTTTCACCATAACTAATTGGAACCATGCAATTTACCTCCTAAAATTGCATAGAATTTGAAACCCCCTAAAAATTACCCTAAACCCTGACTATTTACTACCCTAAAACAAATATTTCACAACCCAAATCCACAAAATCGATTCTGTTTTTAAAAGCATGATTTCGGCATGATTTTAGGTTTTGTTTTCATATATTTCTGTTGTAGAGTTGTTTGTTACACACAGATCCGTTGATTTGGCTTCAATTTTATTGGAAATGGTGTTGTTTGGATAAATCTAGGACTACTGGTTTTACAGGTGCTCGTCGCACGTCGCGTGCTACCAGATTTGTGTTCGTCGCATGGTTGTGCGACCAATAAGGGTTATTATCGCATGCGAAGCTAGCACCTAACTGTCGCACACGACAAAGCCCAACTTTTTATTTTAATTACATTTTTTAAAAATCTGATTAGATAATAAATACAAAGAAAAAATAGAAACAAATAATTCTATTTAATTATCTTAAAAGAGAAGAAATTGAGTTTAAAGACTAAAAACAGTAAGAGTGAATATTGGATGATAAATAACCAATAATTTTTTACTCTAATAAATACCCAATAATTTTGAAATATAATAATTCTTCCTATATATTTTTAACTTACTAACTCTTAAATTAATTAAAATTTCGAAATTAATTTTGACATAATAAGTTAATATATACGAATATTGGTAAACCATTATAATATAAAATTTAATTTTGAAATTTTAATTAATTTTGACGGTCAATAAGTTAATAATATATACGAAAAGTTATTATATTTCAAAATTATTGGATATTTATTAGAGTCAAGAAACATTATTGGGTATGTATTATCCAATATTCACTCATACCCTTTTAGTTTTTAAATTTATTTTCTTCTCTAGAATTACCCGTTTCTATTATTTTTCTTTATATTTATTATCCCATCAGATTTTAAAAAAATGTAATTAAAATTAAAAGTTGGGCTATATCGCATACGACAATTAGGTGCTTGTGTCGCATGTGACAATAACCCTTCCTGGTCGCACGATCATGCGACGAACACATAGCACTCGACGTGCGACGAGTACCTACAAAACTAGCAACTATAGATCTATTCAAACAACACCATTTCCAATAAAATTAAATCCAAATCGACGGTTCTACATGTAACAAATAACATTACAACACTAATCTATGAAAATGAAGCCTAAAATCACGATTTTAATAACATAATCGAAAAAACATAATTTTGTACCACTTAAACACAAAGAAATCTGGAAATTTTTTATAATGGGAGGCTTGTATGGATTATCTTAATGTTGTTGTGGCTTCAGATTTTTCAAAAATTACGCTTTGATTTTTGATGAAATTTTTGTGCTTGAGAGGTTTTGTGAGAGATTGAGAGGAAAAAAGGGGGGAAATGGTGAGAGATTTATAAAATGTTTTTATACCTAGGTTTTCTGGGAGGGGCAAATTTGTCCAACATCTGGAGAGAGATCTATCAAACAGGTGTAGGATCCAGCCTTGTAAGATCCATAAAAATGTGTAATTTTTCTAGCCTTGCTCTAAACTTAAATTCGCTTTGGAAATATATAGAATGATTCATGTTTTGAATCTAAAAAAACACCATTAAAAATATGGGTCAGGCTAGAAATAAAACACATTTTTATAAATCTTACTTCGCTGGATCCTACACCCATTTGATATATCTCTCACCTGATTTTGGATAAATTTGCCCCTCCCAGAAGCGTAGGTATAAAAGCATTTTATAAATCTTCCACCATTTCTTTTCTCTATTTTCTCTCTTTCTCTTTCTCTCTCTCTCTAAAAACCTCTCAAATATCAACTAGCACAGAAAATCAAAGCTTGTTTTGAAGAATCCGAACTCACGACAACATTAAGGTAAGCCATACAAGTCTCCCACTATAGTTTTCTCTAGTTTTCGGTGTGTATAAGTGGTAGAAAATAGGGTATTTCGGTTTTGATTTTAAAAGTAGAATTTTTACATGATTTTATGCATTGTTTTATTAGATTAGTGTTATATTGTTGTTAGTCACATTAGGATTTGTATTTTTGTCTGTGATTTTGTTGGAAATGGTTCTCTTTGGATAAATCTAGGAATTTGGATCTCACAGGTGTTCGTCGCATATTAATGCTACCAGAAAAAAACTCGTTGCACGATCGTGCAACCAGGAAGGGCTATGGTCGTTTGCGACTTATGAACTTACATGTTCGTCTGCGACCATGCGACGCACCTTATCTCATGCGATGGTTTTAGTATTATATTCGCATGCGACGGGAACTCTTTCAATTTTTTGTGTGTTTTCACTAATATTTCTTACTTTATGTTTTTTACAGAATGGGTCATATCAAAATTACTGTGAAAAAACCGTTTAAAAAAGATAAAGCTCGGGCGCGTGAGGCAGAGGAAGCTAATGTTTCCCCTGAGCCCGTAGAAGTTGCTCCCATCGAGGGATAATCTGCTGGTAGCCGGATGAAACGACGCCTCTGTCGTCGTGCTCCAACTGATGATGAGATTAGTTTGGGTGCTGGCGATAGCAGTGGTACAGGTCCGTCTTTGCACGCACCCGACTTATCTTACGTTTCGGAGGCACCGGAGGCACCTGTGGTACGTTACGAAGATGACGCACCCGACACATCATGCATACTCGAGACCAAGGATCCCGAGTTCTTGTCGGTGATGCCACACGTTCCGGCTCTCTATCCCGATTACGCCCTACACGAGGCGGTTAGTGTTAATCACAGAGATGTAAGTTTTAATTCTCTAACTTTTTTGTAGAATTTATTTATTATTTTAATAGTCACTTACGTGATTGATACATATTACAGGATAAGGTCTCCTTGTGATGCTTCGCTATGTACGATAGTCTCCATAAATGGGACTTAAAAAAGCAGAGCAGGGTACGGGCGAAGGTGATAGAGACTATATTTGGCCCTCTCGTCGAAGCACTCTCCCGCTGGCTTACCAACCTGCATTTGGTGTAGGCATTCTTCGAGCGATGGCATGAGGAGACTTCTTCATTTCATTTCTCGTCCGAAGATATTTCTGTGACTTTAGATGACGTCCACGTCATCACTGGACTACCGGTCACAGGTGTGCCTTTTCATGTTTTATCGTTTGATGATGAGATTGAGTGGAGACAAACGTATGCTAGCATCTTAGGTGTCCGATCAGCAGAGTTGAATAAGAATCTTAGGTATACTAGTAGCATGAATCTTAGTTGTTTGCGCAACTTATTCACGGGTGATAGATATAGTGATAGTAAGATCATAGATTAAAGAGTAGATCATGTCACCCGTACGTACATATTATTCTTGTTAGGTACCACCATTTGCGCCAAGAAAACCGGCAATAGTATTCCCTTAGATTACCTCCAGTTTTTGACCCAGTACGAAGTTATGAATCGGTTAAACTGAGGTTAGTTGTATTGGCGCAGTTGTATAATGGCCTTAGCCAGGGATCGTTGCATGGTACATGGGGTATTTGTGGGTTTATGTGACTGCTTGAGGCGTGGATATTTGTTCACTTTACCTAGTTTAGAGCTCCACTATTTAGCGATTATCATTTATCGTTGCCCCATATGTGCTGACATGCGCCACAAAAGATCGGTGTTTCACAGGATGTGCGCAGGGAGTTGAGGCATGCACTACCAACGTGCGCGGAGTCAGATGTAAGTAGTAATTTTTAATTTTAACGTTATGTTTTTTAACTACTATAGTTGTCTAACTTGTTAACTTATTTATTTACAGGTCGTTTTCCGTTCCTATACTTATATACGTGACGAGCACCCATTCCACGATGTCAGTTGGGTTGAATTGACGCTAAAGACGTTTGACATCGTTGTTCTGTACTACCCCGACCGTGTCACTCGTCAGATATGCCACGTACAGCTCATTCCAAAACATATAAGTCCTCCTGCCTCCAAAAAGCAGGCAAGAAGACGGTCTAGAGATACGTCTGGGATGGTTATCTGTGGCGGGATCAGGAATATCATCGTTACACCACTGTTGGAGCGGAATACCACGGTAGGGTAGAGAGCAGTGATGCAATATACCGGGTTTGGACGAAGAAGAACCTTTGGTATATACTAGCTCTACTTCAGTTGGAGGATTTCAGATGCAGCCTCAGGGTGGTGCTGGCTTCGCAGGATATGATCTGATTGCACAGTTTGGTCCCTCCATACTGGCGCTAAAGTATAATGATTTAGTACAGACAACCCTTCAGATGTGTAGGATTGCTGAGCGATATAGACGTCGTTGATTTGTAGACATTCAATGTTTTATCATTATGTTATTTCGTTTTTTAGATTTTGTTATTTTAACGTTTGATTTGTAAACCTTTTAACATCACTATATTTTTATATAATTATCTCTATGTTTTTACATTGCATTTGGATTTTTATTTGAAAACAATCTTTTTTTGCCAAAATCGTAGTTAAATGCTAAAATCAACTAGGGTCAAAATTAACTCCCTCCAAAATTAACCCCGCCAAAAGTTTTTCCCACCATTGTCACTTCCCGCCAAAAACAACTCCTCCTAAGATGGTATCCCACATTTATTTCCCTATAAAAATGAGCTAATAATGAGTCTAACAAGTAACACAACCAAACATTCACAGCCTATAAAAAAACACAAAGACATTTACATACGGAGTTCAACGTCGATGAAGACTACCAGTTGCTTCACGCAGTGAAGGTTGTTCGCCGTGAGATGGGGGAATATACAAGTGATACATTTTTTGAGCGAGTCATATGCATGATGTATTTCAGTTATGGTCGTGCGGAACAAGAGGTCTTATTTTGTGCAGTCGTGACCAAATAAAAAACATGTACCTTTTTGTCCAACCGCTACAACATTTACTCTTCTTTCCATTTAAGATTAAGCAAGAAGTGGCTTCCGTCTGGAACATGAATGTCGTAGACTACATAACTAAGGATATGGTGGCGTATCTGGATGATAGGATTGTAGAAAAGGAGGAAATGGATGATTCGGAAGGCAACATGGGATACGACTTTGACGACTGAAGATTCATATTTTTCCAATTGTGTTTTTTAGTTTTTATGTTTTAATTAGTTTTTATGTTTTGTTAAGCTGTTGTTCGATTTAGAGTCCTATGTTGTTTACATTCAATCGTCTTGCTTTGTACGCACGTATTTGTAGCCAAAATTTAAATTTCATCTCTAAGCTTGAAAATGGGGGGGCAAAATGTAATACAAAGGTCGCACGCGACGGGTCCAAAACACCATCACGTTTAGACCCAGCGATAACCATGCCTCTATTACAAAATCACTGCCAAAATTATGGCCTACCGTTGCGCGCGACACTTTCAAAACACAGTCGCAAATAGATGTCGCAACAAGCATGTCCATGGTACGAAACCACTGCCAAAATTATGGCCTACCGTCGCACGCGACGCTTGCAAATACAGTCGCAAACGAACGTCACGGCAAGCATGTCCCTGGTTTGAAATGAACTATAACTCAACATTAACTCAACTTAATATAATAATAGCTAAAAATTAAAATAAAGCTACTCAACAATCGGCAACATTAATTCAACTTAAATAAAACTATAACTAAAATGACATCTGGTGTTAGGGGAAAGATTAGTGGAATACAAAATAATTGACATCGTACAAAATTATATCAAATAACGACTCTTGTTAAAAAGGTTACATGCGGCTTTTCGTTCAAGTTCATTTTTCCAACTGGCATTAGTTGTGTAAATTTGTTGAAACGATAGTAGTATGGGTGCGCCCATTGACCCGCTTCTTTGGTGGTGTAAGCACCCCAGTAGGGGGTATAATGGCGGCAATGGTCCATCGGGTGAAGTAGTAATCTGCGAGAAAAAATACGAATATCAATGCATTTTGTATTAAGTAAGTAAAAAATGTAAAAGGATGAGATACTTACATTAACAAAGTTGCATCCATATATGAAAGCAATCCCAACTTCTATGATCTTTGAATTGGTCAAGGGTGGGCGTCCACAGATTGATAGATTCGTTAATGACGCTGCTTGCGATACATGGTATACCATGCATTGATACCTTATCGCAATGACTAGTCCTATGTCCGGAAATGTCATCCAAAAGTGGCTACTAGGGTTGGGCTTGAAATAATTCAACCTATGTGCCATATCATCAAACACCTTGGGAGAACCATATACATCCAACCAAGATGCACAGTTTTCTCACAACTCCTTCAACAACTCTCGTCTAATATCTTCCCATCTATCTTCATTATTGTATATTGAATGAACTACGGAGTGATATCCGCATTGTCCATCCAGAATAATTTCAACTGACTTAATAATATAAGTGTGTAGAAATATCGGGATCCAATCCGGATATAATGTTAACTTCCCATTCTTAACAATTTTCTTTAGCCGACCAACTTTCTTTTTATTAAGCGGAGGTGTGGGGTGGTATGACGGGAACCACTTTTGATGCGGTCGTGCTCCCTAACGTGTTAACGGGTGTACTACCTATCGAGTTAGTCGGAGTACTAGCAATAACGGTTTGTTTAATGGGATATTCCCACAAATTAGGGTTCTGTTTAGTCAATTTATCAACGCCTCCTTTTGGCCTACCCTTAGCTCTAACCGCTTCTTTAGGATCTTGAATATGACTAGTCTCGGGCGTCAATATTTTTATTACCTGATTGATAATGTGATCTTGTTGGTCATGGCGAAAACTACGAATGGACTTGTCTATTATTGATTTTTTTTTTCAATTCGGCCTCACGAGAAGTGGGATATCTATGAACAATATCTAATCTTCTCCAAAATATATCCACATCTTCTAAAGGGATGCACCTACCATATCTAGCTATAAACATAATTTCACATGCACAAGGTAACCCATGTGTTTACCTAAGGAAACATCATCCACATACTACCTGATATACTCTTATATTTATAGTATGTAGAATAGCAAGCATCAATATTTTTAGGCCCGCATGTGACACATGACCTTTAAGATTCTGGTTCAAAACACCATCAAAATCGGTAATTGTACGAAACTTACTTCGCTCGAACGATTCGAGGATCCCCTCATGCTACTTCATAAGTAAGCTGTGAACTGTTTCCCAAAAAAGCTCAAAAATTGCATTGATTCGTCCTAAGGTAAATTTTGAGGGGCGAGTGAGCACCCTTCGTCCTACATAATACAAGTACAAAATTAGGATCTTATTTTCAAAGAGATATAATAGCAAAACCAAAAATTGGATAAAAGGACATACCTATTTGAAGTTGTTTGGCCATAATGTTGTATCTTGTTCGTTCGATATTGAAGAAACTTGTCACCATATTTCGTTATCCATGCGTCCATAACGTATGCAAAACACTTGGGTTGAGAGGCGAACATCTCCTTCAATGTAGCTAGATTTTTTTTCGTAGCTCTCAACCGTGTTCGCTCCGGTAACGTAGCCATAAAACTCAAAAATTTGTTTCGCAACCACATCATCGTGCAATATCTTTCGTAACATCCCAAGAATGTTCTTACTAATATGTCATGTGCATAGCAAGTGGTGTGTGCCCAGAAATATATCCTCGATTGCTCGCATGAGAGCTAACTCTTGATCGGTAATAATAAAGCTCAGAAATACGCACACACTATCCATCATCAAACCACGAAAAGTTTCCAAAGCCCATATATAATTCGTTATCTTATCTTCGCTCATAAATACATACGCAACAGTGAAAGTAATGGAAGTAGACATTAACCCAGTAATCTCTAATAAAGGCATCTTATATCTAGTCGCCTTGTAGGCACAATCCATGAATAACACATTAGATAATGTACGTAATAAGTCTATGCTCGTAGGATGTGCGGAAAAAAAAAATCAGTGATCACCTTTGAATCGTCTTTCAAACGCTCCCACGTGGAGTATCCATTCTCCTTCAATTTCGTCAACAAATATTGCATTTGTGTTTGTCCCCCGTGCTCAACATCCCAATGTTTTTGGCGGCAATTGTAGATTGCACGCATGTTCAAAATATTCTCAGGATAATGGTACTTCAAACCGCTATATATCTCCCTAGGACGCGAACCAAGGTGAGACAAACTACGAACTAGTTCTTCTTCATCCCGTTTTAGCCTACAAGCGCGGGAATGACCGTCTAAGCAAACGTAGGGATCGTGATTATGTGTACCATTTATCACCTCCAAACGATATTTAATGGCTAGTACGTCAATCAGATGACCTTTTAACGCAAACCGACAATTACATTTCTTCGTGGAAGTCTTCCGCTTTATTAACGTTTCCGGCTTCGCTTTTGATACGAATACACCTTACCGCTCGCAAACGTAATCTAATCTAGGATTTCTTTCCAATTTCCCGCTATTGTAGAGCTTTAACTTAAATGTCCACAAAAGCATCAAATTCATCTTTCGTAAATAACCTATCTGTTTTGAATATTCTAGTGTAATCAACATCCATACATGAAGGCTTGGCAGGTTCCTCCTACAAAATATAATATTTTAATCTATAAGCATCGCATGCGAAAAATACTACAAGATCGTTGCATGGGCACGTTCTTTTAAGTTGTCGCAAGAGAAACGTTTAAAACGTTGTCGCATGAAGATTTGCGACACATATCGTATAGTTGTCGCACGATCTTGCGAAGACGGCGACGTTCATCGCACGATAGTCGTGCGACCAGGTAAAAAAAGTCAAATAGAGTTCTGCTACTTACCTCCATGTGGTAAGCGTCCTCCTCGTCTAACAAGTCTTCCAAAGAGACGCCCATTTCATCATTTTTCATGGATACTCTGATTTTTGGATTGTTGTGGAGGATTTTATGGGTTTGGGTAGAAAATTGTAACTTATAGGGTTTAGGGTAGTAAATATTGATGGATTTCAGATTTTTGGTTGTATTGGGGTAAATGACAATTAAGTGTAATTACCTAGAGTAGAATAATAATTTTGAAATTTCAAATTTTAAGTTTAAAAAAGAAAAGATAGAATAATAAACCTATCAAAATGTATTTTTATTTTCTGGCCCGAACCTTAAAATAATATTCGTTAATATAATACATTTAACGTGGATCATCATATATTTTAAAATAAACCCAAAAAGATATTTTGCTAAAATTCACAAAATATAGTATTCATAATTATAATTATGAAGTTATAAAGATAAAAGAAAACTTAAATTATATATTAATCTATAATTTTTATCTGAACAAATATTATAATGGGTTAACCAATAAATTAGAAGTACGAAATATAATAAATTAGACCAGCATATGCTATAATAACGAGTTTAAACTAAATTTAACAACTGTATAATAACCATTAAACATTTTCTGAAAATCACATTAGCATAAACAAATGCTATGGGTTACAACAATACAATCTATTATCATCTACCAAATATATGTAAAAAATCCAAGCACATGCTACACAAAAACATAAAAATTCCGTTAAAAGTAATCACAAGCGTGATTGGCAATAGAGAATTGTTGGGCTTGCAGACGAGCACTATCCTCGGATACCAAAGCTTGTATCAACAAAGTCTTGACTTGCCAAGGCTGAAATGGAAATTTCTCTCTCGTGTAAGAATTGAGCAAGGCAGCACTCCCCTCCTTCAGCAACACACCGTATGCGTTCTCATCGTCATTCCTTCCCGTTGATTCTAATATAGTCAGATCCGATCTGTACCGTTCGCGAGCCGAAGAGCCAAACATCTTTGACACCGTTGATGTTTGTGGCACCATTTTCGGCCATCTCTCTATCCTACTACTCCAATACCTAAAATCCATAAATAAAATAAAATAATAGTATGGCCATATAAAATTTCATTTTAATTTTTTAAATATTTAGAGAAAGATAGAGATTAGAGAGTTTACTGCGGGGTACATCTTCCTCTGCTTCGGGTGTAGAAATAAGCAGGTTGAGATCGAGTTGCGTTTGAGTCGGTAACTGCAAAGAGAAGAAGAAGACAAAGAATGAGAAAGAGTCGACTCAGTACTGACACTATTGTCTTCTTCTCCTCCATATCCATATGGCTTGTTTGGATGATGGACATGGACATATTCATCTCTGCATATTTGGGAGCAGAGTTTCAAAAAGATACTTCTCTTCTTCGCTCAGTTTATTATATCTCTCTGTCTCTTCTTACACATAAAAAGCAAATCTTGTTCTTCTTCTTTAACTTTGGGCTTTGGCTCCATTCTCGATAATACTTTTGTGTATATTGACGACTCTACCCTTCTTCAGTTTTATCTTTTCTATTATTTATGTTTCACACCTCCACAAACCAATTAAACCAATAAAAAAAGACTACCTATTTCAAATTTCAAACAATTTGGGTTTTATATTAAGAATCTAAAAACCAGTGTCATGCACGGATCTATAGGGCTGACAAATGACTAAAACTATTTGTATATATCGATTAATGGTATACAATTTTAACATTAATTTAAATTTATTTGTTAAAAATTAAATTTATTTACATCATTCAAAAAGAATCCGTCGAGCTGATGAATTTCATCGGATTCGTCGGCCGAAAAGTAATAAAAAATGTTAATTAAGGATTGGACCCAAAAATAGGAAGAATTTTCGGTAGGATATGAGAGGATTAGTGGTTAACACGTGGAGCTATGGAATTATTTAATATTATTTATGATATTGATAAGTTTATAGTGTACCATCCAATAGTTTATGGTCCACGTAACTATATTCTTTTTGGGTGGATTTATAAATAGTATATAATCGTATTTATTAAATATACATTTTGTATAATCATATGTCTAAAAAGATAAGTATTTAGACATGTGTTAGTGTAATTAAATTGCAATCGTATCTATTAAAATATGTTATCAGTGAAGATATTACGGGGTGGAGAAAAAATCTAAAAACATGCACAATGGTATTTGTTATAAAGTTAGGACGGAAATATAATAGTGTTCTAGACGTTTTTGAGTATTATAATATATATATATATCAAAATAAGATAAAAGTAATTATAATAAATATGGTTTATATTGAAATTTCAAATATTATTGTCATTGTTACACAAATAATTAAAATGGGATTAAAAAACTTAAAATAAGAACGTAAATCTAAGTTAATTTTATTTGTACTTCATTTTGCTCATAGCTTGAAAATGTCATTGTCATGACATAATATACGTTACACAAATAAGTAAAATGTGATTAAAAAACCAAAATAAAAACATAAATCTAAGTTAATTTTACTTGAACTTCCTCTTACTCATAGCTTGAAAATGTTGAATGATAGTTGTGTTACTAATCGTGGTAAATACACAAATGTCACCAAATAACCATTAAGCCACGAATCGTTCATTCTATTTCTCAACTCATTCATATAATTCAAACTTGAGAAAACTCACTCAACACTCGTCGTTGCTACAGGTAAAAGCAAAGTCAACTTCAAATGATCATAAGCCCAATTGAAGATTTTATGCTTTTATGTATTCACAATAATACTCGAAAGTTTTGCAAGTCCTTTCATCTTGTGTCTCTCCTCCGGTTAACTTCAGTAATTAAATTAGAGACATTTGTATTTGCTCTTTTATATTTACGAGTTGTTTTAAAATATCTATGCACCATATAATGACAAACATAAAACTCAATCAACAATAAAATTTAAATTTAGAAAAGCAAAATAAAAATTATGATTGATGCAAGTCTATTTTCTCTTAAATTGAACTCTACAACTCTCTATCTTAAGAAAAAACATAGATCAACCAATATTATTCTTGAATAATAACATAAGATAATAGAAGAACAATTGTTCTAAAAGATTGTATCTTGTAGTTATGTTTTTCTTACTAACACTATAAAATCTATATAAATTTATATTATTTTTTAAATCAATATATTTAGTTATATTAAAATAATTATATTATAAACTTACATATTAGAGCTCTAAGCTCTAAGATTTCGAAACAAGGGATATTCGAAAGTTAGACTAAAAGGGTCTGAAAACTCTTCCGAGCCCTTTGCAAAGAACAAGTCTCTACCATTCTTGTTCAACTCTACTGCCCATAGTCGTTGGGGACCTTCAATGTCACCCAGGTTGGTAGATCACCTCCATAGCCGCTCACAAATGCCTGGTGGAATGCTCTGTCAAATACATGACATTATATATTATTTATATTCTCTCTTCAAGTATAATCATATCTTATGAATATAGATAGATAACAAAAAATTAGCTAGACAAAAAAGTGAAAACGTAATAATAGCACTTCCAAACACTTACAAGTTTACGGTAAATAATATCTTGTTGAGTGATGAGCTTGAAAAACTGAAGTGTTTTTGAAGTAGACATCATATCCAAACTGTTACTACTACTTATATCTCCTGCAATTTTAGGAATCCATAAATAAATTTCACTAATCGGATCTATAAACATATATCATATGCATGACTAAATCAAGTAATAGTAAAGACTATAAATCAAGTAATAGTAAAGACTATATATATATATATATATATATATATATATAGTATACATTATTTTGAGAATCGAACCCAAAACCTGTGGGTTCCTAGCATTGTTCTTCACCAGCTACACTAACACTTGTTAGCTTTATTCAAGTACTAAACATATCCTTTAACGTATCAGGTGGGTTCCTGGGGGCCCAGGAACCCACCTGGATCCGCTTATGGTTATAAGTTTACATGTAAAAAAACAATTTAGGTAGTGTTTACTAACATGTGTAATCTAATTTCAAGCGCATCCGTTAAAACTATGGTTATTGAAAATAATATGAAGTGGAGCAAAAAAAACATATGAATTACATATTACCTCACTATGGAAACTTAGCATGTGAGTTAGCAAAAACAATAGTGTCACATCATCTAACATATAATTTAAAATGTTGATTGAAGTATTCTTTTTATTTTGTTAATTTGACATATCAATTAACATGCCACTATATAGAAATGATTTACTTGTTAACACACTATGAGAATTTAGCATGTGAGTTAGCAAAATAATTGCCACGTTATCTAACATATAATTTAACATCTTAATTGATTTTTTAATATGTTAACTAAAAAGTAAATTTATGATATCATCTAACCTATTAGTGTACATCCTTATTTTAGTTATTATAAATAAATTATAAGTTTTTAATTTCAGAAATTTGTTTTTAAATATAGTATTCCTACCCCAAACCTAATTTCACATAAAATCTTAAGAACCATTGTATCACTATACATGCTCTCACATTATTAGATTTATTTTGATTATTATAAATAAATTATCACTTTTTAAATTTGAGAGATTTGTTTTTAAATTTAGTATTCCTACCCAAACCTAAATTCACATAAAATCTTAAATAAATATTAAAATATGTTTAATTTTAATATATTTTACTAAATTAGTTTGTTTATAGGAATAGTTCTTTTTTTAGAAAGGAACAATTCTTCCCAATATGTAATAAAATTTACTAACAAAATTAGATAACAGATTTATGGATTGAAATTGAAGGCACTCGGAGAATCTTGTATAAGATCAGCAAGATCAAATACATACGTTACATCGACATTTAAAGAAAATGAGATGTGAATATTTTTACGTATGACGAAAGTGACGATGCATGTATTTTATGTTTATTCCTCGTAATTTCACATCAGCAAATTCTCGTACCCTCATTATGGCAAAAGTTTTCGTTCTCCTTGCTATAATGCATACTTTCTATCAAGCTCTGAATCCAACATCAGGGTACTACAACAGAGGCACCATCAGAATTTATCCTTGTTCAGAATACAACCTCGGTGCGTAATTAAATGACGCGATTAAGAGTATCGTCATCAAATTGAACAACAACCACGGACGCCTTTGGCCCTAGTGGCTCGCACAATCATGACATATCAGGCTATACAAGAACCTACACACCCTCAAATGTCTAAAGTATTGTTATATGAGAGAGGCACAACGTGCCAGTCGCATAACCAACAAAACTTATTCGACATGTATGTCATAATATCCCTAAAGCGTGACCCAAACACAACAAAGTGCGCTTGCAAACCCTCTTACACCAAATCTATACTAGAGGGTGTTATATAGTACTCATATTAAAGGGAAATCATTTCAACATGTATTTCCACAACAATCACAATGTGGTTCATACCAGAATACAAATCAAGAGAGCCTTTACTATGAAATATTCCATGTAAGCCAAGATATCACTACCAAATTTCTCTACGTAAGTTACGATATAATTTTCAAGCCGCTTCCTTTTAGTCACAAAACCATTATACACTCTTCTGCCTCAACCAATAAATCAATACCAAACTACTCCACATAAAAAAGGATCATTATCAACTCAAATCCCAATTATCTAATCTAGGTTACACTACCAACTAGGTAGGATTTGATCTAGTGCGAGGGACATACCGAGCAACATAGAGTGACCAGTTTAATTTTATTGTTTGACACCTAAAGTTTTTTATTTGAAAATCATTTTGAAATTTAATTAGTACAAAGTGGACAAGTATGATGGTTCATATGACCTTGATCACCATATTTATTTGTTTAAAAATGAGATATTATTATATGGTGGGGATGACAGTTTCTTCTATCGGTGCTTTCTAAATGTCTATGAGAGAAAATGTATTAAATTTGCTCAACCAATTCTCAAGGGGTTTATTCGATTATTTGACGAGTTATGGTCACCTTGTAGGATTATATTTTGGGAAATAAGATAATTAAAGGGTATGAAGACTACATAAATTAGAGAGAGCACATAAATTAGCGAGGGATAAACGCATAAATTAGCGAGGGATAAACACATTGCTGCTGGTCTTCCGAATTCTCCAAGCGAGAAAGGCAATCAGCCCCACCAGAACACTAATCAAGGGTCATCTTTTTCAAAAAAAACTAGAGCTAAGAAACTTCCATTTATAACAGATCTTTCACCTCTCCCATATGGTTCCTCAGTCCAGGAATCACAAAATCCTTTACCTAAGTAGAAAGCCGTTTCCAGTGTCAGGAAACCTTCACCATTTATCGCGGTGGGATCGGATACAGAAAAATCACCAGACAAGTTAACTCCTCGCAGAGTTACGCGTCAGTCCAAAACCAAATCCACACCCACATCTTCAAAACCCTCCAGTTTTGAGGTAACAAAGGTTGTACCACAAGCAAAAACATCCGGGAAGCAGCCTCTACCAGATACTAGAATATCAGAAGCATCATCTGTACAATCTTCTGAACAGTTGTTTACAAAACCACCCGAATAACTACCCTCAAGGGTGTCAAAACAGCCTATTTCAAAACCATTTGAACAGTCTTCCATAGTGATGGAAGAAAATATGGAAGATAACATAAAGGAATCCCTTTTCGAGGCTGAGGCGTCCGGTCAAACAGAGGATACAACTTTAGACCGGAAAGGCAAAACTAAGGTGGACATGACTCATCCGGACGCTCTTCCGGAGAGTTTGGAGGGCAAAGTGGGTCCCTATTTCAAGAGAGTAAGTGTCAAATACCTAGTGGCCCTCCAAAATATCAACTAAATGTATACCCACACAGCTGAGTTGGGTTGAATCCAAACTAAATGAGGGATACCAAAGTCAGCATAAGTGAGGATCCTGATTACTCCGGGGACCCCAATGGATTGCAGACTAAATGAGGTGGTAGTCTATACTGAAGTATTGCACTAGGGACTTTGGTTCCCCTTGGATCCAGAGATTATCAGATATTTCCATCTGATCAAGCTGTGTCCCAGCCAACTAAGCCCCAATGCTTGGTACACTCTCCTAGCCTGCATCATGGCGTCCAGGCTGTCCAAGATTCCACTACCGATAGAACAGGTTTGCTGCTGTGGCAAGCTTATGCAAAAACCATCGAATCCCTTTCTACCATTACAATATGGGGAATGACTACAAGGTGTGGATGATCTCTTGGAGCCCGAAAAACCCTGGAGGATACAATTCCTCTTCATTAGTGGGACTTGGGAGAATGACATGAAGATCAAGGCTGACACAAACCCAAGCCTCTTAACCAGTCGCTGGAAGAGCACTGGTGAGTTCCTCTTACCTTTTTCTTTCATCTTTTTAAATTATAAGCTTTTATTTTAGACTAACTGATGTTTCTTTCCAGTTCTTCCGAAGGAGTTCTCGGGCTATCTAGAGGCAGGGCAGGATACTTGCGGCAAGCTAAATACTTGGGCTTCAGAGAACTGGGGAAATGCCTTCCAAAATTGCGCTGGCTACTAATGAGTTTGGAGTTTTCAATCACTGTGCCATAATTAAATCTGAAGGGAAATTTGGACTAAACCACCACGCTAAATATCTGAACAGGACAAATGTACTAATTATTGACTAAACTAGTTTCTAATCAACTTAAAAGTATATGACTAATGGGTCCTTAAACTTAACCCGGTTTCACAACCCGACCTAATAAGCCCATGCGTCAGTAATTAAGTATAAATACCCCAACTAATTTTATTAATGAGGGTGATCAAAATTTATTACTAGTAGGGACCTTAATTATCTCTCTACTCTACACACTAAACACAAAACATCACAAAATTACCAACACACTTTTAAACACTTTACCAGATTACCCTCAGACATAAATAAACCACACTATGGTCCAGCGTGAATATCAACTATAACAGACCGCCGTATAATGGAGATATATTAGACCATGAGGGGGATAATCGTTGATATAATGGTTACAAACCTAATTATGCACCAAACTCGAGTTATGACAATAAGGCTTACACAAATCTTACTCACAATGTAGAGGTAGTCTATGACAAATCTCAGAAGTTCATTCGATTATGAAAACCACTTCGTACAGTTCAAGGGGGAGAGACCATCAAGATCTCAACTTATACTGCAAATATCATAATGATATGGTATTATACTAAGGAATGTAAATCTCTCAAAGAAGAGGTTTAAAACTTGATTTACGAAGAGAAATCAGTAGAGTTTGTACATAATCACTTGAACCTAGAAAGAATTATAGACAATAAGGCTAAACACTACATGAATTTACACCCATAATTTCCTAGTCAAATTATGACTCCTATCGTGCCATCCCGTGAATCTCTAAGCCTGAATAACTACTCGTCATGGATTCTGATAATTTATTAGACCCTGATCTTGATCAATGAGTATTAATGACTATTATAGACAAATATTATTTTTTCAAGAGTTATAACTTTACATAATAAATTTTGATTATGGTTAAAGTCTTGATATTGGTCGGCTAAACTGGATCTCTATTGAAGGTATGAACTTTCGCGTTAGTGCAATGACTTCTCTCTAATTTTAGGTTATCTTGTTGGTTATTCAAGCCCTTTCCTTAATCATAAAAAAGTTATTAACCATTATAGGATGAGATTCAGTCAATGGTGTATTTACATCTCAAGAAATATACATCTTTCTGATTTATAACCTTAGTTTCAAACCCAAAATTCTTCCACATCTACCATTAGCCTTACCTACATATTGTCTTTTACTATGATTGCTTATGCTAGATGGTTTATACATATAAATATGACATAATTGATATCGAGATAGTAGGGGTCGAGGTGAGGTGTATCTTGATGGATGTTGATAACTCATATAATGTATGACATAATGAAGAATGTACATGCACTACGTAAAATAAGTTGAACGTTAATCAAATTTACTGGCAATGAGACAAAAGTACTTGGTGAGTTTGATGTTAGGGTAGTTCTTGAGTGATGCATCCATATGCAATAAGTAATATGTATCTTATGGTTATTGGTCTGCCATCATCTTATAAATTTCTTTTTGGCAGACCATGGTTGACCTCAATGAAACAATAAATTCAATTATCTATCGATATGTCAAATACTATATAAATGATAAAACATATACAATATGCAACACCCAGGGAACCGCACGAGAATGCTACATGGAATCCTTTTTTTGGAAAATGTAGCAATTAATTAGGGCCTTTACTGATGTAGGATAAAAGATCAATATTTAAAAATCCCCCAATATCATTCAATGAGTGGTCATAAAAGTCTTAAGAAAACTAAATGGTAATAACATAGATGACCCGCAAGATCTATCACACTTGGCCAAACCAGGTGAAGCTTTCAAAGAAATAAAGATGTGTCCCAAAGAACGTTCAGGATTGAAGTGATCATGTCAGGTATTCTATACGTTACTATTTTAGAATTTCCAAGCAATAATTTTGATGTCTTTACTTAGAAAACATAAGATGTAACTGGAGTACCATAAATAATTATCTGATATTGCTTAGATATCAACCCATGATTCTACCAAATAAATCAAAACATACGCTTATTTTCTCTCGAAATGATCAAATCTATCATAAAATAAGTAATTAGTTGAGCAAGGTCGAGCATATCAATAAGGAAGTTGATCCCATATGGACCGTGAACCCTGCTTTGGTACATAAAAAGTTAGGCTAATGGTTCATGTGTGTGTACTTCAAAAATTTATATAAGATATACCAAAGGATATGTTCCCCGTTTGTGAATCAATGAACTTGTGGATGCTACTTCATAAAACTGTCTTATGTCATTTATGAATTTGTATCCGGTTACAACCAAATTAAGATTTAGCTAGATAACCAAAAAATGAACGACGCTACAACATGATGTCATTCGAGCTTAAGAATGTCGAGGCTACCTATTAGTGGTTGATGAATAAAATATTCTTATACAGGTTGGGAAAAAACATAAAATCTAACATAGACGATATGTTAATAAGAAATTTCCGGGACACATATCATTTTTCTAATCTAACTAAGATTTCACGAAACTTTGATCTATAACCTTACACTCAAATTGGATAAGTGTACATTTGAGGTGCAGTCCGATAAGTTTTAGGGTTCATGGTACGCAAATAAGAGATAGAAGAAAACTCCTCATAACTATCAGTTTTAACTTCTATGGAGCCACCTCAATTACTTGAAGATGCTCAAATTTGCGGTGGTTAGTTTGCAGCCCTAAACCATTTTATATTACATTCATCTGATAAACAATTTAAGCTCTTCTAAGTGTTGAATGAGGTAGGTAATTTTAGTTGGACTTTAAATTACGACGTGACTTTTAATAAAATAAGTAAGCATCTAACATTGCATAAACTCTATCAAATCCTGTCATAGAAGAGGATCTTTATCTATATTTAACAATGTTTAACCATGTAGTCAGCGTAATATTAGTCATGGAAAAAGTATCACAACGAAAATAGTATACTATATGAGCACAACATTTTTTTTATGTTGAATACAGGTACCATCAATTAGAAACATTGGCATTGACATCGATGGTGGATGCACGTAAAATCTTTTATATTTCGAAGGATATACGATAGTGGTTTGAACATCATTCTCTCTGAACAAGTTATGTAAAAGCAGATATATATATGTTTGGTTAGACATATAGTTAGTTACATATATGGTCAGTTGAATTAAATTATTTTGATATTTATTTTGAGCTTTTTACTGCCATAAAAACACAAGTATCGATGGATTGTATTAGAATTATGGACTCATCCAAACCATAGTGGTTTATATAAAAAGATGGAGGGATGAAAATAAAGAAAATTACGATGGGGAATATTTAGTACCCCTCTCGAGTAAGCAGTTGCATCAAGCTATATATTTTGGGTTTGTGCGCTCTAATAATGGTCATAAGTTCGAGGATATTATTGCGGGTCTTTGCCTACCCAAGGTGTGTGATGCGTGACGTGTCCCCTTTGTCAATTGAATCAACATGTAATAAACCATTCCTTAGGTCAGACTAAAGAAATAAAATATAGTTTATCCAAATATTTTATAGTCCCCCGATGCCGCGCCTACCAGTTTAATAATATTGATTTTCAACAAATTTACAAGGCTGAAAGATTTCTATAGAAGCTCTATCAATAATTGGGTGCGTGAACCAATACCCATGGGTTATACAACACAAGAACCCTTTGATTGACTCAACCCTAAAGGAGGATGAACAACTCATGGTGTTAGAGTTAAACAATTCTCGTACTCAAATAATTAGTTAATTATCATATGGAATTTTACGCAGGACGAAACTGTAGCACGAAGCCTAAAATTATGGTAAACTTAGTTTGTTATATTGAATGTCGTCATTCACAAACAAGGATTTACATGAATTTTGCTTCATACATGATAAATGATTATTATGAAATTATAAATGATATACAAATGAAAGTAGGGTTGAATTTAATCAAGGATAAATGAGATAAGTCTTGGTTAAAGATGAAGCATTACCGTATACTAATGCACAACCGCTACAACTCTCTGGTTTGGAACATGAGGTTTCAGATGGGAGATTAAGTCTTGAGACGTGTTTTCAGCATACTAAAAATCGAAATTAAGAAATTAAATCTCAATCGAAAAGACCATTGTCGATACTAGGAAGAACAAAACAAGGCACCTATAAATTGGCAAACCCATAAGACAAGAAGTTAACACATATGTTTTTGAAACTAGAAAAATATTTATTATAGACTGATGAGTTATGTACAAGTTAAAGCCATGTATATATATATATGCTGTGAATATATCGTAATATTATTCTAGTCTACTATAATAATATCTAGTCTACTATAATAATATATATAATAAAGTATATTTGAATATTGACTATAATAAACCATTTAGTCAATATAATTTATTATTTTCGTTAACACCCCCCTCAAGCTTATGCGAAAGTACTTAAAATGTCGTAGCTTTGATAATAACGTTGCCTTTGAAACTTGAACATAAGTACTTGAAGTGCAAGCTTGATCGAAAGACTAAAAAAAAATCACACTCCCTCTCATCCTGAATCATATATATTAATCATGCCCAACCTGTTACAAATATAAGTAATTCGTGATGCATTGAGCGCTTTTGTAAATATATCTTATAGCTGTTCTCATGTTTTAACATATTTTGTATGACCGACCCCTATAATGACAGACCCAGACAACAAAATACTATAAAAGTACTAGTATAAGGCCAGACTGATTGATCTATATGATGACAGACCCGAGCATGATAAAAAATGCAAGTTGGGCTAACAAATCCATATGACGGCAGACCCGAACCATTACGCTATTGATATTGATATATTATACATTAAAATTAATTGCAGACCTTGGACATATAAATAAGATTTTATATTAATATTTGGGTCATATCTTGAAGGATGAGAATACCGAGATAGTTTATTGAAAATATTGCAGGTTATTATTATTATTATTATTATTATTATTATTATTATTATTATTATTATTATGACTATACATACATGTCATGGATATATCAAATGTAAATAAACAAAGTAAAAAAACTGGATAAAGAACGATAAAGTTTTTAACACAAATTAAAACAAATATATAGATACCCTCCCCATTAAAAAATGGTCAAGATAAATCATATTATTCATGAATAATGTTTTTGAACCAGTACACACATATTTAATTTTAAATGAGAAGTTAATGACACGTTCAAGTCTTTGAGATTGTAGTTAATAAACACATCAATAAAAAGTGTATATGAGAAGTCAATGGTTGTCGGTACAATAATTATGATGGTTTAATGAACAATATTATAACACATCATGACTAGTCAAGTGTGTAAATTTTTTTTATTTAAAGTAATACATTTTGAAATAATTATGTAAAACCATTAAATTAAATCCCTAAGAAGACCTTTAATAATTTTTTTGTAAAATTTAGATGTCTAGTGGAAGTGAAGCCCCATTACCTAACAAAGGGAAACTGGAATGAATAAATTTTATAGTCATTTATTGAGCATTCAATATTATAAATTTTTAGTTTAATAATTCCACAATCAAATTTAGATTTGAAACAATACATTGTTTTTGAGACAATAAGTTTAAGAAGAAGTATGTAGTGAACACATTGATATATGAAGATTAGTTATAAATTATTTATTCATATTCAAACGTTGATAATTAGGATTTTCATTATTGTTCATATTTTACTCACGAGAAAGACCGTTTCTTTAAAAGTTGATGAATGAAAGGAAGATGTAGTTTAAGTTGTCCATAGAAAATAAATCCAAGATCCACAAAAAATTATGAAAGTTAAAGATGATGAAATACTCTTTAAAATATCCACACTAGATTGAAATGAAATATTATATATAGGATTCTTATGATATAACATAAAAAATTAGTTTCAGTCTTGTAATGTCATAAAGAGTTAAATAAGAACATTAAGATCTTTACGATGTAACAAAAAAAATTGATTTTCAACTTTTGTAATGTTATAACAAGTTCTGTAAAAATATTAAGATTATTGTGATGTAACAAAATAATTCAGTGTAAGATTTTGTAAAATTACACAAAGTCTTAACTCTCAAACATAAATCATTGTAACATGAGTGAAAACTGATGTAAGACAGTTCAACTTTAAGATTTTTCTTGTTATCTAAATAAATAAATACTACATGCTTACAAATCCACATAAATAAAAAGGTAACATAATAAGATATATGGAAGATATCGTATTAAACTGACTTCATTTAATGTGAAATGATTAACTTTTAAGTGAATAGCTTGTCACTCGAACAAATGAATTTAATAAGATAATCATGCTACATATTTCACACTTCAACATTAAATCTCATTAAATGCATATTAAGATTATGTTTTTGAATGATAACATTTAAGAAGTTAATATAAAATACAAACTAATATTTTATTTGTTGCATATGATAAGTTGGAAACGTTAATCGACATATATAAATATCAAAAAGTTTGTAGTTTCGTATGTACAATTCTAGTTACAGTTAATGACTGGTAATCTTAAAAAAATCATGTATAAGATCAAGAAAACGTCTCATTAATGATACTTTCTTTTTTCAAATCTACAGTTTTGTTTAGTTTTGAGATGAAATTAGTATAATGTTATGGATATTTTTATATTTTATATTTTATATCATTGGTCATTTTTATAAGTTATAAGAACATGTTGTATGCCATTAAAAACTTTATGTTAAAGCAATTTAATGTGAAAGAGATGGATTAGACATCTTATATGTTATGAATGTAAATTCATCAAATGCGTTCATGATGTACTGTAGTTTGTCATAAGATATACATTAAGAGCATGCTATAATGTTATGGTATAAAAAATAACAACTCTATATATTTCTTTAATGCAAAAATAGATAAATTCTCTCTCAATATGTGTCACATTTTTTTTAAAATATGCAACAAATTCTACATGCTTTGGCAATTGAAATTTTAATACTTGCTCGATTTGTTCATGATAAGATATAGCAAAGTAAATATTTAAGTAGTATTAAGAAATAATATTATATAGTAGAATATAGGTCCTTTGATATTTGAAAGCAACAAAACATCACACGTTGACAAAATAATGATATTGCAATCAATGAGATCATATATGCATCACGACTATATAAGCTAAGTGGATGTAGAACAATTTGTGTTATTTATATCTTTACATTTAATGCGAATACACTCAAAATATCCAATAAAAAATACAGTAAGTTCATTATCCTTAATGATATAATAATAAAGTAAATAAGAACGAGCTTCATGATTTCATTTTTAAGGTTTTAATTTTTCAAACAATATGAAAATACAAATATTTTTCTATATTTTTTATCCTCCATTACTAATGTTTTAACGTCCATTTTTTCTTATAAACACGACACTTGTGTGGACATTTTTGGTCTTAATGATATTCAGATTGAATGAGAGTTTTGCTTAATTTAGTTTTTAGTGTAGTTTTGGATTGTATTATTTTAGTTTAAGTGTATACACAATTCACTCAAGATTACATACTACTCAATATATATATATATATAATTCATAATTAACGTTGTGGTTACATGATTGTATAATCATCATATTACATATCATGAGAAGTCTAAAATCATTTAGATGATAATTGGAAACTTGATTACTGTAGAAACTATTGCTCCTCATTTATAAGTGGTGAAACCTCTTCAATTCTTTTTCAATTATTGGCTAAAGTGATAATACACTTTGGATTAACTATTAGTACACTAGTGTATTTCAGAACGATTTTAAGTTTCCACATCTAGTGCATACAATGAGTCAAAGATGAGATTATAGGCATGCATATCATAATTGAAATGTATTTCTATTGTGAGTTTAAAGTACCATAACTATTTTAAATGTTAGTTTAATAAGAAAAATAATTAAACTTTGATAATTTAGCTTCGACCATCGCGTGACAATATGATAGTATAAAGAACTTTCAGTTATGTAAATACTAGTTTGACTAAAGTGTACTATGACCGATAGTCTTTTAGTTTAATGCCAAACAAGACAAAAACATGCACCAAATTTTTATTGTTTACCAAATCCATAAAATTCTTTTGGTAAATAATATTTAACTTTTTATGAAAAATGATTAAAATATGTTCAATCATTCGAAAACAACATTATATTTTATCTTTTAAAAATAAAAAATATATAATGTTTTCCTTCATATATAAATTTTAATGTTTATTTGGGTGACCTTTGTCACCTGACCTCTTCATTATTGCTGAAGAGTTTTTCATTAGAGGAATCAAAAAAATATTCTTGAAAAATTAATAAATACATTATCATTTCAGGTCAAGTATTCCAATTCCATGTTTAGAATATGTTGACGATATCATAGTCTTTATGAATGGATCATTAAACAACGTTCATAAAATATGAGAATTTCTCTACAACCAAATCCAAATTCATTACTCTTAAAAACCTGGACATGTCTAGGATAAACTCAATATTTAACATCACCGGCTTCAAACATTCTACCCTTCTCATCAAGTATTTAGGAATTAATATTCATCATAGTAACAAATTAAGTCACTTTGATGATATTATTTCTAAACTCACGAAAAAAAAAATCTTAGAATGAGATTGCATAATCTCTCATTTGGTGGAAGGATGATCTTAATATAATATGTATTAATAACCATTCCTTCATACTACATACAATCTTAATGCCTCCCCAAAGTTTTAATTTATAGAATTAACAAAATACTAAACAAATTCCTTTGGAGGATTAATGGATGAAAATATGCGTTGTTTTAGATAAACTGGCCCAACCTTTGTAAATCATATGAAGAATCTGACTTAAACTTCAGAAACATTACTGACATCCAATATACCTATTCATGTAAACTATGGTTTACATTCAGAAATCATCAAACTCCCCGAGAAAAACTAATGCACTCTATCTACAGCCCAAATCACCACTCTTTACAAATCAACTGAAAACAAAAAGACTTTAAGACTTGGAATAGGTTTCCAACGATCAGGAAAACTGTCGAGCCTTTCATTTTCTAGCAAATACAAAATCGTAACTGTAATTTTTGGCTTGAGAGATGGCGCCACACCATCCATATCATTATCCTATCGGAGTTTGAGGACAATATGTGGTATTAAAGTAAAAAGATCAACACCTTTTGGAAAAACAATGGTTGAAACTTAAACAAACTCAAAGACAATGTTACCATAACTAATACTAGTAGGATAACAAAATTCACATTGCATGTAGATAGACTAGATACAATCAAGTGGAATGCATCTCAATCAGGACAATTTAACTTCAAATACACTTTTGATAAATTAAAAACAAAAGAACCTTTAAACATTACACAAAAGAAGATTTGGAATTATATTTCTCCAAAAAAGTGTTCTTTCACTATTTGGAGAATTCTCAAAGGTTTTATCTCTGTTGATTATTCAAAATAAAAATAAATTATACTTGCCTAAAAATGTCAATTTTGTAACAACACATAATCAATAGATCACATTTTTGTTAATTTTCACACAACTTTTGAAGTTTGGAAGTACATCTCTAGTTTATTTGGTCTCTACATTGAAAGTCATATAATATTTCCACACCTTATAAACATCTGGTTTATATCTACTAACAAACAAATTCAAATCAGAACAATCATCTCATCTATTATCAGCTGGAATATTGGAATGCCATAAATAAAGCTAAATACAATAACTTATCTATATTTACTCAAGACATCATCAACAATATCATGTACATGATTTTCAAACAAGACTGCTCTAACATGCTATCAAATAAAATTTAGGGTAAAAACATTCAAACAACCAAATACCTAAATTGTTTCAATCACATTAACGACAAAAGAAATGCCCTCTATGTCAAATGGCACCCACCTTTAGAAAATTGCCTTAAACTAAACACTAATTGAGCTAGTATCTTTAATGGTGAATATGGTGATGGCTTTTTAGTTAGGAATTCAATTTGTATTATGTTAGCTTCAGCTTGTAGATTATATGTGAAACAATCTCCCATCATAGCAGAAACTAGAGCGTTACTTGATGGTTTGACCTTATGCAAAAATCTTGGTTATATTCATGTTGATATTGATATAGACTCTAAAATCTTATTTGATACATTAGTAAATAACTGTATCTTATGGTATCCATATCCCATTGTATCTTGTTGCCGCAAGCTTATAAACCCTTCTATGTCTTTGAGACTGATCTACAGAGAACATAATTCTGCAGCAGATTGGCTTGCAAAATTCAGTCTCAAATAAAATTTCAATTATAATTTAACCTTCGAATGATGCTCTTGCTCAACTTAGGGCAATGTTATTTGTTGAAGGCCTAAATTTAGGACACATAAGACTTATTAACTACACTTAATATTTATATTTAATCAAATCTTTACTACAAATTTTGTTTTCCTTAAATATGAATCTGCTCCTAACATTTGTAAGCAGGTTTGAATCAGCAACAACAAAAACTACAATACATTCACGGGTTGGATATAAACCTCTATCTGTAAAGAACATCATAGTACAAAACGTTCGATCTAAGGATCACACCAACAAAAGAGATGCTTCATTAAGATACAAACCTAGTGTCAAACTCGATCATGACAGCAACGTGAAGTATATATACCACTGCTTGAATCAATATGTCCAATATAATAAATTATATATAGAGCTTAACTTATATATTCAATACTAGTTATTTTAACTAATTTATGTACATCGATTGTCTTTATGGTTTTTTTAATTTTATTTCATGTTTCTGATTTTTTTTATGTTTATTCAAATTCAAAATTATAACTCGTTCAGAATGAAACTTTATCTTTCAGTGCACGACTACTCTCTTTCAGAATAGATAACTTGGCTAGGAATATTTATTCGCAAAGTACAAATCTTTTTCTTAAACAACCAAATCATATAAAGAGAAATCTAACTTTAATAGGTTATCACTTACTAAAGATGAATACTAATCATAATCAATATCAATTTACAGTAAAACAAAATACCATTATGGTTTAAGAAACCTTTCTAATAGCTAAGATGTAAACATGTTTTTTTTGCAAATAAATCATTTAAGTGTTATGATATATGATTAAGCGGGTTTAAAGGTAACGAGTAACATTTTAATTGATAATGATAGTGTTAACTTCTTTAGTTTTAGTTTTAGTTCTTTATGTTTAGAGAGAGAAAGTAAAGAAAATATAGAGAATTTGCATTTTTTTTAGAAATTATGATAATTTCATGGAGTAATTCCTTCTACTTATAGGATTTCGTGAAAGACGAAATCGTCAAAAAAATAACTTCGCGGAATAATTTTTAAAATTCAAAACAAACAATTTCACGGAATAAAAATAACTTTTTTTTAGCAGTTCCCAATATATAACTAATATATATTAAAACTGGATCTCAATATTTAACATGATTATAAAAAATTTAAAATGTGTTACGTTGTTTTAGACTGTCTTTTATTCTAATTAGCATATTCTGTATATATTCAAATGTAAACTAGAGCTGTTTATAGGGTTTTTAAAACTTTTTTTTTTGGACAATTATGGTAACAGAAAATTTTCTGCTGGCCAACCCAGATAAATAAGCATCACAGAGGACGACTCATAGGAAGATGGAGGACTAAACTACAAAGCACTGGAATTTGAGAGGACTTAATCAATTCTAAGGAATTTGAGAGCACTTATATATTAATATAATATAGAAGTGCTGGAGGCTGATTATGTAATTCTCTCCAGCTAAAGCACACACGTGAAGAAACAAGAAAACAGTAGCAATAAGATCACGTTAGCCTCCACAAATGTCCATAAGTACCCGAATTTTTAATTTTTGTTTTTACTTTTATTTTCACAAATAAAGTTAATGTAATTATATCCGAACGGACACTCTATTCTAAAGTTGTTAATTTTTTTTGGTATAATTTTTTTAAATAAATGAAAATAGTTCGTACAAAAAATCTGAGACATAGCCCGGTGAAATACAATCAGTATATATAAACCGAATTACAGGACTATAAACATAATGATAAAGAAATGAAAGGAAACATAGAAAATTTCAAGAAACAAATCCGAATGATAGTCTTGGAGATAAAAATTATACGCAGTCGAAACTCGACCCTTATACTGGAAGGAAGCTCACGAGAAATCCACCGCAATTCCGAGACAAGAAAAGAGCCAAAGATGTGGAAACCTACAAAAAATAATAATTAAAATAAGTGTACGGGTAAGCTTTTACGGTGGTCAACTAATCTTGGTGCCATGAAATCTATACCGAAGATCTGAGAAAATTCGGTAAGAAACAATGTATGCATTGGCCAGAGGGGAGCAAAAAATTCTTGAATTCATCTCCTTCCAGACGTGATAAATTATCGCGCCGAAACATGACGGTTTCGAGAATGAGACCAATTTGAAGCTTCAGTAACCCAAGGTAGCCAGTTAGAAGGAGAAAAAAGGAACCCCAGTTTAGCACTGACATTGATCCAGATACTCCGGGTGAAACTACAGTCTAAGAGAAGGTGAACTATAGTTTCAAGGGCAGAGTTGCATAAGACACAATCAGGCGGGGTATTGATACCCCAACTGAGTAATTTGTCCCTCGTAGAAAGTTTTCCTTGGATTGAAAGCCATAAAATAAAGGTGTGACGGGGAATACTGTAATTAGTCCACACTAACCCGGCCCACCCCACAACAGGGGCGGGCGCACGAATTGCGTTGTAGGTATCCTTGATAGTGAACTTGAAGCATTCAGCCTTCGCAGTCCAATAATGAATGTCTATTGCGAGGATGTTGGGAGACGGGAGAGTGAGGATGAGTCTATTGATCTCCGAAAGGTTTAAGTTCCTTCTTACTCGAGTGGATCTGACATTTGAAGGCAGTTTCAAGTTCTATTGAGGATGATGTCAGAAACTTTGAGGTTTTTCCCGAGTCTGGAATCATCAATGATATCGGTACCGTAATGTTGGACAAGTGAGGTGGGGAGGAGCCATGTATCAAACCAGAAGGAAGCGTTTGTCCCATTGCCAATAGCCACCCTATACATATTTCTTGCCAGAGGGCGAAGACAAAGAATTTTCCTCCAAATCCATGAGGGAGAGGACCCAATAGAGAGATTCCAATTTTTTTTTATTAATTTTGTTTTAGTCCAATCACTCCAGATCGAGTGATCATTATTACTGATAATAGACCAAATATGCTTAAGGACAGTCGCCTGATTCCAAATTTTTAAGTCTAGGATCCCAAGGCCGCCATCCTTTGTGGAAGAGGTGATGTTAGACCAGGAAACTTTTACACCATGGATTTTCATAGCAGATCCCGACCAAAGGAAACGTCGAAGATACTGGGTAAGATCTTTAATGATCCTAGAAGAAAGAATAAAGATGGAGGACCAATAAACTTGTCCAGCGAATAAGATAGATTTGATGAGCTGGAGTCTGCCCGCATAGGACAAATCCTTGGAAGTCCAAGAGTCGATCCTAGTGGTAATCTTATAAAGAAGAGGACGACAATCCATGTGGGTAAGACGACCCGTAATAAGGGGAACTCCCAGATATTGAACTGGGAGAGAACCTTCTAAGAACCCCATAGTAGAAAGAAGCTCAGTACAGAAAGGTTCATTAATACCTGAGAAAAAAATGTGACTTTTGGATGGATTGACTTTGAGACCTAAATGAGAGTAGAAATCATCTAGTGCCTCTTTGATAAGGGAAAGGGAGTTGACATCACCATGACAAAAAATCATAAAGTTATCAGCAAAACATAGGTTCGTGATTTTGAACTTATGACATTTCCAATAGAAATTGAAATTTTTGTCATTACTCTTCTCCCTAAGGGTACCAGATAGAACTTCCATGAAAAAGACGAATAAGTAAGGGGAGAGTGAGTCCCCTTGCCTAAGGCCCTTTTTACCTTTAAAATTACCATACACATCATCGTTGATGTTGATGGAATAGGAGGCGGTGGAGATGCAACTGATGATCCAAGTGATCATCTTTTCAGGGAAACTCATAGACACGAGAATGTCGAGGATGAGGTGCCATCAGACATTGTCAAAAGCCTTTATAAGATCTATCTTAAGGGCTACACGTTTACCATTTTTATTGGAATGGTAACCTTCAAGCAGCTTTTTGGAGAGAAGGATATCATCCGAAATGTTCCTGCCCGAGATGAAAGGCGATTGGGATTTATTAATCAGGTAAGAAAAAGAATCCTTAATTCTATTTGCTAAGATTTTAGAGATGATTTTGTAAACAACATTATAGAGAGCAATCAGTCTAAAATATGCAGCCTCAGAAGGGGAGTCCTTTTTGGGGATTAGGGCAATGGAAGTGGAATTCCAAGATGGATTAATTTTCCTGGATTGAAAAAAATTCAAGAACACCATTACAAATGTCATCCCCAACAACATTCGATGTGGTTTTAAAGAAATAAGAGTTAAACCCATTAGGACCTGGAGATTTATCACTGTCAATGTTGAAAAGGACCGATTTGATTTCACTGCTAGTGATCTCACAGACCATAGAAGTCTTGTTGGAGTCATTAACTTTTGAAGACAGAAGAGAGGTTAATTTATCCAATCTCGGATAACTAGAAGGGTGCTGGAACCGATGGAGTTCTCAAAGTATCTCACAAAAATCTTAAAAACACCAGCAGGAGATGAGACAAAAATGCAAAGGTCGTTATAAAAAAGACGAGTTTTAATATTGTTGTGAAAGAATTTGGTATTTTTGTCACCCAACTTGATCCAGATTTCTTTAGATTTTTGCTTGAAGAAGGATTCTTCGGCGTGACTTAGAAAGATGAAAGTCGTAGAAGCTTCGACTTCCTTGGTAACCAGAAAGGGGTTGAGAGGATCATTTGCAAGATCAGATTGGGTATTAAAGAGTATACTTTGGGCTTGAGAAACCCTGGTACTAATGTCTCTATACTCTTTCCGGTTGAGATTGGTAAGGTCGTGCTGAAGTCGATTGAGCTTGTCAGAGACTCGACTCATACCAGAAGACGAAATAGGAAGGTTCCAGGTGGTGGACACAATGTTTTTGAACTGGGGATGGAACTGATACATGTTGAAGAATTTGGAGGGTTTCTTATGCCTTTGACGAGGGAGCCCTAGGTTTAGTGTGATAGTGGTATGGTCAGAGGAGCGAAGAAACCCAAAATGAGCAAAAGACATAGGAAAGAGATTATCCCAATCAGGATTGACTAGAACACGATCAATTTTTGAGAGCATGGGACGGGACGGTTGCTTATTGATCCAAGAGAATTGGAAACCAGTGGATCTAAGGTCACTGAGCTCACTAAGATACAATAGGTATTGAATTCATCAATAGCAGAGGACCAGGATTTGGAAGAGCCTAATCGCTCCATCGGGTGTCGAATGGCATTATAATCTCCCAAGGCAACCCAGAGAATGCCCTGACTGAGATTGGAGATGGACATTATATCATCCAAAGAGGAATACGATCATGGGCCTCATTAAAAGCATATATAACAGTGAAGTTAAAAGAGGCATTGAAGTTCTGACATTTGACCGAACAATGGATGAACTGTGGCGATTGGGAGATCCTAGAGACAGATATGACACTAGGGTTCCAGATAATCCAAATTCTACCAAGGGGGTGTGAGGAGTGATTGGTGATAACATACCAAAAAGGTGCAATATGCCAAAAAATATGGTCAACTTTAACATGCTGAACTTTTGTTTCAACTAAAATTAGCAGAGAGATACTATTACTAATAATAAAATAGATAACATCTTTTTGTTTGACAGAGTCATTAAGACCTCTCACATTCCAAGAAGCAATATTCATAAGAAAATAGAATTACAGTGCATCAGACGATGATCCCGTCGAAGGACAAATCCTTGTAGCCCTTCTTCTTGGCTCCCGTGGAGTAGATCATTTTAAGAGGTGAGTCAACCTCCTCTCCGCTATCATTCTCCTTGGTCTCTGGCAAGGGGGAAAGATGATGTCGGACGACTAAATCTAGATCCATCTCGGAAGCATCTGACTCCTCAGAGGACTGGATCTGGATACTCCTGGAGGGGACCTTTTGGGACTTTTGTTACAAAAGCGAATATGATGACCGAAACATGTGAGAAACCTCGCCACAAAAAGTAAAATTATCCGTCGAATGTCAAAAGCGATATATCCCATAAAAGTAAAGAATGGATGGTCAAATCCATAAAAAAAATAGAAAATCCTCTCACGAGCAGAAAATTAAAATAGAAAAAAGAATAAAAAAATTTATGTAAATAATATGACCAATAAAAGAAAAAAATAAAAAATATAAAAATTACGAAAAATGTAAAAAGGAAACAATATTTAACCAATAATAATACGTTAAAAAAATTACCATATGAATATAAGTCGATAAAAGGACTCTGATCTCAATTAAATATTGAGAAACAGAACAGATGACCCATACAGGTTGTCCGATACCTACCGTAGAAGAAGTCCCGTAAAAAAACGTTGTGTGTGATTGACAATGGCAGTCGGTGAAGGGCGAGCTAGTCGAAAAGTTGGAAGCTTTCGTTAAACTTACCACAAAATACGCCACATCATATGAGAAGACCTCCATCGCGACGCACAACAAGATGTTGGAGGGCCTAGCCGACAAAAACACATGAAATTGGACATTACCGGGGTAAACTTTCAAGCGACGGTCGAGAGACTTGGCAGCGGTGAATTGGCCTGGATCGGGATAAAGGACTTAAGAAGCTTAAAACCAGAGAACCACATACCATGGTATATTGAAACAGACGTCATGCCAATGCTCAACGCACGACAAATATGGTTCGCGGGCACACGAGTTTGGGATAACGACGACGCACGAATAACAGGGCTCCATTGCATTAAACAAAGGATTTTTTAAAGTCCCACCGGGCGAGCAGGAGTCGCCGATGACTTACCAAAGAAATATAGAAAGACCATGCTTACGAATGGTGACGAGATACCTACCAGATTTATGATGGAATCGGCGAGAACAGGCCCGAAAGAAACAACGAAATAAGAACAGATCTTAGAGAGATAGCGACGAAACTCACTTTCGTCGAAGAAAACAGAGTGACGAGAATAATCGATGATAGGCTAAGAGTGGTGTGGATAATAACTGCCCGAGGGTAGGCTAGTAATTTCAAGTGGTGTTTAACGGTGGTGTATGGGTGTTTAACAGTGGTGTGTGGGTGTTTAACAGTTAGAGTAGAGAGTAGAGAGTAGAGAGATGATTAAGCAGCTTGGTAGCAGTTAATTCTCATTACCCATAGTTAATGCGGGTGGTTGGGTATTTATAGTGTAATGTTTGGGCCCTTATGGGCTTTCGGGTCATGTTTAATGGACCCGGGTCATGTTCAAAGACCCATGAGCTCTTAAGTAGGAGAGGAAGTAGCTTAGTCAAGAAGTGTTTAGGTTTTTTAGTACTTTTGTCATAGTTCGAAATGCTTTAACTTCATAGTGTTCACAGAAATCTGTCCGGTTCAAGTAACCTGTTCGATCCCTGTCCCTGTAACCTGTCCGGTTTTCGGAGAGACTTGACCGATCTGCCCTTGTTCGGGGAGCATGCTGAATTCGGACTCATCAGGAGCCCCTTTTTTAAGTGTTTGAGCAAGTTTTCTTGTCAAAGAACTGAAAAACAGTCCGATGTCTGAAGTGGTTTTCAATTCGGACATAACTATGGGGATACCAGGACAGGTTAAGCTTTACGAATTCAAAACAGTTTTTGCCAGAGTTAGTGGGACACGTGTCGCTCTCTGATTGGCCACTCCAGCCGTTTTTTCACCTTGAATTTCGCACTACCTTCTCCAACAAGTAACCTCATTAATTTCAAATAGTGACATCAGCGCCGTCTTTTAATCATTGCCCAACTTTTCGAATTCTCCTAGGAATCAACTCCTTTTCTCAGTTTCACTATAAATTCAAACTCATTTTCCATTGTTTTACCATCTCTTTCACATTTACTCTGCAAATTTATTCAGAGCTTTCTCTCTCTAAAGCAAAAAGTTTCCTTGGCAGTTTATGTTTACAGCAAGAACAGCATTGATCAAGGGTGGTTGGCTCAATCTTTCGGAGTTGGAGAAAGTGCAAAAGGTCGAGAAGGAAAGACGAATAGCAGCAGGGCTACCATCATCACCTGTTGAGAGACCAGTTGCTTCTGTTACAGAGTCAGATCGAGGCTCGTCCTCCTCCAAAGGTACTAAGCCCAAAAAACTCTTTCAATCCACCCTCTCGCCCATAGTCTCTGGTTCCTTGGTCCAGGAATCAATACCTGCTGTTGAGCCAGGAGTTACTGCTACAAGCGTTAGGAAACCTTCGCCGTTTATTGCAATGGGATCTGACTCTGATCACTCTCCGGAGAAACTAGTTATCAAGAGGGCAAGCCGGCTAGTTAAGGGACTAGCCTCCAAGAATACTCCCTCCAAATCGGGGGCGAAAACCAGTGGTTCTGGGTCTGGAGTTCCCATTAGAGCTCCCCGGGAGAGGCCATCTGGTCCGGAGGCCAGCAGCCCGGTACCTCCAAAAGAGACTTCTGCCTCCGAGCCCCAACCTGAGGTGAGAAGTCAAAGAAATACTGAAAGACAACAGTCCGGAAGTCAGGCTGAGCCAAGCTTCAATCCTCCCCGGACCACTACTATAGATGCTCCCCCAACAATCATGGAGGAAAAAATGGAGGACTCTGCTGAAGAAGTCCTTTTTGAGTCCGAGTCCTCCGGACAGACCGATAATGCTGCTGCTGCCAAAAAAGGCAAGGAAAATCTGTACTTGAGGCATCCGGACCTGCCGGAGTGCCTTGAGAGGAAAGTGGGGCCGTGCTTTCACAAAGTTGAGCTCAAGTACCTCTTGGCCTTGCAGAAGTCCAAGTATGCATTCATCCATACTTCTGACCTGGTTCGAATGCGCACAAAATGGGGGATCCCAGAAAATGTGAAGATAAGGATCCCCATTGATCCGGAGACCCCTATGGACTGTAAACGAAATGAAATAGTCTTCTTTACAGAGCTATTTAATTGGGGACTCAGGTTCCCACTGGACCCGGAGATCGTACGGTACTTCCACCTGGTCAAGCTATGCCCAACTCAGCTGAGTCCCAATGGTTGGTTCACTTTGATGTCATGTATCATGGCATCTAGGTTGTCTGGGATCGCTCTTCCTATGGAAGAGTTCGCAGCAGTGGCCAACCTTTGCAAGCACCACCAATTCCCCTTCTATCATTTCAATATGGGGAACGATCTCAAGGCTGTTGATGACCTCTTGGAGTCAGAGAGCAAATGGAGGAGCCAATTTCTGTATGTCAGTGGCGCCTGGTAAAACGACAAGAAAATCAAAGCCGGAGAGAACCCAAGCCTCCTCAGGAGTAGGTGGAGGAGTGATCGTAAGTTTCTCACTTTAAATTTCTGTCCGTTTTTTTTAAAATTAGTTTAAATTAACCAGTTTATCTTTTGTTCTAACAGAGCTGCCAAAGGAGTTCGGGGATCATTTGAAGGCCGGACAGACTACCTATGGCAAAATCAATGCTTGGGCCGCAGAGAACTGGGAGAATCGATTCCACAAAGCCTTCACCCCTGGAAATCTAGCAAGGTCTCACCTGTGGAACACCACAGGCCGGAGAGACCTAACTTGAGAGGAGCTCACCACCCAGCCTGATGAAAACACTGTGCTTAGAAGGTCTCACGAACTAGATGGGACACTCTACCTGCCTGCCCGGGCTAAAGCCCCAAGCAAAATGAAAGGCAGGAGAAAAGGCAAAAAGGTGGCGAGCGATGCTGAGAAGGATGCCCCAACAGACCCGGAGGGGCCGGCCCAGGTTCAAATCGATGCAGCCCTCTTGCAAGTGGTAGAGCAAGAGACCGAAAGGCAGGAAGTAGACCTCCCAAAACCTCCAAGGGCTCCCAAGAGGACTCGCAAGCAAGTAGGTGAAGATGCTGATCGGGAAGCCAAGAAGAAAAAGACTTCCCAAGGAGATGAGCTGGCTCTCCGGGATCCGGAGCCCTCTTTCCCTACTAACCCCTCTGACCCAACGCTGGCCGAAGAGATCCCAGGGGACTTTCACACTGATGAGGTAGAGGGGGGAGATCTCAACCTTGATGGAATGGACATTACTGGTCTAGCTGGGCTTGGTGAGTATTTCCTTGGCCTCCCCAGAGATGAATTCGTGGGGCCCTACGTTCCTCCAAGCAGCTCCAATACGGTCAACTTCAATGGTAAGACTTTCATGGTTTCTAGTGAAAAGGACATCATAGCCCATTCCTTGCTTAATAATGTGCAGCCAGTTCTTACATTGGAGAGGCAAGTCCGAAGTCAGGCAGACACCATCAAAGACCTCAAGTCTGAGAAGGAAAAGCTGTCTGGAGACCTCCGCACTGCTACTACCAATGCTGATTTGCTTAAGGAAGCAAATGAGGAGCTGAAGAGGAATCATGATGAAAGCAACACAAAAGTTGCCACCTTAGAAGAAACCATCAAAGATCTTCAGGGGAAGCTGTCCGGTACGGAGAAGGATCTTACGGCCTCAAGGGGAGAAACTATTGCGAAGGAGAAGATCATCACCAACTTGACCACTGACAAGATTTCTCTAGAAAATGCAGTGACCAGGCTGCTGAGGAGAAAAAAGCTTTGTTAAAGGATCAAGAGGCCACAATCAAGGCCAAGATCAATGCCTCTGCCAGGGAGATGATAAAAAGCGAAGAGTTAATGGTTCAAAGGGGGAAGTCTGATATGGTTCTCTTTTTTCATGAAAAATTCCCGAAGAGGACCCTGGGGGACTTATGGCTCTATGTAGATGATGATGACCTTCCATTTTATACAATGGTTGATGAGGATGGAATTTCCAGTGGGTCTTCATCTGATAATGAAGAGAAGAACGGAGAGAGCCCTGGCGAAGAGGAGAATGATCCCAAGGGAAAGAAAGTAGTCGAAGAGAGGAGCGATTCTAAGGGTAAGAAAGCAGATGAAGGGGAGCCATCTTCAAAGGCTCAATCTTGATTTATGATTTACTTGGTTTATTTTTTACTCAAACTAAAGTCCTTGGAAGGCCAAGGCACTCTTTTTGTTGTGGTGTCCGGTATTATTCGGACAGGTTTTTTTTTTGTGCTGTACCCTGACTTATTCACAAGTCCTTGGAAGGCCAAGGCAATTTTAAGTTGTTGAACGAATGTTTCTATTTTGCACAACCATCATCTTCTTTCATTGTTTGTTTTAGTTTAGATAGCTAGAGTTTAAGTAGCTTTTAGTTGTTATATTGTGAGAGTGTTTAAATTCTCTGGTTAGAGTTTAAATAGCCCTCAAATATTTCAGTCCGGGTAGTATAACAAGAGATAGAACTTGGAAAATACTTAGAAAATTTTGAAGAAGGCATCGAATTTTATTCAACCATCCGGACACCTCATTAAAACCTCCCCGTGCCACACGGGAGGAAAGAGTATGCCCCCAAATATTTACATGGAAGTTCAAACACGTAAATATTTACACAAGTGTTATTCCAAGTACATTCGAAGATGCTCGATGTTCCAAGGATGAGTTAGAACCCTGCCATCTTTGTCTTCCAACCAATAAGTTCCAGGCTTGATTATTTCAACCACAATATACGGACCCTCCCAGGTAGGGGCCAGCTTTCCGAAGAGCTTTTCTTTAAAGTGTAAGAAGACCTTCCTTAATACTTTGTCCCCTGGTTGGAAATCTCTTCTTTTAACTTTAGAAGCAAACCTGCTTCTCATCAAGCCCTGATAGTGTGCCACTCTTAGGGAGGCTTTAACCCGTCTTTCTTCTATTAAATCAAGTTGATTTCTGATGGCCATCTTATTAGCGTGTCCGGAGAAGTTGTGAAAACGAAAGGAAGGGAGTGTCTTCTCTATGGGGGCTACTGCATCCATTCCATAGACCAAGGCAAAGGGAGACTCTTGTGTTGCAGCCCCAGGTGTTGTCCGGTAGGCCCACAAGACTTCTTGTAGATAACTAGGCCACTTCCCAGCAGCCCCTTCCAGATTCTTCCTTAAACCGGACAGTATAGTTCTATTAGCCACTTCAACCTGCCCATTGGCTTGTGGGTGGAAAGGTGAAGAAAAACAATGCTGTATACCCCTTGAGGCACATAAGCTTTCCATTTCTCTATTGTCAAACTGTGGCCCATTGTCTGTTGTTATTTTCTGTGGGACACCAAATCTGCAACATATGTTGGACAGAATGAACTTTATGACAACTTTTGATGTTGTCCCTGCCATGAGAGCTGCTTCTATCCATTTTGAGAAGTAGTCAATGGCCATAATTATAGTTCTACGCCCTCCGGACGCCACAGGGAGAGGCCCTACTAAGTCCAACCCCCATCGAGCAAAAGGGATGGGCTCAGAAATTGACTCCAAAGGAATGGCTGGTACATGAATTTCATTGCTGTACCTTTGGCATGGGTCACACCTCTTCACCAATTCCTTAGCATCTTTCATAATCGATGGCTAATAATATCCGGAGAGTAATACTCTTCTTGTTAGAGCTCTAAATCCACAATGGGCTGACCCCTCACCATCATGTAATTCGGAGAGTACCACTTGTGACTCATCATCCCCCAAACAACGAAGAAGAGGTTTACTATAAGATTTTTTGTACAACACTTCTCTCAACATAATGAAACCATGAGCCTTGTGTTTCAATGTTCTGGCTTGTGATTTATCTGAAGGCACAATACCATCGGACAGATATTGTATGAGAGGAGATCTCCAGTCTTGAAGCCGGTTCACTTGTATTTCAAAAACTTCCTCTTTTTCACCCTTACTAAGTTGAATAGAAGGACTTTCAAGCACATGGATCCATGGGTTGGACTCCGTATATGCTATTGTTGCCAACGAGTCTGCTAGCTCATTTTCTGCCCGGGGAATGTGTTCGTAGACAACAGCTTTAAATTTTAGTGCTTCATTCTTGAGGAGGAGTAAATATTTCACAAGTTGCTCCTTTCTAGCCTCAGATTGGCCTAAGGCATGGTGGATAAGTAATTGGGAGTCACTTAGTAGTTTGACCCTCTTAGCCCCACAGATGTAGGCTAACTTTAACCCAGCTATAGCTGCTTCGTATTCGGACTCGTTATTAGATGCCCTGAAAGCAAAAGAAATAGCATGGTACATACTATCTCCATAAGAGAAAGTTAAACATATTCCTGCACCACATCCCATAGTGCTAGATCCACCATCTGTTCGGACGATCCAGACTTTTTTTTTTGTATCAGTAGCTTGCTCCGAATCCCTATCAGAATGGAATTCAACCAGGAAATCAGCCACCGCTTGGGCTTTTACCGCTGTCCGGGGAGCAAAGTCTATGTCGAAGTCCCCCAACTCTACTGACCACTTAGTCATTCTGCTCGAAATGTCTGCTTTTTGAAGGACATTCTTTAAAGGGAAAGATGTCCGGACGATGATAGGATGAGCCTGAAAGTAAGGCCTCATCTTTCTTGCATCTATCACCAGAGCTAACGCCAGTTTTTCGAGTTTCAAGTAACGCCTCTCAGCATCAATCAAGCTTTTGCTGATGTAGTACACTGGGTGGGGATGCCCATCGACCTCTCTTACCAACACAGCACTGATGGCACAACTTGAAACGGCCAAATACACAAAGAGAGTCTCCCCATCAACTGGTTTGAACAAAGTTTTGGGAGAGGAAAGAGGTTTCTTGATTTCATTGAATGCCTCATCACACAGTGGGGTCCACTCGAACCCCTTCGCACCCTTCAAAGTTTGAAAGAAAGGAGCACACCTGTCCGAAGACCTCGAGATGAATCTGTTTAAGGGAGCTAATCTCCCCGTTAACCGCTGTACTTCTTTGATGTTTCGAGGAGGTTCCATCTGGAAAAGAGCATTCAACTGATCCGGATCGGGCTGTATTCCATGCTCACTTATGATATACCCTAAGAATTTCCCGGACTGCACTCCGAACACACACTTTTCAGGGTTCAACTTTAAATTTACTTTTACCAAGTTGGCAAAAGTTTCTTGGAGATCGGACAAGTGTAGCTGCTCATCCGCACTTTTCACCATCATATCGTCAATGTATACCTCCATATTTCTTCCAATTTGATCAGCAAAGGCTTTGTTCACCAATCTCTGATAAGTAGCCCCAGCATTTTTCAACCCAAATGGCATTACCTTGTAACAATGTAGACCCCGATCAGTGACAAACGTGGTATGCTCTTGATCTTTTGGATCTACTTGAATCTGATTGTACCCGGAGAAGGCATCCATAAAGGAAAGCAGCTTGTTCCCAGAAGTAGAGTCTACTAACTGATCTATCCGGGGGACCGGATACAAATCTTTTGGGCAAGCTCTATTAAGATCTGTGAAGTCAATGCACATGCGCCATTTGCCATTTTTCTTTTTTACCAGGACAGGATTGGCAGTCCACAAAAGGGTATTGAGATTCTTTAATGTGCCCCATCTTTGTGAGTCTGTCAACCTCTTATACTATGACATCAGCCTTTTCTTTTGAGAAGGCTCTTCTCTTTTGAACCACTGGTGCTGCATCTCTCCGGACGGATAGGTGATGGGATATCACTTCTGATGGAACTCCAGTAACATCAGCATTGCACCAAGCAAAAACATGCTGATGGTCTTTCAAAAATTTCAACATCTCTTCTTTCAACATTGGTGGCATCTTGGACCCTATCTTGACACTCTTGCCTTCTTCCAAACAATGCGTTTCAACCTCTTCAATTGGAATCAAAACTCCAGGGGTATCTCTGGGGTCATCAATTTCACCCTCACCCCCAGAAAGGCCCTCAAACTGCTATTGATCATTTATACGGACTGCCCCCAGCGTTCGAGGAGCCAAGGCAGTGGCATAGCATTCTCTTGCAATCTTTTGGCTGCTCCGGACAACTCCAACCTGTCCCTGAACAGTATACTTTAAGCACTGGTGGACTGTTGAAGCCACTGCATGCATCCTAGAGAGCCAAGATCTCCCCAGAATAGCATTATAGCAAGTGGGACAATCCACCACGATAAAGAGTATTCTAACCATTTTCTTGAAAGGGCCCCTGCCCAATAACACTTCTTCTTCAAATTCTCCGATCACAGCTGGATTTTTCATTTTCTTGTAAGTGGTTAGAAAAAGGATATTGGCTGAGCTTCCAGTATCCACCAGAATTCGCCTTATTTCATTGCCCCCTATAGATACTCCTATGACAACAGCATCCTCATGAGGGCCAGCGATGTCTCTCAAATCATCCTCATCAAAGACAATGAATGGGAATGAGTTTGGTGACTGATAAGATGTTATGCCTCCTTCTAGCTGGGTGGCTAAATTGTGAACATGCCTCTTTCTCGAAGAAGCAGTAGGAGCTGTCATAGTGTCCCCTCCGAAAATTGTAAGTGACTCAAAAAATTTAATGAGCCCGGAGACCGACCTAGAACATTCCTCTATAGCACCCACCCTGTTTCGAGTTGGATCAGGATCCAAGTACTCAGAGTCCACATCAAACCTTTCAACTATAACCATGGCCCCCTCCGGGACAGCATTACTTGGACCAACCCGGTGAGTGTTGTCAGGCCTGTTGCCTCCTCTTCTTTTAACGTATGCTCCCAACTTCCCCCTTTCAATCAGGTTTTGAACTTCTTGCTTCAGCGCTATGCAATCATCAGTGGTATGGCCAATATCATTGTGATATTGGCAAAAGGAGTTGTTACGATGCTCTCTAGGAGACTGCAAAGTTGCTGGTCTCCGGTAATGTACCTCATCTTTTGTTTTATCAAAGATAGTGGCCACACTTTCTTTTAACTCTGGGAACCACTCCGGTTGGACCCATGGCCCTCTTTTGTTTCTGGATTGTTGACTTTGAGCAGGAGGAGCTGGCTGAGACTGAGCTTTTGCCCTACCATGCCCCTGTCCGATTTCTCTTGCTTTGTTCCCGGACTGGTTTTGATTTGGAGTTGGTGCCACTAGGGTGGACCTCACCTGTCTGTGCACCCTGGTTTTCTTAGTTTCATCAACGTTTATTTGTTTGCCAACTTGATTTAGCAACCCCCCCAGGTCATGGCCTTCTTTCTGGTCACCGAATCAGCCAGATTGCCTGGGTTCAAACCTTGCCTTAGGGATGCTATTGCCACCTGTTCGAAGCAATCATCCAACCCATTCTTTGTGTTCATAAAACGACTTATGTACTCTTTTAAGGACTCATTTGGCTCCTGGGCACAATGGATTATTGTGTCTCCATTGCCCTTTAGCTCCTTACTCCCTACGAACTGCCTTCGAAAGGCCACCCAAAACGTATCAAAATCTTTAATACAACCCTGAGGCAGGCTGTTGTACCATTTTAGAGCACTCCCCGTGAATGATTGGGAGAATGCCCTACAAATTAGTTTATCATCATCATCAAAGTTCATCATGAAGTTCTTGAATTGCTCCAGATGATTGTCCGGATCAGTACTACCATCGTACTTTTCCATTTTAGTGCTATCAAACCTCTTGGGGAGGTTTTCGGACAGAATTTTAGAAGACAGAGGAGACTGCCTCCAATTCCTTCCACGACTGAACACAGTATCCTCATTAGGAGTTGCAAAGATACCTGGTTCATCGTGGAAAGCAAAGGGATCCATCAGCATCTTGTCCGTATACCTCCGGTGGTGAGATGATCCCTTTCCAATATGCCTTTTCATTCTTCCATGGTGGTCTCTTTTTCTTGAATATTTCTTAACTTGCTTTTGCTTTTTCCTGGTTCGTCCCTCGTCGCTGCTAGAGGACAAGGATTTTTCATTTCCCTCGATGTCCGAAGAGCTACCTGAATATTTTGAGCTTGAGTCAGAACTCTCCACAGGCTTGGACCGGTGAGACTTTTTAGAACTGGCATGTGTCTTTTTGGTGCTCACATGAGTTTTTGAAGCCTCAGGCTCTCTGGGGCTGTCGGTGTGATGAGCAACTGATGCTTTGGACTTCTCTTTCACGCCCATCTTGGCCTTTTCAGCCCTCAGAGCTTCTATTTCACCCCGCAACCTGTCACGCTCTTCGATAGTGTACTCATCATTCTCTCCCACCACTTCGAGCAAAGCTGGTGGCACTTCTGGATTGTCCGGATTCATTCGGACAGCATTTTTTAGCTGGTTTTAAATGCTTGATTCAGGCACCGTCGCCTCCCACTGTGGTCGCCAATTTGGTGTGGATAATAACTGCCCGAGGGTAGGCTAGTAATTTCAAGTGGTGTTTAACGGTGGTGTATGGGTGTTTAACAGTGGTGTGTGGGTGTTTAACAGTTAGAGTAGAGAGTAAAGAGATGATTAAGCAGCTTGGTAGCAGTTAATTCTCATTACCCATAGTTAATGCGGGTGGTTGGGTATTTATAGTGTAATGTTTGGGCCCTTATGGGCTTTCGGGTCATGTTTAATGGACCGGGGTCATGTTCAAAGACCCATGAGCTCTTAAGTAGGAGAGCAAGTAGCTTAGTCAAGAAGTGTTTAGGTTTTTTTAGTACTTTTGTCATAGTTCGAACTGCTTTAAGTTCATAGTGTTCAGAGAAATCTGTCCGGTTCAAGTAACCTGTTCGATCCCTGTCCCTGTAACCTGTCCGGTTTTCGGAGAGACTTGACCGATCTGCCCTTGTTCGGTGAGCATGCTGAATTCGGACTCATCAAAGAGAATTGATTCCTATTCAAAGGACTGTAACCTGTTTCATCCTCACTGAAACCGTTCAACTCATCACCTGGAGCATCTCTAATCCACGCCAAGCTCGAGAAGACAGGGCTATGCGCGACATTGCTGCTCAAATTAGAGATCCGACTCTTCTCAACACTCTAGGAGCTAACACCGGGGGCATCGAATCTTCTAAAATCCATGGTGTGATTAGCCATCGGAAGACAAAGCTTCGAGCACGAAGCCTCAAACCACCACCCGTGGTCATCTGACGACCAGAATCCATCACCGGAAAAGAAAACGGGCATGGAAATGAAATAGTATGACGAGCGTGCTCCGACGAAAAAATCCAAAAAAATAGAATGGTCGGATAAATCTGGCGAAGAAGAAAGATAATGACCGGTGTTCAGGCCAAACAACCTGAACCCGACAAAAACATCGGTAAAACCAGAAAACTCTAAAATAATGTTACCGTATACTAACGTTAAAAAGTTAGAGAGAAAAGAGACCTAGATATCTATAGATAAAATACGATTATCTATTTTAAAATAAGAACTCGGGAAGTTTAATGTTTTTTTAGTTCGAGAAAATGCATTAACTAAAACTAAATGAAATAGACGACCAATGAAAATTGAAATTAATTTGCTTAAACCACGAACAAAATAATCATAAAGAGAGAGTAGGTAAAACCAAACTAGATCCGTCAATATAATGTAAATCACTTAAGAAAAAAAACAAATAGTGATGAAGTCATTATTATAAAACAAGATAGAGTCACAAAATGAAGAACCCTTACATGAGAAGGGCTGCCCTCAGATCGAGAAAAGACGATCGAAGGGTAAACAAGTATTATCAAACTTGAGCAACAAGAACAATAAATGAGTACTTTTAGAAAAAAAATTATGTACAATCACCGAGAGGTTTCCACGCGTTACCGAAATTATCCCGCGTTTTATCGAGGCCACTCATGAACAATGCTGTTAAAAAACCATGACTATGACCACTCATCAATGCAACCGTCCATAAATAAAATTATTTGGCTTTAAAAACATTTTACGATCAACTCTTTAATGTAACAGTCTATAAATAAGCTAAATACATATTTGAATTGGTCCACGTTCAACAAAAGAGATCCACAACTTAAATAACATAGTTTTGCATTTAATGGGAGAAATAAAATACACAGAGAATTATATAAATAATATTTTTATAATGTAAAATGAATATTTTCTACTCGATGAAATAAAGTTAATATGGCATATATTTGTGAGTATTTTTTTAGTAATAAAGTTGGCACCGCCGGTGAGAATCTAGTCACAGAAGAACACTGAAAATTAATTCAATGGTGTTAACTAGTCCAAGATCTAAAGGGAAATGTCAGAAAGAAATCTCCTCACCGGTGATCGAGCATCTATTCTAGAATTGACAAGCGACTTAGCCGGCAGTTCGAACAGTGTAACTATCCAACATGGACGCCCAAGCACGACCAAACCGATTACCGTCGCAAATGGAGTACTAGCAGAGAAAGACCAACCACCCGCCATTGTCAGCCATATACCAACCTCATCGGTGAAAATGATGCATCAGCCTAGGTCAAACTAGTTGATGATCCAGGTTATCTGGCAACCACCTCCGTAGATTATTGTCTGAAATTGCAGATTAAAAAAATGCAACAAGAGCAACTGAAAGTGGTCCAATTTCAAGAAACTAAAGATCAGAAGGCCATGACTACCATAAAAGAGATGAATGACGCCTTACAGGTGCTTACTGCGAAGCTATATGGCGGTAGCTGTGGATAACAATAGTTCGGTGTATAGTTCAACAAAGCCAACCGAAGGATTAAGTCCTCAAAGCGAAAGGATCCCGGTAAAAAAGAAGATGAAAACAATGGAGAAAGTGATCCCATAATTGGGAACCTATGCGTGAAGCGAGCCAGGTAGCTCCCGAACGAGCAAAAAAAACATTTTTCAGTACGAACAGGTTCACTCGAAGATAATTGCGTACATTCTTAAAGAATCCCCCTTTGCAAAAAATATCTTGGAAGCCGAGCTCCCCCGCAAGTTCGACCTGTTCCGCCTGGAGGTCTACGACAACACTAGGGACCCAAAGAGGAATTTTAAGAAGTTCATAAACATGATGATGACGTTCAACCTAGAAGACTTGATGCTTTGTTAGGCCTTTCTTTAAGACTCTCAATGGTAATTCTATGGATTGGTTTAATGATATACGAAATGGGTCTATACATAATTTTTCAAGACTCTAGAGCACCTTCAGAGACAGGTTCGTAGGAAACAAGAAATCAAAGCACAAGAGAGACTCAATTATGAATTTGTACTACAATTCGTTAAATAGCTACGCTAGGAGGTTCATTTATACCATGAATGACCTACCAAACTTGGAAAAGTCTATCGTGGTAGTGCTATTAAAGTGGGGTTCAGACTGCAAAGGGGACCTCTACATTGATCTAGTCCAGTTCCAGATAAAAAAAGGGAGATCTCGGCCCGAGTGGACAAATTCATCCGGGTGGATGACGCTCAAAGAGGTGATTCGCCTGATAGAACCCTGTAAGACAACAAAAGAGCGCCGTAAAAAAGAAGAAAGGTTGATGAACGGGTGCGCCGAGATATTCCAAAAGGTTATGAAAACTGTTGGATGGCCTAGAAAGACAATCCGACGCGGTGCTTTATGCCATTGACAGAGACGATATCAGTAATCTACGATAGGACTAAAAGACTAACACGATACCAACCGCCGCATACTATGAGTGCTCTTAGCCAAAAGTGATCTAGTTGGCACTTATTCTCCTATCATAATGACCATGTTCACCCAACCGATGAATGTTGGTAGCTCAAAGAGGAGATCCAAAGGCTTATTGACATTGGGAGCTCGTGTAGTTTGTCTAACAACAAGAGCACATACGCCAAGAAAAAAAAGGACAACGTTCGATGCAAGAGGAACGAGGTTCAATGACAGGATAAGAGAGTCGACAAGGGAAAGTAATAGTGGAGAGGAGGTTGCAAACAACATAAAAAAAATGTAAGTTAGAAATTATAAGGATCAGATTGTCTAGTCAGCTTTGATAATAAGAAACCTGAACTGAAATTCAAAAAACATGTGATACAATACCGCAGAGGCCAAGGTAGGAAGGGAGCCAACAAATCTAGCATTCCATTTCCGCAAGATATGATAAACAACAACGCCAAAACGGAACCCTAAGGTGGCATAAACTTGAAGAAGGTCAGTTTAACACCTCGTAAAAATAAAAGACCCAATTACCCAAGCTTAGAGCTTGTGTAAACCCAAATACTCAGAGTGAAACTACATACATAAAGAAATATGATTAATAGTTTCAGAGTTGGATTTACATAAGACACAATCCCGAAGAGGGGGGGGGGGGTAATCCCCAACTCAAAACATTATCATGAACGGAAAGGTTTCCCTAGATGGCAAGTCAAATGATGAAAGCATGACGATGAATATTATACTAACCTGACCCACCTGACATATGAGAAGAGCGAACGAATGACACTATATGTATCATTGACACTGAATTTTATGATTCATATCTTTACAATCAAGTAATGAACGTCGTTGAAGAGGATGTTAGAAAAAAAGAGAGAATGCGATTGTTTATATCTCAGAAATTACTGCACTTTCTAGCACTAGAAGATCTAATATGAGGTGTCCAGTTCTAGAGAACATCATGGATAATGCCTGAAACGTAGAGATTCTTGCCAATATTTAAGTCATAAACGATACTTTTACCGCAATGGGTAACTAGATATATAGAGATGAACCAATGATCATACTAGAAGGAGATATTCTCCCCATTTTTGATTATCACCCTGTACAAATTGTTAGCTAAAAGCCTAAGACGTAAAATTTTGCTCCAAGTCTAAGAAGGAGAGAAGCAAAGATCTAAAGTACATAAGTTTTTGTCTTTTACTTTTCTTGGCTTTAATCAAGTTGTACCATATTGAATTTTTGTTATTACTAATTAATAACCGTAAATATTTTAGGACGGATATGTAATTCCACATTTTAGGTAAAACATTCAAGGCCTTCCTCCTTCATGGACAATGGGATAATGGACCATGCCATCTTAGCTTCCAAAATTTTCATCTCGTTCCCGGACCAGAGAAAGTGACGAAGAGACTGGGAGAGCTCTTTGAGAACCCTCGAAGAGAGAATAAAAGTGGAGGATCAATATACATAGCCTGCAAACATAGAATATTTGATGAGCTGAAGGCGACCAATGTAAGTTAGATGTATGAAGGTCAAAAAAATAATATGCGTATTAATGTTTTGAAGGAGAAAACAATAATCAGTATGTGAAATTTTCCCAATGAGGGGAGGAATTCCCAAATATTTCACCAGGAGAGAGCCCACATTGTACTCTAACATCTTGATGAGATCATTCCTCAGGGTATGGATTACCTCGGAAAGGAAAATATAACTTTTGTCACAGCTCACTTGGAGACCTGAAAGCAAGAAGAAGTCCTCCATACCTTCTTTGATAAGTTGAAAGAAATTAAGATCCTCGCGACATAGAATCATTAAGTAATCAACAAAGTTTACAATTTTGAGCTTATGATACTTCCAGTGAGAATTGAACTTTATGTCATTACTTTTATCCTTGAGAATACAAAACAGGGCTTGCATAACTAAAATAAAAATAAATTGTAAGAGGGGGTCACCTTTCCTGAGACATTTCTACTATGGAAATTATCGTTAGGATCACCATTATTGTTACCATTAATTTCTTCCAGTTTCACATCATCCTTTTCCCCATCGTACTTCAATAGTACTTATTTTTCACTTATTTTCTATGTGTAAATTTCCTCACTATCACCCGTATTTGGTCTCTACTTTCCTTTGTTTTTAACATTATTTTTCCAGTTAAAAGATGTAAAGCCTCAATTAATTTCTATATATTTATTTAACTTTCATGATGTCTCTCAAGTTGCATTTGATTAGATCTGACATATTTTTGTTTCAATTCACCAATATGCATTTATAATAGTTGAATATTAGAAGGAGTATAAAGATTGCCTAGTGCAAAGCAGTTTTCTCGATGAGCAGGTGAAACCTAGTCGTGTGTACAGGCTGCCACACCACTTGGACCATCTTGAAAATGATTAAATCCACCGTGTCACCAGATGCCACACCGATTGGTTTACTCTGATATGTTTCCGCGACTGGTGGAATTCTCTATCCCTGACCAAATGTATGACATATAGCAGATGCTGTACTTAACAATTGATTTTACATCAAATTACTTCCACTAGCAGGTAAGTTTATTGTGATTTCCACAACTACCACCATAGTGCCACGAGTTGAACAGATTTTTAGATTCTCTCTTTCGATTACAGATTACGTCATCACAATTGGTAAAAGCTGGAACTTGATTCTTTTGAAAATAAAAACTTCCCACATACGACACCAAATATGATATAAGGATTCCTTTCTCAAATAAATTTCCAAAGTCACGAATGGATTTTGAGAAAGAATTTTCTTAGAGCCAAATGTATGGCATACACCAGATGTCATGCTTAACTGTTGATTTTGCATCAAATTACTTCCACCAGTTAGTAAGTTTATTGTGATTCCCATAACGACCACCAGAGTGCGATAAATTAAATAGATTCTCAAATTTTCTGTTTCGATTACAAATCGCGTCATCACGGTTGATAAAAGTTAGAACTTGATTCTTTTGAAAAGAAAATCTTCTCACAGAAGATACCAAATTTGATAAATGGATTCCCTTCTCAAATACAATGCCAAAGTTATGAATGGATTTTGAGAAAGAATTTGTTTAGATTCAATATACTTTCTCTATTAAAAAGTGATTAGTCTTCAAATGAAGATTTTGATCTCTTTTTATAGAGTTTAGAAGAATTGTTCTACCACTTACAAAGTTACACGTGTCATCTTGTTATAATTACTTAACAACTGTTATTGGTAACCTATGATATGATGGTACATATGATTTAGTTGTAACAATTTCAACAAAATTTTGTATGATTCATCTCACATATTTTTATGACTCTCTTCGTGACTTCTACTTCTTACGACCTTAGTTTCGTCTTATTTATTTTACCTTATATGACTTTCATCGTGTATCTTTTTATGACCCTTGTCTTATATATCTTTATGACCCCATCTTGTATCTTTTTATGTCCCTTATCTTACATTGTACAACCATTTTATCTTTTTATGACCATCGTTTTACTTGGTTTATCTTGCACATTATGCCTAATTTTCCACTTGTTTTTATTACTTTATCAAGAGCCTCATCTTACTTGGTTAATTTCGTACACTCTGCCCTATATTCTACCTATCCTTTATTACTTGCTATAGATATGATATATCCGCATCATACTATTTTAATAGAATATAAAGAAATGTCTCAATCACGGAATCCTACAACTCTTTGTATATCCAAGCATAATATTAAAATTTAGAAATTATCATATATTTCTCAAATGATAATTTTATCTTCATGTGTTGAATACTGAGTAAAATATCTAGTTTCGTCTAAAATATTTCAAAATTAAATTTGTTCGTCTCGATAAATTGCTTCATTCAAGAATTTGCACCTTCAACACTGATTTAAGCAAATGAATAATTAGTTTGATTAGTTATATTAATTATGTTATCTTTAAAATATAAAGATGAATGAACTTATCAATTAATTGTCATGTTTCCGTAGTGCTTAACAAGGTTAGTGCATACATATAATAAGTTTTTACCATACATATTTAGCAAAGATGTTTCAGCACACTCTAAGACTTTTGAATTACATATAAAAGTGTCATTTATGGTATCTAAATTTGAATGCAATTATTTTATAATAAATAAATTTATTCTAACCATCTTGAAACTTGTTGAATATGTTTCATTCATGAATGAATTTCATCATATTAGTTAGATATTTTTGGTTTATGCCACTTCCATAATATGTGTCTCGTGTTATGTCACTTTAACATTCAGTAATGCACACTTGTTTTCTTTCATGAGCAACTTAAGTCGATCAAGCGCCCAAATCTAGTTGGCTAACTTTTCCATAAAAAAATATAATAAAAAATGTTAAATATATTGATGTAACCCAACATATTCGAACATGTAAGAATATCCTTAATAATCGATGGATGTCGGTATGGGAAAATTAGATCCATGATAATATAGACATATTATATGTCATCGTATGCATTCCACTTAGTTATTTTCCTTCATTTTTCTTAACAAATACTCCACTTATAATTTATTGCACATCCATAACGTATGGTGTTTGTGCCTCACATGGTAAATATATGTGTTGGATTTATTATCGGGTATGGTATTTCCCAAATCAAATAAAAATCTTCAAGACAAGCACCAAACAAGGCCAATTGGTGAACGATATATTCTTCTTCTATTTTTAACTTTCTCACTCTGGAGAGTTCTTAAAAGAAAATCACGAGTTTATGATTATGGTTTCGATATAAAAATCCAAAGATCATAATCCAACTCTAACCAGATGACACCTAAGTTTGAAAGAGAAATCATATTTTTTGTGCTTTTAGTTTTTTAGTATTCTCTTATATATTTACCGCATCTTGTGCCATAAAATATAATCTTGAAGATCTCACATTGTTTCATTTGTCGTAATATTTTTAGCTAACACATATCCCATTTCTAAACCGATGCGTGCTACCCATTAATGATGATTTGAATTAACACAATATGCACGAGTCGTGAATGTGTACGTCATATCTTCTATAAACATAGATGCTTATACTTTTATTTGAGTACCTTTCAAAATTTAACAATCAAAATAATCATTTAACAACTACATTATAAGTCTAAACCAATAATCCAAATAATGATTTTATATCAATTTTAAAACTATACCACTTTACATCTAATTTCGACCCACAATGTCAAAATTGAATACTCTAAAATAGAAATTGATGTTGACACACTTGGTCGAAATTTTATGATTTTAAGTGTCGTTTAAGTCCGTTTAATTTTGACCAAATGCATTGAAACTAGATGATGTTAGATGATACCAAACAACAACTAATTTTAACCAAAATGTTCAAAATTTGATGGAAACTCTTAATATTTAAATGTTTGTCTCATCAGTCAAAGTTAAATATTGTTCATAGTATCGATTTTAAATCTAATGGGTATCGATTTTAAATCTAGACTATCCGAGTTGAATTCTGACACGGTTAAACACTTAATATTTTTTTCTCATTCTTTCTTAATAATGGGTGAAAATACTATAAATTGATGTTTAATGAGTACATTATTTAGTTTATATAATTTTTTGGCTTGACATAATATTTTTTTCTTTCCATCTAATTAATTTGAGCTAAAAAGTGAGTTTTTGGTGTTGTTTTCTTTTAAAAATAAATAAATTTATATCTAGATTTGCTTTTAATGTATTTGTTCTTGATTCTATGGTTTTTAGGCTAGACAATAGGTTTAATAAACTTATTTACATGTTTTTCTAACTTGATCAACTAATTAATGATAATATGATATATAATGTAGGCGGTAATGTCACATAATAGTTTTAGATGATATTATTAACGTCAGTGAAAATATTTTCAAACCAAACAAAAAAAATACCATGGCATGACAAGAAGGGTTAACATATTTGGATAAACTGAGTTGAAAGTTTGGAAATGGAAATTTGTGTCGTGGAAGATTTTTTACTTATTTCATTGACTTGTTACATTTATAGCATTTCGTTATATATAAACATTTTTATAGTTTTAAAATTTATTGGTAATACTAGCTTAAATAACTAATATCTAACAAACCTTATCTCCCGCCTATTATCTTCATCAGAATTCTGTAATAATTGTAAGTGAAAATAATCTTCTGCTTTTATATTTTAGGTTGCGCCAAGTTGCAAATAATTCAGCCCAACTTCAGCTACCATACCAAGAACCAAGTTGTATCCTTAGGTCTTCAAAGTAGACTGATTCAGCTCCAGCTCGAGGTTGGAACTAAAACATACTTTTAGTTCTAACCAGTTCATAAATAATTCTCGAGTTATCTTATTTTTGTTATTCTCAATATTCTTCTTATACTGTGAATTAGGGTTCAAATTTTTTTGACATCTACATTATTTCCTTTATATTTTAAAGAGTTATTTATAACATTCTTGCTCAAACAAAGTAACGAGTGAGTGAGCCTAAGTTCGTCTCAAAGAAAATTAAAATGGAAATGAGAGAGTGGCTTAGTAAAAAAGTTTATGGGTTGGTCATGAGAATGTATGTAACAAATTTCTAGAGAGTATTGGAGAATTTGGTCACGAATGAATTGTAAATATAACTTTATATACTTTGTCGAGCGTGAAAAACAAAATTTAAGGTAAGAAAACTTACCCCTAAATTACCACAACATATAATTGGGGTTCTAGTTGGTGGAAGTTGGAGTTTAATAAGGATAGATCGAATCCATATGCATTTTGCGGAGGAGGAAGAGATCGACTCTGTGTTGGATTGAACAACTATATTTTCTTTATTGGAAGACTATACAATGAGGATGTTACCAAAAAATACATAGTAGCCTCCCACAAATCTACTATCGTCTAGATAATTTCTCAATATGTGTATGAGAATCATATCAGATGAAGATAAAGGCTTCGTTTTTATGAAGACCAAGTCACTAAGAGGTAGATAAGTAGCGTAGTATTCTTTTAAATTCTTCCAATCTATTGTTATAGGAGATTGGTGGACATGTTTAAGTTTATTCACAACAAAAGTTATGTCACATATAGTGTGAACAATATATTGTAAAGCTCTTAATATAACGTGTTTGTAGCATTATGGGAAGAACTGCTATCAATACATGAAACTGGAAAGAAAATCGCGTAAAAGTAAGTTCTTAATATAATTTGATTAAGTCAAATAGAATCCTATACAATCTCTGTGAACTTCAACCCCTAAGAAAAAAAAATGTAAAGACCCTATGTCTTTTAGAGAGAAAATTGAGTTTAGCTTATGTATGAACCTATTGAGACAAGTTGAGTCATTTTCGGTTATAATTATATTATCATCAACATAGGTCAAAATAATTAGGATAACACCCTTAAAAGCATTAGAAAACATAGAGCAGTCAACTCTAGAGTTATGAAAATTCCAGCTGAGTAGTGTTTCCCTTAGTCCTGCATACGAGGCTGTAGGAGCTTGCTTTAGACCATATAAATCTATATGAAGTTTACAAATATAACCAAGTTTTACAGAGTCTTCAAGCCCTATAGGTTGAGCTATCTAAACTATTTCAATAAGAAAACTATTTAAACATGCACTGTCAATGCCCAGTTGTCTTATAACCACCCTTTAGTGTCCAATTATCTTGGAACCAATCCTAGTGTGGACGATCTGACTACATGAAAGGTTTTTGAAAAATATATTCTAGGGTTTTGATGAAATCTTTTAACCACTTATCTTGATTTATAACTGTAAAAAAAGTCATCCTGATTAAAGTTAAGTCTTTTTACCTACTCAAAACCCACTACATTCGTAGTACAACACCATGGTACAAAGTCTATATTTTATTGATTTGTAATTTATTGTATTCGGTTTGCATTGCTATAAACTAGTTTAAGCTAGAAACAACAATGAAACACTTGGTAGGTTCTGTAGTTAAGGTTATGGTAGTGGTAGTTAGGCATGTGTAGATCTGATTACGTTTGAAAGTGAAACTTTTGGCTCTTGTTTCATCAGAATGCTTGTTTAACAGGGTATCTATATAGGAACTTAGATAATTCTGGATATGAAGAGCGTCTATTTAATATGATTGAATAGAGTTGGGATCTTTGTTAGGAGTTGAGTATATATTTGGCTTGTATGTGACTTGTCTTTGATATATGTTTTGTTGGTTTGTGATTATTGTTTTTGGTCAAAAAAATATCATGAATTGTATATGTTGTGTGTGGCTTAATAATAATTGGTGTTTGATATGCGTGCGATTTTTTTGTAGTCCATAATTAGTCTAAAATGGTGTCATGCATTGTGGGTTGCTTTTTTGTTGTCATTGGTTGGTCTAAAGTGATATAAACGCGTTCATTGCTAAGTGTTGTACTAGCAGTTTGTTTAAAGGCATTGTTAGGAGAATGGGTATGTGGTGAAATTTATATTTGACGTAATGATCAAGTATAGGTATATTTTACTTCCTAATAGAAAATTGCGAGTCAGATATATCATTCTTTAAAAAATAAATTATACCATAAGACATAGGAAAACTAGAAAACAAGGATTGAAAGGACTTCATAAATTTTAGTTTTTAGGAAACCTATGCAGTAAGGAAACACACACTCATTGAAAACAACACTTATATAAATGTATAACATCTTACTAGAACTTAAGCATTCATAAATCTTATGCGTATTGTAATATCATGCAAAGACACACTTAACACATATGACTCTAATATAGTCTACGGCATGAAAAATATGCACACCCAATTTGTTTTTATATTGAAAATAATAATATGGTTTCTTGTAGTATAGTCTCTTATAAGGTGTTAGTTTTTTAAGGGATATAACCAAGTATACATACTGTAGTTATTGGTAAAGATAATATAGTACTTAAAACTAGATTGTGATTGTATAGGAGAAGGTCCTCACAAATCTGTATGAATACGATCAAAACATTTAAGGCATTGGAAATAAATATAAAATATGGTAGTGAATGAGATTTTCCTAATTGGAAAGCATCACAAAACTTGAACTCTCAATTCTGATGAAACAAAACATTAAATTGCTTCAATACATGAGATAAAACATGATTATAAAGATGATATAGTCTAATATACCAACCTTATTTTAGGGAACATAATAGACTTTGATCTAGAGGAAATTCAACATTGAAAATTCTGGAACATAAACCTAGAGAGTGAATCTTAAAGATATGCGATTAGTTGATCCTTCAATATGGTATAAACCACTTTTAGTTTTCCCATTATCAAGATTCTCCCTCTTATATTATCCTTCATAAAACAAACAAAATCATAAAATTCTACATAAACTTTATTTTAGGAAGTAAGTTGGGAAATAAACAATAGATTTTTAGTGATTTATGATACATGTAATATATCATTTAATTTAATGCATTTGTTTTTTCAGTTGTAAGAATCTTAGACTAACTTGTTTATATTATTGAAAGTTTTTTACCATTACCTAATGGTGAGATAAAAATCACAATGTATTAACACTTGATAAAATATAATAAATGAAGATCAGAATGAAAAGAAACAACAAACTTGAAGAATAAATAACGACTTGTATGAATTTTGTATGTAGGATTACAATTTCTTTATATTTTTGTTTACATTATTCAATACAAATTTTGCTCTCTAACTTTCACCACCTTTACAAATGACTCTCGGGTTCCTTATATAATGGTCTTGATATGTAGAAGTTCTTGGTAGATTCTTTTGTATTGGTGTAAATTTTTCTGGTATTCAGGATGCTTTATCAGATGAAGTGCTCCTTCAGGGTTGTTACATCGTATAATGTCCGATGATTTATTTGTACATGGTCAGACATGATTTCCGTACATATCAGACGCGATTTTCGTACATTCATCAGCGTTGGAGCACTGATGGCTAGAACACATATTAAGTGCTAATAACTGATTGTTATGGAGACATAATGTATTTGTCCGAGAGCTACATCTTTCCTAAATGAGTGTCATGGTGCATCGAGTTATTTTATGGCTTGGTCATACAATATCAGGCTATCAGATGAGACCTGGCCAAGTTGTTGAGATATTGTGGCATTTTGGTCGCTCATATGTGAGTGAAGGGCCATAGCGGGCCAACTTGGCTGAGTCGTTGTGCTCTGGTGGCTGATATGTAAGCAAAGGGCGAGACCTGGCCAACTTGGTCAGGTCGTTGTGCTCTGGTCGCTGATATGTGAGTGAACATGTGACCAAGTTGGCAAGGTCTCTAGCCGCTCATGTGTGAGCGACCAAGCCAGATCTAGCCAAGTTGGCTAGGTATCTGGCCACTTCATGTGCTAATGACCAAACCAAGTTGTCCATGTCTCTTGCCTCTTATGTGTGAGACTATTCTAGACCTGGCCTAGTTGGTCGGGTCTTGACGTGCTCTAGTCGCTCATATGTGAGCGACCATATCGGTTTGGTCTTGACCGTGCCGCATGGCCAAACATTTTGAACTTGGTCTCTCAGCCTAGTCCCTTCTAGTCGTGCGACGTTGCATGGCCACGTGTCTTATTTTTTTTTGTTTGGGTAGTTTACCTTAAATTTATTCATGAGGGAAGTTTGACCATAACTTGAGGCAAGCTTGGCTAGAACTTGAGGAAAGCTTGGCCAAGCTAGCTACTCAAGCTAAGATGCATGGTATAGTGGGTAGATTTGTTTGGCTATGCAGTCAAGATCCTAGTCATGCTATGGCACCCGACCATGGTCAATAGCAAACTTGGACATGAGGTTAGGCTGGGTTGCATTTGTCCATTTGTCCAAATTAGGGCATTCTTGTTTAAATGAAACAAAGAAGGATCAAGTTTTAGATCCTTACTTGGATTTATTCCTCCCCCAGTTAGATGATATTTTATGCTGTATCACTTATTGTGACAACAAGCTTACCACTGTAATCATGTATCCGAGTCATTATGTTAGGATTTCGAGTCACGTGATGAGAAGCTCTCTACTATTTGCATACTATGTATTGTCATTTCCTTAATCTTGAGTCATAATGGAGACTCGTTGATCACTTCAATCTTAGAGTTTAGTAGGATTAAATCCTATGTAATTAGGATCATCCATAATAACAGTCAGCTCATATATGTCTAAATCTCTCAAAGATTTGGAAAACAAGCTCATTTGAATAAATCCTTTTCCCTATAACCTATCCCTCTATAGCTATCTTGATTGTTGTATCTTCTTTTAAACCTCTACATGAACCTTTTGGAAAAGTTGTTTGATTGGCCTTTATAATTAGTATTTTGACCTCTAGGTTCTGGTTTGTAGTTATGGCTGAGGGAAGACTAAGATTAATAATAGTATTTTGCAAGTTATTTAGTTGGTCAAATATGCTCTCAAATTCTAAGATGGTTGTTTGAAGGTCTAGCTAGTTTATTAGTCAAGTTATTAACTATTTTCTTAATCTTGTTAAGGCACTCCTCCACATATAAATACCCCTTTCTAATCCTCTAGAATTATGATTTGTAAAGAGTAACCATTGACATGGATTGTGAGCCACCAAGTCGGTAGTTTCATCCCATAAATTCTTTACTGAGCCACAATTTTTGGACTCATTCTAAACAACCACCCGAAAAGTAGTTGATCTGTAACTATCCAAGAGTCATTCTCATGATTATCTATTTGATTGATAGAGTCACCATCTATCTGGGTGATTAAAGGTGGAGGACACGAGTTGTCTCCACTAATAAAACCTCATAGCTTATGACCCCTCATGGTAGGGAGATTAATAAATTTCAATAGTATATAGTTTGTTCTGATTAGTTTTGATGCAATTGGTATTGCTCATCTAACTCTGAGCTATCATTTTATTGTTCAGGTTATACAAGTTCTACTCATCTGGAGATTTATGAGAGATTACAAAAGCAGTGTTGAACATTAGTGAATTGTTTGTTGCTCCCATGGTGGAGGTAAGAAAAACTCTGAATCAAAGCTTGAAAAAATGAATTTGAGAAAGTTCGCTTTGTGGAAGATTTTATGTAATTTTTAATTCATCGAGTTATTACATATATGACTTTGCCTTATCTAAAAATATTTGTTACCAATTTATTATTTGTTGGTCATACTAATTTGAATAACAAATATCGATTAAAAATCATGATTAGTCAACAAAATTGCTCACATATAAAAAAATTCAATTCAATTATCTTTATATCAAAACAATTACTTTTATTGGTCTCGCTTTGCATCTATGGTCACTCTGTAAATCTGGACAAATAAATGACTATGGATGGAAAACTAAACCAATATAACTAACTGTTTTCAGTAATTTGTTTTAATAACTAATCGTTTATTTTAGCCAAGAAAAATTGGAGTGCATCCTAAAATCTTTAAATCTAAATACCATGTTTCACTTAGAGCCCTAGAATTAGAACTGAAATACATTTTCAATTCTAATTCACTCAAAAATCATTTTCGAATAGCCTTTTTTTTCTCAATACTCCTCCTTTTTAAGCAAACTAAATTACTATTATTGAAACTAAAGTCACAAGCATGTAACTTTAAATTTAATGATATGGGCTAAAATCCTTATAGAAATTGGTCCCAATTATTTGTCACCTGTCAAAGTTCGTAATTTGAAAATCGTGAGCAAGGTTCGGTTTGAAAGATTACTCAGAGCGTTTGTTGTAAGGAAATCTCATGACTGACTTCTGCGATTTATTTTTCTTCACGTGTCCATCACTATATGATAAATTGCAGGCGTCTATATGGATAACTTTATTCAGATCCTCTCTGTCCCATACTCTCCTCAGGCACTCATGATCGTTTATTATGTCTTTGGAGCTAGAAAATGCTTGGTATAATCTATAGTTTTTTTTACAGAAATTCTATATCATTGATCCAAATCTCCCATTACAAGTTGATTATGTGTATTGAGTAACTAATAAAAGGGATTTGATTTTGTTACAGGCGAGCCCTTTGGGTTAGAAATTCTGACGGGAACCTAATTCTCCATCTGATTTGTTTTCTTCTGCAAGAACGAGGTCCCAACACATATTTCAATTGTTTATTCCGTAACTGGACTAGTTATCCTTCTCAAACACAAAAACTTAACAATTTTTGAGACAATCAACTCGAGATAATCTGAATTGAGACGACAAGGTACTTTTATCTCTTTAATACTATGTGTCTCACATAACCTAAACCTAAACTCTTTAGAAAAGTCATAGCTATAAGCTGATTTGAGACTTGATTTTGATTTTTTTTAAAAATTCAAAAACCATTTATTACTGGTCTAGGGCTGTAAAATTATTCGTTACATAGACCGAAAAAATAAACAGAAGGAATTAAAACCCAATTCTTTCGAGAAAACATAAAGAAAGTGAAAGGACCCAATTTTCTTTATTTTTAACGAATCCATCATCTTCATCAAAGCGAGACCTCTTCAAAGGAGACTCCCAGACAACTATTAACAAAAGAAAACTTCTATATATAACAGATCAACTTCATCTTCAAGCTTCAGGAGAACATAAAGTATTCAGGCATTCAATTTAGCGATAAGAGAAACATGCAGTAGGCCTTTAGGCATTCAATGAGAGAATCCATTGAAGACAACTTGGGAGGTCACCAATATTGATGAAACCAGCCTTCAAGAATCCCAAATCGAGCAAGATGCTTATAGTTTTGAAGATTACTGCAAGAAATTGTAAATTTCCTTACCGAAAGAGTGAATTCAGAAGATTAGCAATTGAAAATGGATTGGGGTTTTAGGAATTATCCCTTATGTAACAGACTCTTTGTATTTCAAGGAGGGTGATAGCTTTGATTGATGAGCTTGATTGTCATGGTAGGTCTGATGATATTACGGTAACGTAATATCACTTTACCAATTGGGATAGAGTGATAACCAAAGGCCAGCATGGAAACAAGAACAACATAATCGGTTTCCAGGTCGACATTAGATAATTCATTAAGGTCACAAAGGATAAGGCTGTCAAGAAGAGCTAAAACCTTAACATGAAGAGGAAGCAGCTTGCCATAAAGATAACCGTGACCAGAAATCAAGAATCCTTCGCTATTTCTGATAACAACGCTACCAATAGAGTCACCATTTCTCAAGGTAGAACCATCAGTGTTCATTTTGATCCTACCAGAAACAGGGGGTCCAATAATGGTAGGAAGGATGTTTAATGTTATATTGATTCAATCAACAACCGAATTCTTTGGGAGCATGATAAAATGGACTCCAAATTTTGCTAGAAAGTAAGCAAGCTCTGTCCAAGCCAAGAATAATACAGTCAATTTCAGTAATGACTTTAGAGGAATTGGAGAAACTACCCTTAATCTTGGACTGGTTTCGAAGACGCCATAACACCCAACAAACTAGTGAAGGGATGATAGAACATATGCTAACTTCTTTCTTAACAAACCACAACCAAATTCCTAACAAGTGAAGGAAAGACATGAATCGACCAATGGGGATCTTGAAAATGGCCACGTAATGACACCAAACAGACCAGGAGAGGTTACAATTTAAGAAAGTATGGTTTACACTTTCCTAAGAACAACCAAATTGAAACTTGGAGTCTATACACTTCTTCTTTGGAGGATATCATCTAAATAAATCCATTTGTGGAGGATTCTCCAAGTTTAGAAGGAGCATTTGCGGGGAGTAATGGCGTTCCAAATTTTAAAAAAGATACTGGATTTGCTGTGCTTGAGCCTGAGGTATTCCCAAGTATCCTTATTTTTGAAAAGACCATTATTAGATAGATACCAGTTAGGAAATTCATTGACGTTCTAATTAATAAGAGAGACTTGTTCTGATTGACTTTGATAGGAGGAAGCACGTTGCTAAGCTTTTGACTATCCCATATCCCATGAATCCAGTAGCTGTTCACCTTCTCACTCCTTATCTCTTCAGGCTTAAGAAGAGGGCTATCATTGATCCATAAGTCATGCCAAAAGTCGATACCCCCAGACCCAATATACCACCTTATACGAGGCTCAACCTTGTCTCTTATAGAAACTAACCTTTTCCAGACTTTTATAGCATTTTTTAGGATTAATATAACAAACATAGGGGGAGTATTGTTGCTGTAGATACTTCGAGTATATCTAGCCTAGAAGGAAGTGTTTTTTCTGAAGTTAAGCCAGAGGTTACAGGAAACCGTGTCTTGAATATCACTGAGGCTCCTGACATTGAGACCAGCTTCAATATAGGGTTTACAAACTTTACTCCAAGAACACCAATGAATACTTGAGTTGTCTAACTTAGATCCACAAAGAAAGAAATTCAAGAGTTTCTTAATTCTTTCAATAGTAGACTTATGGATCTTGTTACTAAGCATCCACTAGCTAGGAATAGGGATAAGAACAATAGAAATAAGGCTAAGCCTGCCAGCAAATGATAACCTTTTGTCCTGCCAATCAGTGATCTTGGCTCTGATCGTACTTATTAACCCAACATCGTTCAAACTCTAGTTTTTCTTGTTAAGATTAACACCCAAGTAAGTCACAGGAAGCTTCTCATTCTTAAACCCAATGTCATTCACTAAAGAGGTTTTTTTAAAGTAGTCCATCCATTCAGAGTTAATGAGAACTCTGTCTAAGTGCCTCCAGTTAACTTTGTTAGTCCAAGTAAACTTACATCCCATATAGCCCTCATCCTCTAGGTTTCACTGATTGATAGCTTCATTAAATTCTTCAGAACTCTCATTACAGTAGTTGAGACAACCCTTCTACTCAGTTGGACAAGAAATGAATTTGAAATCTCCTAAAACAATCCATTCTTTAACACTATGAGTAATGTTAATAAGAGAACTCCAGAGGTCCCTCCTGTTATGCCTTTGACATCTAGCATAGATAAAAGTAATGTGAAAAGTCTTCTTGGTGTTAATATAGCTGACTTCAGCATGAATGAACGGAGGATTGACTTGAATGATGTTAACATTAAACCAACTATTCCACAGAATCTAAACCTTACTATTACAATTAGAGTAACAATTAGGGAAACCAATTTAAGAAGCAAGAGTCGAAATTTGATCAGATGAAACCATAGGCTATTGAATAGTAACGATGCTGACACTTTCCTTTATAATAATATTTTTGATTAAACAAAATAATTATTGGCAACCCCTCTTATATTCCAATAGAAGATATTAATCATGATCAGAGGTAGGGGGAGTCTGACTTTTGGCCCCTGATTTGGGCTTAAAGATTGTTCTTTCTTTCCTACTTCTGAATTTAGTAGTTTTTAATCTATTGCTGAGAAGATCATTAAAATTGATGTCGATCTCTTTGTTTTTCAGGGTTGGAGACTGTCGAAGACTACCAAGATTTCTCTGATTTGGAGAGTTTCCCGAGCCAGAGGAGTCCACAACAATCTATTTTTTCTTCATGCATTATGTAGCCAAATTCCTTATAGCCTCAACCATTTCATCGCTTTTCTCAGTGTCATGAGGTGCTTGAATTGTGGGAATTGAACTAGATTTTTCAGTGTCTTCAAGAACATGATTCTTAGAGCATATGGAGCATATGGCTTGATATATCTGAATTTTCTGATTCTTATTTTTGTTCGCATTAACATGATTATTAATGTGCCTCTTATTTCCACTTCTTGTGGGATTGTTCAAAGGAGACAGTTTGATTTTGTTCAGGTACTTTATCATTAGACTTTGATGCCTTCTTTCTGCACTTATCTTCTTCATGACCAATGTGATTACAGTAATAACAATAAGATGTGACATCTTTGTAGCTTATACGCAACCAGTAGCCCTCGTTAGAACCAAAACCCATCCGAATATCCCTTTTAAGATCTTGAGTGATGTCTAGTTCCACCATAGCGTAGCTAGCGTTAAACAGGGCCCGATTCTTTGGTGGAATCCAACATTTAAGTGGCTCACCAATAATGTTAACAATTGTGTTAATTATATGGGCATTATACATGTATTCAGGGATCGTCTCAATCCTAATCCAGACGGGAACAACTGGATTCTCGATCTTATGATTAAAATTCTGGTGCCATTTCAGGAGACGCATAATTTTGTCTCCAATAGTCCATATTGGTCTCATCCACAACATACACATATCTTCTTTCGTAGAAAATTCAAGAAGAAGATGCCTAGAATCCCAACTGGTGATATTGACTTCACCTTTAATTTTTCTTCCCTGTATAAATATATTCATTACGCGTCTTTTAGGAATTCCTTCACAGAACTTCGCAATAAAGGTGTGAGTTCTGCTTTTATCAAGAGTATCATTTGTTTCTTTACTAAATTGGATAAACATATGAGATTGATGATAGCTAATTTCTGTTGGATCAAATTTTTCTTTGGTTTTTGTTGCAGATGGGTCTTTCAAAACATCAGTAAATGTTTTACATCTTCGATCTTCATTAAGAACTGGAAAACCATCTTGGGCAAGACCAATCATGACGAAATGAAGGAGGAGATGAAATATCACGATTCTTCAGCGTAGAGACAAATTGAAGATAGAAGATGGATTAATTCTTAAAGTTCAAGAATCTTCATACTCTGTTTTCACGTGTCTGTTTTGTAGTCGTTCCATATCGAGGCTTGATTTTGATTAAAATCAAGTTTAATCTTGCATTTGGAAGTCCACCTAGGACCATTGGTAAATTTTTGCTTAGATTTCTTCGCTCTTTTACTTAAACTTTTTTCTAAGTCTTTTCCATCCTCAATCTTTCCAAATACTGAATCGATGGATTTTAAGGCATTAATGATTTCTGATTCTTTTACCTCCATGTCGTTTTTATCCTCATTTCCTTCCGTTTCCTTTACGTCTGTTATTAAAATGTTAGAGTTGTAGATATCTTCGTGGATGCGATAATTCTTTTTATTTCTTTATAGATTTCGTTCTTGATCTTGCTGTTCATTTTATTTCCGTACTGTATCTTTATCTTTTTCCTAATTTGAATGGTGATTTTTTCTATCTTCCTTTAGGATAATAGACTTTAGCTTTGGATTACTTTCACCTCCCTGATTTGAAGAATTTAATAGCGGCTTGTGTAGCTCTTGCTTACTATCTTTGTTTATCAGTAGTTTTTTGCATTCATTTTATTTGTGACCCAAATGGGAACAAACTGGACAGTATGTAGGGTAATTATCATATTGAATGTCTATCCAGCAACCATCGTTGTCTCCAAAACCTACCCAGACTTGTGTTTGAGCTTTGGAAACGTCTAGCTCTATCCAAGCTCTGAAACCATTTTGTTTTGCTCTATTTCTATTTGGAATCTGAAATTTTATAGGTTTAGCTATAGTAGCGGCCATGGATCGTATTAGACCTTCATTGAATAAATATTCTAGATTGTTTGAAAAGGTTATCCAAGTTGGAATGGTTAGTGAGTCGAGTGTTGGATTAAAATACGGATACCAATTTAGTAGCTTCATATAGTATTCACCAACAATCCAAACAGTTCTTCCACAGTTTACACAGAGATCTTCTTGAAGATCCAATTCATTGAAGATCCAATTCAATAAGAACATGCCAAGAAATTCATTGAAGATCCAATTCAATAAAAACATGCCAAGAATCCAGGAGAAATGTTAACTTCGCTGGCAAATTTAAAAGAGTATAAATTTTTGAATTTTGGAGAGTTGGGGCTTTCCTTTACCATATTTACTAACAAGAGTAATTTTTGACTCGGCCTGTAGGTTTTCCTTATCTTGTGTATAAAATTGGAAAGACAAATGGTGTTCCTTCAGTTTAAACTCTAGTAAAAGCTATCTGAGACATTTGATTTGTTGTTTACCTTAGCAACCTCAGCACATGATTTGCGATTATATCTTTTTTGCGGTTCTTTTTTAGCTTCGATTATATCTTTTTTGCGGTTCGTTTTGTAGCTTCTTGATTTCATCCTTTGAAGTAGTATTCATTCTATAGATAATATTTTTTTTGCGCAGTTCTTTTTATAGTTTCTTAATTTTATCCTTTGAAGTAGTATTCATTTTATAGATAGGATTGTTTCACAGCGGGGAAAACTCTTGATCCATTAATACTTCTGATTTTGGACGTTTGATTCAGTTGATGGCTATAATCGTTATAACCTTTCTTTTGTGCACTGCAGGCAATTCCTTGATAGACTATGAAGTTGGAGAAACCTGTTTGTTCAAATGGACTGTGTTGTTCTGTTCTGCATTTCAGTGATATTTTATGGCCTGCATTGCAGGCAATTCCTTGGTAGACTATGAAGTTGGAGAAACCTGTTTGCTCAAATGGACTGTGTTGTTCTGCATTTCAGTGATATTTTATGGAGGTGCATAGAGGTGATGGAAGAAGCAAACACAAAATCATACAGATTTGAGTTATATATATATATCAAATTTTACTGATGTAGTTTATGACGTGACCCCAAATGACCCGATCCAATCCATGGATTGAATTCAATCACTTACTAGTTTTGCAAGTCCTTTTATTTTAAAAAGTATTAGATACAACTTTTATTATTTTTTGACATATGCGAAGAGAGACACTAAGTTCCATTAAGAACTACTAGTAGTAGCCAATCTGGTCTCCATCCTATTAAACTTGATCTTACGAGCTTCTTCTTCCGAAACCTGATACGCAGCCGCAACTACATCTACTGGCAACGCCCGCATGTACGACATCCGTCCTGCGAAAGTATTTACCATGGCATCATCGTTTGTTTTAAAACAAATATACTCGAATCCGGTTTCTTGTGCCAATATCAGGACTCCAAATCCTTGTGGGACTGTTACAGCTTGTCCTAATTGGACAATATCATCAAATACTGATCTGCCGTTGTCGTTCACTATTTGTATTCGGGCTCGTCCGCCTGTTACGTATAGTAGCGCGTGAGCATTCATGTGCCATTGTGGTAACACCAGGCCATTCTGCTCAAAATCACTTATCGTCAGAGATACATAGCATGGTATATATCTTAATCTATATATATGACTTGATAATAAATTTTGCATCCAAAGTCATGTACTTACACTGTAAAGTAGACCTCTTTCTGCACTGAGTTGCACTGATCTAAGAATGGGTAAATCAAAACTGTTAACAGTGCTGAGCCGACCAGCGAGTGGGCTGTACACATCAGCACGTGCCGGGTTATCAATGTTCTCATGGAACCTCATGGTGCACAAACTTTCTTCTAGGCCATTGTCCGACGATCGACTTGGCGAGCCGGTGAAATGGACAGTACCAGGAACATTAATAATGTTTCCTCGGCCATCGTTGCTTCGGATCTTACGTGCTGTTTCGAGGTCGGTTTTCAAGGAATCAGCAATGAGTTGAGGATCTAAACCGCTGAAAATATTGCCACCTGAACCTTGCTGTTGTTCTTCTGATAAAGTACCAGCAATACGGAAGGCCTACATAGATTTAAACATCAGTACATATAGGCACTAAAAAAATAATATAAGGATTAGTGATTTACTCTGGCGTTAGCGTCAAGGTGGTTGTTTGGAGTAGCAATGTCAAAGAGCAGGACCACGACGGCAGGGACATTGCCTTCGTTGTAGGACCAACTGGATATTCCAGCGGGAACAACAAATAAATCGCCTTGTTTCAAATGCTCAACCTTTTGGAACATATCGGTAAATCTACTGCCTCGTCCGATTTTTAGTGTTTCTTGATATGTTTCGGCACATCCAGGGATTATATCACCCCTCACAAACCGACCTATATAAAGAAAACATTATTGAACATTAAATCATCAAAATGTGAATGGATATAATATTATGTTGCAAGTTGAAGATGGCCAATTCCGCAACGGGTGAGCAATTTCGGTGACAACCGAGAGTTTTTAACTTTAAAAACTAACTAAATACGAACTATCTCTGTAATATTTTAATCAAATAAAATTAAAAGTAGAACCGGAAAATAAATGCACAGTGTATTACATATAAGGCAAGATATGACAAATAAAAGTAAATGCACGAATTAACCACTTTTCACAGAACATAGAACTGAAAACTATCGGGACAAGAACTCGAACCTGATATGACATATCCAATACGAGGGGTGTTGTAGTACGTAGGCAATAGAAGACCTTTGGAGTTAATGACGGTCCTCACCATGGACACACCAGCACATTGAAACTGAGGAGCCGAGTGGTTCCAATACTCGAACGCACCAGCTTCGTACTGGACGCGTTTAGTTGGCTCGAGCGCGAAGAGCTGGTTAAGTTCACATTCGTTTCGAGATTGGAAGCTGCCAAAACATCCATTGAAGAGAAGAAGAGAAAGAAAGAAGATCGATAAGATCTTTGCCATGGTGAAAAGGAAAATGATGGTTTTAGGATGAGAAGAAAGGGATACATAATGTGGCGTTAAATAAGTCTATACATCTTGCATGGCTACCGTGGTGTTGCTTTTTTCTGGAAGTGACACATATGGTGTGTAACAGCCACATTGCATATGTATCAAATTTTGATTCTCTTAGGACGTGGTTGTATTGAAATTGGGTACTAGTTATGTGATGTGTTGGAAGGGGCAACCAGAACCAAGAGTTTAATTTTGAAAATCCGCAAAGTATTTTATGCGAGTAAGCTATGAATACTGAAAAATTAATAAAAATGACCTATTATTAAATACTGTTTTATTATAATCATTGACATGCCATCGTTTAAAAAACCAATTATCCATGTTTCCAAAAAATTATAATATAAGTTTTTGGTTAATAGTTATATATATATATATATATATATATATATATATATATATAATATTTTCAATATAAATTATTAAACCAATTTCATAATATTCATTATCGAAAAATTCGCTAAACAAATAGTATCGCTAATCCGTCTCAATACGCTGATAAAAGGATTTCATATAGGAAATAATGTTTGAATTTTTGATATTTTTTAAATCTTGGAATCCATTTTAAATTGAATTTTTTGGTGGTTTTTTCAAACACTTCAACCGGATAAAATCAAAGTATTCTTTTATAGAAGCAGAAAATGAACTATATTATGTGATTTTCAAATATAACCGTCTACCTTGTAATTCGACGAAAAAGACCATACTTATATATAAACGGTCAATAAAGCTGTCAACCGTTTGCATGCATGCATGTACAAAATCATATTATTTTTAAATAGTTAAAAAATCAACTAAAATAAGAAAATTCAAACTCAAATAAATTTTTATAATAACAACACCATTCGAAATGAATTTTCAAATTGATTTGTCACATAATTTATAAAGCGTGTACTCCGTACACTCCAACTTGCTCGATATATATTATGACTATATTGGTCGACTAGTCAATCTAATTAGACTAAAGTATCTAATAGTTTATAAATCATAGTTTCTATCATCTTCTTTTTTATTTCCCAAATTATAAAGATACTTGAATCACACATCTTTTCGCACATGTTAAACATATGTTTGAAGTTGTTGCCAAATGAATGATAATTTAGTCAAAGTAAAATCACTCGGATAAAGATGAAAGATGAACTCAAGCATTAGTGATAAAAATCACTCCATCTGGTGTGATTGGATTAAATCAGAAAAGATTAAAATAATATTTTTGGGGACATATCTATTGGCTCCTCTCCGTCTTAGATTTGGAAGAAAATTCTTCGTCTTCTCCATTTGGCTAGTAATTTTTACAAGATGACAATTGGAAATGGATTGATTACTTCTTTCTGGCATGACCCTTGGCTCATTCCAACCCCTCTTCCAACGCATTACAGACTCAATATTATCATTGATTTCGTATTGGTAAAAACCTCAAGGTTTCGGATATCATCCTCGACGGTGAGTGGAACTAGCCTTGTAATATTAGAGCGGCGAGAGTGCGTAGCCGAGCTAACCTCATTGAGATCCAAAACTTTATACTCACTCTCCCTCCACCAAACGTCTACTCTAATGGCGTTCCTTTCTGGAACGCGAAGGCTGGATGCACCTCATTCTTAATAAAAGATACGTATAACGCTATTCGTACATTTTCCCTTGACGTAAGGTGGACCGGGTTAGTATGGAATAAATTCAATATTCCCTGTCACTCCTTTATCTTATGGCTTGATATCCTGGAAAACCTTGCTACAAGAGATAAGCTTCTCAGTTAAGGTATCAATACCCCACCTGACTGTGACTTATGCAACCCTGTTTTTGAATCTATCTCTCGCCTCCTCTTTGATTTCAGTTTCACTTAGAGTATTTGGACCAATGCTAGTTCTAAACTAAGATTCCCTTTTACTGCCTCGTGCTGGAAAACTTGGATTCATGAAGTGTCAAATTGGTCTAACTCTCGAGAGCATCATCTTTGGTGAACTTGATTTGGCGCGGTTATTTATCACGTTTGGAAGGAGCGAAATTCAAGAATATTTGGTGTGAAGCGTGGTCTCCTCTGCCTAGATGCCCATGATGTCTCCAATGAGCTATCTCATTTTAGACCTTCTAGATGACACTTTAGTACTTAGTACTATGTCTGTTTTTATCTTTAGTACCTTCTTCGACTTCTCAAGTCGTTCGTAGCACCCCTGGGTATGCTCCAGGATTATGTATGAGCAATTTTATTTAATTTAAAGCTTTTTTATACAAAAAAAGATGAACTAACTTTCGAAACCGAATAAAATGAATGATAATTCAAATATTTGAATATCAAGATATCACTAAAGATTAAACCTTTACTGTTCATAATGAATACATGAAGATAATATACACATAACTTTGCATTCTCAAATGTTATTAATTGACACTATTTTTACTAGTCTCGTGTCCTTATCCTTCTCAAGCATATCAAAGATAAGCTCTAGCATCTTGAAGTAGCTAAACTTCATGCTCAATATGTAGCTCTTTTCCTCGTGCACCTACATATGCATTTTTCAAAAGAACTATTTAGAATATAAACTTCAACCTCAACAACTTCTAGGTCTGAACATATATATATTCAATCTATAAATGTTAATCTTCCACATTAAATTCAACACCTAGTTTCATATTAGCTAGGAATTGGGTATCTCAACATGATATATTTTCGATAGACTTTAATTCAATCATAGTAGCCAACTTGTGCACAAGTTCTCTACTTATCCTTGTGTTAAATGATAGGCTAAATCATATAAGTTAACACCATTTGTGATACGTTCGTGAATCATGCTATGTCTAACACCTAAGTATCTATACTTTCTTTTGTAAACTTTTTTATATACACTGACATGATAAGGGAAGAGTTACGTAGTTAAAACAAATCGACAAAATAAAAGAGTAATCTAGCATAAAGAAAACCTCTTAGGATTGATGATTATGTAATATAAAAAGATTGTTTTGTAATAAATTGTAAACTTGAGAAAAAGACCAAAACTAGTAATTTGTCTAGACATGTGAGACCTAACGAATGTACTATAAAAGCACACCACCTCTTTTGGATAAATGTGATTGAGAAATGATTAGAGAATTACTTCTTGTGACTTTCTCTCTCTAGATTGTGTTTAACTTTTCTCTCTACATTATCTTTAGTTATTTATTCTAAGAGTTTAGTCCTCCAAATATTGTTTTATCTACGAATTTCACTCTAAAATATTATTAGAATGATCATTGGCGCCATCTGTGGGAAACTTTGATACCTGGAATTGTTTTTGAAAACCATTATTGCGATTTTGAGAGAAGTAAAGATGAAAATTTGAAGGTATTTGGATGTGAATAATATTTTTATCACCGAAAGTGGATCTGAGGGGCATCTCTTCTGGGAAAATATGGGAGAATAACAACAACACGACGATCAATATGCCAGAGAGATATTAAAATAGTTCATTTTAGTGGCTCGAAGAAAAGAACTCTTAGAAGAAATTGAGAAGTTAAATTCTGAGATGAATGCTGCGTTAAGCTTCAAAAACTTTCGATCATAAATTTGAAGAGAATATGTGACTGAGAAAGAAAAGTTGGATTCCAACCATCAAACCGATGATAAGCAAGATAAATACAAAAGGCGTAGTCGTTATTCTTCAATGAGGAAAGTGAAACCTAGACATCATTATGGGTCATCTGAATCTAATAACTATTCATTTTAAAATTCAAGTTAATTATCCTCCCCGGAAATGGCTAATATTCAGGAAAAAAAATGACAATAGGATATATTCGAGGAAACACAGAAGACATCATCGAGTGACTCATCAGACTAATGATTCGAAGAAAGAAAAAATACAAGGGTCCGATGACCAAGCTAAAAAAGAACATGTTAGAAAACATACCCCAATTCATTCAGGGAGTCAAAAATTTGAATATAAGGTCAGCAACATGTTCACTATTCCATCTGAAAAAGGTCTTTACACGATGAAAAATGAAGTTCTTAAGGCTAATATTTATAGGGCTGGTCATAATTGCAGATCTTCTCCTCTTTCACCGTAAATTCTCTTAGGCAATTTACTGAAGCATTTCAACATCTCAAAGTTAAAAACTTTGATGGAATTTAGGACTCGGATAACCATATCGAACAATTTAAAAATGTTATCATTAATTTTGATGATGATGATAAATTTCTTTGCAGGGATTTCTCCCAAACATTCAAGGGTGCTGCTTCAAAATGGTATAACCGGTTGCCACAGGGTTATATAATATTTTGATTTGTTCTGGAATATTTTTCGAAAATATTTTGTAGGAAGTAAAACGTTTCGAGCTAATGGCGATACTATAATATACTGCAGCCAGAAGATTGGAGAAAGTTTACAAGATTACACAAATCTTTTTAACAAGGTAAAAACTGATATAGAATATTGCGAGGATCCCGTAGCTTTGTCAAATTTTTGTATGTTAGTTCTCTCAGGAATATTGAATGATACTGTGGAAAAAAGGCAAGCTATGATGTTTGGGCTTTATTAGATCAAGCTGAAAAAAATAATCTTAGTAGATGAGACACATGCATCAGAAATAGGTTCTTTTGATCAGTTGGAACAAAACCAGTTCTAAATATCTTTTAATGAAACTTGACTTCCTAAGACAAGTTCTTAACCTAAGATATCAATTCAATTACCTCTGAGGGCCAGAGAAAATCAATAGACGACTAATACACAACAAAAATGTCAAACAAATGGATTCGTCCAACTCATTATGCAGAATTAACAGAATGTGTAGCAACAATATTCGACAAGACCCGGAGTCATGTACAATTTTACAAGCCTTATCAGATTCAAACTCTGAGGGCCTATAAAAATAGTAGACACTGTAAGTATCATGATGATGTTGGACATGATATGAAGGAATGTGTGGTATTAAAAAATAAATACAAGCATTTATTGAGAATAGAAAGTCAACCACGTTTATAAGGAAACATTCTAAATGAGATCCGATACCTAGGGAAAATATTGAAATTTCAAAGCAAAAGAATACCCTAGTTATCTCCAAACAAATTGATGTTTTTGATATCACTACTGAGTATTTGAACCCAACCGAAGGCATAAATAATGTTTGTATTATCGAAGAGCTCACCCCAAAAGGAAAGGTTAGTAACTTTTGTGCATTTTTGAGTTAATGACAATTTTTGGAGGAGATACAGTTTCAGGATTTTCAAATTGCTCTCGAAAAAGACATGTGATAAGTTTAGCTACCCAATTACAAGTAGGTGCTTTGAAAACTTTGTACCAAAATTTTTCTCCTATAATTTATTTTGAGGATGATGAATTGAGGGATATGGCATGAACACACGAAGATATTATGGTAAATGCAGATTAGATAGTTGGTGATGAAGTGCAAACAATTTTGATTGATACGGGAACTTCTGCTAATATTTTATTCATGAGTACTTATAAAAAAATTGTTAATCATCCTATAGTCCGACGATCAGATCGAACCACCGTGGGCTTCACAAGGGTAACAATGTAAGTCATCTAAGAATTTAAAAGCATTGTGTTGTTGGGTCGAGGGTCGTTTAAAAAAGAAGTAATAATACTATTTATTGTGGTAGATGCACTAACTTCTTATAATGTTATTTTTGGAAGATCTTGGCTATCTAGAATGCATGCGGTGATATCTACTATCCATTAGTGCTTGAAATTGTGGGGAATAATATAGGGATAGTCAGGAGTAGCAAAAAAATGGCAAGTAAATATTATCGTATCGCTTTGTCATCTAGAAAAATTTGGGGAAATAGATCTGAAAAAGAATAGCAATTAATGGTGTCTTCCTTGGAACTTGTCCCTGTTTATGATCTGAGGGAGACCCCCGGTCTGTTGGTCCTTGATGAAAGATTCGAGGATCATATATTTCCAAATGGAAAAACTTTAAGAATTGTTACAAAATTATCTCCGGTAATGAAAGAGAAATTAATTTAATTTTTATCCACCAAGTTATACATGTTTGCATGGTGTACCGAAGATGTACAGGTGTGCCTGCAGAAACTATTTTCCCAGGTTGAGAATCAAAAGTAATGTGCGTCCGATCATACAAAAGAGAAGGCTTTTTTCTCAGGAAAAATCTGACGCTATAATGGCCGAGGTAGATCGCTTATCAAAAGTTTGGCACATACGAGAATCTTAATATCCGTTATGGACGACTAATCCGGTTTTGGTAAAGAAGAAAAATGGCAAGTGGCAAATGTGCGTCATTTTACTGACTTAAATAGAGCATGCTCAAAAGATCATTTCCCAGTTCTCCAGATTGATCAGTTAGTGGATTCAACGCCATAGAATTAGTCACTTTCTTTTATTGATGCATATGCGGGATATAATCAAATTAAAATGGATCCGATGGATGAAGAGAATACTTCGTTTATTACTAGAAAAGGGCTGCATTGCTACAAAGTAATGCATTTTGGTCTAAAAATACGGGTGCAACTTTTCAACGCTTGGTAAACAAAACTTTTGAAGCTTAGATCCGGCGAAATGTTGAGGTATGTATTATTGATATGTTGGTAAATAGTGTAAATGATGAAGATCATTTTAATGATTTGAAGGAAACTTTTGTTAACTTGTAAATGTTTAACCTAAAGTTAAACCCATAAAAATGTATATACGGAGTCCGATTAGGAAAGTTTCTTGGTTACATAGTCAGTGAACGAGGGATTGCAGCCAACCCTGCACAATTAAATGCCCATAGTACTATGAAACCTCCTCAAAATATCAAAGAAGTTTAAATTTTGGCAAGACGACTGCTAGTTTTGAACAGATTCATATCTCGTTTATCAGATATGTGTGCTTATTTTTTACAAGTATTGAGACAAGAAGATTGTTTTCATTGGACAAAATAATGTTCCACAACCTTTCATTAAATTAAAGAATACATCTCTTCACCCAAATTCTCGACAAAAGAAAATCCGGGGAAATTGTATGTTTATATATTGATGTCAGATTATACTATAAGTACTGTTTTGATTCGAGAAGAAGAAACCACCAAGACCTGTATATTATGTTACTAAAAGTATTCTGGATGCTGACAAGCGATACTTAAAGTTAGAAAAATTGGCCCTTGTACTAGTAATTGTTTCTCGGAAAATGAGGCCATATTTTCAGGCTCACTCTATCATCCTACGCAGATCTTTTCCATTAAAAAATATGTTACAAAGGCGTAATATATTTGGAGGAAGAATGACCAAGTGGTTTGTTGACTTAAGAGCTTCTGATATCTAATTTGAGCATATGACTGAAATAAAAACACAAGCCTTAGCAGATATCCTGGTCGAATTTCGTTATGAACGGCTGTATATAGAAATAGATGAGGAAACTTTGAGTCATAGTGGATACTCCAAACTTAGGCATGGGCATTCAGTTCTTCAGTTTGGTTCGGTTCGGTTTGGTTCTCGGTTCTTTCGATTCTTCAAAACTTGTACCCATTTAGGAACCGAATAAATTTCGGTTCTGTTTGGTTTGGTTCTTCTTTGTTCGGTTCAGTATGGGTATTTAAGTCGGTTCTAATGAGGGTTTTGAATACTTTAAATGTTCTGCAATATTAGCATATATAAAACTCTTTTTACACTTTAAAACTATAAAATTATGTTAGATTGTAACAAAAAATACTAAATATAAGAAATATTCAAAATTAATATATTCAAGAATAATATTAATAATATAAAGAAAATGGAGAGATGAAAAAACGTTTATTAGGTTATATAAAGGTTGATATTTTTTTATTTTGTTTATCCACATAATAGTTTGTATATATGTCGCCACTTTGAATTAAATATGTTGTCATTTATTAAAGAGAACATAATTAGAGGTCAATGATAAAAGACAGATTTAGGGGAATCTAACTTTAAAAAATAAAATATATTTTCAAAAAAATTCAAAATTAAGGATTAATACATAGGTTTGGTTCCTAACGGGTACCCATGATTTTTCGGTTCAGTTCGGTTCGGTTCCGAGAACCGTGGGTAATTGAAAACTGGAGCCATTCGGGTTTTATGAAAGAACCAAATCTGCATCGGTTTGGTTCGTTGAGTTCAATTTTTTCGGCTCCGGCTAAAATTCCCATGCATATCCAAACATATAGGGCTCAAGTCCATTAGGATACGAGGTAGAGGTACAATTAGTTTCTTTAAAGGGAATCTCTATGTATCAAGCTATCCGTTTTGGGTTTAAAGCATCAAATAACAAGTGAGAGTATCAAGCTGCTTTGGCAGGATTGAGACTTGCTCAAATCTGTGGGGCTAAAAATGTTAAGCTGATAAGTAATTCACAACTTCTTATAAATCATGCGTCCGATCAACCTGAGGCTAGAAAAGATAATTTAGTGAAGTATTTGAGGGCATTAAAGGCTCTAATTTTAGTCTTCGAAAATATGAGATAGGAACAAGTTCATAGGGTATAAAATTATGTGGCTGATTCTTTGGTTATACCTTCGTATTCCGAGGAGTAACCATGGATCATCACACAATAGAGCCCTTCAATTATAAAAAATTCAGAGCACGCAATTTGAAAAATAGATGAAGCTTCAAATCTAAACCGACAATGAAAATGATTGGAGGCTCGATATTAGGGAATTGTTTGACAATAATGTGCTACTTATTGACAAATTGTTGTCCAAAATAATACGTTTCAAATCTCATGGTTCCATTATCCTCGGCGGAGTCTTATAAAAAAAATATTTTAGCAAACCTTTACTTCGATGTTTGGGAAAAGATAAGTGACATATGACATTGTTAGAATTACATGATGGAGAAGGATCTGCTCATTTGAGGTATAAAGCTTTGATACAAAGAGTACTTTTGGCATGATATTTTTGGCGTACGATTTCCTCCGACGCTAAAAAGATGGTTAAAGGGTGTTATACTTGTCAAATATTTTCCAACATAATTCATAAATCGAGGGTCCCCTTTGAAAGCATATATGAGGCATTAACCATTTGACTGATGGGGAATTGACCTTGTCGGACCATTACCGATGGCACCTGGAGGACGAACGACAATAATGTTGGCAGTAGATTACTTCTCAAAGTGGGTACATGCAGAATCATTAGCGGAAACAAAAGCTAATGATGTAATCAGACTCATTAATTCAAATATTTATTGGTGTTTTGGAGTTCCGATGCGGATTACTATTGATAATGGAGCATAATTTGATAGTAAATACATAAAATATTTTGACATTTCTGGAGGAATATAATAGTGTTTTTCGGCTCCTTTCCATCCACAAGAAAATGATCAAGTTAATGTTACTAATTGAATAATTCTCGATGGGTTAAAAAATAATTTGGAAGGAAAGGTAGGAAAATTTCCAGATTATTTGCAAGAAGTTCTTTGGGAATATTGAACTACTCTTCAAATGACAACCTTAGTATCTCCATTTTCATTAGCATATGTAATAGATGTAGTGGTACCATCTGAAGCCGTTTTTCCATCTAATCGTGTTACTACATATTCTGAGGGATCGAGCGATGAAAAAATGGTAAGTGAATTGGATTTGGTTGATGAAAAAAGAGGACGAACACAATTAAATTTATTACATTACTATATGTTAATGAGAAGTGGATACGTCTCAAAATTTAAACAAAAATAATTCAAAATAGGAGACCACTTTTTAAGGAAAATATTTCTCCATACAAAAGAAAAGCACCTCAAACAATTAGGACCTAATTGGGAAGGCCCATATGAGGTAACAGAAAAAGTAAAGTCGGGAACGTATCAAATCAAGGGAAATCTCCAACACCTATGGAATATTGAACATCTTAAGTTGTACCTAGAATGAATGTAAAAAGTATATATTTCAATATGTAAAATGTTGGTGACATACTCTTTCCTACCCTGGTGGCGCATGAAGGTTTTAACGAGGTGCCTTATTAGCCGATCCATATATATAAAGTTATGTTTCCATTTTAGAAACTTTTTATTAATTTTGGACCTAAAGGGTTTTCCAACAAAAGTTGGTCTTTAACTAATAATTTTGGACTCAAAAGGTCTTCCAACGAAAGTTGGTCTTTAACTATTAATTTTGGACCTAAAGGGTCTTCCAACAAAAGTTGGTTTCCAACTATTAATTTTGGACCTAAAGGGTCTTTCAACAAAATTTGGTCTCTAACTATTAATTTTAGACCTAAAGGGTCTTCTGAAAAAAGTGGTCTTCAACTATTAAATGCATTTACAAAAATCAACAAAACTAAAAACCCGTTGCATTTATAAAGTCACTTCCAAAATAGTGAGGACTTGTACAAAATTTCCTCGAACATGATCAGGACTTCATCAAAATTTCCTTACACACACTAAAGACTTCACAAAACATGGTTTAAACTAAAAATAAATGATTTATTCAGAGGAAGATCTGAGATGGTGACTTTAAAAAAAATCAGAAGAACTTGCCCCATCATCCAAAGAAATACTAGCATGACAATGTTCGAAGGGAAAAAATTCCCAAAAATTACCTAACTCCACATTAGGGCAGCGTTCTTGAATTTCCGTAATTAACGAAAATTTAACTTTTGAATCCCTCACATACAATTTAAAGACACACTTGGCAGCATAGGCCTCACGAGTAGCTTTTTGGTCAATCTCAGTTTGGGCTAAAATTGCCTATTTCTCCTTCACAACCCTTTCAAAATATTTAAGGCATCATTCGAAATATTCCGATGCTTCATCATTTCCCTTCTTATCAGCCCTGATGAGTTCATGTTTCCTGACATTTTTCTTAGCGTAAAGATCCCTCTCCTCTTAACAACATTTATCAGAAAGCATGACATAACCCTCTGCGCAAACAAGCTTTTCATAAATCGCATCAGCCTATTTTTGAAGCATAGAAAGCTCATGTTTAAGCTCTTAGACTTTTAATTTCGATTGTAAAGCTTCTGAATTGTAGTGATTTTTATGATATCTTAAAAACTACACATTCTTCCCAAGAATAACCGAGGATCGAAGAATGTTTCGTATACGAAGAGAAAAATGTAACTTTCACGCTCTTCAACAACCAACTCGTTATGTGGAAGCTAGGAAAAATATGATTCAATGACAATCTTCTCTGGGGAGGGTAGAGTATGACGAGCACCCTTATTTTCTTTGGAAGCAACCTCCTCAGCATACTGTTGCACACTTTTCAATTTTTGTTGACATGACTTTTTCGGAAGGTCTTCTCGATATGGTCTTTTGGAACCTTTTTGTTCCATAAGAGTGGTCTCTCAACTTTAGTATCAGAAGCTTGAGCTATTTCTCTAGAAATTTCTAGGGCTTCTTCCTCCCTCGAAGATTGACCGGTTTATTTTTTGCGATGAATCTGAGCTCTAGCCCTTGAGGGAATAAAAACAAGTATATCCCGAGCTTCAGATATTTATAACACCTCTTCTTGAGTATGAGAAACCATGAGCTCTTGTAAATTTACACGTTTGGATGGATCAGAACTCTGGAGGCGACTTTTGGCAAGGTTGCTCAGAGTAAAGCAGAAGTGAAATTTGTTAGACCAAGAAGCCTTAGCCTATTTACTCAACTTAGTGAAAATTATTGTTGCTTTAGGCATATAATATGTGTATGTCTTAGATTACCTTATCGTTGATTTTTAACAAAGCAGAGCATTAGATAAAATGAAGAAAAACAGAGGAAAAATGAAAGGAAAATATAATAATATACCCCTACTCGTCCATTTGAGGGACATCCTGCATGAATTATCATCGTGGCCTCAGATCTAGTCTCTAAAAAACCAGAGATAAAAAATAACAATTTATTTCATTTTCTGTTTGTTGCAAGCACATCATCAACCATCTTTTGTTTATGGCTAAAGGTTAAAAAATAAAATGGAAAGTATGGGTCAAAAGAAAACCACGTCCCTGAAAGACTAGAGTCCATTATACGTGCCATCAGGGTAAAACACATATTAGTTCCAACATGGGTCGGACAAAGGTTGACAATCACGAAGTACTTAACAAAAAAAGAATCTAAAGAAAATCGGAGCCCCCAATTTAGGATTTCCAATTAAACAATCAGTTCGTGATCTTTAACCGTTAAAGGTGCGTCCCTGTCAGTTGGAAATCGGATGATGATCGTAGAAGGGATCCCCCATCAAACCCTTAACTTAGCCTCTTCGGTGATATCATAATATTTATACTTTACCTTATGCAAGGCTAAAATATGTTTATTCTTAACAACCCGAAAAGTGTTTCCAACCAGGGCATCAATGAGTGGAGGAAATAAAGTGGGATCTTCCTTTAACTTAGCCTTATTTTTCGGAGGAGAACTTTCCTGAGAAGTTTGAAGGCCCGTGGCCTCTATCTCGTCTTTACCTAAGATAGATACTAAAGCTTTCCCAACATCAATAACCTCGTCAGATTTAGCAGTATGAGTTTTAGCAGATGAAGCACTTGACTCTTCCTCTTGAATTTGGTCGAGAGAACTTTTTACCAAAGAAGCCACATTAGTTTTCATTTGATTCCAAGGAGGATCTTGGAGAGTAGGACGTGGAGATCCCTAAGATGTAGAAGATACGGTAGCCAAAATATTCGACAAGGTTTGATTCGAGTCTTTTCCATAGGTTTATGGGGTCACTTTCGCTTTGAAGCTGCGTATTTGGAAGGCCCAAGCTATTTTTCCATTAGAGATTTGCAGTTACCCTTTTCGATTATCAGGCAAGTGTGATTGGGGTGAGAGAGGAGATATTAGAGGAGATGATTGCGGCGGTAGAACTGTTGATTGGAGGCCAAATTCCATAATACATAACAATAACTAGTTGATGCTCTGGTTCAATATATAAACCGATGGATTTTTTGTCATTGGTTTTTTGGGTAATAGATAACCAATCTAAGATAGGAAACATTTTGAGAATAAAATACTTCTCTCTCTAAAAAGGTTCTTTGGAAATTCTCTCTCTAGAAATTGTTGAGTGAGGACAATGAGGAGTGTCAGAATATTAAAAGGAAGAGATGGGATTTAGTAAGATTTAAAACCCAGAGGTCCAAAAAGATGTTTTCCTAGGGTCAAAGTACATAGGAAAGAGGAAATAAATGCCTTGAGCAGGACTGCGCCGCTCTTATTAATAGTTGTGTGAGAGCAAAGGACACGCAACAGCTATGCCAATCAACTCCTGACATCATGGGCAAAAACAGTTAATTGGTTGTGTCAGAAATTTATGACGTGTTGATACGATATTTTTGGAAGATACGCGTTGGTTATTACACCTGGATATTGATAAAATCCAATGAATAATTTTTTTCTTGTGAAGATTGAAAAAATCCGATGATGAATTTTTTGCTTGTATAGTTTTACAAAATCCGATGAAGAATTCTCTGAAAAAGATTAACAAAATATGATGAAGGGTTAATGAAAGCATTATGCAGTTCGATGAGAAAAGAATTGGTAAAACAAGAGGTCGTGCTCGAATATGTTCATAAGGACCGGGGGCCGACTGATAAGGGAAAAGTTATGTAATCAGAGGAAGTTGGAAAAAATAAAGGAGTAGTCTAGAATAAAGAAAACCTCTTAGAGATAATTGATGATTATGTAATATAAAAGGATTATTTTGTAATAAATTGTAAACTTGAGGACGGGACCACAACTATAATTTTTCTAGACATATGTGACCTAACGAATGTACTATAAAACCACACCACCTCTTTTGGGAAAAGGTGATTAAGAAATGATAAGAGAATTACTGCTTGTGACTTTAGATTGTGTTTAACTTTTCTCTCTACATTATATTTAATTACTTATACTAAGATTTTAGTCCTCCATACATTATTTTATCTATGAATTCTCTCTAAAATTTTATTGGAACGATCATGGCCAAGATAGATTCAATATCACATATGATAGATTTAGGTTTTATTGGTTTGAGCCACAATGGAATCTCATATATCACATTTCTCAGCCACTCAACTTCTTTACTAGTGCTACTAATACCACAAATTCAAATTCCATTGTTGAATCAGTTATACAAGTTTTTTTCTTTGATGCCCCAGATATACCACATCCCCCACGAAGGAACACCCATCCACTCATCGAAGTATGATATTCCATATTGGAAATATAACTCGCATCCGAATAACCTCAAAGGAAATCTTGTATAGGTCAAACCATAATCCATGATTTTTTTCACATACTTGAATACTCGGTTTAAAGCCTGCCAATGACGTAAACTAGGATTGCTAGTATACCTACTAAGATTTCCAACAACATAGGCAATACCTATCCTAATATTAGTCATGTCATATATAATATAACCAATGGATCTTGATTATTAAAGTTGAGAAACTGCAAGATGGAAGCTTAAGAGTAGGATATGTAGTTGTGCACCAGAGAAAATTTATTTATTCAACATCTTCTAAATATAGTGCAATTGAGAAATCGATATACTATTGTTCTTTAGCTTGATCGTTATACCAAGAACCATCTTAGCTTCCCCCACATCTTTCATCTCAAAACTATATGACAAGTGATTTGATCAAAAAATTTTAGAAGATAAGAGACAATGAATTTTTTGATGAAGAGGATAAAGATAATTGAGTTGCTTTAAGAAAGTATTTGAAGATAGAGAGAGCTTGAAAATATAGATTAGAATTAAATGCTTATTCTTCTCATTAATAACAAACTTTCCCTATTTATAGGCTTGATAAATTCGATTGGCCTGATAGTCTGAATATTTGTAGTAATTTCTTCGAATTTGGACAAGTCCTTCGCTTAACCAAATCATTTTGTGGTGAGGATTATTTCTGATCAAAGGGTATTCTTGGAAAGAGTTTTATCTTTATGAGGTATTTATTTTTGGAGTGAAGGGTAGAGAGATAAAATAGGTGTGTCTTCAAATCCACCCTATTAAATGAGGTTGGTTATGGTATTTATACTTGTTTTAAGACCTATGGGCCGTACGGGTCAGACTTTGGATTCAGGCCAATCTTTAATACCCATTACCTAAACAGCTTATCACAGGTTAGTACACAGCTGAGTCATGATTTACTTAGTTGTATTGTTCATCGTAGGTTTGGTGCAAAACATAAACCGGATTACCCCTTTGGTTTAAGTAGTAATACCCTTCCAAAAATATCCGACCCTATCAGTAGCCTCTTTAGGTCTTTCATAAATATTTTAGAAGAACTAAATTATCATTGAAAATACCTCGATCATATTCAAAGTATTTTTCGAAGAGTTAGCTACCGAAGAGAAGACCATCACCGGATCCGAAGCGTTTTTCTTTTTGCAGATGGAAGAATCAAAGGTCAGAATTTTAAAAAACAACACGTGTCCTATTCTGATTCGACCTCTCAGTCGTTTCCCCCTTGGTACTTGCACCTATTCTTTCAAAAAGTAATTATGGTGATTTAATAGCCCGTAATCATTACTTGAATGATTTATCTCCCCTAGGCGACGCATTCAAGTGGATTTTTACATCTATATTAGTCAGTTTCACTATTTTTTTTAAGAAGCAAGAAAAAAAATTAGAGAGAGAAAGTTTGAGTTTGTGACTTTGTTTTAAACTTTGGAAATTATATATTCATAGCCATAACTGCTCTAATCAAAGGAGGTTAATTAAATCTATCTGATTTGGAAAAAGCAAAAGAGGAGGCAAAAATCGCAGCTAGAATCACTACTTTTCCTCGTGGAGGAATTAGCCAAACGATACCAGAACTGGACAAGAATTCATCATCGTCCAGAACATCGGTAATCCAAAACCTTCTTTTATCCCAACTTTATCTACCCAAGAATCTGAACCTTCAATTCAAGTATCCTTAGATCCTTTTTTCTAAGGACAAAGCAGTTTTCAGTGTTAAGAAACCCTCATCATTTCTCGCCATGGGATCAAATACTGAAACTGCCACACCCCAAAGAGTCACTTGACTCTCAAAGGCCAAGAAAACCCCTCCCTCTTCAAACATTGTTGGTTAGGAGGCATTAAAACCTCTTGTACCACCTCCTGTGGGCCCAAATCCATTGATTCCCCTTAATGTGGCCACCCAAATTGAGAAAGAAGCTACATATGCTAAATCGGTTGAACCACGATCGACTATAATGGAAGAATATATTGAATATAATGGGGAAGATACCCCGTTGGAGACATCTGGACATACTGGGAATACCACATCAGATCGAACAAGTAGAGAAAAGGTGGGACATGCAAATAATTAGCACTTTCGGAGTGCATGGAAGGGAAATTTAGGCCCAACTTTCGTAAGGTTAGTGTGAAATACTTACTAGCCCTTCAAAAAGTATCTTACGTGTGTACACATACTGCCGAATTACATCACATAAGAACAAAATAAGGCTTTCTAGAGTCTATTAAGGTGATGATTCATATTACTCCGGAAACCCCTATGGATTGTAAAGCTAAGGAAATGATGGTATACCTCGAGGTGCTGAACTGGGGTCTTCATTTCCCCTTAGACCCCGAAATAGTAAGATAATTTTATCTAATCAATCTTTGCCCAAGCTAGCTGAGCCTGAATGCCTGGTATACTATGTTAGCCAACATTATTGCTTCTAGATTGTCAAAAATTCCAATGCCTATGGAGCAGTTTGCTGTTGTGGCTGGTTTGTGTAAAAATCACCAAATTTATTTTTATCATTACAATATGAAAACCGACTATAAATTAGTGAATGATCTATTAGAGGTTGAGAAACCATGGAGGACTCAGTTTATTTTCATGAATGGAGTTTAGGAGAATGGGAAAAAGGTATCCTTCAAAGAAAATCCAAGCTAATTGACTAGATAGTGGAAGAGTTCAGGTAAATCTTGTTCGGATTTTTATTAGTATTTAGATTTATGTTAATCGTCACTTTGCAGTATTTTTGAAAATGTTCTCAGAGCATCCGGAGGCAGGAAGGGATACATTTGCCAAGTTAAATCAATGGGCATCAGATAAATGGGGACTTGCCTTTCATAATTTTTTCACTCTTGGAAACATGTTGATGGCTTACTTGTGGAATACCACTGGAAGCAAAGACCTTTCTTGGGAACAAATGAGCACTCCCACTCCATCGGATGTCATCCTTAAAAGAGCTGAGGCGAAGGATGGAAAACTCTACTTACCAGCCCAAAATAAAGCTCCTATCCATCTGAACAAGATAAAGAATAAGAAGAAGAAAAAAGATGAAGTTGACCCACCTAATCAGATTCCCAAAGCCGCTAGTTTAGAGAATCCTGAACAAATCAATGCTATTTTGTTAGAGGCAGTTGTTACAACAATTGGGGAATCCGGGGGATCAAGTTAGTTTCCCCAAACTAAGAAGAAAGGTCACAAAAGGCGCAAGGAAGGTAGTGATAGTAGGGTTGTAAAAAAGAAGAAGAGTAGCTTAGGGTCATAGATAATCCTCTGTCCTTTGGCTGTTCCTCCCACTCTTCCAATTGATCCTCTTCCACAAGAAGATGTACAAGCTAATCCTTCTACAGTGTTTCCCACAGCCGATCAGCCAACTATTGAAGGAGACGTTAACCTGGATGACCTTCGTAATATGTACTTCAGTGACCTTGATAAGGATAAATTCGATCAGACCTTTCCTCATACCACCATAGCCAATCCCATAACTTATAATGGTCAATATTTCGAGGTATCGAGTGAGCAGGAAAATTTGGGCCATACAGTCTTAGGCTACATCAGGCCAATAGTCGATCTGGAAAGACAAGTTAGGGATCATGCTAAGGATATAACTTCTCTTACCATAGACAACCAAAACTTAAAGAATTCTCTTTATCTGAACAACAAAAAGTAGAGGCTTTAAATAAAGAGAAAGATGAAATGAGCACTGAACTGCACTAATCCAAGACCGCCGAAGGAGACATCAAAACTAAGTATTCAGAACTGGAAACTACTACCTCTAATGAGATCAAGTATTTGAAGGAACAACAAAGCACCAATGCAAGCACTATCATCACATTATCTAGAGAGAAAGAGCAGTTAGATAAATTTCTTAAAGAGAAAGAAGAAGAAAATATTACTCTAAAGAATAATCAAGCTCAAGAGATAGCTGCATCAGTAAAAAAGTATGCTGTTGGTGTTGCGGATTTTTTGGAAAAGAGGGATGGAGATATCAAGTCGACTATTGTTTTGCTATTTTATGAGACTTTTCCAAAGAAGAAACTTGGACCTTTATAAAAGTTCGTACCATATGAGGAGACCTTTTCATACCATGCCAGATGGTGATAAATATGGTTTTTCTTCATCAACTGAGTGTGATTCTTATGAGGAAACCGATAAAAGCTCAAGCACCAATGCCAAGAGTCACAAGAAAGATGATGGTAAGGAAAAAACATGAAGGGAACGAACCCTAAGATTATTGTGTTTACTTGTAATGTTTAAGACTAAAGTCCTTGGATGGTCAAGGCATTCTTTTAGGATTAGATAAATGTTGTTTTGTGAATCAAAGTCCTTGGATGACGAAGGCATTTTATGTGATGGTGGATCATACATACTCCTTTCAATTTTTAATGTTAAGTTTCCCTTCATATGTATTTATTTCTCTTCTTATGTCTAGTAATTAATCAGTATTTAATTTTTCCGACGTGTTTAACAAGCGTTTAATTCACGAAATCACTTCAAAGATATTTTATTTGAAGAATGAAAGTATTTAATAGATTCGATCACTTCAAAGATAATTCATTTGAAGGTCAGAGGTTTTTAATAGATATTCAATTTTTTTGATCTCCTCGTACTCACCAAAATGTTTGAAAAACTAATAAGATAACATTAATTGAAAACCAGACACCTCAATAATACCTCCTCGCACCACCAGGGTAAGAAAGGGTATGCCCTAAAATATTTACATTGAAGTATAACAAAGTAAATATTTAAAAGATAATTTTATTCAAAGTAAAACCTTAGATGCTCAACGTTCCTTGGGTGCTTCAACATATTAACTTCTTTGTCTTGAAGTCTATATGTTCCTTGCTTAACCCTTTCACACACCATGTATGGGTCTTCCCAATTTGGAGCCAGTTTCCCAAATCGTTTCTCTTCGGTATGCAAAAAGACTTTTCTTAATACTTTGTCCCCTCACTGGAAATCTCTTCTTTTTACTTTGGATGAAAATCTACTTCTCCTTAAACCGTGATAATGTGTTGTTCTTAAATATGCCTTCACTCTTCTTGCTTAAATCAGATACAACTGATTCCTTACTACCATTTCATTAGACTATTCGAAATAATTTTGTATCCTAAATAATGGCATAGTAGCTTATATAGGCGTGACTGCATCCATCCCATAAACAAGGGAAAATGGAGACTCTTGGGTGGCCGTTCGTGGAGTTGTTTCGTAGACCCATAATACTTCTTGTAGATAACTCGACCATTTCCTCGCGACCCCTTCCAGATTCTCTTTCAACCCTGTTAAAATTGTCCGATTAAGAACTTCAACTTGCGCATTAACCTGAGGGTGGAAAAGAGAAAAGTAGCAATGTTTAATTCCTCTCGAAGTGCAAAATGTCTCCATGTCTTTGTTGTCAAAATGTGGCCATTGTCCGTAGTAATTCGTTGCGGAATTCCAAATTGGCAACAAATATTAGATATAATAAATTTTATGACTTCCTTTGAAGTGCTTCAAGTAGTAGTGGAACTTCTATCCATTTAGAGAAATAATCTATTGCCACGATTATCGTTCGATAACCTCCAGACGCCATGAAAAGTGGTCCAACTAAGTCGAAACCCCATCTATCGAAAGGTATGGGTTCAAATATTGACTCCATAGGAACTGTTGGTGTATGGATTTCATTCCCATATTTCTGGCAAAGATCACATATTTTGACCATATCTTTGGCATCTGCCCTTATAGTATGCCACTGGTACCCTGCTAATAAAACTCTCATGATTAAGGTCTTATAGCCACAATGTGCTAATCCCTCTCCATCATGTAATTCCGATAGAACACTTTGGGATTCTTCAAAACTTAAGCAACGTAGGACTTGAAAGATTTTTTATAAAAAAATTCTCTTAACACCAGAAAACTACGAGCCTTGTACTTGATCTTTTTAGCCAAGACTTTATAAAAGGTAAAACTCCATCAGAAATAAATTGATGTATTTCATACCTCCAATATTTGAATTGTATACCAAATATATTCATATTCTCTTCATATTCACCCTCTTTCCCTTGAACTGAGCTTATGGAGGGGTATTCTTGCATACGAATCCATGGGTATACTTCAGAATAGGCTATGGTAGCTAAAACATCTGCCATAGTATACTCCAATCTAGGGACATGTTCATATCAGATGCTTTTAAAACTCATCACAACTTCTCTTAGTACTCGCAGATGCTTTATTAACTGATTTTGTTTAGTTTCAGATAGCCTTTAAGCTTGATGAATAAGTAAATGGGAGTCACTTACTAACCGGACCCTCTTTACTCCACATGTTTGAGCTAGTCTTAAACTAGCAATGACCGCCTCGTACTATGATTCATTATAAGATGCCCTGAAACCAAAACATACAGCTTGATACATAGTATCATGATAAGGGGAAGTTAAACAAATTCTATCCCCATATCCCATAGTACTAGACCCACCATTAGTTCGAATTAGCCACTATTTCTTAGACTTGTTTTCATACTCTTGTTCGTAAGGATTTTTAATATGAAATTATACTAAGAAATCAACTATAGCTTGAGTCTTGATCGCAGTCCGAGGTGCAAAATCAATATCATAATCTCCAAGCTCAACTGACCATTTAGTCATTCTTCTCGATATGTTAGATTTTTGTAGAACATTCTTCAAAGGAAAAGATATTCGAACTATAATCAAACGTGCTTGAAAGTATGACCTTATTTTTCTGGCTACTATCACCAATGCCAAGGCTAATTTTTCTGACTTTGAATACCTTTTTTCTTCTTCCAGTAAACTCTTGCTTATGTAATACATCAGACATAGGTAATTATCCACTTTCTTTACTAATACAACAGTCACGGTATACTATGATACAGATAAGTATATATAAAGTTTCTCCCATTTGATAGGTTTGAACAACGTCTTAGGTGAAGATAAATGTTTTTCAATTTCTAGAAAGGCTTGATCACACTACAGAGACCAATTAAAGTCTTCAACATTCCTCAAAACTTGAAAAAATTGAGCACACTTGTCTGATGATCTTGAAATAAACCTATCCAATGCAGCCAACCACACGGTTAGTCTCTGGAATTCTTTAGTACTTCAAGGAGGATCCATAGCCAATAGAGAATTTAACTGATCCGGATCGGCTTGAATCCTTTTTTTCACTTATGACATATCCTAGAAACTTGCCAGATCAGACCCTAAAAATACATATCTCCGGGTTAATTTCAGGTTGATGGCTTCTAAGTTAGAAAATGTTTCTTGAAGATTGGATATGTGTTCTTCCTCCTCGAGGCTCTTCACCATCATATCATCTATATATACTTCCACATTCCTGCCAATTTTGCTAGCAAATATTTTATTTACCAATCTCTGATAAGTAGCTCAAGCATTCTTCAACCCAAATGGCAACACTTTATAGCAATTAAGCCCTCTCTCAGTAATAAAGGTAGTATGATCCTGATCGTTCAGATCTACCTATATCTGATAATACCCCAAAAAGGAATCTATAACGGATAACAACTTGTTGCCCGATGTAGAATCCACCAACTGATCTATCTGAGGTACTGGAAAAGAATTTTTAGGACATGCTCTATTAAGATCAGTAAAATCAATACATATACGCCATTTTCCATTCTCTTTCTTGACCAGAATGAGATTAGCCGTCCAGAAAGGGTATTGAGATTCTTTGATATGTCCCACCTTGGTTAAACGATCAACCTCTTGCACTATCATATTGGTTTTTTCTTTGGAAAACGTTCTTCTTCTCTGTACTACTGGTCCAACATTAGGTCAGACTGATAATTTGTGGCAGATGAGTTTGGCTGGCACTCTAGTTACATCATCATTGCTCCATGCAAAAACATTTAAATTTTTAGATAAGAAGGGCAACAATTTTTCTTTCAAACTAAATGGTAACTTAGCTCCGATCCTAACAATTTTACCTTCTACTAGGAGATGGGTTTCAACTTCTTCAATAGGTATTATAACACTATGAGCCTCCATTAGATTATCTACCTCATTCTGATTGGTTGAAGACTCTAGTAGTTTCTATTCCTTGTTAACTTTGACGACCTCCAATGTTTTTGAGGCAAGGGCTGTTACACAACATTCTCTGGACACTTTCTCACTGCTTCAGACAACACCCACCTGTCCTCCCACATCATACTTTAAACATTTATGGACGATAGAGGCCACAACATGCATCCTAGAGAGCTAAGATCTTCCAAATATTACGTTGTAAGAATTTGGACAATCAACCACCACAACAACACTCTCACCATCTTTTTAAATGACCCTCTACCCAATTGTACTTCCTCTTCAAATTCACCAATGACATCGGCTAAATTCCTAGTAAACCCCACAATAGTTCTGTTCGATCGCTGAATGACCGAAGGAGTCTTCAACTTCTTATAGGCAGTTAAAAAAATACACTTACCAAACTACCGTTATCAATCAGGATCTGACGTACGTTATTACCCCCAATTGATGCTCCTATTATCATAACATCTTCATATGGACCCACAATATCTCTTAAGTCGTCTTCATCAAAGACTATGAAAGGAGTAGGGGTTTGGTAAAAATGTGTGGACATCTTCCCTTCGAACTGAGTAGTTTAAATATTGACATGACTTTTTCTTGAACAACTTGAAGGTGTCGTTATAGTGTCTCCTCCAAATATGGTTAATGATTCAAAAAATTGCATCAGATCAGAAACGGTAGCAGATTTATCCACTATTACCCCACCTAATTCTAATCTGGATCAGGATCAAGATTTTCAGAGTCCATATCAAACCTTTCAATAATCATCATGGTATCCTCCTATCTAGACATCCCCGGAATGGTTGATGAAGTCTTACGGGGAGCATTGTTATTAGATTACGTATTATTCGGCCTGCTGCCCCCTGTTTTTTAACAAAGGCACCAAATTTTCCTCTGTCAATGAGATTTTAAACTTTTTGCTTCAAAGCTATACAATTATATGTGTCATGACCCATATCATTATGATACTTGCATAAACAAGTACTTTGGGTTCCTATAGGGGGACTGCAATGGGGCTGGCCTTCTAAAATGCACATCATTTTTAGTTTTGTCATAGATTGTTGCTACACGCTTTCCCAGGTTAGCAAACCATTCAGGTTGAAACCATGGGCCCTTTTAACTTCTACCTTGTTGAATTTGGTTGGACTGATTCTGCTTGGGCCAATGAGATCCATGTCTGGATTCTTTTGATTTGTAACCGGATTGGGTTGTTGCTTGTGGAGTTAATATTTTGACAGCAGATCTGTTCTGACGAGGCACCATGAACTTTGATAAGAAAGTATGATTTTAAGGATTAAGTTGTAAATAATGTAAATTTAAGGATTAAACTGTAAATAATGTAAATTTAGTCCTTAAATTATATATAATGTAAGTTTTAGAGAACATTTATGACTATGTATAATTGTTAAGGACTAAAGAGCAATTTGTCCTCTTTTCTAACAGATTTCACGTTAAGGCTAAGTCTTGGCTCCTCTATATAAAGGGCAAGACTAACCTAATAAAGGGGTTGAACACTTTTTTTACTGAACTCATTTATACTTAAACTTTCTCTCTCTAAAAACTCTCTAACTCTTTCTCTCTCTAGAATTCTCTTATAACAATTTACTAAGGCAAAATCTATACTCACCTAATTGGCGACTTCGCTGAAGATTATGATTCTTAGTTTCTTCAACTGTGATCCCTTTTCCAAACTGATTCAAAAGCCCCCCAAAAGTCGTAGTTTTTTTCTCGGTAACTGAATCGGCTAAATTGCCCGAATTTAAACCTTGTCTTAAAGATGCGATTGCCACCTATTCATAGCAATCAACTAGCCCATTCTTTGTGTTTACAGATCTACTTATATATTTCTTTAAAGATTCGTTTGGTGCTGGGAACAATGAATAATAGTATCACCATTCCCTTTAACCTCATTGCTTCCAAAAAACTGTCTCCACAACATGCCAAAATTCTTTATAGACCCCTGAGGGATACTATTGTACCACTTAAGGGCACTTCCTTTAAAGGTTTGTGAGAAGGCCCGACAGAGAAACTTGTCATCATCATCAAATTTCATCATAAAGTTCTTAAATTGCTCGAGATGGTTGTCTGGATCTGTACTTTCATCGTACTTTTCCATCTTAGAGTTGTTGATTCGCTTGGGAAGGTGTACATAGAGAATTTTTAAAGACAAAGGCGATTGTCTCCAATTATGACTACAACTAAATACTGTATCTTCATTACGAGTAGCAAAAATACCTGGTTCAGATTGGCAAGTAAGCAGATCGATCAACAAATGGTCAATGTGGTGATCAGCCAGATTCTGACCCCTTAAAGCTTCAATTTCAGCCCTTAGTTGATCACGCTCTTCTTGCATGGACTCTCTTTCATCAGTGTTGTGGTTGACATGAGACACAGTAATGTGCTCATTATTCTCTCTCACACCTTCAACCTCAGGAAGTGGAACGTCTTGTACATTAGGAGTCATCTGCTTCAATGACATCTGAACTGCTTTATTAACTAGTTTTGAATCTGAAATTCAGGCACCGTTGCCTCCCACTATGGTAGCTAATTTGGTGAGGATTATTTCTGATCAAAGAGTATTCTTGTAATTTTTTTTTTATCTTTATGAGGTATTTATTTTTAGAGTGAAGGGTAGAGAGATAAAAGAGGTGTATCTTATCGATTAAGTTTCTTAAGGAAAATCCACCCTATTAAATGAGGTTGGTTGGGGTATTTATACTTGTTTTAAGACCCGTGGGTCGTTCGGGTCGGACTTTGGATTTGGGTTAAACCTCAAAGCCCATTACCTAAATCGGTTAGCACACAGCTAAGTCGTGATTTACTTAGTTGTATTGTTCATCGTAGATTTGGTGCAAAACATGTCCGAATTACCACTTCGGTTTAGGCAGTAGCACCCTTATAAAAATACCCGACCCTATCATTTTTTATTTAGTGTTTTATCAATAAATTACTTTCCTTATTTCCTTTAACCGTATAAACCATTCAGATTTAATCCTTTCAAAGTTTAATTCAACCATTCCTTAATCCATTTGAAGTTTCTCTATTTGAAGGTAAATTAAATATTTAATTCAACCATTCCTTCGAATCCACATAATGCCTTTGATCTATAGAAATTTTATCTATTCGAAGGTAAAGAAAATGTTTAATTTGACCATTCCTTAGATTTATGAAACAACCCATTCAAAAGTAGTTAAATTATTTATATTCGGATCAACATCCCTTAGGATTTTAATTTGTGACCAACTAATGTTGGAACCTTTACTCATAACCAACTATTGTTGGAACGTTGGAACCTTTACACATAACCAACTATTGTTGGAACCTTTTAGTAATGACCAATTAATATCGGAACCTTTATACATGACCAACTATTGTCGGAACCTTTTAATTGTGATCAACTAATGTTGGAACTTTACACATGATCAAATATTATTAGAACTTTTAATTGTGATAGCAAATATACATGAATTACAAGAATAATATAACACAAGAATGATGAAAGAAAAAATGTGATAAATTATAAATGGTTCAGACACCTCATCAAAACCTCCTTGAGCCACCAAGGTAAGAAAGAGTATGTATCTAAATATTTATATAAGAAAAGAGAAAATAAAGTTATTTTTACCAATATTCGAGGTAAAGTCTCAAGTGTTCTATATTCTAGGGATGCTGCAAAGGATTTATTTCTTATTTTTCCAACCGATAGGTTTCAGGCTTGACTGTTTCAATAACCGAATACGACCCTTCCCAACTGGGTTCCAACGTTCATAACTTTTATATTTGGTGTGTAAAAAGACCTTTTTATGAATTCCATCCCATACTTTGAATTCTCTTTTCCGAACTCGAGATGTGTATTGCTTTCTAATCAAGGCTTGATAATATATAGTTCTTAGATGAGACCTAGTTCTCTTTTGCCCAAATCAAGTCTAGATCAACTCTCTTGGCTATATCGTTATACTTTTTAGAGTAAATTTAAATTCAGAATGATGGGAGGGTAGATTCGACTGGTATTACCGTATCCATCCCATACACCAAAGCAAACGGGGATTCTTGGGTCGTTATTCGAAGAATAGTCCAATAAGTCCAAAATAATCCTTGTTAATAATTTGGCCACTTTTTTCTCGATGTCTTCTTAAAAACTTTCTTCAAACCAGTCACGATAGTTCTGTTAAAAGCTTCTACTTGCTTATTATCTTAGGGGTGGAAAGGTTGAATCCCTCGGGAAGTACAACAAACTTCCATATTTTTATTTTTGATTTGAGGGCCATTATCAGCTGTAATAATTCTTAGAATACCAAATCTACAACATATATTAGATAGGATAAATTTCATAACTTCTTTAGATGTAGTACTGGAGAGAGGTTATGCTTCCACCAACTTAGAAAAATAATCAATTGTCATGATAATAGTTTAACGACCCCAATATTCCATTGGCAGAGGTCCTAACAAATCAAGCCCCATCTGTTGAAGGGTAACACTTAAGATATTGACTCTAGTGGCATTATTGGCACATGTATTACGTTTGCACATCTTTGAAAATGTCATATCGTTTGCACATGTAATAAAAGGCTACTAAGATATTTTGTTATAAATGATATCCCCTATGACTAAAAAACCATGTGCTTTAAACTTTAATTTTTAGCCAAAACAGTATCGACATGCAAAATTCCCTTAGTAAAGAATTATGTAATGTCATACCTCCAATCTCTATTTTTAGTACTCGAGACTTAGAATTTGTTTTAGCAGTTGATCAAACTTTAAATTCTGTTAAAATCGAAAGGCACTCTTGGATAAAGATCCACAGTTTTGCTCTAATTTAAGCTATAGTGGCTAGGAAATCAACCATCAAATTATTGGCCCATGGTACGTGTTCGTACTTAACATGTTTGAAAAAAATTGTTGTTTCCCTCAATACCCTTAAATATTTTACCAAATGATATTTTATATCTTTGGATTGACATGTGGCCTAATTTATAAGTAATTGCGAATCACTTGTTAAACAAACTTTTTTGGCACCACAAATCTGGGCAAGCCTTAACCCGGCCAATGCTGCCTCATACTCTGCTTCATTGTCCCCCATATGTTTGAACTGTCCATTCCCTTATAAGCTTCTTAATATGTAATTTAATATGTGGTCGCTCTGAATGAAATTTAACCTGAAATATGCAATAACTTATGCTTTAATCACTGTTTGAGGAGCAAATTCAATATCATAATCTCCCGGTTCTACTAATCACTTGGTAATTCAACACAACACATTTGGTCTTTACATAATATTTTTAGTGTAAATGAGGTTGGAACACTAATCGAATGTGCTAAAAATAGGGTCCTATCTTCCGGGCTGTTAATAATAGAGCTAAAGCCAACTTTTCCAGTCTTATGTATTTTTTATCATCATCCAAGAAAATTTATAGCAATGAAGGCCCTATCATGTTATGAGAATAGTACTATCCCGGTCCTTCGAACCCATTTATATCTGATTATGCCCCGCAAATGCATCTATGAATGATAGCAATTTATTTCTAGAAGTATCATTTATTAGTTGATCAATTCTAGGGGACATGAAATGGATAATTCAGATGAGATTTGTTTAGGTCCTTGAAGTAAATACATATACGCTATTTCCTATTCTTTTTTACAAGCACCGGGTTTGCTGTCTATAAAGAGTACTAAGAATCCCGAATGTACCCTGGTTTTTTCAACCGATAATAGCTTCAGATTTTTCAGCAGAAGAAGCCATCCCTTTATGTATAACAAGATATTCATCAGGTCGTATCGCTAACTTATGGAAAATGATATTTGCAGAGGCACCCATTATATCCTCAGTACACCAAGAGAACATATGCAAATTCTCAGATAAAAAAATAACAATTCTTCTCGTATGGTCGATGACAACTGGGCTCCAATACTTAAGCATTTCCCATTTGGTAAATTATATAATTCAACATCTTTGTTAGGAATAACCAAACCAAAACTCTCATTTGGATCATCCACCTTACCAGATTCTGAAGATCACTCTAGTAATTGATATTCTTTTTTAGTTCTCAGACTCTGTTACGTTTCAGGAGGCAAAGAAGTAACATAATATTCTCTGGCCCCCTTTTGGCTACTTCGAACAACTCCAACTTGCCCGATAACATACTTCAAACACCGATGAACTATTGAGGCACAACATGCATTCTTGATAACCAATACCTACCAAAGATAGCATTATACAAAGTCAGGCCATCAACCACTACAAAGGGTAGTCTAACTATACCTGAAAGGTCCTAGTCTAACAAAAGTTTCAACATTCGAACTCCTCAACTACCACTGCAGTGCTCTCTGTAAATCGCATTATGGTTCTGTTTGATCTGAGTATAACTTGTGAGTTTTTCTTTATTTGTAGGTGGATAAAAAACAAACTTTAAATTATCACTGATAAACGAAGGAAAACAGAGGTGGTTAACATGTAATTTAACTCATAAATAAGATGAAGATCCATGTATTTAGTGACTAAGGACTAACGTAAAGCACACATAAGAGATAAGAGGCTAAAATGATAGACCCCAAGAACTTGTTTATGAATAGTAAAATAGTGGGGGGGGGGGGGGGTAAGAAATCTACTCTTACAGTGGTAGATATGTAATTTTACCATCCACCTCATTTACTATATAAAGGACATTCCCTTTTGGGAATAAGGGCCAATGGTTGATCAATAGTTGCAACATTTATTCCTTTGTCTTTTCCTTTTCCTAGTAATTCACTATTCACAGTCACATCACACTAATATTCTTTAGTCCGACCCCCTTATACGAACATCTTCGCTCCCGAGTCTCACTAAAGATTCTCTGAGCTCATCAGTGGCGCCGTCTATGGGAACTGTGTGGTACCCATAATTAATTTTCTAACACCTTGAAAACTAAAAGCAAAATCTGTTATGGATACAGATGCTCGTGGAGAGATCGAGACTAATCTGACTAGGAATTTAGTTGGTGTCGAATCTGGAGATCATCTGATGGAAGAGCAGGTCACGAACGAAGGAAATGCTCTGAATCGGTATGCAGAAGAACTTTTAGAGGAGTCAGTTTTGGTCGTCAGGCGAAAAGAGTTGCTAGAAGATATCGAAAGGTTAAATGCTGAAAGGAATGCCATGATGGCGAGTACCAAAAGGGTCAGATCCGAGGTCTGACACGAAATTATCGAGGCCGATCACACCCAAGATGTTGTTATACCAAAAGAGAGCTGACATAGGAAAAGCCATCAGCATTCTAAAAGATTTGCTAGATCCGAGCAAAAGTATGAGTCGTCCGAGTCTAGCGAGTATACCTCTTTGAGCTCTGATAATTCTTCCTCTTTGGAGACTGATTCGAGGTACAAGATGGATCAAAGGCACAAAGATCCAAGGAAGCATAAACATAATCATCGGACTAGTAGGAGAAGGAATGATTCAAGGAAGAAAACTGATGCTGGTAAGCGAAAAATGCACTCCGAGGATCATGTTGCTACTCGGAAGCAACCTCTGTCCGATAGCTATCACCAAGATTACAGAGTCAACATTCACTTTACTTCTCCGACCGAGGAAAGGTTGTACCCAGCCACTAACAACGGTCCGAGGGAAGTACGTACAAGGTCGGACATAATTAGAGGTCATCACCGCTCTCCCCGGAAATCCTCTTCGGGCACCTTCCTAAATGGTTTGATATTTCCAAACTAGAGAAGTTTGATGGGACCCAGGATCCTGACAACCATATTGAGTAGTTCAAGAACTTCATGATTAACTACGATGATGACGATAAGTTTTTGTGTAGAGCTTTCTCTCAGAAGTTCAAGAACGCCGCTTCTTAGTGGTACAACCGACTGCCTCAAGGGTGCATAAAGAATTTTGATATGTTCTGGAGTATGTTCCGACAACACTTGATCGGAAGTAACAAATTTCGTGCCAACAAAGATACCATCATATATTGTTGACAAAAGATCAGAGAAAGTTTGAAAGAATATACCAAGCGATTCATCCAAGTCAAGATGGACATGGAGTATTGCGAGGACAAGGTAGCATTGGCTGCCTTCCGAATGGGTCTTCTTCCGGGGATAATGCAAGATAATGTCGCAGAAATACAAGCGATGACGTTTGGAGCTTTGTTGGATCAGATAGAAAATAGAATCTTAGTCGAGGAAACGAGGGCCTCAGAGATATAATCCACGTCCCAATTTTATCAGGATCCGAACGTAGCCAGAACTAGTACGACAACGGTGAATTTCCGACCCCAAGCTACCCAACCGGTCCTAACTATCCAACCACGAGCTCAGACAGTTCAAACAACGAATCAGACCCCTCAACGGGCGACTCAGAACCAATAGTCTCAATAGACAAGTCAAGCAGTTCAACAGTATGTCAGACTGGCCTCAAACAGGTGGGTCCGACCAGCTCATTACGCCGAGTTGACTCAGTGTGTCTCCACTATTTTTGAAAAGGCATGTGAAAATGTGAATTTCCGCAAGCCTTTTCCTCTTCAGACTCTGAGTGAGCATATGAAGAACAAATACTGTCAGTTCCATGATGACATCGGACATCACACTAAGGACTGTGTGACTTTAAAGAAAGAATTCCAATACTTAATAGAAAGCGGAAAGTTGGTTGACTTTGTCAAGAAGAATACTACCAAAAGAAGAATTCTCTCCAAGACAAGACGATATCATGATGATTTTCGATGTGATCGAAGAAGAATTTGTGGATGTGTTTGATGTGGCAACGGAGTATAATGATCCAAAGTCGGGCAGAAATAATGTAAACATGGTAGAGGACTTAATCCCCAGAGGAAAGGTCATTGAGTTATGTTCATTTTTTTAAGTCACTAACCATTTTCGGGGAGGGGGGGGGGGGGAGGGGGAGGACACAATAGTAGGTATATCAAACTACTTAAGGAAGAGACATATCGTAAGTTTGGAAACACAGTTGGAGGCGGGAGTCTCATCGCACCTTTACCGGAATCCATCACCAATCCTTTGCTTCGAAGATGACGACATGAGGGAAGTGGCTGGTCCACATGAGGACGCAATGGTAATCGGAGCAGAGATTGCTGGAAACGAGATAAGATTTTTTTTGATTTACACGGGGAGTTCCGCCAATATTATGTTCATGAAAACCTACAACAAGATAACCAATCCTCCAACCATTCTACCGGTGCGACCGCGGACGTGGTCGGAGAATTAGAGGGTATGGTAGAGCTGGGCAGGGGGCGTTCAAGAAAATAGTGACGGTGTTTTCATCGTGGTAGATGAACCCAAATTGTACAACGCCATCTTTAGAAGATTGTGGTTGTCTAAAGTGCATGTTGTGCCATCCACAGTCCACCAACGTTTGAAGTACGTAATGGGAAGCAATATTGGAACCGTAAGATCAAGTCCGAAAATGGCTAGGAAATGCTACAAAGCGGCGCTGGCCCCCAAGCAGTTGAAGGGGGTCGGATCTAAAAAAGAATAGCAGTCAGAGGGGTCTCATTCGGATTCCGATCCTGTTGATGATCCAAGGGAGTCCCCTGGGTTCATGGTCCCTAATGAAGGCTTCGAGGACCATACGTTCAACCCTGGAAAACGTCTCAAGATAGGAACAAGACTGTCACATGAGTTAAAAGAAAGCTTACTCAGATATCTTTTAACCAAATTGCATCTGCTTGCTTGGTCTACAGAAGACGTTACAGGGGTACCAGAAGAGGTCATCTATTACAGGTTGGCTATACGAAACAGTGATATACCGATCATTTAAAAGCAAAGATCTTTTTCCCAAGAGAAAACTGAAGCAATAATGGAAGAGGTAGACCGTTTAACAAAAGTGGGCCACATCTGCGAGTCACAATATCCATTGTGGATGGCCAATCCGGTCTTAGTGTAGAAGAAAAATGGAAAATGGCGGATGTGTGTAGATTTTACTGATCTGAATAGGGCTTGCCCTAAGGATCCTTTTCCAGTCCTAAGAATAGATCAACTGGTGGACTCTACATCCGAAAATCGTTTATTTTCCTTTATGGACGCATATGCTGGTTACAATCAAATCTGGATGGACCCGAGGGATCATGAGAGCACGACCTTCATCACCAGAAAGGGTCTACACTGCTACAGAGTTATGCCATTCGGTCTAAATAATGCGGGGGCAACATACCAACGTTTAGTGAACAAGGCGTTTGAGAGTAAAATTGGCAGAAATGTGGAAGTCTGTATTGATGACAGGTTAGTTAAAATCCTCAGAGACGAGGATCATTTAGCTGACCTAGAAGAAATGTTCGCCAATCTGGCCAAAATAAATCTAAAGTTGAAACCAGAAAAGTGTACGTTTGGGGTAAGATCTAGAAAGTTATTAGGTTACATAGTCAGTGAGCAGGGCATCAAAGCTGATCCGGTGCAGTTAAATGCCTTATGTACTATGGATCCGCCTAGAACGATTAAGGAGGTACAAATTTTAACCAGAAGGTTGACTGTTTTAAACAGATTCATCTCCACGTCATCGGATAAATGTGCCATTTTCTTCCAGGTGCTAAGGAAAGCGAACCGTTTCGATTGGACTCAAGAATGCTCTGATGATTTTAATCAAATCAAGCAACATCTATCATCCCCGGAAGTACTGACAAAGCCGTGTCCAGGGGAGAAGTTGTTCCTCTACTTAGCAGTATCCAACATCGCAGTCAACTCGGTTTTAGTCCGAGAAGAATCTAGCATTCTATTACGTAAGCAAAAGTCTTTTAAATGCAGAAAAGAGATACCTTAAGTTGGAAAAGTTAGCACTTGCTCTAGTAACATGAGCTCGAAAGATGAGGCCCTACTTCCAAGCGCATATGGTGGTGGTGCGAACATCGTTTCCTTTGAAAATTATGTTACAGAGACCCGATATCAGAGATTTCAATATCGAATTCAAACCGCGAACTGCGATCAAAGCACAGGCGCTAGCTGATTTTTTAGTGGAGTTTCATTCTGACAGGGATGTCGTGGACATGGAGGAAGAAAAATCCGACTCTGAGTGGCAAGTGCGAACCAATGGGGGATCCAGTTTATCTGGATGCGGAGCATGAGTGCAATTAACCTCTCCGGATGGCATTGCAATGTACCAGGCAATCCGACTCAGATTTCAGGCATCGAACAACGAGGCAGAGCACGAGGCGGCCCTGGCCGGATTACGACTTACAAAGATTTGTGGGGCTAAATAGGTAAAGTTGATCAGTGATTCTCAACTTCTGGTGAACCATGCTCTGGGATGTTCAGAAGCAAGAAAAGATCATCTGGTGAAGTATCTAGGAATTTTGAAAGCTCTCACCTTGGAATTCGAAAGCGTCCGATTCGAACATGTTCACAGGACAGGAAATATAGTGATTGATTCTTTTGCCAAAGCATCTTATTCAGAAGAATACCCATGGATATTAACTCAAGAAAATCCGTCGATAATCAAAGGATCCAAATCACGGGAAGGTAGTATCAAAGATTTCCAGATATCCACAACCTTAACAAAAGACTGGAGAAGCAAAATACAAGATTTTCTAGTCCATAACACACTGCCCGTTGACAAATTAAAATCCAAGAGAATACGCTTCAAGGCCTACGGATACGTAGTCCTCGGAGATGTGCAGTATACACAATCTTTTAGTCGTCCCTTACTTCGCTGTTTAAGAGAGGATGAGTCAAAGCTAATACTCGCAGAGTTGCATGACGGGGAAGGGTTAGTGCACTGTGGATACAAAAAGTGACAAAGGGTTCTTCTGGCATGATATTATTGGCCAACCATCTCAGAAGATGACAAGGGGTTGGTACAGAAATGTGACACCTGTCAGCGATTCACTAATTTGATTCACTTGCCCAGAGTGCTTCTAGAGTCAATAGCAGAGTCCCTGCCCTTCGATCGATGGGGAATAGATCTAGTCGGACCAATTCATATGGCTTCAGGAGGACGCCAAACAATCATTGTTTATGTGGACTATTTCTCCAAGTGGGTAGAGGCCGAACCACTAGCAGGAACAAGGGAGAAAGATATGATCAAATTCATCATCTCCAACATCTGCTGCCGCTTTTGTGTACCTAGGAAGATCACAATAGATAATGGCCCACAATTCGACAATAGTGAAATGGGATCTATATGCTCTTCCAAGGGGATACAACAATGTTTTTCGACCCTGTTCCATCCCCAAGCGAACGGTCAAGTCGAAGTAACCAATCGAACAATCTTGGACGAACTAAGAAAGAATTTAGAGGGCAAAGCGAGGAACTGCCATGATTACCTACAAAAAGTGTTATGGGCTTACAGGACTACCCCTCGGACTGCAACACATGAGTCACCTTTCGCACTAGTGTACGGAATAGATGCAGTAGTGCCATCGGAAACAATGTTCCCATCTTTTTGACTGAGTGAGTATTCTGAGGAAGGTAATGAAAAAGAAAAATGCACAGAGCTTGATTTGATAGAAGAAAAGAGAAGAAGAGCACATCTGAATTTCTTGTATTATCAAACCTTAATGAGAAGCCGTTACTCGTCAAAGGTCAGAAGAAGATAATTTGAGGTTGGAGATAAGGTCCAAAGAAAAGTCTTCCTACACACGAAATAAAAGAGACTTGGAAAACTCGCCCTAAACTGGGAAGGTCCGTACATAGTCACAAAAGGCTGAAACCGGGAACATACGGATTGAAAGACAAAGAAGGAAGAGATCTTCCCCATCCCTGGAACATTGAGCACCTAAAAGCTTATTTAGTATGATTGTGCTGAGGTGCCTAAATAGCCGGCGTATATATCAAATGTTATTGCCTTCTTTAAAAACTAGATTAAGTTCATGTTTTTGAACTCAAAACATCCTCCAAAGAAGTTTGGACAAGAAGGTTCATCTTTTTGAACTCAAAACATCCTCCAACGAAGTTTGGACAAGAAGGTTCATCTTTTTGAACTCAAAACATCCTCCAAAGAATTTTGGACAAGAATGTTCATCTTTTTTTAACTCAAAACACCCTCCAAAAAGGTTTGTACCAAAAGGTTCATCTCTATGAACTCAAAATATGAACTAAAGAACGCTTGAATAAAATAATTCAGTATTGAATCATAAGAAGAACAACATAAAGAGGAAACGATTAAGAAAACCATCATACTAAAAAAACATCACTAAACGCTCTAATAACAAGGAGAATATTACAAAAAAAAAGTTTATTGTGGGAGGATTCAAGGAACGAATGAGATAAACAAAAAATGAGGAAGGAACTACTCAACACATGCTAATCGGATGCAGAATTTTCTTTACTACCAGGAGGGGAGTCTGAGTCCGATGAAGAGCTTTCAGAAGCCTCACTAGATTCAAGATCCTCCACGGATACTCCGGGTGGGCGATGCTGCTCAATAACCCGAGTCCAAAGGCTACCAAGGTGCAAGTGCGGGAACCGCTCATGATTCTCCATTACCATTGTAGACCTCAACTTAGCATCCTTCTCTTCAAGACAAACAACGATCTTAGCAGCATAATCATCAAGACATTCCTTCTTCTTAGCCTTGAAGTTTTTCTTAAAGTTTTCATTCTCCACCGATAGCTTCTCGATGTCTTGAACATCATTCTCAAAAGAAACCTTTATTTTTTAATAGCCTTCAACAAGATCATCTACCGTTGTGTCACGCTCAGCATCCTTAGCAATAAATTTCTCCCTTTTATCATCAAATTTAGTCTTTTCCTCAGATAGTTCAGCCTCAAGGGAAGTGATGGTAGTTAAGCGGTCTTCAGAGGTCTTTTTCTCCTTAGCCAATTCATCAGTCAGTTCCTTAACTCTCTTTTTTAGCTCCTCGGATTCAGAAGACAAAGTTTATAGCGATCCTTCCGATTCACTTTTCATTCGAGCAGGGCAGCAACATGCAACAATTCGTTCAACTCGTTTGCCACATAGTCATTGGCATATACATCAAAGTAAGTAGAGGCCAGGGAGGGACACCTTTCCTCGTCAGAGTCACCTTCTTGAGCTTCCCTTTGTGTGGAGACAAATTCTCCACCAGAGTCTGAATCAACAATCACAAACTTTTTGGACAAAGGTAGGCTTCCCTTAGTGTTGTCACTTTCTCCTCCACTTTCAACAATCATTTTATTCTTCTCTTCAGCAGTAAACCTCTGCGACCTTGTGGCACCTGCCCAACCTTGAGGCCTAATTTCAACCATGTGATCAGCTTCATTCGACAGGTTTGCAGGATAAGAGGTTGGGGAGAAGGCCTGAGGACCGAGGGGGGCTTCCTGCTGAGGTTCCGATGACCTCGCTTCTTGGGAAAAGCCTATTTGGGTGTCATCATGACCACCCAGAACCCTTGTTAAATGACTGCCTTGCATCTTGTCTTGGGCACCGTCCTGAGCATCTGGTTGAGAACCCTCCTGATCATTGACCCTCCCCTCCTCGGGAACGTCATCTTCAGACTCATCATCTTCATCAGTTTCTTCTTCTTCACCCTCCTCGGGTTTTTTGGTATCTTTATGACTTAGAGCTCGTGCCCGAGTAGGGAGGTAAATTGAATTATGTAAGAGCTCTAAACGTTTAAGGACATCGTCACTCGGAGGAGGCAAGATAAGTTCCGAGGCGGTCTTATTCTCACTAAGATCGAACCTGCACAGATCACACCTAGCAAAGTTCATAGGAAGAAAGCTTTGGTGAAACTTGTAATCCCAGTGCTCCCCTGCCCAATTACTTAGCGTCTCCAAGACAGCTTTGCCAGATTTAGCATGGCGCTTAAAGGACTTAGCAATTCCTTTAATAGCTGAAAAAGACACAAAGTTAGGATTTACAGAACCTGGCGACTCAGAAAAAATTGAGGTGAGAATACTTACCTTGTCCGGTCCACTTCAACGTCAACCGATGAGGAAGGTCTTCAGAGTTTTCAAATCCGGTCTCCCATAACCCGGAAATGAACAGAAACTGCTGCTTCCACTTCTTGTCGGCCTCCAGAAAATCCTTTATCACTTTAAATTTCTGGGCAAAGTACACCCGAGACGACGATGAGTTGTTCAATGGTGAAAGCGTTCTCGGAAAGCCTCGAAGCCATAATGAAAGCCATAAGGGTGTACCATATGTTTGCACCGGCCTGAGAAGGACAAAGTCCGACTAGGTGAAATTAATCGGTCAGGAGAGGGTTGAGGGGAAGTCGGAGACCCCAATTCATCAACTCCGTATAAAGCACTAACTCATTGTTCTGAACTGATAGATGTGTCTCACCAACAGTAGGAAATCAGATGGTGATGTTAATAGGGATACCCCAGCGATCCCTTAGCTTGGCCTCCTCGGTCGGATGAAAATATTTATACTTCATCTTATACGGAGCCAAAAGATGTTTAGCTTCGATACCACGGAGATTGTCACCCAGGATATCTTCCATATTCGAGGGAAAACTTGTGGAACGTTTTCTCTTCTTCTTAATCTTTGCCACCAGAGTTTCACCTTGCAAAGGAGGAAGATTAGTCGCAGGCTCCGAGGAAGGAGCATCATCATCCGAGGAGGGAGCATCAGCACGAACAACTCGAAGAGGCTCTGCCTCAACCACCACAACGTCAGGGTTCTCCTTGTCATCATCAGGGTCGTCGGATAGATTCTTCTCTTGCACCTCTGGGATGGGAGTGAGAGACGGTTTGGGTCGAGTCCTCCTTGGAAATGTTTTCATGGGACTAACATCTAGCATTGTTTGAGGAGAGCCTTGGGGGGATGTTGAAGGAGTTGAAAACAAGGAGGAGATCCTCATCCGAACCGATTTGGTGGTTGGATCGGGCGATCTTTTCCGTTTAACTCTGTCTCTGTTTTCTTTAGTCGACGGTCTTTCTCTCTCATCACCCATTACGATGAAGGAGAAGGTCGAGAAGGAAAAGTGGAGGGATTTGGAGAAACAAAAAGGTCAACCCCACCACTTGAAGGATGTGCTTGACTTGGGGAGGATGCAGCAAGGCTGATGGAGCATTCGCGGATCAGAGCTCAATTATCTCGAAAAGTAGATTCCCAAACCTCTGCAGGAGAAGGATGCTCTCTCACACCGGCAGATCTGCGAGTACCGATCTGATTAGAAATGTTGAACTACCTCCAAAGCTTGTACTTTTCAAGATTGATGAATTCGTCTGGCATGAAAATGCAAAGCAAGAAGTTTGTTTAGGCACGGTCTCTCTGTCTCTCTAGAGCAAAATTTTTACAAAGAAAATCAGAAACCTTTATTCAGGAAAAGGGTTGAGTATTGATAGGCAAGGAAAGCATAAGGCGAACAGGAAAAGGTAACGGTAAAATGACACGTGTCTACAGTAGCTGCACCGCCTAAAAATTACTTGACTTGATAACAGTGAAATAAAGCATGCGCGTCTGACATAAATGATTACTTAGGTGACATCAACATGACTAAAAGGTGAGGTCAGCAGAGCGAGATATCCGATCTGAGTAAAATACGATGACTCTGATCTGGCCTGATCAGAACTCTAACTAGAAGCAAGAAATCCGACTACGATAACAACGATATCTGATCCGAATGAGGTAACGTAAATTCCGATCTGAGCGCTAAAAGACAACAATTTAAGTCCACATCCAGAGAACTGCACATGGACTGGGGGGGCTATTGATAAAGGAAGGAAAATAGAGGTGGTTAACATGTAATTTAACTCATAAATACGGTCAAGATCCATGTATTTAGTGACTAAGGACTAAAGTAAAGCAGACATAAGAGACAAGGGGCCTAAATGATATGTAATTTTACCATCCACCTCATTTACTATATAAAGGACATTCTATTTTGGGAAAAAGGGCTAATGATTTACTGTTCACAGTCACATTACACTAATATTCTCTAGTCCGACCCCCTCATACGAATATTATCGGTCCTAAGTCTCACTAAATATTCTCTGAGCTCATCAACCACAACATCCTCATGCAGAGCAACAACGTCTCTCAGATTATCATCATCGAATATAATAAATTGCATCAGATTCTGATATAGATGAGTATATTTTTTCCTTCTAATTGGATGCTAAAACTCACTATATGCCTCTTCAAGAGAGAACTCAAGGGTGTTGATACTTTATCCCCCCCGAAGATGATCAATGATTCGAAAAATGAACATAACCCTTTAACCTTTCCTTCATTTTCAAACTCACTTATTATTACAATACAACCTCAGTCAGGATTGGGGTCTAGATACTCTGAATCCTCATCAAATTCATTAAATGGTCCGATTATAACGATACTATTTTTCGGGTTTTGAGGCATCTTCTAGTGCTTCTCTTAGAAAAATAGTCTGTCATACCACTGGTTCCTGTGACCTACTCCCTGATTTCACTTTTACAAATATGGTTAATTTCCCATTTTCAATAAAAATTTGGAATTCTTGCTTTAAAGAAATATAATCCTTGGTATTATGTTCCCTCAGAGCTTGAATGGATGACGACCTTCTAAATTGCACATAATTATTTTTCTTATCGTAGATGTTGACAATGCTTTCAGTTAATTATACAAAGTCATCAGGCTGGATTCAGTGATTTCCCCACGGCCTAATCTATTGTCCCTCTGAATATTGGTCTGCTTTCATCCGAGGGACGTTCTAACTGAAACCTTCCAAACATGAACTTGCTGTTGTTTGTTGTTGAGAAGCAGATGAATTGCTCCTCTGCTGATTAGGAAGAGCAATTTATATGCTTGTAATTTGACAAAAATACCAAACTGACATACAAAATATCAACAAAATTGTCAACCATTTGCATGCATGCATGTCCAGAACTGGGTCATTTTCAAATGGTAAAAAAAACTGACTAAAATAAGAAAATTCAAATTAAAATGAATTTTCAAAATAACAAAACTATTCAAAATAAAAACTTTCCAAGCTGATCCATCACAACATAATCTAACAAGTGTGCACTCCAACTTTCTCGAAATTATCAAGATACTTAAATCACATATCTTTTTGCACATGTTAAACATATATCTGAAGATTTTGCCGAATAAATGATAATTTAGTCAAATTAAAATCATTTAGTAAAGGTGAACGAAAAGAACTAAGTTTCAACATCGAATAAAATGAATGATAATCTTCGATTAAATAAAAAAATGCAAGAAAACGATTCACTACTTGTCTCAGGAAAGAAATCATCCATATTTTATCTTAGCATATCAACAAACCTAACAATTGAAAAACTAAAGAATGTTACCTCGCAAAAATTTCAAGATTTGAAAAGTGATGACTAATTAAATCTCACGAGTAGTTCCTAAATGTCACAACTAGTTTCCTTTACAAGTGTATCTAGTATATCTAATCTATTCTCATCTTTCTTAATCTAAGTGTTTTACTCCATCAAAATTTGTCCTCCTAACTCTTACAAGAAAAAATTATTTATACTTAAAATCATAAGCATTGGAAATCTAATATAAGAGAAAATGGTCGGTAATAAGAGAAAATATACTAAGAAAAAATCTTCCTAAAAAATTACCCCTTCAGAAAATGTTATAGACCTAGATCATGAAGAACTTTCAAAATATGTCGCACAAGACCTAAACTGCTTGCAAGAATTTTTAATAACCGAACCAGACCCTACAAATATATGTCTAAAAAAGATCATCAATTATTTAGGTTTGAATACGATATTCCAGACTATATCGCAACTGTATGTCCTAAAATTAGCTACTTACCCCATCATACCGAAGAAAATAACATATGTTTTTTTCTTGTTCCATTTGAAAGGGATCTTTGAATGCCCTTTCGTGCTTACAGTGTCAATTTCTTTAAACACGTTGGAATTTGTTGCACTCAACTAACAACCAACGAATAAAGCATACTCCATAGCGTATTATTAAGTTCAATCCATTTTAACATAAGTGTTCCCCTTAAATATTTCATTTTCAAGATCAAAATCGAAACACTTAGAGATAGATCTTTCTATTTTTTTTTACTTTAAAAGACTTTACTCAAATTATTTTTCCACCAACCTTTGACCATATCGGAGAAAAAATGTTATTTAATGTAATCGGAATCTGAGAATCTACAAATTTTATTAATGGATTTGGTCAGGAAAGAAGGTGGATGCAAGAAGAATATTCAAGCTAATTTTATCATCCAATCTATTGTTTTGATTTCCTAACCTATTCTTTTATTTTTTGACTTATTTTGTAGACCCAAAATAATTCTTGTAATTTTCAATAAATATTTTTACAATAACAACCCTATAGAAATTATGTATGTTGCTGCATGATCCATATACGACTTTGGCATATATCAAAAATCACCATGAATACCGATGGTAAACTAATTAATACACAAAACTAAGAAACTAGTTACTACTTGCAATGGTCTCACTATACTTTGACAACGAATACAAACCCGGAATCAATAAGGTATCGAAATTGGTGTTCCAAAGAAGGAGATGAAGGAAAACTTAAATAATACAAATATTTGCAATGCTTCCTCGAACAAAAATTCCTCAAAGAAGAAAAACGATAATATTGATGACAATGAAGATACATACCCCCTCTTAGACAATGAACACTTACAGAAAAACATAAAAAATCAAACAAACTAAGAATACTACCAGTTCCACCAGGATCAACAATGATTACACTAATTCCACCAATACTCATCCCTTTAAATCAAATACCAAGGGTCGTAACAACACAAATACTAACAAATGTTTACCCATCCATCTAGCCAGTCTAGCAAATAGACAATTAGAGGGAAAACTCAAATTACAGAGGTGGTCTCCCTTGGTTTAAAGCGAGAAGAAAGTTACCGGGAAATCATCAACTCCAGGCCTCAACAATGTTTTTGCATTCACTCGAAATTCCAATTTATGTCGGGAACCAACCAACCCATCCTATCACATGATCGTCTATTTTTGTATTTCTTCCATCTTTAAATATAAATATATCTTGCTAACTATCGCACTGTCCTAATATGCCCTAATACAATAACATGTACACATCTAATATCATTTAAAGGAAATTTGAATTTTAATCGGAGGTTTGTTTTTTTATATTAAAATTTTTCGTTTTATTTGTACAACAAATTACATTTTTAAACATATTTTGACCCATAACTATTACGCTTTTAGAATATTCACAGTAGCACTAGCGTACAAGATGATGAATGCTTACATCATGACTGTCATGGTCAAATTCCAACCTAAAGACATTTAGTAGATATTTAGTAGCTTTTCAGCAATGACTTTATAACATATTTAGTAGCTTTTAGAATATTCACAGTAGCTTTCCAACCTAAAGACATTTAGTAGATATTTAGTAGCTTTTAGAATATTCACAGTAGCACTAGCGTACAAGATTGATTCCAAGAAACAAAGAAGATATTTAGTAGCTTTTCAGCAATGACTTTATAACATAAAACAAGCTAATGAAAAATTGAAAAAGATAAACAAGATGTTGATAATACTATTGCTATCATCCAAGCTGAGAAGAATGCTGTTACTGCTGAAAAGAAAGAATTGCTCCCTCAAAATATATAATTAATAAAAAGGTACATTTTTGATAATTCTAAACACCAATGTGATCTCTCAAAATACTAGTATCTCTAACAAAAAACAAAGGTTTCAGCACTGAAATTGGAACTCTCACTCCTAAAACTCTACTTTCAACTCGAAAATTAAAATACTTCAACAAAAATTCATTCAATTTCGAGAATCTAAAAATAGAGAAATTAAAAAGACTGTAGTAGATGACATGAATAACACTTTCAAGACCATATTTGAGGGAGAAGAAACTACTTTCATTGTTGTTGGAATTTTAATTATTAAGAGTCACAAAAGAAATTATATTTTCAATTTTAAATGCAAATCCTAACATTCATTTGGGAGACCTATATGAATTATTGTCCAAAGATGAACACCCTAACAAACCTCTTGAAATATGAACTTTAAAAGATAAGGATGGAAATACATAAAACTATGGCGAACCTATAAAAGAAATCTATATTCTGGTCCTTACTCAAAGAGAAATAAAGAAATAAAATTAAAGAAACTACCACTTCTAAGATGCGACCCGGAAAATTAATAAGAAACCCGAGACTAAACATGGAGAAACCCCTTATACTACAAATTCTCTACCTATAGAGGCTATAAATAACGATGTGGTAACATGAGTGAACATCATATCCATTTTAATGTTATTTTTGAGATACTTTGAAGACACGTTTGTACTTTAAATATCATAACTATGCTTTATTTTATGTTGAACCTTGAATTTGTTACCTCTTATTCTCATGCCAATAGTTTTCATTTTATTCTTATCTTTATGTGACTTATGTTTTTATCTCTCTTTTATGTTGAACCCTGAATATTTTATATCTTTTTTTTTTATAAAAGCTCATACTTACTTATTTGACGAATTAGTTAAAGAGTATTAACAATAAAGTTTTACATTTACTTGACTTAGATTTGGAAACATCTTCATATATTTAATTTTTGCTGCGGGATCGGTAAATATCTTTCACATTTTATGTCACACTTCAATGACCACTTGTTTAACATTTCAGTGTTGTTAACTTTAGGCTTGGTTTATCAACCATACTCACGATTTTGACTATTACGTTGGGGAACATTGTGACGACTTGCCTAACCTTTCGGTTTTTCAACATTAGGTTAGTCTAGATCATTTTAACCTCTTTAATCACAAGCATTTGAAAGATGTCGAGAATGCAGATAATTTCCTATGATGCTTCAACCACCTCAACAAGAAAAAGAAAGCTACTCAACTGTCTTGGATTCCTCATCTCCCTGGAAGATGTAAATTAAACACGAACACTTGTTGTCATGCTTCTAGAGAATCCAATGGAGGAGTTATAATCATAGATTAAAATGAAAATATTCTTCAATGTTAAGTAATATTTATGGCAAGATTTATCCTATTAAAGTTGAATCAAGACCCCTCCATGATGGTCTCCAGATCAGCAAAATCAAAGGTTTAACTAACATAGATATAGAAACTGACTCAAAGATATTAGTTTCTCTTCTTTCCTCTAGTAAAACTCCATAGTCCTTAGAGCCTATTATAAATTGTATCAGAACCTTAATATCCTTATCTATGGTCCTTCATCATATTTTCAGAGAACAAAACAAAGCGGTCGATTAGCTCGTTAGGTGGATTGTGAAAATTAAAATTAAAATAAAACATCTTAACTTGCAGGCTCCTCCTCAATTGAATGCAATCACTCTACTGGAGAGTGTTACAATGAGATACATAAGAATTGAATAACATATTCCTATTCAATCTTAATTTCCTATACTAATTTACTTTAATAAGCTCATAGTCCTTATCAATCCCGTAGTGGGATTCCTGGGAAGCATATGTATTAAGGAATGTTTGTATTTCAGGTTATAGTATTTGGATCCCTATTCAAGCATTATATTTGCTCATCAAGGTGGTCTACCTCAAAGTTCTTACAGGTGTCTTAATCTGAAGCAAGCGTGAGGAACAAATCTTAGCAAGTCTATATCACAATCTATCTAGCATCGTGTTTGTCTCTGAAATTTAATATTTGGAGTTAATTCAGCCTTACCTAATGAGAGTTGGAAATCTAAGATACCTTCTGTAGATCCTTGTATTAATCATACCATGTTCGCAAGTCAGAAACTCAAATCTTGCATTTTGTCGAGCATTCATATGCCTCTTTATAGAGCTAGGTTTTTCAAATAGTTGATTATTCTCTGTTTTTTTAACTTCCTTGCTTATTCATCGGAATAATATTTTTTATTGAACGTCAATCATCCTCCATTTTTATTAAAAGCCGCACTCATGTATAGAATATCATTGAAGCATCATAAGAGCTCAAAGTAAAATTAAATCGATGTTTCATGAATACTATATGTTTATTCAAGTTGAAAATATCAAGGATAAGGTTCTAATCGAGAATTTACCTGAATGCTATATCGAGAAATTTTTTTGCTTCCCCTTATTTAAGTGGTCAAACTCCAATCAATTCATTCTCGATGCATGGATCTTTTTGATACTCCTAAAAGACAGAAGTTCCTCTAAAAATGATAAATGATTATGCTATTAGATATGGTATGAGGAAGCAAAAATCATGAATTAACGCTCGAATATATGCAAGATAATTAAGTTGAGTAGAAAAGCCCAATCAATTTGAATGTAAGTAGAAGATTTTACTTGAATTACAAAATATGAAATACGTTCTCTTTCTCATCCGATCCTTAAAATATTTGAGGAATCAATAAATCTCTTGATTTGATCCTTATGAAGGAGAAGAAATTCCACTCGCATAATAGAATCGGAGTAGAAGATCAAAATCTAAAATTGAGCTTGAATAATACTTTGTTATCTTCTGATTGAAATTTAGGAGGCATAACAAATTTAAGTTTGGCGGTTCTTATGTTACTAAAACTCGTATAATTAATCTCAAAAGCACCATATCTCTCAATTGTAACCTTCCTTCTCTAATATAAGACTACTGTTTACTTAAAAAATCGTTTTGTTTCCTTTAAAAGGTTACGTTTATCCCTTTACTTTTATATTAGGACTTGGAATATATGTATTATTTTTATTTCTTTTGTTTATGGATGGGCATCACATTATAATTAGAACAACAACAATACCAATTTATAAATATGTCAGAGCTCGATTATAAAACTTTGAACCCAACCGTATGCATTTTTTTATATTAATTAAACGGAACTTGGATTAATGAAGAAAGATAGATCAATAAGAGGCCGTTTACAATGTAATGGTTGGGCCGGGTAAACCAAAAATAGGGAGACCCGACTGAACAAAAAAAACAACACCTAAATCGAGACCTTTTCTTCACAAATACAAACCATAAATCTAGACCTTCTTCTCACACCATACATTTAATTATTTCGTGCTAAGAGACAAAAGATCGATGATCGAACGAAATACAAATTACAGCTTCAGAAAGATTCAACACGTCAAGGAGAATGTCACCCTCAGCTTGATTTACCTTGAAAGAATTTTCTTTGCAAAGTTTGAGAGGTATTATAACAAGCTGGGTACGGTTTCCTCCTAGACAGAAGGATATATTCGAGGACAAAATTCACAGAGTAGCAACCATCCACCAATAATCCCTTGATTCAGAGATGACTCGCTCATAACACTTAATTAGAGAATTAAATGCTTAAACAAAGATAAAATCAGGGATTGGATTATTTCGAGGAGGTGAGAGAGTTTGCTCATTGCACCAGTTTCCACAAGAAAAAGCTAATTAAGGAAATCCCCAAGTCCATAACTCTTGAAGGCACAACTCTAAAAGAAAATCAGCAAGAAAATCAGCTTCGCTATTCCTTTTCAATTTCACTTGGATTCAAAATCTCATTCAAGAAAATTTACAGTCCAAAGCATTCACACGTTGTCAATGACCAAGAACAAGATTCCACAGCTCAATGTAGCAATCACCTTATTTTTCAAAGTCCTGCAAAACAAAGAAGAATTGACCCTTTTCAAGCAATGCTTGTCAGTTATGTTAGTACCAATGAAAAGCCACCAGCAACTCAACAAAAGAGTACATGGTAATTAATCTTCATAGTTAAGATATCTCACGTTCAAGCTGTCTAAAAAGGTAATTGCCTTTTGTTGGTTTGGAACCTGGAGAATAGAATAATCTATTTTTTATTTTACAACTAAGGGTCCACTTTGCAAGCGAGTCAGCGGCTTAAACCCTTGAGATATGTGAAATGATCACGGTAGGCTTAATTATCCTTCTACAGTAGTGAAAAATCCCTTTAAGCTTATCATTGAAAATTTCAATATGTTAAGAGATTAACAATAATAAGAGAATCAATTTAAATTTATAATTTATAATTTATTCTAACATTGTTTGTGACAGAGAAGGAGTCCATCCAACAGTTCTCTGGATTCAACAGTGATGGGGATAAGCTTGCCATATATGTTAGTAAATATTGTGATAATGTTACCATCGTGTTTCCTTATTAGAATGCCACCTTGTGACTCTCCATTGCTTTGGCAGGAAGCTTCAATGTTCAGTTTTAAAAAGCCAATAATAAGAATTTTCCAACTGAGGTAAATAGGCCTACCATTCTTCATAGCATAATTAATACAACCCAAACTTTTTGGGAGTCTTAAAATACTTTTTTCGAGTGTCTAGTTTTAAAATAATTAGCTTGATCTAGACAATATAAAATGTGATCTATATAAAGAATAGTAGAATTCACACTTTTCATACTACCGTTGAATTTAGATCCGTTTCTTTCTTTCCAAATAAAACAAAGAATCAATGGAGGAATCACTGTTCTAATATGCACCACATGATCAGTAGATCATAACCAAACTCTGATCATGTGGGAAATGGTCATAAAATTTTCAATTTTAATTTTAAAAAGATCACTATAGTAACACCAAATTCTCCAAGAAAATTCACAATTTATGAATAAATGCCCCAGAGTTTCAATATTACAGCAAAAGTGGCATTTGGATACTAAAACAAACTTTTCTTTTTGCAGATTAGTATTAACATTAATATAAATTTTCAGCAGCTTCCAAACTTGGAAGGAGCATTTAAGAAGGGTAATCCTATTCAAGATTTTGCCATAGAGATTGGACCCAATACTTTTGCTTCTAATCCAGTTCAAAGAATTCTTCATATTAAAATTAGGTTCATTCATCCACAATATCATGTCATCCTTATTACTATTAATATGAACCTTTTGAATCTTACTTATAGTAACATTAGAAAGAAAGACCTTTAAGAAATCACTATTCCAAGAATTATCTTTCCAGAATTCGTTAACTTTAGTGTGTCTAAACGAAGAATTATTCATATTATAATTCAACACTATAATAGGAGAGTTGTCGTACCAGTTTTCCACCCAACAGTTGATCTCACCTTTACAAAAAAACCATCTTATATTAGGCTCAACTTTCTCCTTTATCTTAGCCAATCTCTTCCATGTATGAGAGCCCAACTTAGAATAAGATACTTGAAGGGGATGTATTTCATGACAGTAATTTTTATGCATAAGATTTTTGCACAGACTCTTATTTTACCTGTAATTAAACCAAAGTTTACAAGTAAATGTATATTATAAATTAAAAAACTTATGTATATTTAGAACACCCTTATTAAATGGTTTGCATAAGGCATTCCATGTAGACCAGTGAATTCTTTTTTCATTATTAGATGATCCCCATAGAAATTTATTTAAAATATTTTCCATTCTTGTTCTGATGCCAACAAAGATAGAAATACTTTGCATCCAATATGTTGAGATGGGCATGAGGACATAGTTGATCAGCAACAACATTTCTCCAAAAGATACATTTTTGCACTCCCAATCCTTGATTATGTTGTTTATCTTGTTTAGTAAGTTGCTGAAGTAGCTAGCCCTATTATTATTGTTTAGAGTGATTCTCGGATAATCCATAGGTAAAGACCAAGCAATAAAACCCGATAGATTAATAATATTATTAATCCTTGTATTGGTCATCCTAGTAGACATGAAGATTTTGGTCGTCCTTATTAATAAAATAACCTGAAATTAACATTTTATTTCTTAAAAACAAATCCATAGTTTTATTATCTATGAACAATTTATAAAGACCCCTAATTAGAACTTCCTCTGCCAAAATGAAGAGACTAGGGGACATGTGATCCCCATGTTTGAAACCCTTTTTAGTATTGAACAAATCATATACATTTCCATTAATAAGAAGAGAAATATTGAATGAACTAATAAAATTATGAATTAATTTGACAAAATCAGAAGAAAACCCAAAAGAATCAAGGACTTTAGTAAGAAACGAATGAGATAACATATCAAATGCCTTAGTTACATCGACCTGAATCATTAGGTTACTAGTTTTCTTCTTTTTCTTTAGGTGAAAAACTAATTCTGTAACTATTAATATGTTCTTTTGAATAGAAGATTTAGGTATAAAGGCTCCTTGAACCTTAGAGATCACTTTAGGCAGAATCGTAATTAGTATGTTCTTTAACAAATTTTAGACATTATTCTGTTAAGAAAACTACAAAATCCAATAGGTTTAAAATCCTTCCAATTAGTAGGATTAGTAGAATTAGGAATTAGACAAATTCTTATCACCAAAATACCTTTAGAGATTTTCTTACCGAGCATAAAATTTGTTAATGCCAAACACAAATCCTCCTTAATAATACTCCAACATGTCTTATAAAAGCAAGCATCAAACCCATCCATACCTGCATCACTCATAGATTTAAGATTAGACATGATATAAAAAATATCATCCTCTTTAGGCATAATCATGAGGAAAGCATTGTCTTCACTAATAATAAGCATAAGGATATTCTCAAAGATAACATTATTCATTAGTAAATCCTCCTCTTCCTTATTAGTATAAGGCAGATCAATGATAATTCCTTTAAAATAGTTGACACCAAAGTTACCAATCTGGTCTTTGTCAATGATCCAATTATCCCCATCTTTGATACTATTAATGCTAGATCTTTTCCTTTTTCTTTTCACATAATTGTGAAAAACCTTAGTATTCTTATCACCCTCTTTCAACCAAGTAGTATAGCATTTTTGAAATCAGTAGGATTCTTCCATATTAGAGTCATTGTTGTTGTTCTCCATATGATTTATCTCCATGATTTTAACATTAATTTCAGCTTCTTTAACTTTATCAAAAATATTCCCAATTCAATCTGTTTTGCTTTTGCTAGTAAATAAAAAGAGGGAATCTTTTTAAATATTTATTCTAGTTTTCTTTAACAAAAGGAAGAAAATCATAATTAATAGTCCACATATCAAGAAATTTAATCCTTTATGAAAGTTCAACTTCTCTTTACCAATAGTGATGCACAATGGGCCATGATCAGAGCATGTTCTAGCCATGTGCATCACTTTAGTATCACTGAAAGTGTTAGACCAAGAAGAGTTGTATAACACTATGTCTAGTCTTTTACACTTAGCAATTTTGTTCCAAGTAAATTTAGAACCATAGTAACAAACATCTTCTAAGTTACATCTACTTATCATATCATTAAAGTCGCTAGAGTTGTCCATAAAGTAGGTGGTGCAGCCTATCTTCTCATCATGAGATGTAATAACATTGTAGTCTTACATTAAAATCCATTCCTTGTCAACAATAGTAGTTGAAATTTCTCTTAAATAATTCCATAGATCAAACCTGTAAAATCTTTTGACACTTGAGATATATAATAGTTATAAGGGAACCAATATTATCATTAATATTAGTAACTTCAATGTGTAATAATTAAGGAAGATTAAGCAACACCTTAACCTTAAAGTACTTTTTATTAGAGATGTTATAAGATAAAAAATCCATACCAGTTCTCCCAAATGTGCACAACATGTTATCCTCCTTAATAAGGGGTTCTTGAATGGCCACGATATTTATACACTCATTAAAAACAATAGATTTGAGCCTTCTTGTAGTAGACCTAATTTTAATCCCTCTAACATTCCAATTTAGGATCTTAATCATCTTGAATTTGATTTGCTTTTCATTTTTGTCCCTGAAAACATCAGAGATTTAATTGTTAGATATTTAACCTTTTTCCTACCTCTTGGAGATTTAATTTTTTGTTAAGCAGTTTGTGAAACTCAGTATTGGCTTCTTGGATCTTGTTATGAGGAGTTAAAGGTAAGCTTACCCCACCATCTTTTTTGGAGTGTTCAGCTTATAAATTAAGTTATAATAATCTAAGTTATATCCTTTTTCCAGAGATAGGATAGCTTAAATTATTTCTTCCTTTTTAGGAGGACTGTATTATCTGTTTTTGATATATTTGACATTATTTTTGTTTCTGATAGAACTAGAATCATCTCCATTAATCAAATTTCCATTGCGTGAATCTTTAGACACCCTTTTAGGATCAACACTAATAGATTTCAATATTTTTCCTTCATCTTTGTTATCTTCCTTAGCAGTATTCTCTAAATTGCCCTTTTTTGTTACCTAAATTGTATAAGACTCTTCAATCTTTTGTTGAACTTTATCTTTAAATTTTTTTCAGCTGTTTACATCGTGACCAATATGAAAAAAATTAAAATAATACTTAGGTATATCCTTGTAATTAATCTGTATCCAACATCCATTATTTTCTTCGAAACCAACCCATGCCCTATTATGAATCTTTTGAGATAAGTCTATCTCAACCCATGCTATACATAAATTGTGAAATTCTTTATTCGTCTCATGAATTTTAATTCGCAGAGGACTTCATATTGTTTCAACAATAGTAGAGATCATATGTTCATCGAATAAGTATTCATGAATCCTTTCTAATCTAAACCAAACAAGACATATAAGATATTCCACTTTTGTGTTAAATTCAGAGGTCCATTTGATGAGCCTCATCACCGATGTCAAAAAATTAGTGCACTATTTAATCCAAGTTACAGGAAGGAGACAGACTAAGTTCCCACAATGGACCCGCAAAGGACACGCAAAGAAGCAGACAGCTCCAAATCAATTCCCAACTATTAAATGACTAACTAGTGGAGTAAAGGGAGTTATATTAAAAAACCTCAAATTCTCAAATCACTAAGAGACTTTAGTGGGTAGTGTGAATCATATTTTCTATAAGTACTGAACCCTTTTGTTTCATTCTTCAAGTAATAAAATCAGCTCTTGTGTTCTTATTGTTTTAGTTCATGTGTCTATTCAATTTATTTCATGGTATGAGAGCAAGGTCTCTGCATATCAAGTGTTTGATTTTATTACCCAGTGAAATAAAAATCATGTCAAGTGATATTACTTTTAAATCAATATGAATGGAAGTAATTCAGCTTCTCATATGTCTACAGAGAAGCTTGTTAGAACCAATTACCAATATTGGCGGTTGTGTATGGATGCTGTCATTCAAGGATAAGATTTATGGATCTTGTTTCTGGTGCCGAGATACTTCCTAGTGATACTCCGGAAACGCTGAGTTAAGGAGGAAATGGAAAGTAAGGTGCGGAAAGGATTTATTTGCGTTGAGAACTTTGATTGGTAAGAAATTTATTGATCATGTTCGTGCATTGGATTATCCAAAGGATATCTGGGATACTTTTGATAGGTTATTTACCCAGAAAAATATTATGCGGCTTCAATACCTTAAGAATGAGCTTACTTCGTTAACCTAAGGTAATATGTCGATCTTTGATTACTTTCGTAAGGTTAAGAATGTATGTTCGGAAATTTCAGGTTTGGATAATGATGAACCTATCAGTGATGCAAGGCTAAGACGTTATTTGATTCGTGGATTATGATCTGACTTCATACCGTTTATATCATCAATACAAGGATGGGTCAAGCAACCATCAATCGTTGAGTTAGAGAACCTACTCTCTAACCAGGAAACATTGGTTAAACAAATGCTTAGTAAGTATTCAGTTGATATTGAAGATACACTGTTTACTAAAGATAGGTCAAGGTGGAAAAGCACACAAAATGGTGGTAAGCAGACAAGAAATAAGGGGGAGTCAGCAAACCACTCTGAACTGACATGTTTTAGATGTGGAATGACTGGACACAAGAAATCAGATTGTCATGCAAAGCTTATTTGCAAGAAATATGGAAAACCAGGCCACATTAAACCAAACTGTTATTCAAAAATCATTAAATCAGATGCAAATATTGCATATGATGTTGAAGAGAGCAATGGGCAACAGTGAGAAAGTTGTTTCTCGATTGAGGTTGTTAATCAACCGGACAACATGACTTCGGTTATTAATCAAACAATTTCCCTTGGCGCCTCAGTTGTCTACGGTGCACCAATTCCTGTACTCGGGCCTTGTCTACCTGCACGCCTCATACCTCATATTTGTCTGAGATTAGATCCTTTATCAGAAAAGGGAAACGGTTCAAGGTCTCTTAGCCATGGTCATAATAGGAAACGTTCAGACAAAAAAATAAATTGGAAACAACAAGAAAGAAGCTATCAGATGCAGAGGAAACTATTATCATGCAGTCTGTGTACCGTGGGATGAAGTTAGAAGATGTGAATCACGGAAGAAGCTGAAGCAACCCTGCAGAATTTTTGAGTAGGTGGATGAGATCAAAACTCAGATGGATGCTCTTGGGTCTTTAACTGTTAAACTGAAGATGGAAAGTTAGAAAATAGTTACACGAGAGACAATAATGAGCCTTCTGTTATAAGTCGATACAATTCAAGGTCTACGTCTATCTCTCTGAGACACCAGAAAATCCTTGGCAAATGAGCTTGTGAACCTTCAAAAGGCACCTGACTCTTTGAAGGTGTCTGAACCAGTGATCGAGGAGATGTAGATGTCCATACTAAACCTGTAGATGTTAACATTAAAGATTCTTTTAACTTTGTGGGTACAGAAGACAACATCAATGAAAAAGATAATGATTTAACTAAAAAAGATAAAAATGAATCTTCAGAATCTTCTTCTGCATAATTATCCAAGTTGAAGGGAATATGTCCAATCACAGAAGCACCTGTGCGACACATGGGGTCTCCAATAGAAGGAGTTACTGAGGTATATGATAATGGAACAGTTAGCAACTTGGACTTTAAGAGTGTTTGCGACCCTTCAGTTGAAGAAACCACACCCATTGAAACTACATTGCAGATGGACATAATGAATTCAGTTCAGGAGGAGGTAAAGATGCAGGAGAGATCAAGATGTGAAGACGCAGACGCTGTTGTTGGTGAGAATACATTATTCCAACAGCTTGCTGATTTAGTCAAGAAAGAACGCTTGGTGAGGGACAGACTGCTCTCAAAAATAATGAACCAATGGATGGGAATCAGAAATAGATTGAGCATAATTAAAGTCTAATGAAGATGATGGAGAAGCTTATGGGAGCAAGGAATGAAAAACTTAACGCAATATCAAGACTGACCCATCGAGTGAATAATTTGGAGAAGAAACTGTCGAAAAAGAAGAAACTAAAAATGAAGTTATGTTTAGAAGCACTCGAAAAAATGGTTACAGGTGAAGAAACTGTTGGGACAGTGGTTCGGTATTATGAGAAGGTGTATTCATAGCTCATGGATATGATAGGGAAATCCTATTGATGAGTTCGGATACTTCAGTCATAACCCACCACTTAATCCGGACAGGGGTAATTCGGACCATAACACTCAACTAAAAAATCAGGACAGGACAAATGTAAAACACCTTTTGACTAAGTTATTTGCTAATCTACTTAAAAGACTAATGGGTCCTTAAACTTGACCCGGTTTCACAACTTGACCCAGTAATCCCATAGGTCATTAATTAAGAGTATAAATACCCCAACCACTCTCATTAATGAGGGTGATCAAAATTTAATACAAACAGACTGCTTAATTATCTCACTACTCCTCATACTAAACACAAAATACCGTAAACTTACCAAAACACTTTATCAAACTACCCCCCAGCCCAAAATAAACCAAACCACCTATAAGCACGTGAATAATCCTATGTACTTGCCTTTTGGTATTATTAAAGATTCAAGAGTTGCTCTTGGTTTTAAAGTTGATGACAACGAAACTATTTATTCCGTTGAGGAGTTGTTGGGTATGATTTTGAGCTATGCCTCAGATTTAACAGAGTTCCATTCCAAAATTCTGGTTAAGGATGCTGTTATTTATGTTTCTCCTTATTTTGGACAAGATGAACTTGGAGGTCAAAACCGGGAGTTGCGCCTGATTGAGTACTTGGCAGATGAGTTTAATAAACAGGTTGCTGATGGTCTTACTAAGGATCTTTCCAAATCAAAGTTCGAAGAGTTCAAAGGATCTCTCGGTCTAGCTGTTCGAAATAATGCACTAATAATGAGTGTCAAAGAATTAGTGAACTCTCTAATCCAAGTTATAAGAAGCAGACAGACTAAGTTCCCGCAAAGGACCCGCAAAGAAGTAGATATCTCCAAATCAATTCTCAACTATTAAATGACTAACTAGTGAAGTAGTGGGAGTTATATTAAGTACTGAACCTTTTTGTTTCATTCTTAAAGTAATAAAATCAGCTCTTGTGTGTTCTTATTGTTTCAGTTCATGTGTCTGTTCAATTTGTTTCACACCGAGTCACCCATGTACCATACGTTCTTATACCAAATTTTACATAGATCCTCCTTAGATTCAAACTCTAATAACAGATGTCTAGAATCCCATATAGAGACATTACATTCCTTATTTAGTTTTGATCTCTGTATAAAATCATTACGAACCTGTTTTTTGGTATTCCTTTATTAAATTTGTCTATTAGCGTATGTTTTCTTTTGGTCTTCAAATAATCATGAACATTTTTGTGAAATTGGATGGAGATATGATCTTACTTATGCGTATGAATTCAAGTTTGAATTCTATTTTCTTCTTGTGGTTGTTAAAAGTTTCAGCAAAGGATTTGCCTTTGTTCAGAAAATTTTGAACACTAGAATTCCTTGATTCCACTTCTTTCGATCTTGATTTATAAATCTTGATTTATTTTGCAGATTGTTTGAAGACAATTGAAGCATAGGAAATTATTCCATTTCAATTCTACTTCTGATCCTAAATACGATACAACAAGCTTAAAAAAGATAGTCTCGGAAGAGAGAATCTAAAAGCCAACTATCTCCAAAAAGAAAAGATAAATAATTTTTTTTAGAAAACCTTATAATTAAACAAAAATTAATTAATAGAATTAAAAATCCTAAGGATTATTGGCTTCCAGGCATGGGCGGATTTAGGGGGGGATATGTATGCCTAGGACAACCCTAAGTCAAAAAAATAAAATTAGTATACTGGTTAAGTCTTCTAGTAGTACACTACTTTCTTATTTCGCTTATTCTTTACATTCTTTTACTTTTTATTTTTAATTATAATACTAGGATATTTTTGCATATTTTGTATTGATGAATTTGTAATATTTTGTATGGAAACAATATTTTGTATTTAAGAAAATTATTGTATTGATTCGTTTTAAGCAAATTAATATCTTAAATGTATTTATGCAAATTATTCTACTAATAATTTTTTCTCAATAAAAATATTTTGTACAAGATATTCCAATAGAAATAATATTTTGTATATGTAAATAATTAAGCAAATTACTAATGCTTTACCATATTTTATATTGATGTATTTGAAAATGATATATTCTTTAGCATATTTTGTGATGATGAATTTTTAATATTTTATATATTATATTTTTATTCATTGATTGATAATTTATGGACCACAAATTGTGGTTATTAACTATTTGCTACTTTTTTTTACTAACGCGATGTTATTCATCATTTGAAAACTTTGATTTTTCTTTTAATTTTTATTTATTGATTTATAATTTATGGACCGCAAATTGTGTTGTTCATTTCAATACTTTGACACCAATCACTTGTGAGGTTGACAAGATTCTACCCAAATGACTTTGGATATATTAGTGATAAGGAGTTCTCTACCCAAGATGGATGGTAACTTTTCCAATTTAAAGGGCTAAAAACCGTGACTGGTCACCGGTGTTTGGCACTTGTTGCATTCTTACCACTAAGGTTCCTTCGTCCTCAAAACGGATCATTATTGTTTTAAAATGTTGCATATATGGTCACTGTTGCGTGTTAATTAACCATACAAAGACATTTAGAACCCAAAGTAATAATATTTTTGTTACAAATACATTTATTAGACATTTCACACCCAAAATACCCCTAAAACCGGTTTGTATCTTTGAATTTAAAATGTTCAATAACCATATTTGTAGTCACGCTAGTGTTGATCTACACTCTGTTAATCATCAAAAAGTGGTATTTTGAGTGTGAAATGTTCAATGACCATATTTGTAACAAAAACATTATAACTTTGAGTTCCATATGTCTCCATATGGTTATTTCATATGCGACACTGACCATATATACCATATTTTAAAACAAAAATGACCCGTTTTGGGGACGAAGAAACCTTAGTGACACGAATGCAACAAGTGCAAAACACCGGTGACCAGTCATGGTTTTTAGCCAATTTAAAGAGTATCTCAGATCTAAGCGAAGAAACTTCATTAGTCACCGGAGTTAGTAATTTGTTTCAAAATTGTCACTCAAGTTATATTTGTTTCATAATTGCCACTCAAGTTATATTTGTTTACATTCATGGTCACTAGCGGTAACTAAAAATGAAAATAAAAGACATACATTAGTGACCATCTGTGAAACAAAGTGACTGTTTTGATACAAAAATTAAATAAGTGGCACTTTTGAAACAAACGACCAACTCCAGTGACTAACCATGATTTTTAGCTTTCAGATCTATGTAAGACTCTTGTTCGTACAAAAAAAACAAAATATTTGGATTTGTGTACACATTTTTACGCTAACTTTGTCCTTACATGTTGGTACCGAAAGTGTTGAGCGAGTATTTTCTCGTATGGAATATGTGAAGAATGAGTTGAGAAATATAATGGTCAATTCGTGGCTTAATTATTGTTCAGTGACATTTGTGGAGAAAGAACTATTTTCTACGGTTGATGATCTAGATATTATCAAATGATTTTCAAGGCATGCGTAAGAGGAGAATGCATTTACTTTTGAACCAAAATATATTTTCATTTTGAGTTGTAACTAGGAATATTTACATATTTTTATTATCCAATACTCGGATATTTATCCTTTAATGAAATTGTTTTCCATAATATTTTTGAGCATACCCTAAATTTTAGTCATGGATCCGCCACGGCTTCCAGAATAATCAATCTTGCACATTTTCATCTTCATTAGCTTCATACTACCGTCGAACTTCAAGTTAGTATCGAATGCTAGGATATGAGCCTTCCCGATTAAAATATCTATAATTTTCCATGGTTCTCTTAAATTTTTCATTAGAGAAAGTCTGATATATCAACCGTATGGAAACCTTAAACTACAATTAAAGTAAATTTACTGTGATTTTTATCGTGAATATATTATATCTATCGAATATAATGTAGTCGAATTCAACACTTGAAATATGTATGTTTCCCTCAAACATGACCCTATACAGATATAATATCAAATGCAAAACGAATCACGAATGAATAGTTTATTCATGATAAGTCACTGTTTTATGTTTATTTTGTGTAAAAATTAGAAGCCGTGTGAAGAGAGTAGATGTGATGTGTAAAACAAATTAGTATCCATCCAAAATGGAAAATGACAATAGGCTCTATCACTCTTCATGATGGTATGGTGCTATGAATATGCTATACGTCTGTTATGTGTCAATCCCTCACCTTACTCTACTCGGCTATATATACCAACCAGTCTACTCACTGGTAAGCACACAACACAACACCAAAAGCTTATATTTCAAATGGCTAATCCTTCCCTTTCATTTGTTTCTCTAGCCCTTGTACTCCTTTTCCATGGCTGCCTGGCTCGACAAGTACTAGACGCTTCGCAGTTTCGACACGAGTGCCAGCTCGACCAGCTTACCGCTCTGGAGCCCTCGACCCGGTTCCAGTACGAAGGTGGTGAGTCTGAGATTTGGGACCATAACTCACCTCAGCTCCGATGTGCCGGTGTGACCGTGCTCCGTCATGTCATTCAAGCTAACGCCCTTTTCTTGCCAACTTTCCATTCAGCTCCTACCATCTCCTATGTGGTTAGAGGTAGCATATTAATAGTTTTGACGTTTAATTGTAAAAATATACATATATATGTTTTTGCTCTATTTATGAATTACACAAAGAAATGTAAATAAAAAAGAAAATAGCTACTCGGAGTTACAGTTGAAAAACAACAATAAACATGCAGGTAATGGTGTAATTGGAAAAGTATTCCCTGGGTGTGCCGAAACTTTCCAATCATCTCGAGTCCAGCCTCACCGCCAAAGCCAAGGTGGGCAGGGCCAGCAAGGTCAACAGGGACACCAAGGTCAACAAGGTCAGCAAGGTCAACAGCGGCACCACGGTCAGTTCGCAGGTGACATCTACCAGAGAGTTGATCGTCTGCGTCAAGGCGACATAAGTGCGATGCCAGCTGGGGTAGCTCATTGGGTTCACAACGACGGCGACCAACCATTGGTCATTGTTACCCTCCTTGACTTAGCCAACCAGCAAAACCAGCTCGACAGATTCCCTAGAGTAAGTAGCTAGTTGAACAAAAGTAGTCCATATAATATATCTATTTGACTTCTCTGTGACTGTGACTGTGTGACCATCTTTTTGCAGTCATTTTTCCTTGCTGGTAGCCTCCACTACGCTCCACAAGGCCAACAGGCTGAGCTAATTCAGAAATCAAGCCTTTTAGGTGGATTTGATCCTAAACTCATGGCATTAGCATTCAACATCGACCTCCAAACAGCCCAAAAATTCCGAAACCAACACAAGAAGGGAAACATCATCAAAGTTGGAAAAGGCTTCTCCGCGATCATACCCCCACCTAGTCGTGCACAGGGAGGGGACTACGAAAGTAGCCAAGACAACGGCTTGGAAGAAACCGTTTGCTCCCAAAGATTTGTCGAAAACATTGATGATCCTTCGCGTGCTGATGTGTACAAGCCACAGCTTGGTCGCATCACAACTCTAAACAGTTATGACCTTCCAATTCTAGCCCAGCTCCGTCTCAGTGCTCTTAGAGGTGTCATTCAACCCGTAAGTATTTACGACTATATATAAACAATCCCAGGTTTGTTTTATCTGTAATTCGTTCTAAATTGATTTATATAAACAGAATGCCATGGTTTTACCACAATGGAACATCAATGCCGACGCAATCCTCTTCGTCACAAGAGGTCGAGCCCGAGTCCAAGTCGTGAACGACAATGGTCAAACCGTATTTGACGATGTCGTAAGCAATGGTAGGATTTTGACCATCCCACAAGGATTCGGCGTGATCAAACAAGCACAAAGCGAAGGCTTCGAATGGATAACATTCAAAACAAACGATAAAGCCATGGTCAACACACTTGCTGGCCGAACCTCGGTCATGAGAGCCTTACCTCTAGAGGTTATATCAAACGGGTTTCAGGTTTCGATGGAGGAGGCTAGACAAATCAAGTTTAACACTTTGGAGACCACCTTAACTCGAGGAAGGTCGTCTCAGGGTCAGGGAGGCAGAGCCGAATTTTGAAATAATTACTAAGAGCGGAAATGTAATAATAAGTTAGTTACAATAATATTCCGATGGACCTTTTCAAGGAATAAAAGAATACTAGATAATTTCAATCACATAACCTTTTCGCTTCTATTCTTTGGTTTTATTCCATACTAAAGCCTAGAAGTGAGTTAAGCCTATGTTATATAAACATATTATCTATATTGTTTTGATATATGTTTATTGTATTCTCTTGGAACCTTAGTAGTACTCTAACTAAACTTTATTAATGAATTATTAAAATAACAATTTTCGAATAACATAAAATTAATAAATTTGTTTTCGTAGGAACATGTTAGCTTTTTGCTAGAAGTTAACACAAACAAGTGTACTCTCTCTATATAAAGTTTATAAAGCATCTCAATATATTTATGGGCAAGATTATATTGGGATCCATTTGGTTATAATGAGGTTCCAAATTCAGATTTTTTTTCTTTAATGTAAAATGTCTATTTTGCCCTTCATTTATAAGTCCAAGTTTCTAAAGAAAAACCAATTTTTCTCCACTTCTCCCTCAAGCTTTTTCTCTCTAAAATAACAAAAAAACTCTAAAAAAAACCATGGATTTGAGTGATTGGAGTGAAGGTTTCAGCTGCAACATTGATGATTTTGCATCGGAGGAAGAAGAGTCGTTGACGGACCATTTGCAAACCCAAAATGAGGTGATTTTCGTGTTTTAAAATTTTCTGTGCGAATATAGCGGTGGTTGCACTATAAAATGGAGGAACTGCGAACCCAGGGTTTGCATTTTTCCATGAATTTTTTTGCAAAATCGCGAACGGGCTGTTTGCGAAAACACCAAATGGACGAACGACTAGCTCGCGATTTCGCCAAATTTGCGAACACTTCTTTCGCAGAACTACCAAATGGACGAACGGCCACTACGTGATTTTGCCAAATACACGAGTACACTGCTCGCAATTTGGCAAAATTGTCGTATTGGTTGTTCGCGATTTGGCAGAATAATCGAGTTCCGTCTTCGCGAAAATGACCTATTTTGTAAATTAAACGATCGGATACAATTAAGTATGTTTTCATATAATTACATCGATCACATATGTAGGAACCCGATCAACCACCATGTTCGATGGCCGATTACACGAAAGTGTTTAGTACGGACACTTTTTACACCAAAGCCGATTTGATTGATTAGGTCGAGTCCGAAAACATAAAACTAGGATTCATTTTGGTCCGTAGTAAAAACGACGACGGTAGCAAAAGCATGAAAATTCCTAGGATATAGTTTAGGTGCGAGAGGCACGGGGTTTACAAACCTAACCCCAAACCGGGCTATGTAAAGAAGTGCCGAGAATGTTCATCGAAAAAATGCGGGTGTCCGTTCTATTTAAGGGGGAATCCGGTCTTAAAGCTACCGGGTTATTGGAAAGTGGTTGTGCTAAACGGGAAACACAACCACGAACCATTTTTACACTTGGATGGTCACTCACGAGCCGCTAGACTAAAAGTCGAAGAACAGTTGTTCGTTCGTAGTCAAACGGAAGTCGGTTCTCGACTTAGAGAGATATATCGCGTTTTGAAGATTAAAGACCCGCAAAATGTATCAAGCATGCGCACGATATACAACATGCGGCAAAAACATGATTTAGTTGATAAAGCGGGCAAGACCCAAATGCAATACTTGTTTTCTAAGTTAAAAGAACACGAGTACTATGTTTGGGAGCGAAGTTGTGAAGCAACGGACGAGATCCTCAATTTGTTTTTTGGACACCCTAAAAACATCGATTTTATGCGCACTTTCCCTCAAGTTCTTATAATGGATAGCACGTACAAGACTACAAGGTATAAGATGCCTTTACTTGAAATAGTTGGCCAAACTTTGACGAAGAAGACATTTTGTGTTGCTTTTGGTTTTTTGAGCTCCGAGAAACAAGAGAACTACACTTGGGGATTGAGCGTTCTAAAGAAGGTGTTGACGAACAACAAGTGCGCATTACCTAACATTATCGTCACCGATAAGGAGTTGGCTTTAATGAATGCTATCGATGATATATTTCCGGACGCAACTCATATGCTATGCAATTTGCATATTGGTAAGAACGTCACCTCGTACGCTAAAAAAGTTTTACCAAATTCGGACATGGCCGAAGAGTTCGGCGAATATTACCAAAGGGTAGCCTATTCGGCCACGCTCGAAGATTATAACAAAAACCTTACTGAATTGCACCACACATACGCATTTTGTCCATTGGTTATCGAGTACGTTATGAAGCACTCGATTGACGAATATGGACACAAATTTCTCAATATTCACACGAACAAATTTAAACATTTTGGCAACCAAATTAGCAATCGGTGAGTTATATTTTTATCTTCACACAATATTTTTTAATATCAAGTGTTAGAAATCTAATTTATATTATCTCACGTTATAGGGCGGAAAGTGCTCACTCTAGCCTGAAGCGGGCAATTGGTAGTAGTCTATGCAAGTTCGAGCAATTTTGGAAACATGTTCATGCATTGCTAACCGCTCAACACTCCGAACATTTTTGAGTCATTCGAGCGTAGTAGGTATCGTCCAAGAAACTCAACTAGGGGGCCTAACAAAACCATCTACAAGGATGTCAAAGGTGAGCTTTCATATAAAGCTATAGAATTAATAGAGACAAATCTCGCAACGACCTTGAAAATATGGTTCACTCCCAGAATGTGTGGGTGTGTTATTAGGACAACTCATAATTTACCATGTGCATGCGAATTAGCTTTGATCTTATAAGGAAGGAAGGTTGGTTAGAAAAGATGAGTGTGATGTCTATTGGAGTACATTAAAGATCAAAACTAATGAGGAGTTTGATCATGTGCGGGTGTGTTATTAGGCCATCGCATCTGCTGAATTTGCGCCGCCAGTTCGGACGCCTCGGTTTCTTCTATCAGTATCTGTTTTTCTATCTGGGCCAGAAGGGCGGAAAAAGTAAACGCTTGTTTTTAGTCATTGTTTGCTTCATCGGTCCCGGGAGCAAGCCCAAGCGATACGCCGTCAGCGCCACATTCTCCTCGCAATGGTCCAGGTCGGTCTTAGCGTCAATAAAACGCCTGGTGTAATCCCTGAGGCTCTCTCCCAACCTATGCTTACAATTCATGATGGTATCTCCATTAGCTCGGAAACTTTTACTTCCGACGAAGTGTTGTCGGAACATCGTCCAGAACATCTCGAAGTTTTTAATACAACCCTGTGGTAACCGGTTGTACCACTTGGACGCTCGATCCTTGAAGGTCATCGAAAACGCCCGACATAAAAGTTTATCGTCGTTGTCGAAACTCAACATAAAGTTTTTGACGGCTTCCAAATTCGAACGCTCTGCCTCTGAGCCCTTCGGTCTGAACCCCGTAGAGACCTTCGTCCCCGGGATTGATGAATTGGCTACTAGTTCGGTGCCCCTGGTTCTGGCTGTTCGAAGGCTGCCACTGGACCTGAGGTAGAGCTACCCGCTCTTCTCTGCTGCCTGTTTGCATCTCTTCTTTTTCAATCGACGCTGGCTTTCTTTTCTTGGTGCTACCCTTCTTGTACTTAGGAGAATCTGAACGGGGTGCCCTATCCCGTCGGGAACGGCTTTTCTGCGTGCGTTTGTTTAGCCTTTCCTTGCGTCGGTACTCCCTTCCCGACGAGTCGTCCGAAGTGTAGTCATCAAAGATGTCGCGTTATCCTCTGGGTATCGCTCCGTTCTGCCATTCTGCCTGCCCTCCGGGCGAGGCTCTCGATAATATCTAACAGGTCGGGCATCGATGCGATGGCCCGCAGTCGGGTTGCCTTCGCCGCGGTTATCTATGATTGGTTCTTTACCTTTACCTTCCCGAGCTCTCTTTTCTTCTAGCGCCCGCTCTTTCTTAGCGTTTCGCCTGGCAATGTCTTCCAGCAGTTATCTCCTGGTCATGATAAGGGTCGAACGCTTGTCGCGACCCTGAGCGTAGTACTCCCAACCCGGGGCTTCCTCGCCTTCAGACAGCGAAACGGCTCTGGCCACTTCTCTCCCGACCCTCTCTCTGACAGTTTTGTCATTCATTCTTTAAGATCAGATCGCAATTTTCAAAGAAAAAATATTCCTTTTTGGTATCACGTGTTCCCACAGACGGCGCCAACGATGAGAGAATAAATGACTAAGAAAGATATTGGATCTTGGACCTGATGTGACTAGAGCACAAATGTAGAGAGAGAAAGTAGAAAGAGAATATTATATTCCAAAAATCCCACCTGCCAAGAATAATGGGTCTCTTTTCATAGTGGGGAAAGATGGACCCATTAATATCCTTGGTGGCCTTGTTTTATTTCTCTTTTAGTCATTCATAAAATACTTTGTTTAGAAATTATCCTCTAATAAACGATAAATACCGTCACAGACATATTAACTTCCTTCTATTTACAATTGACTCCTTATTATTAATATTGGCGAATTGCTCCCTTATCAGACATGAGACACAGTAGTATGCTCATTCTTATCTCTTATTACTTTATTTTCACGAGTTAGCACTTTTTCGATATTAAGATCCATATCTTAAAGATTTACGAACTTCGAATCACCAGTATGGTTTAGAATAGATCTATTCAGGTAATTTATCCTCCCACTAGGTCGCTAATTTGATGATGGAAAAATCTGGTTTAGGGGTAAAACGGAAGACAATTGATTGATACTAAGTATGTTTGTAGAGAGTAGTGAGAGAAATGAGGTGTATCATTGTATTGATGTTTTTAGAAAAAACCCAACCCTCTTAATGAAGTTGGTTGGGATATTTATACTCTTTTGAGATACTCATGGTCCTTTCGGGTCAGACCTTATTATTTTATCCATTATACGAGCCCCTGAGCCCATTAGGATCCCCCAAGCCCATGCTTCGAGGTACTAGACATATAGCTGAGTCATTGACCCACTCAGGTTGTTGCTTAGTCATTGAATGTTGATCATTAGGCTTTGAACAGTACAACGTCCCTCGACTATCGCGTTTGGTGGAAGATAGTCCTTTGACTTTCAAATGTTCGTTAACAGTCCCTGGACTATCGCGTTTGGATAAAGTTAGTCCACCAGATCCTCTGATTCATGAGAGGCTACCACATGTCACCATAGTCCACAGATTTTTGTATCACCACTAGTCCTTTGAGTTTAATTATCCATAATATTCTAGATTTTGGGTTTGACCTAAACTCAAGGGACTAATGGTGATACAAAAAACTGGGGACTATGGTGACAGGTGGCAGCCTCTCATGGATCAGAGGATCTGGTAGACTGACTTTATCCAAACGCGATAGTCCAAGGACTGTCAACGGACATTTGAAAGTCAAAGGACTATCTGCCACCAAACGCGATAGTCGATGGATGATTTACTGTTCAATACCTTGATCATTATGTTCAAATTATCCTTCTAATTAAATCAGAATTAGTATGAAATACACTCCAACTATATCTGATCCAATAAACCATAACATCCTTATGTGACCCAGCAATGTCTCTCCAATCATCACCATCAAATACAATAAACGGCATCAGATCCTGACCTAGATGAGTAGACAAATTTTCTTCTAATTGGATGGTCAGACTCACTATATACTCCTTCCAAGAATAATTCAAGGGGCCTGATATCGTATCCCCCCCCCCTCCAAAGATGATGGTCAATGATTTGAAAATTTGACACAAATTTTTTACTATTCTTTCATTTCCAAGCTCATTTATCATCATAATACGACCTCAGTCACGGTCACAGTCTAAATACTCTTAGTCTTCATCATATTCATTATCTACAAAATAACTAGGACAGACTTATTGATTCCCCTTTGATCTATACTGTTGATGCTGATCTTGTAGTTGTTGGTCTTCTCTAGATCTATAAGTATTCTAATTAAATTCTTACATACGAGAATGAGCAGTTATTTATGTTTGTTGTTGAAAATCTGAGGTACTATTCTTTTGCTTATATGACGATTTTAGCCTCTTTGTGTCTTCTACGGTAACCTGTGTTTCAACTTGTGATAATAAATTCTCGAAGGACATTACTTTCTTTCTAATAACAATATCAGTCAATTTTTTGTAAAGAAGCCCTTACCTAAAATCAGTTATAGCCACTTGTTCGAAGCAATCTTGTAAGCCATTCTTGGTTTTTACAAAATGCTTAGTGTAATCCTTCAAAATTTATCCAATCAACTAACGATATTGAATTATTGTGTCCTTATCTTCTCTTATCTATTTACTTCCCATAAACTGTCTTAAAAGCCATCCAAAACATACAAAAACTCTTGATTGACACCTACGGAAGCCAATTATACCATTTCAAAACATTATTCTTAAAAGTTTGGGAAAATCTCGAAACAACACCTTATCTTCATCATCAAAATTCATCCTGAAGCTCTTGAATTATTTAAGGTGGTTGTTAGTATCCTTGCTCCCATCGAACTTTTCTATCTTTGAAATATCGAACCGTCGGGACAGATGACCGAAGAGGATATCTGCAAACATAAACTGATGATCTTACTGGTTGTTGCAAACATCCCTGGTTCGGATTGGAATCAATCTCAAATTCAAAAAAATATGCATCCAAAATGTAGAGATGCGACTACACTACACTCTACAACTAATTAGGCATTTAACAAACTAAAAAATCATATTTTCAATTTCAAAAAAATAAAACTTAAATAATTACAAAATTAAAAAAAACTAAGCAAACACAAAATATACCGCTAGGCTTTTAATAAGTATCTTAAGTTTTCCGTTACGTAAGTTTAATAACAAAAACTTGTGAGATGAGTATTGTTGAAAGTATTGGAAAGAAATTGAAAAAATAAACGAACTATGGCGAAAAAAATCCAACGAAAGAAAATTCTATAAATATTTTTTATAAAATGAAAAAATTGTTAAAACTCATATAAAAATTCCAACGAAATGACATCTTAAACATCCAAAAAACACGACAAAAATAATCCAACACAAAAATCATATGAAAAAATATTATATTAAAATATCATACGTACTTCGCTATCATAAAATCAAAGAATATATATAATATTAATATACATTATTTATGTAACATACGATTGAAAATTATTTGGTTACTTTAACACTAGTTATGTGTGTTTTTATTAGTAAAACGACCCAAAGGAAAGAAAATTCTTAAATAAATTGGCTCAAGTCCACAAAGTTTCTTTAAAGGACCCTATTGTTCTTGCTAGTCCTTTGGGTAAATCCATCATACAATCTAGGCCGGATATTATTTCTCCATCTTCTTATGCTAGTGTGGTAACGATACATCTTGATAATCTCTCTCCATTGGTTATTGGTCTTAACCCAATAGAGCGTGACGGAAAAGATTTCATTTTGAACGAGTCGGCTATGGATCTCCGAATTTATGGAAGACTTGTTTATCCGGGTACTTCCTTATTCAACCCCATAATTTTACCCTTCTTAGAGAAAATGTGGAATCATTATGGAGAAAGTAAGGTCTCTTGGATTTTAAATCTCTTCCCAAAGGCTATTTCCTTTTCAAATTTGGATCCGAGGAAATTGCCAAGAGAGTTTTGGAAAAGGTCCCTTGGCATTTTGGTGGTAATTTAATCATCCTCAATATTTGGGCTCCTCTCTCCATTCTCATTAAAGATCTTCACAAGGAAGTCCCTATATGGGTTAAATTTTTCAATCTCTCCTTGTAACTGTGGACTGCTGAGGGTTTTAGCAAAATTGGCTCGGTACTAGGTACTCCCTTGTATGTGGACCATCAAACGGAAAGGATGGAAAAACTCTGATTCGCTCGAATTTGTATTATGATCTCTGTTGGTACGACTACCCGATCGAAGTTTACATTCAAGATTAGTGGTAAACTCATCATTGTGAACTTTGAGTATCAAGGGCTTCCACCTCAGTGTGCTAAATGTATTGTTTTCGGCCATCCCACCAGACTCTACAAAAAAATATCATCAGATAATATCTTCGGAATAATCTGATCCCTCGGAGATTGAGCCGGAGCCCTGTAGTGGAAATCACCTCACATTTATTGAAGAAGTCGAGGAGGTAGAAAGTGGTGAGGAGGTTGACTCGCCTCCGAAAAGGCTCTGCACAGCGAATGCAAAGGATAAGGGTATTTTAGATTTGTCCTCCGAGAGGACCATCGTCTAAAGCACTGTAAAATTTATTTATGAATATTGAATCTTGGAATGTTCGAGGCCTAAATGACCTCATTAGGCAACAAGATGTTACTTATTATATTATTAGTAATAGTATCTCATTGTTAATACTAGTAGAAACTAAAGTCCAGTTGTATAAAATAGATAATATCATTAGGAAGATGGTTCCCTTTTGGCAAGTCCTAACCAATCACTCCAACCATCCTCTAGGTAGAATTTGGATTATTTGGAATCCAGTGTAATTACTATTTATAGGTTATCCAAATCTTCCCAATTCATCCATTGTTTGGCCAAGTGCCACAATTTTGATGCTTCTTTCATATTTTCTGCTATTTATGCTTTTAATAAAGCTTCCGATTGAGTTTAACTCTAGAATGACTTAATTACCATTTCCAAGGTAGATAATCTCATTCTGTGGGTTGCTCTCAGAGATTTTAACACCATCCGTCACCCAGATGAGCGCTTAGGCTCCTCTGAAAAATTGGAACTCTTCCATAGACGACTTTAACAATTGCTTCTTCCTTAGTGAGCTTAGTGATCTTAGATCCACTGGATTCCATTTCACTTGGATCAATAAGCAGCCTGAGCATCCTATTCTTTCCAAACTTGATCGAGTTCTGGTCAACCCTATCTGGGATGATATTTTCCCAATGTGTTTCGCTCATTATGGTTTTCTCCTTACCTCTGACCACACCACGTTTAAGCTTAACATAGGTTTTCCTCGACCTAAGCGTACAAAACCGTTCAAATTATTCAATATGTGGCAAGCTCACCCGCAATTCAAAAATATTCTGTCGACTAATTAGAAAAACCTCATATTTTCTAAAGGTATGAGACTTGTCTCAGATAAACTTCCGAGACTTCAGTCTGAGCTCACTCGACTTAACCGTAAAGAGTTTAGTGATATTAGCTTCAGGGTTCTAAGCGTGCAAAAAATATTATTTCAGGCGCAATCTAACCTGGCTAACGATCTGTTAAATCATCTTCTTGTCTCGGATGAAATTGAGGCTTCATCTTCTTTCATATTTCTTAGTCGAGCCGAAGAATCCTTTCTAAAGTAAAAATCCAAAGAAAATTGGATTAAGCTTGGGGATAAAAATACTAAATTCTTCCATAACAAAATTGTTTCCATTAACAATATGTATGGAGCAACTGTCTCAACTCCTAATTCAGCTTCTAATGTTTTTGTAAGATACTTTGAGAACTTTCTTGGTATGAGACAATCTGATGGATATCTTGGTTTGGAAACTGTCTCTTCCCTCCTTAATTCTAAAATCTCTAATTCTGACAAGGAATCAATGATCCGTGAGATTTCTTGTGAAGATATTAAAGTGACATTGTTCAGCATTGACAGTAACAAATCTTCGGGGCCGGATGTATTCAATTCCTGTTTCTTTAATACTAATTGGAGCATTGTAGGCTAGGACATCTGTAATGGTGTTCTTGAATTATTTTACTCTGAATCTCTGGACCCCACATGAAGATCCACTTCTATTGCCCTCATTCCTAAAAATGACTCTCCCTCTAGTCCGTCTGATTTTAGGCCTATTTCTCTTTGTAATGTTCTTTACAAAGTCATTTCCAAAATTCTAGCTAATAAAATTAATAATTCTTTCCCCTACCTCGTTGATAATTTTCAATCGGCATTTGTTAAAGAAAGGAATATTTTGGATAATATTCTTTTATCCCATGAGATCTTGCGAGGTTATCATTCGAATCATAAAGACAAAAGGATTTCTCTCAAAATCGATCTAATGAAAGCCTTTGATAGTGTCAGATGGCACCTCATTCTAGACTTCCTTGTTACTATGAATTTCCACGAGAAGATGATCTCTTGGATAGTCAAATGCATATCCTCTCCTTTTTATTTCATTAATATTAATGGAGATCCCCATGGAAATATCAAAGGAATGAAAGGTCCGAGACAAGGAGGCCCTATCTCCCCATTTCTCTTTGTTATTATCATGCAAGTCATTTCCAGCATTCTTAAGGAGAAGAGCAAGGATAAGAAATTCTGCTTCCATTAGAAATGTCAAAAGCTTAAAATCATAAATCTTTGCTTTGCAGACGATCTAATGATTTTCTTCCATGGGGAAGTAAAGTCCCTCAACCTCATCAACGAGGCTCTAGATGAGTTCCACTCCCTCTCGGGTCTAAAAGTCAACCCTTCTAAAAGACATATCTTATTATCAGGTATTGATGATTCTCTATGTGCGGAACTTCTTTCCATCATGAGATGCCCGGAAAGTTCTCTGCCTGTAAAATACTTAGGTGTTACCCTTCTCACTAGTCGGTTTTCCCACTCGGATTGTCGTCTTCTTCTCCACAAAATTACCTTTAGAATAGATTTGTGGACCTCTAAGCATCTCTCTTACGCTGGTAGGCTTCAACTAATTAAATCTGTATTATTCGCTGGTCAGGTCTACTGGTCTTCCATTTTTATTCTTCCCTCTAGAATAATAAAAGAGTTGTCCCAATACCTTCGGCGTTTCCTTGGTCGGAAACAGCTATGAAAATCTATGGTGCTAAAGTAGTCTGGTCCACGGTCACTTTGCCCACTTTAGAGAGCGGCCTTGGGATTCTGGATCTAAAATTCTAGAATCAGGCGGTTGTCCTTAAGCATCTTTGGTCTATCATTAGTAATAATAATCACTCCATTTGGTGTGATTGGATAAAAGTTGAAAAAATATAAACGCAATTTTTTGGCATCTTCCAGTTGGATCCTCTCCTTCTTGGATCTGGAGGAAAATTCTTCGTATTCGCCATTTGGCTTGTAATCTGTACAGGGTGGCCATTGGCAATGGTTCGAGTACCTCCTTCTGGTACGATCTTTGGCTTCTTTACTCATCGCTTGCTTCGCACTATGGAGATAACATCATAATCGACTCTAGGCTTGGGAAGAATCTCAAGGTCTCGGATATCATTCATGATGGAACTTAGAACTGACCTGCAAATCTAATATCGGCGCGAGCTCAAAGCCGTGAAAGTTTAACGGAGATCCATTCTCTAATTCTCTCTCTCCCTCCTCCCAATATCGAGTCCAATGACATTCATTTTTGGACGGCGAAGAAAGGATGTAACTTCTTCTCTATCAAAGACATGTACCTTGCTATTTGTGTGCCCCACCCTAAAGTAGGGTGGGCCGGGTTAGTCTGGAATAAATATAATATTCCTCGTCATTTCTTTATTTTATGGCTCACTATTTGGGACAAGCTTGCCAAGAAAGACAAGCTGATCAGTTGGGGTTACAATATTCCGACTTATTGTGCCCTCTGTAACTCTGATATCGAAACTATCCTGCACATCCTTTTTTAGTGTAGTTTCACCTAGAGTATCTAGACCAATGCTAGTATTAAACTAGGCTTCCCTTTACGACCTCTTGCTGGAAATCTTGGATAAGTGAAACGTCAAATTGGTCACAATCTCGTAACCATAGTATTTGGAAATCTGGCTTCGCCGCGGTAATATACCACGTATGGAAGGAGAGGAATTCAAGAATCTTTGGTTCCCCTCCAGCTTTAACCTCAATGGTTTCTCGCTGCATCCTATCGGATCTCCGATTTAGATTCCATGGCACCAAGATTAGTTGGCCTGTTTAAACTCTGTATTAATTTTGTTTGTTTGGATTGCAGGTTTCGAGAGGAGTATGTAGGTCGTCTTCTCATAGTCGCGATGATTCTCTATGGAGGTGCACGACTACTGTCTCTGATGTTGATCAATGTTCCACTACTTTTTAGACTTTATCTTATACTATTATGATTGGGTGAAATGTTGTATCTTTTCTACCCAATGACTAGATTAGACTGTATTACTCGGGGTATGCCCTAGTTTCTTGTATGAACCATTTTTAATTAATTTAAAGTTTTATTACACCAAAAAAATCATATGAATATGAATGTAATAATATATGTTTTTACTATGAGATAAATCGTTTTTTACAACTGAAAATAGGTTAATATCCATCCGTTGTTGTGCACTCCTTACGGCATGTTTGTACTGTTATATATTATTTGAAATCGCATCAAATAATATATAACAAATCGCGGAAAAAGTTAAACCCTTTTTCTAGATTCATCTATAGAAGAAACAAAAAATCAAGAATACTTACGGGTTTGCCTGCTGCTATCCATCTAGTACTCTCTTCAGTTCTTTTGCGTTCTTCAGCGATTCCACGTTCCCCGGCGATTCCGTTTATGAAACTAAGAGACCTGCAGAATCAGATTAGAAGGAAAAGTTTCCAGACACTAAGGAAGCGGCCGTATTTCTGATTAGGGTTTAGAGTGATGAAATACCTAAACCTAGCCCTTTATTTATAGATTTTACAATGTGAAGCCCAACATTGTAAAGCCCATCCTTTGTTACTTCCTTGTGTCCGGGACCATAACCCAATAAATCGATAATTCAATTTATATCCTTGATTTATTAATTCAGGCTTAAGTGTTGAGATTTGGGTCCTTTTCATCACAGTGTCCAAATTCAACCTGGTTACCACACTTGAGCCCATAACGCCTTTTTACCCATAGGTCCAATTTAGTTAATTAAATAATTAACTCGACTACTTTTAATTTGGACTTTCTTAAGACAATAATCGAATATGTTTATTTAGCATGTCGGTCCAAATTATTGTTAGTCTATAAATATATTAAATAAATATATTCCAACAATCTCCCACTTGGACCGTCATATGCTACTCAAGAATACATATTCAACTTTAATGGGATCCCTATATTCATTGTCAATGGACAAACGGTACAACCCCGTACATGACTGATAACAATAAAGGACTAAAGACCTCTTTCTCGTAATGTGAACAATAGGATGCAACAGTAATCACATTACTGTTATCAATCAATTACTTGGGCCAATTATGGAGCGTGGCATAAGAGTAATATGGCTTGTAATCGTACATATCTACTCTTAAATGGTTCCTACTTTTGGATATCCAATACAGTACAAATATCAATAAATATTTCCAAGCATATATATATATTGCAATAAACTTTAATGTGCACAATACTGCAAAATATAACATCAGATCCTATTACAAACTCTTCCACTGAAACTAACAATCCTCTAAATCAACTACACCCATATTGATGGTGTGTCCCTGGAAAACCTTAGGCAAAACCGCCTTTTTTTAGGGGATCTGTTATCATAGAGTTTTTACCGATGTGCTCTATACTTATCTGACCCATCTGTACTCTTTCTTTAACGGACAGAAACTTTATGTCTATATGTTTGGATTTAGACGCGCTCCTGTTGATGTTAGAGTACTGCACTGCGGAATTGTTATCGCAATATAACCTCATAGGGATTTCTATCCCTTGTACAATGCGTAATCCAGTAACAAAATTCCGCAGCCATAGTGCCTGGTTTGATGCCTCAAAGCATGCAACAAATTCTGCTGCCATGGTGGACGATACAATAAGTGTTTGCTTTACACTTTTCCAGGATATTGCACCTCCAACCAATAAGAATATGTTGCCTGACATGCTTTTTAATGTGTCTGCGCATCCACCAAAATCTGAGTCGGAATACCCGATGATCTCCAGTTTATCCGACTTCCTATATATCAACATGTGCCCCTTTGTTCCTTGCAGATATCGGAGTACTCTTTTAACTGCTTTCCAGTAATCCATTCCTGGGTTACTAACATATCTCCCCAACATGTTTATAGCAAAGTCAATGTCCGGTCTAGTACAAACTTGAGCATACATTAAACTCCCAACTGCAGAAGCACAAGGGACCGTTTTCATTTCCTCAATCTCAAGTTTTGTCTTAGGACATTGACTCGGACTAAGTCTGTCATCCTTTGCTATAGGGGTACTTAGGGGTTTGCAATCTGCCAATCCGTAACGTTGTAACACACTTTTAATGTATGCTTTTTGTGATAATCCAAGAATACCACGAGAACGATCTCGATGTATCTGGATTCCTAACACAAAACTGGCATCACCAAGATCCTTCATATCAAACTTGTCTGATAGAAATCTTTTGTAGTGTGTAACAATTCCTTATTGTTCGAGGCAAGCAATATGTCATCCACATATAATATAAGAAATATGACATTACTCCCACTGAACTTGTGATAAACACAATTCTCAACCGAGTTGATCTCAAAGTCATAACCGACTATCACCTCAAGGAATTTGTGATACCATTGACGAGAAGCTTGTTTAAGCCCATAAATGGATTTCTTAAGTCTGCAAACCAGATATTTTGAGTTACTTTCTACAAAGTGTTCTGGTTGCATCATGTAGATCGTTTCCTCAATATTACCATTGAGAAAAGCGCTCTTAACATCCATCTAATGAAGCTCAAGGTAAAAATGTGCAACTAATGCCATGATTGTTCTAAAGGAATCCTTCGTCGATACTGGAGCGAAAGTTTCTTTAAAATCAATCCCTTCACGTTGAGTATAACCTTTTGCTACAAGACGTGCTTTATGTCTTTCCACATTACCCATGGAATCGCGTTTGGTTTTGTAAACCCATTTACAACCAATTGCCTTTTCCCTTCAGGTAATGTGACAAGATCCCATACCGCACTATCCTGCATTGATTTATACTCTTCTTTCATAGCGTCAATCCACTTTTGAGATTCAGAGCTTGCCATGGCCTGTTTGTAGGATGAGGGATCATCTACAGTTCCAGCACATAACTCATTATGCTCCTGAAGATATACTATAAATTCTGGACCTTGCCATGGCCTGTTTGTAGTACTTTTCCTATCTCTAGTGGACCTTCTTAATGGCACTATTTCCCCATGTTGCACTTCTTGAGGAGGTAGAGTTTGATCATTATGAACGATGTCATTTTGATTCCCTTGTGGAAGATTATCTTGAGGTTCTTCTTGTTCTACCTGAATCTTTATATCCTGGTTAGAACCCTCAAGTGGAGCATTAGTGTTAATCTAAGGATTACCTTGTTCTAATGGGATCGAAATGATTGGCATTACCGCCCAATCTTCAGATATCTTAGTATCCCTATTAAAACCTTCATGAATCTTTATGGATTATTCCTCAAAATCAACATATGTTCCCTTATTCTTCCCCCCTAACTCAACATCCTCTAGAAACTTGGCCGTTCTTGTCTCAAATATTTTACTAGTGAGAGAATCATAAAACTTAAACCCTCTAGAATGTTCGGAATAACCTATGAAGAAACAACTAACTGTTTTTTGGGTCCAGTTTCTTTTCTTGAGGTTTGTAAGGCCTCGCCTCAGCTGGACAACCCCACTCATGCAGATGCTTTAAATTAGGTTTACGCCCGTTCCAAAGCTCATATGGAGTCCTAACAGTAGCCTTTGTGGGTACTCGATTGAGTATATAAGCGGCACATTTGATGGCTTCCCCCAGAGAGATAATGGTAGAGATGAGTGACTTATCATGCTTCTAACCATATCTTTTAGTGTTCGGTTCCGTCTCTCAGATACACCGTTCATGCAAGGTGAACCAGGCATAGTGTATTGAGGGACTATTCCACACTTCTCTAGGTACTGTGCAAAGGAACCTGGACGTTGTTCACCCGATCCGTCATATCTACCATAGTATTCACCACCACGGTCAGATCTAACGGTCTTAATGCTTTTACCAAGTTGTTTCTCAATCTCGGTCTTAAAAGTTATGAACTTGTCCAGGGCCTTATACCTTTCTTGTTGACCAAACCTTGACCCGGTCCTTTGCCATATGCCTTCCGCTTAGGTCCTGCCTTATTTGGTGATGTAATCACATTAGCCTCAAGCGATGTGCCTTTAAGTCTTTCCTCCTCCTGTGCAGCGTGGGAAATCAATTCATTAATATTCCAATTTTCTCGCATGCAGTTATAGGTGGACTGGAAATACTTAAACCGGTCTGGAAGCGAATGAAATGTGAATCCCACTATGCATTCCTCAGGTAAGTCTAAACCGATTGCCTTTAACTTTTGGCCAATCATCAACATTCCCAGAATGTGCTCCCGGATTTTACCTTTGCCATTATACTTTTTGGTAGCTAGCTCGATGAGCAAACGCTGCATCTCTACCTTTTCATTTTTGGCAAAGGCTTTCTCAATCTCCGTGAGAAAGACCGAGGCAGTGGTAACACCTTTAGGGACAGCCCCACGCAATGCTACTGCTATTCCCTGTAACAAGAGCGCCATGCATAACTTATTTGACCTTTCCCACTTTTCATCAACCTTAGTTTCATCCGGTGTACTTTCCGGACTAAGGGGAGATAGTTTAGGAGTTAACAATGCATAGTCGTAATCATGTACAGATAAAAATAGCAACATTTCTTCCTTCCACAATTGGAAGTCCGAACAATCCAACGTTGGTGGACGATTCCCCAACAAATTGTAACCCATGGATACTATAATAAGAACAAACAACACAAAGCACATCTAGCATCTTGACATATAACTGAAAACATATGCATAAACATGACAAATACATGTAAAACATAAATTCCTTGATAATAGATACCGGAGGGCAAATCAAATTAACATGAAATTTTATGAGTTTGAGAAAAATACTATGATCATTATTTTAATTTTCTAATTGCCAATGAGACCTTCCGGAGGGCCGATGTCATTTACATATATTAAAATAACCATAATTTGATTTTCTTAAGTACCGGTGAAACCTTCCGGAGGGCCGATTTCACCTACTTAAAATCAAAAAATCGTAAGGCTGAATTTAATTTATCCTTAAGTACCGATGAAACCTTTCGGAGGGCCGATTTCATCTAATTAATATTAAAATCAACACAAAGACCATTTTCAATAATTTTCTCCCGTTCATGATTAATTTAAACCCAAACGTGAACCTTACGGAGGGCCGATAATATTTGAATTTAAATTAATCCCCTAACTTTTCGAAGCCTAGGATCCTTAAGAAAATTAATTTTAACCTTCCGGAGGGCTGATTAAATTAATTTCTTAGTTTCACCTACCGGTCTACGAAACCTTAGTCATGCATTGTCATTTAATCATTCACACACATACAATTTAATTCACAAATAAACATACAAAAAAAATATATTAAAGCATCATATTTGTGAAATATATTGTTCAAATATTTTCAAATTAATAACTTTTTTAAAAAAAAAAAAAAAAAAATTTATTATTTAACTTAATATTTGCAGCAGCCTGCACGTGCAGCAGGCTGCTGCAAATATTAAGCCCTGCTGCAATTTGCAGCAGGCTATCGCATCAGTCTACCGCTGCTGCAAATTGCAGCAGCTTACCTGCCTGCTGCAATTTGCAGTAGGCTGCAGGTCCTAAACGGGCCCACCCTACAAATTTATTTGTAGTAATGCTGTGGATTTTGGGTGGATCCAACCTGTATTCATCATGCTCTTATTACCGTTTGGATATTTTTTGTTGTCCCTATTCTTTTGGCGGTTACGGTGTTTATCGCCGGACAGCCTTCGGTCAGCGTTAACATCAGGGGTTAAGCTGTCGATGAGCCACTGTCCCAATAATTTTGATTTTATTCGTTATTTTAGGGTTGATTTGATGCTAATTTTGGGAGAAAAATTCCAGACATCAATAAACCCTAATTTTACCCGAAATAAAACAAATCCCCAAACTATAAAAATTGCAATTTACTGATAATAAAACATGTGTTTCAATACAATAAATCACATAATATGCTGTTCATACAATCCCTAAATCCAAGCCCTACCAATTCAATCAACACATAATCCCAATGACATGGATTCTTTACGATGAAGAAAAACATGCGTTTTTATCTATCAATACTCAATTTGATTATTCTACTGAATCCAAAAAGGGTTTATTTGGCTCTGATACCAATTGTTATATATTATTCGAAATCGCATCAAATAATATATAACAAATCGCGGAAAAAGTTAAACCCTTTTGCTAGATTCATCTATAGAAGAAACAAAAAATCAAGAATACTTACAGGTTTGCCTGCTGCTATCCATCTAGTACTCTCTTCAGTTCTTTTGCGTTCTTCAGCGATTCCACGTTCCCCGGCGATTCCGTTTATGAAACTAAGAGACCTGCAGAATCAGATTAGAAGGAAAAGTTTCCAGACACTAAGGAAGCGGCCGTATTTCTGATTAGGGTTTAGAGTGATGAAATACCTAAACCTAGCCCTTTATTTATAGATTTTACAATGTGAAGCCCAACATTGTAAAGCCCATCCTTTGTTACTTCCTTGTGTCCGGGACCATAACCCAATAAATTGATAATTCAATTTATATCCCTGATTTATTAATTGAGGCTTAAGTGTTGAGATTTGGGTCCTTTTCATCACAGTGTCCAAATTCAACCCGGTTACCACACTTGAGCCCATAACGCCTTTTTACCCATAGGTCCAATTTAGTTAATTAAATAATTAACTCGACTACTTTTAATTTGGACTTTCTTAAGACAATAATCGAATATGTTTATTTAGCATGTCGGTCCAAATTATTGTTAGTCTATAAATATATTAAATAAATATATTAAATAAATATATTAAATAAATATATTCTAACATGTACTGGCTGCGTCATCTGTTGTCTATAAATATATTAAATAAATATATTCTAACATGTACTGGCTGCGTCATCTGTTGCTATGGACTTTTTGCGGCATGTTTGTACTAGCTGCGCTTTCCGGTCACTTCAAATAGAACGTTTGCAATGAATTCGCACTTAGCAAAATTATGTGGTTAATTTGATCCGTTTGTAAATACATTGGAAAAAACTCGGATAAATAATTAAATCACATTATTGAAAGTAGTTGCGACGGAAATGAATTTCAACTGTTTAAAAAGAACAGATCTTTTGATCATATGCCAGTTTTTGGAATTTTTTATAGTGCATGTTACATTAATATATATTTTCAAGTTTAGAGTAATCCTGTAAAACATTGATATGAAATGATTGTCGCAAAAGTTGAACTACTCAGATACAAAGCATAAAAGAATGAAGCAAAAAGAGGAATGTTATTAAAAACTTACAAGTGAGATTTACATATTACTACTACACAAGTAGCAACTCGTTATTTCTCATAGTTATTTACTAGATCACTCCTCTTCTTGTAGATGACTGAGCTTATCAGGCCCTTAACAACGTTATTATTACCTATTTCAGTCGTTATCTCTCAAAACTCAATTCTGCCTCCTCCCTGAGACGCACTCCCATGTGTCAGCATAGTCTCCATCGTATTATACTTGACATCCCAAGCTTGTTGTAGTGTAATCTGGAATATAACCTCTAGTGGGAAAGCTCTCATGACCGAAGTACGACCAGCCAAGGTGTTGACCATGGCTTTGTCATTGGTTCTGAAAGCTACCCACTCAAACCCTTGGCCTTGTGCTTGTTTGATCACACCAAAACCCTGTGGGATGGTCAAGATACTACCCTTCTTTAAGATACCATCGAATACGGTTTGGCCATTATCGTTCACGACTTGAGCTCGAGCTTGGCCTTTAGTCACAAAGAGGATTGAGTTTGCGTTCATGACCCAATGCGGCAGTACGACAGTGTTCTGTGGATTTAAATTAGTATCACATTAAAAAAACACTACATATGATCTAGCATAAACGAGAGAGTTATCAACTTAAAAGTGCTTACTCCTTGAATAACACCTCTAAGAGCACTGAGTCGAAGTTGAGCCAAGATCGGAAGATCATAACTGGTGAGAGTAGTGAGACGACCAAGGGTTGGCTTATAGACATCGGCCCGTGAAGGATCATCAATGTTTTCAATAAACCTCTGACTACAAATGGTTTCTTCCAAGCCATTGTCTTGGCTACCTTCATATCCACCACCTTGTTGTTGTTGTGCCTCCCTCCTAGTTGGTGGACTGATCACCGAAAATCCTTTTCGCACTTTAATGATGTTTCCTTTGTTGTGATCACTTTGGAGTTGTTGAGCTGTCTGAAGGTCAATTTTGAATACTAGTGATAGGAGTTTTGCATCAAAACCACCTAAAAGACTTCCCTTTTGAACTTGTTGGCCTTGTTGTCCTTGTTGATGGCCTTGTTGTCCTTGTTGGAAACTACCAGCAAGGAGAAAAGACTACAAAATCCATGTTCTTTTAGTTGAAATGACAATAAATAGAAAGTAGATTAAAGACTAAGAAAAAATAGAGAGATAGTTTGTTAGACCACTCACTCTAGGAACTCGGTCGAGCTGGTTTTGTTGGTTGGCTATGTCAACGAGTTGAACGATGATCAATGGTTGATTACCATCGTTGTAAGCCCAAGTAGCTACTCCCGCTGGAATCCCAAACATGTCACCTTCGCGAAGACGGTCAACCTTTTGGTGCATGTCACCTAAAAATTGGCCCTGTTGGCCTTGTTGACTCTGGCCCTGCTGTCCCTGTTGACCTTGTTGGCCCTGACCCTGTTGTCCCTGCTGACCTTGTTGACCTTGTTGTCCCTGCTGTCCCTGTTGACTCTGGCCTTGTTGTCCACTATGGAACGGTCGGAACATTTGAGAATCCTGAAAAGTTTCAGCACAGCCAGGAACTGCTTTTCCAATTATACCATTACCTGCATGTTATGGAAATATTAGAATTTGAGCCATTCTAAGGGAAAACTTTATACTTTCGAAGGTAGAGTGAGCAAAACAAAAGATAATACCTTGAACAACATATGACAGTGTGGGCGCACTACTGAAAGTTGGCAAGAAAATGGAGTCAGGTTGAATGACGTGACGGTAGACAGTCACACCAGCACACCGAAGCTGAGGCGAGTTATGGTCCCAAACCTCCGTCTCACCGCCTTCAAATCTGAACCGGTTTGAGGGCTGTAGGGTAGTCAGCTGGTCGAACTGGCACTCATTTGGAAACTGCGAAGCGCCTAGTTGACGAGCTAAGCAACAATGGAAAAAGAGAACAAGGGCCAAGGAAATTAATGAAAGAGAACGCTTAGCCATGGTGGAGTTGTTTTGAGATATATGCTTTTTGTGTTGTGTTTTGAACTGAGGGACGCTTAGCTGTTGGTATTTATAGTGGAAAGAGTTAAGTGAGGGAGTGACACGTGTGCTAGCTTATTTTTGGATGGAATTTGCCGTGATATGACACGACTGTTCGTATTGCCTTTCTCCCTTCTACCTCTTCTTGACAATTGTATAAGAGATAAATCTATTAACCGTTCACTCCTCGCGTTCACTAAATTATTCCAACGCAAGTAATATTATTAAAAAATTTAGTTTTAAGTGTTTTAGTTTCGGGTTGGACCGTCAACCATAGTTAGAATTCGAATTTTAACGATGCGATTTGCGATTTCATTTTAACAACAAAATCGATAAAAAACTGAAATAATAAAATTGGTTTGGAATCGAACCAATAAAATCGATAAAGTGATAGAAACGAAACAATAAAACTGATTAAAAAACTAAATTGATGGATTTCGATAAACCGGTAGAATCGATAAAAAACGTACAACTAAACTATTAGAACCGATTTCATTTAGTATTTTTTTTTATACATTATATTACCAAAATCTGTAACTTTAATTCTTATGTTTATTTAAGTAAAAAAATTGAAAATTAAATTATAATTAAATTAATTTTTTTTAAGAACGGATTGAATCGGAACCAGATCGATAACGGACCGAACCGAAACTAGGCTGAAACGAAGCAGACCAAAACGGGATCGAACCGAACTCGGACCGAATCGAACTCAAACCGAACCGAATTAGACCAAACCAAACCGAAAACTTAACGGTCCGGTCCGGTTTGAAAAAATAGAACTGAAACTTAACGAACCGATAAGCTTAGCGGTTCGGTCTGGTTCCACCGAAACCAAAAATGAAAACAACTCATTTTATGGTTACGTTATATAAATTAATAATATGGTATCTTATAATCCATTGATATAATATTTAATGGTGAAAAGTTGATTTAGCAATATTTGTTTTATCATTTTTTTCAACCTCATCAAAAAATTTAACATGTATTTGTGATTTTTATTAGGATAGCTTCCCAAAACGTCAAATGTATTTACATGTTTATGATTATTTTGCATAACTGGTCTGATTATTTTATGTTTAAATTATTCTTCGTCTATTGTGGAAGACTAGTTTCACTGATAGATACAGATCTAGTTCAAATATAGTTCAATGTCATATTTCTATTAGAAAAAATAGACTCGTCTAAAATGGAAGTTTTATTTCTTATCAAATTAAATATAATTGCACTCATTACAACATCATATAACATATATCACATATTGCACACATTTATTCACATACAAACTTAAAATGAGTGTTTATGCATGGATGTAACATATAAAACCTGACTTTATTTTGTTAATGATATACTTGTTGTGAGCAAACATATTAACATACACTAGTATGAGTATGAGAAAAGTCCAATTTTAATCGACTTGATTCAGGAGAACTCTTAAACATAGATCATTGTAGTGAAATATAGTAAGTCATGTTTCCCTAATTCGATTAACGACTTAAAGACCAATTCACAATCTTATGCTCATAATCAACTATGCCAAACACGGGTCACTTCGGTATGATATATTTACTTAATGGCCAATAATTCTTGCAATAACTTCAATCATGAACCCATTAAAGACCTAAGTAATTAAATTTCGACAACAAGGATAACGTGATGAACATGACCTACTAATTGAAGTTAATATGAGTTTAATCATGCAATATACATAACATATAAACATTAAATAACCACAAAAATAAAATTAAATCTAAACATAACATGCGGCTTAAGCTTAACATAAAACCCTATAATTGTGCATACAACTCAATATCGCAGCAAAACCTTTTCATTCTTGCAGCAAGGCTTTTTTGCTCTAGCAGCAAGGCCTTTTCGCGATAGCATCTTTGCGTCGTTGAGGCTATCACAGATGGTGTTGCGATATTTCATGTACTTTTTGTGATATTGATGTCTAACATTGGTGTTTCCATAACGAATATCAGAGGTATCCGCGACAAAAATCCACTATCATGTTCTTGTTTTGAATTTGGCATGATGTACTGCGGCAATGCTCTTTTTTATTGGGATAACCTGATATCATATCGAGCCAAAAATATTAAATTTCATCTGAAATTATGCTTCATTGACAAAACACGCATTTATAACATGTTTTATCCTAAATAAATCAAATAATAATAGGATTTCAATCCCTATAACTATACATCTCTACTAAGTCAATTAGCAAACAATTCGCATATGGAAACTTATTGAAATATATATATATATATATATATATATATATATATATATATATATATATATATATATATATATATTGTTTCAAGAAAAAATATAACATTCAATCTCAAAAAATACGGATGGGATACTGATTTTTAGAATTTATATCACATGAACTCTAAGTATTAACTTTCCCCAATACGCAGAATAGATTGCGCATATGCATCAACATTGCGACTTTTTCATTTTGTTCTTCTTCTTTTCTTTGATCTAAATTCGATGTAAATTTTCTCTTAATTCGTTGTATCTTCTAGCAAGTAAATATTGGATATGAAATGTCTCATGATGTGTAAATATAGAGTATTCATGCATATTGATACAAGTTCAATTGAATAAAGTAATCAGTATTTGGAATTGGACTCATGAATAATAACAACTATAATTGTATTATAACTAGGCCTCGTGTATATATATATATATATATATATATATATATATATATATATATATATATATATATATATTGGTTAGACTAATGTGTATCTTCAACGAGGAACCATTAGTCTCACATTTAAATATTGGGTCGCGATAGCCCAATAATGATTATGATCTACTCCATCAGCTAGAATATTAGAGTACAGGAAATGGTAAGCTTGTAGTGTAATTAAGTGAAAAAAAAAGTATTAGACAAATAAAATAAAGCAGATTTCATTAACTACATAAAAGAACAACTAAACCTTAATTCAAACTAGCAAACAATATATGACTGAAATCTACCACTTTAGGTTTTATAGAGCTTGATTCTCTATTTTCATATTACTTTTGATAATTCTACTTTTCTACCAGCTTTATCGAGAGAATCATTTAATATATTTCAAAATTGGTCCAATGAGAAACAATAAAGTTGTGGGAAGATTATCACCACCATTTAACTGATCAAACAAACGTTGCATCTATATAACTCAAATCGCAAGGCTTAAAGATGCAGAACTATAAGTCTGAATCTTCTCTCTTTATATTTCTGTAGACATGAGTAGTTAGCCGATCCAGAGATGAACAAGGGTTTATAGCAGTTGTGTAAACAACATCATAGTCCAGTTTTATTTTATATAATTAAAAACATGCTTAGTTATTTATTAAGAAAATTAATTATAAAATAATTATTAACTTCGGTGCATTGAACCTTAAAAATGGTGAAACCAATATTGACAAACGAAACTATACAAAAGTCTGATCTAGTAATAATTATTTCATTTTAGCATATATTATATTCTAGAAGATATTATTTTAAAAACTCACTCTCTAATTTTAGATATGAGACAATTTGATTATATTTTAGGATATTTAGTTTGGGGTAAGATTCACTTAACAACCTTATATATAGGGAAGAATCATATATGATTTATTTAGATTCAAATGATAAAGATTTGATCATTCATCATCTACTATATCTTTATTTGCCTATAAAATTCAGTGTCCAAATTCATACTCAAGATTAAGTAGTTGTAGTTGTTCATGAAGAACAAACTCAACATCCTTAATAAATTGGACAAAATTAAGTTAGTATTGTAACTTATAGAAGAATTCAGCTTCAGATTTTGTAAAATCAAAAAGATTTCTCCAAAAATGTTAAGATTTTTTATGATCAACAGAAGAATCTAGTTTCACTTTTTGTAATGTCATAAAGAGTTCTAGATGTTTGAGTTTTGTGTAGGGTTGTCGACGGTTCCGGAGAACTGAAAATTAGACCGTAACTAAACCAATATTATTTTGGCCGAGAACCGGACCGAATTTTAACGATCTGGTTCGTGGTTCCATCTTAAAATCCAATAAGGAACTGAAACAATAAAACCTGTTTGGAACCGAATCGATAAAACTAATAAACCTGTAAAACCGAAGTAATAAAACTGATAAATAACTGAAACGATATAATCGTTAAACTATTAAATCGATAAATAATAGAGCTAATGAAACTATTAGAATCGATCTTTTTAGTATTTAATTTTTATACATTATATTACCAAAATTAACGGTTAATTACCAATTTTTAATAAAAATTAAATATTAACTTCTAAACTTTAATTCTTATGTTATTTATTTAAGTAAAACATTGAAAATTAAATTATAATTATATTTAATATTTTTGGTGAAATGGACCAAACTGAAACCAGATCAATAACGGATCGAACCGAAGCAGACAGAAACGGGATCGAACCGAATTCAGACCCAATCGAACTTGAACCGAACCAGAACCAAAACCGAACCGAATTGGACCGAACCGAAAACTTAACGGTTCGGTCCAGTTCAAAAAAATAGAATGAAAACTTAGCACTTCGGTCTAGTCCGAATCGATAAGCCTAGTGGTTCGGTCTGGTTTCGTCAGAACCCAAAACTATAACATCGTTTTGTGGTTACGTTATTAAAATTTCAATAATATGGTATCTTATAATCCATTTGGTATAGTATTTAATGGTGAAAAGTTGATTTAGTAGTATTCGTTTTATCATTTTTCTCAAGTTCTTTAAAAAATTTAATAATTATATTTTATATTTTTATTGGGACAGTTTCACGAAACGTCAAAGGTATTTACATGTTTTACGATTATTATGCATAACCGATTTGATCTTTTTATATTTTAAATTTTTTGCGTCTTTTGAGAAGGACTAACTTCACTTATGCGTATGGATCCAACCCATACTACAACGTCAAAGTAATGACAGTTCAATTACAGTTTCATGTCATATTTTCATTGAAAAAATTAGACTCATCGAAAATGGGAGTTTTATTTCTTATTGGGTTAAATATAATTGTATTCATTACAACATCATATAACATACATCACATAAGGCACAAATGTATTCGCATACAAACTTAAAATGAGTGTTTATGCATGGATGTAACATATAATACATAACTTTATTTCGTTAAAAATATACCTTTTTGTGAGAAAACATATTAACATGCACTAGTATGAGTATGAGAAAAGTCCAATTTTAATCGACTTGATTCAGGATAATCCTTGAACAGAGATCATCGTAGTGTAATATATTAAGTCGTGTTTCCATAATTCGATTAACGAGTTATAGACCAATTAAAAATTTCATGTTCATAATCAACTATACCAAACATGGATCACTTCGGTATGATATGTTTACTTACTGGCAAATAATTCTTGCAACAACCTCAGCAATGAACCCATCAAATACCTAAGTAATTAAATTCGACAACAAGGATCACTGATGTGATATGTTGTCTGCATGACCTACTAATTGAAGTTAATATGACTTTAACCATGCAATCTACATAACATATAAACATTACATAACCACAAAAATAAAATCAAATATAAACGTAGCATATGGGTCAAGCTTAAAATAAAACCCTACAATTGTACATACAACTCATGTTACATAACTTTATTTCGTTAAAATGAGTGTTTATGCATGGATGTAACATATAATACATAACTTTATTTCGTTAAAAATATACCTTTGCATTGTTACGGCCATCACAAATGGTGTTGCGACATTTCATGTATTTTTTTTATATTAACATCTAACATTGGTGTTTCTACAATTAACATCAGAGGTTTCCGCGATAAAAATCCAGTATCATGTTTTTTTTAACTTGACATGATGTACCACGACAAGGCTCTTTTTTATCGTGATAACCTGATCCCATATCGAGCCAAAATCTTAAATTTCATCTGAAATCCCGCTTCATTGATAAAACACGCATTTATAACGTGTTTTATTCTGAATAAATCAAATAATAATAGGATTTTAATCCTTAGAACTATATATCTCTACCAAGTCAATTAGCAAAAAAAATTCATATGTGGACATTTATTGGAAAATAATATCACATATATTATATTTATTTCAAGAAACAATATAACATTCAATAACCAAAAGATAAGTATGTAATACCAACTTTTAGAATTTATATTACATGCACCCTAACCAAAATTTGAATATGTAATTTCCTACAAGTATTAACTCTCCCCTATATGCGGAATAGATTACTCATAGGCATCTACATCGCGACTTTTTCATTTTGTTCCTCTTCTTTTCTTCAATCTAAATTCGATGTAAATTTGGTCTTAATTCATTGTATCTTCTAGTAAGTAAATCTTGGATATGAAATGTCTCATCATGGGTAAATATAGAGTATTCAGGTATGTTGATACAAGTTCAATTGAATAAAGTAATCGGTATTTGGAACTGGAATTACGGATAATAATAACTATAATTGTATTATAACTTGGCCTCGTGGAGTCATTTAAATGTAAATATTGGTAAGACTAATGTGTATCTTCAACGAGGAACCATTAGTCTCACACTTAAATATTGGGTTCTGATAGCCCAATAATGATTATAGTCTACTACATCAGCTAGAACATTAAAGTACAAGAAATGGTAAAACTTATAGTGTAACTAAATAAAGAAAAAAATGCTCGACAGATAAAATTAAAGCAGATTTAATTGAGAGACCCATATGGAATTAGTAAGATACATTTCACTAACTACATAAAGGAACAACTAAACCCCAACAAAAAATATATGATTGAAATCTACCACTTTAGGTTTTATAAACCTAGATTATATCTCTTTATAATACACTTGAAAATTCTACTTCTCCACCAACTCTATCTAGAGCATCATTCAATATCTTTCAAAAAAAATTATAATGAGAAACTAGCAAGTTGTGGGAAGATTATCGTCACTACTTAACTGATCAAACAAACGCTTCATCTATATAAGTCCAATCGCAAGGCTTGAAGATGCAGAACAGTAACTCTGAATCTTCTCTCTTTTTATTTCTGTAAATATGAGTAGTTAGACAATTCAGATATGAACAAGGGTGTATAGCAGTTCATTAAGCAACATCATAGTTCGTTTTTATTTTATATAGTTAAAAATATGCTTACTCCCTTAATAAGAAAATCCATTATGAAATAATTATTAACTTCGGTACATTGAACCTTAAACATGGTGAAAACAATGTTAACAAGCGAAACCATATAAAAGTCTGATATAGTAATAAATATCCGAGTTTAACATATATTATATTCTATAATATATTATTTTAGAAACTCACTACCCAATTTTAGATATGAGACAATGCAGTTATTTTTTAGTATATTTAGTTTGGAAGAAAATTCACTTAACAACCTTATATCTAGGGAAGAGTCATAAATAATTTATTTAGATTCAAACGAAAAAGATTTGATCATTCATCATCTATCATATCTTTATTTTCCTATATAGTGTAATGTTCAAATTCATACTCAAGATTAAGCAGTTTTAGTGTTCATGAAGAAAAACTCAACATCATTAAGAAATTGGACAAGCTTAAGTTAGTATTGTAGCTTATAGAAGAATTTAGTTTCAATTTTTTTTTTAAAATTATAAAGAGTTCTATGAGAATATTAAGATTTTTTATGATCAACGGAAAAATATACTTTCACCTTTATGTCATAAAGAGTTATGGAAGAATATTTAGATACTTTATGATACAATAAAGAATAAGATTTTAGCTATTGTGACACCATAAAGAGTTCCATATGAATATTAAGATCGTTTGTGGTAAAAAAAATCAAATTAAACTTATGTAACACTATACATAATTATATAATAGTATTAAAAATATTATAATGTAAATGGAGAATTCAGTTCAAGCTTTCGTAGCATCACATTTAAATTTTTAAGGTTTAATAGTAGACTATTGTAATAAAAAAAAATTGATGTAAGATAGTTCAGTTAAGATATTCAGAATATATTACATCAAATAAACGTCTTTCAGTATGAAAATATTTGCTTTAATTTTTTGAACTTTGATTTTTTTCAAAATAGTCATTGCAGATTTTTCACACTTCATCATTAAGGTTCATTACATGAACATTAAGATCAAGTCTTTCTCAATGGTAACAATAATATAACTTGAAATATATGTTACAAATTAATAACTATATTAATTAAGATTGATAAGCTGCTAAAGTTAATCGACCCATATGAAGATTAAGAAATTTATAACAATCATATTCAGATATAACAGATTCAAGAGTCTTTACCTATTAAGAACTTCATTTATGATACTTTATCATACGTGTCTCATTAATTACTTCATAGTCCATCAAATTGTAGTCTCATTTGGCACTTAGATTGGCTTAGTAGAGTAATGTGAACATCATAAACTTGGTTGAAATAAATTCAGATTTAGAGGTACTAGTCATTTCAATTAGCACAAGTTACAGTAACCAGTTGCATACCACAAAAATATTTTTTTTTTCAAGAAAAACTAATTCTAATATTTGTAGGTGATACTTCTTATGAATTAAGAAACAAAAATCATCATGATCATTCTTGATAATTATGTAGGTTCATCAGAAAATACATACATTAATACAATATTAAAGTATTATGATATAAAAACGAAAAACCTCTAATATGCTTGAGTTGATTTAGGACAAGTTTTCTTAGTCAATATCTCAAGATTAATTAAAATTTTACGACATACAATAACCGTTCATTTTATTTTGAGAATTGAATCTTTGACATATGCTCAGGTTACTTCGAAATAATGGAAATAATTCATTATAAATATTTTGAGCTAATACTTAAGTATTCTAAGGATGAACCATTGTACATTTGGACATATGTCATCTACAATTCAATATTAAATATCACATAATAACATAAAGAAAGTGGGACTCTTAAAGATATCTTTTAAGTGCAAAAACTTATAGATTAGGTAGATGTTAAATCAAACAATATGATTTGTACATATATATTTTACGTGAGAAAAATTTATAGGAAACTATGTAACATCCAATATAAAAAAACATAAATTTTACTATAATCAACGAAATAAGGATAAACAAATAAAACAAACTACTTTCATTAAGTTGAGATTACACTAAAGAAGAAACATTCATGTATATTTTTCATCTCATTGTACTAAGATTTCAACGATCATAATTTTTTATGAACACAACATTCATATGGACATTCTTAATTTAGAGCATATTCAGATTCACTTGAAATGTTGTTTTGATTTTTAGTTTTTCATATTGTATAAATATTTTATCCATATATTTGAGTTATTTTTTATTAGCAATACAATGCTTCGGTATCCAGTTTTCAGTTTTGCTCTTACACCTTAAATTTAGTGCTCTTAATTTAGTAAAGTACGACTAGTTGAACGTTAACATGTTTCGATTAAAAGGTTGTGTTAACAATAATTATATTATTATTGGCTTTAAGGGGAGTGGTTAAGTGTAGATATTGGTTGGACTAATGTGTATCTTGAGAGAGAGGATCGGCTAGTCCAACACTTAATTATTAAGCCATAATATCATAATAATGCTTATTGTCCGTTGCAGCGACTATAAAGTCAAAGTATTATAAATAATCAAAGTTGTAGTGTAATTAAGTGAAGAAAATATATAGTTGGATATATTAGATAAAATGGGTTTTTATAAGAGATCTGTACAAAATTAGTGGAATACAACCCACTAACTACATAAGAGCACAACTAAACCATACTTTAGATTAACAAAAAACACACGACTAAAATCTGTTGTTTTAGATTTTGCAGAGCTCTATTGTCTCTCTACAGTTTTATTTCTCCACTAACTATGTCCATGCACCATTTTCTGTCCTTCAAGTATGGTCTAATGAACAACTAGAAATATATAGTAACACTATCAACCACCACATCAACCGATCAAATAATCGTTCTACTACACAACTCGAATAATAGGATTTGAAGATGCAGAACAATAAGTGTGATTGAACTAGGCATGAATAATTATCTTCATTGCATGCGATGATCTTCCTATCGAAAACCAAACAAGAATTGAATGTGTACACGAATGGCGTCAATAAATAATCCATTTATTTTCCAATCATCTACAATTGCAATTGGTTTTAACTTACAATTAAATTGAAATCTCGTCTTTTCTTCTATCATTATTGTATTTTTCTTGGATTGTTCTCATTAAAAATCATACCATGGTTGATCATAAATTTACAAATTTATCATTTCATAGACTAAGTTTAACTACCATATTTTGATTCAATCATTCCAATTATCCTAACTTAATCCCATACTTATATAGCTATTTTCATATATATAAAATTATATAGGGCCGGATTTAGGCGGTAGCCAAATATGCCATTGCATACCCGTAACCTAAAAGAAAGGTATGGTGGTAAAGACCTTTGTGTTTTTATACTAGGTTGTGAGTTCAAAACTCATGAACCTCAATTCTGTTTTCTTTTTTCACCACCAATTCAAATCATATTTACAATATTTATAAGTTTATTATGTTTTATATTAATTATTCATATTTAAATAAAACAATTGTACATAAATGATTTATATAACTTTGTTAATAATATTTAGGTAATTTACTAGTCATACAAAGATTTTCTGTATTATTAGTGAATTTTGTTTTGTTTGTTCGAATTTTAGTAGATTATTTAGTTTGATTTGTTTAGAGAATGCCGCACAAGTATTTTACGCTTACCCTTAGATTTCCGAAGTCTAATACTTCTATTATCGGAAATAAATCAATTGAAGCACCATCAGAAAAACCTACCATCTACTCATTTGAAAAGTGATCTATCATTTTCTAATAACATATTCAAATAGGAGATATTTGGAATTAGATCATCAAAAAATAACTAAAATTCTTACATATCATCCAAATTATATGTTTTCAGTGAATAATAGAAAAATGCATTTACATTTAAACTACAAATAAATATATAATCGGAACATTAATATTTTTTATACTATCTAATATCATAATATTTATTTTTTATATTTTTTTATTATTTGTTTTGGCATTCTCTTAATCTAATTCTAGATCCCTTATCTAGTTTCAGACGCTTATCTTTCTACTTTAGATAAGTGAAGAACCGGACCATGGAATAACTCTAATAGGCATTAGAGAGGGGAAAAGCTCCAAGATCCTCGTTTCTGTTTTGGTCGCCGGAATCTTTTCCGGCCTCTGGCTCCTGCGTTTCCTTTTGACTCTCTCTTGTTACTCTGTTCTTCAGAGTTCTGGTTTGAAGAACCCTGATTGATTTTGTTTGACGCTTTCATGGTCTCTGTTTTCTTCCTTTGAAACAGAGTATCTTTTGTCGCCGGATTTCGTCTCTGGTTATGGCATTTAATGTTCTCAATGACGAAGAGTTTCGTGCTCTTCATCAAGATGCCGGTAATGATCAAGTTAAAGCCACAAAATCTTATGCAGAAATATTGAACCCTGTCCTTGATCGGTCTGTCCTTCATCGGTCTGTTGCTAAGCCAGAGTTCATAAAGATTTCTAAATATCACAATGTCATTCAGTTTGACAAAGACACACATGATATCCTCTTAAAGCAATCAAAATCCACGGTGATAGCCAAGTTCAGCCAAGGAATCCCGAAGAGAGCCGCTTTTCAATCTTTCTTGGAATCTTTTAGGTTCAAAGGGGCTTACTCTTATGTAACAACTGATTCTCGACAAATTCTTGTGGAGTTTAACTTACTGGAGTATGTTACTAAGTTCTGGTCGAAACCAATCTGGAAGGTTGAAGGGAAGTTAATGAGAATTTTAAAATGGTTTCCTGAAACGCACAAGAACAGAGAGAATAATATTGTTCTGCTATGGGTTCGCTTTGAAAATATGCTTGAGTTTCTGTATAATGAATGGATTGTTGGTGATATGGCTGCTTCTCTGGGCAAAGTTCATCGAACATTTGTGCCACAGTACAATCGTGCCAAAGCCAAGGCTTCTTACGCTCAAGTGGAAATAGACGTTTCGATTGTGCTTAAACGGAGATTGTGGATAAGGTTTGGTGAAAATACTGGCTGTTGGGTAGGTGTAAGTTATAGAAATGTCCCAGATTATTGCTATAATTTTTTTCATTTGGGGCACAAAGGTGCTGATTGCAAAAAGAATGAATTAAAAACGGAGGAAAGATCTAAAAAAGAAAGCCAAGATCTTGATATTACTTCAAAGGGTGTTACACAATCTGTTGATGAAAAGGGTGTTACACAATCTGTATCTATACATGATGATAAGTCGTCTAAAGCTACAAATGATCAACCCTTTATTAAAGTTTACAGGAGAAGACTCAAATCTATAATAACTGCCAAAGATAAGTCTTCTGATCCTTTAAACCCAAGTAGTTCCCCTAAAGCTGATGCTGCTTCCCACAATAATCTTGAAGTCATTGGAGCTCTTCAAGATTTGGAGCATGATGTTAACTCTCAAAGTCTGAAAACCAGGAAGGAGTCTCCTCATGGGGGTAATGCTGGTAGTTGTAATCTTTCACCAAACTATAGTTCTTCTGATCAGGATTTCAATACCATCATTAATAAGAAAATCAGATCTGCAAAGAAAAACAGAAATGTTAGGAAGTTGTCTATTAACTCTCTGCGTAAAAGAGAGAAATCATACTACAATTTCTTGTCTGAATGATCAAGATAGTCATTTGGAATGCTCGTGGAGTTCATAACAATCATACTTTGTCTAGGCTTAACTACATTATCAATAAAGACAAAGTTAAAGTGATTGCCCTCCAAGAGCCCATGGCCAGGTTTGACAAAATTGATCTTATTGCTAGAAAGGCTTGGTTTTTCTAATTATACTAATAATATATCTAACAAAATCTGGATTTTATGGTCTGATGATGTAAACATTTCTGTTATTGTAAATCACGATCAATTTCTCCACTTGGAGATAAATTACACTACTTTTTCTTATTTGTTTACCTTTGTTTATGCAAAGAACCAAAGAGTGCAGCGTAGACAGCTTTGGAGTCAGTTATGTCAGCTCTCTGGTGAGGATAAACCATGGTATGTTGCTGGAGATTTTAACACCATCACTTGCCCTGAAGATCAGCTCTGTTGTGCTTCTTACGATGACGGCAGTGTAGATGAGTTTAATGATTGTATCAGACTTTGCAATCTGGAGGATCCTGGCTATAGTGGTTCAAGATTCACCTGGAGCAATAACAAAATTTGGAAAAGGTTAGATAGGGTGTTGGTGAACCAGAAAATGCTATCTATTTGGCATGTTCAGGTTTGCCACATGGTCAGAACTTGTTCTGATCATGCCCCTCTTCTTATCACTATCTCTAATACTCAAAATAGATTATCTAATCACAATAAGGGAAGTTTTAGGTTTATTAATGCCTGGGCTACTCACCTTGATTTTTTAAGTTGTGTTAAGCATAGCTGGGACAAGCATTGCAATGGTGGTCCTAATGTTATTTTCTGGTACAAGCTTAAGAGGTTAAGAAAGTGTCTTAAAGATTGGAAATATTCTACTTTTGGTAACATTTTTACTAAAGTTTCTGATGCTGCTAAGGAGGTGGAAATTTGTGAAGTCAATCATCAGCAGAATAAAAGCAGTGTCTCTAAGGCCAGCCTTTCTAAAGATAATAGTCTGCTTATTCTAGCTTTAAAAATGAAGAGTGTTATTGGCGCCAAAAGTGCTATAATTCTTGGCTCAATAATAGTGATGGTAACACTAGGTTATATCATAACTATGTTGCTAAGAAGAGACTAAAGAACACTATCAATGGCCTTAAAGATGAGGGAATTTGGCTCACTGATCATGATGATATTTCTAAGTCTGCTGTGTCCTACTTTAGTCAGCTTTTATCTAATAACTCTTATAGTAACAATTCTGTGAATTCTCAGGATTCTATTCTCAACAAAATCCCTAAGCTTATATTGGACAAAGACAACGAAGCTATTCTTAAGTCTGTCAGCAAGGAAGAGGTGTGGTCTGTTATTCAGGGCATGAGGAATGACAGTGCCCCTGGCATTGATAGGTTTAATTGTTTCTTTCTCAAGTCTTGCTGGGATATTATTTGTAGGGATATTTGTAGTGCTCTGAATTCTTATCTTCAGGGTCATAGTATTCCCAGTGGTGTTTTTGCCACTCGGATCTGCTTAATTCCTAAGGGTCCTAACCCCATCACTTGGTCCAATTACAGGCCTATTAGCATGTGCACTATTTTTAACAGACTTATTTCTGGCCTTATTAATCAGAGAATTGCCTACCTTCTTCCTAATATCATTTCTAGAGGGCAAAGTGCTTTTGTTAAAGATAGGATTATCCATGATAATATCCTGATTATTAAAGAAATGCTTCATAATATTAAAAGGATTCCTTCTAAAGGTAATATTATTCTTCAATTAGATATGACAAAGGCATTTGACAGAATGTCTCATACCTTTGTCATTAAAACTCTTCAGGGCTTTGGTTTCTCTAATGATATTCTGGCTCTCATCAATATGCTGATATCTAATGTTATGGTTTTTGTTTTGGTTAATGGGGACATCGTTGGTTATTTCCCTCAGAAGAATGGCTTAAGACAGGGTGACCCTCTGTCCCCTTGTCTTTTCATTCTTGCTGTGGAGGCTTTACTTAGGGGCCTTTCTAACCTTTACCAAACTAATAATAGTCTCAGATACTACTTAAAATATGGTTTTATCTTACCTTGTTTGGCTTTCGCAGATGATATTATCATCTTCTCCAACATTTCTCCCTCCTCCATTGATTGCATTAGTGACCTGTTGAACAAATACCAAAGTGAATCAGGCCAGCTGATTAACAAGCAAAAGACAAAGCTCATTACCTCATCTACTTGTTCCCATACCAATTCTGCCAGGATCAAGTCCTCCACGGGCTTCAATACAGAGAATGCTCCTTTTACTTACTTGGGTATCACAATATCTGCAAACAATAAATGAAAGAATTATCTTCCTCTTCTCACTAAAATCTATAAGAGAATTCATGACTGGGATATGAAGAATCTTTTGTTTGGGGGCAGGCTCTCTCTTATAAAGAATGTTTTATATCCCATTATTTACTTTTGGATGCAGAATAGTCTGATCCCTAATGGCATTATCAATAAGCTAGAGCATTGTTTCAATAAGTTTTTATGGAGGTCTAATTTTACTGAAAATGATATTCACTGGTCTTCTTGGAAAAGTTTGTGTAAGCCCTTTGATGAGGGTGGGTTAAATGTCAAGCTTTTGTCTGACATTCAACTCACTTTCTCTTTTAAGCTCTGGTTTCTTTTTAGAAAAAGAAGTTCTCTTTGGACTGACCTTATGCATACTACCTATTGTAACTTCACTCATCCTCTAAATGTTGAGTGTAAAGTTACTGACTCTATTACTTGGAAGAGGCTTAGTTCTGTTAAGAATCAGGCTGATCATAGTGTGTATTGGAGCCTGGGAAAGGGGGATATTGACTTTTGGAGAGATTCTTGGCATGATATGCCTCCTATTGCTAATGACTTTGGTTCTAATAGATGTTTTCTTCCTGTTAAGGTTTACTCTTATTGGAAAGATGGTCAGTGGGATACTTCTACTCTAACATCTTTTGTTTCTCAGGACAGATTATCTCATATTACTAAAGTCAATATCAATCTGGATCAGGATGATATTATTAAATGGAAGCTTTCTAAAGATAGTTGTTTCAATACTAAGGTTACTTGGGATAATATCAGAGTTGTTCATTCTAAACAAACTATCTTTAAGAAAATCTGGCACTCTTTTATCCCTACTAAGTTCTCTTTTCTAAGTTGGAAACTTTTCAAAAACTTTGCTCCCATTGATAGCGTTCTCTCTAATGGACACTTTGTGATGGTTTCTAAATGCGAATTCTGCTGCAACTGCGAAGATAAGAATCATCTCTTCATCAGTTGCAGCTTCGCCTGGTCCTTATGGAACTATTTTGGTATTCTATTCAGAATTCCGGTGAGGAGATTTATGTCCCTAAGTCACATTATGCGTTGCTGGTTCTGGTCATCTAATAGTAAATTTCATATTTCTCTCCTTATCCCTCAAGTCATTCTCTGGGTGATCTGGGTGAATAGAAACAAGGCCAAGTTTCATAATACCTATGACTGCTTTACTACTGCTGTTAATCGTGTTATAAAAGTTATTCTAGGTATTGACTCTAATAATAAACTAAAGGCTAAACACTGGACTGGTGTTACTGACGCAGGTGCTGCTCTTGGGTGTCTATCTATAGGAAAGGGTAAAGCGATGCACCTTAAATGGTTTCCTCCAATCGCTGGTAGACTCAAAGTCAACATTGATGGCGCGTGCAGTTTATCTGGTGAAGCCTCTGAAGGTCTGATCGTGAGAAATCATCAGGGTCACATTGTTGCTGGAGCTGGTTTCGTCTTTGAAAAATTGAATCCCCTTCATGCTGAGTGCAAAGCTTTGCTTGAAGCTCTCCTTTTGTGCAGGAATCGTGGTTGGCAAGAGGTGGACATCGAGTCTGACTGTCTCACTCTTGTCAACAATATGGCTTCTGGTATCGAATTGAACAACCCTCTGATTTCTGTTTGTCGGAGTCTATTCCTCCCTTCAATGAAGCTCTGCCACATTTCCCGAACCCAAAATGCAGCTGCAGATTGGGTTGCGAAATGGGTCTTGCTGGAGAATTCTGCCCGCCATTTCACTAACACCGATACTCCAACTCCTTTACTAGCGATTATCACGTTAGAAAGTTTGGGGGTGGGCTACACTGACCCTGGTTAGGTTTATTTTAAAGTGAGTGAGATCCTTGGTGGGTAGATGAAGAAGGTTGAAGATGCTATGGTTGGGAAATCTGTTCGATTTAGGGTTTGAAGCTGATTTTCAAGAGTTTGGAAGGTGAAGAAGCCCTGGATCGACTGATACTTAGGTGCACATCACTCAGTTCAAAACCTCTCTCCTCAAGTCTGAAGAGAAAGGGTCCTCAAGGTGAGCGTCAACCGTGTAGTACCAGAAGATCATTGGGATGATCAGAGTGCTTAGGATCTGGTCTGGGTGGAGAGTCTGAAGCTGAGCTCTAGGAGTCGCAGGGTTGAAGATGAGGAGGCATGGCCTCTGATGTGTTTGGTTTCGATTAGGGTTAAGGATCATATTGACTTCTTTTGTCAATTTTGACCCCTTTCCCTTCTTTTTGGTCTTATTATTTTAAGGGCCTCTTGTTTGTAATTTGACACTTTCTGCCCTTTCTTTAATAAAATATCTTCTTTTGCTAAAAAAAAAGAAAAAAAGAAAGATAAGTGAAGAACCGAAACTAAGAAAATAACAGAAAGACAATTCATGTGCGACTCATGTGGCCACCTGACCTCTCTGCAAAATGCGACCATCCTACGCCGTCTGGTGGACAATTGTACGGCTGCATGTCATTCTAAAGAGAGAACAAAGTTTCCCAGTTCTCACCGCAGTACAAAAAAACATACGAAAACAAAATAGTAGGTCCCGCCTCTGAACAAGGAAATATTCACAGAATATTCGTTACATTTAGCAGAGTTAATTTACAATTTATTTAATGTAATTAATTTTTTCTACAATCAAATAGGGATTTATTTAACAGAATTTCCCAGTTTTGGACGCAGTACAGAAAATATAATTTCGAAATCAAACAAATAGGTCCCGCCTCTATTTAATGAAATATTTACAGAATATTCGTTATATTTACCGGCGTTAATTTAATGTAATTAACTTTTAAAATAAGATTAAATAGATAAATAAAAAGAATAGATTAAATGAGATTGGTTTATTAAAATGATTCGTTTTATATGATACGATTTTTAAGACTTTAGTAACCACTTAAATGAAAGAGGATTTTGGATGCTTCTTCTCCAAGAAACCTAAGAGCTTTTTTTGGATTCTAAGAAATGTTCTCTTTCTTCATTCAAATTTACTGATTTGATGGAACATTCAACCAATAATGAGCAGGAGAAAGATAAGAGATCCAATTCCTATGTTGACATTGTTAAGAAGAGTTTGAGATTGGAAGAAAAACTTGAGTTTGAGCCAGAATTCTTGGAAACAAAATTAGATCATTTGTCTATTCAATACGGTGATGATGTTCTTAGGAAATTGAAGGCCAAAACTAAGTACTCCTTAGTTGGCAAGTTTACTCATGGGTTGCCAAAGTGAAGCATCTTAATTCAGTTCTTTGAATCATTAAAGTTTAGAGCTCAATTTAGATACAAAATATGGGATTCCAGACACATAATCCTTGAATTTTATTCGAAGCATGACTATGTGAAGATATTTCATCGAGCAGTATGGACGATAGGTTCTTCTGTAATGAGACTTTTAAAATGGAGTGGAGATTTCTCAAAAGAAAGTTCAGTGGCTCCAGTTTGGCTAAAGTTGGATATGACAGAGCCTTTGTATGATGAAAGTGTAGTCAAGTCGATTACTTCTTTGATAGGAGACACTCTTTTAGTAAAAATCCCTGAAGAAAACAGATTGTTTTCATCTTTTTCTGCTCTTGTGGAAATCGATGTCAACACTAAACTTCAGTCAGATGTGTGGATTGGGTTTGGTGATAACTTTGGATACTGGGTCCGTGTAACGTATACAAATTTGTCTTTGTATTGTAATCAATGTTTTCATCTTGGTCACAGTAATGACAAATGCAAGAAAGTGAATAAAGATCAGGAAGTTGAAGAGATTTCTAAGAAAAATATTAAATCTGTTATTACTAAGCAATGGATGCATAAAGATCAAGAAAAAGCCAGAGTTGAAGAAACAAAAGGTTTCAAAACTCCTGAGCAAGGGGAAATAATAGAAGCTTTGCAAACATTAACAATGGGGATTAATGATAACAATGGATATGTAAATATGGTTTATGAAGGAGATTCCTAAAGGAAGCTTGCGAAGTCTTCAACACTCTCCTATTTTTGAGAAGTGGAAAACTCATTCTCGAGAATTCTTTAGAGAAAGTAATTATGAAGATGAGAGTAGTCAAGAGCAACATAATAATGAGGTTAAAAAAGAAAGTGATCAAATGAAGAAGGATCAAATTTATCAAGTTCAAGATAACAATAAAAAGACAAAAGGAAGTAAAAAATTTGATGAAGAAGGGGAAGATGTTTATCAAGAGCATCATATTAATGAAGTTCAAAAAGAAAGTGATGAGATGAAGAAGGATCAAATTAATCAAGATCAAGATAACAATAAAAAGATTAAGGGAAGCAAACAAATCGATGAAGAAGGGGAAGATGTTTCTCAAACATACCTTCTTAATGTTAGGAATCCGAATGAGGAGGAAGAAGAGGCAAGTTTTAAGGAGATCTTTGACAAAAAGATCAAAACAGCTAAAGGCAAGACTAAAACAAGAAGCAAAATCATCAAGGCTTTGCAATTCAATACTTCAAGTAAATCGAAATATTCTAACTCTCTTAATGATTAGTATTATAAATTGGAATATCCGTGGTATTAGAGATAAAGCTTCTATTTGTAGGCTCAAATTCCTTGCTAAGAAAAATAAAGCTAAATTGATTGTTGTTCAGGAACCTCTTGTCAATATTAATGCTATTAGTAGTATAGCTACTAAATTAGGCTTCGATAATTTTGCTTATAATGTTACTAACAAAATATGGGTTTTCTGGCATCATTATATATCTGTCACTATTCTAAATGATATCAGCCAATGTTTAAATCTAAAAGTTAGTCTTATTAATGATAATTATCATGTTATGATTTCTGTTGTTTATGCAAAATGCCAAAGGAACAATAGAGTTGAGCTTTGGAACTTTCTCAAAAGCATTGCTGATACTGACTTGGGTTGGTTGATTTGTGGAGATTTTAATGTTATTAGTTCTATTGATGAGCAGATTGGTTGTAGTACATTTTGTATTAACAGCATTAGTGATTTTAATGACATGATTACTAGTTTCAATATAGAAGATGTTGGTTATAGTGGCTCAAAGTATACCTGGTCTAATGGTTCTAAATGGAAGAGATTATATCGTGTTTTCATCAATAACATCTGGTCTAATAAATTTTGTAATACTAGGATTCATCATCTTGCTAGAACTGGATCTGATCATATGCCTATTGTTATATCTTTTTCTAATGATTCTTTTAGAGCTAAAGCTAGCTTCAAGTTTCAGGAAATGTGGATCATGGAAGATACCTTTCTTCCTTTTGTTTAATATAACTGGAATCGTGAATGCTTGGTGATCCTTTGTTTATTCTTTGGAATACGCTTAAAAGACTTAAGTAAGGTTTGTTTATTTGGAATAAAAATATCATTGGTAAATCTTCAGTAAATTTCAAAGTTTAGAAGATGAGGTTTTAGTTAGTGAGCTTAATCATCAGAATCTTCAAACTGGTGAGTCCAAATGTGAGCTTGCTAAAGTTAATGCTTTACTAATCAAAGCTAATAGAATGGAAGAAATGTATTGGAAGCAGCAATGCTACTGTAACCGGATGCTTGATGGTGATAAAAAAAACCAGATTCTACCACAGCTTTGTTCAAAAGAAAAGAAGAAGAAATACTATTAAAGGTATTAAGAATGGTGATAAGTGGATCACTGATTCTAAGGACATTGGTCTTTCTGCTGTGAAATTCTTCAAGCATGCTTTGGCTGATTATCCATATCAAAGTAATTCTGAAGAATCTATTTGTATGAATGATAACATGTTTAATAACATCCCTTGTTTAGTTACTGATGAAGAGAATAGATTGTTGCTTAAAGCTCCTGATGAGCATGAAATATGGAGCATTATAAATCAAATGAATCCTACCAGTGCCCCAGGTATGGATGGTTATACTTTAAGCTTATTTAAACATTGTTGGCATATCATTAAAATTGACATGATTAATGCTATGAAAGACTTTCTGCTTGGTAAGAATATTTCTAGATTTACTTGTCTTATTAAGAAAATGATTAATGCTATTAATGTCTCTATGCTTGTTAATGGTGAAGTGTTTGGATTCTTTAAAACTACTAAAGGTCTGCGTCAAGGTGACCCTATATCTCCTTATCTTTTCATTATTGCTGAGGAAATGTTTATCAGAGGTATCGACTCTCTTGTTCATAATAACAGATCTATCAAATATAAAAGTAGAAGCATTATAAGTATTAACAGTCTTGCCTTTGCTGATGACATATTATTGCTTTCTAATTGCAAAGACAGCACTATTAATAAGCTTTGTAACTTTCTCGACAAGTATCAAACTCTTTATGGTCAGGTGGTTAATAAAGAGAAAACTAAGATTTTGTTGGCTAGAGGAATTAGTGCATCTAAGATTGATATTATTTCTAACAATACTAGCTTCTCTTCTAGCTATCTTCCTACAGATTACCTTGGGTTCACTATCAATACAAACAATAGAATCAACAACTACAGCAAGTTAATTTGTAAGATCAGCAATAAGATTAATGAGTGGAATGTTAAGCACCTTTCCTTTGTTGGCAGGCTTACATTAGTCAAGTCTGTTTTAATGAGTATTGTGCTTTATTGGATGCAAACTTGTGTTCTTCCTAAAGGTATTATTTCTAAACTTGAAATCATATTGAATAGATTCATTTGGGGTTCCAATCAGATTGACAAGAAAGTCCATTGGTGTAAATGAGATTCTTTATGCAAAACTTATAGTGAAGGCGGTCTTAATGTGAGAAAAATGGTTGATATTCAAAATGCTATATATTTTAATCTATGGGATGCATTTAGGAAAACCTGTTCTTTCTGGTCTAAAGTTATGCATAATATCTATTCTCCCAAGCATCACCCTTTACAGATTAGTCCTGTCAAAGTTGGCTCTCTGGTTTGGAACAGAATGATCAAAGTTCGTGATCAAGCTGAGAACTATATCAAGTGGAAGCTGGGTAAAGGTCTTGTTGATTTCTGGTTAGATAATTGGACCTTCTCTGAGCCTATATTAACTCTTAATAGAAATGATAATAACTTATGGTTTACTGCTGAAAATGTTAGTAAATATTGGTATAACAATGGTTGGGATTTAACTTTAGTATACAACATTATTCAGCTTGATACTATTGATTGCATTAATCGTCTATCTATTGACATTAACAAAGATGATGTAATGATTTGGACCTTAGCTAAGAATGGTAGTTATAATTTGAAAGATACTTGGGAAGTTATTAGAACTAGATACAATACTGAGTCTGTCTTTCAAAAGATTTGGAACACTTTAACTCATGTTAAAAGTTCTTTTATTCATTGGAAAATTCTTCATAATTACATTGTTGTTGATTCTATCATTCAAAGTAGAGGTGTTGTTCTAGTATCGAAATGTCAGTTTTGTGACAACTATGAATCCATTAATCATCTCTTTATATCTTGTAAGTTAGCTTGGTCGATTTGGATTCACTATGCTGTTATTTTTAAAGTGTTTATATCTAAGCATATGAATATTAAGCATCTCACCAGAGTGTGGTAAGGAGCAAAGACTAAGAAAACTCAGGTCAGAAGCATTTTACCCTCTCTTATTTATATAGTATATGGAAGGCTATGAATTCATCTAAGGCTAAAGGTATTACTACTTCTGTCAGTTCTATTATTAGCCAAATCAATGCTATCATTCACGCTCTTGATATGAAAAAATCTTAAACAAATCTCATTGGCTTGATTGTCCTAAAGCTTCTATAAATATGGGTTGTGTTAACCAATTAAAAGTTGCCCATAGACCTACATATATCAAATACACTTATGCTTCTTGCCTTAACAATGGTGAAGCTAGTGGTTCTGTTATTTTTAGAGACACTAATGGTAATCTTGTTAGTGGCCTTAGCTTTCTATATGGAAAATCTTCTCCGTTATTGGCTGAGATTAGAGCTCTTCTGGATGGCTTTATAGTTTGTAAAGCTAATAACTGGAAGTTGGTACATGTTGAATCTGATTCCTTAATCATTATAAATTGGATCATTCATAAAAACAGAAATGTATACTGGTTTATCAAGCCAATTCTTGACTGCATTTGGAAGCTTATTCACAATAGCATGACTATTTCACACATATTCCGCGAACAAAATCATGCTGCTGATTGGTTAGCTCATTATACATTGAAATCTAATTCTGCTTACAACATTATGCCTAATTCTATTGCTAATGACCTCAAAACTATTCTGATTTTAGAAGCTCTTGGTCTTGGTTATATAACTAGTTGATTTAATGCCTTAATTGTTTTAGAAGCTGTTACCTGGTTGCTCTTAGTAAGAAGATGTTTGATTAATACATGCGTTCTTATCTTTGTGCATGAATTGAGTAACCTGATGTAATGCTGTTGCTTCTCGGAGTTATTGTTTTCTGCTGGTGTGATTGAAGTTTGATGTTGGATTGAAGCCGGAGATGATCAATGATGATTCGATGATGTTGTTGATGAAGGCTTTGGTGATTGCTCCTGGTCTATCTCCTCTGCTAATGGCTCTTGGCTTGCTGTTTCTGCTGCTTGTTGTTAGACTTCTTGCTGAAATAAGCTTTGAGTCTTGATTTTGCATCATAATTTCTTCTTTGCTGGTGCTAATATCTTGATTGATTGGGTTTGTCTTACTTCGAAATTCAAAGATTGAATGCTTCAAAGTTCTAATGGAGGCTGTTCAAAGTCGGATAATTGATGTTTATGTAATGTTAGAGGATACTATTCTAGTATTAGGGTTCTAATGGTTTTGGCGCTTATTTTGAATTCAAATTCAAAATCTTGCCGCCTTTGTTGTAAACTTTTATTCTTTTAATAAAGAATCCATTTTAATAAATAAATAAAATGATTCGTTTTATATAACGAGACCTTATTGTTTACCATATTGTTATTTATATATTCATATAGATAGTTTCTTATTTACAACTTTCAATTAATGTTTTTTTTAATTTTAACGTTTTTATTTATATATTTATATAAATAATTTTAATTGTTATTTATATACAAAGAAAAATCGAATTTTTTATTTTTGTAATTGTTTTTTTGAATTGTAGTTAGTTGTATATATTAAGTAGGTCTATATATATAAAGAAAGCTCCACGAAAAGCTAGTTATGTCATACCGGTTTGTTCATTTCTTTCCTTCTTCTTCTCAATGAAAATATCTTATCTTGCTAAGGTTTTTACCTTCAACAATCTGACTCTTCTCCTCAATAAATTTTCTGATCTTCAAACTTCCAACATCCATAAAGATCATCTGCATATAGGAAAAGACAAGGTCAACTGATGTAGCCGAGAAAGTCGAAACAAAAAAAACTTATTTTATTTTATTTTATTCAAATATCTTGTGTTATTTAAATCAAATCTTAATGTATTAAGATTTTATTTTATTTTATTTTAAAAATATTTATTTTATTTTCTTGTATTCTAATTTAGGGTTTTGAGCAACTCTTATATAAAGTCTCATATACCTTAAGTTTTAAATAAGTTTTTGGAATAATATATTTTTTATCTCTTAAAATTTCAGTTTTTATTACATTTGGATTAGGGTTTCATCATGTTACTCTTGAATTTAGTTTTCATCTATCGTTGATTCTTCTTCTATTTTTGTCGCGCTATAAGTTTGGTATCAGAGCCTCAGATCCTGCTATGGGGCAAACATGTTTACGAATTCTGATTTTATCTGATTCATGCTCTAATGGAGAGAACAACATCCATGGTCATGAAGATCTCGAAGATCGTTTGGTATGAAGGGACACACCAACCGTTTTGATGACGATCGTATTGAACAGTTACTGAATGAGTTTAAATTGGCTACCAATCTTCAGATGAAGGTAACATTTGCTTATCGATATGTTGTCTCAAGCTATGAAGAGGTTTTCAAAAGCAATGTTTTTCATCAACTGGACATGGGGTGTTGTTTTAAGGCTATGAAAAGGCTTTCGAAACCAATTTCTTTTTCATCAACGGGATGGGTTTGTGACTTCGAATAAGGAACATGCAAGAATACTTTATCTTATTTCGACAAGGTCAACAATTATAATTTCCAATGTAAAAGTTGAAAAAATAAAATAAAATAATTTTAGTTGATGATGGTGATGGTGCTATGAATTTGAAGACAAATTCTTATCAACCAGCAGAGGATGATGTAGCCCAGAAAGTCCAAACAAAAACCTTTTTAATTTTATTTTATTCAAATATCTTATGTTATTTAAATAAAATATAAATGTATTAAGATTTTATTTTATTTTATTTTAAAACATTTATTTTATTTCCTTGTATTTTAATTTAGGGTTTTGAGTAGCTCTTATATAAAGCCTCATATACGTTAATTTTTAAATAAGTTTTTAGAATTAAATATTTTTTATCTCTAAAACTTTCAGTTTTTGTTGCCCTTAGATCAGGGTTTCATCAAGTTACCTTTGAATTAGGGTTTCATCTATCGTTGTTTTTTCTTCTATTTTCGTTGCATTATCATCAGCTCATCGAAAACAACTGTAAAAATGGCAGCCAACAATCATCAACAAGTATTATCTTTTGCAGTTACCTTAAAGAAAGCCACAAACCAAGATGAATTCAACCCTATTCGAGTGGATCAGAAGCTTGATCACATTTCTATTCAATTCTCGCAAAAGGATCAAGGGAAGCTAGTTCTTGACACAAAATATACTATAATAGGTAAATTCTTGAAAGGATTACCTAAATAGAAAGTTCTCAATCAGTTATTGAACTTCATTAAAATAATTGGAGAATATAGCATCGCTACATGGACTCAAGGCATATCTTACTGAAGTTTAATCTAAAGGAATAGTCTCTGTAAAATATGGTCCACAAATGTGTGGAGTGTTGATGAATCATCTATGAGGTTGCTAAAGTGGAATGCTAACTTCAATTCTAAGTATGAAAAGTCAACTACACCAGTCTGGATAAGGATCAAGAAACTACCATAATATTTATACACTAAAAATATCATACACACCATAGAAGCTACTATTGGACACCATCTTAAAATCATAATACCGGAGAATAATCGAGCCTGCTACAACGCAGGTTACACCTGGGTTGAAATAGATGTCTCAAGAAAACTTCAACACAATATATGGATAGGATTTTGTGACAATCAAGGATGTTGGATATGTATTAGTTACAAAAAATGTTCCTACATACTTCCAGAAGTGTTTCCACATTGGACACAGTCTTGATAATTGCAAGAAAAATAAAGGAAATACTCAGCAAAATGAAGACATGATCAATGTTACAAAGAACCAATCTATTACATAGATTACTAATGAGAACAACACAACTTGTAAGCCTGAAGCTCCTAATATGTTTAACATTAAACAAAGTTCTACAGAAATGATCAGAAATCTCCTAATGCCAAGGAAATAATTGAAGCTATCCGAACCCTGGACTATAGTTATAATCAATTTATTTCTCAAAACTATGAGAGCTTAATGTCTGGAAATGTTACTCCAACTCAAGATAACATTAGAAGCTTACCAACATCCTCAATCCTTAAAATAAAAAAGATAGATATAGGATTTTAATAAGTGATTAACAAATAACTTAAGGATGCTAAAATGAAGATAAAGCCTTATAACCTCATCATTAAATCCCTAAAATTTTATGTGACTAAAAAATCTGGCCGATCCCCATCTAAAGATGATTAACAATGTTAAGCTGGAATATTCACGTCATTATACTTAAGATTTCTATCAGAAGGCTTAAGTCTATTATTCTCAAAGATCAGGTTAAGTTGGTAGCAATTCAAGAATCTTTTATTAATTCAAGTAATTTAGACAAAACTGCATTAAAGATTGGTTTTAAGAATGTTATTGCAAATGTTTCTAAAAATATTTGGTTTTTCTAGAGTAATGATTTTCAGTTAAAATCTTACCGAATCACCCTCAATGCTTACATGTTGATATCTCTTATGCTCGTTTAGATAAAAAAAATTGTTACTAACAACTGTCTATGCTAAGTGTCGAAGAAAAAATAGGTTAGATCTTTGGGACTCTCTCAGAAATGTCTCCAATCTCACCAAAGAATATCTTCTAATGAGAGACTTCAATGTTGTTACTTGTATGAACGAGCAAATTAGATGCTCTACATTTTATCACAACAGTTCAGATGATTTTAATGATTTTATAAGAGATTGTCACCTAGTTGATGCTGGATATGCTGGATATAAGTTTACTTGGTCCAATAACTCCAAATGGAAATGTTTGACCGAGTTTTATACAATGATGCTTGGTCTGATTTCTTCATATATACTAAAGTTACTAACATTCCTAGAATCCGTTCTGACGATGCTACTTTAAGTCTTTCTATAGCTAAAGACAGACTTAACAGTAAGAAAGCTTTTAAGTTTTAAACATATGAACTATGGATAATTATTTATTAACGTTTATAATGAAGAACTGTAATCAAATACTGGAAGGCTACCCTCTATACCTATTCTGGCACAAGCTAAGAAGATTAAAGGAAGGTTTAAAGGTATGGAATAATACTCATTTTGGTAACATATTTGATAAAGTTCAAGTAACTGAAGCAAAAGTTAAAAACGCTTAGATGTAGCATCAAGATGCTAATACTCTAGCCACTAAAATAGAGCTTGCTAAGGCTAATGTTTAAATCTGCAAGCATTAAGAATGGAATAGTCCTATTGGCAGCAAAAATATTATACTAATTGGCTCAATAGGGGTGACAGAAACACCAAGACATATCATTCGTATGTTTCTAAAAAGAGGAGGAAAAACACAATCAATAGTATAAAAGTTAATGATGAATGGATTTACCACAACAACATAATTGGCTAAACTGCTGAAAACTACTTCAAAGAGATCTTGACCAGTTATTCCTACTCTAATCTGGAGGATGAAAAAAGAAAACTGCAAGACGATATCTTCAACAATATTCTTAAGTTGATAATAAAAGAAAACAATGACATACTTATGCTCTCTCCATCTGAAGAAGAAATATATAATATCATCAACAACATCAACTCTTTAAGTACATCTGGCATGTATGGATTTAATAGATATTTTTTTAAAACTTGCTGGAGCATCATAAAGAACTATCTATTCTTTGCAACGTATTCCTTCATCCATGGCTATAATATTACCCAAGGAATTATGGCACACGTTTGTGTCTAATTCCTAAGTATATAAACCCTATAAATTGGAAATATTTTTGTTCCATTAGTTTACGCACACTGCTCAATAGAATCATGTCTAAAATCATAAACAACAGACTCATTGATATTCTTCCCAAAAAAATATCAGAAACTCAATGTGGTTTTATGGAAAACAAATCTATTCATGATAATATTCCGATAGCAAAAGAACTAGTTTATGATTTAAACAAGAAAACTAGTTTATGATTCAAATAGGAATGTTTAAAGCATTTGACAAAATGTCACATGCTTTCATTCTTAAAATGTTACATACATATGACTATCTATTAAATTTGTTAACCTTATAAGAAAGTTAATCAAGTTTTTTTTTATTCTAATCAATAATAATGCTATAGAATACCTCAAAACTAATAGAGCATTGAGACGGGGAGACCCTCTCTCTCCTAGTCTCTTTATAATTGGTGAAAAAGTCTCATTAAGGGGCTTAAACAAGCTGTTTAATTATAACACTACTATGAAATATGCTTCTAGAACAAACTTTATTATTCAATGTTTAGCATTTGCGAATGATCTTCTCATATTTACTAATGGTCTTAGCTCATATATTAACAATCTTAGCAGGTTCCTTCAAAAATACTAAAATGTCTCTGGTCAAGTCATCAACAAAGACAAGACCAAGATTATCACCTCCACCAAATATCTCAATACTAGGTTATATGTTATTACTAACCAAGATGGTTTTAACTCTAATTTTCTTCCTACAGAATATATGAGCATTACTATAAGCACCAAAAACAGAGCCAACAATTACAACACTCTTCTAAATAAAATCAACAACAAAATTATGGATTGGGAGAACAAAAACCTTTCTTATGGTGGAAGGCTGGTGTTAATCAATTATCTGCTTTTTGTTATTCCAATGTATTGTGGTTCAGAGTTGTTATTTACCTAATAACATCATCAATAAACTCAACAAAACCTTCAATAAGTTTCTATGGGGTTCCTCTACTAATGATAAAAAGATTCACTAAACTTCTTGGCCTACTATATGCAAGCCTTTTGCTGAAGGAGGGCTAAACATCAAAAACCTTTATGACATTTAAGACTCATTTTCATGCAAGATATGGGTTCATTTTAGAGAGAATAAAAGCTAGTAGGCTAATCTCGTGCACAATATATACTACAAGAATTCTCACCCTCTCAAAGACAACTACAACATCATGGGCTCTCTCACATGGAAAAGGTTTGTTGCTATTAAACAGATTGTTGAACCTAACATTAGGTGGAGTCTTTGTAAATAAAAGATGTAATTCTAGTTAGAAAATTGGCATGACCATTCTTCTTTTACTATATTCATGATAAAGAAGATAATAGATGGTTCAGAATTGAAAAAATCATTTCATTATGTCTTGGAAACTCATGGAACATCAACAGGTTTATTGGTTTTCTATCTCCAGCTAGAACTAATCTAATTAATGCTTCTGCTATTACTTATAATAAGGAAGATACTATGCTTTAGAAATTATCTAAAAACTCTAAATTCAATATAAAAGATATATGAAATCACTTAAGGAAGCATCACAATCAATCAAGCATGTTTAGAAAAATTTGGAATGTTATAACTTCTAGGATGTTTTCTTTTCTTCATTGTAAAATGATGAATAATTACATTCCTATTGATTATATAATGCAAAGGAGACATTTAACTATTGTATATAAATGCCAATTTTGTGATGCTTTAAGGGTAAAAAAGGGAAAAACTATAACTGGTTGATTTTAATAATTTTTTTATAAGGGGTTGTGAGAGAATGAGGTGTGTGCTTATATTAAATGTATTTAAAAAAAAGTACGAGCCTCTTAATGATGTTGGTTGGGATATTTATAGTGTTTTCCCTGACCTATGGGTCGTGTGGGTCGAACCTTATAATCGGGTCATTCGTATGAGCCCCACGCCCAAGAAATGAGCTATTAGGCAGATAGCTGAGTTATTGTTCCACTCAAGCTATTGTTCATCCTTTTTTTTATTTGGTCTGTCCGAAATTCCCTTCGAATATTATCAGAATTACTGGAGATATGCTTCCAGCAATATCCGAACTGATCATATAGCCTTCTTAGTTTTTATAAAAATCCTTTAGAAGAGCTAACCATATTGAATAATATCCAATATGTATTTGAAGTGAATTTGAAGGGTCTACTGATCAGCTCAAAGGTCGTTACTTTATTATTAGTTTTTAGTTACATGTGTCAGCTTCTAGTTGGACCTACTAGCTGTTTTCTCCGAGGGACTTGCAGCTAAACTTCCAAAATTAAGGGGGCTATAGTTAGTAGACTTTATTTATTACCTAGTCAATTCACTTCCCCTAGGTGAAAAACTCAAGTAAACTCTTTTAGTATATAAGTATGCTATATAAGTATACTTTTTCAAATCTTAAATCTAGAGAGATAAACTTAGAAATCTCATAAGCGTTCAACTCCTCCAATATTTCCTAAGATTTCCTGTTCACAACAAAAACTGCCTTAATCAAAAGAGGATGGCTCAACTTGCCTCAGTTAGACAGAGAGAAAAAAGAGGCCAGAATCGCGGCCGAACTACCTGCCTCTCCTCGTGGATTGATTATTAAAGAGGTATCAGAACCGGATAAAAGTTCATCTTCTTACAGACCAACAATATTTTCCAAGAAAACTTTCCCTGCTCCATCTTTAATAAATCTTGAACAACCAGAGCAACCAGAACCACCACTTCACCAACCAGAACAACCAGAATCACCAGTTCAACTAAACTAAAACCCTTTTTCCAAAGCTAGAGTCGTTATTAGTCGCAAACTCCATCATTTTCATTCATATGGCTTCAGATATAGGATAGGTCCACCTCGAAGGTTTACTAGGCTATATAAATCCAAAACTGCAACTCCCCCCGTCAAAGAGGAAAAGAAGCCCAAAGAAGCTCCTCCAAAGGTAAATTCTCAAATACTGCCAATTTGAGATCCAAGCCCATCGACTTGTGGCATAAAAACTTATCATATTGTGAAAGAAGATACTGGGCACAAGTCGGCTGATCAGGCGCCACAAATAATGGAGGAGACGATGGAAGATAGTGGGCCAGACACCCCATTAGAGACCTCCTGACATACTGGGACACTAGTACAATCCGTACAAAGAAAAAAGTTGTGGCAAATCCTAATGCTGAACCGCTTATGGAGTGCCTTGTTGGGCGAGTAGGGCCTAACTTCTCCAAGGAAAGTTTCAAGTACTTGCTAGCACTTCAAATAATTTATTATGTGTATATCCACACTGTTGATTTGGATATGATAAGGAAGAAGTGGTGCTTTTCAGAGTCCATCAAGGTGAGAATTCTCATCCCTAATGAGACTCTGATGAACTAACAATCAACGAGCTAGTTGTATACACCAAAGTGCTCAACTAGGGCCTTCGGTTCCCTTTGGACCCAAATATAGTTAGATACTTTTACCTATTAAAGTTATGTCCGAGTAAGTTAAGTCGCAATGCTTGGTATACCGTATTAACCAACGTCATTGCTTCAAAGCTTTCCAAGATCCCAATGCATATGAAACAATTTGCAGGCGTGGTCGGCTTATATTGAAACTATCATATCCTTTTTTATTATTTCAATATGGGGAATAATTACAAGATGGTTGATGACCTGATAGAAATTGACAAGCCTTGGAGGAGTCGATTCCTCTACATTAGTGGTGCTTGGGAGAATGGTAAGAAAATCAGAAACAAGTAAAATCCAAGCTTGCTAACCAGGTACTGGAAAAGCTCATGTAAACATTTAATAATTTTTTTCATTGTGTATTAATATTGATCCGCACATTTTTTTCAATGTTGATACTAACTTGTACTTCGGGTTTGTCTTTTAGTGTTTTCTAAGATGTTCTCAAAACATTTGGTAGATGGACTGTCTTGTTTTACAAAACTGAATAAATGGGCAACAAAAAATCGGAGAACTGGTTTCTACAATTATTTCACTGCAGCTAACATGGTAAGGGCCTATCTATAGAGAACAAGCTCAACTATGGAGCTTTCATGGGAACAGTTCACCAGTCCTCCTGAAGCTGCTGAAATTTTCAAACGGACTGAAGAAAAAGATGGTAAGCTCTTTTTACCAGCTAGGAATAAGGCTCGTATTCATCTTAATAAAGTGAAGAAAAAAAGAAGAAAGGTGGAGAATTCTCTGAACGACTTCTCGATGCTGGTAGTTTGGGATTTCCAAGAGAGATTAATGTCGCATTATTGGAGATTGTTGCAGTAATAGTTGGTGAGGATAAAAGGCCACATCATTCTCTAAAAATTAAGAAGAAGAAAAAAGGGCTCCATAGACTTTAGGAAAGTAGTGATGACAGGGCAGAAAAGAAGAAGAAAGTGGCCATCGGTTCAGAGATCATACTCCGATCCAAGGTCATTCCTCTCATCCTTCCTACTGAAGAAGAGGTTCATGCTGATCCTTCCTCTCCATTGTTTCCTACAGCTGACCAACCTCCTGCTGAAGGTGAGGTTAACCTAGATGATATAGGGAACTTGTACTTCAGTGAATTTAACAAAGATGACTTCGAGCGAACCTTCCCCCAATCAACCAACATAGCTAATACAATGATTCATAATGGTGAATCTTTTGAAGTGTCCGATGAATATAAATCCCTGGGCTATGTATTCTTAGGCTACATCAGGCCCATAGTTGACTTGGAAAGACAAGTGAGAGCTTAGAAAAAAGATATCACTTTCCTTTAAACTGACAATCAAAGCCTAAAAGTCTCCCTTGGTCAAACAAAAGGAGCAGCTGAGTGCTGATTTGGAACAAGCTAAGGTCAATCAAGAAAAAACATAATCAACTACACCGAACTACAAACTGCCACTTCCCAGGAAGTTAGAAACTTGAATGAAGCACTGGCCAAGGAAAAGTCTACCAATGATCAACTATCCAAAGAGAAGAAGGAATTACAAGATCTTCTCATGAAAAAGGATGATGAAATTACCGCTTTGAAGGATACAAGGGCCCAAGATATAACAGCTTCCAAGAATGAATATACTAAGGGGGCTTTGAAATCCATGGAATGAAGGGAAGAATCTGTTAAAGCTGGTATGGTCCATTTGTTTTACAAAACGTTTCCCAAACTGTCTCTTGGGAAACTGTGGGAGTTTATGCCGGATAACAAAGTTCCTTTTCACACTTTAGCACAAAGTGACAAATACAACATGACTTCAGATGATTCTGAATCTGACGATGAGGTTGAGGAGGGCTCAAGTGATGATAGAGAGGAGAAGGAAGAAAGCAATGTTGAGAAGAAAACCGAAAAGAATGAGCGCTAAGGTTAGTTATTTTTATTGCAATGGTATTCTGAACCGAAGTCCTTGGACCATGTAATTGCATCTATCACATACACTAAAGCAAATGAAGACTCTTGCATGGCTGTGCGTGGAGTAGTTTTGAATGCCCATAATACTTCTTGTAAGTAATTGGTCCATTTCCTAACAACTCATTCTAAATTGTATTTAAAACCTGATAGAATTATCTAATTCGCTACTTCAACTTGCCCATTGGATTGGGGATGAAAAGGAGAAGAAACAAAATGATGAATTCCTCTAGATGCACAAAAAGCATCCATGTCTTTGTTATCAAACTAAGGTCCATTATCTGTAGTGATGCGTTTAGGAATTCCAAATCGGGAGCATATGTTGGAGAAAATAAATTTAATAACTTCCTTGGAAGTTATCCCTGATAAAAGTTTAGCCTCTATCCATTTGGAGAAGTAGTTTATTGCCACAATTATAGTACAAAAACGCCTTGAAACCATTGGGAGTGGCCCAACCAGATCAAGTCTTCATGTGTCAAGTTATATAGGTTCATATATTGATTCCATGGGGACTGTTTGGCACATGAATGGCATTTACATACCTATGACAAAGATCACATCTCTTCACCTGAATTTTAGCATCTACCATGATGGTAGGCCAATAATATCCCGCTATTAATACTCTTCTAGTTAAAACCTTATAACCACAATGTGCTAACCCTTCTTCATCATACAATTCTTATAAACACTATAGGAGACCAATTGAAATCTTTTGCATTTCTCAAGACGTGGAAAAATTAAGCACATTTATCTGATAATCTTGAAATGAATTGGTTTAAGGCTGCTGATCTTCCAGTTAACTTTGTACTTCCTTAGTATTCTGAGGTGGATCCATATCCAACAATGTATTCAACCGGTATGGGCTATCTTGAATCTCTTTCTCACTTATTATATAGCCCAAAAATTTAACTGATCAAACACCAATGGTGCACTTCTCTGGATTTAATTTCAGATTGATGGCTTCTAAGTTGGATAAAGTTTCCTGGATATCAGAGATATGATCTTTTTCTCTAGGAATCTTGACCATCATATCATTAATATAGACTTCCATATTTCTTCTGATCTAATTAGCAAAATCCTTATTCACCAAACGTTGGTAAGTGGCCCCTGCATTCTTCAACCCAAAATGCATTACCTTGTAAAAATTTAGTCTTTTATCGGTGATGAATATTGTATGTCTTGATCATCAAGATTCATTTGTATTTGATTATACCTAGAGAAAGCATCAATGAAAGACAACAAATTTTTCCATGATGTAGAGTCCACAAGGTGATCTATCCGGGGTACTGGGAAAAGATCTTGAAGGCAAGCTCTATTGAGGTCTGTGAAGTCAATACACATACTCCATTTTCCATTATTTTTCTTGACCAAAATAGGATTAGATGTCCAAAGCGGGTATTGATATTCTTTGATATGCCCCATCTTGTTAACCGATCTACTTCGTGGACAATCGCTTTAGATTTTTCATTTGAAAAATATCTTCTTCTTTTAATCACTGGCCCAACATCATATCGAATAGATAATATGTGACTAATTACCGTAGCTGGTACTCCAGTTACATCCTCATTACACCATGCAAACACGTGTAAATTATTAGATAAAAAGATAACAGTTTTTCTTTTACCTCTAAAGGCAGTTTAGATTCAACCCAGACAGTTTTACCTTCTGCCAAGGAATGAGTTTCTACTTCTTCCATTGAGATTACTACACTAGAAGCCTCCCTTGGATCATCTATCTTGTTTTGATTGGCAGAAGGCTCCACTAACTACTATTATTTGTTAATCTTTACTGCTTCTATTTATTTTGAAGCAAGAGCAGAGACATAACATTCACATACTATTTTTTTTGCTACTTCGGACGATACCTACTTGCCCTCCCACACTATATTTCAAACACTGATGAAAAGTGGAAGCTACTGCATGCATCCTGGGTAGCCAAGACCTGCCAAATATAGCATTGTAGGATGTCAGACAATCAACTACCATGAACAAAACTCTTACCAACTTCTTTAATGGGCATTTACCCAATCAAACGTCTTCTTCAAATTCCTCAATTACATCAGCCGTATTTCAAGTAAACCCTAGTATGGTCCTATTTGAACGCTGGTAACTAAGGGATTTGTCATCTGTTTGTAAGATAATAGGAACAATATGTTTTTTAGAACTTCCAATATCAATTAAAATCATTTGTATGTCATTGCCTCCAATAGATTCCCCTTTTACCACAACATATTTATGTGGCCCAACAATGTCTCTTAAATCATTTACGTCAAAGACAATGAATGGAACAGTGCTTTGATAAAGATAAGTAGACATTTTTATTTCTATCTGAGTTGTTAGGATATTTTCATGTCTTTTCTTTGAACAGCTTGATGGCGTCGTCATAGTATCTCTCTCCCCCCCCCCCCCAAAAAAATAGTAAGGGATTCAAAAAAGTTACACAGTTCAAATACTGTAGAAACATTTTCTGTTATTACTCCAACCTGATTCTGATCCAGATCAGGATCTGGATATTCCGAATCCACATCAAATATTTCTATAATTACCATTGCATCTTCTTGTCTAGATGCTCATATACGTTGTCCTTGTTCGGTTGGAGATGTAGCTCGGACTCTGTTTGTATTAGATTGGGTGTTGACCGATATATTCCCCTATTGTTATTTTTTAACAAAAGCTGATAACTTTCCTCTCTCGATTAAGTTATGCACTTCGTGTTTTGCTGTAATACAGTCCTGGGTATCATGACCCACATCATTATGGTATTTACAAAAACGAGTATTTCAGGTCTCTCTAGGATACTGAATTGGCATCGATCTCCTATAGTGCACAACATTCTTTGTTTGCTCATAAATGGTTGCCATAGTCTCCCCTAGTTTGGCAAACCATTCAGGTTAAATCCATGAACCTCTCTTGGGTTTAAACTATTAGGATTGACTTGATTGATTATATCTTGGCTGATGTGACCTTTGTCTTGAATCTTTAGGCATGTAATTGTGGCATGAGATTGAGTACTAGCTTGTGGGATTGGTTTCGTAGTAGAAGACTTATTTTAGCGTGGTACTCTAAACTTCTTGGTCTCTTCCAATATAATCTGTTTTCTGACCTGATTTAATAGCCCGCCCCAAGCTATCACTTTTCTCGAGTTACTGAATCAGCTAATTGACCCAGATTTAAACCTTGCCTTAGTGAAGCAATTTCCACTTGCTCAAAACAATTAGCTAACCTGTTATTCGTACTCAAAAAATGGATGATGTATTCCTTCAAAGATTCATTTGATTCTTGGGAACAATGGATGATAATGTCACCATTCCTTTTAAGCTCTTTACATAAACTGTCTCTGAAATGTCATCTAAAACACATCAAAGTTCTTTATTGAACCTCGTGGCAAACTATTAGACCACTTTAAATCACTTGCTTTGAAAGTTTGTGAGAATACCCGACATAAAATTTTGTCATCATCATCATCATCAAAATTCATCATAAAATTCTTGAATTTCTCGAGATGATTATCGGGGTCTTTACTCCCATCATGCTTCTCCATCTTGGAACTATCAAACCTCATGGGCAGATGTTCGGAGAGTATTTTCTGAGGATATAGGTGAGAGAAAGAAGGTGTGTGCTTCTATTTAGTGTCTTTGGAAAAATTCCAACCCTCTTAATGTTGTTGGTTGCGGTATTTAAAGTTTTTTTCCCTAACCCATGGGCAGTGTGGGTCAAACCTTATAATCGGGTAATTTATATGTACCCCGAGGCCCAAGAAATGAGCTACTAGATACATAGCTGAGTCATTGTTCAACTCAAGCTACTGTTCATCCATTGTCTTTTATTTGGTCTATCTAAAATGCCCTTCGGATATTATCAGAATTACTGGAGATATGCTTCCAGCCATGTCCGAATTGATCACTTATGAAACTCCTAACCATCTATTTGTTTCCTGTTCCTTTGCTTGACTTATTTAGATTTTATTTGCTTATATATTCAATATTAAGATCACCAGGTTCATGGATATAGCTAATCTAACCAGGAACTGGCTCTTGTCTTCTCATAAAAGGTTCATGTAAGATATATATTTCTTCATTTAATATGGCAAAATAGGAACAGGGTTATGTTTAAAGGCAATGACGACTCTATTCTATCATCTATGAACTGTATAAATCATACTTTATTTTGACTTTATTATACTAACTTTCTTAATCATAATAATTGGGATAAAGATACTAAAGTAGCCACTGATCTTGGTTGCTTAAATTATCTCAACTTTAAAAGAAAGTCGATTTACTTACAATGGAAAGCGCCAAACCCTGGTAGAATTAAGATGAACTCATATGAATTTTGCTTTCGAAATGGTGATTCCAGTGGTGGGTTTACTTTCGCATGACATTGGAGGCATTATCATGGGCGCCAGCAAATTATATGGAAAGTTATCCTCATTAATGATGGAAACAAGAGCATTTCTCGATGGCCACCTCATCTGCAAAAGTAAAGGTTGGTTAAACATTGATATTTAATTAGACTCTCTGATCCTGGTTTATATACTAGCTAAAGGTAAATATCGATGGTATCTTACTCATATTCTGAAATATTGTACATATCTGATATGTTCTTCAATGAATGTAGCTCACATTCCCAGAGTCCAAAACCAAGCTACACATTGTCTTGCGAAATGGAATCTGAAATACAAGATAAAACTTGATTTTATCCATCATCAAGATCCATCTCACCTAAATGTTATAATACTATTATACAGTACGAGTCTATGATATATTTCTTATAATTAATGACTTCATATCATTAAGTCCCGAATGTTATTTTCTAACTTTGTTTCGCATGATTTATCCTAACTAATTTGTTAGATTGTAGAAAATTAAGAGAATTCAAATAAATCAGATATGGACAAATCAGAAGATCAATACATGTTTCAGTTTCTTGTAGCTGTCCCGCTCTGTATTTAGCTCATATGCCCTCTGATTATCTCAAGTTTTTCATTAGTTAATGAATTCCTTGAAAGAAAATTCATGCCTGAAGATTTAGAGCAATGGAGAATTCTTGACAAAATCTTTGATTATCTGCCAAGATGGAAATCTATCTTTCTGAACTTGTTCGTCTTGCCTGTCTTTCACCAATTATGATATAGCTCCTCGAATTATGGACTAGAATAATTTCAACTGCTCAAGTTTTATCCAGCTCTCCCGTTCTCAATCGAATTCGGCTAAATTATTTTCCTATTTCAGTTGAAATCTATATTTCAGTTGAAATCTACAAATGAATCTTCTTTGTCAAGTCGTGATAAATCTTCTTTACCCATTAAAGATCATTATTTCTTGAAACTAATCATCTGATTTTAAGTTGTTTATATCGAATTCGAGTTCTTCATGTGAGTTGTTCATCAGCAATGGTGTCTCTTCAGGTCTCTCCCTTTATCTCTAGTCTCGTTCCAAATTGGTGAAAATAATAAGAAGAAAAGCGGGACATGAATTCCCTTTAACACCAAAATTAAATTTCATTATTTTGCTTAAGTCCTTTGTTTAGACCTTTGTTTCCCATCTTGCATGGGCTATATTAAATTTGAATGGGTTTCATTCCCTATTTATTAATTAATCATTTATTTGCTTTAAAAAAGGTTAGGTTTATATCTTCGTTTCAGTATGTTATTTGCATGATTTGGGGTAACTTTGATGGATTTTGAAAGATGCATGTTGAGTTTCTGTTTGTGGTTTATCTTCGAAATGACCGGACTCCTTCCATATTGGATAGAAATTTGAGCGATAATGATCAAAATTTGAGTAGTTCAAGGTCCATTAGGGTTCAGCGATGTGCCATTTTCCTTGTCGTTCAAAAGTAGCGTGGGACTCCGGATCAGATTTTCTGGAGATTCAATCTGCATGTGCCAGAGTTGTAGTCGGGCATGAATGATTACAAGCACCATGAGGCGTATAACATCTTCAACAATGCGTTAACTTAGGATTTTTTAATTAAATTGAATTTAATATTGTGTAGGTGAGACCGTCGTTGCACTTATACGCGATGTACTCAACCCATCACACTTGGGATCTTACGCATCATAGTAAAATTAGAGATTAGGTTATGGGGTTGTGTTTTGGTCCACTCATCGAGTGTTTTACACGTTAGGCTACCGACGTGCATATTGTAGAGGCATTCTTGGACTGATGGCATATGGAGACCAACACGTTCCATTTTACTTTTGGTAAGATAACAGTAACCCTCGACGATGTTTACACCATCTATAGGTCAGGATTTCGACCTACTTATGTTTCATAGCAATGGTCAATGAATAGCTTGGTATTCTCGTTTACTAAGTATACATAGTGATGATCTTAAGACAGAGCTTAAGCGTAACCATACGGATAGTAGTAGGCATGTACACCTCTATTATTTACGTGAGAGATACATTATTGTCGACTTATTTGATGATTAAATGATATGGTTTCGTGTGTGACGAGGGGTTATTTGCTCTATGTGCTTCGTTGTTGTATTCTGACAAACAATATGTTAAACAATATATTGCTTGAATAATTACAGTTCGTTGAGAACTATAGGTCATCGGTTAGGTATAAATATGGTCAAATTATATTGGCTCAGTTGTATTACCAACTTGGTCGGTCCTCTTTATATGTGACATCAAGTTTCACTGGTTTTGTTGCATTGTTAGAGACGTGGATTTACGATCAGTTACCGGCCCATATGACTACGGGTAATAGTTCATATGATTTTTTTATGTCAAGTATGTTTAGATACGCACCTCCTCTATTTTGTTCAGATCAAGAGACTTGAATCAATATTCGACACACTTTGTCTTCGTTAAGGTAGCAAGATGTAGGTTTTATCGTTTATGTTTTTCTTCATTGAACAACACTTGTTTGATTTTTACATAAGTTATTGTTTATATTGTAGGTCTGGTTCATGTCATACGAGCATTTACGCAATATTAGACCTTTAATTGTGGTAGCTTGGATAGACCATACACTAAAGTCATGGGACATAGTCGAGGCTTATAATCCGCTATGCGTCGCTCGACAATTAAAGAATATTCAAGATATACTTGGTTCACTGCAATATATTTTGGAGGCTTGTAGAGGTAGGTGTGTTAGCATGCGCTATTGGCGGGATGAGACTATATGGGCATAATGGAAGTCACACACAGTTGATCTCAAGATTTGTGGTGATAGTTACACTATATGAAATCCTAGTACGACCTCTTTATACACACAATGTGTCCAGTCTCACCTATGGTATGTTTTGACCGATCCGGAACGTCAGTCAGCCGATGTATATGTTTAGGTCAACCCAACAATGAGCAAATATCATGCTAAGTTATATGATTTTCAGATCGTCATATCAAGGCACATCCGATGTCATACACAATGAGTTTAGAGAAGATTCGTATTATCAGGCTAGGTTATATGGTTTTGGTATTGTGTTTTGAACTGAGAGACGCTTAACTTTTGATATATATATTGAAAAGAGTAAAGTGAGGAAGTGATACCTATGTTTACTTATTTTTGGATGGACGTTGCCATGATAGGGCACGACTATTTTGTTTTACCTTTTTACATAACACATCCTTTTGAGAATAATAAGATATAAATTTATTAACGGTTCACTTCTCACGTTGACGGTGATTTAAAAATTTATAAGTTTTGATACCGTCAAGTAAACCATTCGAACATAAATTATACCACAATATAATTAAAAAATCAAAATTTTAAGTTTTTTTCCCTTTTATGGTTACCTTATTGATAATATGGTGTCTTATATAGTCTATTTGACATAAAAATTAATGGAAAATATTTGATTTAGTAGTCTCTGAATATCAATCTTATCAGTTTTGAATCTTTGAAATATTCAAAAATAGTATTTGTAATCTCTGGTGGGATAGTTTCACAAAACGTTAAAACTATTTTCATATTTTATGATTGTCATGCAGAACCGATTTAACTTTGTTATATCTTAATTATTTCATCTCTTGAGGAGAATTAGCTCTAGTGATCTGTATGGATCCGTAATGCGATGCCAAAGTTATGACAGTTAAAATACATATCCATGTCATACTTTTCATTGAAAAAATAGACACATCTTAAGTGGGAGTTTTATTTTTTATTGGGTTATAAATACTTATATTTATTATAACATCATATAACATACATCACATAAAGAACACATTTATTCACATACAAACTTAATGAGTGTTTTAGCATGGATGTAACATATGAAACACAACATTATTTTGTTAATAAGATACCATGTTGTGAGGAAACATATTAACATGCATTAGTATGAGTACGAGAAAAGTGTAAGTTGAATCGACTTGATTCAGGAAAACCTTTAAGAGATCATTGTAGTGCAATTTATTAAGTCATGTTTACCTAATTCGATTAACGACTTAAAGACGAATTCACAATTCACAATCTTATGTTCATAATCAACTATGCCAAACATGGATCACTTCAAAGTGATATGTTTACTTAATGGCCAATAATTCTTGAAACAACTATGTCAAACAAGGATCACTCAATGTGATATGTTGTCTACAGAACCTACATACTGAAGTTAATATGATCTTATTCATGAAATACACACACAGACACACCATATAAACACTGAATAACCGCAAACAACACTCATATTTGTACATAACATGTGTTTTAGGTCCAATAAAAGACCCATAAAGGTCTGCATATAACGAAACTCTGCAATGAGGCTTTTTTGTTTCAACACTTTTGCGTCATTCCGGGCACCACAGGTGGCATTTCGGGGCTTCATACACTTTCTGCAATATTGATGCCTAATAGTATTGTTTCCACAATGAATATCAAGTGTTGTCGCAACTAAAAACCACAATTATGTTTTCATTTTGAATTTAGCTTGATGTGCCGCAACAATGCATATTTCTCTCTTGGTGCTCGCATTCGAAATCGAGCAAGAAACCCTAAATTTCATCCAAAATCATGTTTCGTTGATATAATACACAATTCTAACATGTTTTAGGCTAAAAAATAAAATAATCATGAGATATCAACCCCTAGATTCATATATTTATACAAAGTCAATTAGTACAAACATTACCAATATGGATATTTTTTGAAAATAAAATCATATATTTTATATTTGATCAAGAAAAATTATAACATCCAATCTCAAAGGAGGATAGTCTAATAACAATTGTTAGAATTCATATCGCATGAACCCTTACCAAAATTTGAATATGTAATCCCTCAAAAGTATTAACTTTCCCTACACGTCGAATAAAATATTTATTAGAAGATTCTAATGTATAATTACTTTTGGAATATATTATCATGTGCTAATACAAAGTATTCAGTGATGTTGATATAAGTTCACTTGATTAAAGTAATCAATATTTGGAATTGGACTTATGGATGATAACAATAATAATTATATTATTATCGGGTCTTGTTGAAGCATGTAAGTGTAGATACTGGTTCGACTAATGTATATTTTGAGAGATGAACTAATAGTCCAACACTTAAGTTTTATATCATAATATCCTAATAATGGTTATGGTATCCTACACTGGCTAGAACATCGGAGTATAGGAAATGGTAAGGCTTGTAGTGTAATTAACTGAATAAATTAGAGAGTTGGACATATTAAATAAAGTGTGGTTACTTGTAGGACTATATGGAATTAGTAAAGCACATTTCACTAACTACCTATAAGATTAACTAAACCATAATTCAAACTACAAAAAAACATACGCTTAAGATCTATTATTTTAAGTTTTACGGATCTTTATTCTCTCTTTTCATCTTTCTCTCTCCAGTTCTACTTCTTCACCAAATTTATCTAGGTCATTGTTCCATAACCTTCAGGAAAGGTCTCGTGATACACTAGAAATTTATGAGAAGACTATCATGACTGTCTCGACTGATCGGACAGTCATTTTCGCTACACTGTAAGTCTGAATTTTCTCTCTTTATTTTTCTCTATACATGAGTAGTTAGATAATATAGGGATGTAGAAGGTTTTATAACCCTTGTAGAAGGTCATACCATGACTAATTATTTATTTACGAATTACTCTATAAATTTTAATATTTTTGATTTACTTGTTAATATTCGATTCACTCATTCAGATTAACCAAATTTAATATGATGTTTATATAATTAAATTTATAAAAAATAACAATTTACTAATCAAACTTTAATTTATCTCATTATTTATTAATTAGATTGTTATTATAGCTAAATATGTGGCTATCTAATTGACCAAATAGATAAATTCTTCCAATTTTAACTTCTTTTATCTATGAGATAAGTTATCCGATTTATTATCCATTATACATATTTTTCAAAAACTAACTTCTCCGAATTATTTATTATTTTTTTCTCTTTTTAGAACAAAAATGTTCTTGTTCCAAAACTTAAAAACAACAAAAGTAAAGTATTCTTCTTAATATTAATTTAAATTATGTTTAGTTTAGAACTGGATTTTTTGTAGAATCACAATGGATAAGATGTTATAGTTAGTGGAAACGAGTTAAATTTAAGATTATAATTGATTTGGTAATGATTCCATGATATAATGGCATTGGTTTTGTATTAAAAATCGATTTTGGTTTAAAGATTTTTGTGTTTTTTTTCATGGGTTTTGCTGTTTTTCGTGAGCACTGTTGGTACAACCATCATGTATATTTAGTATTATGGTAGAGAACTTTTTGGTGTTGTTGTACTGGCAGTGATTTTAGCACTAACGGTACTTATGACACCGTAAATACTTTCGTGCTCTAATAGTTCTTTTTCCAAAATAATGGTGTTATAGGCCAGTGATACCACTCATGCCCTCTCTACAGAATATCAATAATATTGATTGATATACAATTATTTTCTATAGATTGGTTTTTTATAGTTCCAAAGATTTTTTAAAGAAGTTTTATGTCACGACAATGTTTGTATGGGGGTATCTGTCACATCAATGTTCTTATGCGAGTGTTTTTAGAGAGAGAAATTGAATTATTAGAGAGAGAAAGAGAGAAAATGAATAATGTAGTAATAATTCTTTAATGATTAGATCATTTTCCCAAAATGGATGGTCCTTTAGATAGTACAAGTAATAAATTATTTATCTACATATTTACCCCGCCTTTTGTGAGTCTTTACACCTCAACAATTTACTAATTCTAACCACAAAATATTAAACATTACACATGACCCCCTTAACATTACATACTTATATAGTTTTATCATGAATACTTTATTACATCAAAATAATTCATTTATTTATCTATTTTTTTTATTCATCACATATTTTCTCCCTTTATCAGTAGTCCCCCAAGTCCTTGTAAAGATATTTGAACAAGGACTAACTCGTACAAGCGGATTTTTCTTCATCATGAATCTCCTCGGACAATTCTTTCAAATGCTCCTCATCAGTTTATTCTTCCACTGGAACTTCTTGGGAAACTCTTCCATAAGGTCTCCTCGAACTATTCTTCCCAAGCTCCTTATCAGGTTACTTTTCCACTGGTACTTTTTCAGACTTATGACTTTACCATTGGTAATGATTACATAATGCTCACCCATCATTTATTTCAGGTTGCATGTTAGAATAAGGTTTGACAAGTCGCGTGTGTGCAACGCCCTGTCTATGTGTCAGAAACATTTTAGACTGATGATGTCACTAGATTCCATATGTCGATAACTTCTTTGACGCATACAAGTATACCTTCCAGAAGAATTTTTAGATGAAGAGGGAATTCATAAGATCTTTACACTTCTCGATACGCGTGTGCTTCAAATTATAGGCAGAGTAGTTGTTCCAAAAAACTAGTCATCTTTTCTGGGCACATGTTATCTAAGATAAACTGCTTCACTTACATGGGCCTTCATAACCATTAGAAGCCCACACTCTTCTTTATATATACTCGATTTCGTTCACAAGTTCAAGGTTCCACACATTTTCCATTTCAAGAGAGATAAAGAAAAACTCTAGTTTAAAAAGAGAAATAGATTTCCGCATCAAACTTTTTTTTTACTTTTCATGCCTAATGAATTCGAAGGGCTTGAAAGATACAAACTTTAGGAGTTGTTCAATATTGCAAATAAAGCTGAATAAAACAAAGTTTCCGACATAGAAGAGGAGTCCCGACCCATGTAAAGTTTTCAAACAACGTATTTCGGTCAGCGGCTCCTATAAATAAGCATTCTGAGGCGGCAGGAACTTCAGGCACTAACATTTCATCCGATCTTCCTATTACTCAGCCCTCCGGTCCAAGTTATCCGAGGCACGACAAGAGTGACCTTAGTCCTTCCAAAGAGACTCGCAAGACTTATTTGTTTCTTCTGATGGGTGATAAATATCAAATTACTGAAAAAGCTAAAGTGGATCGTTCAAATAGGAAGAAACCTTCGGGGACACCTGCTACACAATCTACAAAGATAAAACTCATGTCCTCTATTCCTACTCCACAAATCACACCACAACGTACTCTTCAAACAACCCTCGAGGTTACTCCTAGAAAACATTCACAAAAAAATATTCGAACATAGAAGCTTGTTGGTTCATCCCTAAAGTTCATTCGAGAAATGCAAATAAAGCACTTAATTGATGAGTCTAATAATAACCAAGAAAGAGAAGGTATGATTCATGTTGAAGCTCAACCTATCCAAGCTATCCCTGCACTGATTCCTCCTATCGGACCTTCTAGACCAACTGAAGAATTTTCTCAACTTGAAATTGTGACCAGCTTTCTTGTTCACCAAGAATAAGCATCCACGAATAAGAAGAAAAAGAAAGGTCCTCTTGAACTACCCTCGAACCTAGAAGCTATCCTGGGAAGCAATCTCTATGGGGTTAAAGCCAAACATCTACTAGCACTTTAAAAGATAAATTAAAATTATTTTCACCCATACGAAGAGATTAAGCTCATGGATCGATGGGGGATTCCATACTTTATTAAAATTCGATTTTCTAAGGTTGGGGAGATGTCTTTGTCCGTTCAAGACCATGAATTGATTTTTTATAGAGATTTTGAGTTGGGTTTTTCGACTCAGTCTAGACCATGATTTAGTAGAGTAATTTTATATGATAAAGATATGCCCGATCAAAGCCGGCCCCAGCATATGGTTTACAATGATGGCTTGCATTATGGATTCTCAGATTGCCCAGATTGGATTTTCCATGGAACAGTTTGTTGGGTTGAAAGTTGTGCCTAAAAAAATCACCTTTCCCTTCTATTCACTGACTCTTTGGAGAAAATATAAAATTGTAACTGATCTTTTATAAGCTGACAAGAAGTAGAAGCAAATATTCATCTTCGTCTCCAGATTATGGGAGACAGGCATTCAGAATCCTATTGAGACGCCCCATCGACATAAGCTGAAATATTCATCTTCGTCTCCAGATTATTGGTTATATAGTTTTAATCAAACTTTTCATATGAAAAATATTATTAATCATTAACTTTCATAACCAAAGATCTACAAAGTTCTCCACCCAAACTTTTTCATATGAAAATATTATTACGCTTAACTTTCATAAAAGGTTCAACGGTTCCACGCAATCTCTTCCAAACTTTTTCATATGAAAATATTATTATACTTAAATTTTATAATTGATACCCAACTTTCTTCTCCAAAGTTTTACACATGAAAATACTTTTATACTTAACTTTTATAAAAGACTTCCACATATTTCATCCAAACTTTTTCATAGTAAAATACTATTATACTTAACTTTTATAAAAGACTTCCACATTTTTCCTCCAAAATTTCATATGAAAATAATATTATAATTCAATTTTATAAAAGACTTCCACACTTTTCCTCCAAACTTTTTTATATGAAAATATTATTATACTTAAATTATATAAAAGACTTACACATTTTTCCTCCAAACATTTTCATATGAAAATATTATTATACTCAATTTTTATAAAAGACTTCCATATATTTCCTCCAAAATGTTTCATATGAAAATATTATTATACTTAAATTTTATAAAAGATTTATACATTTTATATGAAAATACTATTATACTTAACTTTTATAAAAGATTTCCACATTTTTCCTCCAAAGTTTTTCATATGAAAATACTATTATACTTACTTTTAATAAAAGATTCTCAACTTGCAGACTAACATTCGTTCGAAGACCTTTTTGGTCCAAAAAAATTAAAAAATGTAGACTAACCTTCGTTAGAACACCCTTCGTCCAAAAAGATAAACGTTATAGACCAACATTCATTAGAAAATCCTTCTGGTATAAAAAGATAAAAATTATAGACCCACATTCATTGGATGATCCCTCCGGTCCAAAAAGATAAATAATAAAGACCAATATACATTGGAAGACCCTTCTAGTCCGAAAAGATAAAAATTATAGACCAACCTTCGTTGGAAGACCCTTCCAGTCCAAGAAGATACAAATTATAGACCAACATTCGTTGGAAGATCCGTCCAGTCCAAAAAGATAAATATTGTAGAAGTTGTTTTAAGATGGGAAAAAAGTATTATATATGAGTCGGCTATTATGGCACTTCATTAAAACCTTCATGGGCGACCAGGGTAAGAAAGAGTATGCCACCAATAGTTACAAAAATTATAAAAAAAATATACAAACTTACAAAATTACATATTCATTTCAAATACATTTTTAGGTGCTCAATATTTCACGGGTGATGAAGATCTCTTCCTTCTTTATCTTTGAGTCGATATGTCCCCAATTTTACCTTCTTAGTTACCGTATACGGACCTTCCCAGTTAGGCCCTATCTTGCCAAGCCGTTTTTCTTTTGTATGAAGAAATACTCTCCTCAACACTTTGTCCCCTATTTTAAATTCACGTCGTTTAAATTTGGAAGCGTACCGACTCCTCATCAAAGTTTGATAGTGCAAAGAATTCAATTATGCTCTTCTTCTCTTTCCTTCAATCAAATCTAACTCTGTACGCTTTCCCTTATCGTTGGTTTCTTCAGAGTACTTGTTTATTCGATATGAGGGGAAGATTACTTGGGATAGAACAATTAGATCCCTCCCACAGACTAACACAAACGAAGATTCTTGGGTAGATGTCCGATAAGTAGTTCTCTATACCCATAAAACGTTTTGTGAATAATCTGGCCACTTCCCAACCTTGCCCTCCAAATTCTTTCTCAACCCATCAAGAATTGTTCTAGTAATGACCTCAACTTGGTCGTTTTATTGTGGATAGAAAGCTTCCGAGAAGCATTGTTGTATTCCTTTAGTAGAATAAAAATCTTTCATCTCCTTGTTGTCAAATTGTGGCCTATTATCCATAGTCATTTTCCTTGGAACCCCAAAAACGATAACAAATATTAGAAACAATGAACCTGATCATATCCTTAGCTTTTGTTCTAGCTAATGGTTCAGCCTCCACCCGCTTAGAAATATTGTCTACCGCGACAATTATTGTTTGTCGTCCACCTGATGCTCTGGATAAGGGTCCGACCAGATCAATGCCCCATTGGTCAAAAGCCAATGATTAAGATGATTCAGATATTAATTCAAGAGGCACTCCCGGTGTATGGATTGCATTGGCAAATATTTGGCAATTTTCACATTTCTAAACTAACTCTTTGGCGTCTGAGGCGATAATAGGCGAGTAATACCTTGCCAGAAGAACCCTTCGTGTCAAAGTTTTATACCCACAATGTGCGGATCCTTCCCCATAATGTAGCTCTAACAATATCACTTGTGACTCATTTTTTCCAAGGCATCGAAGTAAATGCCTGCTAAAAGATTTTTTATACAAGATATCTCTAAGGACCATATAACCATATGCGTTAAACATATTCTTTTGTCTATTACTTTGTCAATGGGTAACACATTATTTATCAAGAATTCTTTAACTTCACTCTTCCAATCTTTTGTAGTGCTTGTAGAAATTTGGAAAGCTTCGATTGACCCTTCCACTAACTCATATCCCATTGTCGTTTTTGGATTTTCCTGTGTGATAATCCAAGGGTACTCCTCAGAATTTGAAGCAGTAGCCAAAGAATCAGCCACAGAATTTGCAGCCCTATGAATATTACATATCTAATGCTTTCGAAGACAATGTTAAGGCCATTAACACTCTCAAATACCTTACTAAATGATCTTTTCTTGCTTCAGATTGACCAGATGCATGATTTATAAGAAGTTGTGAGTCACTTATTAGCCTTAACTTTTTGGCCCCACAAATCTGAGCAGGTCTCAACCCTATCGTAGAAGCTTCATACTCTGCCTCATTATTTGATATTTTAAACATGTAACATATAGCTTGATACATGGTAATTTCTTTTGGAGAAATCAACTTCACCCTTTCCCCATATCCTGATGCACTAGAGCCCCCATCTATTCGGATTGTCCATTCTGACTCAATTTGGTTTTCATCAACCTCCATGTCCAACCATTCAGAATGAAGTTCAACTAGAAATTTTGCTAACATGATCTCTCCCAATTCAGCCGACCACTTGGTCATTCTTCTTGATACATCAGGCTTTTGTAACATATTTTTTAATAAAAATGTTGTTCCTAGAATAATAGAATGAGCTTGAAAATAAGACCTTATTTTCCGAGCAACAGTTACTAATGCAAGGGCCAACTTTTCTAACATTAAATACTGTTTCTCAACATCCTAAAGACTTTTGCTGACGTAATACACTGGCTGGGGATATTGTGTTCCTCTCGAATCAAAATAGGACTTACATCATAATTCAACACCGTTAGATAAACGAATAATGTTTCCTCATATTTGTCTTTTTTAATAAAATTGGCGAAGAAAAATATTCTTAAATTCGATGAAACACTTCATAACATTTTTGGGTCCAACCAAAATAATTTGCTCGTCTCAATACTTGGAATAAAAGAGCACACTTGTCTAATGATCGTGATATAAATCTATTCAAAGCTGCCAATCTTCATGTTAGAATTTGTACTTCTTTAATTGTTCGAGGTGGTGCCATGGTTCTCAAAGCCTTTAACTGTACTGAATCATCGTGTATCCCCCACTCACTAATTATGTACCTAAGAAACTTTCCAGGCCGTACTCCGAATGTATATTTTTCTGGATTCAATTTATCTTTGCAAAGTTAACAAAATTTTCTTTTAGATCTGCCAAGTATTTCTCATCCCTTGCACTTTTCACTAACATATCATCGATATACACTTCAAAATTTCTCCCAATATGAGTCTGAAAGCCTTTTTTACAAATCTTTGATAAGTTGCTCAAGCGTTTTTCAACCCAAACGACATTACCTTATAATAATGTAAACCTCTTCAAGTGATGAAAGTGGTAATATCTTGTTCCTTTTGATTTATTTGGATCTGATTTTAACCCACATATGCATCCATGAAAGAAATTAATTGACTCCCCTAGGTAGAATCCACTAACTGATCTATTCATGGAACTGGGAAGGGATATTTTGGAAAAATCCTATTTAAATCAGTGAAATCCACACACATTCTTCATTTACCATTCTTCTTCTTTACTAAAACTGGATTATCACTCCATAAAAGATATTGTGACTCGGGTATGTGCCCGAATTTAGTTAAATGATCTACCTCAGCTACAATTGTCTCAGATTTTTCTTAGGAAATTGATCTCCTCTTTTGGATGATCGGACGAACATTACTTCAAACTGCTAAATTATAACAAATGATACCTGCAAGAACCCTGTGACATCTTCCGTAAACTATGCGAACATGTGTAACATTATTGACAAAAACTGAATTATCTTCTCCCTCACCTCCAGAGATAACTTTGTGACAATTTTTAAAATTTTACCCTAAGAGAAAACTTAATCCTCAAAACTTTCATCTTGGATCATAAACCTAGGGATCTTACCCGGATCATCTACAGGATCGAATCTGGACGAAGACCTCACTAATGGCTATTATTTTTTTGACTCGTCCCTCTTAAGTTTATTGGGGGCCCAAGATGTTCGATAACATTCTCTTGCCATCTGTTGACGTCTTCTGCCCGTTCCAACATTATTTCCCACGATATACTTCAAATATTGGTGTACGGTTGTTGCCACATCATGCATTCTAGACGACCAAGACCTTCCAAAGATTATGTTGTAAGACGTTGGAGCGTCTACCACAATAAACAAGACTGTCACTACTTTTTTTAATGATCCACAACCTAGTTCAACTCTCCCCTTGAATTCTCCTACCACTTAAGCCGTTACTCCAGTAAACCCTAAGATTGTTCGATCTAACCAAAGGATTGTTGGTGGATTCTTTATCTTGTTGTAAGTAGTCATGAACATAATGTTAGCTGAGTTGCAAACCTCTTCGTATCTCATCCCCGATAATTTCTTCTACAATAACTACCGCATCTTCATGTGGACCAACTATGTCCCTCATGTCATCGTCTTCAAAACAAAGTATTGAAGATGGATTTTTTGCATGAGTGTGGTGAACCACCCGCCTCCAATTGAGTTGTTAGGCTAATAATATGTCTATTTCAAGAATAATTTAATGTCCCTGCAACAGTTATCCTCCAAAATTTGTTAGTGACTCAAAGAAATTACATAGTTCACTAACATTTCCTCTCACAACCGGCTCTTCCATCAAATTGATGTTGTTTCTGTCTGGATTCAGATCTAAATATTCCGTTAAAATATCTAAAGCATCAAGATTATTCGTCAATAGGTTCTGAGATCATCAAAGCATTTTCTTGCTTCAATTTGTTTTTTGGAGCAACCAAAGAATTCTTCTTCACAAAAGTTGTCAGCTTTCGATTTCGATCAAGGCTTGTATCTCTTTTTTCAACGGCACACAATCCTTTGTGTCATGCCAATGTCCTCATGATACTTACATTACATATTTTCTGTGTTCTCCATTGGATTCTGTATTGGAAATGGCTTACGAAATTTTTTATGCAACCCTTAGGCAAACGATTGCACCATTTTGAAGCTACGTTCGTAAATGTCTAGGAGAAGACCCTAGATAAGAGCTTGGCATCATCATCATAATTAATCATAAAATTCTTAAGTTATATGTCATCCTCATCAAACCACTTAGGTAGATAACCTAAAATAATTTTCGGAGAGAGGGGAGACGACCTCCAATTGGGACCCACTTTATATGCACTGCCTCATGGGCCTTTATTTAATATTGTGTGTAAGAATTCTTTGGATGGATATGTGAATTGATTACTCACATGATATTCAAAATTATGGCTTCTAGAAGGAATCTGTATGTGTGGAGTTACTAGCTCCCGTTGAGCTATATTTACAACTCTGTCCGGTTTCTCGAAACCAAGCCCTTTTTCCCATGCTTGAACTTTTCCCTCCTTGAACCCTTGGATCTATGAGATGTCCGAGGACCACCTCTTCGCCTCTTTGAATCTTTTATCTTGTAACCTTTCAGACATCGATTATTCTATTCTGAAGATTAAGACTCATCCTAACTGTACAGTGGATAATAACTTAATTTTGTTGACTCATAATGATGTCTAAATCTCACTCTTATTTTCAAAGAATAATTGTTTTTCCTTGGACGCCTCTCCTCGGTAAGAGAAATGTCTTCTATGTGCTCTTTTACAACTGTCTGTTCTTTTCGGACCTCTGATTCAAGTCTCACTGAACTTATTATCGCTTTATTTTCATTTAATCTTTCAATATCTTCCAAAAGTTATTTCCGCCGAGCTAATAAGACATATTATTCTAGCAGCTCTTTAGTATATCGATCATTCTCTTTTCCTTTATTTATTTTTTATTCATCAACAAGGAGATCTCCAGATGAGTCTCCGACCACACGGTTCTTTGTACCAGTCTCTAGCTCTCCTCGCATTTCTGTCTCCATGACTCTCAAAATATTTTAGAATAATACTATGGTTTTGGAACAAATATTTTGGGTACCAATCGTTATTCCCACAAACGACGCCAATGATAGTTCCAGAGATTTCTTAGTGAAGTTACGCGTCATAAAAATGTTCGTATATGGGTATATGTTACATCAATGTTCATATGCAAGTATTTTTAGAGATAGAAACATAATTATTAGAGAGGGAAAGAGACACCAAGAATAATGTAGTTATACATGTCTAATAATTGGATCATTTCCCCCAAAATGGACGGTCCTTTATATTGTACAAGTAGTAAATCCTTTATTTACATATTTACCCCTTCTTATGTGAGTCTTTACACCCATCATTTTACTAATTCTAACCATAAATATTAAACATTAGACATGACCCACTTAACATTATATACTTGTCAAATTTTATCCTCAATACTTTATTACCTCAAATCAATTTCTTTATTTATCTAATTTTGCATATTAGTCACAATATTTTCTTCCTTTATCAGTTTAAACATTTTTTTAACTAACTAATTTGTTTATCGTAGTAAATAAAATGATAGGCCGATAAAAAGTATAAAAGATATAAAGTCAAGTCAATACAAAAACTCATAAGCTAGAGACAAAGAGTCACGTGAAAGACTAAGATCTATAAAGGTATGCATACCAACAACTCATAAATCAAGAATCTCGTACCTCTGATTTTGTTAGTGAGCTTGATGTGCTAAAAGTGTAGGATACATTTTGTAAAATGATGATTCTTAGACCTATTAATGACACCGGTGAAGAGATTATTATTTTTGCAATTTTTTTTATCAAGACCACTAAATTAATGTTTTATTAGTTACAATTGATGTTGGTGTTTTATTCTGATGTTGTTGTGGATGTATTTGTTTTTTCTTGTTTACATGCACTTTTTTACGTTTTAAGGCACATATAAATGTTGTTGTATTTTGATGTTGTTGCAGGTGTTGTTGTTTTTTTTTCTTACACGCACTTTTCATTATCTTTTAAGGTTCGAATGATATTTTTTGTCTTGCGCTTGATGGTATACACTCTTATACATTAGTTTCAAATATCATATTTTTACTCTAAGACTGTGGGTATTGAATTCTAATACCGTCGTTATATTTATGACACCAACATATCTAAATTCATTACCGATTATCAAGTTTCTAACCGGTAAACCTGCAAAAATAAAATATTGTATCATTGGTGTTAATATATAATATTGCTACCATACTCTCTCAGTTATTATCCAAATATATAGTATTTTTTCCTCTAACACCAGTGATAGTAATAATGCTTACCGATGATATATTTTGGCATCATCGATATATGAATTTGATATCACTGGTCAAGTTTATTATCAGTGGTATAAAAAAATATGGTACCAGTTGTACACTATCTCAGCTATTTTCTTTAACAATATAAGTTTTTTTAAATTTTAACACCGACGGTATTATTAACTCATACTGCATGTATATTTGTGGAACCGGAGATATAGGAATTGTGCACCGCCGGTAGACTTTCATGTCGACGACATTAATTTTTTTTAGTGTCGATATAGAAGATTTGCACCAATTAAAAAGTATCATTATCTCAAACTCTCGCCAACTAAATTTTCTGACAATTAAAAAGTCTCGCAAACTACAAAATCCCACCAACTCCATAATTTATTTCTCTATAAAAAAAAACTGCTCAAACATAATATATTTTATGATATACCAAAATAGCATAAATAATCAAACTTGAAATTTTTACGATATGGAGTGAACTTTTAACTAATACAACCACTTTCTGCATTTCGTCAAGTTTGTGAAATGAACGAGGTCATATGATACAACTATTGGCTTTTGTAATGATGTACAATATATTACATATACGAATACATGTAAGAGCGTGAAGATGCAAATACATGTCTTACTCCATGTAGTCATGAAGTAATATTTACTTTGTACAATTATTTAGAATCAAAACCAACATATAAGGGGTTCGACTTTTTGTAAAATGTTAGAAATGATACTTTATGAAAGTTCAGTTTAATAATAACTAATTTCATGACTAAACATATGCTAAGTTATGTGAAGTATAAAATCGTTAAACAAGCGGATGCATATAACACGTGCGAAAAAATTCAATTTAACGAAGGATATGACTTTAGTTAATATTATGTGTGATGTTGCAGTTCATGTTTATTGTTGTGCTATGTTCGTTTGATGTTTTTATGTTATTGTGTTTGCTATTTTGTAGGTTTTGTTTATGTTGAATGTTATTTTTGTAAGTTATTTACCTCTTGTATTAAAATTAAATGTATCTATCTGGTTAAAATATTTGGAATCAGTTCAGATATTCGATTTTGTGACCACCTATAAGATGTCAAACAAAAGGTGCGTAAGTTGTTTGGTTTGGAAATTACTAAATCTATTAAACAACATATACTTCACGAGATTGATTTGGCCTTCGTTGAGAGCAGACTATAACAAGTTTGAAAATGATGCTTACCTCATAGAAATAGATATGGAAGGATATAATTATTCATTAGGTTATTTGTATCAATTGTTTCTGTTTAATTTGTTTTTTTCCGTCATATTTTAATTTTATGTTTAATTCTAATGACCTAAGTATGATGTTTTAAAATCGTTAGCATAATGATGTAGTTTTTTTAAATGCATATCGCCGATAAAATCACTTGCACCATACATAATATCTTAATACCGACGGAATTGATTTGAAAATACCATCAGTGGACTAAAATATACATTATTTTAGATGGTACATAAACACTCATGGTGTAAATATCGTATACCCGCAACCACAAAAATAATGTGTAAATTTAACCTCCCGATATTCGAAGTTAACTGTTGACATTTTCCTAATTCAGTCTCAAATTTATACCATTATTGTTACTTCAGTCTCAAACATATACAATTACTGTTATAAAAAAATGTGTTAGAATATTCAGTGTATTAAGTTTCCTTGTATAGGCCTCTAAGTTCTCTATATATTGAGAGCCTTACTATTGGTCAATTCTTGAATTACATCTCTAATGCATCAATAAAACAGAAAGGAACATTTTCTAATAAACACAACACCCTAGCCGCTTCCTGCGGCTAATTCTCTCTTTGTTTTTTAACAAAGACAACAAATGAGATGCTACGTAGAACATGTGCATGTTAACATGGTATCAGAGCACGTGTGATTCTGGGAATTCAGAACATCCTCAACAAAGATGGCTGGCAATAATGTCGTGATCAGTCAAATCCCTGATGAATTAACAATGCAGATTGCTGCCATTCTGAGAAATGGTCTTGGAACATAACAACAAACAACTAACCCGAGAATTTATCCCTAGGGATTAAACTCGGCGGTGACAAATATGCCCTATGGGAAAACCTTATGAAGAAATATATTGGGGGAAGGGGGAGAGGTTCTCACATTACAGGGGAGCCGACACCTCCATCAAAAACTGACAAAACATATACAAGGTGGGAACAAGATGATCAATATGTTTTCACATGGATTATCCAGAATCTTGAATCTAGCTTGGTGAATAATGTCTCGCAATATCCCACTGCAAAAGCCCTATGGGATGAGTTAGCCACCACATACAGTTCTGGTACAGATTCGTTACAGGTGTTTGACCTTCATAAGAGGGCTAATTCATTAAGGCAAGGGTCTGATACACTAGAAGACTTGTGGAACAAGCTGCAGAACATCTGGATGTCTATAGATAGGCGAGATCCAAACCCTATGAAAGACCCAGAAGACACTAGAAGAGTTAGTTTCCTAGTCTACTTTTCAATAATTCCATTCATGAGAAATGTGAAACCTGCATTCTTGTAAAAAATCGTAGGGTCTCATTTAATCAAAGTAATACTAGAGTTGATTATGCTTTTTCGCTAATCCATTCTGATGTTTGGGGTCCAGCACCAAATTCCACTAACAATCAAATCAGATACTTTGTTTTATTTGTGGATGATTTCTCAAGAATGACTTGGATATACTTCATGAAACATAAATCAGAAGTACCAGAAATATTTGTTTGTTTTTACAAAATGATTTTGACACAATTTGAAAAAAAATACAGATTCTCCATTCTGATAATGGAACAGAGTTTGTCAACCAAACAATGCATAATTGTTTCAAAACAAATGGTCTTATCTATCAAACCACTTGTCCAAACACACCTCAATAAAATGGTACTTCAGAACGAAAAAATCGTACTTTACTTGAAAAAACTCGTGCTATTATGATTGAATCTAGAGTTCCTCATTCTCTTTGGCCAGAAGCTCTTGCTACAACTACCTATCTTGCAAATCGTCTACCAACCCGATGTCTAGGAAATAAAACTCCATTGCAAGTGCTTGCCACCCAAGTTAAAATTCCATTTGTTATGACCTTACCACCTCGTGTCTTTGGTTGTTCGATGTTTGTTCATATCCCTAAAACTAGTCGAAACAAACTTAATCCTTGTGCTGAAAAGTGTGTATTCGTTGGATACGGTGTTCATCAAATGGGATATCGGTGTTACAATCCGGTTACTCGTCGAATCTATGTCACCACGGACTGTGACTTCTTAGAATCCGATTTTTTTTACCACCAATCTCGTGCTGAGGGGGAGAAAGTAAGTGAATCACTCGAGTGGTTGCTATATGAAAGTTACTTTGAGGATGTGCCAACAGAGTCGGTAGATGGCGCCACCGAACACGCCTCTTCCAACATAAAAGAGACTGATGAGGCAGTTCTTACCACTAATGATTCTCCCGAAGACAATGTCCAACAAGAAATAAATGCCATGGATACTACCAATGAATCGACAGAAGAAACTGTCATCAAGAGGTAAACAATTTACAATGTCATAATTCACAAAATGCTATTGACCATGACATTTCAGGAAGTTCATTTGTTGAAACTCAAACTCCGGTTCTTCCCCCAAGAAAAAATAGAAGGGTTCCTCCTGACCGGTATTCACCGGAATACGTTCCTCGTGCTTCTACATATCCGGTAAAAACGGACAGGAAAGGAATGACGAAGATTGCAAAGGCGTTTTCAGCTACTATTCTCTCTGAACAAATCCCTAAAAAAACTCAAGAAGCTAAGAAGATGACTGAATGGCATGAGGAAATGAATACACAAACATATGGTATAGACTACTCTGAAACGTTCTCTCCGGTTGCAAAGATTGACACTATCAGAGTTTTACTTTCAATAGCTGCGAATAAAGGTTGGCCTCTTCATCAATTTGATGTAAAGAATGCTTTCGTACATGAAGACTTGGAAGAAAAGGTATATATGGAACCCCACCAGGGTTCTCTGATGGTTTTTAAGAAAATGAGGTATGCAAACTGAAAAGGGCATTATATGGGCTTAAACGGTCTCCTCGTGCTTGGTTTGGGAGATTTACAATGGCAATGAAGCAGTATAGCTACAAACAGAGTAATGGGGATCATACCTTGTTTTACAAAAAGAGAGGAGAATTAGTCACTTGTCTTATAATATATGTCGACGATATGATTATAATGGGGAATGACGAAGAATAAATTAGCTCTCTTAGGAAAAACCTCTTCAAGGAGTTCGAAATGAAAGACCTTGGGGGATTGAAGTATTTCCTAAGAATCGAGGTTCTTAGGTCAAGAGAAGGGATTTATATCTTCCAACGGAAATATATATTGGATTTATTAGCTGAAGTTGGCATGATGGATTGCAAACCAAATGACACTCCTATGGTTGTGAATCACAAACTAAAGATAATTGAAGGGGCCACACCAGCGAATAAAGAAAGGTACCTAAGGTTGGTGGAAAAATTGATTTACCTGGCTCACACTCGACCCGACATTGCATACGCGGTGGGAGTAGTTAGCCAGTTCATGCATCATCCTCAGGAACACCATATGGAGGCAGTAATGAGGATTATTCGATATCTCAAAGGCACACCAAGAAGAGGCATAATTTTTAAGAAAAATGGACACCTTGATGTTGAAGTATTCATAGATGCTGATTGGGGAGGGAATCCTAACGACAAGCGATCAACTGTTGGCTACTTTACTCTTCTTGGAGGTAACTTGGTGACTTGGAGGAGTAAGAAACAGAAAGTAGTATCGCTGTCAAGTGCTGAATCAGAATTTAGAGGAATCGTTAAGGGGATTACCGAGATACTTTGGTTAAAGAAGATAATGAAAGAAATCGGATCCTCCCTGAAGTGTCCAACTCAGTTAATATGCGATAATAAAACTGCGATTAAGATTTCAGAGAACCCAGTACAGCACGATAGAACAAAGCACGTTGAAATAGATAGACACTTCATAAAAGAAAAGATTGAAGGTGTGACAGTCGAACTTCCATTTGTTAGATCCGAAGACCAACTGGCAGACATCTTGACAAAAGCGGTTGCTGCAAGAACATTCGAATCAGTTTTATCCAAGTTGGGTATTGGTGATCCCACTACACAACCTGAGGGGGAGTGTTAGAATATTTAGTGTATTAAGTTTCCTTGTATAGGCCTCTAAGTTCTCTATATATTGAGAGCCTTACTATTGGTCGATTCTTGAATTACATCTCTAATGCATCAATAAAACAAAGAAAGAACATTTTCTAATAAACACAAAACCCTAACCACTTTCTGCGACTACTTCTCTCTTTGTTTTTAAACAAAGATAACAACTAAAATGCTACATTTTAACAAAAAGTTTATCTACTTATTTAGTTATAATTTATTCAATTATTTATTAATTAAACCGTTATCATAACTAATGGTCCATCTAATAAAAAAGTTCCAAACATTTTCTAATAGGATTTGTTTCATACACAACTTGGGTAACAAATAATTTGAAAGAAACAACAAGAAGATATCTTGGCGCTTATCTTTCTACTTTGGATATAAGTGAAGAACCGAAACCAAGAGTGAGAATAATAATGAAAGAAAGAGACTTCACGTGCCACTCATGTGACCACCTCTCCGCATAATGCGACCATCCTACGCGGTTTGGCGGACAATTGTACGGCTGCATGCCGTTCTCAAGAGTCTTGAGACAAAGTTTTCCGGTTTCCAACGCAGTATGGAAGACATAAATTCGAAAACAAACAAGTAGGTCCCGCCTCTACAGGAAATATTCACGAGAATATTCGTTTTATTCACTAGAGGTAATTTGCAATGGTTCAAAAGTAATTATAAAATTAGGTAATCCGAATTGGTGAATCGGGTGAGTGCACGATTAAAAACTATCATTATTATTATTATTATTATTAGTAACCCGAATCGGCGACGAAAAAGTTATTGATGTTATATTTTTATCAAAATAATAACTTTTTTCCTTTTATCCATAATTATAAAAGTGATAAAAATAACTTTTTGGTAAAAAATTAATATATGTGATTATTTTGAAATAAATAGCTAATTCTGGTAACTAAATATTTAAAAAAAATCAAATCTCATAATTGAAAATTGTTCTTCCATCTCTGTAATAAGTAAGAACAATTGATTTCCGGCACTAGTATGATATTGTCCGTTTTGGCCTTCAAAAACCGGATGGTTTTGTTTTTGGTCCATTTCCGAAAGACTTCATATTAGTTGAGATATGTTCTCACGTATATACTATTGATCCTTCTCATGTCAAGCCAATGTGGAATGTTGGATTTTGGTCGCCACCTTAACAAATTATCCTCTCAAACAAAGTATCATTCCAGCCTCTCCTGTCAATTGATTTCCATCCACTCACTCAAAGATTGCTCCACCTGAGCAACAGTGGAGCTATCGACTTTTACAGTGGATCTATCTGCTCGCCTAGTGCTCTGATACAATTTGTTGGGAATATAGGTATCGCATATTGCATCTCCGTATAATAGTAAGAACAAATGATCTCCGCACTAGTATGATATTGTCCGTTTTGGCCCCGATAGGGGCAGGACTTTGCTTTTGGTCCACTTCCGAAAGGCCTTATCCTAGTTGAGATATATTCTCACTTATATATCATTGATCATTTCCATGTCTAACCGATGTGGGATGTGGGACTTTAGTAGCCACCTTAACAAAAATAATGATCATATTATTTTAAATGAAGAGAATGATTCAATTTCAAAAAATTTATTTTGAAAATCTGATAAGTCGTAAAATTTGAATATACCATTTTAATCAGATTAAAAGAAAAGGACACAAGAGCTGTGGAAATTATTTCCTAACACGTTGGAAAAATAGTCCATATATACCTTGCAACACCAAAGGGTGAACCAATAAGGTTAACCTGATTATTCGTGATAGAAAAAATATTGTTGCGTAAAATAAGTGACGTAAGGATATTATGAAAGAATTCACTAATTGTGTTACATAATTTGAACCAAGGCTCACAAAAAAAATTGTTTGAAAAAAGACTCTTCATTCTTATTAAGAAAAATAAATGCTGAAGATGCTAAATATCCTTAATCATAAGGTAAAGGTTAAGAGGGTTACCATCAAACATAAATTGTGCAAACAATTAAATCTAGACAAAGCTAACACGACTGCAAATTTGAGTAAACTTTTTCCAGTTTGGACTACGAAGGTCATTTTGAAGCCTGTAAATCTTAGAAACTCACTTAAGGATAATATTATTACTAGTGGGCAAGTTCCAAATTGACAAAATAATATTATTAAAATACGAGTGAGATTTCTATATAGATAACTTAAAGAACATATTGATATAATGGTGAGGGAAACCGAGGTTAAGCGAGATAATAGCACAGTCTGAGGTCTAGGGTCAACACAAAGATAAAATGACATAAGAAAATAGTCGACCCAGTCATTGGTAACAAAGAAAATAAAAAATCCATATTGGATGCAATGAGGTTATTAAAGTTCTATTAAGCCATAAAAACTTGTAACCCAAAGCATATAAATCAAAAATCTCATAATAGTAACAACAAGTGTTAAAGTCATCAATACAAGAGCTCTAAAAATCGGGGAAACAATACAGCCCTTCGACACAAATGACGTTGAAACCCCTAAGGACTAACCAAAGGATATAGAAGGCTGAATCATACAAGAGTTTTTCAAATCACATTGTTGAAAGTATAAAAAATTATCAAAAGAAAAACATAGAAGACATTCAATAATCGATATTAAAATAGATAATTTATCTACATTACAATCGATAATTTTGAGAGACAAGTATAAAACAGATATTACAATGACACAATGGTTCCAAATAATACAAATCCTATCCAAATGGTGAGGTCGTAATTAGGAGGAAAATACCAGAATAGGGCAATATAAATGATATTGACAATTACCTTAGTCTCACAAACCATGGTCTCCAATAAAGAGGTAAAGGATAAATTATTGCTAAATATGAACTCAACAACATCATTTTTTCATTGGGTCATGTAATACATGTACATTCCATGAAGAAATAATCAATGAAAACTTACATCGTGAATTATTAAGACCAATAAGAATTTTGGCTAATCTCATAAAACTGCAATCACCCGTGACTAAGGTTCGATTAATGAGCCTAATCATATAACAGAGCAATATAACATGGCTGAACATGTACATTTACTAAAACATGGCCAAGACCCTAATATTACAACTTAAAGGTGATATATTAATTGCATCGAAAGGCATCAAAATCTCTTGTCTAGTAGATTTAATGATCTGAATTTCCTTAAAAGTCATAGTTGAAAGATTGTCTTGAATGTCGGAGACAATATTTGCCAAAGAAAAAGGAACAAAAAGCCGCGGTGTAACACACATACGTTATATTGAGAAAGGTAGGACAATCGGTTTAATGAATGAAGTAGAATGATTCGGCTGTAAAATTTGGGCCTCATGTCTTTCACAACAACTCTATTTTTAAAAAAATATACAAGAACTAAACAAACATTTATTAGCAACAAACATATCATGCTTGAAAGTAATCGAGTTACTCTTTTAACCAATGACCGTGTTAAATTTAGTAGAAGGAAATAACAAGGATATTGTTATATTATTTCTCAAATAAACAATGCCACCAAACCATCAGGCTTGTATACAACTGGGTTAGTATTATAGGCCATGATCGAGTTACATTTAGTAGCGGGATAGAACAATAAAAGAAGTATATTATTTCCCAAATTAACACTGCACCAAAAGTAATAGATCTTTAGAGTCTCGGGATACCCCATTAGAAAAAAACCATAACCATTTCTCATATGACGTTGACTATGAGCTACCTCTACCATAACAAACCACCATGGTAGAAGAAAAACAAGATAACTATATTGAAATGCATGACCAACATAAGGAGGAAATTTGTCCTCTCCTATACCACCAGTGATGAAGGTTTGAATACACACTACAAAATATTGTTTTTAGCAGACCGATGTTAAAAAGTATATTTAGAGATCGAGTCACTCAAACCCCTAACCCAAAAAAGGATCCGTCAACTTTTTATATTTTTAACCATTCGTAGACATAGGTTAAATTGTGTTACCATAATATGGGAGAAAAGCACACGACAAATACAAAGAGAAGAAGCAAAGACCAAAAGATATTTTTTTTTATCTTTTTGCAAGACAACTAAAAGAACATAAAAGTGTTAGAAATCATATTTATTTGTAAAGAAATTGGTAGAGCACAAAAAGGACTTAAATCACCTTTTGAGCTTTCATAAGAGAAATATGAAACCTCGCCCACACAAACATTTTAGTAAACGAATAAAAGAAGAAAAACAAAATACAGTAATAAATGTTATGTTCGGAGTAGGGGTTGGTGAAGAAAATAAATTTTAAGTGGAGATATATTTAGTAGGAGAAGAAAAAGAGAAAATAGTTAAAGTGTTATCAAAGTTAAAACAAATATGTAGGTTAAAACAAATACTACTCTCACTAACTTTTTAAAATAACATTTTCCGAGAAAGGTTTCACCTTTAAATTCCTCCACCAAATCAGTATTGCTCCTGTTAAATTCTACTATGGTAACATTTGATCGGAATATTACTCATATATTTTTTATTTGTTTATAGATGGATAAAATTAAAATATTAGCTGAGCTACTTGTGTCAATCAAAATACTTCAAATTTTCATTCATTCACACCAACCCCATTACCATAAAAAACTTATATGGTCCAGTAATATCTCACAAATCATCACCATTGAATACCATAAAAAACATAATATTCTGATATAGATGAGTAGACATTCTTCATTCTAATTGAATGGTCAGAGTCACTATATACCGCTTCCAAGAATAACTCGAGGGGTCTGATACCTTACCCCCCAAAGATGGTCAATGATTTGAAAAAATGACATAAACCTTTGACTCTTCCTTCATATCCAAGCTTACCTATAATCACAATACGAACTTGGTCAGGGTCAGGGTCGAAATACTCTTAGTCTTCATCAAATTCATTATATGGTCCAGAAATAACTATAATGCTTTATTGTTTAGGTACCGATTCTATAGCTTCCCTTTGAGCTATAGTATGACTAGCAACTGGTTCATGTGATCTATTCCTCAATTACAGTTTTACGAAAATAAGTAATTTTTCATTCTCAATCAAATTTTGGATTTTTGGCTTTAAAGAAATACATTCATTTATATCATGGCCCATATCATTTTTTATTGTTTCATAAATCTTTTAGAGAGCATTCACGAGTAAAACAATGTTTGGAGGACCAATTCAGATAATAAAAAATATTTTAGAGAGAGAAGTTCAACAATCTAGAGAGAGAAAGTCAAAGCAATGATTCTCTAATTATTTCTCAATCACCATTCCCCAAAAGATGTGGTGTGCTTTTATGGTACATTTGTTGGGTCCCACATGCTTAAACAAACTATTGGTCAATTCTTTAAGTTTATTACTTATTACAAAATAGTCATTTCATATTACATAGTTGTCAATTATTCATAAGAATTAACTTACACCCTTAATTTATCAATGTCTTCTAGTTGCATAATTTTTCCCTTATTAGTAGCCCCTCAGTCCTTGTGAAGATGTTCGAACAAGGAGCGTCGTTTTGATAATGTTTTATCCTCTTCGGATTACTTAACACTTTCATTTTTGTCAATTTTCTCTGTTGGAAAATCCTTCATCAAATTTCGTCAATCGCTCTTCTTGGGCAAAGAATTCTTCCTCGAATTTTGATCAATCTTCATTAGCAAAGCATCTTATTTAAGAAAATTAGTTATTCTTGGGCAAATAAATCTTTCTCGAATTTATCCTCATAAGCAAAGAGTTCTATTTTTTTCAAGGATTACGTCCTCAAATCTTGGCCAGTCTTCATCGAATGTTTTAAGGATTTTAAATTGAACAATCGCCGTCGGATTTTATTTACTTCTAGGTGCACATACCAACCGTTTCTCACAAAATATTCTTTACTAGTAATGTCACAATTCTCTCACACCACCAACGAAAACTTTCCCTCCTCTGTCAGGTGTCGATTTGCGTGCCCTTTACATGTCTTATATTCGGACAAAAATTAGTCTATGAGTGGCGCACTCCTTCTATAGGCACTTATTGTGTCTACTTTGGACACTTTACCCTTAGGAAAATAGACCTCATCTCCTTTGGGCTTTAAGTCTTGCTAAATCCCATCATTCTCCTATAAATACACATGGCTCCTCATCGATGTCATTCTAAAGTTTCTACAGAGATAAAATTTCTGATAAGCATTCATAGAGAGAGAGAGAGAGAAATGTAGTTTATGCACATGAATTGTCCCATCTTAGATTGGTTATCTATTATCCAAAAAGGTGAGGAGAGACGATCCAACTAAATGTACATCGATCCTTAACCTCAACCACCTGATATTACATATTATGGTATTTGGCCTCCAACTGAGGGTTCTTCTAGTGCAATCATCACCTTAGATATCTCTTCTCAGACTCTCAGTCACGCTTGATCAGTAACCGACAAGGATGACAAAAAATGAGGGGTAAAGATAGATGTTCCAAATGTTCTTCCTCGAAAAGAAAATGCCACCACAAATCCGAAAAAGAAAGCAAGCATTTCAGAGAGATTAAAAATTCCAAAAGTTTTTCTTCGAAAATTCTTGTCGCTGTATCTTATACACCTCGTGGGTCTCCTCGACCAACACCTGAAGAACCCCCTCAAAAATTAACAAAATTTGATGTAGCTTCTATGAGAAAATGTCCCCTCGATCCTATCTAGGAGACATAGTCGAACGATATTGATGTTGAGGAAGCTTTGGCTTTAGCCTTTGGGGAAGAGGAGCCAAAACTTAATGCTCAAGTTGATGCTATTATCACTGAGGGAGTGTTAGTACCAAATTTCGAGGCAAATGTCCAACTGCTACTAATCTTTAAATTAATAAAGAGAAAGAATCAACTGTTGATACTCTTCAACTTGTCGAGGAGAAAAAACCAACTGGTACTACTCTTCAAATTGTCGAAGAAAAAGAGCCAACTGTTGTTACTCTTCAAATTGACGAGGGGAGTTCCCCTCCAAAGAAAAAAAGGAAAGTCAAAAGAAAATGTTCTGCTTCCTCCTCACATTGATGCTTTAATTAGGAACAATCTCCAGATGTTCAAAAATAAGCACAGTTTGACCCTTACACAAGATTCAGTATAAATATTATGGTAGAACCAATGGGGTGGAGCTAAGAGCCCGATAGAGCATTCCTTCTACTATCTCTATTCGTTTTCCAACTTCTGGGGAGACACATTTATCGGTCAAGGATCATGAATTGATCGTATACACAGATATAATAAATTAGGGCTTGCGATTCCCTTAGATTCATTCTTTGTTAAGTACTTTTCCATGGTTGATATTTGTTCAACCCAAGCTGGACCCAATATGTGATTCACTCTTATGGCTTGTATTGTGGCCTCTAGGATTTCGAGGACAGGTTTTTCTTTGAAATAGCTGGTGGGTCTCTTTGGGTTAGCCAAAATCCGTACTTTCCCTTCTATTCCTTAACCTTTGGTTGTAACCAGAAGATTGTCGAGGATCTACTCGAAGCAGACACAAAATGGAAACAACAATTCTTTTTTATCTCCGGTGTTTGGAAGACGGGATCTGAGGCGTCAACTGAGTACCCTCATAAATTATCCCTCAAATGAACAAACAGAGGTATGTTTCTAAATTTCATCTCCCTTCGAATGTTTTCTTGTCTACTTTCGTAGGCCTGACTGGTGTCCAATCCATTCCATAACCACAACTATGACTGGTGTGTCCAAGCCCTATGTTGACTTTTTGCCTTCAACAACAACAATCTTCACTGAGCTGAGTAGGTGGTCCAAAGTTTCTTGATCAAACAGATTTCATCTCTCTTTTACTAATCTTTCCAAGAGTCGTCTATGGAGAGCCAACCCTTCATAAATATTATCTTTAGAAGAACTCATGGTTCCTCCCACCCAACAAGAAGTTTTAGACCAGCTAGAGGCTCGATGCATATTGGTCTATCTCCCTTCAAGGGCTTGAGCCAATAGCCATCGGGATAAGGAATTTGGTGACTCTTCGGAAGATGAGGAGGTCTGTAAGCCCTCCCATGTAAAAGCTCACAATACTGATACTAATGTAGAGGAGGAAAAAACTGTTAGACCTGAAGAATTTAAAAAAAACTCCCCACACATAATCTTCCCCAAAAGAAATGTCAGTGAAAGTTAAAAGACATCATTCAAGAAAATGAAGAAGTTTCTGAGGCGGTTGCTTCCTCGAAAAATAAGTCTGCTTAGATCACTAATTATTTGCCATAGAAGATACTTATTGAATCTGATTCCACCCAGCCATAAGATGACTTGTTCATTCAGGATCATGAAGACAATACTTCTCAAAATACCGATTCTTCAACCGTTGTTTCCTTCGAAGTGGGTTATTTATCTAGCTCATTTGAAATACCTGCTGGGGATGATTTCTCTTTTCGCATTCATAAGTTGCTTCGATCCTCGGTTATTATTGCAAAATATATGCAATATTTCACGGATCAGAAGAATATTTACAAAAAGGAAGCTTTAAAAGAAAATTCAAGATTCGAGGAGTTAAAGCAAAAACTTTATACACTTAAAAAAAGATGATGGTATCTATGAGAAGTTGGTTCTTGTTGAGGACTATGTTATGCTTACTGACAAGTTCTGTCAAGAGGAAAAAGATTCTTATGCCACGCAAAACGCTATCAAGGATAAGCTCATCGCAACTTATAAGGAGGGAAATGATAAGGCATCCGAATATTTCGAAAAATGTCTAAAGGATTTTGTAAGAGTCATGAAGGAGAAACAACTCATCTTAGGCCAAGCTAAAATAGATGAAAATGAGGTTGTTGAGGCTTATGGTGCTAAGTGTGTGGATAAATTAAATGCAAGAGATGTGATAGTTAAATCTAGGATGATTATGGCAATTCACGAATGTTACCCTGACTTGAATTTAAGTAGTTTATGGGGACTTGTCCCCACCGAATATCTCCTCCCGGTATATCTTTACATGATGATGAAGACAAATCTGATTCTACTGAAGATAATTCCACCGGGTCTTCTTCAAAATAAATTTCTGTAATTCTTGTTTTACGAAATCCTTGTAATGTACGACACTGTTTTGTTAAAGTCCTCATACTGTTCGAGGAAATTTTGTCAAAATCCTCATTGTCTTGAGGTTGTTTTGTATAATATCTTCCACTATTTATGAGATGCACTGGATTTTCAATTATGTTTTCATAATGCTTTCAATAGTTAAAGACCAACTTTTGTTGGAAGACCCTTTAGATCCAAAATAGGTTCAACTTTTGTTGGAAAACCCTTTAAATCCAAAATAAATAGTTGACGACCAACTTTTGTTGGAAGACTCTTTAGGTCTAAAATATATAGTCAAACACAAACTTTTGTTGGAGGACCATTAGGTCTAAAATAAATAGTTAAAGACCAACATTTTTTGGAAGACTCTTTAGGTCGAAAATAAATAGAGAAAGATCAATATTTGTTGGAAGACCCATTAGGTCCAAAATAAATAATTAAAGACCAAATTTTGTTGGAAGGCCCTTTAGATCCAAAAAAACTAAAGACTAATTTTTATGGCAAAAGAACTTCATATATATGAATCGGCTAATAGGGCACCTCGTTAAAACCTTCATGCGCCACCAAGGTAGGAAATAGTATGCCACTGGTATTTTATATAGAAAACATATATTTTTTACATTCATTCTAAATACAACTTAAAGTGTTCAATATTCCATGGGTGTCAGATATTTCTTCACTATTTGTCCTTGATTCGAATCGTTTCAGTTAAGTCGTAATTTTCCAAGGGACTTTTCTTTTGTATGGAGAAACACTTTTCTTAAAATTTGATCTGTTACCTTGAATTGTCTTTGTTTAACTTTGGAGGTATATCTAATTCTCATCAATGTTTGGTAGTGTAAAGAATTTGTTTGTGTCTGTTTTCTTTTCTCCTCAATCAATCCTAACTCAACTACCTAGTTTTCATCATTGGATTCCTTAGAATATATAGAAAGACGATACGATGGGAAAACTGCTTCAGATAGTACTACTGTATCCCTTCGATACACCAATGCAAATAATCTAGCCATTTTCCTACTTTCCTTTCCAATTTATTTTTAGCACGACGAGAACTGTTCGATTACTGACTTCGACTTGTCCATTTACTTGCGGATGAAAAATAGCCAAAGAGCATTGTTGTATTTCTCAAGAAACACAAAAATCTTTCAAGTTTTTATTTGAATTGTGTTCCATTATCTACAGTGATCTTCATTGGAACCCCAAAAAATAACATATATTTGAAGTGATAAACTTGATTACATCTTTGGCCTTTGTTCCAGTTAATGTTTTTTCTTATACCCATTTTGAGGAATAATCTACTGACACAATTATTGTTTTGCGTCCTCCAGAAGCCATCGATAAAGGCCCAACAAGGTCAATACCCCATCGGTCAAATGAAAATTCTTCAGATTTGCTTTAAAAAAGACTCTTAGTTTATGAATTATGTTAGCAAATCTTTGATAATTATCACACCTTTTGACCAACTCTTTAGCATCAGATTATATCGTAGGCCAATAATATGCTGCCAAAAATACTTTTCGCATTAAAGCATTGTATCCAAAGTGTGCAGACCCTTCTACATCGTGTAACTCTGATAATATCATCTGTAATTTATATTTTCCCAAACATCAGAGTAAAGGTCAACTAAAATATTTATTGTACAGGATTCCTCCGAGGACCATGTAGCCATGAGATTTAAAACGTATTTTTTTTGGAAAACGATTTGCCAATTGGTAATTCACTGTTCTTTAAAAAGTCTATAATGTCTAGCCTCTAGTCATTTTCCTTACTAACCGATATTTGAAAATCGTCATCTACTTTTCCACCCATTAGTTCCAAATTTTTAATAATTGAAGGTCTCTCCTGCGCAATGATCTATGGACACTCCTTTGATTATAAAAAAAAGTTGCTAAAGAGTCTTCCACAATATTTTCCTTTTTCGAACATGTTCGTATCTAACATTTTTGGAGGCTAAAGATGAATCTTTTAATGCCTTCAAATACTTCACTAAATGATCCTTTCCAGCCTCAGCCTGCCCAAATGTATGGTTTACGAGTAGTTGTAAATCACTTATCAACCTTACCTTTTTAGCCCCACAAATTTGAGCAAGCCTCAGACCTACTAGAGTTGCTTCATATTTTACCTCGTTATTTGTCGCTTTAAACCTGAAAGGGATAACTTGATACATAGAAATTGCTTATGGAGAAATTAAATGTACCCCTACTGTGCTTTCTAACATACTTGAACCCCTATCTGCTCGAATTATCCACTATGACTCGAAAGTTTCACCTACTTCCATATCCGATCGTTTAAAATGAAATTCTACCAAGAATTATGTTAAGGCTTGTGCTTTAATTGCAGTCTTAGGCTCAAAATCAATATCAAAGTCTTCTAATTCAACTAAAAATTTGGTCATTCTTCCCGATATATCAGTCCATTGAAGCATATTTTTAACGAAAAGGATGTTCGTACAATAATACAATTAGCTTGAAAATATGGTCTCATTTTTCGAGCAACAATTACTAACATAAAATCCGATATTTATAACCTTAAATATCATTTCTCAGCATCCAATAAACTTTTACTTATGTAATATACTGCTCTTGGGAGGTTTTCCTCTTCTCGAATTAAAACAACACTTACAACATATTCTGATACCGCTATATAAACATATAATTTTTCCCTCAGAACCGGTTTTGTCAAGATTTCTGGCGATGAAATCTATTCTTTGATTCGATGAAAGGCCTTATAACATTCTCATGTCCATTTAAAATAATTTTCTTGTCTTAATACTTGGAAAAATGGGAACATTTATCCAAATAACGAGATATAAATCTATTTAACACTGCCAATATTCCTGTTAATATTCGTCATTCTTTAATATTATGAGGAGGTGTCATAGTACTTAGAGATTTTAACTGTGCTAGATTGACTTTAATCCCTCGTTCACTGACTATGTATCCAAGAAAATTTCTAGATCGAACCTCAAACGTGCATTTTTTCTAGATTTCACTTTAGATTGACCCTCTTTAAGTTAGCAAAAGTTTCCTCAAGATCACCAAAATGATCTTCATCCTCGAGACTTATTACCAACATATCATCAATATATACCTCAACATTTCGCCCAGTATTTGCTTCAAAAAATTTGTTCGCCAACCGTAGATAAGTTGCCCCTGCATTTTGAACCCAAAAGGCATTACTTTGTAGCAATACGAACCTTTTCCAATAATAAACGAAATACTCTCTTCATTTTTTTGATCCATATTTATTTGATTATACCCTGCATAGGCATCCGTAAAGGAAAGTAATCGATTTCCTGATGTGAATCTACCAACTGATCAATCCGGGGAAGTCATAAATTATTTTTTGGACGAACTCTATTTAAGTCAGTAAAATCTACACACATTTGCCACTTGTCATTTTTCTTCTTGACCAACAGTGGATTTGACGTCCACAACATATAATTAGATTCTTGAATATATCATACTCCGGATGAACGATCAACCTCTGAATTATTGCCTCGAACTTTTCTTGAGAAAATGCCTTTTTTATAATTAGACGTAGATTTCTTTTGATTGCCAATCTGTGACAAATTTATTTCCACGGGCACACCAACCATGTCCTCACAACACCACGAAAACTCTTTTTTAAAAGAATCATTCTTCTCATAAATAAACAACACATTTTTTTATTTCAAAGTTTTAGCAGCTTCTTTTATCATCGCATTTGTTTTAGAATGCTTCTTTACAAAAGTGGTTAGCTTCCCATTTTCAATCAACGCTTGTATTTATCGTTTTAGGGCTTGCAAAATTGTAGTTGACTCCGAGTTTTATCGAATATCGTTGCTACACACTTGATTAAATCCGCAAAATGAGCTGGACGAATCCGTTTATTTGACATTGGCCTAGTATTTTGATGCGCACTATATGTTTGTTGGTTCACTCTATCCCTTAGAGGAAACTAACTCAATAATTTAGTTTGCACATTTCTTCTAGGAGGCTGAACTACATATAGAGATCTTTGGAACTGATTTTGTTCCAAATGATCAAAAGAGCCTATTTCTGGCGCTTGAGTCTCTTCCAATAGTATTCTTTTTCAACTTGATCAAGAAAATACCCAAATGTCATCGCTTGTCTTTCTGCCACAGTATCCTTCCATATTCTTGGGAGAAGTCCCATACGAAAAGCTGCTAATGCCACAGAATCCTCACAATATTCCATATCAGTATTTACTTTGATAAAACGATTGGTATAAATTTTCAAACTTCCCCAACATTTTTCCTACAATATATTGTAATATCTCCATTAGCCTGAAACGTTTTGCTTCCCATAAAATTTTATCAGAAAATATTCCAGAACATATTAAATTTTTTGATATAACCTGCGGAAGTCGATTATACCACTTTGAAGTTTCGCCCTTGAATGCTTGGAAGAACGCTCTGCAAAGTAATTTATCATCATCATCGAAATTAATCAATGTTTTTTTTAATTTTTTTGTGGCTATAAGGATCTTGGGATCTATCAAATTTTTCCAACTTGGAAATATCAAAATGCTTCGGTAGATTGCCATAGAGTATTTCCGACGACAAAGGAAAAGATCTCCAATTATGACCAGACCTGTAAACATTAGCCTTGGGACCCTCATTTTCCATTGGATAAATACCTTTCTCGGATAGAACCGTAAACTGGTTGCTCACTCGATACTCAAAAGTTTAGCTTTCTAAAGGATTTTGAACCTATGTAACTTGTTCTCTCTTCGCATCGACCCTTGTATTTTTTCCTTCGAATCCTTAGTTCGATAAGCCCCTTCATATTTTTTCTATGCCTCATTGAATATTTATTTTTAGTACTATTCTCCCGACGGTGAACCATTTCCGGGGAAGATTCACTAGAATCAATGAGTGAATAATCACTAGATTCAGAAAATTTGTAGTGATACCTAGGCTTCATTTTCCTCCTCGGAGAATAACGGTTATGCCTTTGATATTTGTCTTTTTATTATCAATTCGATGGTTGTCATTCAACTCCTCTTTCTCAATCATATTTTCTCTTCAAACCTTTGATTGGATCTTTGTTAAGGCCATCACATCGTATCTCTCAGAATTTAACTTTTCAATTTCTTTTAAAATTTCTTTTCTTCGAGCCACCAAGATAGGCTCTTCTAATATCTCACTAGCATATTGATCATCGTATTGTTGCTCAATCTCCAAGTTATCTCCGATGAGGTTCTGTTCAAATTATTTTACGGTCATAAAATCATTATTCACATCTAATTCTCTTCGAATTTCCATCACTAACTTTCAAAATCATAAAAAAAGGTTTTGGAAAACTAATCCGGGTACCAAACCGTTTCCTACAGACAAGTGCCAATGATCGTTCCAAAAATCCTTTAGAGAGGATTCACGAGTAAAATAATATTTGGAGGACCAATTCAATTAATAGAAGATGTTTAATAGTAAGAAGTTCCACAATCTTGAGAGATAGTCACAAGTAATAATTCTCTATTTTTTTTTCAATCATTATTCCCTAAAAGAGGTGGTGTGCTTTTATAGTATATTTATTGGGTCTCACATGCCTAAACAAATAACTAACTGTGGTAATTTACTTAAGTTTATTACTTATTACAAAATAGTTCTTTCATATTACATAGTTGTTAATTTTTCCTACGAAGTTTTCTTTATGTTAACTTATACCCTTAATTTATCAATGTCTTCTGGTTGTATAATTATTCCCTTATCAATTGTGACACTTACAGAATTGTATATTTCGATTTTCCCTCAAATTTTGAATGTGTGGTGTTATTTTAAACTGCATTTAATTGTTTTCCTTGTCAAAATGGTGGCAACACTCTCTGTTCATTATGCAAAATGAGCAGGCTAGACCCATTGATTCCTTTGATCTATGTTATTGTTGCTAACCTTTTGGATGTTGGTTTCCAATAGGTCTAGAAGTATTCTGATTGAAATCCTTTGGACGAGAACTATCAGTTGTTTGTGCTTGTTTTTTAGAACCCGAGGTACTATTCTTTTGTTGATATGATAATTTTAGCCTTTTTTTTACTGTAATCTGTTTTTCAACTTATGATAACAGATTCTCGAAAGACACTGCTTTCTTTATAGTAATTATATTAGTCAATTTCTGAGAAGAAGCCCTTACCTAAAATCAGTTATATCCATTTGTTCGAAGCATTCTTGGTTTCTATAAATCGTCTTGTGTAATCCTTCAAGCTTTCTCCAATCAACAGATGATATTGCATTATTGTGTCTGTAATTCGTCTAATCTCTTTACTTCCTACAAAATGTCTTTGAAAATCCATCCAAAACATTCGAAAACTCTTGATTGACCCATGCAGAAGCCAATTATACAATTTCAAAACACTATCTTTGAAATTTTGGAATAAAATATTGATACAACAACTTGTCTTCATCATCTAAATTCATCCTGAAGTTCTTGAATTATTCAAGTTGGTTGTCCGGATCCTTACTTCCATCAAACTTTTCCATCTTTGAAATATCAAAACGCCGAGTCAGGTGACCAAAAAGGATGTCTGCAGATAGAGGGGACGCTTCCAATTGTTCGGACTGGTTTCAATCCCAAATTAAAAAAATATGCATCATAATGTAGTTACAAAGCTACGCTACACTCTATAACTAATTAGACATCTAAAAAACAACTCAAACCATATAAATTTCAAAAAACTAAAACTTAAATAATTACAAAATTGAAAAACTAAACAAACACAACAAGTACCTTAAGTTTGTCGTGAAGTTAGTTTAATAACAAAAACTTATAAGATGAGTACTTTTTTAAAATGTTACAATGAAAATGAAAAAAAAAAATTATTGGAAAAACATGCAACAAGAAAATTGTATAGATCTATTTTATAAAATGATTTTTTTGTCAAAACTCGATATAGAACCTAATAAAAACGCGACCAGATCTCAATCACCCAACAAAAACACAATGGAGAATAATCTAGTCTAAAAATCATATAAAAAATATTATATTAAAATATCCTACATAAATACAAAATAATTATATAATATTAATATACATTACTTTTGCAACATACGATTGAAAATCATTTGGGTATTCGCACTAGTTTTATGTGTTTTTTATTATTAAAATCATATGGATGTAATAATATACGTTTTTACTACAGGTCAACAAACTGAAAAAAGGTTAATTTCCATCCGTCGCTGTGGACTTTTTCCGGCATGTTTGTACAAGCTGCGTCATCTGTTGCTATGGACTTTTTACCGCGTGTTTGTACTAGCTGCGTTTTCGTGGTCACTTCACATAGAACGCTTCGCACTTACCAACATAATTATGTGGTTAATTTGATCCGTTTGTAAATACATTGGAAAAAACTCGGATAACTAATTAAATCACATTATTGAAAGTAGTTGCTACGGAAATGAATTCCAAATGTTTAAAAAGAACAGCTCTTTTGATCATATGCCAGTTTTTCGATTTTGTTATAGTGCATGTTACATTAATATATATTTTTAAGTTTAGAGTAATCCCTGTAAAACATTGATATAAAATGATTGTCGCAAAAGTTGAATTATTCAAGTAAAAAGCATAAAAGAATGAAGCAAAAAGAGGAATGTTATTAAAAACTTACAAGTGAGATTTACATATTACTACTACACAAGTAGCAACTCCTTATTTCTCATAGTTATTTACTAGATCACTCCTCTTCTTGTAGATGACTGAGCTTATCAGGCCCTTAACAACGTTATTATTACCTATTTCAGTCGTTATCTCTCAAAACTCAATTCTGCCTCCTCCCTGAGACAGACTTGTTGGAATATATTTATTTAATATATTTATAGACTAATAATAATTTGGACCGATATGCTAAATAAACATATTCGGTTATTGTCTTAAGGAAGTCCAAATTAAAAGTAGTCGAGTTAATTATTTAATTAACTAAATTGGACTTATGGGTAAAAAGGCGTTATGGGCTCAAGTGTGGTAACCGGGTTGAATTTGGGCACTGTGATGAAGAGGACCCAAATCTCAACACTTAAGCCTGAATTAATAAATCAGGGATATAAATTGAATTATCAATTTATTGGGTTATGGTCCCGGACACAAGGAAGTAACATAGGATGGGCTTTACAATGTTGGGCTTCACATTGTAAAATCTATAAATAAGGGGCTAGGTTTAGGTATTTCATCACTCTAAACCCTAATCAGAAATACGGCCGCTTCCTTAGTGTCTGGAAACCTTTTTCTTCTAATCTGATTCTGCAGGTCTCTTAGTTTCATAAACTGAATCGCCGGAGAACGTGGAATCGCTAAAGAACGCAAAAGAACGCTAGAGAATATTAGATGGATAGCAGCAGGCAAACCCGTAAGTATTCTTGATTTTCTGTTTCTTCTATAGATGAATCTAACAAAAAGGGTTTTATTATTTTTTCTGCGATTTGTTATATATTATCTGATGCGATTTCGGATAATATATAACAATTGGTATCAGAGCCAAATAAACCCTTTTTGGATTCAGTAGAATAATCAAATTGAGTATTGATAGATAAAAACGCATGTTTTTCGTAATCGTAAAGAATCCATGTCATTGGGATTATGTGTTAATTGAATTGGTAGGGCATGGATTTAGGGATTGTATGAAAAGCATGTTATGTGATTTATTGTATTGAAACACATGTTTTATTATCAGTAAATTGCAATTTTTATAGTTTGGGATTTTATTTTTATTTTTCGGGTAAAATTAGGGTTTATTGATGTCTGGAATTTTTCTCCCAAAATTAGCATCAAATCAACCCTAAAATAACGAATAAAATCAAAATCATTGGGACAGTGGCTCATCGACAGCTTAACCCCTGATGTTAACGCTGATCGAAGACTGTCCGCTGATTATCACGGTAACCGAAAAAAAAAAAAAATTAATTATTATTATTTTTTGTTTTTTTCCGAAAGTACATATTTTGTTCGGAAATATATATATTGTATGTAAATTATTTCACAAGTATGTTGTGTTTGGCATGCAATTTTTTTTTTGTATGTTTATTTGTGAATTAAATTGTGTGTGTGTGAATGATTAAATGACGATGCATGATTAGGGTTTCGTAGACCGGTAGGTGAAACTAAGAAATTAATTTAATCGGCCCTCCGGAAGGTTAAAATTAATTTTCTTAAGGATCCTAGGCTTCGAAAAGTTCGGGGATTAATTTAAATTCAAATATTATCGGCCCTCCGGAAGGTTCACGTTTGGGTTTAAATTAATCATGAACGGGAGAAAATTATTGAAAATGGTCTTTGTGCTGATTTTAATTTTAATTAGATGAAATCGGCCCTCCGGAAGGTTTCATCGGTAGTTATGATAAATTAAATTCAGCCTTACAATTTTTTGATTTTAAGTAGGTGAAATCGGCCCTCCGGAAGGTTTCACCGGTACTTAAGAAAATCAAATTATGGTTATTTTAATATATGTAAATGACATCGGCCCTCCGGAAGGTCTCATTGGCAATTAGAAAATTAAAATAATGATCATAGTATTTTTCTCAAACTCATAAAATTTCATGTTAATTTGATTTGCCCTCCGGTATCTATTATCAATGAATTTTATGTTTTACATGTATTTGTCATGTTTATGCACATGTTTTCAGTTATATGTCAAAATGCTAGATGTGCTTTGTGTTGTTTGTTCCTATTATAGTATCCATGGGTTACAATTTTTTGGGGAATCGTCCACCGACGTTGGATTGTTCGGACTTCCAATTGTGGAAGGAAGAAATGTTGCTGTTTTTATCTGTACATGATTACGACTATGCATTGTTAACTCCCAAACCATCTCCCCTTAGTCCGGAAAGTACACCGGATGAAACTAAGGCTGATGAAAAGTGGGAAAGGTCAAATAAGTTATGCATGGCGCTCTTGTTACAGGGAATAGCAGTAGCATTGCGTGGGGCTGTCCCTAAAGGTGTTACCACTGCCTCGGTCTTTCTCACGGAGATTGAGAAAGCCTTTGCCAAAAAAAAAAAAAAAAAAAAAAAAAAAAAAGAAAAAAAAAAAAAGGTAGAGATGCAGCGTTTGCTCATCGAGCTAGCTACCAAAAAGTATAATGGCAAAGGTAAAATCCGGGAACACATTCTGGGAATGTTGATGATTGGCCAAAAGTTAAAAGGCAATCGGTTTAGACTTACCTGAGGAATGCATAGTGGGATTCATATTTCATTCGCTGCCAGACCGGTTTAAGTATTTCCAATCCACCTATAACTGCATGCGAGAAAAGTGTAATATCAATGAATTGATTTCCCACGCTGCACAGGAGGAGGAAATACTTAAAGGCACAGTGCTTGAGGCTAATGTGATTACATCACCAAATAAGGTAGGACCTAAGCGGAAGGCATATGGCAAAGGACCGGGTCAAGGTTCGGTCAACAAGAAAGGTATAAGACCCTGGACAAGTTCATAACTTTTAAGACCGAGATTGAGAAACAACTTGGTAAAAGCATTAAGACCGTTAGATCTGACCGTGGTGGTGAATACTATGGTAGATATGACGGATCGGGTGAACAACGTCCAGGTTCCTTTGCACAGTACCTAGAGAAGTATGGAATAGTCCCTCAATACACTATGCCCGGTTCACCTCGCATGAACGGTGTATCTGAGAGACGGAACCGAACACTAAAAGATATGGTTAGAAGCATGATAAGTCACTCATCTCTACGATTATCTCTCTGGGGGGAAGCCATCAAATGTGCCGCTTATATACTCAATCGATTACCCACAAAGGCTACTGTTAGTACTCCGTATGAGCTTTGGAATGGGCGTAAACCTAATTTAAAGCATCTGCATGTGTGGGGTTGTCCAGCTGAGGCGAGGCCGAACAAACCTCAAGAAAAGAAACTGGACCCTAAAACAGTTAGTTGTTTCTTCATAGGTTATTCCGAACATTCTAGAGGGTTTAAGTTTTATGATTCTCTCACTGGTACAATATTTGAGACAGGAACGGCCAAGTTTCTAGAGGATGTTGAGTTTGGGGGGAAGAATAAGGGAACATATGTTGATTTTAAGGAAGAATCCATAAAGATTCATGAAGGTTTTAATAGGGATACTGAGATATCTGAAGATTGGGCGGTAATGCCAATCATTTCGATCCCATTAGAACAAGGTAATCCTCAGATTAACACTGATGCTCCACTTGAGGGTTCTAACCAGGATACAGAGATTCAGGTAGAACAAGAGGAACCTCAAGATAATCTTCCACAAGGGAATCAAAATGACATCGTTCATAATGATCAAACTCTACCTCCTCAAGAAGTGCAACAGGAGGAAATAGTGTCATTAAGAAGGTCCACTAGAGAAAGGAAGAGTACTATAGGTCCAGAATTTATAGTATATCTTCAGGAGCATGATGAGTTATGTGCTGGAACTGTAGATGATCCCTCATCCTACAAACAGGCCATGGCAAGCTCTGAATCTCAAAAGTGGATTGACGCTATGAAAGAAGAGTATAAATCAATGCAGGATAATGCGGTATGGGATCTTGTCCCATTACCTGAAGGGAAAAAGGCAATTGGTTGTAAATGGGTTTACAAAACCAAACACGATTCCCTGGGTAATGTGGAAAGACATAAAGCACGTCTTGTAGCGAAAGGTTATACTCAGCGTGAAGGGATTGATTTTAAAGAAACTTTCGCTCCAGTATCGACGAAGGATTCCTTTAGAACAATCATGGCATTAGTTGCACATTTTGACCTTGAGCTTCATCAGATGGATGTTAAGACCGCTTTTCTCAATGGTAATATTGAGGAAACGATCTACATGATGCAACCAGAACACTTTGTAGAAAGTAACTCAAAAGATCTGGTTTGCAGACTTAAGAAATCCATTTATGGGCTTAAACAAGCTTCTCGTCAATGGTATCACAAATTCCTTGAGGTGATAGTCGGTTATGACTTTGAGATCAACTCGGTTGAGGATTGTGTTTATCACAATTTCAGTGGGAGTAATTTCATATTTCTTATATTATATGTGGATGACATATTGCTTGCCTCGAACAATAAGGAATTGTTACACACTACAAAAAGATTTCTATCAGACAAGTTTGATATGAAGGATCTTGGTGATGCCAGTTTTGTGTTAGGAATCCAGATACATCGAGATCGTTCTCGTGGTATTCTTGGATTATCACAAAAAGCATACATTAAAAGTGTGTTACAACGTTACGGATTGGCAGTTTGCAAACCCCTAAGTACCCCTATAGCAAAGGGTGACAGACTTAGTCTGAGTCAATGTCCTAAGACAAAACTTGAGATTGAGGAAATGAAAACGGTCCCTTATGCTTCTGCAGTTGGGAGTTTAATGTATGCTCAAGTTTGTACTAGGCCGGACATTGCCTTTGCTGTAAACATGTTGGGGAGATATGTTAGTAACCCAGGAATGGATCAATGGAAAGCAGTTAAAAGAGTACTCTGATATCTGCAAGGAACAAAGGGGCACATGTTGACATATAGGAAGTCGGATAAACTGGAGATCATCGGGTATTCCGACTCGGATTTTGGTGGATGCGCAGACACATTAAAAAGCACGTCAGGAAACATATTCTTATTGGCTGGAGGTGCAATATCCTGGAAAAGTGTAAAGCAAACACTTATTGCATCGTCCACCATGGCAGCAGAATTTGTTGCATGCTTTGAGGCATCAAACCAGGCACTATGGCTGCGGAATTTTGTTACTGGATTACGCATTGTACAAAGGATAGAAATCCCTATGAGGTTATATTGCGATAACAATTCCGCAGTGCAGTACTCTAACAGCAACAGGAGCGCGTCTAAATCCAAACACATAGACATAAAGTTTCTGTCTGTTAAAGAAAGAGTACAGATGGGTCAGATAAGTATAGAGCACATCGGTACAAACTCCATGATAACAGATCCTCTAACAAAGGCGGTTTTGCCTAAGGTTTTCCAGGAACACACCATCAATATGGTGTAGTTGATTTAGAGGATTGTTAGTTTCAGTGGGAGAGTTTGTAATAGGATCTGATGTTATATATTGCAGTATTGTGCACATTAAAGTTTATTGCAATATATATATGCTTGGAAATATTTATTGATATTTGTACTGTATTGGATCTCCAAAAGTAGGAACCATTTAAGAGTAGATATGTACGATTACAAGCCATATTACTCTTAGACCACCCTCCATAATTGGCCCAAGTAATTGATTGATTATGGTAATGTGATTACTGTTGCATCCTATTGTTCACATTACGAGAAAGAGGTCTTTAGTCCTTTATTATTATCAATCATGTACGGGGTTGTACCGTTTGCCCATTGACAATGAATATAGGGATCCCATTAAAGTTGAATATGTATTCTTGAGTAGCATATGACGGTCCAAGTGGGAGATTGTTGGAATATATTTATTTAATATATTTATAGACTAATAATAATTTGGACCGATATGCTAAATAAACATATTCGGTTATTGTCTTAAGGAAGTCCAAATTAAAAGTAGTCGAGTTAATTATTTAATTAACTAAATTGGACTTATGGGTAAAAAGGCGTTATGGGCTCAAGTGTGGTAACCGGGTTGAATTTGGGCACTGTGATGAAGAGGACCCAAATCTCAACACTTAAGCCTGAATTAATAAATCAGGGATATAAATTGAATTATCAATTTATTGGGTTATGGTCCCGGACACAAGGAAGTAACATAGGATGGGCTTTACAATGTTGGGCTTCACATTGTAAAATCTATAAATAAGGGGCTAGGTTTAGGTATTTCATCACTCTAAACCCTAATCAGAAATACGGCCGCTTCCTTAGTGTCTGGAAACCTTTTTCTTCTAATCTGATTCTGCAGGTCTCTTAGTTTCATAAACTGAATCGCCGGAGAACGTGGAATCGCTAAAGAACGCAAAAGAACGCTAGAGAATATTAGATGGATAGCAGCAGGCAAACCCGTAAGTATTCTTGATTTTCTGTTTCTTCTATTAATGAATCTAGCAAAAGGGTTTATTATTTTTCCGCGATTTGTTATATATTATTTGATGCGATTTCGGATAATATATAACAAGACTCCCATGCACTGGCGGATCTATGTAGGGGCCTGGAGGGGCGCTGGCCCCCGCTTACCATAAAATATTAGTTAATTTACATAGTTTATTTCGGGATAATAGGTATTTGTAAAGAAATTTTTAATTTCAAAATCTGAAATAATGATTGTTTTTAATAAAAATATTAAATAACGATTATTTCTAAGAAAAAATCTAAATTATTCAATAATGACTGTTTTTAAAGAAAATTTTAAATTAAAATCTTGGATAATAGTAATTTTTAAGACAAAATTTAAGTTAAAATATTTATAAATTTGAAGATATAGTCTATGTAAGTGTTTTTATTTTATTTTTTATTTAGCTTTTTTTTTTTCAATAATTTGTTTTGATTTTATTTGGTTAAATCTTTCTCTCTCAAAATTGATTATTCCTTTATATTTGTCTTCTTTTATTATTCTACATTACTGATTTGATTTAAAAGTTAATAGATATTGTAATTAAATAAATTAAAAAAGAAGGAGAAAATAAAAAACGTGAAAGAAAATAGAGATTTGAATTATATATATTTAAAAAGATAAGATTTTATTTAAATAAATTAAACAAGATGGAGAAAAAGAAGCATATGAATATTTTACTAAAATAATTAAACCATACGGAGAAAATGAAGAATAGGACCTTAAATAAATAACATTGATATCCCAAATTTAAAATTAGTAAATTAGTTTTTATTTCAATCATATATTTTAAAATATTTTTTTAAAATATATTTTAAATAACAATATTTATTTTATTCTTTCCTATTTTATAAAATATTTTTTAAACATTTTTTAATTAGCAATATATTATGATTTTTATTTATAAAATAATTAATTTTAATTTTAAATATACTTACACTTTGTTAAACAATATATATATTGAAAATTTCAAATATTTTTAAAAGAAATTCAATAAAAAATTATTTATATTATAAATTATGTTTGATACAAAATTGATTTTATTTCTGTAAATTTAAAAATATATATATATTTTACATAATTTTTTTTATTTTATTTCATCTATTTTCAAAAATATCTTTTATATAATAAGTATGATTTTGTTATATTTTATTTTTTAAATATCTTTTAAAATAATATATTAAGAAATATTAAGTTTTATTGTTAAATATTATTTTTATATGTAATAAATAATATATTAAGATATATTAAAAATACCTTAAAGTAGTTGTATACAATGAAAAAAACATTTAAAAAAAAATGAATAAGTAGTTGTATACAATGAAAAAAACATTTTAAAAAAAATGAAATTTAAAATTGATAATGAAACCATTTCACGACGAAAGAATCGTGTAGAATGAATTTTATAAAATTTTGTTTAGCCCCCCCTTATTTTGATTCCTGGATCCGCCACTGCTCCCATGTGTCAGCATAGTCTCCATCGTATTATACTTGACGTTCCTAGCTTGTTGTAGCGTAATCTGGAACGCATTTGATATAACCTCCAGTGGGAAAGCTCTCATGACCGAAGTCCGACCAGCCAAGGTGTTGACCATGGCTTTGTCATTGGTTCTGAAAGCTACCCACTCAAACCCTTGGCCTTGTGCTTGTTTGATCACACCAAAACCCTGTGGGATGGTCAAGATACTACCCTTCTTTAAGATACCATCGAATACGGTTTGGCCATTATCGTTCACGACTTGGGCTCGAGCTTGGCCTTTAGTTACAAAGAGGATTGAGTTTGCGTTCATGACCCAATGCGGCAGTACGACAGTGTTCTGTGGATTTAAATTAGTATCACGTTAAAAAAACACTACATATGATCTAGCATAAACGAGAGAGTTATCAACTTAGAAGTGCTTACTCCTTGAATAACACCTCTAAGAGCACTGAGTCGAAGTTGAGCCAAGATCGGAAGATCATAACTGGTGAGAGTAGTGAGACGACCAAGGGTTGGCTTATAGACATCGGCCCGTGAAGGATCATCAATGTTTTCAATAAACCTCTGACTACAAATGGTTTCTTCCAAGCCATTGTCTTGGCTACCTTCATATCCACCACCTTGTTGTTGTTGTGCCTCCCTCCTAGTTGGTGGGCTGATCACCGAAAATCCTTTTCGGACTTTAATGATGTTTCCTTTGTTGTGATCACTTTGGAGTTGTTGTGCTGTCTGAAGGTCAATTTTGAATACTAGTGATAGGAGTTTTGCATCAAAACCACCTAAAAGACTTCCCTTTTGAGCTTGTTGGCCTTGTTGTCCTTGTTGTTGTCCTTGTTGTCCTTGTTGGAAACTACCAGCAAGGAGAAAAGACTACAAAATCCATGTTCTTTTAGTTGCAATGACAATAAATAGAAAGTAGATTAAAGACTAAGAAAAAATAGAGAGATAGTTTGTTAGACCACTCACTCTAGGAACTCGGTCGAGCTGGTTTTGTTGGTTGGCTATGTCAACGAGTTGAACGATGATCAATGGTTGATTACCATCGTTGTAAGCCCAAGTAGCTACTCCCGCTGGAATCCCAAACATGTCACCTTCGCGAAGACGGTCAACCTTTTGGTGCATGTCACCTAAAAATTGGCCCTGTTGGCCTTGTTGACTCTGGCCCTGCTGTCCCTGTTGACCTTGTTGGCCCTGACCCTGTTGTCCCTGCTGACCTTGTTGGCCCTGACCCTGTTGTCCCTGCTGACCTTGTTGACTCTGTCCTTGTTGTCCCTGCTGACCTTGTTCACCTTGTTGTCCCTGCTGTCCCTGTTGACTCTGGCCTTGTTGTCCACTATGGAACGGTCGGAACATTTGAGAATCCTGAAAAGTTTCAGCACAGCCAGGAACTGCTTTTCCAATTATACCATTACCTGCATGTTATTGAAATATTAGAATTTGAGCCATTCTAAGGGAAAACTATATAGTTTCGAAGGTAGAGTAAGCAAAACAAAAGATAATACCTTGAACAACATATGACAGTGTGGGCGCACTACTGAAAGTTGGCAAGAAAATGGAATCAGGTTGAATGACGTGACGGTAGACAGTCACACCAGCACACCGAAGCTGAGGCGAGTTATAGTCCCAAACCTCCGTCTCACCACCTTCAAATCTGAACCGGTTTGAGGGCTGTTGGGCAGTCAGCTGGTCGAACTGGCACTCGTTTGGAAACTGCGAAGTGCCCAGTTGACGAGCTAAGCAGCCATGGAAAAAGAGAACAAGGGCTAAAGAAAGTAATGAAACAGAACGCTTAGCCATGGTTGAGTTCTTTTTGAGATTTATGGTTGTGGTGTTTGTGTTTTGAAGTGATGGAGAGAGAGGCTCTTAGCTGTTGGTATTTATAGTGGAAAGAGTAAAGTGGGGAGTGACACGTGTGCTTACTCATTTTTGGATGAACGTCGTTCGGTTGTTATTTAGTAAGCCACCAAAAATTAATATTTATACAAATATATATATATAAATTGTTTAATGAGAATTTTATTTATATATAAAAATAATTTTAAAGGATAATTTATTATAACCATTTAACACAAATATGGAAATACTAGAGCTTTGACTCTTAAGTTTGTTATAAAAAATGTTAGTTGGAGAGATTTGTAACTTTTGGTTTCACAGATGGTTCGCAATGAAGGATATTTGGGGTTTTTTTTTTTTTATATCTGATGGGTATTATTGATAAATTTTATGGTGCGCATGGTTATTGGTAAACGTAAAATTTGGATGGTTATCGATATTTTTAATATTTCCCGGGTTATTGATAACTTATACATAATATGGAATCATAAATTTTATATGAATGGTGTATTTGTGAAAGATTTTGAGTATTAGTGTCTATGAAACCATTGAGTTTGTGTCGATATCCTTTATAACGACGATTTGCACCATCTTCTTAATGCATAAACATTGTATATCTATTTATTTACATTTTTTAAAGTTATTTTTATAGTTAAAAATAGTGTTTTATTATTAAATAGATAATAGAGTTATTTGAATTATTTCCACTACAAGAAATCCTATGACAAATTTTTCAATTTACAATGCATGGTTAAGATTTTCAAAATAGGTTACATATTTTGGAGTATGGTAGAAGATGTCGTAAGACTTTTTTTTATCTTTTCCATGAAATCGCAATTTTTACTAGAAAAATACACCCCAAATATGAATTTACAATGTGAATTTATTATCTACCACTAAAATCATATCATATTCTTCAAAATTTGATGTTTATTTTAGAATCATAGGTTTTTTTTAATTATCTTCCAAAAGACCATGCTCGGATTACTCAAATATCTACTTCGGACGTCTAGCACAATGATATACTTTGTGTATGACACACAAAAGAGTACATAGTACTTACAATAACCGAATTGTATGAGATGATCTTCATTTTATGAATTTTCTAATTATGATTTGGAATTTTAATTTAGGGAGAGATTTCTTTTATTTATGCATATAAATCTATAAATTTGTTGCTTTACAATTTATACCGTTGTAAAATGCTATCAATATATGTCGTTTGTGCTAGACTAAAAGTATCTTAAGAACGATATCAAATGATCAAGATTTGTTACATAAGATATTTCACCTAGATTTGTTCATAAAAATTTATTCAACATGAAAGCTTTGATGGCATGAAAAAACATTTTATTAGTACGAACCACAAGTATATTATCGACAAACGTCACTAAAATATTGATTTACTTTCATTGAACTTGTTATTCATACAAGCCTCTCTAGAATTTATCTCAAAAGAAAATAAGATGATAATATTTAAAAAATATATACTCGTATAATGGACGAGATGTATGTCAAAGATAATATATAATTTTTTTAAGTGGTAAAATTTTAACTTCAAATTGATTAGAGCAAAGTTCTCAGCTTGTATTATATAAATCGTTTCATCAGTGTCTATATTAAGAAATATTACTTTAACATTCATTTAGTGATCTTCGTTATGATAGTATGCAAGCAACACAATAATTATCCTAAATAAGTCATTTGATAAAACAACACAAGATGTTTTTCAATAGTCAATACCTTCATTCTTATTATACATATTTGTGACTTCATGTTCTAATTTTTCCACATCCCCTTTTGAGTCACTTTTAGCTTTAAGTTTTTAATTACAATCGATATATGTTTTTCATCAGTAACTAGATAAGATTCAAAATTGATATGTCTTGAATTAATTTATATTTTTCTTCATTCCAAGTTAAATATTTGTAGCAAAATCTATATGTTTAGTGGGGGGTATAAAACTTATAACCCCTATATTGGTATGAGTATTATATAAAATAAAAAATAATTGTTTGCATTCTAGATTATGTTCATTAGACCTATAAGATTTCATTTCAGTTAGACATCTTCAGAAATATAAGTGTTTCAAATTATGCTTTTAGTATGTATAAAGCTCATATGACGTTTTGGATGCTGCTTTAGTAGATACTATATTAATAAGATACATTGCATATCTTTACCATAGAATGAAGCATGTAAATATGTATAGTCAATCATATTTTAATTATTTATAGTAAGGTATGGTCTCATCATGTACTATATTTATACTGGATGTATTTGATATGCATTGACAAGCTATATTATCATCATCTAGGTAAATAGCAATGAAACATGATATCTTTCACATGATCTATCGTTACAGTATAGTACTTACAACTGTAGTAGGATCTGATGAACTTAATTATTTTTGTTATAAAATATTAGTAGGTACCCATATCTCCAAAGTTCATTTATAAATTATAAAATAATTTTAAACATTTTATGATGCATACATAATTTTTTTCAAATGTCTATATAAATATTTTTAAGACTTATTTCATCTTGTAAATCTTAAATCTTAATTATTTGGTATTTTATTCAATGCATTTGACACATATTTCAAAGTTGGAATAATCAACTCGAGCTAATATGTCTTTAGTTTCAGATTCTCATTTCTTTTAGAAATATGATTCAAAGAATTATGCCAAGGGTATGCTAAACTTTCATATATCCATTTAAGTTTAGATGAACTTATTTGTATTGTCTCATTCTAATTGATAGTTGTGTGCATTTTATATAAATTATCATTATATAATAATGGATATTGTATAAATGGATATTTTATTGTCTATGAAGTTTTTTTTGAAGTCTATCCTACAAAAAAAACGTTAGTGGTTTCTATTAACCAAACTTATATGTACTTATGGGAATTCAAACTTCATTAATCTTGAATATACCATGAATTCGAGCTTATAATGTTTAGTTATCCATGACTTTTATTAAATACCACATACTGGTTAAGTGTATGCTCGAAGTAACTCAAAGCAAAATCTTTTGTTTAAATCGATCTCCTATATTAATTCGATCTTTTATATTAATTATAATTTCTATATTAGTTAGATATTCTATATTTATTAGATCTTCTATATTAAATAAATTTTATATTGATTTGGTCTTATATATTATCTAAATTTTATAATAATTATGTATTTTATATTAATTAGAATTAATATATTAGGAGTAATCACAACCGTATTATAAATAGAATAAGATATGAATTTTGAAAAGTATGAGGAAACTCTTGAACAGTATATTTCCAAAATGAGTGAATTAAATCTAGTTTTTGTGAGATAAGTAAGGTAAGAGATAAACACTGAAGAGTGGATTTTGTGAATCATGTCATCTTTTATATTAAGAGTGATTCAATCCTTTGTGTTTTAGAGTATTTATGTAACCTACTTATTAATATACAGAATGTTCGTTGTTCATGGATGTAGGATTATTTCCACAACCCGAACCATATTAAATCTGTCATGTGTGCTTGGTTTTATTTATTATTTCTTTTATTTGTTTATCGTCATGAATAGTGTTAGTCGATACATTGGTTTTTGCCTCGATCGAACAATGGTTTTACCCCCAACAAGTAGTATGGTGAGCGTAGAGCAACAATATAAGAAGTAGATTTATCACATATATAAAAGTTGAAGAAGTAAATCTCACTTCGAAACCGAAAATGCATGAAAGATGAGTCCAAGAAGCTTAGCCTAGAAATAATTGTTGGATCTAATGATTTCAACCTCTATGGAATTAATGTTGAGGCTTACCTAGTACAGAAGGGATTGGCCACTATTACTAATAATAAATATACACAGGTTGATGTTGTGGTACTATCTAAAGCTCATAATACCCTTACATCGATCATGGGAGATGAAGTGCTACAAGATGTATCTAAAAATCCTACATAAATTGGGATATGTAATCGGTTGGAGGCGATGTACATAAAGAAATCATTGGCAAATATATTATATATGAAGAAACAGATTTACACGTTATCTATAGAAAATAGCATAGAGATCCAAAGGTACCTAGATGATTACAACTGAATAATACTCGACTTGAATCCAGTTCGTGTAAAAGTGGAGGATGAGGACCAAAAAATCATCCTTTCAAGGTTTCCTTTGGAAGAGTATGAATACTTGGTGGACAACATACTCTACGAGAAATACTCCTATATGATGGCCGAAGTAAAAACGTCTTAAAATTTAATGATCTTCAAAAGAGTAGTGCTTTAAAAGGTAACTCTGAAGGGAAAGAAATGAGTGTGATTGGTCGATCAAGGAAAAGTGATTCAAATGAGACGAGAGGACAATCTCAATTAAAGTTAAAACATGTTGGTATAGTTTTAAATAATCGGTTGTACATTTAAAAAGAAATGACATATCAGTTGAAACTGTCCAAAGAAGAGAAAATGAAACAACTATAAGAAGAACAGTGCCAGATATGTTGTAATGGCGTCTGATGATTGTAATTACGTTAATGGTTTAATGATTTCTTAAAATTCTAGATATAACAATAAATGGGTGCTGAATTTGGGTGCATAAGCATTAATTGAGAGAGTAATTAGCAATGGAATATATGTTCACGAAGTTAAACGTAACCTTCTTTCTATTGGGATGTTAGATAATGAAAAATTTCCTATAGGGGTAGAGATGGTAGACTTAGGGACTTACGAGGATCCTTTTTTTATATGAAAACCAATAGGATTAATGTGTGTTAAATCTTTAGAGTTCTGTACTCGTAAGGGGTGTGTCTACTATGGTAAATGATTCTACCATGTTGTGGCATCATTACTAGAGGAATTTAGATGAGAATGGACTCAATAAACTAAGTAAATATGAGTTGTTAGATGGTACAACAGTTTAAATTCTGAGATTTTATGAAAGATGTGCATAAAATAAGAGCAAGAGGGTAAAGTTTCCACCCAACAACCATGTATGCAATGAAGTACTTGATTATGTTAATTCAGACCTTTGGGGTCCAACACGGAAACTTCCATAGGTGGTGCAAGTTACTTTATGTCATTGATTGATGACTATTTCTAGAAAGTACGTGTTCTACTTTTAAACACCAAGGATGAAGCATTTTTTGTCTTTGTGAACTAGAATATTTTGGTAGAGAATCAAACCTGGAGTTCAGATTAATATTATCTTGGATTATGTTAACAAGGATTTCATTAACTATTTCTCAAAGTTTGTAATTGCTAGACACTAAAACATAAGAGGGAGTACCCAACAGAACGGGCTTGCTGAGAAAATAAATCAAACCCTGTTTAAACGAGGTAAATATTTTCTTTATGTAAGTGGTATGGGTTGAAGATTTTGGGGAGAAGTCGTGACAATAGATGCATATATCATTAACAGGAGTCCATCTACGAAGCTTAACTTTCTTTCTCCTCAAGAAGCTTGGATGGAAATAAGCCTAAGTTGGAACATTCAAGAGTGTTCAAATGTGTTGGTTATGCACATGTGAAACAATATAAGCTTAGGCCAAGAGCACTAAAATATATGTTACTCGGTTATCCCGAATGAGTAAAAGGGTATAGGTTATGGTACCTTGAACCCGAACATCAGAAGGTTTCGTTAAGTAGGGACGTGATTTTTAATGAAGAGGATATGTTATTAAAGAAGGTAGCAATAACTCAACCAAGCATTTCTGGTAATCGATGTGAAGTTGATGATTGGTCATATCTACAAAGTGAATATGAAGACGCTTATGCCAAAAAATATTTTGGGCTTGGTTTCGCTTCAGATTTCACGAAGGAATTTAAATCACTATATGAGTATGAAGCTAGGCGAGGGTCTGGTATTCTAGGTACTTCAAATGATCAGATGAAATAAAATTATCTTGATAGTTATCAGCTTGTGAGGGATAGAGTATGAAGACCAATAAAATAGCCGTAGAGGTATGATCTTACCAATGTAATTGGTTATGCTTTATATATTTAAATGAAGAGAGATATTCTTAAACATGAAACATATCACGATGCTATCAAAAGATGTGATAAATAAAAATGGCTCACTTCCACGAAAAAACAATTGAGGTCTCTCAATAAGATGAACATCTAGATCCTTATGAAGCAGTTGAAGGTTCAGAATCTGGTTGGAAGTAAATGAATATTCAAGAGGAAGCCATGCATTCCTGGTATTGAGTGACCTTGATACAAGGCTGGGATCGAGGCAACGAGGATACTTGGTATTGAGATAAAAGAAAAGAAAAGGTCGAAGGCGCATTTATATATATATATAAATTTCTAAGGAGTTTCTCGATGTCCGAAGCAAAAGCGATTGGAATTATTATAGGAGATATTAAGATGCTGATATGGGATAGACTACGAGGATACTTGGTATTGAGATAAATAAAAAAAAGGCCGAAGGCATATTTATTTGTACCTTAAAAACAATTCCTAAGGAATTTCTCGATGTTTGAAGCAAAAACGATTGGAAATATCATTACTTACCAATTTAAACTCAATGCCACTTAAGCACCAAAGCATAACATAAAAATAAGTATATGTTGGGGATACTTTATGCCAAAGTCATTGGTAGATTATTCATGTTATGATTTACATACGACCTGACATTGCCTACGCCATAAATGTTTTGAGTAGATACATTTCAAATCCGAGAAAACCGCACTGACATGCACTCATTTGGCTCATGTGATACCTGAAGGGTTCGACTACTGTAAGATTATGTTAAAGTTAGAAATATATGGGTGACATATTGTTGAAATTGTATGCGGAATCCGATTATACATACGCTTTTTACCTGAGGAATTCTACTTTGACTTATATGTTTATTGCGCTTGAATGTGTGGTTAGTTGGAAGTTTTATACACATAAGATCATTGCGTTATCTTCTATAATAGTTAAGTATATAGATATTACGGAAGCCATGAAGAAAACTATTTGGTTAAAGGGATTGTTGAGTGAACTCATTTGTGTGGAGCAAGATGTGATTCTGTTCTTTGATTACCCTAGTGACCTTCATTTGATGAAAAAATAGAATTTAAATGAGTGAACTAAAAATCAATACATTAAGTTGTTCTTCATCTGAGACGTGGTGGAGAAGGAAAAAATAAAGATTGCTAGCAAAGAAAATCATTCGGATGCTTTGTCCAAAGTATTGTCGATTTCAAATGTCATATACTGCATGTAACTGTTGTAAGTCTGGGATGCGGGTGAGCTAGTGTCTAACGTGTATAAGAGTGGGTGCAACAGATTTTGGAGTTATTATAAGCTGAAATGGAGAATTATTAAGTGTAGGCTAGAAGAAAGTGGAAGTAGAATATTTTATTTGAGAGATAAACACTAAGGATAGAGTTTGTGAAACACGTAATTTTTTGTTATAAAGAGTGACTCAGTTTTTTGTATTTGAGAGTCTTTTCGTAATATACTTATTAATAAAAAAAAGTGTTCGTTTCTAATGGATGTATAATTATTTTCACAATCCAAACTACATTAGATATGTTTTGTGTGTTTGGTTTTTTTATTTTTTTATTTTTTTATTTTATTTTTAACTGTTTTGGAGATGATAAATTATTTTCTACAAAAAATTGGCTAATCTATACATCAGTATTTGTCTCGATTAAACGGTGGTCCAAAAATTCTTTTATCTATTTATTTTTTTAATTTTTTTTTGTAAACTATCGAATTGGCACAAAAAAAATAAACAAATTATATTTTGCATAATATTTAAACCATGAATTTACTTTAAAAGAAAAATTAAAAAATATACAGGTTATATGATATTACATGAAATCATTAAAATTTAAATCATATGATCAAATATATCGACCATTAAAAAGGGCCCTACCATAATTTGGGTAATGCATAATTTAAAGAGAACAACAACAAAGATCATGACCAAAAACATCATGAAGCTTTATCTACTTTGGACACTTATCTTTCTACTTTGGATAACTGAAGAACAGAAACCGGCAGGACTAAAAGACAATTCACGTGACATCTTTGCAAAATGCGACCATCCTACGCCGTTTGGAAGACAATTGTGCGGTTGCATGCCATTCTAGAGAAAGTACAAAGTTTCACAATTTTCAACGCAATATGGATAACATCTAGAGGTGTCTAATGGTTCAGGAACCACGGTTCAAAGCTGACAACCCGTTTAAGAACTGGTGGTCTACCTGCGAAACTGGCCCATTAGGACTGCAACCTGGCAGGACCGCAACCCGCCAGGACCGCAACCCGCCAGGACCGTATAAGGAGCAACCCGCCAGGACCGCAACCCGCCGAGACCGCAACCCGCCGAGACCGCAACCCGGCAGGACTGCGAAACCACGGTTTATTTGTAAGAAACCACGGTTTATTTGTAAAAAACCGGCGGTTTATTGGTAAATATTATGCTGATTTTATTTATTTTATAACCAAAATGTTATATTTAAAAAATATTGAGATTGAATATTATTATAGAATTATTATTACATTTTTGTTAATATTAATTTGTTTTGGTTATTAATATTTTAAGTATTGTAATTATTATATAGTCTAAAATTTTAAATATTACTTATGTTATTATCATATTTTGAATATTATTATGATTATGTTTTTATATCTAATACAAAGCAAAACTATATCTTATCATGTTAAAATATTACAAATTCTATGGTTATAATTTTAATATTACATTTTGAATTTTATTATTGTGATTTGGTTTTGAATATTACAAGTGTTTGGTTTTATTTTTTAAACCAAAATCATATTTTATCATGCAAAAATATTACAAGTTATATTGTTATAATTTTAATATTACATTTTAAATTTTATTATTGTGATTTGGTTTTAAATATTACAAGTGTTATTTACTATTTTTAAGTTATATTGTTATAATTTTAATATGACATTTTGAATTTTATTATTGTGATTAGGTTTTAAATATTACAAGTGTTATTTATTATTTTTAAGTTATATTGTTATAATTTTAATATTATATTTTGAATTTTATTATTGTGATTTGGTTTTAAATATTACAAGTGTTATTTATTATTTTTAAGTTATATTGTTATAATTTTAATATTACATTTTGAATTTTATTATTGTGATTTGGTTTTAAATATTACAAGTGTTATTTATTATTTTTAAGTTATATTGTTGTAATTTTAAAATTACCTGTTGAATATTATTATTGTGATTTGGTTTTAAATATTACAAATGTTATTTATTATTTTTTAAACCAAAATCATATTTTATCATGGTAAAAGATTACAAGTTATATTAAAATATTTAATATTACAAATGCTAAAATATTACAAGTCATATTAAAATATTTAATATTACAAATGCTAAAATATTACAAGTCATATTAAAATATTTAATATTACAAATGCTAAGATATTACAAGTTATATTAAAATATTTAATATTACAATTGCTAAAATACATTTTTTAGTCTCTTGTCGCTAACCACTTTTTTAAGTCGCAAAACTTTCTCAACAGTAGCTGCAATTTGTAATGGATCTCCCAAAACTTGTCCTCGAGTCTCACGATTAACCTTACTTAACGCAGCAGCAATCAAATCGACCATCTTCGTCTTCGTACTAAGACTTTGTTTAGGAACAACGGTCTTACTCTTAGTCTTGGTTATAGTTGGGTGTTTGACACTTCGTGTCACCTTGTCGACCATTTTAGAACTAAAATTTGGTTTGGCGGTCTTACTAACAGTCGTACGTGTAGTACTAACAAGTTTGAAGTTTCGCCTCTCCTTATTAGAAATTTTCAAACTAAAATTTTGTTTGAGAGTCTTACTCATATTCGTAGGTTCAGTAGCACATTTGATGCGTCGTGTGATCGGATCCCTCTCGGGTGGAGGAGACATCATAAAAGAAGAAAATTCCGAAAAATCAGTTTTCGGAGTTGCTTGTCCTAACCTGTTGTTGAAGCCACAAGACGGCATTGGAAATAGGAAATGAGAACAAATAATAACTAATACAAACTAATAAAAAATTTTTTTCGAAAAAAAAATCTAACTATTTCGAAAACAGAAGTACGATATGTAAAATACAAAAGTTAAGCTTAATAACAAAATCTAGAACAAGTTGAGAGATTTAGAGAGTTTATAGTAGATTTAGAGAGTGTGTGAGGTTGGAGTTGGGGTCTCCTCTATATATAGGGGAGACCCATATTTTTTTTTTTGAAAAAACCGATTTTTTTTTTCGTCCGGGGCATCCGGACGGTTTCGCCCGGACGCCCGGACAGGAAAATCGGACCATCCGGATATCGATCCGGATGGTCCGGTTGGAACCGGGGCATCCGGACGGTTCGCCCGGATGCCCCGGATGACCAACGGCTAGTTCAAACGAACTAGCCGTTGGATGAACCGGGGCATCCGGACGGTGCATCCGGATGCCCCGGTTCATCCAACGGCTAGTTCGTTTGAACTAGCCGTTCGCGCGGACCATCCGGATGGTTGGCCGGATGGTCCGCTTGATGACGTCACGGATGACGTCAGCAATCTGTGACTGATTTTTAAAAAAAAAATATATTTTTTTTTATAAAAAATTTAATTTTTTTTAAAATGTAAGCATTTTAAACTATTAAAAATAATCAAAACTTTATATATAGGATTTCGCGCACTAATATTTTAAAAAAAAAAATTAAAAAAATTATTTAAATAGGAAATTCGAACTATTATTTTAAAAAAAATAAAAATCTATAAATAAATTTTTCGAACTATTAGTTTTTAAATAATTTTAGTACTTTTATGAAAAAAATATATATTAAATTCTCTAGATTAATGAAAGAAATTTTATATTATAAACCCTTTTTTTTTCTAGTTTATTGAAATAAATTTTATATTATTAGCAAGTTAATTTGGAACATAATAGATAGTTTATATTGTTGTTGATGTTAATCTCCTAAATAAATATATTTAATTAATTATATTTAATTATGCCATCATAATATAATTTCTTTTTAGGAACCAAATTACAGATAGTTAATTGAAACACATTTGGTATTTTTGAATTTATTTCACAATCAAATTACATGTGTTTATGCAATTGGAACATAATCCAAATTTATACAATTTTTAAAACTTTAAATTTATACTTCAAAAATTAAATACTTCAAATATTAAATTTATACTTCAAATGTTGTAAATTTGTAATCAAAATACAATTAGATGTACTTATTTTATTTAATATCTACATAATATTAAATAAAATATCTTAAATACATAAATATAATTAGAAAGAAAACGTATCAAAATCAAATTACAATTATTTTTTAAGAATGTAATGGATGATTATAAAATTTCGATTAAAATGATAACATATTTAAATTAAAATACATGAAATAAAATAATTAACTCAATTATTGAAATTAGATCCAATTAAACACTTACAAATTAATTTTAAATAACATTATAATATATTCTGATAAACTGTTCTTAAATGGTTAAATGGTTTGGCTGATGGTTTGAACTGATAAACGGCTCTTAAATGGTTCGTCTGGTGGTTTGAACTGGCGGTTTAACTGTGAAACTGGCCCATTACGACTGCAACCTGGCAGGACCGCCAGACCGTCAGGACCGCATAAGAGCAACCCGCTAGGACCGCAACCCGCCGAGACCGCAACCCGCCGAGACCGCAACCCGCCAGGACTGCAACCCGTGGTTCAGACTTAAACGGTGCGGGTTGGTGCTGGTTCAAACCGTTTGACACCTAACATCAATTCGGCCAAAAAGACAAGCATTAATTTCGATCTCGTTTTTATCCGAGAAAATATTCACGGGAATATTCGTTCTATTTACGAGAGTGAGTTTTTGAAACTAAAATTTAATTATCATATAATTTATCTTTATAAGTGAAAACTTTTAAGTTCGTAAACTGAATTTTTTGTTCTAACAATTTACATTACTATTATTTTTATAGATTGTTATGGTAATTTATATTTATATTTTCTATAGGCGTTAGATTGAAAATATAAAAATATTTTAAATGGTACTGTTATAAATATATAACGGATTGAAATAATTATGATTCGATTTATGGCACCACGAATAATTAAATTTTTTTAACGAAAGATATTAGTTAGATTAATATTAGAGTTAGATGGAATATAGTTGATGATTCTATTATTCCAATATAATTGTAGTTTTTGTGGGTATGAGATTATTGGATCGTAATAGCAATAATAAGTCGATAAAATTAGAAGAGAATAAGTTGTATTACGAAAATATGAATTAAACATCTACTATTTTGTCCACGTACATTCAAACGTACTTAACAGTAGAGATCAAAGAGAAAAAAGGTGTATCACATTGTCTTTTACATCTCTTGTTTTACTTTTATTTTCAAACTTAAACACTAGTTTCCGGTTGTTTTACTCAATCCATAAGGAAAACCTAATCATCATTCTTTTAGGTTATCATTCGAACACAGTACTTGTATTTTTTTAGGTTATCATTCGAACACAGTACTCGTATACAACTGCTTCAATATTAAATGCTTTGTCGTTTACAAAACAAAACCCTAAATGATAACTATGTATATTGAGTATGTTGAGATTGAGCTATGAAGTTTCGATCCTTTTGAACTATATATTTGATATTTATATATGCATGTATATTGAGATTGAGCTGTAAAATTTCGACCAATTTGGTCTCTACAATTGGTATCCTAGTTTTCTAGTTGAGTTATGAATATTAATTGAATAAAAAGTATTCTTCTGAATCGATTTATGGTTTTATTCGATTTTGGGAAAGGAAAACCATAAATATATTGAAATTATTTAATTTACATTAGGGATTATAAGTATATGGGATAACATAATAACATAATTCAGAGTTTTTATTTTTTGTAATTGATTGCATGTTTAAGATGAACGGTGAAGCTTGACTAAGGAATTTAGGTCAGATTCTAAATAAAATATGCATTTTTACGATTCAAAAAATTAGAAGGTTCTCGTGGCAAGCTCTTTTTTCACCTTCATGAGTTTTGGGTTGCGATAATGCATCAAGGCACTGTCGTAACACCACAATGACGATATGTATGACGTTCCTAACATGAGTTTTGGATTACAATAATGCATCAAGGCACTGTCGTAACACCATAATGACCATATGTATGACTTTCGTGCCTGAGACATTAGGTTTGGTCGCCATTGATCGGTTCAGATATTGTTGGAAGCAAATCACTAGTGACTCTGATATTATCCGAAGGCCATTCCGGACTGATCAAATAAAAGTCCATGGATGAACAATAGTTTGAGTGGAACAATGACTCAGCTATGTGCCTAGTACCTTATTTCTTGGGCTCATGGGCTCAAATAATTGACCCGACTATAAGATCTGACCCGCACGACCCATAGGTTATAGAAAAATAGTATAAATACCCCAACCAACATCATTTCTAGAGGTCAGACTATTTGAAAAACATTACATATAAGGACACACCTCCTTCCTCTCACAATCTCTTACAAAAATAATTAATATTAACTATAAAAGGTATAAGACCCAAATTTACCCTTGAATCAAGTTTTACCATCACCAAATAGGCGACTACAATGGGAGCTACAGGTACCTGAATAACTCTATTTGAAACCTTGATTGTAATACGAAGGTCATAAATCTTTAAGATATAGATCTCAATATGTAGGAAATGTTTCCTCATGAAAATGAAGTAATAAGAGATAAAAATGAGCATGCTAATATGTCTCATGTCAATCATAATATTGAGGAAAGACCATTCATGCAAGAGGAACGAAATCAGCTGAGGGATGAGATTGAAGCTTTGAGGGCCCAAAGGTAGGCAAAAATATCGTTGAAAGAAAATTCTGATGCGGGAGGTATATCTACAGATGATCAGTCCTCAAAAGTTTATAGTAATCTTAAAAAGGCACATCGAGCAAAACAAGTAAAGAGTACATCAGATTCTTCTGATAGCTCAATCATTGCTTCTAAGTCTGAGTGGTCTTCTCATCTAGTAGTGAGCAGGGTCGTCAGAAAAGAAAATAAGATTAACCAAGAAACATTTGAGGAAAAATGACATATAGGGAAAAATAAAAAAGAATAAATATGAGGGAAAAATAAAGGGGTCGACAAATCACTGTATTGATCAATTCTTGAGTGATAGATTTGTTATCCAATACAAACCAGTTATATTTACCACTCATGATGAATATACAGTATTTAGCCGTAACCATAATTGGAGGCAATCACCATTGTCCTAAAAAATACTCTCCGGACATCTTCCCAGGAGGTTTGACAGTTCCAAAATGAAGATGTATGATGAGAGTAAAGACCCTGATAATCATCTCGAGCTGTTGAAAACTTTTATATAAATTTTGATGATGATAACAAACTTTTATGCCGGGATTTCACATAAACTTTCAAAGGAAGTGCTTTAAAGTGGTATACTAGTTTACCACAATGATCAATAAAGAACTTTGATATGTTCTGGATAGCATTTCGGAGACAATTTGTGGGGATTAAGGAGCTTAAAGGTAATGGTGACACTATCATCCATTGTTCCCAAGATTCATATAAATCTCTGACAGAATACATCAACCGTTTTGTGAATACGAAGAATGAGTTGGCTGATTGTTTTGAACAAGTCGTCATTACTTCTCTAAGATAAGGTTTAAATCCGAGTGAATTGGTTGATTCAGTAACTAAAAAATAATAATGACATGGGGTGGACTTTAAAATCAAGTCAGAAAATAAATTAAAGTGGAAGAGACTAAGAAATCTAGAGTACCACGCTAAAATAATTATGCTCCAATAGCGCCAATCTCACAAGCTAGTACTCAATCTCATGGCACAATTAGTTATATGCCTAAAGATTCCAGACAAGGATCACATCGGGAAAAAATGAATTAATCAAGTCAATTCCAATAATTTAAACCCAAGTGGGGTCCATGGGTTCAACCCGAATTGTTTGCCGAACTAGGGGAGAGTGTGGCTACCATTTATGATAAAACTAAAAATGTTGTGCATTTTAGGAGACCGACACCAATTCGGTCTCCTAGAGAGAATCATAATACTCGTTTTTATAAATACCATAATGATAGGCCAGTCAATACCCAATCTAATACAAATACAGCATGAGCTGCATCACCAACTGGTCAATGAAGAAGCATAAGAGCATCTCGATAAGAAGGTGTTATGATAATTGTGGAAATATTTGATTTGGATTCAGAATATCTAGATACTGACCCAGATCTGAGTCAGGTTGGAATGATAGCAGCAAAGGCTTCTATAGTATCCGATTTGCGTAACTTTTTTGAATCCCTTACTATTTTTGGGGAGATACTGCAACTGCACCTTCAAGATGCTCAAGTAAAAGACATGTTAATAGCCTAACAACTCAGATACAGGAAAAATGCCTACCCATCTTTATCAAAGCGCTACTCCATTCATTGTCTTTGATGAAGATGATTTAAGATACATTGTTGGGCCACATGAAGATGTTATGGTAATATGGGCATATATTGGAGGAAATGATGTACGACGGATTTTAATTAATACTGGCAGTTTGGAAAATATATTGTTTCTATTATCTTACAAGCAAATAACAAATCCCTCAGTTATCCAACGTTTAAATAAGTCAATAGTAGGGTTTACTGGAAGTACGGCTGATGTAATTGGGGAATTTGAAAAATAAGTTTTATTGGGCAAATGGCCATTCAGGAAGTTGGTAAGAGGTTTGTTTGTGGTAGTTGATTGTCTGACATTTTACAATGCTATATTTGGTAGGTCTTGGCTATCCAGGATACATGCGGTAGCTTTCACGGTCCATTACTATTTGAAATATATTGTGGGAGGGAAAGTGGTCGCCGTCCAAAGTAGTCAAAGGGTAGCCCATTAATGCTATGTATCTGCTCTTGCTTCAAAATCACTGGAAGCAATAAAGGTTAACAAAGAATAACAATCGGTGGAGCCTTCTGCCAACCAAAACAAGATAGATTATCCGAAGGAGGCTCCTAGTGCGGTAATTTTAGTTGAATAGGTAGAAATTGACTACTTGGTAGAAGGTAAACATGACAGGGTCAGATTTAAACTACCATTAAAGCTAAAATATTTTTATTCTTTTTATCTAATAATTTACACATGTTTGCATAGTGCAATGAGGATGTGACTCGAGTGCCAACTATTTTGATTAGTCACAAACTATTTATTTGATATAATGTTTGGCCAGTGGTACAAAGAAGAAGATTATTTTTAAAATAAAAATCTAAAGCCATTGTCCAAGAAGTAGATTGGTTGACCAAGATGGGGCATATCAAAGAATCCCAATAACCCCTTTGGAGAACTAATCCTGTTTTGGTCAATAAAAAGAATGGAAAATGGTGTATGTGCATTAGCTTCACAGACCTCAATACAGCTTGGCCTAAAGATCCTTTCCTAGTTCCCTAGATAGATCAGTTTGTAGAATCTACATCAGGGAATAAGTTTTTTCTTTCATGGATGACTTCTCTGGGTATAATCAAATACAAATGCATCTTGATAATCAAGACCATACTACTTTTATTATCGATAGGGGGCTTCATTATTATAAGGTAATGTCGTCTGGGTTAACAAGGGTGGAGCCACTTATCAACGACTAATGAATAAAACCTTTGCTAATCAGATCGGAAGAAATATAGAAGTCTACATCGATGATATGATGGTCAAGAGTCCTAAAGAAATGGATCATATATCTGATCTCCAGGAAACTTTCTCCAACCTAGAGACCATCAATTTAAAATTAAATCCGGAGAAATGCACTTTTGGTGTCCGATCAAGTAAATTTATGTGCTATATAATAAGTGAGAAAGGGATTCAGGCTGATCCGGATCAGTTAAATGCATTGTTAGCTATGGATCCACCCCGGTATACTAAATAAGTCTTGAGGTTAACTGGAAGGTTAACAGTTTTAAACCGTTTTATTTCGAGGTCATCATACAAATATACTCAATTTTTCCAAGTCTTGAGAAATGCAAAAGACTTCAATTGGTCTCCTAACTGTGATCAAGCTTTGTCTGAAATTAAGAGTCACTTGTCCTCACCCAAGACATTTTTCAAACCTGTTAATGAAGAAATACTCTATATGTATTTGGTCGTATAAAAGTATGCTGTAAGTGTTGTGTTAGTACGAGAAGTGGATAATTTCCCTCGTCCAGTTTACTATATAAGCAAGAGTTTATTAGGAGTTGAGAAAAAGGTATTTAAAATTAGAAAATCTTGCTTTGGCGTTGGTGATAGTTTTTAGAAAGATGAGTCCTTACTTTCAAGCTCATTCAATCACAATTCGAACTTTTGTTTTCATGAAAAATGTGCTGCAAAAGGCTAACATATCAGGAAAAGAATAACTAAGTGGTTAGTTGAGCTTAGAGATTATGACATTTAGTTTGCGCCTCGAACAATAGTCAAAGCTCAAGTTGTGGCTGATTTCTTAGTAGAATTCCACTATAAACAGCCTCGTGAAGAAACATAAGTCAGTAAGTTTAAGAAAAATAATGGGTAGTCCAAACGAACGGTAGGTCTAGTACAATGGGATGCGGAGTTGGAATTTTTCTAACCTCTACTTATGGAGATATCATGCACTAGACCATACTTTTTGGCTTCAGAACATCTAATAATAACTCAAAATATGAAACAACCATAGCTGGTTTGAGGTTAGCTCATATATGTGGGGCTAAAAGAGTTCAACTAATAAGTGATTCCCAATTTCTTATCCATCAAGTTCAAGGGAAATCTGAAGCCATGAAATAACACTTGATAAAATATTTACAAGTGTTAAAAGAAGTCACCATTGGCTTTGAATGCGTTAGATATGAACACGTCCCTATATCAGAGAACGTCATGGCAGATTCCTTAGCCACTATAGCATATTCGAAGCATATCCCTGAATTCTTATGCAAGAATGTCCTTATATAGATGCAACTGCAGAAAAACAAAGTTGAAGTTGGATAAAATATGCACATATCCGATGCACTCTTTAAATATTGGGGGAATGAAATCCAAGATTTTATAACTAACAGAGTTATATCTTCGGACAAAGATTTGGCTAAGAAAGTGAGATATAAAGCTTGTGGTTTCCTAGTCTTGAGGGGAGTTCTTTATAAAAAGTATTGTAGTAGACCTCTACTGCACTGCCTCAGATTGAATGAGGCCCAAAGTGTTCCATCAAAATTGCATGATGGACAAGGATCAATACATTGTGGTTATAAAGTTTTAACTAGAAGAGTCTTGATGGCATGCTATTATTGGCCTATTATCATGGCAGATGCTAAAGACTTGGTCAAGAGATGTGATCATTGTCAAAGATATGGAAATTTCATTCATGTACTAGCAGTCCTCATGGAACCAATATCTGAACCTATATCATTTGATAGATGGGGACTTGATTTGGTTGGGTCACTCCCAATGGCTTCAAGGGGTTATTGTACCATAATTGTAGCAATAGATTACTTCTCCATAATTAAGGGAGTCATTAAATTTATTCTCTCCAACATATGTTGCCAATTTGGAATTCCTAAACGTATCACCACAGATAATGGACCTCAGTTTGATAATATGGATATGTTTTGTACATCTAAATGAATTCAACATTGTTTTTATTTGTTTCATCCACATGCCAATGGACAAGTTGAAGTAGCAAATCAGATAATTCTCTCAGGTTTAATTTTTTTAGAAGGAGTTGCTGGCAAATGACCGAGTTACTTGCAAGAAGTACTATGAGCATACCCGACTACTCCACATACAACCACACAAGAGTTTCCATTTGTTTTAGTTTATGGAATAGATGCAATAATACTTATATAGGCTACTATTCCTTTCTTGAGGGTTCAAAATTATTCTGAAACCGAGAATGAGATAGCTATGAGAGCTCATTTGGATTTAGTTGAAGAAAGAGAGTGATAACACATTTAGGAACTTCACATTATAAAGGGTTGATGAGAAGCATACATGCCTCTAAGATAAAAAGAAGAGATTTCCAAGTTGGAGATAAAGTGTTGAGAAAAGTATTCATGCACACTAAGGAAAACGATTCCGAAAGTTAGCTCCGAATTGAGAAGGACGATACCTCGTATATGAAAGAGTTCAGCAAGGAAAATACATACTCTTGGATAAACATGGCAACTTGTTGAAGCATCTATGTAACATTGAGTATCTCAGGTTATATTTAGAGTGAACTTATCTTGTAAATATTTACTTTATTTTACTATAATCTAAATATTTGCGGGCATAATCTTTCCTACCCTGGTGGTGCGGGGAGGTTTTAGTAAGGTGTCCGGATTTCAGTCAATGTACTATCTTTTGTCTTTTTAAAATTTTTTGTTTTAAGTGAATCAAATGTATTAAAGACTTATTGAACACATGATGGATTAAAGGCTTATTAATTTTGTATTAAAGAGTTATTAAACATATGATGAATTAAAAGCTTATTAAACGATTTTGGCCTTCAAATGAGCGATCTATGTGTGAATCAGTTAAATTAAAGGCTTATTAAACGTTTTTTGCCTTCAAATAAGTGATCTATGTATGGATCAGGTAACTTAAAGGCTTATTAAACACTTTTTGCCCTCAAATGAGTGATCTATGTGTGAATGAATCAATTGAAGGTTTATTAAACATGTAGTATATCCAATTAGGTGACCTAGGTATGGATTGGATACATGTAACACTGATTAAGTGTTTAATTCTTTTGAAGAAAATACTTTTTAAAAATAGCTTGATCCGATTTAATATGCACAAATATGGTTTTATTATGTTCAAAATACTCAGATATTAATGAAAGTATAACAAAAGAGACAAGGGAAAAATAATAAGTAAGTGAAAGTTGAAATGACATGGAATACGAATAGGATCATAAAAGAGTTCAATCCACGTTACAAAATTCCTCATAAAACACAAGGACTTGTACATATTTTTTAGAAAATATGATATTAAAACAACAAAATGCCTTGCATACTCCAAGGCCTTTGATTCAGAATACCAACACAGTAAAAATAATTAACCTTATGGCTCATTCTCTTCGGCTTTCTAATCAGCATTACCTTCATCTTTCTCCTCTTTATCATCACTTGAGCCATCCTCAACTTCATCATCAGGTCCGGAGTCATACGAAGTCATGCTGAATTTATCCCTTTGTGCCGTAGTATAGAAGGGCATTTCGTCATCCGACACAAAAGTCCACAGTTTCCCAAGGCACCGCTTGGGAAACGTTTCATGGAATAAAAGGATGATACATGATTTGACCAAATCTTCACTCCGTTCCATGGATTTCAACATCCCCTCAACATATTCATTCTTTGCAGCGGCTATATCTCGGGTATTTGTTTCTTTTAAAGAGGTGACTTCATCATCCTTTTTCTTGAGAAGATCTTGCAATTCCTTCTTCTCATTGGATAGTTGTTCCTTGGAAGTCTTCTCCTTGGTCAATGTTTCATTAAAAGGTTTAAGTTCCTAGGATGTGGTAGATTATAGTTCGGTATTGCTGGTTTGTGATTTTTATTGATCAATATTAGCTTGTTTCAAATCATACTTACTTGTTATTTTTATTTGCCCAAAGTTTCAACCTTTTTCTTTTCGGCCATGAGGGAATCCTTCAAGCCTTGATTATCAGTTTGAAGGGAAGTAATGTTTTTAGTCTCTTCTCTAACTTGTATTTCCAAGTCAACTATTGGCATGATATACCCTAAGACTACATAGCCCAAAGTATCATGCTCACTAGATACTTCAAAAGATTCACCATCGTAAATCACTGCATTGGCTATGTTGGTTGATTGAGGGAAGGTTCGTCTTTGTCAAATTCACTAAAGTACAAGTTTTCTATATCGTCCAGCTTAACATCACCTTCAGTAGCAGGTTGGTCAATAATACGAAACATTGGAGAAGAAATATAGCCATGCACCTCTTCTTGAGATGGAAGTTCAGTAGGAATTTTAGTGGGAAGAATAAGAGGAATGACCTCGTATCAAAGTATGATCTCCGAACTGATGGCCATTTTCTTCTTTTTTCTACCCTATTATCACTACCCTCTTGGTGTCTCTTGTATACTTTTTTCTTTTGATTTTTGAAGAATTTTGTGTCATTTTGGCATCACCTATTGTTATAACAACAATATTCAATAATGCATCATTAATCTCTTCTGGCAATCTCAAACTACCCACATCAAGAAGCCCTTGAGACGAATCTCCACCTTTATTTTTCTTCTTTTTAATTTTGTCAAGATAACTAAGAGCCTTATTTTTAGCGGGTAAATAAAGCTTACCATCTTTTTTCTCAGTCCGTTTGAAGATATCAGCTGCTTCGGGAGGTCTGGGAATTTGTTCCCATGTGAGCTCCCTGGTTGAGCTTGTTCTCCATAGATGGGCCTTTACCATGTTAGCTGCAGTAAATCAGTTGTGGAACCCAGTTCCCCAATTCTATGTAGCCCACTGATTGAGCTTTGAAAAAGTGGTTCGTCCCTCCTTCAAATGTTTTGAAAACATCTTTGAAAACACTAAAGATAAATCTTATGTAAAATTTTAATATTCTCATCCGATGTGAAGTTCAATATTAATATCTGATGTGAAATTTGTTATTAATTGCAGAGTATTTACCTGAACGTTTCCAGTATCTAGTTAAGGTGCTAGGATTTCATTTGAAAGTGATATTCTTTTCATTTTCCCGGGAACCACTGATGAAGAGGAATTGAGTCCTCCAAAGCTTATCAGCCTCCAACAAATTATTAACCACCTTTTAATCATTATCTATGTTAAAATAATAGAAGGGGATATAATGGTTAAGACACAAGCCACCCACAACAACAAACAGTTTCATGGATATTAGAACTTGGAAAGTCTTGAAGCAATGATGCTGGCTAATAAGGTATACCAAACATTGGGGCTTGACTGACTCAGACATAACTTTACTAAGTGAAAATATATAACTATCTCTTGTTCCAAAGGGAACCGAAGACCCTGCTTTAGTACTTTGGTATATACCACTAGTTCTTTAGTCTCTTAATTGGAGTCTCATCAGGGATGGGAATTATCACCTTGATAGACTTCGGAAATCACCATTTCTTCCTTATTCTGTCCAATTCAGCAGTGTGGGTCTACATATAAGAGATTTTTTTGAACTGCTAACAAGTACTTAACACTAACCTTGGAAATGTTAGGCCCCACTCGGTCAACCAGCCACTCCGGAAGCGTTTCGACATCATGCTGTGCTACTATTTTTTTATTTTCCGAAACTGTACTCGTGTCACTAGTATGTCCGGAAGTATCTAATGGGGTATCTTTCCCACTATCTTCCATCGTCTCCTCCATTATTTGTGGCGGTTGATCAGCCGACTTGAGTCACATCTTCTTTCTCAGAATGATAAGTTTTGATGAGAAGAATCGATGGGCTTGGATCCAAAGTAGGCAATACTAGAGACTTTACCCTTGTAGAACCTTCATTGAGTTTTTCTATCTCCGACCCCATGGAAATGAAAGGAGATGGAGCTTTACGATTGGTAACAACTTTGTTTTGGTAAAAGATGGTTCGTTTATCTGAACTAGTAGTCCTGGTTGTTCAAGATTTGTTAAATACAGAGCATGAGAAGTTTTCTTGAATAATATTGATGATCCGTGAGAAGATGAACTCATGTCCGGCTCTGATACCTTTTTTATAATCAATCTACCGGGAGAGATATGTAGTCTGACAAATATTATGGCTTCTTTTTTCTCTCTGTCTAACTCAGACAATTTAAGCCAGCCTCCTTTAACTAAGGCGGTTCTTGCTGTGAACATAAAAATCTTGAGAAATATTGGAGGAATTGAACACTTGTGAAATTTCTAAGATTCTCTCTTTAGATTTGAAATTTGAAATTTTTTATTACTCTAGTATTAGAATAGTAAAAAAATCATACTTATATAACAAAAGAGTCTACTTGTGTACTTTATCTAGAGGAGGTGAATCAACTAAGTGATTATTAAAGTCTATTAACTATAACCTCATTAATTTTGGAAATTTAGCTGCAAGTACCTAAGAGAAAATGACTAGTAGGTCCAACTAGAAACTGACACATGTCACAGAGGATTACTAATAAAGTTGCGACCTTTGGATTGATCGATAGACCCTTCAAATTCATTTCGAAGGTAGATCATACGTTATTCATCATGGTTAGCTCTTCCAAAGATTTTTTGAAAGAACTAAGGGGCTATATGTTCGGTCGAATATCGCTGGAAGCATATCACCAGTGATTCTGATATTATCCGAAGGACATTTAGGACAGATCGAATAGAAACATTATGGATGAACAGTAGCTTGAGTGGAATAATGAATTAGATATGTTCTTATCACCTTATTTCTTGGGTTTGGGGGCTCATGATCCTATCACTTCTTTGGATATGATTCTACGTCCTAGCACATCGGAACTTCGTCTTCCTCCTCTAAATCCTGCAATCACTATCGCACTTCAACCATTTACCGATCTTGACACTGCTGCAAATGCACTTGCTTCCTAAGTCGAAGCGTCTCAAAACCATCTAAAGAAATTGGCCAAAAATATGGTTTATTACAAAGAAGCTTACGAGGCTGAGAAATTTTTTAGAGAAGATTTGTACGAGAAAGTAGTTGATCAATTTCATATGTACGAAGTAGCAAGATTCGAGCTCATAAAATATGCTCTTTCCATGAAGAATCATCTGTGAATCACATGCATAGTTGATACAGAATTACTGACGAACTCTCATGAGGCAAAATTCAAAAAACTCAAGGCTAATCATGCTACTGAACTGGGCACTGAAAAATCCAACTCCACTGAGCTTCGAAATTCTCTCACTCTTTGTGAGACAAAAAATAAAGAGCTAATCGATGAGATAACTAAAATGAAAAAGGATTTCGAAGTGGAAAAAGCTGTTGTTGTAACTGTTACAGAGGCTGAGCTTTCAAAAGACATTCAGACTGTTATTAACGTCGGAAAAGAAGATGCAAAAATTTTCCTTCTTCGAGAGCTTTACGCTGCTTATCCAAAAAATCGACCTTATAAGTTTTTGGAATGATATTCATGAAGAGAAACTCCGAAGTGAAGCTTTCGACCCTATTCCTGGTTCATCATCCTCAAAAGATGAATCGTCCGAGGAGGAAGAGTCCTCTGATTAATTTTATCACTTTTTTGTCTTTGTTAGATTAAGAAATTTATTTTTGTACCTCAACAAATTAATCTAAATGACAAACTGTTTTTTGTATTTTTTCATTCTCTTTGCATATTATTCGATGGTAAATTAAAAAAAATTACAAAATGTAAACTTACCACTTTAAATACCTTAACGGAATTGGTGAATATAGTAGCTCTTCGAAAAATTCTCAGTGAGTTGTTAAGCTTTGGTAGCTCTTCGAAAAATTCTCACTGTGCTATTAAGCGTTCACTTCGAAATAAAAATGTAATATAATTATTAAACATGGTTGTTTCTTCGAAAAGTGTCATAAACACTTCATAACATTCTACTTTTAACCAATTTCAAAGATGATCAGTCTCTGATAATTTGTTAAGATAGTATTAAAAAAGGTGTAAACAACCATTGGCCAAAAACAAACTTTATTGATAATATTGAGTATGTACACGACGCCTCGTTAAAACCTTCCTGGGCCAACATGATAATAAAGAGTGCGCCATTCAAAAGCAAAAAATTCTAAAATAAAAAAAAACACATCTACTCCCAGTAAAGCTTCAAGTGTTGAATATCCCACGGATGTTGAAGCATCTTCCCTTCGAAATCACAAAGACGATAGGATCCCGACTTAATTCTTTCAACAACCTTATAAGGCCCTTCCCAATTCAGAGCCATTTTTATGATGTTTTTCTCTTTTGTGTGCAATAAAACTTTTCTCAACACCTTATCACCTTCTTTAAATTCACTTCTCTTCCACTTCGAATCATATCTATTTCTCATAAGAGTTTGATAATGAATTACATTCAGATGAACTCGAACTCTTTTTTCCTCAATCAGATCCAAATTAGCCCTTCGAACTTCATCATTAGACCTTTCAGAATATTGAGTTATTCTAAAAGATGACATCGTAGATTCTATAGGGCTGACTGCATCCATTCCATATGACAAAGCAAAAGAAGTATCTTCTATAGCCTCTCTAGGAGTTGTTCGAGAAGCCCAAAGTACCTCTTGCAAATAGTTTGGCCATTTTCCTAGTGCCCCCGTCAAATTATATTTGAAGCCATCTAAAATTGTTCTATTTGTCACTTCTACTTGCCCATTGGCTTGAGGATGAAAAGGCGTCGAAAAACATTGTTGAATTCATTTAGAAGTACAAATGAAGCAATCTCCTTGTTCTTAAACTGAGGGCCATTATCTGTTGTAATCCTTCGAGGATCTCCAAAACGACAACAAATATTGTTCACAATAAATTTGATGACATCATTTGCTTTTCTTCCTGATAGCAGTTCTGCCTCTGCCTACTTTTTAAAATAATCAACCGCTACAATTATCATTTGTCTTCCTCTAGAAGGCATCGACAAAGTTCCCACCAGATCAATTCCCCATTTATCAAATGGTATTGCCTTAGATATAGACATAAGCGGTACTGCTGCTCTGTTAATAGCATTGGAAAATCTCTGACAAGTATCACAACTTCGAACTAAATTCTTGTCATCGTTCATGATTGTAGGTCAATAGAACCCTGAAAGTAAAACTCGACGTGATAGAGCTTTAAACCCACAATGAGCTGACCCTTCACCATCATGCAACTCTGATAATACTTTTTGTGATTCTTGTTTGCTTAAACATCGTAACAGTGGCCTGCTTAATGCCTTTTTATACAAAATTCCATCCAATATTATATATCCGAATGCTTTACTTCTCAACTTTTTGGCCAATTATGAATTTTCAGGTAGTATTCCTTGAGTCAAAAAATTAAGGATATCTAATCACCAACTGCCTCGGATTTCACCAGTCGTAAAAAGTTCTTTTATACATTCACATTGGCTAGATTGAGTAGCAATTGAAGGATTTTCTTGTAGTAAAATCCAAGGATATTCTTCCTTGTAAGCTCCGTTTGCTAAAGAATCAGCCACCATGTTACTTCCTCGCCCAATATATTCCACAACAACTTTGTCAAACAGAAGCATTAAATTCCGAAGTTCCCGAAGTTTGCCAATCTTAAACCTACTTAAGAACCATCGTTGGAGCTATTAACTGAACCCCATCACTGCATCCTGAAGCACTAGAGCCTCAATATGTTCGGACAACCCACCTCGAATCAACAAGTATGACTTCTTTATTTTCTTCCTCCTCTGATCGGCATGAGTGGAATTCAACAAAACAATCTGCCAATGCTTGCGCCTTTAATGTTGTTCGAGGTGTAAACAAGATATCATAGTCCCCCAACTCCACTGACCATTTGGTCATTCTCCCCGAAATATCAGGTCGATGTAAAACATTTTTTTAAGTGGAATGAAGTTCAGACTTCAATAGTATGAGCTTGAAAATGTGAACGCATCTTCCTAACACCAATCACCAGCATTAATGCTATTTTTTCTAATATCATATATCTCTTTTTTGCTGCCACAAAACTTTTACTAATGTAATACACCGGCTTCAGAACTCCTGAATCTTCACTGATTAACACTGCGCTTAGTGCAAAATCTGATATCGCGATGTACAAAAATAATTTCTCCCTATTTCGAGGCTTTGATAAAATCTCTGGCGATGACAACATATTTTAGTATTTATGAAACTGCTTCACATTCCAATTTCCATTCAAACCTGGTGGGTCCTCGTAACACTTGAAAGAAAGGAAAGCATTTGTCAGAAAATATAGAAATAAATCGATTAAGTGCTGCTAACCTTCCTGCCAGAATTTGTACTTCTTTGATTGACCGAGGAGAATTCATTGTTATCAAAGCTTTCAATTGTTATGGGTCAGCTTCTATTCCTTTTTCACTGATGACAAAACCCAAAAACTTCCCTGATCAAACTCCGAAGGTGCACTTCTCATGATTTAATTTCAACCAGATTTTCCTTAAATTCAAAAAATCTTCCTCTAAATCATAAAGAAGTATTTCATCCTTTGAGATTTTTACTACCATGTCATCTATATATACCTCCATATTTCTTCCGATATGAGTAGCAAAAGCTTTATTCATCAACCTCTGATAAGTGGCCCTAACATTTTTCAATCCGAAGGGCATCATCCTATAACAATTCAGGCACCTATCAGTTATAAAAGTTGTGCATTCTTGATCTTTTGGATCCATTTAGATTTGATTATATCCTGCAAAAGCATCCATAAAAGTTAAAATTTTGTTTCTTGAAGTAGAGTCAATCAACTGATTAATTCGAGGAACTGGAAACGGATCTTTGGGACAAGATCTGTTCAAATCTGTAAAATCCATACACATTCTCCATTTCTAATTCTTCTTTTTGACTACCACCGGATTCGCCGTACACAAAGGATACTGTGACTCCCTTATGTGTCCGACCTTAGATAATCGATACACTTTAGCAACTATTGCTTCTGCTTTCTCCGAGTAAAACGCTCTTCTTTTCTGAATAACCAGCTTGACCTTCGGATCTATAGCCAAGCTATGACGAATTATTTCAATGGGTACTCTTGTTACATCCTCTGTCCTCCAAGCGAAGACATCCAAATTTTGGGATAAAAAATCAAGCAATTGTTGACATAAAAAAGGGGTCAATAAAGTTCCAATTCGAAGTACCTTTCCTTCCGAAAAAGTAAACTCCTCTATGTCTTCGCTCACCATTAAAGATCCTGTCGTCAACCCTTTCTTACAAATCCGAAGGTGTCCCTTCGAATTACTATTCACGCTTTAAATCTCCATTGCTAGACCCTCGGGTCCGAAATGCAGTGACATGGCATTCCCTCGCAACCTTCTGATCGCCTCGAACGAGCCCAACTCTATCTCCAACCACATATTTAAAGCTCTGATGAACTGTAGACACAACCCCATATATTCTTGAAATCCATGATCTTCCAAAAATAGTATTATAACTTATGGGACAGTCCACCACCATAAAAAGTACTTGGACCTTTTTCTTAAATAGTCATTTTCCCAAACTCACCTCACCCTCGAACTCTCCAACAACACGAGCTGTTACACCCTTGAATCCAATAATCGTACGAACCGATTGAGAAATCTGAGGTGGATTTGTCATTCTATCATAGGTGGATTTAAAGAGGACATTGGCAGAACTGCCAGTGTCAATCAGCACACGTCGAATTTTGACGCCAACCACCTTAGCTCTAATCACCACAACATCTTCATGTGGTCCTCCAGTACCTTGCAGATCGTCTTCGTCAAACAAAATGAAAGGAATATCTTTCTTCCCATACAGGTCCGTAGACATCTTCCCTTCAATTTGAGTTGACAAGTTGACAACATGCCTCTTGCTCGAACTACCAGAGTTTCCAGTCATTGAATCGCCTCCGAAAATAGCCAACGATTCAAAAAACTTGCATAACTCCTGAACAAGCCCCTTTTCCACAGACTCTTTGACTGTCATCAGAAGTAATTCGTTCGGATCTTTTTCAACATACTCAGAAGAAGCATCAAAAGGCTTAGTCTGTGAATCCAAAATCATCAAATTCTCAACTGGCGGTGCAACCTTTAAAGTTGATGCACCAATATTTTTCGATGCGCTCCCTTGCGACTTCACATAAGTCAGGAGCTTTCCATTTTCAATCAAATACTGGATATCTTTCTTCAGAGCAATGCAGTCATTTATATCATGCCCAATATCATCATGATATGTGCAAAACTTGTTATTCCTCTCCTCCCTTGGCCTACTCATTGGTGCTGGCTTCCTAAAATTTATGAAGCTCTTGGTCTTATCCCAGATGACAAAAACATTCTCTGTCAGATCAGCATAACATTCTGGTTTGACCCATGTATTTGATCTAGGCCTGTTGTAAATGTTAGATGGAACGTGATTTGAATAACCACCACTCCGAGGAGGCAAATTGCTGTTCTTTTGCCTCGACTGCTGATTGCCATTTCCATTACCATTCGAGGGCTGCCCCTGATTATTGGCTGCCTGTCCCGAATTTTTCAGAGTGCTGACTGGTCCATCTTGAACTCTAGTCGACTCCTCCACTTTGATCTTATCCTCAAATTGAGCCATCAAAGCTCCAAAAGTTAAGGCACTTCTCTTCGTCGTCTCATTAGCCAGATCCCCTGGCAATAACCCTTGGCGAAAATGGTTCGGAAGCGTCATAGAACGAATTTCATTCGTCAATGGAGAATTTCTCCATTGAACTCCTTGAACAAACTAATCATCCGTTTCCATCGTAACATACAGATTCTGATCAGTTTCAGCATACTAATTCGAGGGATTTCCTTCGTACCAAGTAGAACGAGGAACATTATCCTCTTTAGATTTACTCTCTTTTTTTGTTTCATTGACTGATATCTGTTTGATTCCTCTTTCGAAGAACCTTTGTATCTCTCAAAACCCAAAGCTTAAATTTCTACCTCATCGCCACTAGAGGTCACATATTTCTGGTTATCTTTTTTCTCCTTACGAGAAGAATATCGCTCTCTAGGAGACACAAAAACTTGTTTTTTGTGCTCCAATTTAGCCCGTCGATCATCAAAAGAACGATCTGAATGAGCTCCTACCTAAGTCTTTTCTGTTTACTTTCTAACCTCGGATCTAACCTTTGCCTAGTGAATCTTTTGCTCCCTTCGTTCATACTTTTCATTCAATGCATTAATCTTGTCCAAAAGCTAGTTCATTTGAACCTCAATATCAGATTGTGTTTTGATCAGAGATGATCCACCAGGTCTACCTCCTTTTAAATCATCTTTTAGAGTCTCCATAGCTGATCGAATAGTAGGATTGTTCCCAGGATTCATCGTACTAATTTTGAACAGAAAATACAACAAGATTGTATTAATTTCGAGCATAATAAGTCACTGATTTATTTTGTTCAATTCCCCAGAGTCGTCAATTTGATGAGTTACCATTTTTCCTTAGTAAATTGTTAAGAGAGAATTATATCAGAGAGAAAGATCTAGAGAGTTTTTAGAGATAGAAAGACCAAGTACAAATGAGTTCTCAAGAAAAATTATTCAACCCCTTTATTAGAGTAGCCTTGCCCTTTATATAGAGGAGCCAAGACTTAGTCTCAAACTGAAATCTGTTATAAAATAGGACTAATTGATGTTTAGTCCTTAACAATTATACACACTTACAAATACTCTCTAAAACTTACTTCTCTTAAAAATCATATTACCATAGCAATGATGATATGTGAAAAAAGGGAAATGTCTCAAAAACATGTTAATTCTTTAAATTAATGTATTTGATGAGGATAATTTGAGAGATGTTGCTAGGACACATGAGGATATTGTGGTGTTTGGGGATTCAGTTGAGAAAATGGAAATCCGGAGGATTTTGATTGAGACATACAACTCAACTGATGTTTTGTTTCTATCCACTTATAAGCAAATGAATAAATTGCATGTCATTCTCAAGTCAAATAGAACTATAATGGAATTTACAGGAAGCTCTACTGATGTGGCTGGGGAATTCGAAGGCAAAACTATCCTTGGGAAATTACCATTTAAGAAGATATTTATGATACTTTTTGTGGTGGTTGATGGTCCAACTCCTTACAATTTTATTTTTTGGTAGATCCTAGTTAGCAATGATGCATTGCGTTTAGGGGCATTTATTGGCCTGGTTCGGTCCGAGTTTCGCCCGAACCAGACCAAACCAAACCGCTAAGCTTTCGGTTCTATATTTTGGAACCAGACCAGACCGCTAAGTTTTCAATTAGGTTCGGTTCGGTTCGGTCTGATTCGATTCGGTTCCGGTTCCGGTTCGGTCCGAGTTCAGTCTGGTCCCGTTTCAGTCCTTTTCGGTTCGGTTCGGTCTGTTCCATTAAAAAAAATTAATTTAATTAAAATTTAATTTTCAACTTTTTTTAATAAATAAATAACATAAAAATCAAAATTTAGAAGTTAATCTTTGATTTTTTTTATTAAAAATGGGTGATTAACTATTAATTTTGACAATATAATGTAGAATAAATTAATAATAATAATAATAAATTAATCGGGTCTAACGGTTTTATTGGTTCGATTTCTTAACGGGTCTACTAGTTTATCAATTTTATCGGTTCGCTCCGTATCGGGTCTATCGATTTACCAGTTTTATCGGTTCGGTTCCTAATCGATTCTACCAGTTCTATCGGTTCGGTTCTTAATCGGTTCTACCGGTTTATCGATTTTATCGGTTCGGTTCCGAACCGGTTTTGTTTTTTTGGTTCCTTATCGGTTTCGGTTTTTAAGATGGAATCGCAAAACGGACCGTTAATGTTCGGTCTGGTTCTTATCGGTTCTGTTCCGTTGTGGTTCTCAGGTCTCTGGAACCGTTGACAGCCCTAATGTGTTGCATCAATAGTTCACCGATGCTTGAAATATGCAGTTAAGGGTCATGTGGAAGTCGTTCGAAGCAGCCAAAAAATAGCCATAGAATGTTATGTCAATGTTTTGGCTCTGAAAGCATTATAGAATATTGCAGTATAGAAGGAGTAACAATTATAAGAATCCTCTTTGGATTCAATAAAAATGGATGGATCAAGAAAGACTCCATAGTGCGGTTATTCCAGACGAAGATGTTGAGTTACACACGTTTCTGAATGGAAATTATGTTAGGATTTGAGCCATATTACTATCTGAAGTAAAGGGAAAGTTGTTATCTTTCTTGTTTAAGAATTTACATATGTTTGCTTGGTGTACTGAGGATATAACACGTGTACCACCAAGCATAATTTTCCATAAGTTATCTATATGACCTCATGTGGGCCTTGTCATATAAAAACGGAAGGCATTTTCTGTGGAAAAGTTTGAAACTATTATTAAAGAGGTAGATCAATTAAAAATAGTTGGGCATATTCAGGAATCTTAGTACCCGTTATGGACCACTAATCTCGTGTTTGTAAAATTAATAATTGAAAATTACGTATGTTTATAAATTTCACAGACCTAAATAAAGCATGTTTGAAGGATGCATTCCATGTCCCTCAAATAGATCAGTTGGTAAATTCTACTTATAATAACAAGATGCTATCATTCATAGACGAATTTTCTGGGTACAATCATAAACAAATGGATATGAGGGATCAAGATCACTCTTTGTTCATAACAGATATCGGTCTCCATTGTTATAAGGTTATGTCCTTCGGGTTGAAGAATGATGGAGCTACTTACCAACGTTTTGTGAATAGGGCCTTTGCCAGTCATATTGGAAAACATATTAAGGTCTACATTGATGATATGCTGATAAAGAGCTTAAGAGATGAGGATCACTTGTTCAATCTTAAATAAAACTCATACAATTTCAAAGCTATAAATTTGAAGTTAAACCTGGATAACTGCACATTCGAAGTGTAGTCCTGAAAGTTTTTGGGGGATGGCATACGTGAGAAAGGAATTCAAGCTGACCCAATGCAATTGAGTGTAATACTTATGATGGACCTTCATAGATCTACCAAAAACTTTTATATACTGACCGAAAGGTTGGTCGGTTGTACACATTTATATCAAGGTTTTCTGACAAGTGTACACCATTTTTCAAGTCTTAAGATATGCCAATGAGTTTAATTGGTCTCCGAATTCTGTTGAGAATTTTGTTAAAATAAATAAACGCTTGTCCTCACCAGAGATATTAACCAAGCCAATAATGGATGTGCGGCTTTAGATTTACCTAGTAGTATCTGATTATGTTGTAAGCGCAGTTTTGCTCCTAGAAGTCGATGGTTAACCTAGCCTTATTTACTATATTAGAAAACGTATATTTGATGCTGGAAAAAGGTATATGAAGTTGGAAAATTTGGCCTTGGATTTTGTGATAGCAGCCAGAAAAATGATAGCTTATTTTTAAGCAAACTATATTATTGTTCAAACCTCTTTCCCACTTATTTTATAAAAAAAATGGATGTATCAGGTTAGATAATCAAGTGGTTTGTTGAATTAGGAGATTACGATTTTGATTATGTTCATCGAATTACAATCAAAGCACAAGCTATAGTAGGCTTCTTGGTTGAGTTCCTTTTAAAGTGTCCGTGTATAAAAAAATGGGTAGTTCGAATAAAGGGTGGATTAAGTATGTTAGGTAGTGGAGCAGGAATTTATTTATAATCTCCGAATAAAGATTTAAGGTACCAAGTAATATGTTTTGTTTTTAAGGAAGCGAATAATGAAGCTGAGTTTGAGGCAACGATAGCATGGTTACGGCTTGCCCAAATTTGTGTTGCCAAAAAAGTTGGATTGAATAAGTGATTGATAACTACTCATACATCATGGTCAGGGCCAATCCAAAATCATAAAAAAATAGTTGGTGAAGTATTTACAGGTATTGAGAAAGACATCAACCTTATTCAAATATGTGAAATATGAGGATGTGCCACAAGCTAAAAAATGATGGTTGATTCCATAGCTAATATTACTTACTCCAAAGCGTGTCATTGGATCTTAATACAAGAATTCCCTTCAATATTAGCAAACTTTAAAGTTGGGACAAGCACCGAATAAAGTTTCCAAGTATCAACAATAACAAATAGGGATTGGAGGCATGAAATAGGTTATTACTAAGAGAAGTTTCCTCGTTCATAAAGTGTTGGCTTAAAAGTCAAAGTTTATAGCACATGGCTTTGTATTATTAAGAGATGTCCTTTATAAGAAATATTTTAGCAAGCCTTTGTTATGATGTCTTGGGTATGATGAATCACAAATAATTTTATCGGAATTATAAGATGGGGAAGGCTCTACCCATTGTGGCTACAAAAGTTTAACGAGAAAGGTTTTATTGGTAGGATATTATTCGCCTTCCATTATGATAGATGTTAAAGAGTTAGTTAACCGATGTGATCCATGCCAAAGGTTTGGAAATTCAATATATGTGTCAAAATTATTATGAGAATCAATATCTGAAGCAATACCTTTTAATAGATGGAGGCTCGATTTAGTAAGACCTCTACCAATATCGTCTATAGGTTGTCGAACTGTTATATTAGGGGTTGTTTATTTTACTAAGTGGATGGAAGAAACACCTCTCTCCGGTACTATATCTCAGTGACAAAATTTATCATCTTTAACATATGTTATAGATTTGGGATCTCTGGAATCATTACAATGGATAATAGCCCTCAGTTTAAGAATAGAGACATGAAAATTTTCTGTAATTCCAGAAGAATTTGACATTGTTTCTCTTCACCTTTTCACCCTCACGCCAATAGGTAGGTAGAGGTTGTTAAAATGATCATTTTGATGGGTTTAAATAAAAATTTAGATTGGACAGCACGTAAGTAGCCAAATAATTTACCATAAGTATTATGGGCTTATTGCACTACCTCCTCCTCCCGAACTACCACTCAAGAATCTCATTTTGCTTTGATTTATGGGATGGATTAAGTATCACTCATTGAATCTATCCTTCCATCTTTCATAATTGAAATTTATTATGAAAGAAGATAATGACAATCTATCGTATAACCACTCCCATCTTTCGTGAATATTATACCTGATAAGTCCGAATTCAGCATGCTCCCCGGAAGGGCAAATCAGCCTAAGTCTCTCCGAATACCGGACAGGGTACAAGGACACAAATCAGACAGATCATTCGGACCGGACAGATCACTCTGAACACTGTAAACTTAAGGCTGTTCGAACTATGACTAAAGTACTAAAAAACCTAAACACTTCTTGACTAAGCTACCTGCCCTCCTGCTTAGAACTCATGGGTCTTTAAACATGACCCGGGTCCATTAAACATGACCCGAAAGCCCATAAGGGCCCAAACATCACACTATAAATACCCAACCACCAGCATTAACTATGGGTAATGAAAATTAACTGCTACCAAGCTGCTTAATTATCTCTCTACCTTTAAACACCCTTACACTACCGTTAAACACCTTTACACCACTATTAAACACCCTTACACCACCTTGAAACTCCACTTAAAATTACTGGCCTACCCTCAGGCAATTATTATCCACACCAAATTGGCGACCATAGTGGGAGGAGAGAGGTACCTGAATCAAGTATTCAAAACCTGCCAAGAAATTCTGTCCGTAGGAATCCGGACAATCCAGAAGTGCCACCAGCTTTGCTCGAAGTGGTGGGAGAGAATGACGAGTACACTATCGAAGAGCGTGACAGGTTGAGGGCTGAAATAGAAGCTCTAAAGGCTGAGAAGGCTAAGATGGGCATGAAAGAAAAATCCAAAGCATCAGCTGCTCATCACACCGATAACCCCAGAGAGCATAAGGCTTCTAAAACTCATGTGAGCACAAAAAAGACTCATGTTAGTTCCAAAAAATCTCACAGGTCCAAGCCTGTGGAGAGTTCTGACTCAAGTTCAAAATCTTCGGACAGCTCCTCGGACAGTGAGGGAAATGAAAAATCCTTGTCCTCTAACAGTGATGAGGGTCGAACCAAGAAAAAGCAAAAGCAGGTTAAGAAATATTCGAGAAAAAGAGATCACCATGGAAGAATGAAAAGGCATATTGGAAAGGGGTCATCTCACCACCGGAGGTATACGGACAAGATGCTGATGGATCCTTTTGCCTTCCACGATGAGCCAGGTATTTTTGCAACTCCCAATGAAGATACTGTGTTCAGTCGTGGAAGGAATTGGAGGCAGTCTCCACTGTCTTCTAAAATCCTGTCCGGAAACCTCCCCAAGAGGTTTGACAATACTAAGATGGAGAAGTACGATGGCAATACTGATCCGGACAATCATCTGGAGCAATTCAAGAACTTCATGATGGACTTTGATGATGATGATAAACTACTCTGTAGGGCATTCTCCCAATCCTTTATGGGGAGTGCTCTGAAATGGTACAACAGCCTGCCTCAGGGTTGTATTAAATATTTTGATACGTTTTGGGTAGCCTTTCGAAGGCAGTTTGTGGGGAGTAAGGAGCTGAAGGGCAATGGAGACACAATAATTCATTGTGCCCAGGAGCCAAATGAGTCATTGAAGGAGTACATAAGTCGTTTTGTGAACACAAAGAATGGGTTGGCTGATTGCTTCGAACAGGTGGCAATAGCATCCCTAAGACAAGGTTTGAACCCAGGCAACCTGGCTGATTCGGTGACCAGAAAGAAGGCCATGACCTGGGGGGGATTGCTAAATCAGGTTGGTAAGCAAATAAACGTTGATGAAATAAAGAAAACCAGGGTGCACAGACAGGTGAGATCCACCCCGGTGGCACCAACTCCAAATCAAAACCAGTCCGGGAACAAAGCAAGAGAAATCGGACAGGGGCATGGTAGGGCAAAAGCTCAGTCTCAGCCAACTGCTCCTGCTCAAAGTCAACAATCCAGAAACAAAAGAGGGCCATGGGTCCAACCGGAGTGGTTCGCAGAGCTCAAAGAAAGCGTGGCCACTATTTTCGATAAAACAAAAGATGAGGTGCACTACCGGAGACCAGCAACCTTGCAGTCTCCCAGAGAGCATCGTAACAACTCCTTTTGCCAATACCACAATGATATTGGCCATACCACTGATGATTGCATAACATTGAAACAAGAGGTACAAAACTTGATTGAAAGGGGAAAGTTGGGTGCATACGTTAAAAGAAGAGGAGGCAACAGGCCTGACAACACTCACCGGGTTGGTCCAAGTAATGCTGCCCCGGAGGGGGCCATGGTAATAGTTGAAAGGTTTGATGTGGAATCTGAATACTTGGATCCTGATCCAACACGAAATAGGGTGGGTGCTATAGAGGAGTGTTCTAGGACGGTCTCTGGGCTCATTAAGTTCTTCGAATCACTGACAATTTTCGGAGGGGACACAATGACTGCTCCTACTGCTTCTTCAAGAAAGAGGCATGTTCATAATTTAGCCTCCCAGCTAGAAGGAGGCATGACATCTTATCAATCACCAAACTCATTCCCATTCATAGTCTTCGATGAGGATGATTTGAGAGATATTGCTGGCCCTCATGAGGATGCTGTTATCATAGGAGCATCTATAGGGGGCAATGAGATAAGGCGAATTCTGGTGGATACTGGAAGCTCTGCCAATATCCTTTTTCTAACCACTTATAAGAAAATGAAAAATCCAGCTGTGATTCAGAAGTCAGACAGATCGATCGTGGGCTTCACGGGCAGCTCAGCCGATGTGATCGGGGAGTTTGAAGAAGAAGTGTTATTGGGCAGGGGCCCTTTCAAGAAAATGGTTAGAATACTCTTCATCGTGGTGGATTGTCCCACTTGCTATAATGCTATTCTAGGGAGATCTTGGCTCTCTAGGATGCATGCAGTGGCTTCAACAGTCCATCAGTGTTTAAAGTATGCTGTTTAGGGACAGGTTGGGGTTGTCCGGAGCAGCCAAAAGGTTGCAAGAGAATGCTATTCCACTGCCTTGGCTCCACGAACGCTGGGGGCAGTACGAATAAATGATCAATAGCAGTTTGAGGGCCTTTCTGGGGGTGAGGGTGATATTGATGACCCCAGGGAGACCCCCGGAGTGTTGATCCCAATTGAAGAGGTTGAAACACACTGTTTGGAAGAAGGCAAAAGTGTCAAGATAGGGTCCAAGATGCCACCAATATTGAAACAAGAGATGTTGAAATTTTTGAAAGACCATCAGCACGTTTTTGCTTGGTGCAATGCTGATGTTACAGGAGTTCCATCAGAGGTGATATCCCATCACCTATCTGTCCGGAGAGATGTGGCACCAGTGGTTCAAAAGAGAAGAGCTTTCTCGAAAGAAAAGGCTGATGTCATAGTACAAGAGGTTGACAGACTCACAAAGATGGGGCATATTAAAGAATCTCAATATCCTTTGTGGACTGCAAATTCTGTCCTGGTAAAGAAGAAAAATGGCAAGTGGCGCATGTGCATTGACTTCACAGATCTTAATAGAGCTTGCCCAAAAGATTTGTATCCGGTTCCCCGGATAGATCAGTTAGTAGACTCTACTTCTGGGAACAAACTGCTCTCCTTTATGGATTCCTTCTCCGGGTACAATCAGATCCAAGTAGATCCAAAAGATCAAGAACATACCACGTTTGTCACTGATAGGGGTCTACATTGCTACAAGGTGATGCCTTTTGGCTTGAAAAATGCTGGGGCTACTTATCAAAGGTTAGTCAACAAGGCATTTGCTGATCAAATTAGAAGAAATATGGAGGTTTACATTGACGATATGATGGTGAAAAGCGTGGATGAGCAGTTGCACTTGTCCGATCTCCAAGAAAATTTTGCCAACTTGGCAAAAGTGAATTTAAAACTAAACCCTGAAAAGTGTGTGTTCGGAGTTCAGTCCGGGAAGTTCTTAGGGTATATCATAAGTGAGCATGGAATACAGCCCGACCCGGACCAACTCAATTCCTTATTCCAGATGGAGCCCCCTCGAAACATTAAAGAAGTACAACAATTTACGGGGAGATTAGCTACCTTGAACAGATTTATCTCCAGGTCTTCGGGCAGGTGTGCTCCATTCTTTCAAACTTTGAAGGGTGCAAAAGGGTTCGAATGGACCCCGCAGTGTGGTGAGGCATTCAATGAAATCAAGAAACATCTCTCCTCTCCTAAAACTTTGTTCAAACCAGTTGACGGGGAGACTCTTATTGTGTATCTGGCCGTTTCAAGTTGTGCCATCAGTGCTGTGTTGGTAAGAGAGGTTGATGGTTGTCCCTACCCAGTGTACTACATCAGCAAAAGCTTGATTGATGCTGAGAGGCGTTACTTGAAACTCGAAAAACTGGCATTAGCTCTGGTGATAGCTGCAAGAAAAATGAGGCCTTATTTCCAGGCTCATCCTATCGTCGTCCGGACATCTTTCCCTTTAAAGAATGTCCTTCAAAAAGCAGACATTTCAAGCAGAATGACGAAGTGGTCAGTGGAGTTGGGGGACTTCGACATAGACTTTGCCCCCCGAACAGCAGTAAAAGCCCGAGCTGTGGCTGATTTTCTGGTTGAATTCCACTCCGATAGGGATTCAGAGCAACCTACTGATTCAAAAGACAAGAAAGTATGGATTGTCCGAACAGACGGAGGGTCTAGCACCATGGGATGTGGTGCAGGAATATGTCTCACTTCCCCATATGGGGACAGCATGTACCAAGCTATTTGTTTTGCTTTCAGGGCGTCTAATAACGAGTCCGAATACGAAGCAGCTATAGCTGGGTTGAAATTGGCCCACATCTGTGGGGCTAAAAAGGTCAAGCTTCTGAGTGACTCCCAGTTACTTGTCCACCATGCCTTAGGCCAATCTGAGGCTAGAAATGAGCAGTTGGTAAAATATTTACTCCTTCTCAAAAATGAAGCGCTAAAGTTTAAAGCTGTTGTCTATGAGCATATTCCCCGGGCAGAAATGAGCTAGCAGACTCATTGGAAACAATAGCATATACGGAGTCCTACCCATGGATCCATGTGCTTGAAAGCCCTTCTATTCAACTCAGTGAGGGTGGAAAATAGGAGGTTTTTGAAATAAAAGTGAGCCGGCCTCAAGACTGGAGATCTCCTCTCATACAATATCTGTCTGATGGTATTGTGCCCTCAGATAAGTCAGAAGCCAGAACATTGAAACACAAGGCTCGTGGTTTCATTATGTTGAGAGAAGTGTTGTACAAAAAAAATCCTATAGTAAACCTCTCCTACGTTGTTTAGGGGATAATGAATCACAAATGGTCCTCTCCGAATTGCATGATGGTGAGGGATCAGCCCATTGTGGATTCAGAGCTTTAACAAGAAGAGTGTTACTCTCCGGATACTATTGGCCATCAATCATGAAAGATGCTAAGGAGCTGGTAAGAAGGTGTGACCCATGCCAGAGGTACAGCAATGAAATTCATGTACCAGCCATTCCTTTGGAGTCAATTTCTGAGCCCATCCCTTTTGCTCGATGGGGATTGGACTTGGTTGGGCCTCTCCCTGTGGCGTCCGGAGGGCGTAAGACTATAATTGTGACTATTGACTACTTCTCAAAGTGGATAGAAGCAGCTCCCCTGGCAGGGACAACATCGAAAGCTGTCATAAAATTCATTTTGTCCAACATATGTTGCAGATTCGGTGTCCCACAGAAGATAACAACAGACAATGGGCCACAGTTTGACAATAGAGAAATGGAAAGATTTTGTGCCTCAAGGGGTATACAGCACTGCTTTTCTTCACCTTTCCACCCACAAGCCAATGGGCAGGTTGAAGTGGCTAATAGAACTATATTGTCCGGTTTAAGGAAGAATCTAGAAGGGGCTGCTGGAAAGTGGCCTAGTTATCTACAAGAGGTCTTGTGGGCCTACTGGACAACGCCTGGGGCTGCAACACAAGAGTCTTCCTTTGCCTTGGTCTATGGAATGGATGCAGTAGCTCCCATAGAGAAAACACTCCCTTCCTTTCGTATTCACAACTTCTCCGGACACGCTAATGAAATGGCAATTAGAAATCAACTTGATTTGATAGAAGAAAGACGGGTTAAAGCTCATCTTAGAGTGGCACACTATCAGGGATTGATGAGAAGCAGGTTTGCTTCTAAGGTTAAAAGAAGAGATTTCCAACCAGGGGATAAAGTATTAAGGAAGGTCTTCTTGCATACTAAGGAAAAGCTCTTCGGAAAGTTGGCCCCAACCTGGGAGGGTCCCTATACTATGGTTGAAAGAATCAAGCCTGGGACTTATTGGTTGGAAGACAAAGATGGCAGGGTTTTAACTCACCCTTGGAATATTGAACACCTTCGAATGTACTTGGAATAAAACTTGTGTAAATATTTACTTGTTTAAACATCCATGGAAATATTTGGGGGCATACCTTCCCCTCTTCGGTGGCACGGAGAGCTTTCAATGAAATTTGGTGCCTTCTTCAAAATTCTCTAAGTATTTTCAAAATTTTATCTCTTGTCATACTACCCGGACTAAAAGGTCTAAGGGCTATTTAAACTCTAGCCGGAGAATCTTAACACTCTCACAATGCAATAACTCAAAGCTACTTAAATTCCAGCTATCTAAACTAAAACAAATAATGAAAGAAGATGATGGTTGAGCAAAATAGAAACATTCATTCAACAACTTAAAATTGCCTTGGCCTTCTAAGGACTTTTTAAACAAAGTATGGGCACAGTACAAAAAATCTGTCCGAATAATACCGGACACCACAACAAAAATAAGTGCCTTGGCCTTCCAAGGACTTTAGTTTGAGTAAAGGATAAGTAAAGTACACAATAAATTAAGCTTGAGCCTTTGAAGATGGCTCACCCTCATCTACTTTCTTGCCTTTGATGTCGCTCCCCCCTTCGACCACGTTTTTGCCCTTGGGATCATTCTCCTCTTCACATGGGATCTCTCCGATTTTCTTTTCATTATCAGAAGAGGACTCACCGGAATATCCCTCATCAACCATAGTATAATATGGAAGGTCATCATCATCCACATAGAGCCATAAGTCCCCCAGTCTTCTCTTCGGGAATTTTTCGTGAAAAAGGAGAACCATATCAGACTTCACCCTTTGAATCATTAGCTCTTCGCTTTGTGTCATCTCCCTGGCATAGGCGTTGATATTGGCCTTGATTGTGGCCTTTTGGTCCCTTACCAAAGCAGTCTTCTCTTCAGCAGCCTGAGTCACTGCATTTTCCAAAGCAATCTTGTCAGTGGTCAGGTTGGTGATGAGCTTCTCCTTTGCAGTGGTCTCTCCCCGTGAGACCGTGAGATCTTTCTCCATACCAGACAACTTCTTCTGGAGATCTTTTATGGTCTGCTCTAGGGTGGCAACTTTTGTGTTGCTCTCATCATGACCCCTCTTCAGCTCTTCGTGTGCTTCCTCAAGTAAATCGGCATTGGTAGTAGCAATGCGGAGGTCTTCGGACAACTTATCCTTCTCAGACTTGAGGTCTTTGATGGTGTCTGCTTGGCTCCGGACTTGTCTTTCCAGTGTAAGAACTGGCTGCACATTACTAAGCAGGGAATGGGCTATAGGGTCCCTCTCACTAGAAACCATAAAAGTCTTACCGTTAAAGTTGACCGTATTGGAGCTGCTCGGAGGGATGTAGGGCCCTGCGAACTCGTCTCTGGGAAGGCCAAGGAAATATTCACCAAGCCCGCCCAGACCGGTGATGTCCACTTCATCCAAGTTGAGCTCTCCCCCCTCGACTTCATCAGTGTGAAACTCTCTGGGGATCTCTTCGGCCAGCGTTGGGTCTGAAGGGCCAGTGGGAAAAGAGGGCTCCGGATCCCGGAGAGCGAGCTCATCTCCTTGTGAAGTCTTTTTCTTCTTAACTGCCCAGTCAGCGCTTTCACTTGCTTGTTTGTGAGTCCTCTTGGGAGCCCTTGGAGGTTTTGGAAGGTCTACTTCCTGCCTCTCGGTCTCCTGCTCCACCACCTGCAAGGGGGTTGCATCAATTTGAACTTGGGCTGGCCCCTCTGGCTCTATTGGGGCATCCTTCTCAGCATCACCTGCCACCTTCTTGCCCTTTCTTCTGCCCTTCATTTTGCTTGGGGCTTTGGCCCGGGCAGGCAGGTAGAGTGTCCCATCCAGCTCGTGGGACCTTCTCAGCACAATGTCTTCATCAGGCTGGGTGGCGAACTCCTCCCAAGTTAGGTCTCTTCGGCCTGTGGTGTTCCACAGGTGAGACCTTGCTAGATTCCCAGGAGTGAAGGCCTTATGGAATCGATTCTCCCAATTCTCTGCGGCCCAAGCATTTATTTTTCCACAGGTAGTCTGTCCGGCCTTCAGGTAGTCCCCGAACTCCTTGGCAGCTCTGATAGAACAGAAGAGAAATTGGTTAATAAAAACTTAACTTAAAAAAAAGAAGAGAAAAACGGACAAAGACTCAAGTTGAGAAACTTACGGTCACTCCTCCACCTACTCCTGAGGAGGCTTGGGTTCTCTCCGGCCTTGATTTTCCTGCCGTTTTCCCAGGCACCACTAACGAACAGAAATTGGCTTCTCCACTTACTCTCCGATTCCAAGAGATCATCAACAGCCTTGAGATCGTTCCCCATGTTGAAATGGTAGAAGGGGAACTGATGATGCTTGCACAGGTTGGCCACTGCTGCGAACTCTTCCATAGGAAGAGGGATCCCAGATAACCTAGACGCCATGATACATGACATTAAGGTGAACCAACCATTGGGGCTTAGCTGTGTTGGGCAGAGCTTGACCAGGTGGAAGTAGCGCACGATCTCCGGATCAAAGGGGATCCTTATCTTCACATTTTCAGGGATCCCCCATTTGGTGCGCATTCTGCCCAGATCAGAGGTATGGATGAATGCATACTTGGTCTTATGCAAGGCCAAGAGGTACTTAAACTCGACTTTGTGGAAGCACGGCCCCACTCTCCCCTCAAGGCACTCCGGCAGGTCCGGACGCCTTAGGTACAAATTCTCTTTGCCCTTTTTGGCAGCAACAGCAGTGGTATCAGCCTGTCCGGAGGACTAGGACTCAAAGGGGACCTCTTCAGTAGAGTCCTCAATTCTCTCCTCCATAATTGTTGGAGGGACTTCTGTGGAAGTGATTCGGGGAGGATTGAAGCTTGGCATAGCCTGCCCTCCGGACTGTTGACTGCCCGTATTCATCTGACTTCTCACCTCAAGTTGGGTTTCTGAGGCAGAAGATTCTCTAGGGGTACATGGCTGCTGGCCTCCGGACCAGAAAGCCTCTCCCGGGGAGCTCTCAAGGGCACTCCAGACCCAGAGTCACTATTTTTTGCCCCCGATTTCGAGGGAGTATTCTTTGAGGTTAGTCCTTTGACTAACCGGTTAGGCCTCTTAATGACTAACTTCTCCGGGGAGTGGTCAGAATCAGACCCCATGGCTATAAAAGGTGAGGTTTTCCTAACACTTGTAGCAGTGACTCCTGGTTCAACAGCAGGTCTTGACTCCTGAACTGAGGATCCAGATACAATGGGAGAAAGGATGGATTGAAAGAGATTTTTGGGCTTGGTACCTTTGGAGGAGGATGAGCCTCGATCTGATTCTGTAACAGAAGCAACCGATCTGTCAACTGGTGATGATTGTAGCCCTGCTGCTATTCGCCTTTCTTTTTCGACCTTCTGCGCTTTCTCCAACTCTGAAAGGTTAAGCCAACCACCTTTAATCAACGCTGTTCTTGCTGTAAACATAAAACAGCCAAGGAAATTTTTGTTCTAGAGAGAGAAAGCTCTGAGTAAAATTGCAGAGTAAGATTTAAGAGAGATAGTAAAACAGTGAAAAATGAATGTGAATTTATAGTAGATTTCAGAAAAAAGAGTTGATTCCTAGGAGAATCCGAAAAGTTGGGTAATAATTAAAAGACGGCGCTGATGTCACTATTGGCAATTAAAGAGGTTACTTGTGAAAGAAGGTGGTGCGAAATTCAAGGTAAAAAAACGGCTGGAGTGGCCAATCAGAAAGCGACACGTGTCCCACTAACTCTGGCAAAAACCGTTTGGAATTCGTAACGTTTAAACTATCCGGGTATACCCACAGCTCTGTCCGGATTAAGAACCACTTCATTCATCGGACTGTTTTTCAGTTCTTTGACAAGGACACTTGCTCAAACACCTAAAAAAGGGGCTCCTCATGAGTCCGAATTCAGCATGCTCCCCGGAAGGGCAAATCAGCCTAAGTCTCTCCGAATACCGGACAGGCTACAAGGACACAAATCGGACAGATCATTCGGACCGGACAGATCACTCTGAACACTGTAAACTTAAGGCTGTTCGAACTATGACTAAAGTACTAAAAAACCTAAACACTTCTTGACTAAGCTACCTGCCCTCCTGCTTAGAACTCATGGGTCTTTAAACATGACCCGGGTCCATTAAACATGACCCGAAAGCCCATAAGGGCCCAAACATCACACTATAAATACCCAACCACCAGCATTAACTATGGGTAATGAAAATTAACTGTTACCAAGCTGCTTAATTATCTCTCTACCTTTAAACACCCTTACACTACCGTTAAACACCTTTACACCACTGTTAAACATCCTTACACCACCTTGAAACTCCACTTAAAATTACTGGCCTACCCTCAGGCAATTATTATCCACACCAATACCCACTCGTTATAAACGCGTGACATGCAGTTTTGCTCTTAAACGTTCAATAATATATCTACCTTTACGTGGTTTCCCACCGCAAGATCAACCTATTAAAGATATTAGAATTTCTTTCCTACATATTCTCATTTCGTATCTATAAAAATCAATTATTTTATGTTATATTGAGTTTATAATCCTTTTATATTCTTACATTATTTTTGTAGGCTCATATAGAGGAAAATGAACCGATTCCGAAACTATAAACCTTTTGGACGTACCTCTGTAGCAAAGAATCAAGTAACATAGGACTTCCTGTACTACCCAAGATTCAACAAATATTTACAAATTAACCCACTGGTTTGGTTTAAAGAATACTCAAAAGTAACGGATTTGACCAATGAAGTATGAATATTTATCATTCCAAATTGGGTGTTTGATTATGCCATTTTCCCTTACAAACTTAATTTATGTAATGTTTGATTATGTCATTTTTATGTTGAACTTAATTATGTAATGTTGGATTGTGTCAATTTCTCAGTTTGACTCTAAAACTGAATATGAAGCTTTTCTTGTGCATCGGTGGCGAGGTAGTTAGGATGTTTTGCTCCCCGAGTGCAAATTAACGCTAAAATTTTGGCTATAACAATTGAATATGAAAGTTTTCTCACACACGACTCATGACCTAATTATCAAAGTTCGCAAGCTGAGTGCAAAAGAATGTAAAACATTTTACTGAAGAAAATACATTCAAAACTATTAAAATATATATAATACATTCCAAATGCCAAATATATTATGATAACATAAATATTCATAATAACAAAATAATAAATTGTTAAAAAATAAACCAATAACTAAAATACCATAGCCAAAATATATAGATAAATTCATTCAATGATCATAAAAGATAGTCATAATGATGAACCATGTTTTGTGAATCATACATAATCAAGAGAAAACATATTTCCATTCTTGTTGGCAAACAACAACCAAAAACATGGATGAGATAAGCCCGAGTGGTATGGATGGTACGTTGTTCCATGAACTCACTATCTTGATAATTAGTTCTCATGAATTTCTCGCATAATGTCAATCGAACACATCTACTACTCATATTATCCATCTTATCGAGTATTTATGAAGGTATATTAGAAAAAATATCAAACAATTTAGATAAAATTATAATCCTCTCAATATCTCCCTCATACTCGATAAGATCAAACGTTATACTTTTCACTCGAAAACCCGTAATTGCATGGAAATCTTCTAGTATAACTGTTATCTCACCAAAATAAATATGGAAAGACTAGTTTATGAAGTTTACCACTCTACGAATGCCTCAATGAAGGGGGGTGTTTGTATACCATCATAGCATGTAGTCTATAAGAGAACCAAATAACATCCTTATAACCTTGTCTCTGACCTGTATTTAACTACTCAAATCCTATTCTCGAAGAGTCTCGTATAAGTCAAGACAAGATAGGAAAAATCGAGCTTGAAAAACATATCGAAATATATTGATAACAAAAATATGTCATCTTATTGAAACATATGAATTTGAGGAACTTACGTCATCATTGACATGGTATACATCTCGTGTTTGTCGTGGCACGAGTGCAAGGTAAACACTTGAGTTGAGATTTTAAGATACACTACGTTCAGGGTCAGACATGAAAGACCATCAGGTGCAGTACTGATTGGCCTAGTAGGAGAATGAGTATGTTCATTGCTTGAATGTGCACCTACAAAAATAAATAATAATTAGAACATAAAGATTTTCAATATTTCTCAACCAAAAAGATAAACTAATCATACCACCAAAAATATTTATTATTATGCGTAAACGAATATTAAAAGAATTATAAAACTATCGCATGACATATCATAATCAGAATTAAAACCATCTTAAAAGAAATAAAAATTTGCATCATTTTTATTATATTTTGCGCGATAGTTGCACTAATTCTCATCATCATCGCACATCCAAGTGTGGGATGATGTTAATATCCCTCGCACCCAGTGCGATGATTCAACAAATATACATCCAACTACCTTACACTTTACAACTAACTAGACATCTAACTAACAACTAAAACTATATCAAAATCGCATTTTGGTATTTAGGAGAACTAAAACTTAAATAATTAAAAAACTAAAAAATTAAATCAAAACAAAATACACCATTAGTTTTATAATAAATACCTTAAGCTTGTTGTGTAGTTAGTTTATAAAGAACTTGTATGCTAGATCTGTAGAGGGATTGATTGATTTGAAAATGAAGAAAAGTAAGAATTATGGTTAAAATATCTAACAAAATTCTTTTTTTATAAGTTTTTTTTTAAAAAATATTAAATTTTGATATAAAATCCAACTAAAGCATCACGATATTTGAGACATCCAACCAAAACAAGACGAAAAAATAATCTAGCCAAAAAAACTATAAAACTATATACTAATATATCTTACATATTTGTTTATAATCTAGCCAAAAAAACTATAAAACTATATACTAATATATCTTACATATTTGTTTATGGAAAATGTAAAAGAATATATAATGGGCCAGGCTAGAAATAATACACATTTTTATAGATTTTAAACCGCTAGATCTTATACCTAATTGATAGATCTCGCACCTAAATTTTGACCATTTTACCCTTTTCAGAAAACCTAGCTATAAAAGCGTTTTGATAGATCTCTCACCACTTTTTTCCTCTCTTTCTCTCTCTCTTTCTAGAAACCTCTCAAGCATCCGGAGCATCCATTTCAAAAACTCGATTTTTGAAGAATCTGAAGTGAAGAAAAGTTAAAGGTAAACGATACAAACATCATGGTGTAATTTGTTTTTGATTTCATTCGGTCTAAACTGTCGAATCTAGGTTTTTAAGTTTTTTTAGTTTCGATTTCAAAAGTTCGATTTTTGTATGATTTTAGGTGTTGTTTTGTTAGATTAGTGTTGTATTGTTGTTAGTATTGCTAGGATCTATGTTTTGGTGCTTGATTTTGTTTGAAATGAGGGTTATTGGGTGGTGTTGAGTTTTGGATCTCGAGTTTGCTGCTGGTAGCACGAACAGCGTGCTACCAGATTCGTCTTCATCGCAGCCCTGATTTGCGATGAAGACCGGGCCTCATCGCAGGCCCAAAATGAGACGAAGCCCAAATGCCGTCTCATTTTGGGCCTGCGACGAGGCCCAAATGATGTCTCATTTTGGGCCTGCGACGAGGTCCAAATGAAGTCTCATTTTGGGCCTGCGACGAGGCCCAAAGTTGTTTTTTTTTATTTGTTGTTTTACGACTAATACATATTTTTTTGCATTGTGTTTACAAGATGGTACGATATAAGATTAAAGAAAAAAATCCGTTCAAGAAACTTAGGGCGGAGGAGGAGCCAGAAGCGGCGGCTAGAGCGCGGTCCGATGCCGAGGAGGCTGGTACCAGCGAGGGACACGTTCCCGGTACACGTAGTAGACGACGTCTCCGTCGTCACGACGTTTATATTCCTACTCCTGCTGATGGTAGCACAGGGGCAGCTTCTACGTCGCATCCCCTTGACGATGAGTACGATGACGATGTAGATGCACCGGAATATATGGAGGCTGATGCATCTCATTTACCGGACCATACGGAGGCCGCTGCACCTCACGCGCCAGAGGCAGCATCCCACTCACCTGAGGGTGAGGATCTTGAGTTTTATTCCGTGCTGTCGCATGTTCCGGCACTTTTCCCGGATTACACCCTGCACGAGGCTTACAGCGTCTATCACGGAGATGTAAGTGCTACACCTTTATACTGTTTTATCATTTTCTTACGTGTTCGATACACATGTTTATAATTATTATTTTTTTACGAATTTACATATTTTATACATATTGCAGGATAGGGTCACCCTGCGATGCTTCGCTATGTATGACAGTCTCCGGAGATGGGACATTACAAAGCAGAGAAGGGTACGGGCAAGGGTGATAGATACTATATTCGGTCCACTCGTCGATGCACTCACCCGCTGGCATACGAACCTCCATTTGGTGGAGGCATTCTTAGAGCGGTGGCATGAGGAGACTTCTTCTTTCCATTTCTCGTTCGGGGAGATGACAGTCACCTTGGACGATGTCCACGTCATCACTGGACTACCGGTTGTAGGTAGGTCCTTCACAGCTATACCCTTTGACTCTGACGTTGAGAGGCTTGCTACTTATGCTGCCATGCTAGGTGTGCGACAATCGGAGCTGAGTAAAAACCTTAGGAATGCTGGTAGTGTGAAACTAGGGTGGCTGCGGAGTACTTTTAGTAGTTCTCAGTATAGTGATAGGAGGATCAGTGATGACGGTATAGATCATGCCACCCGTGCCTACATACTATATTTGTTAGGTACCACTATATGTGCGAACAAAACCAGCAACAACATTCCATTAGATTATCTCCAGTTCGTGAACCAGTATCAGAGTTTGCATATGTACAACTGGGGTCAGTTGGTTTTAGCGCAGCTGTACCACGCCCTTAGTCAGGGATCTCTCCATGGTACGGGAGGCATGTGCGGGTTTCTAGCGTTGCTTGAGTCGTGGATTTTTGCACACTTTGTTCAGCTTCGAGCTCCACTTTTTCCGGATTACGACGTATCCATGCCCCATATGTGCCGACATGCGCCGTGGAAGATTGGTGTCTCCCATGAGGTACGCATGCAGATGAGACACGCACTGGCGACTTGCACCGAGGCAGATGTAAGTCATATTCGTTCATTTTAATTATTTTAATTATGAGTACTTTTACTAATATAAATGGGCTAATTTTTTTTTTATTTACAGGTCATGTTCCTCCCCTTCATACATTTACGGGACCACTTTCCGTTCCAGCAGGTGACTTATGTTGAGTTGACCCTTGGCTCGTTCGACTTGGTTGTGGCGTACTACCCAGACCGTGTCACTCGACAGATGGGGTATGTACAGCTGATTCCTAAGGATATACGCCCTCCTAAGTCGAAAAAAGCAGGGAAGAAGATGGTCACAGACTTAAAGTGGGACGATCACATGTGGCAGACATGGGGAAACCACGTGTTCACTTATTTTAGCACGGCGTACCGTGGTAGTGGACCGAGTGCTGACCCGATGTACTACATTTGGGCGAGGAAGAGGCTATGGTACATCGTCAGTCGTCCTGCGCCGGAGAGAGGTCCTCGGGTGGAGCCGCAGGGTGGTGCTGATTATTCAGGATACGAGAAGATTGCTAGGTTTGCTCCTTCGCTACCTACTATGGATCACCCTGATCTTCTAGAGACCGCCCTCATGATGTGTAGGATCGCTGAGAGGTACCGACGGCATTGATTATTACTCTCAGCATAACTTTGTTAGATTTTTGGACATCAACACTATATTTTTGTAATCGGTTAATTTTATGACTGCTTTTAATTTTTGTATTTTAATTTATTGTATGCTTGCTTTGAATTTATCATGTTTATCGGTTCGATTACATTCGAATGATATACACACTCAAAATTATAATGAAACAAAAATACACACTCAAAATTAAAATGAAACACACTCATACTTAAATTCACACTCATAATTAAATTGAAACACGAGGCCCAAACAGAAATACACACTCAAACTTAAATTGAAACTCACACTCAAACAGAAATACACACTCATACTTAAATTGAAACTCACACTCAAACAGAAATACACACGCAAAATTAAAATGAAACACAGACTCATACTAAAACGGAAGCACGCACTCATTCATACTTATCTATCAGGCCAGTTCCATTTCATCAACCTCCTTTCTTCTTTCGCATCTTTGTAGTCACTGATTTCCTGTAGCTGGATGTCAACAATGTCAGAGCGGACCGTATCCAGCTGGTCCTCTGTTATATAATCCGCCGCTTGACAGTTGAACCGGTTACCCGCAATACGACGTTCTAATTCGGTGAGGCCAAAAACTAGATGTCGACGGGATGTGACCAAGACCGACCACCTAGCTCGCACTTCATCAACACGCCTTGAAATGTAAGGCGGCTGAACACCATCCCTTCCGTACAGGAGGTACATCTGGCATACTAATGCCTCGCAGTACCTTTTACCACCCTCTAGAATGTGCATATTACCAACTTCAACTGATGCCCTCATCAGATACTGATCTTCCAACTCAGTCCATGAACCCATTTTTCAGCTTGATTTATCAACTAATGATGAAGTTTTAATGTGCATGAAGCTTCTACTTATAGACGGACCGGTAAGAAAAACATTCAAATGAAAACGTAACACGTGTAAAGTAAGAACCCGAAAACTCCCTCCCATTCTCGAACATTCTAAAAATCCCGCTCATTCTAAAATATCAAAACTCCCTCCCATTTTAAAAATTCAAAAACTCCCTCTCGTTCTCGAAAATTCAAAAAATCTCGCTCATTCTAAAAAATCAAAACTCCCTCCCATTCTCTAAATTCTAAACTCCCTCTCATTCTCGAAAATTCAAAAAATCCCGCTCTTTCTAAAAAATCAAAACTCCCTCCCATTCTCTAAATTCTTAAACTCCCTCTCATTCTCTAAAATAAAGTCCCACCTAAATTTATTACACTATATAAAGGGACTACAAATCCGTTTACATTCATATAATCTTCTCAAACTTAGGAAGTTCAACAAATGGAGTTTACTCCCCATGAAGACTACCATTTGCTTCTGGCGGCGAGGATTGCCCGCCGAGAGATGGGGGAAGATACTAGTGATGCTTTTTTTGATCGGGTGCTTTGTAAGATGTACTACGGCTACAGCCGTTTACAAACAGGAGGTCTCCTCGTGCGCAATCGTGAGCAAATCAAGCAGAGGTATCTTTTTTGCCAACCGCTCCAGCGTTTGTTGTTTCAGCCGTATAAAATTAAGCAAGAAGCGGCCGCCGTCTTCAACATGACAGTGGTAGACTACATCAGTAGGGATATGGTGGCGTATCTTCAGGATAGGATTGCGGAAAGGGAGGAGGGGTTGATTCTGACGACAACTTGGGATATGACTTCGACGATTGAGCTTTTTGGTTGTTGGCATTTCGGTGTTTAATTATTTTCTTATGTTTCGTTAAGTTAAAAGTCTTAACTTAATGTTTTCCTCTTCTTGTAACCACTTCAAGTGTACTTGTTGTTTTCTTCCATTTCTTCAAAATGTACTTGTTGTTTTCCTGAACTTCTTCAAAATGTACTTGTTGTTTTCTCCCTTATACTGGTATTTTATTCCAAAAAATGTCCAAACCTGCGAAAAAAGCATTCTGTCTGAAAAACTAGGCCTAGTTTCTGTCCGAAAAACTAGGTCGTATTTTTGGCCTAGCGTCGCAGGCCCTTCTGGAGACCAGGCCCAAAAGGCGTCTCATTTTGGGCCTGCGACAGAAGCTTTCTGTCCGAAAAAATGGGCCAATTTTTTGGCCTACCGTCGCAGGCCCAAAATGAGACCAGGCCCAAAATGAGACCAGGCCCAAAAGGCGTCTCATTTTGGGCCTGCGACAAATGCATTTTGTTTGAGAAACCAGGCCAAATTTTGACAGTGGATATGTGATATGTGTTTGTAATGAAACTTACATTAAACTTAAAATCGTCAAACACCTTTGTATGAAATCGACAAACACCTTAAACTGCTTTATATCAAAATTACATCAAAATTACATCAAAATTACATCAAAATTACATCAAAAGTACATCAAAAGTACATCAAAATTACATCACAATTACATCAAAATTACATCAAAAACAGTAGATGTTAGGAAAACTAATAAACTTAAACTACAAATGTTGCACAAAACATTTCAAACATTTGAAACGTCCTCGTCTCTAGTCAAATCTGTGACATGGGGTTTTTCGTTCAAGTTAATTTTCCTTGCGGGCATTATCTGTGTAAATTTGTTCAACCGCCGGTAGTATGGATGCGCCCATTGATTCGCTTCTTCGGTTGCGTAAGCGGCCCAACACGGGTATAATGAAGGCAACGGTCCATCGGGTGGAGTAGTAATCTACAAGGAAATAAAATAAACGAATGCATTAGTAATGATAGCGTAAGAAATTTTGATTGGAAACGAAATATACTTACATTAACAAAGTGACATCCATGCACGAAAGCTATCCCAACTTCTATGATCGTCGAATTGTTGACGGGTGGCTTTCCACGTATTGGTAGATACGTTAACGAGGCTGCGAGCGATACATGGTATACCATGCATTGATACCTTGTCGCGATGACTAGTCCAATGTCCAGAAATGTCATCCAATAGTGGCTACTAGGATTGGGCTTGAAGTAATCTAACCTTTGTATCAAATCGTCAAACACCTTCTCTGAACCATATACATCCAACCAACATGCACGGTTGTCCCGCAACTCATTCTGGATATTGATGCTTCAAACCACTGTATATCTCCCTAGGGCGCGAACCTAGGTGAGACAAACTACGAACTAGTTCCTCTTCGTCCAGTTTTAGCCTACAAGCGCGGGAATGACCGTCTAGGCGAACGTAGGGTTCATGATTGTGAGTACCGTTTATCACCTCCAAACGCCATTTCATGGCTAGTACGTCGATCGGATGACCTTTTAGCGCAAACGGACAATTACATTTCTTCGTCGATGTCTTCCTCTTTTTCAAAGTGTCCGGCTTTTCCTTTGATACGTATACACCGTATCGCTCGCAAACGTACTCTAACCTAGGAGTCCTTCCCCATTTCCCACTATCGTAGAGTTTTCTTATTGTGACAAACTTGATCTTTTTTTATTCAATCTCCACGAAAGCATCTAATTCGTCTTTAGTGAATAATCTATCTGTGTTAAATATTTTACTGTAATCGGCATCCATAAATGGAGGCTGGACAGGTTCCTCCTGCAAAATATACAATCGAAAAGTATGAGTTTATATATACAAGTTGCAGTCGCAGGCCCAAAATGAGACATGTCTCGAGTGCCGTCGCAGGCCCAAAATGAGACGGATACAAAAGAGCGTCTCATTTTCGGCCTGCGAGAGATGCTCTCTGTCTGAAAAACTAGGCCAAAATTTTGGCCTAGCGTCGCAGGCCCAAAATGAGACGCTCTTTTGTATCCGTCTCATTTTGGGCCTGCGACGGTTATTCATCCCAGTCGCCCGCTGTTCGTGCGATGACGATGCTGTTCATCGCACGAACAGCGTGCTACAAGCCTGAAATCCGAAAAAATGAGTTTCGGTTCTTACCTCCATCCGGTAAGCTTCCTCCTCGTTCAGTAAGTCTTCCAGAGAAATGCCCATCTCTTCGTTGTCCATAGATACTCCGATTCAAGATTTTTCGAAGTGGGTTTGATGGGTTTGGGTAAAAACGCTAATTTTTTCGAATTAATGGGTTTAGATTAGTAGATGTTAGTACAAAGCTTGTAGATCTAGTGTAATATCGGATAGATTTAAGTGTTTCGGCCGATTTGGAGACTAAATGGCATCAATGTAAAAATCTAGAGAGAGGAAGGGCAATTTTAGAATTTCAACTTTGAGTTTGAAAAAATAAGAGAGTAGGGTGAGAGATCTATCAAAATGTGTAACATTTCTAGCCTGGCCCATATATAATATCAATGTTATATACATTGTCATTGTAGTCCGAAAAAAATAGAAAATAATGAGGTGAAAGAAGTATTAATTTTATGTGTTTTTATTATCTAAAATCGTCTAAATACCAATGTACGTTTTTTGCTATCACAATCGTCTTTTATAATGTACGTTGGTCTACATTTATTTAGTGTGTTTGTATCTGTAAAAAACAAAATGGGACTTGTAGTTGCAACGGACTTACGTTGTAAATTTGATCCGAACAAAGACGGAACATATCGTTACGTTTGAAAATATTAGATCAATATTAAATAAAAATTGCTATTGAATTCCAAATGTTTGAAAAACAACAGCTCTTTAGATCATACCCAAGTTTTTGGGTTGTTTAATGGTATATTAATATACTTTTAAGTTTTACAAGAGCAATACCCTGTAAAGTATTAAAATTAACTGATTGTTACAAAGTTGAAAGGGTCAGATGAAAAGCACAAATGAATGAAGCAAAAAGAGGACTCTTATTGAAAACTTACAAGTGAGTTTTACATGTTACCACTACACAAGTAGCAACTCATTATTTCTCATAGTTATTTACTAGATCACTCCTCTCCTCTTCTTGTACATGACAGATCTTATCAGGCCCTTAACAACATTATTATTACGTAGTCACTCGTTATCTCTCAAAACTCAGCTCTGCCTCCTCCCTGAGAGGCACTCCCATGTGTCAGCATAGTCTCCATCGTATTATACTTGACGTTCCTAGCTTGTTGTAGCGTAATCTGGAACGCATTTGATATAACCTCTAGTGGGAAAGCTCTCATGACCGAAGTCCGACCAGCCAAGGTGTTGACCATGGCTTTGTCATTGGTTCTGAAAGCTACCCACTCAAACCCTTGGCGTTGTGCTTGTTTGATCACACCAAAACCCTGTGGGATGGTCAAGATACTACCCTTCTTTAAGATACCATCGAATACGGTTTGGCCATTATCGTTCACGACTTGGGCTCGAGCTTGGCCTTTAGTCACAAAGAGGATTGAGTTTGCGTTCATGACCCAATGCGGCAGTACGACAGTGTTCTGTGGATTTAAATTAGTATCACGTTAAAAAAACACTACATATGATCTAGCATAAACGAGAGAGTTATCAACTTAGAAGTGCTTACTCCTTGAATAACACCTCTAAGAGCACTGAGTCGAAGTTGAGCCAAGATGGGAAGATCATAACTGGTGAGAGTAGTGAGACGACCAAGGGTTGGCTTATAGACATCGGCCCGTGAAGGATCATCAATGTTTTCAATAAACCTCTGACTACAAATGGTTTCTTCCAAGCCATTGTCTTGGCTACCTTCATATCCACCACCTTGTTGTTGTTGTGCCTCCCTCCTAGTTGGTGGGCTGATCACCGAAAATCCTTTTCGGACTTTAATGATGTTTCCTTTGTTGTGATCACTTTGGAGTTGTTGTGCTGTCTGAAGGTCAATTTTGAATACTAGTGATAGGAGTTTTGCATCAAAACCACCTAAAAGACTTCCCTTTTGAGCTTGTTGGCCTTGTTGTCCTTGTTGATGGCCTTGTTGTCCTTGTTGGAAACTACCAGCAAGGAGAAAAGACTACAAAATCCATGTTCTTTTAGTTGCAATGACAATAAATAGAAAGTAGATTAAAGACTAAGAAAAAATAGAGAGATAGTTTGTTAGACCACTCACTCTAGGAACTCGGTCGAGCTGGTTTTGTTGGTTGGCTATGTCAACGAGTTGAACGATGATCAATGGTTGATTACCATCGTTGTAAGCCCAAGTAGCTACTCCCGCTGGAATCCCAAACATGTCACCTTCGCGAAGACGGTCAACCTTTTGGTGCATGTCACCTAAAAATTGGCCCTGTTGGCCTTGTTGACTCTGGCCCTGCTGTCCCTGTTGACCTTGTTGGCCCTGACCCTGTTGTCCCTGCTGACCTTGTTGGCCCTGACCCTGTTGTCCCTGCTGACCTTGTTGACTCTGTCCTTGTTGTCCCTGCTGACCTTGTTGACCTTGTTGTCCCTGCTGTCCCTGTTGACTCTGGCCTTGTTGTCCACTATGGAACGGTCGGAACATTTGAGAATCCTGAAAAGTTTCAGCACAGCCAGGAACTGCTTTTCCAATTATACCATTACCTGCATGTTATTGAAATATTAGAATTTGAGCCATTCTAAGGGAAAACTATATAGTTTCGAAGGTAGAGTAAGCAAAACAAAAGATAATACCTTGAACAACATATGACAGTGTGGGCGCACTACTGAAAGTTGGCAAGAAAATGGAATCAGGTTGAATGACGTGACGGTAGACAGTCACACCAGCACACCGAAGCTGAGGCGAGTTATAGTCCCAAACCTCCGTCTCACCACCTTCAAATCTGAACCGGTTTGAGGGCTGTTGGGCAGTCAGCTGGTCGAACTGGCACTCGTTTGGAAACTGCGAAGTGCCCAGTTGACGAGCTAAGCAGCCATGGAAAAAGAGAACAAGGGCTAAAGAAAGTAATGAAACAGAACGCTTAGCCATGGTTGAGTTCTTTTTGAGATTTATGGTTGTGGTGTTTGTGTTTTGAAGTGATGGAGAGAGAGGCTCTTAGCTGTTGGTATTTATAGTGGAAAGAGTAAAGTGGGGAGTGACACGTGTGCTTACTCATTTTTGGATGAACGTCGTTCGGTTGTTATTTAGTAAGCCACCAAAAATTAATATTTATACAAATATATATATATATATAAATTGTTTAATGAGAATTTTATTTATATATAAAAATAATTTTAAAGGATAATTTATTATAACCATTTAACACAAATATGGAAATACTAGAGCTTTGACTCTTAAGTTTGTTATAAAAAATGTTAGTTGGAGAGATTTGTAACTTTTGGTTTCACAGATGGTTCGCAATGAAGGATATTTGGGGGTTTTTTTTTCTTATATCTGATGGGTATTATTGATAAATTTTATGGTGCGCATAGTTATTGGTAAACGTAAAATTTGGATGGTTATCGATATTTTTAATATTTCCCGGGTTATTGATAACTTATACATAATATGGAATCATAAATTTTATATGAATGGTGTATTTGTGAAAGATTTTGAGTATTAGTGTCTATGAAACCATTGAGTTTGTGTCGATATCCTTTATAACGACGATTTGCACCATCTTCTTAATGCATAAACATTGTATATCTATTTATTTACATTTTTTAAAGTTATTTTTATAGTTAAAAATAGTGTTTTATTATTAAATAGATAATAGAGTTATTTGAATTATTTCCACTACAAGAAATCCTATGACAAAATTTTCAATTTACAATGCATGGTTAAGATTTTCAAAATAGGTTACATATTTTGGAGTATGGTAGAAGATGTCGTAAGACTTTTTTTTATCTTTTCCATGAAATCGCAATTTTTACTAGAAAAATACACTCCAAATATGAATTTACAATGTGAATTTATTATCTACCACTAAAATCATATCATATTCTTCAAAATTTGATGTTTATTTTAGAATCATAGGTTTTTTTTAATTATCTTCCAAAAGACCATGCTCGGATTACTCAAATATCTACTTCGGACGTCTAGTACAATGATATACTTTGTGTATGACACACAAAAGAGTACATAGTACTTACAATAACCGAATTGTATGAGATGATCTTCATTTTATGAATTTTCTAATTATGATTTGGAATTTTAATTTAGGGAGAGATTTCTTTTATTTATGCATATAAATCTATAAATTTGTTGCTTTACAATTTATACCGTTGTAAAATGCTATCAATATATGTCGTTTGTGCTAGACTAAAAGTATCTTAAGAACGGTATCAAATGATCAAGATTTGTTACATAAGATATTTCACCTAGATTTGTTCATCAAAATTTATTCAACATGAAAGCTTTGATGGCATGAAAAAACATTTTATTAGTACGAACCACAAGTATATTATCGACAAACGTCACTAAAATATTGATTTACTTTCATTGAACTTGTTATTCATACAAGCCTCTCTAGAATTTATCTCAAAAGAAAATAAGATGATAATATTTAAAATATATATACTCGTATAATGGACGAGATGTATGTCAAAGATAATATATAATTTTTTTAAGTGGTAAAATTTTAACTTCAAATTGATTAGAGCAAAGTTCTCAGCTTGTATTATATAAATCGTTTCATTAGTGTCTATATTAAGAAATATTACTTTAACATCCATTTAGTGATCTTCGTTATGATAGTATGCAAGCAACACAATAATTATCCTAAATAAGTCATTTGATAAAACAACACAAGATGTTTTTCAATAGCCAATACCTTCATTCTTATTATACATATTTGTGACTTCATGTTCTAATTTTTCCACATCCCCTTTTGAGTCACTTTTAGCTTTAAGTTTTTAATTACAATCGATATATGTTTTTCATCAGTAACTAGATAAGATTCAAAATTGATATGTCTTGAATTAATTTATATTTTTCTTCATTCCAAGTTAAATATTTGTAGCAAAATCTATATGTTTAGTGGGGGGGGTATAAAACTTATAACCCCTATATTGGTATGAGTATTATATAAAATAAAAAATAATTGTTTGCATTCTAGATTATGTTCATTAGACCTATAAGATTTCATTTCAGTTAGACATCTTCAGAAATATAAGTGTTTCAAATTGTGCTTTTAGTATGTATAAAGCTCATATGACGTTTTGGATGCTGCTTTAGTAGATACTATATTAATAAGATACATTGCATATCTTTACCATAGAATGAAGCATGTAAATATGTATAGTCAATCATATTTTAATTATTTATAGTAAGGTATGGTCTCATCATGTACTATATTTATACTGGATGTATTTGATATGCATTGACAAGCTATATTATCATCATCTAGGTAAATAGCAATGAAACATGACATCTTTCACATGATCTATCGTTACAGTATAGTACTTACAACTGTAGTAGGATCTGATGAACTTAATTATTTTTGTTATAAAATATTAGTAGGTACCCATATCTCCAAAGTTCATTTATAAATTATAAAATAATTTTAAACATTTTATGATGCATACATAATTTTTTTCAAATGTCTATATAAATATTTTTAAGACTTATTTCATCTTGTAAATCTTAAATCTTAATTATTTGGTATTTTTATTCAATGCATTTGACACATATTTCAAAGTCGGAATAATCAACTCGAGCTAATATGTCTTTAGTTTCAGATTCTCATTTTTTTAGAAATATGATTCAAAGAATTATGCCAAGGGTATGCTAAACTTTCATATATCCATTTAAGTTTAGATGAACTTATTTGTATTGTCTCATTCTAATTGATAGTTGTGTGCATTTTATATAAATTATCATTATATAATAATGGATATTGTATAAATGGATATTTTATTGTCTATGAAGTTTTTTTTGAAGTCTATCCTACAAAAAAAACGTTAGTGGTTTCTATTAACCAAACTTATATATACTTATGGGAATTCAAACTTCATTAATCTTGAATATACCATGAATTCGAGCTTATAATGTTTAGTTATCCATGACTTTTATTAAATACCACATACTGGTTAAGTGTATGCTCGAAGTAACTCAAAGCAAAATCTTTTGTTTAAATCGATCTCCTATATTAATTCGATCTTTTATATTAATTATAATTTCTATATTAGTTAGATATTCTATATTAATTAGATCTTCTATATTAAATAAATTTTATATTGATTTGGTCTTATATAGTATCTAAATTTTATAATAATTAGGTATTTTATATTAATTAGAATTAATATATTAGGAGTAATCACAACCGTATTATAAATAGAATAAGATATGAATTTTGAAAAGTATGAGGAAACTCTTGAACAATATATTTCCAAAATGAGTGAATTAAATCTAGTTTTTGTGAGATAAGTAAGGTAAGAGATAAACACTGAAGAGTGGATTTTGTGAATCATGTCATCTTTATTAAGAGTGATTCAATCCTTTGTGTTTTAGAGTATTTATGTAACCTACTTATTAATATAAAGAATGTTCGTTGTTCATGGATGTAGGATTATTTCCACAACCCGAACCATATTAAATCTGTCATGTGTGCTTGGTTTTATTTATTATTTCTTTTATTTGTTTATCGTCATGAATAGTGTTAGTCGATACATTGGTTTTTGCCTCGATCGAACAATGGTTTTACCCCCAACAAGTAGTATGGTGAGCGTGGAGCAACAATATAAGAAGTAGATTTATCACAGATATAAAAGTTGAAGAAGTAGATCTCACTTCGAAACCGAAAATGCATGAAAGATGAGTCCAAGAAGCTTAGCCTAGAAATAATTATTGGATCTAATGATTTCAACCTCTATGGAATTAATTTTGAGGCTTACCTAGTACAGATGGGATTGGCCACTATTACTAATAATAAATATACACAGGTTGATGTTGTGGTACTATCTAAAGCTCATAATACCCTTACATCGATCATGGGAGATGAAGTGCTACAAGATGTATCTAAAAATCCTACATAAATTGGGATATGTAATCGGTTGGAGGCGATGTACATGAAGAAATCATTGGCAAATATATTATATATGAAGAAACAGATTTACACGTTATCTATAGAAAATAGCATAGAGATCCAAAGGTACATAGATGATTACAACTGAATAATACTCGACTTGAATCCAGTTCGTGTAAAAGTGGAGGATGAGGAACAAAAAATCATCCTTCCAAGGTTTCCTTTGGAAGAGTATGAATACTTGGTGGACAACATACTTTACGAGAAATACTCCTGTATGATGGCCGAAGTAAAAACGTCTTAAAATTTAATGATCTTCAAAAGAGTAGTGCTTTAAAAGGTAACTCTGAAGGGAAAGAAATGAGTGTGATTGGTCGATCAAGGAAAAGTGATTCAAATGAGACGAGAGGACAATCTCAATTAAAGTTAAAACATGTTGGTATAGTTTTAAATAATCGGTTGTACATTTAAAAAGAAATGACATATCAGTTGAAACTGTCCAAAGAAGAGAAAATGAAACAACTATAAGAAGAACAGTGCCAGATATGTTGTAATGGCGTCTGATGATTGTAATTACGTTAATGGTTTAATGATTTCTTAAAATTCTAGATATAACAATAAATGGGTGCTGAATTTGGGTGCATCGTTTCACACGACTTCCAATAAGCATTAATTGAGAGAGTAATTAGCAATGGAATATATGTTCACGAAGTTAAACGTAACCTTCTTTCTATTGGGATGTTAGATAATGAAAAATTTCCTATAGGGGTAGAGATGGTAGACTTAGGGACTTACGAGGATCCCTTTTTTATATGAAAACCAATAGGATTAATGTGTGTTAAATCTTTAGATCTCTGTACTCGTAAGGGGTGTGTCTACTATGGTAAATGATTCTACCATGTTGTGGCATCATTACTAGAGAAATTTAGATGAGAATGGACTCAATAAACTAAGTAAATATGAGTTGTTAGATGGTACAACAGTTTAAATTCTGAGATTTTATGAAAGATGTGCATAAAATAAGAGCAAGAGGGTAAAGTTTCCACCCAACAACCATGTATGCAATGAAGTACTTGATTATGTTAATTCAGACCTTTGGGGTCCAACACGGAAACTTCCATAGGTGGTGCAAGTTACTTTATGTCATTGATTGATGACTATTTCTAGAAAGTATAGTGTTCTACTTTTAAACACCAAGGATGAAGCGTTTTTTGTCTTTGTGAACTAGAATATTTTGGTAGAGAATCAAACCGGGAGTTCAGATTAATATTATCTTGGATTATGTTAACAAGGATTTCATTAACTATTTCGCAAAGTTTGTAATTGCTTGACAGTGAAACATAAGAGGGAGTACCCAACAGAACGGGCTTGCTGAGAAAATAAATCAAACCCTGTTTAAACGAGGTAAATATTTTCTTTATGTAACTGGTATGGGTTGAAGATTTTGGGGAGAAGTCGTGACAATAGATGCATATATCATTAACAGGAGTCCATCTACGAAGCTTAAGTTTCTTTCTCCTCAAGAAGCTTGGATGGAAAGAAGCCTAAGTTGGAACATTCAAGAGTGTTCAAATGTGTTGGTTATGCACATGTGAAACAATATAAGCTTAGGCCAAGAGCACTAAAATATATGTTACTCGGTTATCCCGAATGAGTAAAAGGGTATAGGTTACGGTACCTTCAACCCGAACATCAGAAGGTTTCGTTAATTAGGGACATGATTTTTAATGAAGAGGATATGTTATTAAAGAAGGTAGCAATAACTCAACCAAGCATTTCTGGTAATCGATGTGAAGTTGATGATTGGTCATATCTACAAAGTGAATATGAAGACGCTTATGCCAAAAAATATTTTGGGCTTGGTTTCGCTTCAGATTTCACGAAGGAATTTAAATCACTATATGAGTATGAAGCTAGGCGAGGGTCTGGTATTCTAGGTACTTCAAATGATCAGATGAAATAAAATTATCTTGATAGTTATCAGCTTGTGAGGGATAGAGTATGAAGACCAATAAAATAGCCGTAGAGGTATGATCTTACCAATGTAATTGGTTATGCTTTATATATTTAAATGAAGAGAGATATTCTTAAACATGAAACGTATCACGATGCTATCAAAAGATGTGATAAATAAAAATGGCTCACTTCCACGAAAAAACAATTGAGGTCTCTCAATAAGATGAACATCTAGATCCTTATGAAGCAGTTGAAGGTTCAGAATCTGGTTGGAAGTAAATGAATATTCAAGAGGAAGCCATGCATTCCTGGTATTGAGTGACCTTGATACAAGGCTGGGATCGAGGCAACGAGGATACTTGGTATTGAGATAAAAGAAAAGAAAAGGTCGAAGGCGCATTTATATATATATATATATAAATTTCTAAGGAGTTTCTCGATGTCCGAAGCAAAAGCGATTGGAATTATTATAGGAGATATTAAGATGCTGATATGGGATAGACTACGAGGATACTTGGTATTGAGATAAATAAAAAAAGGCCGAAGGCATATTTATTTGTACCTTAAAAACAATTCCTAAGGAATTTCTCGATGTTTGAAGCAAAAACGATTGGAAATATCATTACTTACCAATTTAAACTCAATGCCACTTAAGCACCAAAGCATAACATAAAAATAAGTATATGTTGGGGATACTTTATGCCAAAGTCATTGGTAGATTATTCATGTTATGATTTACATACGACCTGACATTGCCTACGCCATAAATGTTTTGAGTAGATACATTTCAAATCCGAGAAAACCGCACTGACATGCACTCATTTGGCTCATGTGATACCTGAAGGGTTCGACTACTGTAAGATTATGTTAAAGTTAGAAATATATGGGTGACATATTGTTGAAATTGTATGCGGAATCCGATTATACATACGCTTTTTACCTGAGGAATTCTACTTTGACTTATATGTTTATTGCGCTTGAATGTGTGGTTAGTTGGAAGTTTTATACACATAAGATCATTGCGTTATCTTCTATAATAGTTAAGTATATAGATATTACGGAAGCCATGAAGAAAACTATTTGGTTAAAGGGATTGTTGAGTGAACTCATTTGTGTGGAGCAAGATGTGATTCTGTTCTTTGATTACCCTAGTGACCTTCATTTGATGAAAAAATAGAATTTAAATGAGTGAACTAAAAATCAATACATTAAGTTGTTCTTCATCTGAGACGTGGTGGAGAAGGAAAAAATAAAGATTGCTAGCAAAGAAAATCATTCGGATGCTTTGTCCAAAGTATTGTCGATTTCAAATGTCATATACTGCATGTAACTGTTGTAAGTCTGGGATGCGGGTGAGCTAGTGTCTAACGTGTATAAGAGTGGGTGCAACAGATTTTGGAGTTATTATAAGCTGAAATGGAGAATTATTAAGTGTAGGCTAGAAGAAAGTGGAAGTAGAATATTTTATTTGAGAGATAAACACTAAGGATAGAGTTTGTGAAACACGTAATTTTTTGTTATAAAGAGTGACTCAGTTTTTTGTATTTGAGAGTCTTTTCGTAATATACTTATTAATAAAAAAAGTGTTCGTTTCTAATGGATGTATAATTATTTTCACAATCCAAACTACATTAGATATGTTTTGTGTGTTTGGTTTTTTTATTTTTTTATTTTTTTATTTTATTTTTAACTGTTTTGGAGATGATAAATTATTTTCTACAAAAAATTGGCTAATCTATACATCAGTATTTGTCTCGATTAAACGGTGGTCCAAAAATTCTTTTATCTATTTATTTTTTTAATTTTTTTTGTAAACTATCGAATTGGCACAAAAAAAATAAACAAATTATATTTTGCATAATATTTAAACCATGAATTTACTTTAAAAGAAAAATTAAAAAATATACAGGTTATATGATATTACATGAAATCATTAAAATTTAAATCATATGATCAAATATATCGACCATTAAAAAGGGCCCTACCATAATTTGGGTAATGCATAATTTAAAGAGAACAACAACAAAGATCATGACCAAAAACATCATGAAGCTTTATCTACTTTGGACACTTTATCTTTCTACTTTAGATAACTGAAGAGCAGAAACCGGCAGGACTAAAAGACAATTCACGTGACATCTTTGCAAAATGCGACCATCCTACGCCGTTTGGAAGACAATTGTGCGGTTGCATGCCATTCTAGAGAAAGTACAAAGTTTCACAATTTTCAACGCAATATGGATAACATCAATTCGGCCAAAAAGACAAGCATTAATTTCGATCTCGTCATTATCCGAGAAAATATTCACGGGAATATTCGTTCTATTTACGAGAGTGAGTTTTTGAAACTAAAATTTAATTATCATATAATTTATCTTTATAAGTGAAAACTTTTAAGTTCATAAACTGAATTTTTTGTTCTAACAATTTACATTACTATTATTTTTATAGATTGTTATGGTAATTTATATTTATATTTTCTATAGGCGTTAGATTGAAAATATAAAAATATTTTAAATGGTACTGTTATAAATATATAACGGATTGAAATAATTATGATTCGATTTATGACACCACGAATAATTAAATCTTTTTAACGAAAGATATTAGTTAGATTAATATTAGAGTTAGATGGAATATAGTTGATGATTCTATTATTCCAATATAATTGTAGTTTTTGTGGGTATGAGATTATTGGATCGTAATAGCAATAATAAGTCGATAAAATTAGAAGAGAATAAGTTGTATTACGAAAATATGAATTAAACATCTACTATTTTGTCCACGTACATTCAAACGTACTTAACAGTAGAGATGAAAGAGAAAAAAGGTGTATCACATTGTCTTTTACATCTCTTGTTTTACTTTTATTTTCAAACTTAAACACTAGTTTCCGGTTGTTTTACTCAATCCATAAGGAATACCTAATCATCATTCTTTTAGGTTATCATTCGAACACAGTACTTGTATTTTTTAGGTTATCATTCGAACACAGTACTCGTATACAACTGCTTCAATATTAAATGCTTTGTCGTTTACAAAACAAAACCCTAAATGATAACTATGTATATTGAGTATGTTGAGATTGAGCTATGAAGTTTCGATCCTTTTGAACTATACATTTGATATTTATATATGCATGTATATTGAGATTGAGCTTTAAAATTTCGACCAATTTGGTCTCTACAATTGGTATCCTAGTTTTCTAGTTGAGTTATGAATATTAATTGAATATAAAGTATTCTTCTGAATCGATTTATGGTTTTATTCGATTTTGGGAAAGGAAAACCATAAATATATTGAAATTATTTAATTTACATTAGGGATTATAAGTATATGGGATAACATAATAATATAATTCAGAGTTTTTATTTTTTGTAATTGATTGCATGTTTAAGATGAACGGTGAAGCTTGACTAAGGAATCGATTTATGGTTTTATCCGGACTGATCAAATAAAAGTCCATGGATGAACAATAGTTTGAGTGGAACAATGACTCAGCTATGTGCCTAGTACCTTATTTCTTGGGCTCATGGGCTCAAATAATTGACCCGACTATAAGATCTGACCCGCACGACCCATAGGTTATAGAAAAATAGTATAAATACCCCAACCAACATCATTTCTAGAGGTTGGACTATTTGAAAAACATTACATATAAGGACACACCTCCTTCCTCTCACAATCTCTTACAAAAATAATTAATATTAACTATAAAAGGTATAAGACCCAAATTTACCCTTGAATCAAGTTTTACCATCACCAAATAGGCGACTACAATGGGAGCTACAGGTACCTGAATAACTCTATTTGAAACCTTGATTGTAATACGAAGGTCATAAATCTTTAAGATATAGATCTCAATATGTAGGAAATGTTTCCTCATGAAAATGAAGTAATAAGAGATAAAAATGAGCATGCTAATATGTCTCATGTCAATCATAATATTGAGGAAAGACCATTCATGCAAGAGGAACGAAATCAGCTGAGGGATGAGATTGAAGCTTTGAGGGCCCAAAGGTAGGCAAAAATATCGTTGAAAGAAAATTCTGATGCGGGAGGTATATCTACAGATGATCAGTCCTCAAAAGTTTATAGTAATCTTAAAAAGGCACATCGAGCAAAACAAGTAAAGAGTACATCAGATTCTTCTGATAGCTCAATCATTGCTTCTAAGTCTGAGTGGTCTTCTCATCTAGTAGTGAGCAGGGTCGTCAAAAAAGAAAATAAGATTAACCAAGAAACATTTGAGGAAAAATGACATATAGGGAAAAATAAAAAAGAATAAATATGAGGGAAAAATAAAGGGGTCGACAGATCACTGTATTGATCAATTCCTGAGTGATAGATTTGTTATCCAATACAAACCAGTTATATTTACCACTCATGATGAATATACAGTATTTAGCCGTAACCATAATTGGAGGCAATCACCATTGTCCTAAAAAATACTCTCCGGACATCTTCCCAAGAGGTTTGACAGTTCCAAAATGAAGATGTATGATGAGAGTAAAGACCCTGATAATCATCTCGAGCTGTTGAAAACTTTTATATAAATTTTGATGATGATAACAAACTTTTATGCCGGGATTTCACATAAACTTTCAAAGAAAGTGCTTTAAAGTGGTATACTAGTTTACCACAATGATCAATAAAGAACTTTGATATGTTCTGGATAGCATTTCGGAGACAATTTGTGGGGATTAAGGAGCTTAAAGGTAATGGTGACACTATCACCCATTGTTCCTAAGATTCATATAAATCTCTGACAGAATACATCAACCGTTTTGTGAATACGAAGAATGAGTTGGCTGATTGTTTTGAACAAGTCGTCATTACTTCTCTAAGATAAGGTTTAAATCCGAGTGAATTGGTTGATTCAGTAACTAAAAAATAATAATGACATGGGGTGGACTTTAAAATCAAGTCGGAAAATAAATTAAAGTGGAAGAGACTAAGAAATCTAGAGTACCACGCTAAAATAATTATGCTCCAATAGCGCCAATCTCACAAGCTAGTACTCAATCTCAGGGCACAATTAGTTATATGCCTAAAGATTCCAGACAAGGATCACATCGGGAAAAAATGAATTAATCAAGTCAATTCCAATAATTTAAACCCAAGTGGGGTCCATGGGTTCAACCCGAATTGTTTGCCGAACTAGGGGAGAGTGTGGCTACCATTTATGATAAAAACTAAAAATGTTGTGCATTTTAGGAGACCGACACCAATTTGGTCTCCTAGAGAGAATCATAATACTCGTTTTTATAAATACCATAATGATAGGCCAGTCAATACCCAATCTAATACAAATACAGCATGAGCTGCATCACCAACTGGTCAATGAAGAAGCATAGGAGCATCTCGATAAGAAGGTGTTATGATAATTGTGGAAATATTTGATTTGGATTCAGAATATCTAGATACTGACCCAGATCTGAGTCAGGTTGGAATGATAGCAGAAAAGGTTTCTATAGTATCCGATTTGCGTAACTTTTTTGAATCCCTTACTATTTTTGGGGAGATACTGCAACTGCACCTTCAAGATGCTCAAGTAAAAGACATGTTAATAGCCTAACAACTCAGATACAGGAAAAATGTCTACCCATCTTTATCAAAGTGCTACTCCATTCATTGTCTTTGATGAAGATGATTTAAGATACATTGTTGGGCCACATGAAGATGTTATATAATATGGGCATATATTGGAGGAAATGATGTACGACGGATTTTAATTAATACTGGCAGTTTGGAAAATATATTGTTTCTATTATCTTACAAGCAAATAACAAATCCCTCAGTTATCCAACGTTTAAATAAGTCAATAGTAGGGTTTACTGGAAGTACGGCTGATGTAATTGGGGAATTTGAAAAATAAGTTTTATTGGGCAAATGGCCATTCAGGAAGTTGGTAAGAGGTTTGTTTGTGGTAGTTGATTGTCTGACATTTTACAATGCTATATTTGGTAGGTCTTGGCTATCCAGGATACATGCGGTAGCTTTCACGGTCCATTACTATTTGAAATATATTGTGGGAGGGAAAGTGGTCGCCGTCCAAAGTAGTCAAAGGGTAGCCCATTAATGCTATGTATCTGCTCTTGCTTCAAAATCACTGGAAGCAATAAAGGTTAACAAAGAATAACAATCGGTGGAGCCTTCTGCCAACCAAAACAAGATAGATTATCCGAAGGAGGCTCCTAGTGCGGTAATTTTAGTTGAATAGGTAGAAATTGACTACTTGGCAGAAGGTAAACATGACAGGGTCAGATTTAAACTACCATTAAAGCTAAAATATTTTTATTCTTTTTATCTAATAATTTACACATGTTTGCATAGTGCAATGAGGATGTGACTCGAGTGCCAACTATTGTGATTAGTCACAAACTATTTATTTGATATAATGTTTGGCCAGTGGTACAAAGAAGAATATTATTTTTAAAATAAAAATCTAAAGCCATTGTCCAAGAAGTAGATTGGTTGACCAAGATGGGGCATATCAAAGAATCTCAATAACCCCTTTGGAGAACTAATCCTGTTTTGGTCAATAAAAAGAATGGAAAATGGTGTATGTGCATTAGCTTCACAGACCTCAATACAGCTTGGCCTAAAGATCCTTTCCTAGTTCCCTAGATAGATCAGTTTGTAGAATCTACATCAGGGAATAAGTTTTTTCTTTCATGGATGACTTTTCTGGGTATAATCAAATACAAATGCATCTTGATAATCAAGACCATACTACTTTTATTATCGATAGGGGGCTTCATTATTATAAGGTAATGTCGTCTGGGTTAACAAGGGTGGAGCCACTTATCAACGACTAATGAATAAAACCTTTGCTAATCAGATCGGAAGAAATATAGAAGTCTACATCGATGATATGATGGTCAAGAGTCCTAAAGAAATGGATCATATATCTAATCTCCAGGAAACTTTCTCCAACCTAGAGACCATCAATTTAAAATTAAATCCGGAGAAATGCACTTTTGGTGTCCGATCAAGTAAATTTATGTGCTATATAATAAGTGAGAAAGGGATTCAGGCTGATCCGGATCAGTTAAATGCATTGTTAGCTATGGATACACCCCGGTATACTAAATAAGTCTTGAGGTTAACTGGAAGGTTAACAGTTTTAAACCGGTTTATTTCGAGGTCATCAGACAAATATACTCAATTTTTCCAAGTCTTGAGAAATGCAAAAGACTTCAATTGGTCTCCTAACTGTGATCAAGCTTTGTCTGAAATTAAGAGTCACTTGTCCTCACCCAAGACATTTTTCAAACCTGTTAATGAAGAAATACTCTATATGTATTTGGTCGTATAAAAGTATGCTGTAAGTGTTGTGTTAGTACGAGAAGTGGATAATTTCCCTCGTCCAGTTTACTATATAAGCAAGAGTTTATTAGGAGTTGAGAAAAAGGTATTTAAAATTAGAAAATCTTGCTTTGGCATTGGTGATAGTTTTTAGAAAGATGAGTCCTTACTTTCAAGCTCATTCAATCACAATTCGAACTTTTGTTTTCATGAAGAATGTGCTGCAAAAGGCTAACATATCAGGAAAATAATAACTAAGTGGTCAGTTGAGCTTAGAGATTATGGCATTTAGTTTGCGCCTCGAACAATAGTCAAAGCTCAAGTTGTGGCTGATTTCTTAGTAGAATTCCACTATAAACAGCCTCGTGAAGAAACATAAGTCAGTAAGTTTAAGAAAAATAATGGGTAGTCCAAACGAACGGTAGGTCTAGTACAATGGGATGCGGAGTTGGAATTTTTCTAACCTCTACTTATGGAGATATCATGCACCAGACCATACTTTTTGGCTTCAGAACATCTAATAATAACTCAAAATATGAAACAACCATAGCTGGTTTGAGGTTAGCTCATATATGTGGGGCTAAAAGAGTTCAACTAATAAGTGATTCCCAATTTCTTATCCATCAAGTTCAAGGGAAATCTGAAGCCATGAAATAACACTTGATAAAATATTTACAAGTGTTAAAAGAAGTCACCATTGGCTTTGAATGCGTTAGATATGAACACGTCCCTATATCAGAGAACGTCATGGCAGATTCCTTAGCCACTATAGCATATTCGAAGCATATCCCTGAATTCTTATGCAAGAATGTCCTTATATAGATGCAACTGCAGAAAAACAAAGTTGAAGTTGGATAAAATATGCACATATCCGATGCACTCTTTAAATATTGGGGGAATGAAATCCAAGATTTTATAACTAACAGAGTTATATCTTCGGACAAAGATTTGGCTAAGAAAGTGAGATATAAAGCTTGTGGTTTCCTAGTCTTGAGGGGAGTTCTTTATAAAAAGTATTGTAGTAGACCTCTACTGCACTGCCTCAGATTAAATGAGGCCCAAAGTGTTCCATCAAAATTGCATGATGGACAAGGATCAATACATTGTGGTTATAAAGTTTTAACTAGAAGAGTCTTGATGTCATGCTATTATTGGCCTATTATCATGGCAGATGCTAAAGACTTGGTCAAGAGATGTGATCATTGTCAAAGATATGGAAATTTCATTCATGTACTAGCAGTCCTCATGGAACCAATATCTGAACCTATATCATTTGATAGATGGGGACTTGATTTGGTTGGGTCACTCCCAATGGCTTCAAGGGGTTATTGTACCATAATTGTGGCAATAGATTACTTCTCCATAATTAAGGGAGTCATTAAATTTATTCTCTCCAACATATGTTGCCAATTTGGAATTCCTAAACGTATCACCACAGATAATGGACCTCAGTTTGATAATATGGATATGTTTTGTACATCTAAATGAATTCAACATTGTTTTTATTTGTTTCATCCACATGCCAATGGACAAGTTGAAGTAGCAAATCAGATAATTCTCTCAGGTTTAATTTTTTTAGAAGGAGTTGCTGGCAAATGACCGAGTTACTTGCAAGAAGTACTATGAGCATACCAGACTACTCCACATACAACCACACAAGAGTTTCCATTTGTTTTAGTTTATGGAATAGATGCAATAATACTTATATAGGCTACTATTCCTTTCTTGAGGGTTCAAAATTATTCTGAAACCGAGAATGAGATAGCTATGAGAGCTCATTTGGATTTAGTTGAAGAAAGAGAGTGATAATACATTTAGGAACTGCACATTATAAAGGGTTGATGAGAAGCATACATGCCTCTAAGATAAAAAGAAGAGATTTCCAAGTTGGAGATACAGTGTTGAGAAAAGTATTCATGCACACTAAGGAAAACGATTCCGAAAGTTAGCTCCGAATTGAGAAGGACGATACCTCGTATATGAAAGAGTTCAGCAAGGAAAATACATACTCTTGGATAAACATGGCAACTTGTTGAAGCATCTATGTAACATTGAGTATCTCAGGTTATATTTAGAGTGAACTTATCTTGTAAATATTTACTTTATTTTACTATAATCTAAATATTTGCGGGCATAATCTTTCCTACCCTGGTGGTGCGGGGAGGTTTTAGTAAGGTGTCCGGATTTCAGTCAATGTACTATCTTTTGTCTTTTTAAAAATTTTTGTTTTAAGTGAATCAAATGTATTAAAGACTTATTGAACACATGATGGATTAAAGGCTTATTAATTTTGTATTAAAGAGTTATTAAACATATGATGAATTAAAAGCTTATTAAACGATTTTCGCCTTCAAATGAGCGATCTATGTGTGAATCAGTTAAATTAAAGGCTTATTAAACGTTTTTTGCCTTCAAATAAGTGATCTATGTATGGATCAGGTAATTTAAAGGCTTATTAAACACATTTTGCCCTCAAATGAGTGATCTATGTGTGAATGAATCAATTGAAGGTTTATTAAACATGTATTATATCCAATTAGGTGACCTAGGTATGGATTGGATACATGTAACACTGATTAAGTGTTTAATTCTTTTGAAGAAAATACTTTTTAAAAATAGCTTGATCCGATTTAATATGCACAAATATGGTTTTATTATGTTCAAAATACTCAGATATTAATGAAAGTATAACAAAAGAGACAAGGGAAAAATAATAAGTGAAAGTTGAAATGACATAGAATACGAATAGGATCATAAAAGAGTTCAATCCACGTTACAAAATTCCTCATAAAACACAAGGACTTGTACAGATTTTTTAGAAAATATGATATTAAAACAACAAAATGCCTTGCATACTCCAAGGCCTTTGATTCAGAATACCAACACAGTAAAAATAATTAACTTTATGGCTCATTCTCTTCGGCTTTCTAATCAGCATTACCTTCATCTTTCTCCTCTTTATCATCACTTGAGCCATCCTCAACTTCATCATCAGGTCCGGAGTCATACGAAGTCATGCTGAATTTATCCCTTTGTGCCGTAGTATAGAAGGGCATTTCGTCATCCGACACAAAAGTCCACAGTTTCCCAAGGCACCGCTTGGGAAACGTTTCATGGAATAAAAGGATGATACCTGATTTGACCAAATCTTCACTCCGTTCCATGGATTTCAACATCCCCTCAACATATTCATTCTTTGCAGCGGCTATATCTCGGGTATTTGTTTCTTTTAAAGAGGTGACTTCATCATCTTTTTTCTTGAGAAGATCTTGCAATTCCTTCTTCTCATTGGATAGTTGTTCCTTGGAAGTCTTCTCCTTGGTCAATGTTTCATTAAAAGGTTTAAGTTCCTAGGATGTGGTAGATTATAGTTCGGTATTGCTGGTTTGTGATTTTTATTGATCAATATTAGCTTGTTTCAAATCATACTTACTTGTTATTTTTATTTGCCCAAAGTTTCAACCTTTTTCTTTTCGGCCATGAGGGAATCCTTCAAGCCTTGATTATCAGTTTGAAGGGAAGTAATGTTTTTAGTCTCTTCTCTAACTTGTATTTCCAAGTCAACTATTGGCATGATATACCCTAAGACTACATAGCCCAAAGTATCATGCTCACTAGATACTTCAAAAGATTCACCATCGTAAATCACTGCATTGGCTATGTTGGTTGATTGAGGGAAGGTTCGTCTTTGTCAAATTCACTAAAGTACAAGTTTTCTATATCGTCCAGCTTAACATCACCTTCAGTAGCAGGTTGGTCAATAATACGAAACATTGGAGAAGAAATATAGCCATGCACCTCTTCTTGAGATGGAAGTTCAGTAGGAACTTTAGTGGGAAGAATAAGAGGAATGACCTCGTATCAAAGTATGATCTCCGAACTGATGGCCATTTTCTTCTTTTTTCTACCCTATTATCACTACCCTCTTGGTGTCTCTTGTATACTTTTTTCTTTTGATTTTTGAAGAATTTTGTGTCATTTTGGCATCACCTATTGTTATAACAACAAGATTCAATAATGCATCATTAATCTCTTCTGGCAATCTCAAACTACCCCCATCAAGAAGCCTTTGAGACGAATTTCCACCTTTATTTTTCTTCTTTTTAATTTTGTCAAGATAACTAAGAGCCTTATTTTTAGCGGGTAAATAAAGCTTACCATCTTTTTTCTCAGTCCGTTTGAAGATATCAGCTGCTTCGGGAGGTCTGGGAATTTGTTCCCATGTGAGCTCCCTGGTTGAGCTTGTTCTCCATAGATGGGCCTTTACCATGTTAGCTGCAGTAAATCAGTTGTGGAACCCAGTTCCCCAATTCTATGTAGCCCACTGATTGAGCTTTGAAAAAGTGGTTCGTCCCTCCTTCAAATGTTTTGAAAACATCTTTGAAAACACTAAAGATAAATCTTATGTAAAATTTTAATATTCTCATCCGATGTGAAGTTCAATATTAATATCTGATGTGAAATTTGTTATTAATTGCAGAGTATTTACCTGAACGTTTCCAGTATCTAGTTAAGGTTCTAGGATTTCATTTGAAAGTGATATTCTTTTCATTTTCCCGGGAACCACTGATGAAGAGGAATTGAGTCCTCTAAAGCTTATCAGCCTCCAACAAATTATTAACCACCTTTTAATCATTATCTATGTTAAAATAATAGAAGGGGATATAATGGTTAAGACACAAGCCACCCACAACAACAAACAGTTCCATGGATATTAGAACTTGGAAAGTCTTGAAGCAATGATGCTGGCTAATAAGGTATACCAAACATTGGGGCTTGACTGACTCAGACATAACTTTACTAAGTGAAAATATATAACTATCTCTTGTTCCAAGGGGAACCGAAGACCCTGCTTTAGTACTTTGGTATATACCACTAGTTCTTTAGTCTCTTAATTGGAGTCTCATCAGGGATGGGAATTCTCACCTTGATAGACTTCGGAAATCACCATTTCTTCCTTATTCTGTCCAATTCAGCAGTGTGGGTCTACATATAAGAGATTTTTTTGAACTGCTAACAAGTACTTAACACTAACCTTGGAAATGTTAGGCCCCACTCGGTCAACCAGCCACTCCGGAAGCGTTTCGACATCATGCTTTGCTACTATTTTTTTATTTTCCGAAACTGTACTCGTGTCACCAGTATGTCCGGAAGTATCTAATGGGGTATCTTTCCCACTATCTTCCATCGTCTCCTCCATTATTTGTGGCGGTTGATCAGCCGACTTGAGTCTGATCTTCTTTCTCAGAATGATAAGTTTTGATGAGAAGAATCGATGGGCTTGGATCCAAAGTAGGCAATACTAGAGACTCTACCCTTGTAGAACCTTCATTGAGTTTTTCTATCTCCGACCCCATGGAAATGAAAGGAGATGGAGCTTTACGATTGGTAACAACTTTGTTTTGGTAAAAGATGGTTCGTTTATCTGAACTAGTAGTCCTGGTTGTTCAAGATTTGTTAAATACAGAGCATGAGAAGTTTTCTTGAATAATATTGATGATCCGTGAGAAGATGAACTCATGTCCGGCTCTGATACCTTTTTTATAATCAATCTACCGGGAGAGATATGTAGTCTGACAAATATTATGGCTTCTTTTTTCTCTCTGTCTAACTCAGACAATTTAAGCCAGCCTCCTTTAACTAAGGCGGTTCTTGCTGTGAACATAAAAATCTTGAGAAATATTGGAGGAATTGAACACTTGTGAAATTTCTAAGATTCTCTCTTTAGATTTGAAATTTGAAATTTTTTATTACTCTAGTATTAGAATAGTAAAAAAATCATACTTATATAACAAAAGAGTCTACTTGTGTACTTTATCTAGAGGAGGTGAATCAACTAAGTGATTATTAAAGTCTATTAACTATAACCTCATTAATTTTAGAAATTTAGCTGCAAGTACCTAAGAGAAAATGACTAGTAGGTCCAACTAGAAACTGACACATGTCACAGAGGATTACTAATAAAGTTGCGACCTTTGGATTGATCGATAGACCCTTCAAATTCATTTCGAAGGTAGATCATACGTTATTCATCATGGTTAGCTCTTCCAAAGATTTTTTGAAAGAACTAAGGGGCTATATGTTCGGTCGAATATCGCTGGAAGCATATCACCAATGATTCTGATATTATCCGAAGGACATTTAGGACAGATCGAATAGAAACATTATGGATGAACAGTAGCTTGAGTGGAATAATGAATTAGATATGTTCTTATCACCTTATTTCTTGGGCTTGGGGGCTCATGATCCTATCACTTCTTTGGATATGATTCTACGTCCTAGCACATCGGAACTTCGTCTTCCTCCTCTAAATCCTGCAATCACTATCGCACTTCAACCATTTACCGATCTTGACACTGCTGCAAATGCACTTGCTTCCCAAGTCGAAGCGTCTCAAAACCATCTAAAGAAATTGGCCAAAAATATGGTTTATTACAAAGAAGCTTACGAGGCTGAGAAATTTTTTAGAGAAGATTTGTACGAGAAAGTAGTTGATCAATTTCATATGTACGAAGTAGCAAGATTCGAGCTCATAAAATATGCTCTTTCCATGAAGAATCATCTGTGAATCACATGCATAGTTGATACAGAATTACTGACGAACTCTCATGAGGCAAAATTCAAAAAACTCAAGGCTAATCATGCTACTGAACTGGGCACTGAAAAATCCAACTCCACTGAGCTTCGAAATTCTCTCTCTTTGTGAGACAAAAAATAAAGAGCTAATCGATGAGATAACTAAAATGAAAAAGGATTTCGAAGTGGAAAAAGCTGTTGTTGTAACTGTTACAGAGGCTGAGCTTTCAAAAGACATTCAGACTGTTATTAACGTCGGAAAAGAAGATGCAAAAATTTTCCTTCTTCGAGAGCTTTACGCTGCTTATCCAAAAAATCGACCTTACAAGTTTTTGGAATGATATTCATGAAGAGAAACGCCGAAGTGAAGCTTTCGACCCTATTCCTGGTTCATCATCCTCAAAAGATGAATCGTCCGAGGAGGAAGAGTCCTCTGATTAATTTTATCACTTTTTTGTCTTTGTTAGATTAAGAAATTTATTTTTGTACCTCAACAAATTAATCTAAATGACAAACTGTTTTTTGTATTTTTTCATTCTCTTTGCATATTATTCGATGGTAAATTAAAAAAAATTACAAAATGTAAACTTACCACTTTAAATACCTTAACGGAATTGGTGAATATAGTAGCTCTTCGAAAAATTCTCAGTGAGTTGTTAAGCTTTGGTAGCTCTTCGAAAAATTCTCACTGTGCTATTAAGCGTTCACTTCGAAATAAAAATGTAATATAATTATTAAACATGGTTGTTTCTTCGAAAAGTGTCATAAACACTTCATAACATTCTACTTTTAACCAATTTCAAAGATGATCAGTCTCTGATAATTTGTTAAGATAGTATTAAAAAGGTGTAAACAACCATTGGCCAAAAACAAACTTTATTGATAATATTGAGTATGTACACGACGCCTCGTTAAAACCTTCCTGGGCCAACATGATAATAAAGAGTGCGCCATTCAAAAGCAAAAAATTCTAAAATAAAAAAAACACATCTACTCCCAGTAAAGCTTCAAGTGTTGAATATCCCACGGATGTTGAAGCATCCTCCCTTCGAAATCACAGAGACGATAGGATCCCGGCTTAATTCTTTCAACAACCTTATAAGGCCCTTCCCAATTCAGAGCCATTTTTATGATGTTTTTCTCTTTTGTGTGCAATAAAACTTTTCTCAACACCTTATCACCTTCTTTAAATTCACTTCTCTTCCACTTCGAATCATATCTATTTCTCATAAGAGTTTGATAATGAATTACATTCAGATGAACTCGAACTCTTTTTTCCTCAGTCAGATCCAAATTAGCCCTTCGAACTTCATCATTAGGCCTTTCAGAATATTGAGTTATTCTAAAAGATGACATCGTAGATTCTATAGGGCTGACTGCATCCATTCCATATGACAAAGCAAAAGAAGTATCTTCTATAGCCTCTTTAGGAGTTGTTCGAGAAGCCCAAAGTACCTCTTGCAAATAGTTTGGCCATTTTCCTAGTGCCCCCGTCAAATTATATTTGAAGCCATCTAAAATTGTTCTATTTGTCACTTCTACTTGCCCATTGGCTTGAGGATGAAAAGGCGTCGAAAAACATTGTTGAATTCATTTAGAAGTACAAATGAAGCAATCTCCTTGTTCTTAAACTGAGGGCCATTATCTGTTGTAATCCTTCGAGGATCTCCAAAACGACAACAAATATTGTTCACAATAAATTTGATGACATCATTTGCTTTTCTTCCTGATAGCAGTTCTGCCTCTGCCTACTTTTTAAAATAATCAACCGCTACAATTATCATTTGTCTTCCTCTAGAAGGCATCGACAAAGGTCCCACCAGATCAATTCCCCATTTATCAAATGGTATTGCCTTAGATATAGACATAAGCGGTACTGTTGCTCTGTTTATAGCATTGGAAAATCTCTGACAAGTATCACAACTTCGAACTAAATTCTTGTCATCGTTCATGATTGTAGGTCAATAGAACCCTGAAAGTAAAACTCGACGTGATAGAGCTTTAAACCCACAATGAGCTGACCCTTCACCATCATGCAACTCTGATAATACTTTTTGTGATTCTTGTTTGCTTAAACATCGTAACAGTGGCCTGCTTAATGCCTTTTTATACAAAATTCCATCCAATATTATATATCCGAATGCTTTACTTCTCAACTTTTTGGCCAATTATGAATTTTCAGGTAGTATTCCTTGAGTCAAAAAATTAAGGATATCTAATCACCAACTGCCTCGGATTTCACCAGTCGTAAAAAGTTCTTTTATACATTCACATTGGCTAGATTGAGTAGCAATTGAAGGATTTTCTTGTAGTAAAATCCAAGGATATTCTTCCTTGTAAGCTCCGTTTGCTAAAGAATCAGCCACCATGTTACTTCCTCGCCCAATATATTCCACAACAACTTTGTCAAACAGAAGCATTAAATTCCGAAGTTCCCGAAGTTTGCCAATCTTAAACCTACTTAAGAACCTTCGTTGGAGCTATTAACTGAACCCCATCACTGCATCCTGAAGCACTAGAGCCTCAATCTGTTCGGACAACCCACCTCGAATCAACAAGTATGACTTCTTTATTTTCTTCCTCCTCTGATCGGCATGAGTGGAATTCAACAAAACAATCTGCCAATGCTTGCGCCTTTAATGTTGTTCGAGGTGTAAACAAGATATCATAGTCCCCCAACTCCACTGACCATTTGGTCATTCTCCCCGAAATATCAGGTCGATGTAAAACATTTTTTTAAGTGGAATGAAGTTCAGACTTCAATAGTATGAGCTTGAAAATGTGAACGCATCTTCCTAACACCAATCACCAGCATTAATGCTATTTTTTCTAATTTCATATATCTCTTTCTTGCTGCCACAAAACTTTTACTAATGTAATACACCGGCTTCAGAACTCCTGAATCTTCACTGATTAACACTGCGCTTAGTGCAAAATCTGATATCGCGATGTACAAAAATAATTTCTCCATATTTCGAGGCTTTGATAAAATCTCTGGCGATGACAACATATTTTAGTATTTATGAAACTGATTCACATTCCAATTTCCATTCAAACCTGGTGGGTCCTCGTAACACTTGAAAGAAAGGAAAGCATTTGTCAGAAAATATAGAAATAAATCGATTAAGTGCTGCTAACCTTCCTGCCAGAATTTGCACTTCTTTGATTGACCGAGGAGAATTCATTGTTATCAAAGCTTTCAATTGTTATGGGTCAGCTTCTATTCCTTTTTCACTGATGACAAAACCCAAAAAATTCCCTGATCAAACTCCGAAGGTGCACTTCTCATGATTTAATTTCAACCAGATTTCCCTTAAATTCAAAAAATCTTCCTCTAAATCATAAAGAAGTATTTCATCCTTTGAGATTTTTACTACCATGTCATCTATATATACCTCCATATTTCTTCCGATATGAGTAGCAAAAGCTTTATTCATCAACCTCTGATAAGTGGTCCTAGCATTTTTCAATCCGAAGGGCATCATCCTATAACAATTCAGGCACCTATCAGTTATAAAAGTTGTGCATTCTTGATCTTTTGGATCCATTTAGATTTGATTATATCCTGCAAAAGCATCCATAAAAGTTAAAATTTTGTTTCTTGAAGTAGAGTCAATCAACTGATTAATTCGAGGAACTGGAAACGGATCTTTGGGACAAGATCTGTTCAAATCTGTAAAATCCATACACATTCTCCATTTCTAATTCTTCTTTTTGACTACCACCGGATTCGCCGTACACAAAGGATACTGTGACTCCCTTATGTGTCCGACCTTAGATAATCGATACACTTTAGCAACTATTGCTTCTGCTTTCTCCGAGTAAAACGCTCTTCTTTTCTGAATAACCAGCTTGACCTTCGGATCTATAGCCAAGCTATGACGAATTATTTCAATGGGTACTCTTGTTACATCCTCTGTCCTCCAAGCGAAGACATCCAAATTTTGGGATAAAAAATCAAGCAACTGTTGACATAAAAAAGGGGTCAATAAAGTTCCAATTCGAAGTACCTTTCCTTCCGAAAAAGTAAACTCCTCTATGTCTTCGCTCACCATTAAAGATCCTGTCGTCAACCCTTTCTTACAAATCCGAAGGTGTCCCTTCGAATTGCTATTCACGCTTTAAATCTCCATTGCTAGACCCTCGGGTCCGAAATGCAGTGACATAGCATTCCCTCGCAACCTTCTGATCGCCTCGAACGAGCCCAACTCTATCTCCAACCACATATATAAAGCTCTGATGAACTGTAGACACAACCCCATATATTCTTGAAATCCATGATCTTCCAAAAATAGTATTATAACTTATGGGACAGTCCACCACCATAAAAAGTACTTGGACCTTTTTCTTAAATAGTCATTTTCCCAAACTCACCTCACCCTCGAACTCTCCAACAACACGAGCTGTTACACCCTTGAATCCAATAATCGTACGATCCGATTGAGAAATCTGAGGTGGATTTGTCATTCTATCATAGGTGGATTTAAAGAGGACATTGGCAGAACTGCCAGTGTCAATCAGCACACGTCGAATTTTGACGCCAACCACCTTAGCTCTAATCACCACAACATCTTCATGTGGTCCTCCAGTACCTTGCAGATCGTCTTCGTCAAACAAAATGAAAGGAATATCTTTCTTCCCATACAGGTCCGTAGACATCTTCCCTTCAATTTGAGTTGACAAGTTGACAACATGCCTCTTGCTCGAACTACCAGAGTTTCTAGTCATTGAATCGCCTCCGAAAATAGCCAACGATTCAAAAAACTTGCATAACTCCTGAACAAGTCCCTTTTCCACAGACTCTTTGACTGTCATCAGAAGCAATTCGTTCGGATCTTTTTCAACATACTCAGAAGAAGCATCAAAAGGCTTAGTCTGTGAATCCAAAATCATCAAATTCTCAACTGGCGGTGCAACCTTTAAAGTTGATGCACCAATATTTTTCGATGCGCTCCCTTGCGACTTCACATAAGTCAGGAGCTTTCCATTTTCAATCAAATACTGGATATCTTTCTTCAGAGCAATGCAGTCATTTATATCATGCCCAATATCATCATGATATGTGCAAAACTTGTTATTCCTCTCCTCCCTTGGCCTACTCATTGGTGCTGGCTTCCTAAAATTTATGAAGCTCTTGGTCTTATCCCAGATGACAAAAACATTCTCTGTCAGATCAGCATAACATTCTGGTTTGACCCATGTATTTGATCTAGGCCTGTTGTAAATGTTAGATGGAACGTGATTTGAATAACCACCACTCCGAGGAGGCAAATTGCTGTTCTTTTGCCTCGACTGCTGATTGCCATTTCCATTACCATTCGAGGGTTGCCCCTGATTATTGGCTGCCTGTCCCGAATTTTTCAGAGTGCTGACTGGTCCATCTTGAACTCTAGTCGACTCCTCCACTTTGATCTTATCCTCAAATTGAGCCATCAAAGCTCCAAAAGTTAAGGCACTTCACTTCGTCGTCTCATTAGCCAGATCCCCTGGCAATAACCCTTGGCGAAAATGGTTCGGAAGCGTCATAGAACGAATTTCATTCGTCAATGGAGAATTTCTCCATTGAACTCCTTGAACAAACTAATCATCCGTTTCCATCGTAACATACAGATTCTGATCAGTTTCAGCATACTAATTCGAGGGATTTCCTTCGTACCAAGTAGAACGAGGAACATTATCCTCTTTAGATTTGATAAGTCAATAATTATCCACAGAGAATATTTGGGACCTAGTGTCAGATGTGACTTAGAGAGAGAAAGTGTAGAGAGATAAAGTGGTATTTGAGAAAGTAATATTCAATGCCCTTTTTAGGCAAGTGGGTCACCCTTTTATACTAAAATAAGGAGGACCCATTTTAAGCTCTTAGTGGGCCGTTCATCACATATTGATGAGGCCCCCTCTACTATTTTTCCTTTACATATTGGTCCCTAAAGAACTTCCACTATTCGGATAATTACATCAACTACTATTTATTGCGTTTCTACCCCTATCGCTTGGATCGGCGAATTCCTCCCTCATCAGTAGCCCCCCAGTCTTCGGGATCTTTTAGGAGCGAAGACTCGAGAAAAAGCTATAGCCGATCATCCGACCTTATCTCAGAATTCAGGTCCTGTTGGTTTCGACTTCCCGATGCTCGGGGTTGCTTCTTCGGACACCTTCCCGCGCCTCGTCTTCTTGTTACGTGGGCTTTTAATCCTAACCCTTTCTCGATGGGCCTAGCCTTCTTACTGACCCTGGTAGCGACGGCCCAAACCATTGCTGTGCTTGTGGCGAGTTGCTTACGTCAGGTCTTGTCAGACCCAGGTCGACACGTGTCATGAGTTAACAGGCCATTCCCTTGTCAGGCTAGGTTCCTAGGGGAACTCTTCGTCTTCCCGCTGTGTTTCCGTCGATTGGTATCCCCCGATCTTTCAAACCTCCCTATAAATACCCCAAAGCACTTAGTGTCTCTCAGAGGCTTTTTAGAGAGAGAAAACACTGCCCGGTCGTTTCTAGAGAGAGAAAGAGAATTCATCCGACCCTTCTTTGTTCTTTGCGCCCGTTGTATGAAACCCAGACGTTCACAGAAAAAACCTACCAAGAAGAAAACTGAGTGGAGCTTTGAAGAGTGGTCTAGCATCGGGGATAGAGCAGAAGAATACCGACGAGCTGGTCTGATTTAGGGGTCTAACTCTAAGCCTTTCGTTCCCGCTCCACTTCCTCACGACCCTGTTCTTGCCAACCCGGTTCCCGCAGAGGTTTTCCTTCTTTCCGATCTTCCCGCTTCTTCAACTCCCGAAGCTAGTCGATCACCAGAGCCCATCGTCCTTTCCTCTAGCAACAGTTCTTCTCGTTCCCCGGTAGTCTGTCCGGGAAATCCGACCCAATTTTCCACAAACTTGCTCGTACCCCGACGTGCCCGTAAATCCACCTTTTTGACTATGGGAGAAGACGAATTACCCAAGTACTCGGAAGGAGGTAATAGTCCCGAAATGGTTCAACTTACACCCTCGATTAGAGGGATTCAGACCGGTATTAACACTGCGGTCACTTTTTTAGGTCTGCCCAAAATGCGGCTAACACCTGAGCAGGTGGAGGAGGCTCATAAGGCCATGGCTCGCGACGCGGCCGATGCTTCTTCTTCCCGGGTTCGACCGTCTGAAACAGACGCTGCTGCTGATGCTTCTTCCTCTCGGGTCCGCCCGTCCTCTACAGACGCTGCTGCCGCCCGCAGCTCTAGCCAAACTCCGATCCAAGAGGCTGGGGAGTCGGAGCTTGATGTTGCTCCCGCGGGGGTCTGTATCGCTGCTACTGGCCATGCGGCCAATCCCCAAGATGACCCTTTGCCCGATGAGGTCGCAACTGTCATCACCACCAAGTACTTCAGTTGGCTTCTGACCCGGGATGTGGTTTCTCTCTTTGAAGGGAAGTACCTTTACTTCCCCGAGTCCGACCATAAAGAAATGTTGACCCGCTGGGGAATCCCTGACTGTGTCACCGTCCGATTCCCGACCCCGGGGGAGACACCCGTTCACGTCAGACCCAGAGAGATCGTGGTGTTCACTGAATTATTCAACTGGGGTCTGCGCTTTCCCTTGGACCCCGAGATTGCGCTCTATTTCCGCACCCTTCAAATCTGCCCGTCGCAGCTGACGCCCAATGCGTGGTACACCTTGATGTCCTGCATCATGGCTTCCCGCCTCTCCGGTCGAGCTATGCTGATGGAGGAGTATATCGCCATGTCGGGTCTGTCCAAATCCCCGAAGTCACCATTCTTTTATTCCTCTCTTGGCAATAAGTGGAAGATTGTCAACGATTTCTTGGAAGGCGACAAGGGGTGGAAACACCGGTTTGTGTTCCTGAGCGGGTGCTGGGAGAACGGGCTTCCATATACCAAGGAAAACCCGAGGCAACTGCTGCGGACCTGGGTCCTCGATGGTACCATTTTTTTTTTTTTTTTTTTACGAATATACTTTGACGTGCCGACCCCGTGGTGTAGTGTCAAAAGACTGGCTGCAGGGAGTGAAGAAGGACCATGCGAAGGCCGCGGAGAGCACTTTCGAGGTGCTGAGAAACTACGCCCGCAGGGATTGGGGTCGGGGCATGCACCGCACTTTCATGGACAAGAACTTGTTCATGAGCAACCTTTGGCGGTGCTCATCCGAGGCTCTTTCTATTGAACAGCTGCGGACACCTCCAAGTTTAGATGAAGTGCTGGCCCGCACCGGTCGTCCCGGGTACATACTGTACCTGCCCAAGCGCAATAAGGCGCCCAGCAAACGCCCAAAGTCAGAGGACGACGGGGGCGAACCGGAGGCTGGAACCGAGGCAGAGAGTGACCCGACCAGGACGGCGGTGCCGGATACGGAACGACCGGAGGCGAGCCAAAATCCGACCGTGGTGCAGAAGAGGAAGACCCATGCAGAGTCGGGGGGGTCCAAGCTAAAGAAAGCCAAGGCTGTGGCAAAGGATCGGGCGGTGGCCAGCGCAGAGATGGTTGCTCCAAGGCCTGTCCTCTTGGATCAAGTTGAAGGCGGGGATCAGGCTACGGTCGACGTTGTCTCCATCCTGGACGACACTGAGCCCCCCGAGGCTGCAGACCCTGACGCTTCGTCGTCGAGCGGCCCCAAATTCCCGGTGCTGACGACGATGGGCAGCCCGCACCCTTTTCCGCTTCGGAGCACGGATGGACTGGCGCTGTCGCTGTATAGCCTGATGGTACCGGCAGCCTTGAAAGAGCGTCGGGCGAGGGGGCTTGGCAAGAAGTTATCCTTAGCGGAGGCAAAAATTTCCAGTCTCACCGCGCAGGTGAAGATTGCCGAAGAGGCCCTGGTGGTGGCGGAAGGTCGGATTGCTGAGGCTGAAAGACTGGCTACCGAAGCGAAGACGGCCGCGGAGACAGCAAAGCAGGCGATGGATCAGCGCAGAAAACCGCGGAGGACTCGGTGAGTGCTTCGGAGACGGCGAGGAAAACCGCGGAGGACCGCGCCTCGGCTCTGGCATTGGAGGTTCAAAAGCTAAAGTCCTCGAACGTTGCCTACCTCAATCGATGTAGACTGTGGTCGGACAAGGAAGCCGCAGATGCCAAGGCCGCATACGTTCTGTCACTCCATAACCGTTACCCGGACCTTCGCCTTGGATCGCTATGGCTTGACGTACCGGAGAAAGATCGTCCCGAGGGAATTGAAGTGGAAGAGTCAGACGATGCTGACGATGAAGAGAATAACGATGATGCGGATGATGATGGGGACCAGTGACAGCGCTCCCCCCTTTTTTTAAAAAAAATTCTGTTTAATCTGCGGGGGCCATATATCCCCCTGTATTTTGTGTTGCACCACCTGAACTCTTTCTTGCTTTTTATTACTTTGGGGGTCACGGGGCCCCCTGTGACTATATTATATTTAATTTGCTTTTAAGGTCGGAAAAATCAAAATGTAGATCGATAAACACCGAAAAACCCTTTTAAGGTTCTGGAGATCGATTTATTATCGAATTTTTTTCCAAAAGGTCGGAAAAATCAAAATGTAGATCGGTAAACACCGAAAAACCCTTTTAAGGTTCTGGAGATCGATTTATTATCGAAATTTTTTCCAAAAGGTCGGAAAAATCAAAATGTAGATCGGTAAACACCGAAAAACCCTTTTAAGGTTCTGGAGATCGATTTATTATCGAAATTTTTTCCAAAAGGTCGGAAAAATCAAAATGTAGATCGGTGAAAACCGAAAAACCCTTTTAAGGTTCTGGAAATCGATTTACTTTAATAGAAATGACGATGTCCAGCTCGTCAGCTGTCCAACGTCATAATGAGTTGATTTTTAAAAGGCAAAGAATTTTTTGATAATTAATAATGCGGGTCGGGTTTTGACCGATGCCTCATTAAAACCTCCTCGCGCCACCAAGGTAGGAAAGAGTGCACCCCCGATCATTACAAACTTGACTAAAAACGAAAAATAATGCGAAATACACCATAAATTACAAACTATTCAAGATATAATTTCAAATGCTCGATATTCCACGGTAGCCTTAGGAGTTGTCCGAGCCGGTTCTGTAGGCGGTACGTCCCGCTCCTGATTTTCTCGACTATTTCATAGGGTCCCTCCCAGTTTGGCGCGAGTTTCCCGAGGCTCTTGTCCTTTGTATGTAGAAACACCCGTCGCAGAACCTTATCACCGACCTTAAACTCCCGACGACGGACCTTGGTAGCATACCGGCTTCTCATTAAAGTCTGGTAGTGTAAAGAGTTTAAATGGGCGCGGTGGCGCTTCTCGTCAATGAGGTCGAGCTCTAGCCGTCGGTTGTCGTCATTCGTCTCCGCCTGATAAGTTCCGACCCTGAAAGAAGGAAAAATGGATTCCGCAGGGGTGACCGCGTCCATGCCATACACCAAGGCAAAAGGTGATTCCTGGGTTGCCGTGCGGGGTGTTGTTCGGTAAGCCCACAACACTTCCTGCAGGTAGTCGGGCCATTTGCCGGCTTTTCCCTCGAGATTCTTCCCGAGGCCATCCAGAATGGTTCGATTTGTGAGCTCGACCTGGCCGTTCGCTTGCGGGTGAAAAGGAGCAGAGAAACATTGTCGGATATTATGCGTGGTGCAGAACGCCTTCATTTCCGCACTATCAAACTGCGGTCCGTTGTCCATAGTTAACCGATGCGGCAATCCAAATCTACAACAAATGTTCGCCCAGATGAATTTGATAATATCCTTGGTTTTTGTGGCAGATAGAGGCTCAGCTTCGATCCATTTTGAGAAATAATCGACCGCGACGACGATCGTTTGCCTTCCTCCCGACGCCATGGGTAACGGTCCGACGAGGTCGATTCCCCATCGGTCAAAGGGTAAACCTTCGGATATAGATTCTAGATGAGTTGCGGGAATGTTGATCGCGTTCCCAAACCTTTGACACGTATCACAAGTTTTCACTATGAGTTTTGCGTCTGTCGTTATGGTCGGCCAATAGAATCCTGCGAGAAAAATTCTTCTAATCAAAGCCTTGTATCCGCAGTGCGCCGCGCCCTCCCCATCGTGTAGTTCGGACAAAATTACTGGGGATTCATTGAAGCCTAAACATCGAAGTAGAGGTCGGCTAAAGGATCTTTTGTACAGCACATCCCCCAAAAGAACGTATCCCCGTGCCTTGTTGCGTAATTTTCGCGCCGAGGCGGCATCGTCGGGAAGCCAACCTTCAGCTAAAAACGCGATGATATCCCGCCGCCAATCTGAATTCGCAACTGAAGAGATCTGGCACGCGATTTCGGGTCGGTTATCAAGCTCATGTCGTTTAATAATGGACGGACTTTCCTGCTCTATTACCCAAGGATAACTGGTAGAGCAAGACACTGTCGCCAAAGAGTCTGCCGTCATGTTTTCGCTTCGGGGGACATGCTCGTATGTGATTTTGTCGAAGGAGGCAGCCAGAATTCTCAATGCCGCTAAGTACTGCACTAGGTGTTCTTTCCGAGCCTCCGCACTCCCCGAGGCTTGGTTTATCAAAAGTTGGGAGTCGCTTACGAGGCGTACTTGTCTTGCCCCGCACACTTGGGCCAATCGTAACCCTGCCAAAGCCGCTTCGTATTCAGCCTCATTGTTTGACGTGTGAAAGCCAAAACGGATGGCCTGGAACATGCTCAAACCCGAAGGGGTGACAAGTTGAACTCCCGCCCCACAACCACTAACGTTGGATCCTCCATCGGTGCGGATGGTCCATTCGCCCTATGTTACCTCTGGCGAAGATGTTTCCTGTTCGGGCCGCTCGGAGTGAAATTCGACCAAAAAATCGGCCAAGGCCTGGCCCTTGATCGCTGTTCGGGGCTCAAATTCAATGTTGAAATCCCCTAACTCTACTGACCACTTGGCTATTCTCCCGGACATGTCTGGTCGTTGAAAAACGTATTTTAGTGGAAATGACGTGCGGACGACAATGCGGTGCGCTTGGAAGTACGGGCGCATTTTCCTCGCAGCCGTTACCAGAGCCAACGCCATTTTTTCCAGCTTCAAGTACCGAGTTTCGGCGTCAAGCAGACTTTTACTTACACAGTATACTGCTGTCGGAGCCAGCCCTGATTCGCTGATCAGAGCTGCACTGACCGCATAATCTGTAACCGCAATGTAGAGGAACAGGGTTTCGCCCGCAGCAGGTTTGGTCAGGCGGTTCGGGGACGATAGGTACTCCTTGATCCCCAAAAATGCCTTGTCACACTCATCAGTCCAAACGAAATTTCTCACCTGTCGAAGGACCTGAAAAAACGGAGCGCATTTATCAGATGATCGATAGATGAAACGATTTAGCGCGGCCAATCGCCCAGTCAATATCTGAACTTCTTTTACACTCCGAGGAGGAGTCATGTCGGCTAGGGCTCGGAGTTGGATAGGGTCGGCTTCGATGCCCTTCTCGCTGACGAGGAATCCCAAAAACTTCCCTGACCGGACACCAAAAGAACACTTCTCCGGGTTTAGCTTAAGGTTTACCCTTCGTAAGTTATCGAAAGCCTCTCTGAGGTCGGCAAGGTGGGCCACATCAGTCCCACTTTTGACCAACATGTCGTCAATGTAAACCTCCATGTTTCTCCCGATCTGATCTTCAAAAGTTCGGTTAACCAGTCTTTGGTATGTCGCGCCCGCATTCTTTAGTCCGAAGGGCATTACTTTGTAGCAGTATAGCCCTCGACCCGTGATGAATGTGGTATTCTCCTGATCCGCGGGGTGTAGCTTAATTTGATTGTAACCGGCATAGGCGTCCATAAAAGACAGTAGTTTGTTACCCGATGTCGAGTCTACCAGTTGATCGATCCTTGGCATTGGGAAAGGGTCCTTTGGGCACGCCCGATTGAGGTCGGTAAAATCTACACACATCCTCCATTTCCCGCTTTTCTTTTTGACAAAACGGGGTTAGATATCCACAAGGGGTACTGTGCTTCCACAATATGTCCGACGCCGGTCATTCTTTCGACTTCCCGCAGAATTACCTCTGCTTTTTCGGGAGAGAAAGCCCGACGCTTCTGAATTATTGGTCTAACATTCCTGTTTATGGTCAACTTATGAATTGCAAATGATTCTGGTACTCCCGTAACGTCCCCGGAGCACCATGCAAATAAGTCAAGATTCTCCCGGAGTAAAGCCAGCATCTGTTCCCTTAGGGTTGGTAAAATGTTCATCCCGACCCGCAGACATTTCCCAGTAGCAAAATGATGCAGCTCACATTCTTCATCTGTCGTTAAAAGGCTTGGGGCCTCCCGAGGGTCGTCCACCGGCTGCGATCCTGGGGAGCTCCCCCTTAATTGATATGCTTGGGATGGGAACATCTCTTGGTCTTTCTTGGGTGCCAACGCAGCTCGGTAACATTCCCGGGCCGTTTTCTGGCTGCTTCGCACTACTCCGATGTTGTTTCCAACGACATACTTCACACACTGATGAATCATAGAAGTCACCGCATGCATGCGCGATATCCAAGATCGTCCTAGAATAGCATTGTGCGAAGCCGGCACATCAACTACTATAAACAGAACCGTGACCTCCTTTTTAAATGGGCCGCGGCCTAACTGTACCACACCCTCGAATTCTCCGACAACATCGGCCGCCGTTCCCGTAAACCCGACGATGGTACGGTCAGATCGTTCAATTACTGGCCGAGTTCGGAACTTGGCAAAAGTTGAAGCGAAGATGATATTGGCCGAGCTCCCGGTATCTATCAAAATTCGCCGAACCTCTTCTCCCGCGATCGCTGCCCCGATCACAATGGCATCCTCATGAGGCCCGGCTAAGTCCCTCATATCGTCATCATCGAAATGCAAAATTGGCGAGGGGGCACTTCTGGTTTGGAAGCAAGTTCTGGCTTCCAACTGGGTGGTCAAGTTGACGATGTGTCTCTTCCTGGAAGAATGCGTTATCCCCGCCACCGAATCCCCCCCGAAGATGGTCAAGGATTCGAAAAGATCGCGCAGGCCTTGCACCTTACCAAAGTGTCCGTCAATTTTTTCATCAACAACTCTGATATCGTTGTGGTTAGCCCCCGGGTCGTCGCGGTGCAGAGTTGGGGAAAGGGTACGTCTGGTTTTGAAGCAAGTTCGGTTTCCCACGTGAGAGGATCGGTCGACAACTCGCCCCTCCCCGGATGCACGCGTGGTTCCCACAGGGCTGCCCATCGTCGATCCTCCCCCAAAGACTACCAATGACTCAAACATTTCACAGAGACCGAGCACAACATTGGTGCTCTCTCCCGCCTCCTCCTCAATGACCCCGATGATATTACGGTTGGCTTCGGGATCGAGGTATTCAATCGAAATGTCGAAATGATCGGTAACTTCCGAAATTGCCATGGTCGTCTCTGGTTTCGGTATGATAACTACTTCCTTAGAGGTCGTGGCAAGTTGGGCCTTCTTGACATACTCTAACAGGTTCCCATGCTCAATGAGCATCTGTATTTCCTTCTTTAAGGCTATGCAATCCTTCGTGTCGTGGCCGACGTCCTCGTGGTAATGGCAGTAGCGGTTATTCCTTTGCTCCCGAAGCGTCGGGATAGGGAAAGGCTTTCTGTACATCCCGCTCCTCTTAGTCTTTTCGTAGATTGATGACACGCACTCCGTGAGGTCCGCGAAGTAGGCCGGTCGTATCCATTTGTTGGACATGGGTCGAGAAGTTAACTGCCCATTTTTTTTTGGCCTAAGACCGGACGGGGTGGGAGATTTAGCTACCGATGGCGTGCTCGGGGGTATCGTGCTAATCGGTTGGGATGACCTAGCATGGTCTGGTCGGGACCCCTGCTTTATCACGACCGATGCTTGGGCGCTCTGTTGGATCTGTGCCGCCACCTCGGAAGCCTCCGTTTCTTCGATCAGTATCTGCTTTTCTATTTGTGCCAATAATGCAGAAAAAGTGAACGCTTGCTTCTTCGTGACTGCTTGCTTCATTGGCCCCGGGAGCAGGCCCAATCGAAACGCCGTTAGAGCCACATTCTCTTCACAATGGTCCAGATCGGTTTTTGCGTCAATGAACCGCCTGGTATAGTTTTTTAGGCTCTCCCCTAGCTTCTGTCGACAGTTCATAATAGTGTCTCCGTTGGCGCGGAAACTCTTACTTCCCACGAAGTGCTGCCTAAATATCGCCCAGAAAGTCCCAAAGTTCCGGATGCAACCCTGCGGCAACCGGTTGTACCATTTAGAAGCCCTATCTTTGAATGTCATAGAAAAGGCCCTGCATAAGAGTTTGTCATCGTTATCGAAACTCAGCATGAAGTTCTTGAAAGCTTCCAAATGGTTGTCCGGATCCGTTTTCCCGTCGTATTTTTCCAGTTTGGAAATGTCGAATCGCCTCGGGAGTTGTCCCGCTAATATCTCATCGGACAGTGGGGAGGCCCTCCAGTTGACGCCGAGCTCAAAAGCTCCTCCCCGAGACCCTCAGTCCTAACTCCATAGAGCCCCTCGGCCCCTGGGCTGACGAATTGGCTGCTGGTTCGGTATCCGTGGTTCTGGCTATTCAATGGCTGCCAAGGGATGGGCGGCAACATTTCTCGCTCTCTGCGACTGGCGGTGTGCGTCTCTTCTTTTTCAAAGGATATAGGGGTCGGCTTGTCCGCGCCCCCCTTTTTACACTCTGCCCTGGATCCCCGAAGGCGTCAAGATCGATTCCTTTGGGTTCGCTGGCCTCTCTTCCGCCGCAGGTATTCTTCACCTGACGAGTCGTCCGAGGGGTAACCCGATGTTATCGCCCGACGATTCTCTGGGTTCCGACGAATCTTGATTGCTTCCTCGTCGTCGGGGTGAGTATCTTGGTAGTACCTGACAGGTCGGGCCTCCATTCGTGGATCGTTGCCACGGCCGACTGCCTCCCGATCCTCCGGGACGGGCTCTTTGCCTTTTCTTTCCCGAACTCTTTTCTCGCCCAAAGCCCGCTCCCGTTCCTCTTCCAACCGTGCAATGTCCTCGAGGAGCTGCTTTCGGGTCATAATCAAAGTCGACCGTTTGTCCCGTCCGCCGTTCCATTCCCGAACGGGGATCTCCGTGCCTTCCGACCCTGAAATGGCTCGGACGACCTCTCTACCGTCCCTTTCCATTGCCACTTCACTGTTCATCCCGAAAAACGTGATTTTCAAAGAACAAAAGATTCCTTTTCGGTATCACTGTTTCCCACAGACGGCACCAATGATAAGTCAATAATTATCCACAGAGAATATTTGGGACCTAGTGTCAGATGTGACTTAGAGAGAGAAAGTGTAGAGAGATAAAGTGGTATTTGAGAAAGTAATATTCAATGCCCTTTTTAGGCAAGTGGGTCACCCTTTTATACTAAAATAAGGAGGACCCATTTTAAGCTCTTAGTGGGCCGTTCATCACATATTGATGAGGCCCCCTCTACTATTTTTCCTTTACATATTGGTCCCTAAAGAACTTCCACTATTCGGATAATTACATCAACTACTATTTATTGCATTTCTACCCTTATCGTTTGGATCGGCGAATTCCTCCCTCATCAAGATTTACTCTCTTTTTTTGTTTCATTGACTGATATCTGTTTGATTCCTCTTTCGAATAACCTTTGTATCTCTCAAAACCCAAAGCTTAAATTTCTACCTCATCGCCACTAGAGGTCACATATTTCTGGTTATCTTTTTTCTCCTTACGAGAAGAATATCGCTCTCTAGGAGACACAAAAACTTGTTTTTTGTGCTCCAATTTAGCCCGTCGATCATCAAAAGAACGATCTGAATGAGCTCCTACCTAAGTCTTTTCTGTTTACTTTCTAAACTCGGATCTAACCTTTGCCTAGTGAATTTTTTGCTCCCTTCGTTCATACTTTTCATTCAATGCATTAATCTTGTCCAAAAGCTAGTTCATTTGAACCTCAATATCAGATTGTGTTTTGATCGGAGATGATCCACCAGGTCTACCTCCTTTTAAATCATCTTTTAGAGTCTCCATAGCTGATCGAATAGTAGGATTGTTCCCAGGATTCATCGTACTAATTTTGAACAGAAAATACAACAAGATTGTATTAATTTCGAGCATAATAAGTCACTGATTTATTTTGTTCAATTCCCCAGCAGAGTCGCCAATTTGATGAGTTACCATTTTTCCTTAGTAAATTGTTAAGAGAGAATTATATCACAGAGAAAGATCTAGAGAGTTTTTAGAGATAGAAAGACCAAGTACAAATGAGTTCTCAAGAAAAATTATTCAACCCCTTTATTAGAGTAGCCTTGCCCTTTATATAGAGGAGCCAAGACTTAGTCTCAAACTGATATCTGTTATAAAATAGGACTAATTGATGTTTAGTCCTTAACAATTATACACACTTACAAATACTCTCTAAAACTTACTTCTCTTAAAAATCATATTACCATAGCAATGATGATATGTGAAAAAAGGGAAATGTCTTAAAAACATGTTAATTCTTTAAATTAATGTATTTGATGAGGATAATTTGAGAGATGTTGCTAGGACACATGAGGATATTGTGGTGTTTGGGGATTCAGTTGAGAAAATGGAAATCCGGAGGATTTTGATTGAGATATACAACTCAACTAATGTTTTGTTTCTATCCACTTATAAGCAAATGAATAAATTGCATGTCATTCTCAAGTCAAATAGAACTATAATGGAATTTACAGGAAGCTCTACTGATGTGGCTGGGGAATTCGAAGGCAAAACTATCCTTGAGAAATTACCATTTAAGAAGATATTTATGATACTTCTTGTGGTGGTTGATGGTCCAACTCCTTACAATTTTATTTTTTGGTAGATCCTAGTTAGCAATGATGCATTGCGTTTAGGGGCATTTATCGGCCTGGTTCGGTCCGAGTTTCGCCCGAACCAGACCAAACCAAACCGCTAAGCTTTCGGTTCTATATTTTGGAACCACACCAGACCGCTAAGTTTTCAATTAGGTTCGGTTCGGTTCGGTCTGATTCGATTCGGTTCCGGTTCTGGTTCGGTCCGAGTTCAGTCTGGTCCCGTTTCAGTCCTTTTCGGTTCGGTTCGGTCTGTTCCATTAAAAAAAAATTAATTTAATTAAAATTTAATTTTCAACTTTTTTTAATAAATAAATAACATAAAAATCAAAATTTAGAAGTTAATCTTTGATTTTTTTATTAAAAATGGGTGATTAACTATTAATTTTGACAATATAATGTAGAATAAATTAATAATAATAATAAATTAATCGGGTCTAACGGTTTTATTGGTTCGATTCCTTAACGGGTCTACTAGTTTATCAATTTTATCGGTTCGCTCCGTATCGGGTCTATCGATTTACCAGTTTTATCGGTTCGGTTCCTAATCGATTCTACCAGTTCTATCGGTTCGGTTCCTAATCGGTTCTACCGGTTTATCGATTTTATCGGTTCGGTTCCGAACCGGTTTTGTTGTTTTGGTTCCTTATCGGTTTCGGTTTTTAAGATGGAATCGCAAAACGGACCGTTAATGTTCGGTCTGGTTCTTATCGGTTCTGTTCCGTTGTGGTTCTCAGCTCTCTGGAACCGTTGACAGCCCTAATGTGTTGCATCAATAGTTCACCGATGCTTGAAATATGCAGTTAAGGGTCATGTGGAAGTCGTTCGAAGCAGCAAAAAAATAGCCATAGAATGTTATGTCAATGTTTTGGCTCTGAAAGCATTATAGAATATTGCAGTATAGAAGGAGTAACAATTATAAGAATCCTCTTTGATTCAATAAAAATGGATGGATCAAGAAAGACTCCTAGTGCGGTTATTCCAGACGAAGATGTTGAGTTACACACGTTTCTGAATGGAAATTATGTTAGGATTTAAGCCATATTACTATCTGAAGTAAAGGGAAAGTTGTTATCTTTCTTGTTTAAGAATTTACATATGTTTGCTTGGTGTACTGAGGATATAACACGTGTACCACCAAGCATAATTTTCCATAAGTTATCTATATGACCTGATGTGGGCCTTGTCATATAAAAACGGAAGGCATTTTCTGTGGAAAAGTTTGAAACTATTATTAAAGAGGTAGATCAATTAAAAATAGTTGGGCATATTCAGGAATCTTAGTACCCGTTATGGACCACTAATCTCGTGTTTGTAAAATTAATAATTGAAAATTACGTATGTTTATAAATTTCACAGACCTAAATAAAGCATGTTTGAAGGATGCATTCCATGTCCCTCAAATAGATCAGTTGGTAAATTCTACTTATAATAACAAGATGCTATCATTCATAGACGAATTTTCTGGGTACAATCATAAACAAATGGATATGAGGGATCAAGATCACTCTTTGTTCATAACAGATATCGGTCTCCATTGCTATAAGGTTATGTCCTTCGGGTTGAAGAATGATGGAGCTACTTACCAACGTTTTGTGAATAGGGCCTTTGCCAGTCATATTGGAAAACATATTAAGGTCTACATTGATGATATGCTGATAAAGAGCTTAAGAGATGAGGATCACTTGTTCAATCTTAAATAAAACTCATACAATTTCAAAGCTATAAATTTGAAGTTAAACCTGGATAACTGCACATTCGAAGTGTAGTCCTGAAAGTTTTTGGGGGATGGCATACGTGAGAAAGGAATTCAAGCTGACCCAATGCAATTGAGTGTAATACTTATGATGGACCTTCATAGATCTACCAAAAACTTTTATATACTGACCAAAAGGTTGGTCGGTTGTACACATTTATATCAAGGTTTTCAGACAAGTGTACACCATTTTTCAAGTCTTAAGATATGCCAATGAGTTTAATTGGTCTCCGAATTCTGTTGAGAATTTTGTTAAAATAAATAAACGCTTGTCCTCACCAGAGATATTAACCAAGCCAATAATGGATGTGCGGCTTTAGATTTACCTAGTAGTATCTGATTATGTTGTAAGTGCAGTTTTGCTCCTAGAAGTCGATGGTTAACCTAGCCTTATTTACTATATTAGAAAACGTATATTTGATGCTGGAAAAAGGTATATGAAGTTGGAAAATTTGGCCTTGGATTTTGTGATAGCAGCCAGAAAAATGATAGCTTATTTTTAAGCAAACTATATTATTGTTCAAACCTCTTTCCCACTTATTTTATAAAAAAAATGGATGTATCAGGTTAGATAATCAAGTGGTTTGTTGAATTAGGAGATTACGATTTTGATTATGTTCATCGAATTACAATCAAAGCACAAGCTATAGTAGGCTTCTTGGTTGAGTTCCTTTTAAAGTGTCCGTGTATAAAAAAATGGGTAGTTCGAATAAAGGGTGGATTAAGTATGTTAGGTAGTGGAGCAGGAATTTATTTATAATCTCCGAATAAAGATTTAAGGTACCAAGTAATATGTTTTGTTTTTAAGGAAGCGAATAATGAAGCTGAGTTTGAGGCAACGATAGCATGGTTACGGCTTGCCCAAATTTGTGTTGCCAAAAAAGTTGGATTGAATAAGTGATTGATAACTACTCATACATCATGGTCAAGGCCAATCCAAAATCATAAAAAAATAGTTGGTGAAGTATTTACAGGTATTGAGAAAGACATCAACCTTATTCAAATATGTGAAATATGAGGATGTGCCACAAGCTAAAAAATGATGGTTGATTCCATAGCTAATATTACTTACTCCAAAGCGTGTCATTGGATCTTAATACAAGAATTCCCTTCAATATTAGCAAACTTTAAAGTTGGGACAAGCACCGAATAAAGTTTCCAAGTATCAACAATAACAAATAGGGATTGGAGGCATGAAATAGGTTATTACTAAGAGAAGTTTCCTCGTTCATAAAGTGTTGGCTTAAAAGTCAAAGTTTATAGCACATGGCTTTGTATTATTAAGAGATGTCCTTTATAAGAAATATTTTAGCAAGCCTTTGTTATGATGTCTTGGGTATGATGAATCACAAATAATTTTATCGGAATTATAAGATGGGGAAGGCTCTACCCATTGTGGCTACAAAAGTTTAACGAGAAAGGTTTTATTGGTAGGATATTATTCGCCTTCCATTATGATAGATGTTAAAGAGTTAGTTAACCGATGTGATCCATGCCAAAGGTTTGGAAATTCAATATATGTGTCAAAATTATTATGAGAATCAATATCTGAAGCAATACCTTTTAATAGATGGAGGCTTGATTTAGTAAGACCTCTACCAATATCGTCTATAGGTTGTCGAACTGTTATATTAGGGGTTGTTTATTTTACTAAGTGAATGGAAGAAACACCTCTCTCCGGTACTATATCTCAGTGACAAAATTTATCATCTTTAACATATGTTATAGATTTGGGATCTCTGGAATCATTACAATGGATAATAGCCCTCAGTTTAAGAATAGAGACATGAAAATTTTCTGTAATTCGAGAAGAATTTGACATTGTTTCTCTTCACCTTTTCACCCTCACGCAAATAGGTAGGTAGAGGTTGTTAAAATGATCATTCTGATGGGTTTAAATAAAAATTTAGATTGGACAGCACGTAAGTAGCCAAATAATTTACCATAAGTATTATGGGCTTATTGCACTACCTCCTCCTCCCGAACTGCCACTCAAGAATCTCATTTTGCTTTGATTTATGGGATGGATTAAGTATCACTCATTGAATCTATCCTTCCATCTTTCATAATTGAAATTTATTATGAAAGAAGATAATGACAATCTATCGTATAACCACTCCCATCTTTCGTGAATATTATACCTGATGAGTCCGAATTCAGCATGCTCCCCGGAAGGGCAAATCAGCCTAAGTCTCTCCGAATACCGGACAGGCTACAAGGACACAAATCGGACAGATCATTCGGACCGGACAGATCACTCTGAACACTGTAAACTTAAGGCTGTTCGAACTATGACTAAAGTACTAAAAAACCTAAACACTTCTTGACTAAGCTACCTGCCCTCCTGCTTAGAACTCATGGGTCTTTAAACATGACCCGGGTCCATTAAACATGACCCGAAAGCCCATAAGGGCCCAAACATCACACTATAAATACCCAACCACCAGCATTAACTATGGGTAATGAAAATTAACTGCTACCAAGCTGCTTAATTATCTCTCTACCTTTAAACACCCTTACACTACCGTTAAACACCTTTACACCACTATTAAACACCCTTACACCACCTTGAAACTCCACTTAAAATTACTGGCCTACCCTCAGGCAATTATTATCCACACCAAATTGGCGACCATAGTGGGAGGAGAGAGGTACCTGAATCAAGTATTCAAAACCTGCCAAGAAATTCTGTCTGTAGGAATCCGGACAATCCAGAAGTGCCACCAGCTTTGCTCGAAGTGGTGGGAGAGAATGACGAGTACACTATCGAAGAGCGTGACAGGTTGAGGGCTGAAATAGAAGCTCTAAAGGCTGAGAAGGCTAAGATGGGCGTGAAAGAAAAATCCAAAGCATCAGCTGCTCATCACACCGATAACCCCAGAGAGCATAAGGCTTCTAAAACTCATGTGAGCACAAAAACGACTCATGCTAGTTCCAAAAAATCTAACAGGTCCAAGCCTGTGGAGAGTTCTGACTCAAGTTCAAAATCTTCGGACAGCTCCTCGGACAGTGAGGGAAATGAAAAATCCTTGTCCTCTAACAGTGATGAGGGTCGAACCAAGAAAAAGCAAAAGCAGGTTAAGAAATATTCGAGAAAAAGAGATCACCATGGAAGAATGAAAAGGCATATTGGAAAGGGGTCATCTCACCACCGGAGGTATACGGACAAGATGCTGATAGATCCTTTTGCCTTCCACGATGAGCCAGGTATTTTTGCAACTCCCAATGAAGATACTGTGTTCAGTCGTGGAAGGAATTGGAGGCAGTCTCCACTGTCTTCTAAAATCCTGTCCGGAAACCTCCCCAAGAGGTTTGACAATACTAAGATGGAGAAGTACGATGGCAGTACTGATCCGGACAATCATCTGGAGCAATTCAAGAACTTCATGATGGACTTTGATGATGATGATAAACTACTCTGTAGGGCATTCTTCCAATCCTTTACGGGGAGTGCTCTGAAATGGTACAACAGCCTGCCTCAGGGTTGTATTAAAGATTTTGATACGTTTTGGGTAGCCTTTCAAAGGCAGTTTGTGGGGAGTAAGGAGCTGAAGGGCAATGGAGACACAATAATTCATTGTGCCCAGGAGCCAAATGAGTCATTGAAGGAGTACATAAGTCGTTTTGTGAACACAAAGAATGGGTTGGCTGATTGCTTCGAACAGGTGGCAATAGCATCCCTAAGACAAGGTTTGAACCCAGGCAACCTGGCTGATTCGGTGACCAGAAAGAAGGCCATGACCTGGGGGGGATTGCTAAATCAGGTTGGTAAGCAAATAAACGTTGATGAAATAAAGAAAACCAGGGTGCACAGACAGGTGAGATCCACCCCGGTGGCACCAACTCCAAATCAAAACCAGTCCGGGAACAAAGCAAGAGAAATCGGACAGGGGCATGGTAGGGCAAAAGCTCAGTCTCAGCCAGCTGCTCCTGCTCAAAGTCAACAATCCAGAAACAAAAGAGGGCCATGGGTCCAACCGGAGTGGTTCGCAGAGCTCAAAGAAAGCGTGGCCACCATTTTCGATAAAACAAAAGATGAGGTGCACTAGCGGAGACCAGCAACCTTGCAGTCTCCCAGAGAGCATCGTAACAACTCCTTTTGCCAATACCACAATGATATTGGCCATACCACTGATGATTGCATAACATTGAAACAAGAGGTACAAAACTTGATTGAAAGGGGAAAGTTGGGTGCATACGTTAAAAGAAGAGGAGGCAACAGGCCTGACAACACTCACCGGGTTGGTCCAAGTAATGCTGCCCCGGAGGGGGCCATGGTAATAGTTGAAAGGTTTGATGTGGAATCTGAATACTTGGATCCTAATCCAACACGAAATAGGGTGGGTGCTATAGAGGAGTGTTCTAGGACGGTCTCTGGGCTCATTAAGTTCTTCGAATCACTGACAATTTTCGGAGGGGACACAATGACTGCTCCTACTGCTTCTTCAAGAAAGAGGCATGTTCATAATTTAGCCTCCCAGCTAGAAGGAGGCATGACATCTTATCAATCACCAAACTCATTCCCATTCATAGTCTTCGATGAGGATGATTTGAGAGATATTGCTGGCCCTCACGAGGATGCTGTTATCATAGGAGCATCTATAGGGGGCAATGAGATAAGGCGAATTCTGGTGGATACTGGAAGCTCTGCCAATATCCTTTTTCTAACCACTTACAAGAAAATGAAAAATCCAGCTGTGATTCAGAAGTCAGACAGATCGATCGTGGGCTTCACGGGCAGCTCAGCCGATGTGATCGGGGAGTTTGAAGAAGAAGTGTTATTGGGCAGGGGCCCTTTCAAGAAAATGGTTAGAATACTCTTCATCGTGGTGGATTGTCCCACTTGCTATAATGCTATTCTAGGGAGATCTTGGCTCTCTAGGATGCATGCAGTGGCTTTAACAGTCCATCAGTGTTTAAAGTATGCTGTTTAGGGACAGGTTGGGGTTGTCCGGAGCAGCCAAAAGGTTGCAAGAGAATGCTATGCCACTGCCTTGGCTCCACGAACGCTGGGGGCAGTCCGAATAAATGATCAATAGCAGTTTGAGGGCCTTTCTGGGGGTGAGGGTGATATTGATGACCCCAGGGAGACCCCCGGAGTGTTGATCCCAATTGAAGAGGTTGAAACACACTGTTTGGAAGAAGGCAAAAGTGTCAAGATAGGGTCCAAGATGCCACCAATATTGAAACAAGAGATGTTGAAATTTTTGAAAGACCATCAGCACGTTTTTGCTTGGTGCAATGCTGATGTTACAGGAGTTCCATCAGAGGTGATATCCCATCACCTATCTGTCCGGAGAGATGTGGCACCAGTGGTTCAAAAGAGAAGAGCTTTCTCGAAAGAAAAGGCTGATGTCATAGTACAAGAGGTTGACAGACTCACAAAGATGGGGCATATTAAAGAATCTCAATATCCTTTGTGGACTGCAAATCCTGTCCTGGTAAAGAAGAAAAATGGCAAGTGGCGCATGTGCATTGACTTCACAGATCTTAATAGAGCTTGCCCAAAAGATTTGTATCCGGTTCCCCGGATAGATCAGTTAGTAGACTCTACTTCTGGGAACAAACTGCTCTCCTTTATGGATTCCTTCTCCGGGTACAATCAGATCCAAGTAGATCCAAAAGATCAAGAACATACCACGTTTGTCACTGATAGGGGTCTACATTGCTACAAGGTGATGCCTTTTGGCTTGAAAAATGCTGGGGCTACTTATCAAAGGTTAGTCAACAAGGCATTTGCTGATCAAATTGGAAGAAATATGGAGGTTTACATTGACGATATGATGGTGAAAAGTGTGGATGAGCAGTTGCACTTGTCCGATCTCCAAGAAAATTTTGCCAACTTGGCAAAAGTGAATTTAAAACTAAACCCTGAAAAGTGTGTGTTCGGAGTGCAGTCCGGGAAGTTCTTAGGGTATATCATAAGTGAGCATGGAATACAGCCCGACCCGGACCAACTCAATTCCTTATTCCAGATGGAGCCCCCTCGAAACATTAAAGAAGTACAACAATTGACGGGGAGATTAGCTGCCTTGAACAGATTTATCTCCAGGTCTTCGGACAGGTGTGCTCCATTCTTTCAAACTTTGAAGGGTGCAAAAGGGTTCGAATGGACCCCGCAGTGTGGTGAGGCATTCAATGAAATCAAGAAACATCTCTCCTCTCCTAAAACTTTGTTCAAACCAGTTGACGGGGAGACTCTTATTGTGTATCTGGCCGTTTCAAGTTGTGATCTTGGCCTTGATTGTGGCCTCTTGGTCCCTTACCAAAGCAGTCTTCTCTTCAGCAGCCTGAGTCACTGCATTTTCCAAAGCAATCTTGTCAGTGGTCAGGTTGGTGATGAGCTTCTCCTTTGCAGTGGTCTCTCCCCGTGAGACCGTGAGATCTTTCTCCATACCAGACAACTTCTCCTGGAGATCTTTTATGGTCTGCTCTAGGGTGGCAACTTTTGTGTTGCTCTCATCATGACTCCTCTTCAGCTCTTCGTGTGCTTCCTCAAGTAAATCGGCATTGGTAGTAGCAATGCGGAGGTCTTCGGACAACTTATCCTTCTCAGACTTGTGGTCTTTGATGGTGTCTGCTTGGCTCCGGACTTGTCTTTCCAGTGTAAGAACTGGCTGCACATTACTAAGCAGGGAATGGGCTATAGGGTCCCTCTCACTAGAAACCATAAAAGTCTTACCGTTAAAGTTGACTGTATTGGAGCTGCTCGGAGGGATGTAGGGCCCTGCGAACTCGTCTCTGGGAAGGCCAAGGAAATATTCACCAAGCCCGCCCAGACCGGTGATGTCCACTTCATCCAAGTTGAGCTCTCCCCCCTCGACTTCATCAGTGTGAAACTCTCTGGGGATCTCTTCGGCCAGCGTTGGGTCTGAAGGGCCAGTGGGAAAAGAGGGCTCCGGATCCCGGAGAGCGAGCTCATCTCCTTGTGAAGTCTTTTTCTTCTTAACTGCCCAGTCAGCGCTTTCACTTGCTTGTTTGCGAGTCCTCTTGGGAGCCCTTGGAGGTTTTGGAAGGTCTACTTCCTGCCTCTCGGTCTCCTGCTCCACCACCTGCAAGGGGGTTGCATCAATTTGAACTTGGGCTGGCCCCTCTGGCTCTATTGGGGCATCCTTCTCAGCATCACCTGCCACCTTCTTGCCCTTTCTTCAGCCCTTCATTTTGCTTGGGGCTTTGGCCCGGGCAGGCAGGTAGAGTGTCCCATCCAGCTCGTGGGACCTTCTCAGCACAATGTCTTCATCAGGCTGGGTGGCGAACTCCTCCCAAGTTAGGTCTCTTCGGCCTGTGGTGTTCCACAGGTGAGACCTTGCTAGATTCCCAGGAGTGAAGGCCTTATGGAATCGATTCTCCCAATTCTCTGCGGCCCAAGCATTTATTTTTCCACAGGTAGTCTGTCCGGCCTTCAGGTAGTCCCCGAACTCCTTGGCAGCTCTGATAGAACAGAAGAGAAATTGGTTAATAAAAACTTAACTTAAAAAAAAGAAGAGAAAAACGGACAAAGACTCAAGTTGAGAAACTTACGGTCACTCCTCCACCTACTCCTGAGGAGGCTTGGGTTCTCTCCGGCCTTGATTTTCCTGCCGTTTTCCCAGGCACCACTAACGAACAGAAATTGGCTTCTCCACTTACTCTCCGATTCCAAGAGATCATCAACAGCCTTGAGATCGTTCCCCATGTTGAAATGGTAGAAGGGGAACTGATGATGCTTGCACAGGTTGGCCACTGCTGCGAACTCTTCCATAGGAAGAGGGATCCCAGATAACCTAGACGCCATGATACATGACATTAAGGTGAACCAACCATTGGGGCTTAGCTGTGTTGGGCAGAGCTTGACCAGGTGGAAGTAGCGCACGATCTCCGGATCAATGGGGATCCTTATCTTCACATTTTCAGGGATCCCCCATTTGGTGCGCATTCTGCCCAGATCAGAGGTATGGATGAATGCATACTTGGTCTTATGCAAGGCCAAGAGGTACTTAAACTCGACTTTGTGGAAGCACGGCCCCACTCTCCCCTCAAGGCACTCCGGCAGGTCCGGACGCCTTAGGTACAAATTCTCTTTGCCCTTTTTGGCAGCAACAGCAGTGGTATCAGCCTGTCCGGAGGACTAGGACTCAAAGGGGACCTCTTCAGTAGAGTCCTCAATTCTCTCCTCCATAATTGTTGGAGGGACTTCTGTGGAAGTGATTCGGGGAGGATTGAAGCTTGGCATAGCCTGCCCTCCGGACTGTTGACTGCCCGTATTCATCTGACTTCTCACCTCAAGTTGGGTTTCTGAGGCAGAAGATTCTCTAGGGGTACAGGGCTGCTGGCCTCCGGACCAGAAAGCCTCTCCCGGGGAGCTCTAAAGGGAACTCCAGACCCAGAGTCACTATTTTTTGCCCCCGATTTTGAGGGAGTATTCTTTGAGGTTAGTCCTTTGACTAACCGGCTAGGCCTCTTAATGACTAACTTCTCCGGGGAGTGGTCAGAATCAGACCCCATGGCTATAAAAGGTGAGGTTTTCCTAACACTTGTAGCAGTGACTCCTGGTTCAACAGCAGGTCTTGACTCCTGAACTGAGGATCCAGATACAATGGGAGAAAGGATGGATTGAAAGAGATTTTTGGGCTTGGTACCTTTGGAGGAGGATGAGCCTCGATCTGATTCTGTAACAGAAGCAACCGATCTGTCAACTGGTGATGATTGTAGCCCTGCTGCTATTCGCCTTTCTTTTTCGACCTTCTGCGCTTTCTCCAACTCTGAAAGGTTAAGCCAACCACCTTTAATCAACGCTGTTCTTGCTGTAAACATAAAACAGCCAAGGAAATTTTTGTTCTAGAGAGAGAAAGCTCTGAGTAAAATTGCAGAGTAAGATTTAAGAGAGATAGTAAAATAGTGAAAAATGAATGTGAATTTATAGTAGATTTGAGAAAAAAGAGTTGATTCCTAGGAGAATCCGAAAAGTTGGGTAATAATTAAAAGACGGCACTGATGTCACTATTGGCAATTAAAGAGGTTACTTGTGAAAGAAGGTGGTGCGAAATTCAAGGTAAAAAAACGGCTGGAGTGGCTAATCAGAAAGCGACACGTGTCCCACTAACTCTGGCAAAAACCGTTTGGAATTCGTAACGTTTAAACTGTCCGGGTATACCCACAGCTCTGTCCGGATTAAGAACCACTTCATTCATCGGACTGTTTTTCAGTTCTTTGACAAGGACACTTGCTCAAACACCTAAAAAAGGGGCTCCTGATGAGTCCGAATTCAGCATGCTCCCCGAAAGGGCAAATCAGCCTAAGTCTCTCCGAATACCGGACAGGCTACAAGGACACAAATCGGACAGATCATTCGGACCGGACAGATCACTCTGAACACTGTAAACTTAAGGCTGTTCAAACTATGACTAAAGTACTAAAAAACCTAAACACTTCTTGACTAAGCTACCTGCCCTCCTGCTTAGAACTCATGGGTCTTTAAACATGACCCGGGTCCATTAAACATGACCCGAAAGCCCATAAGGGCCCAAACATCACACTATAAATACCCAACCACCAGCATTAACTATGGGTAATGAAAATTAACTGTTACCAACCTGCTTAATTATCTCTCTACCTTTAAACACCCTTACACTACCGTTAAACACCTTTACACCACTGTTAAACACCCTTACACCACCTTGAAACTCCACTTAAAATTACTGGCCTACCCTCAGGCAATTATTATCCACACCAATACCCACTCGTTATAAACGCGTGACATGCAGTTTTGCTCTTAAACGTTCAATAATATATCTACCTTTACGTGGTTTCCCACCGCAAGATCAACCTATTAAAGATATTAGAATTTCTTTCCTACATATTCTCATTTCGTATCTATAAAAATCAATTATTTTATGTTATATTAAGTTTATAATCCTTTTATATTCTTACATTATTTTTGTAGGCTCATATAGAGGAAAATGAATCGATTCCGAAACTATAAACCTTTTGGACGTACCTCTGTAGCAAAGAATCAAGTAACATAGGACTTCCTGTACTACCCAAGATTCAACAAATATTTACAAATTAACCCACTGGTTTGGTTTAAAGAATACTCAAAAGTAACGGATTTGACCAATGAAGTATGAATATTTATCATTCCAAATTGGGTGTTTGATTATGCCATTTTCCCTTACAAACTTAATTTATGTAATGTTTGATTATGTCATTTTTATGTTGAACTTAATTATGTAATGTTGGATTGTGTCAATTTCTCAGTTTGACTCTAAAACTGAATATGAAGCTTTTCTTGTGCATCGGTGGCGAGGTAGTTAGGATGTTTTGCTCCCCGAGTGCAAATTAACGCTAAAAGTTTGGCTATAACAATTGAATATGAAAGTTTTCTCACACACGACTCATGACGTAATTATCAAAGTTCGCAAGCTGAGTGCAAAAGAATGTAAAACATTTTACTGAAGAAAATACATTCAAAACTATTAAAATATATATAATACATTCCAAATGCCAAATATATTATGATAACATAAATATTCATTATAACAAAATAATAAATTGTTAAAAAATAAACCAATAACTAAAATACCATAGCCAAAATATATAGATAAATTCATTCAATGATCATAAAAGATAGTCATAATGATGAACCATGTTTTGTGAATCGTACATAATCAAGAGAAAACATATTTCCATTCTTGTTGGCAAACAACAACCAAAAACATGGATGAGATAAGCCCGAGTGGTATGGATGGTACGTTGTTCCATGAACTCACTATCTTGATAATTAGTTCTAATGAATTTCTCGCATAATGTCAATCGAACACATCTACTACTCATATTATCCATCTTATCGAGTATTTATGAAGGTATATTAGAAAAAATATCAAACAATTTAGATAAAATTATAATCCTCTCAATATCTCCCTCATACTCGATAAGATCAAACGTTATACTTTTCACTCGAAAACCCGTAATTGCATGGAAATCTTCTAGTATAACTGTTATCTCACCAAAATAAATATGGAAAGACTAGTTTATGAAGTTTACCACTCTACGAATGCCTCAATGAAGGGGGGTGTTTGTAGACCATCATAGCATGTAGTCTATAAGAGAACCAAATAAAATCCTTATAACCTTGTCTCTGACCTGTATTTAACTACTCAAATCCTATTCTCGAAGAGTCTCGTATAAGTCAAGACAAGATAGGAAAAATCGAGCTTGAAAAACATATCGAAATATATTGATAACAAAAATATGTCATCTTATTGAAACATATGAATTTGAGGAACTTACGTCATCATTGACATGGTATACATCTCGTGTTTGTCGTGGCACGAGTGCAAGGTAAACACTTGAGTTGAGATTTTAAGATACACTACGTTCAGGGTCAGACATGAAAGACCATCAGGTGCAGTACTGATTGGCCTAGTAGGAGAATGAGTATGTTCATTGCTTGAATGTGCACCTACAAAAATAAATAATAATTAGAAAATAAACATTTTCAATATTTCTCAACCAAAAAGATAAACTAATCATACCACCAAAAATATTTATTATTATGCGTAAACGAATATTAAAAGAATTATAAAACTATCGCATGACATATCATAATCAGGATTAAAACCATCTTAAAAGAAATAAAAATTTGCATCATTTTTATTATATTTTGCGCGATAGTTGCACTAATTCTCATCATCATCGCACATCCAAGTGTGGGATGATGTTAATATCCCCCGCACCCAGTGCGATGATTCAACAAATATACATCCAACTACCTTACACTTTACAACTAACTAGACATCTAACTAACAACTAAAACTATATCAAAATCGCATTTTGTTATTTAGGAGAACTAAAACTTAAATAATTAAAAAACTAAAAAATTAAATCAAAACAAAATACACCATTAGTTTTATAATAAATACCTTAAGCTTGTTGTGTAGTTAGTTTAAAAAGAACTTGTATGCTAGATCTGTAGAGGGATTGATTGATTTGAAAATGAAGAAAAGTAAGAATTATGGTTAAAATATCTAACAAAATTCTTTTTTTATAAGTTATTTTTTAAAAAATATTAAATTTTGATATAAAATCCAACTAAAGCATCACGATATTTGAGACATCCAACCAAAACAAGACGAAAAAATAATCTAGCCAAAAAAACTATAAAACTATATACTAATATATCTTACATATTTGTTTATAATCTAGCCAAAAAAACTATAAAACTATATACTAATATATCTTACATATTTGTTTATGGAAAATGTAAAAGAATATATAATGGGCCAGGCTAGAAATAATACACATTTTTATAGATTTTAAACCGCTAGATCTTATACCTAATTGATAGATCTCGCACCTAAATTTTGACCATTTTACCCTTTTCAGAAAACCTAGCTATAAAAGCGTTTTGATAGATCTCTCACCACTTTTTTCCTCTCTTTCTCTCTCTCTCTCTAGAAACCTCTCAAGCATCCGGAGCATCCATTTCAAAAACTCGATTTTTGAAGAATCTGAAGTGAAGAAAAGTTAAAGGTAAACGATACAAACATCATGGTGTAATTTGTTTTTGATTTCATTCGGTCTAAACTGTCGAATCTAGGTTTTTAAGTTTTTTTGGTTTCGATTTCAAAAGTTCGATTTTTGTATGATTTTAGGTGTTGTTTTGTTAGATTAGTGTTGTATTGTTGTTAGTATTGCTAGGATCTATGTTTTGGTGCTTGATTTTGTTTGAAATGAGGGTTATTGGGTGGTGTTGAGTTTTGGATCTCGAGTTTGCTGCTGGTAGCACGAACAGCGTGCTACCAGATTCGTCTTCATCGCAGCCCTGATTTGCGATGAAGACCGGGCCTCGTCGCAGGCCCAAAATGAGACGAGGCCCAAATGCCGTCTCATTTTGGGCCTGCGACGAGGCCCAAATGATGTCTCATTTTGGGCGTGCGACGAGGTCCAAATGAACTCTCATTTTGGGCCTGCGACGAGGCCCAAAGTTGTTTTTTTTATTTGTTGTTTTACGACTAATACATATTTTTTTGCATTGTGTTTACAGGATGGTACGATACAAGATTAAAGCAAAAAATCCGTTCAAGAAACTTAGGGCGGAGGAGGAGCCAGAAGCGGCGGCTAGAGCGCGGTCCGATGCCGAGGAGGCTGGTACCAGCGAGGGACACGTTCCCGGTACACGTAGTAGACGACGTCTCCGTCGTCACGGCGTTTATATTCCTACTCCTGCTGATGGTAGCACAGGGGCAGCTTCTACGTCGCATCCCCTTGACGATGAGTACGATGACGATGTAGATGCATCAGAGTATATGGAGGCTGATGCATCTCATTTACCGGACCATACGGAGGCCGCTGCACCTCACGCGCCAGAGGCAGCATCCCACTCACCTGAGGGTGAGGATCTTGAGTTTTATTCCGTGCTGTCGCATGTTCCGGCACTTTTCCCGGATTACACCCTGCACGAGGCTTACAGCGTCTATCACGGAGATGTAAGTGCTACACCTTTATACTGTTTTATCATTTTCTTACGTGTTCGATACACATGTTTATAATTATTATTTTTTTACGAATTTACATATTTTATACATATTGCAGGATAGGGTCACCCTGCGATGCTTCGCTATGTATGACAGTCTCCGGAGATGGGACATTACAAAGCAGAGAAGGGTACGGGCAAGGGTGATAGATACTATATTCGGTCCACTCGTCGATGCACTCACCCGCTGGCATACGAACCTCCATTTGGTGGAGGCATTCTTAGAGCGGTGGCATGAGGAGACTTCTTCTTTCCATTTCTCGTTCGGGGAGATGACAGTCACCTTGGACGATGTCCACGTCATCACTGGACTACCGGTTGTAGGTAGGTCCTTCACAGCTATACCCTTTGACTCTGACGTTGAGAGGCTTGCTACTTATGCTGCCATGCTAGGTGTGCGACAATCGGAGCTGAGTAAAAACCTTAGGAATGCTGGTAGTGTGAACCTAGGGTGGCTGCGGAGTACTTTTAGTAGTTCTCAGTATAGTGATAGGAGGATTAGTGATGACGGTATAGATCATGCCACCCGTGCCTACATATTATATTTGTTAGGTACCACTATATGTGCGAACAAAACCGGCAACAACATTCCATTAGATTACCTCCAGTTCGTGAACCAGTATCAGAGTTTGCATATGTACAACTGGGGTCAGTTGGTTTTAGCGCAGCTTACCACGCCCTTAGTCAGGGATCTCTCCATGGTACGGGAGGCATGTGCGGGTTTCTAGCGTTGCTTGAGTCGTGGATTTTTGCACACTTTGTTCAGCTTCGAGCTCCACTTTTTCCGGATTACGACGTATCCATGCCCCATATGTGCCGACATGGGCCGTGGAAGATTGGTGTCTCCCATGAGGTGCGCATGCAGATGAGACACGCACTGGCGACTTGCACCGAGGCAGATGTAAGTCATATTCGTTCATTTTAATTATTTTAATTATGAGTACTTTTACTAATATAAATGGGCTAATTTTTTTTTATTTACAGGTCATGTTCCTCCCCTTCATACATTTACGGGACCACTTTCCGTTCCAGCAGGTGACTTATGTTGAGTTGACCCTTGGCTCGTTCGACGTGGTTGTGGCGTACTACCCAGACCGTGTCACTCGACAGATGGGGTATGTACAGCTGATTCCTAAGGATATACGCCCTCCTAAGTCGAAAAAAACAGGGAAGAAGATGGTCACAGACTTAAAGTGGGACGATCACATGTGGCAGACATGGGGAAACCACGTGTTCACTCCTTTTAGCACGGCGTACCGTGGTAGTGGACCGAGTGCTGACCCGATGTACTACATTTGGGCGAGGAAGAGGCTATGGTACATCGTCAGTCGTCCTGCGCCGGAGAGAGGTCCTCGGGTGGAGCCGCAGGGTGGTGCTGATTATTCAGGATACGAGCAGATTGCTAGGTTTGCTCCTTCGCTACCTACTATGGATCACCCTGATCTTCTAGAGACCGCCCTCATGATGTGTAGGATCGCTGAGAGGTACCGACGGCATTGATTATTACTCTCAGCATAACTTTGTTAGATTTTTGGACATCAACACTATATTTTTGTAATCGGTTAATTTTATGACTGCTTTTAATTTTTGTATTTTAATTTATTGTATGCTTGTTTTGAATTTATCATGTTTATCGGTTCGGTTACATTCGAATGATATACACACTCAAAATTATAATGAAACAAAAATACACACTCAAAATTAAAATGAAACACACTCATACTTAAATTCACACTCATAATTAAATTGAAACACGAGGCCCAAACAGAAATACACACTCAAACTTAAATTGAAACTCACACTCAAACAGAAATACACACTCATACTTAAATTGAAACTCACACTCAAACAGAAATACACACGCAAAATTAAAATGAAACACAGACTCATACTAAAGCGGAAGCACGCACTCATTCATACTTATCTATCAGGCCAGTTCCATTTCATCAACCTCCTTTCTTCTTTCGCATCTTTGTAGTCACTGATTTCCTGTAGCTGGATGTCAACAATGTCAGAGCGGACCGTATCCAGCTGGTCCTCTGTTATATAATCCGTCGCTTGACAGTTGAACCGGTTACCCGCAATACGACGTTCTAATTCGGTGAGGCCAGAAACTAGATGTCGACGGGATGTGACCAAGACCGACCACCTAGCTCGCACTTCATCAACACGCCTTGAAATGTAAGGCGGATGAACACCATCCCTTCCGTACATGAGGTACATCTGGCATACTAATGCCTCGCAGTACCTTTTACCACCCTCTAGAATGTGCATATTACCAACTTCAACTGATGCCCTCATCAGATACTGATCTTCCAACTCAGTCCATGAACCCATTTTTCAGCTTGATTTATCAACTAATGATGAAGTTTTAACGTGCATGAAGCTTCTACTTATAGACGGACCGGTAAGAAAAACATTCAAATGAAAACGTAACACGTGTAAAGTAAGAACCCGAAAACTCCCTCCCATTCTCGAACATTCTAAAAATCCCGCTCATTCTAAAATATCAAAACTCCCTCCCATTTTCAAAATTCAAAAACTCCCTCTCGTTCTCGAAAATTCAAAAAATCTCGCTCATTCTAAAAAATCAAAACTCCCTCCCATTCTCTAAATTCTAAACTCCCTCTCATTCTCGAAAATTCAAAAAATCCCGCTCTTTCTAAAAAATCAAAACTCCCTCCCATTCTCTAAATTCTTAAACTCCCTCTCATTCTCTAAAATAAAGTCCCACCTAAATTCACTACACTATATAAAGGGACTACAAATCCGTTTACATTCATATAATCTTCTCAAACTTAGGAAGTTCAACAAATGGAGTTTACTCCCCATGAAGACTACCATTTGCTTCTGGCGGCGAGGATTGCCCGCCGAGAGAAGGGGGAAGATATTAGTGATGCTTTTTTTGATCGGGTGCTTTGTAAGATGTACTACGGCTACGGCCGTTTACAAACAGGAGGTCTCCTCGTGCGCAACCGTGAGCAAATCAAGCAGAGGTATCTTTTTTGCCAACCGCTCCAGCGTTTGTTGTTTCAGCCGTATAAAATTAAGCAAGAAGCGGCCGCCGTCTTCAACATGACAGTGGTAGACTACATCAGTAGGGATATGGTGGCGTATCTTCAGGATAGGATTGCGGAAAGGGAGGAGGGGTTGATTCTGACGACAACTTGGGATATGACTTCGACGATTGAGCTTTTTGGTTGTTGGCATTTCGGTGTTTAATTATTTTCTTATGTTTCGTTAAGTTAAAAGTCTTAACTTAATGTTTTCCTCTTCTTGTAACCACTTCAAGTGTACTTGTTGTTTTCTTCCATTTCTTCAAAATGTACTTGTTGTTTTCCTGAACTTCTTCAAAATGTACTTGTTGTTTTCTCCCTTATACTGGTATTTTATTCCAAAAAATGTCCAAACCTGCGAAAAAAGCATTCTGTCTGAAAAACTAGGCCTAGTTTCTGTCCGAAAAACTAGGCCGTATTTTTGGCCTAGCGTCGCAGGCCCTTCTGGAGACCAGGCCCAAAAGGCGTCTCATTTTGGGCCTGCGACAGAAGCTTTCTGTCCGAAAAAATGGGCCAATTTTTTGGCCTACCGTCGCAGGCCCAAAATGAGACCAGGCCCAAAAGGCGTCTCATTTTGGGCCTGCGACAAATGCATTTTGTTTGAGAAACCATGCCAAATTTTGACAGTGGATATGTGATATGTGTTTGTAATGAAACTTACATTAAACTTAAAATCGTCAAACACCTTTGTATGAAATCGACAAACACCTTAAACTGCTTTATATCAAAATTACATCAAAATTACATCAAAATTACATCAAAATTACATCAAAAGTACATCAAAAGTACATCAAAATTACATCAAAATTACATCAAAATTACATCAAAATTACATCAAAAACAGTAGATGTTAGGAAAACTAATAAACTTAAACTACAAATGTTGCACAAAACATTTCAAACATTTGAAACGTCCTCGTCTCTAGTCAAATCTGTGACATGGGGTTTTTCGTTCAACTTAATTTTCCTTGCGGGCATTATCTGTGTAAATTTGTTCAACCGCCGGTAGTATGGATGCGCCCATTGATTCGCTTCTTCGGTTGCGTAAGCGGCCCAACACGGGTATAATGGAGGCAACGGTCCATCGGGTGGAGTAGTAATCTACAAGGAAATAAAATAAACGAATGCATTAGTAATGATAGCGTAAGAAATTTTGATTGGAAACGAAATATACTTACATTAACAAAGTGACATCCATGCACGAAAGCTATCCCAACTTCTATGATCGTCGAATTGTTGACGGGTGGCTTTCCACGTATTGGTAGATACGTTAACGAGGCTGCGAGCGATACATGGTATACCATGCATTGATACCTTGTCGCGATGACTAGTCCAATGTCCAGAAATATCATCCAATAGTGGCTACTAGGATTGGGCTTGAAGTAATCTAACCTTTGTATCAAATCGTCAAACACCTTCTCTGAACCATATACATCCAACCAACATGCACGGTTGTTCCGCAACTCATTCTGGATATTGGTGCTTCAAACCACTGTATATCTCCCTAGGGCGCGAACCTAGGTGAGACAAACTACGAACTAGTTCCTCTTCGTCCAGTTTTAGCCTACAAGCGCGGGAATGACCGTCTAGGCGAACGTAGGGTTCATGATTGTGAGTACCGTTTATCACCTCCAAACGCCATTTCATGGCTAGTACGTCGATCGGATGACCTTTTAGCGCAAACGGACAATTACATTTCTTCGTCGATGTCTTCCTCTTTTTCAAAGTGTCCGGCTTTTCCTTTGATACGTATACACCGTATCGCTCGCAAACGTACTCTAACCTAGGAATCCTTCCCCATTTCCCACTATCGTAGAGTTTTCTTATTGTGACAAACTTGATCTTTTTTTATTCAATCTCCACGAAAGCATCTAATTCGTCTTTAGTGAATAATCTATCTGTGTTAAATGGAGGCTGGGCAGGTTCCTCCTGCAAAATATACAATCGAAATGTATGAGTTTATATATACAAGTTGCAGTCGCAGGCCCAAAATGAGACATGTCTCAAGTGCCGTCGCAGGCCCAAAATGAGACGGATACAAAAGAGCGTCTCATTTTCGGCCTGTGAGAGATGCTCTCTGTCTGAAAAACTAGGCCAAAATTTTGGCCTAGCGTCGCAGGCCCAAAATGAGACGCTCTTTTGTATCCGTCTCATTTTGGGCCTGCGACGGTTATTCATCCCAGTCGCCCGCTGTTCGTGCGATGACGATGTTGTTCATCGCACGAAGAGCGTGCTACAAGCCTGAAATCCGAAAAAATGAGTTTCGGTTCTTACCTCCATCCGGTAAGCTTCCTCCTCGTTCAGTAAGTCTTCCAGAGAAATGTCCATCTCTTCGTTGTCCATAGATACTCCGATTCAAGATTTTTCGAAGTGGGTTTGATGGGTTTGGGTAAAAAACACTAATTTTTTCGAATTAATGGGTTTAGATTAGTAGATGTTAGTACAAAGCTTGTAGATCTAGTGTAATATCGGATAGATTTAAGTGTTTCGGCCGATTTGGAGACTAAATGGCATCAATGTAAAAATCTAGAGAGAGGAAGGGCAATTTTAGAATTTCAACTTTGAGTTTGAAAAAATAAGAGAGTAGGGTGAGAGATCTATCAAAATGTGTAACATTTCTAGCCTGGCCCATATATAATATCAATGTTATATACATTGTCATTGTAGTCCGAAAAAAATAGAAAATAATGAGGTGAAAGAAGTATTAATTTTATGTGTTTTTATTATCTAAAATCGTCTAAATATACCAATGTACGTTTTTTGCTATCACAATCGTCTTTTATAATGTACGTTGGTCTACATTTATTTAGTGTGTTTGTATCTGTAAAAAACAAAATGGGACTTGTAGTTGCAACGGACTTACGTTGTAAATTTGATCCGAACAAAGACTGAACATATCGTTACGTTGGAAAATATTAGATCAATATTAAATAAAAATTGCTATTGAATTCCAAATGTTTGAAAAACAACAGCTCTTTAGATCATACCCAAGTTTTTGGGTTGTTTAATGGTATATTAATATACTTTTAAGTTTTACAAGAGCAATACCCTGTAAAGTATTAAAATTAACTGATTGTTACAAAGTTGAAAGGGTCAGATGAAAAGCACAAATGAATGAAGCAAAAAGAGGACTCTTATTGAAAACTTACAAGTGAGTTTTACATGTTACCACTACACAAGTAGCAACTCATTATTTCTCATAGTTATTTACTAGATCACTCCTCTCCTCTTCTTGTACATGACAGATCTTATCAGGCCCTTAACAACATTATTATTACGTAGTCACTCGTTATCTCTCAAAACTCAGCTCTGCCTCCTCCCTGAGACACACTCCCATGTGTCAGCATAGTCTCCATCGTATTATACTTGACGTTCCTAGCTTGTTGTAGCGTAATCTGGAACGCATTTGATATAACCTCTAGTGGGAAAGCTCTCATGACCGAAGTCCGACCAGCCAAGGTGTTGACCATGGCTTTGTCATTGGTTCTGAAAGCTACCCACTCAAACCCTTGGCCTTGTGCTTGTTTGATCACACCAAAACCCTGTGGGATGGTCAAGATACTACCCTTCTTTAAGATACCATCGAATACGGTTTGGCCATTATCGTTCACGACTTGGGCTCGAGCTTGGCCTTTAGTCACAAAGAGGATTGAGTTTGCGTTCATGACCCAATGCGGCAGTACGACAGTGTTCTGTGGATTTAAATTAGTATCACGTTAAAAAAACACTACATATGATCTAGTATAAACGAGAGAGTTATCAACTTAAAAGTGCTTACTCCTTGAATAACACCTCTAAGAGCACTGAGTCGAAGTTGAGCCAAGATCGGAAGATCATAACTGGTGAGAGTAGTGAGACGACCAAGGGTTGGCTTATAGACATCGGCCCGTGAAGGATCATCAATGTTTTCAATAAACCTCTGACTACAAATGGTTTCTTCCAAGCTATTGTCTTGGCTACCTTCATATCCACCACCTTGTTGTTGTTGTGCCTCCCTCCTAGTTGGTGGACTGATCACCGAAAATCCTTTTCGCACTTTAATGATGTTTCCTTTGTTGTGATCACTTTGGAGTTGTTGAGCTGTCTGAAGGTCAATTTTGAATACTAGTGATAGGAGTTTTGCATCAAAACCACCTAAAAGACTTCCCTTTTGAACTTGTTGGCCTTGTTGTCCTTGTTGATGGCCTTGTTGTCCTTGTTGGAAACTACCAGCAAGGAGAAAAGACTACAAAATCCATGTTCTTTTAGTTGAAATGACAATAAATAGAAAGTAGATTAAAGACTAAGAAAAAATAGAGAGATAGTTTGTTAGACCACTCACTCTAGGAACTCGGTCGAGCTGGTTTTGTTGGTTGGCTATGTCAACGAGTTGAACGATGATCAATGGTTGATTACCATCGTTGTAAGCCCAAGTAGCTACTCCCGCTGGAATCCCAAACATGTCACCTTCGCGAAGACGGTCAACCTTTTGGTGCATGTCACCTAAAAATTGGCCCTGTTGGCCTTGTTGACTCTGGCCCTGCTGTCCCTGTTGACCTTGTTGGCCCTGACCCTGTTGTCCCTGCTGACCTTGTTGGCCCTGACCCTGTTGTCCCTGCTGACCTTGTTGACTCTGTCCTTGTTGTCCCTGCTGACCTTGTTGACCTTGTTGACCTTGTTGTCCCTGCTGTCCCTGTTGACTCTGGCCTTGTTGTCCACTATGGAACGGTCGGAACATTTGAGAATCCTGAAAAGTTTCAGCACAGCCAGGAACTGCTTTTCCAATTATACCATTACCTGCATGTTATTGAAATATTAGAATTTGAGCCATTCTAAGGGAAAACTATATAGTTTCGAAGGTAGAGTAAGCAAAACAAAAGATAATACCTTGAACAACATATGACAGTGTGGGCGCACTACTGAAAGTTGGCAAGAAAATGGAATCAGGTTGAATGACGTGACGGTAGACAGTCACACCAGCACACCGAAGCTGAGGCGAGTTATAGTCCCAAACCTCCGTCTCACCACCTTCAAATCTGAACCGGTTTGAGGGCTGTTGGGCAGTCAGCTGGTCGAACTGGCACTCGTTTGGAAACTGCGAAGTGCCCAGTTGACGAGCTAAGCAGCCATGGAAAAAGAGAACAAGGGCTAAAGAAAGTAATGAAACAGAACGCTTAGCCATGGTTGAGTTCTTTTTGAGATTTATGGTTGTGGTGTTTGTGTTTTGAAGTGATGGAGAGAGAGGCTCTTAGCTGTTGGTATTTATAGTGGAAAGAGTAAAGTGGGGAGTGACACGTGTGCTTACTCATTTTTGGATGAACGTCGTTCGGTTGTTATTTAGTAAGCCACCAAAAATTAATATTTATACAAATATATATATATATATAAATTGTTTAATGAGAATTTTATTTATATATAAAAATAATTTTAAAGGATAATTTATTATAACCATTTAACACAAATATGGAAATACTTGAGCTTTGACTCTTAAGTTTGTTATAAAAAATGTTAGTTGGAGAGATTTGTAACTTTTGGTTTCACAGATGGTTCGCAATAAAGGATACTTGGGGTTTTTTTTTCTTATATCTGATGGGTATTATTGATAAATTTTATGGTGCGCATGGTTATTGGTAAACGTAAAATTTGGATGGTTATCGATATTTTTAATATTTCCCGGGTTATTGATAATTTATACATAATATGGAATCATAAATTTTATATGAATGGTGTATTTGTGAAAGATTTTGAGTATTAGTGTCTATGAAACCATTGAGTTTGTGTCGATATCCTTTATAACGACGATTTGCACCATCTTCTTAATGCATAAACATTGTATATCTATTTATTTACATTTTTTAAAGTTATTTTTATAGTTAAAAATAGTGTTTTATTATTAAACAGATAATAGAGTTATTTGAATTATTTCCACTACAAGAAATCCTATGACAAAATTTTCAATTTACAATGCATGGTTAAGATTTTCAAAATAGGTTACATATTTTGGAGTATGGTACAAGATGTCGTAAGACTTTTTTTTATCTTTTCCATGAAATCGTAATTTTTACTAGAAAAACACACCCCAAATATGAATTTACAATGTGAATTTATTATCTACCACTAAAATCATATCATATTCTTCAAAATTTGATGTTTATTTTAGAATCATAGGTTTTTTTAATTATCTTCCAAAAGACCATGCTCGGATTACTCAAATATCTACTTCGGACGTCTAGTACAATGATATACTTTGTGTATGACACACAAAAGAGTACATAGTACTTACAATAACCGAATTGTATGAGATGATCTTCATTTTATGAATTTTCTAATTATGATTTGGAATTTTAATTTAGGGAGAGATTTCTTTTATTTATGCATATAAATCTATAAATTTGTTGCTTTACAATTTATACCGTTGTAAAATGCTATCAATATATGTCGTTTGTGCTAGACTAAAAGTATCTTAAGAACGGTATCAAATGATCAAGATTTGTTACATAAGATATTTCACCTAGATTTGTTCATCAAAATTTATTCAACATGAAAGCTTTGATGGCATGAAAAAACATTTTATTAGTACGAACCACAAGTATATTATCGACAAACGTCACTAAAATATTTATTTACTTTCATTGAACTTGTTATTCATACAAGCCTCTCTAGAATTTATCTCAAAAGAAAATAAGATGATAATATTTAAAAAATATATACTCGTATAATGGACGAGATGTATGTCAAAGATAATATATAATTTTTTTAAGTGGTCAAATTGATTAGAGCAAAGTTCTCAGCTTGTATTATATAAATCGTTTCATCAGTGTCTATATTAAGAAATATTACTTTAACATCCATTTAGTGATCTTCGTTATGATAGTATGCAAGCAACACAATAATTATCCTAAATAAGTCATTTGATAAAACAACACAAGATGTTTTTCAATAGCCAATACCTTCATTCTTATTATACATATTTGTGACTTCATGTTCTAATTTTTCCACATCCCCTTTTGAGTCACTTTTAGCTTTAAGTTTTTAATTACAATCGATATATGTTTTTCATCAGTAACTAGATAAGATTCAAAATTGATATGTCTTGAATTAATTTATATTTTTCTTCATTCCAAGTTAAATATTTGTAGCAAAATCTATATGTTTAGTGGGGGGTATAAAACTTATAACCCCTATATTGGTATGAGTATTATATAAAATAAAAAATAATTGTTTGCATTCTAGATTATGTTCATTAGACCTATAAGATTTCATTTCAGTTAGACATCTTCAGAAATATAAGTGTTTCAAATTGTGCTTTTAGTATGTATAAAGCTCATATGACGTTTTGGATGCTGCTTTAGTAGATACTATATTAATAAGATACATTGCATATCTTTACCATAGAATGAAGCATGTAAATATGTATAGTCAATCATATTTTAATTATTTATAGTAAGGTATGGTCTCATCATGTACTATATTTATACTGGATGTTTTTGATATGCATTGACAAGCTATATTATCATCATCTAGGTAAATAGCAATGAAACATGACATCTTTCACATGATCTATCGTTACAGTATAGTACTTACAACTGTAGTAGGATCTGATGAACTTAATTATTTTTGTTATAAAATATTAGTAGGTACCCATATCTCCAAAGTTCATTTATAAATTATAAAATAATTTTAAACATTTTATGATGCATACATAATTTTTTTCAAATGTCTATATAAATATTTTTAAGACTTATTTCATCTTGTAAATCTTAAATCTTAATTATTTGGTATTTTTATTCAATGCATTTGACACATATTTCAAAGTCGGAATAATCAACTCGAGCTAATATGTCTTTAGTTTCAGATTCTCATTTCTTTTAGAAATATGATTCAAAGAATTATGCCAAGGGTATGCTAAACTTTCATATATCCATTTAAGTTTAGATGAACTTATTTGTATTGTCTCATTCTAATTGATAGTTGTGTGCATTTTATATAAATTATCATTATATAATAATGGATATTGTATAAATGGATATTTTATTGTCTATGAAGTTTTTTTTGAAGTCTATCCTACAAAAAAACGTTAGTGGTTTCTATTAACCAAACTTATATATACTTATGGGAATTCAAACTTCATTAATCTTGAATATACCATGAATTCGAGCTTATAATGTTTAGTTATCCATGACTTTTATTAAATACCACATACTGGTTAAGTGTATGCTCGAAGTAACTCAAAGCAAAATCTTTTGTTTAAATCGATCTCCTATATTAATTCGATCTTTTATATTAATTATAATTTCTATATTAGTTAGATATTCTATATTAATTAGATCTTCTATATTAAATAAATTTTATATTGATTTGGTCTTATATATTATCTAAATTTTATAATAATTAGGTATTTTATATTAATTAGAATTAATATATTAGGAGTAATCACAACCGTATTATAAATAGAATAAGATATGAATTTTGAAAAGTATGAGGAAACTCTTGAACAATATATTTCCAAAATGAGTGAATTAAATCTAGTTTTTGTGAGATAAGTAAGGTAAGAGATAAACACTGAAGAGTGGATTTTGTGAATCGTGTCATCTTTATTAAGAGTGATTCAATCCTTTGTGTTTTAGAGTATTTATGTAACCTACTTATTAATATAAAGAATGTTAGTTGTTCATGGATGTAGGATTATTTCCACAACCCGAACCATATTAAATCTGTCATGTGTGCTTGGTTTTATTTATCATTTCTTTTATTTGTTTATCGTCATGAATAGTGTTAGTCGATACATTGGTTTTTGCCTCGATCGAACAATGGTTTTACCCCCAACAAGTAGTATGGTGAGCGTGGAGCAACAATATAAGAAGTAGATTTATCACAGATATAAAAGTTGAAGAAGTAGATCTCACTTCGAAACCGAAAATGCATGAAAGATGAGTCCAAGAAGCTTAGCCTAGAAATAATTGTTGGATCTAATGATTTCAACCTCTATGGAATTAATTTTGAGGCTTACCTAGTACAGATGGGATTGGCCATTATTACTAATAATAAATATACACAGGTTGATGTTGTGGTACTATCTAAAGCTCATAATACCCTTACATCGATCATGGGAGATGAAGTGCTACAAGATGTATCTAAAAATCCTACATAAATTGGGATATGTAATCGGTTGGAGGCGATGTACATGAAGAAATCATTGGCAAATATATTATATATGAAGAAACAGATTTACACGTTATCTATAGAAAATAGCATAGAGATCCAAAGGTACCTAGATGATTACAACTGAATAATACTCGACTTGAATCCAGTTCGTGTAAAAGTGGAGGATGAGGACCAAAAAATCATCCTTCCAAGGTTTCCTTTGGAAGAGTATGAATACTTGGTGGACAACATACTCTACGAGAAATACTCTTGTATGATGGCCGAAGTAAAAACGTCTTAAAATTTAATGATCTTCAAAAGAGTAGTGCTTTAAAAGGTAACTCTGAAGGGAAAGAAATGAGTGTGATTGGTCGATCAAGGAAAAGTGATTCAAATGAGACGAGAGGACAATCTCAATTAAAGTTAAAACATGTTGGTATAGTTTTAAATAATCGGTTGTACATTTAAAAAGAAATGACATATCAGTTGAAACTGTCCAAAGAAGAGAAAATGAAACAACTATAAGAAGAACAGTGCCAGATATGTTGTAATGGCGTCTGATGATTGTAATTACGTTAATGGTTTAATGATTTCTTAAAATTCTAGATATAACAATAAATGGGTGCTGAATTTGGATGCATCGTTTCACACGACTTCCAATAAGCATTAATTGAGAGAGTAATTAGCAATGGAATATATGTTCACGAAGTTAAACGTAACCTTCTTTCTATTGGGATGTTAGATAATGAAAAAATTCCTATAGGGGTAGAGATGGTAGACTTAGGGACTTACGAGGATCCCTTTTTTATATGAAAACCAATAGGATTAATGTGTGTTAAATCTTTAGAGCTTTGTACTCGTAAGGGGTGTGTCTACTATGGTAAATGATTCTACCATGTTGTGGCATCATTACTAGAGGAATTTAGATGAGAATGGACTCAATAAACTAAGTAAATATGAGTTGTTAGATGGTACAACAGTTTAAATTCTGAGATTTATGAAAGATGTGCATAAAATAAGAGCAAGAGGGTAAAGTTTCCACCCAACAACCATGTATGCAATGAAGTACTTGATTATGTTAATTCAGACCTTTGGGGTCCAACACAGAAACTTCCATAGGTGGTGCAAGTTACTTTATGTCATTGATTGATGACTATTTCTAGAAAGTACGTGTTCTACTTTTAAACACCAAGGATGAAGCGTTTTTTGTCTTTGTGAACTAGAATATTTTGGTAGAGAATCAAACCGGGAGTTCAGATTAATATTATCTTGGATTATGTTAACAAGGATTTCATTAACTATTTCGCAAAGTTTGTAATTGCTAGACAGTGAAACATAAGAGGGAGTACCCAACAGAACGGGCTTGCTGAGAAAATAAATCAAACCCTATTTAAACGAGGTAAATATTTTCTTTATGTAACTAGTATGGGTTGAAGATTTTGGGGAGAAGTCGTGACAATAGATGCATATATCATTAACAGGAGTCCATCTACGAAGCTTAAGTTTCTTTCTCCTCAAGAAGCTTGGATGGAAAGAAGCCTAAGTTGGAACATTCAAGAGTGTTCAAATGTGTTGGTTATGCACATGTGAAACAATATAAGCTTAGGCCAAGAGCACTAAAATATATGTTACTCGGTTATCCCGAATGAGTAAAAGGGTATAGGTTATGGTACCTTGAACCCGAACATCAGAAGGTTTCGTTAAGTAGGGACGTGATTTTTAATGAAGAGGATATGTTATTAAAGAAGGTAGCAATAACTCAACCAAGCATTTCTGGTAATCGATGTGAAGTTGATGATTGGTCATATCTACAAAGTGAATATGACGACGCTTATGCCAAAAAATATTTTGGGCTTGGTTTCGCTTCAGATTGCACGAAGGAATTTAAATCACTATATAAGTATGAAGCTAGGCGAGGGTCTGGTATTCTAGGTACTTCAAATGATCAGATGAAATAAAATTATCTTGATAGTTATCAGCTTGTGAGGGATAGAGTATGAAGACCAATAAAATAGCCGTAGAGGTATGATCTTACCAATGCAATTGGTTATGCTTTATATATTTAAATGAAAAGAGATATTCTTAAACATGAAACGTATCACGATGCTATCAAAAGATGTGATAAATAAAAATGGCTCACTTCCACGAAAAAACAATTGAGGTCTCTCAATAAGATGAACATCTAGATCCTTATGAAGCAGTTGAAGGTTCAGAATCTGGTTGGAAGTAAATGAATATTCAAGAGGAAGCCATGCATTCCTGGTATTGAGTGACCTTGATACAAGGCTGGGATCGAGGAAACGAGGATACTTGGTATTGAGATAAAAGAAAAGAAAAGGTCGAAGGCGCATTTATATATATATAAATTTCTAAGGAGTTTCTCGATGTCCGAAGCAAAAGCGATTGGAATTATTATAGGAGATATTAAGATGCTGATATGGGATAGACTACGAGGATACTTGGTATTGAGATAAATAAATAAAGGCCGAAGGCATATTTATTCGTACCTTAAAAAAAATTCCTAAGGAATTTCTCGATGTTTGAAGCAAAAACGATTGGAAATATCATTGCTTACCAATTTAAACTCAATGCCACTTAAGCACCAAAGCATAACATAAAAATAAGTATATGTTGGGGATACTTTATGCCAAAGTCATTGGTAGATTATTCATGTTATGATTTACATACGACCTGACATTGCCTACGCCATAAATGTTTTGAGTAGATACATTTCAAATCCGAGAAAACCGCACTGACATGCACTCATTTGGCTCATGTGATACCTGAAGGGTTCGACTACTGTAAGATTATGTTAAAGTTAGAAATATATGGGTGACATATTGTTGAAATTGTATGCGGAATCCGATTATACATACGCTTTTTACCTGAGGAATTCTACTTTGACTTATATGTTTATTGCGCTTGAATGTGTGGTTAGTTTGAAGTTTTATACACATAAGATCATTGCGTTATCGTCTATAATAGTTAAGTATATAGATATTACGGAAGCCATGAAGAAAACTATTTGGTTAAAGGGATTGTTGAGTGAACTCATTTGTGTGGAGCAAGATGTGATTCTGTTCTTTGATTACCCTAGTGACCTTCATTTGATGAAAAAATAGAATTTAAATGAGTGAACTAAAAATCAATACATTAAGTTGTTCTTCATCTGAGACGTGGTGGAGAAGGAAAAAATAAAGATTGCTAGCAAAGAAAATCATTCGGATGCTTTGTCCAAAGTATTGTCGATTTCAAATGTCATATACTGCATGTAACTGTTGTAAGTCTGGGATGCGGGTGAGCTAGTGTCTAACGTGTATAAGAGTGGGTGCAACAGATTTTGGAGTTATTATAAGCTGAAATGGAGAATTATTAAGTGTAGGCTAGAAGAAAGTGGAAGTAGAATATTTTATTTGAGAGATAAACACTAAGGATAGAGTTTGTGAAACACGTAATTTTTTGTTATAAAGAGTGACTCAGTTTTTTGTATTTGAAAGTCTTTTCGTAATATACTTATTAATAAAAAAAGTGTTCGTTTCTAATGGATGTATAATTATTTTCACAATCCAAACTACATTAGATATGTTTTGTGTGTTTGGTTTTTTTATTTTTTTATTTTTTTATTTTTTTATTTTATTTTTAACTGTTTTGGAGATGATAAATTATTTTCTACAAAAAAATTGGCTAATCTATACATCAGTATTTGTCTCGATTAAACGGTGGTCCAAAAATTCTTTTATCTATTTATTTTTTTAATTTTTTTTGTAAACTATCGAATTGGCACAAAAAAATAAACAAATTATCTTTTGCATAATATTTAAACCATGAATTTACTTTAAAAGAAAAATTAAAAAATATACAGGTTATATGATATTACATGAAATCATTAAAATTTAAATCATATGATCAAATATATCGACCATTAAAAAGGGCCCTACCATAATTTGGGTAATGCATAATTTAAAGAGAACAACAACAAAGATCATGACCAAAAACATCATGAAGCTTTATCTACTTTGGACACTTATCTTTCTACTTTGGATAACTGAAGAACAGAAACCGGCAGGACTAAAAGACAATTCACGTGACATCTTTGCAAAATGCGACCATCCTACGCCGTTTGGAAGACAATTGTGCGGTTGCATGCCATTCTAGAGAAAGTACAAAGTTTCACAATTTTCAACGCAATATGGATAACATCAATTCGGCCAAAAAGACAAGCATTAATTTCGATCTCGTTTTTATCCGAGAAAATATTCACGGGAATATTCGTTCTATTTACGAGAGTGAGTTTTTGAAACTAAAATTTAATTATCATATAATTTATCTTTATAAGTTAAAACTTTTAAGTTCGTAAACTGAATTTTTTTGTTCTAACAATTTACATTACTATTATTTTTATAGATTGTTATGGTAATTTATATTTATATTTTCTATAGGCGTTAGATTGAAAATATAAAAATATTTTAAATGGTACTGTTATAAATATATAACGGATTGAAATAATTATGATTCGATTTATGGTACCACGAATAATTAAATCTTTTTAAGAAAAGATATTAGTTAGATTAATATTAGAGTTAGATGGAATATAGTTGATGATTCTATTATTCCAATATAATTGTAGTTTTTGTGGGTATGAGATTATTGGATCGTAATAGCAATAATAAGTCGATAAAATTAGAAGAGAATAAGTTGTATTACGAAAATATGAATTAAACATCTACTATTTTGTCCACGTACATTCAAACCTACTTAACAGTAGAGATGAAAGAGAAAAAAGGTGTATCACATTGTCTTTTACATCTCTTGCTTTACTTTTATTTTCAAACTTAAACACTAGTTTCCGGTTGTTTTACTCAATCCATAAGGAATACCTAATCATCATTCTTTTAGGTTATCATTCGAACACAGTACTTGTATTCTTTTAGGTTATCATTCGAACACAGTACTCGTATACAACTGCTTCAATATTAAATGCTTTGTCGTTTACAAAACAAAACCCTAAATGATAACTATGTATATTGAGTATGTTGAGATTGAGCTATGAAGTTTCGATCCTTTTGGACTATACATTGCATATTTATATATGCATGTATATTGAGATTGAGCTTTAAAATTTCGACCAATTTGGACTATACAATTGGTATCCTAGTTTTCTAGTTGAGTTATGAAAGTATTCTTCTGAATCGATTTATGGTTTTATTCGATTTTGGGAAAGGAAAACCATAAATATATCGAAATTATTTAATTTACATTAGGGATTATAAGTATATGGGATAACATAATAACATAATTCAGAGTTTTTATTTTTTGTAATTGATTGCATGTTTAAGATGAACGGTGAAGCTTGACTAAGGAATTTAGGTCAGATTCTAAATAAAATATGCATTTTTACGATTCAAAAAATTAGAAGGTTCTCGTGGCAAGCTCTTTTTTCACCTTCATGAGTTTTGGGTTGCGATAATGCATGAAGGCACTGTCGTAACTCCACAATGACGATATGTATGACGTTCCTAACATGAGTTTTGGATTGCAATAATGCATCAAGGCACTGTCGTAACACCATAATGACCATATGTATGACTTTCGTGCCTGAGACATTAGGTTTGGTCGCCATTGATCGGTTCAGATATTGTTGGAAGCATATCACTAGTGACTCTGATATTATCTGAAGGGCATTCCGGACTGATCAAATAAAAGTCCATGGATGAACAATAGTTTGAGTGGAACAATGACTCAGCTATGTGCCTAGTACCTTATTTCTTGGGCTCATGGTCTCAAATAATTGACCCGACTATAAGATCTGACCCGCACGACCCATAGGTTATAGAAAAATAGTATAAATACCCCAACCAACATCATTTATAGAGGTTGGACTATTTGAAAAACATTACATATAAGGACACACCTCATTCCTCTCACAATCTCTTACAAAAATAATTAATATTAACTATAAAAGGTATAAGACCCAAATTTACCCTTGAATCAAGTTTTACCATCACCAAATAGGCGACTACAATGGGAGCTAAAGGTACCTGAATAACTCTATTTGAAACCTTGATTGTAATACGAAGGTCATAAATCTTTAAGATATAGATCTCAATATGTAGGAAATGTTTCCTCATGAAAATGAAGTAATAAGAGATAAAAATGAGCATGCTAATATGTCTCATGTCAATCATAATACTGAGGAAAGACCATTCATGCAAGAGGAACGAAATCAGCTGAGGGATGAGATTGAAGCTTTGAGGGCCCAAAGGTAGGCAAAAATATCGTTGAAAGAAAATTCTGATGCGGGAGGTATATCTACAGATGATCAGTCCTCAAAAGTTTATAGTAATCCTAAAAGGCACATCGAGCAAAACAAGTAAAGAGTACATCAGATTCTTCTGATAGCTCAATCATTGCTTCTAAGTCTGAGGGGTCTTCTCATCTAGTAGTGAGCAGGGTCGTCAGAAAAGAAAATAAGATTAACCAAGAAACATTTGAGGAAAAATGACATATAGGGAAAAATAAAAAAGAATAAATATGAGGGAAAAATAAAGGGGTCGACAGATCACTGTATTGATCAATTCTTGAGTGATAGATTTGTTATCCAATACAAACCAGTTATATTTACCACTCATGATGAATATACAGTATTTAGCCGTAACCATAATTAGAGGCAATCACCATTGTCCTAAAAAATACTCTCCGGACATCTTCCCAGGAGGTTTGACAGTTCCAAAATGAAGATGTATGATGAGAGTAAAGACCCTGATAATCATCTCGAGCTGTTGAAAACTTTTATATAAATTTTGATGATAATAACAAACTTTTATGCCGGGATTTCACATAAACTTTCAAAGGAAGTGCTTTAAAGTGGTATACTAGTTTACCACAATGATCAATAAAGAACTTTGATATGTTATGGATAGCATTTCGGAGACAATTTGTGGGGATTAAGGAGCTTAAAGGTAATGGTGACACTATCATCCATTGTTTCCAAGATTCATATAAATCTCTGACATAATACATCAACCGTTTTGTGAATACGAAGAACGAGTTGGCTGATTGTTTTGAACAAGTCGTCATTACTTCTCTAAGATAAGGTTTAAATCCGAGTGAATTGGTTGATTCAGTAACTAAAAAATAATAATGACATGGGGTGGACTTTAAAATCAAGTCGGAAAATAAATTAAAGTGGAAGAGACTAAGAAATCTAGAGTACCACGCTAAAATAATTATGCTCCAATAGCGCCAATCTCACAAGCTAGTACTCAATCTCAAGGCACAATTAGTTATATGCCTAAAGATTCCAGACAAGGATCACATCGGGAAAAAATGAATTAATCAAGTCAATTCCAATAATTTAAACCCAAGTGGGGTCCATGGGTTCAACCCGAATTGTTTGCCGAACTAGGGGAGAGTGTGGCTACCATTTATGATAAAACTAAAAATGTTGTGCATTTTAGGAGACCGACACCAATTCGGTCTCCTAGAGAGAATCATAATACTCGTTTTTATAAATAACATAATGATAGGCCAGTCAATACCTAATCTAATACAAATACAGCATGAGCTGCATCACCAGCTGGTCAATGAAAAAGCATAGGAGCATCTCGATAAGAAGGTGTTATGGTAATTGTGGAAATATTTGATTTGGATTCAGAATATCTAGATACTGACCCAGATCTGAGTCAGGTTGGAATGATAGCAGAAAAGGTTTTTATAGTATCTGATTTGCGTAACTTTTTTGAATCCCTTACTATTTTTGGGGAGATACTGCAACTGCACCTTCAAGATGCTCAAGTAAAAGACATGTTAATAGCCTAACAACTCAGATACAGGAAAAATGTCTACCCATCTTTATCAAAGCGCTACTCCATTCATTGTCTTTGATGAAGATGATTTAAGATACATTATTGGGCCACATGAAGATGTTGTGGTAATATGGGCATATATTGGAGGAAATGATGTACGACGGATTTTAATTAATACTGGCAGTTTGGAAAATATATTGTTTCTATTATCTTACAAGCAAATAACAAATCCCTCAGTTATCCAACGTTTAAATAAGTCAATAGTAGGGTTTACTGGAAGTACGGCTGATGTAATTGGGGAATTTGAAAAATAAGTTTTATTGGGCAAATGGCCATTCAGGAAGTTGGTAAGAGGTTTGTTTGTGGTAGTTGATTGTCTGACATTTTACAATGCTATATTTGGTAGGTCTTGGCTATCCAGGATACATGCGGTAGCTTTCACGGTCCACTACTATTTGAAATATATTGTGGGAGGGAAAGTGGTCGCCGTCCAAAGTAGTCAAAGGGTAGCCCATTAATGCTATGTATCTGCTCTTGCTTCAAAATCACTGGAAGCAATAAAGGTTAACAAAGAATAACAATCGGTGGAGCCTTCTGCCAACCAAAACAAGATAGATTATCCGAAGGAGGCTCATAGTGCGGTAATTTTAGTTGAATAGGTAGAAATTGACTACTTGACAGAAGGTAAACATGACAGGGTCAGATTTAAACTACCATTAAAGCTAAAATATTTTTATTCTTTTTATCTAATAATTTACACATGTTTGCATAGTGCAATGAGGATGTGACTCGAGTGCCAACTATTGTGATTAGTCACAAACTATTTATTTGATATAATGTTTGGCCAGTGGTACAAAGAAGAAGATTATTTTTAAAATAAAAATCTAAAGCCATTGTCCAAGAAGTAGATTGGTTGACCAAGATGGGGCATATCAAAGAATCCCAATAACCCCTTTGGAGAACTAATCCTGCTTTGGTCAATAAAAAGAATGGAAAATGGTGTATGTGAATTAGCTTCACAGACCTCAATACAGCTTGGCCTAAAGATCCTTTCCTAGTTCCCTAGATAGATCAGTTTGTAGAATCTACATCAGGGAATAAGTTTTTTCTTTCATGGATGACTTCTCTGGGTATAATCAAATACAAATGCATCTTGATAATCAAGACCATACTACTTTTATTATCGATAAGGGGCTTCATTATTATAAGGTAATGTCGTTTGGGTTAACAAGGGTGGAGCCACTTATCAACGACTAATGAATAAAACCTTTGCTAATCAGATCGGAAGAAATATAGAAGTCTACATCAATGATATGATGGTCAAGAGTCCTAAAGAAATGGATCATATATCTGATCTCCAGGAAACTTTCTTCAACCTAGAGACCATCAATTTAAAATTAAATCCGGAGAAATGCACTTTTGGTGTCCGATCATGTAAATTTATGTGCTATATAATAAGTGAGAAAGGGATTCAGGCTGATCCGGATCAGTTAAATGCATTGTTAGCTATGGATCCACCCCGGTATGCTAAATAAGTCTTGAGGTTAACTGGAAGGTTAACAGTTTTAAACCGGTTTATTTCGAGGTCATCAGACAAATATACTCAATTTTTCCAAGTCTTGAGAAATGCAAAAGACTTCAATTGGTCTCCTAACTGTGATCAAGCTTTCTCTGAAATTAAGAGTCACTTGTCCTCACCCAAGACATTTTTCAAACCTGTTAATGAAGAAATACTCTATATGTATTTGGTCGTATAAGAGTATGCTGTAAGTGTTGTGTTAGTACGAGAAGTGGATAATTTCCCTCGTCCACTTTACTATATAAGCAAGAGTTTATTAGGAGTTGAGAAAAAGGTATTTAAAATTAGAAAATCTTGCTTTGGCGTTGGTGATAGTTTTTAGAAAGATGAGTCCTTACTTTCAAGCTCATTCAATCACAATTCGAACTTTTGTTTTCATGAAGAATGTGCTGCAAAAGGCTAATATATCAAGAAAAGTATAACTAAGTGGTCAGTTGAGCTTGGAGATTATGACATTTAGTTTGCGCCTCGAACAATAGTCAAAGCTCAAGTTGTGGCTGATTTCTTAGTAGAATTCCACTATAAACAGCCTCGTGAAGAAACATAAGTCAGTAAGTTTAAGAAAAATAATGGGTAGTCCAAACGAACGGTAGGTCTAGTACAATGGGATGCAGAGTTGGAATTTTTCTAACCTCTACTTATGGAGATATCATGCACCAGACCATACTTTTTGGCTTCAGAACATCTAATAATAACTCAAAATATGAAACAACCCTAGCTGGTTTGAGGTTAGCTCATATATGTGGGGCTAAAAGAGTTCAACTAATAAGTGATTCCCAATTTCTTATCCATCAAGTTCAAGGGAAATCTGAAGCCATGAAATAACACTTGATAAAATATTTACAAGTGTTAAAAGAAGTCACCATTGGCTTTGAATGCGTTAGATATGAACACGTCCCAATATCAGAGAACGTTATGGCAGATTCCTTAGCCACTATAGCATATTCGAAGCATATCCCTGAATTCTTATGCAAGAATGTCCTTATATAGATGCAACTGCAGAAAAACAAAGTTGAAGTTGGATAAAATATGCACATATCTGATACACTCTTTAAATATTGGGGGAATGAAATCCAAGATTTTATAACTAACAGAGTTATATCTTCGGACAAAGATTTGGCTAAGAAAGTGAGATATAAAGCTTGTGGTTTCCTAGTCTTGAGGGGAGTTCTTTATAAAAAGTATTGTAGTAGACCTCTACTGCACTGCCTCAGATTGAATGAGGCCCAAAGTGTTCTATCAAAATTGCATGATGGACAAGGATCAATACATTGTGGTTATAAAGTTTTAACTAGAAGAGTCTTGATGACATGCTATTATTGGCCTATTATCATGGCAGATGCTAAAGACTTGGTCAAGAGATGTGATCATTGTCAAAGATATGGAAATTTCATTCATGTACTAGCAGTCCTCATGGAACCAATATATGAACCTATATCATTTGATAGATGGGGACTTGATTTGGTTGGGTCACTCCCAATGGCTTCAAGGGGTTATTGTACCATAATTGTGGCAATAGATTACTTCTCCATAATTAAGGGAGTCATTAAATTTATTCTCTCCAACATATGTTGCCAATTTGGAATTCCTAAACGTATCACCACAGATAATGGACCTCAGTTTGATAATATGGATATGTTTTGTACATCTAAATGAATTCAACATTGTTTTTATTTGTTTCATCCACATGCCAATGGACAAGTTGAAGTAGCAAATCAGATAATTCTCTCAGGTTTAATTTTTTTAAAAGGAGTTGCTGGCAAATGACCGAGTTACTTGCAAGAAGTACTATGAGCATACCAGACTACTCCACATACAACCACACAAGAGTTTCCTTTTGTTTTAGTTTATGGAATAGATGCAATAATACTTATATAGGCTACTATTCCTTTCTTGAGGGTTCAAAATTATTCTGAAACCGAGAATGAGATAGCTATGAGAGCTCATTTGGATTTAGTTGAAGAAAGAGAGTGATGACACATTTAGGAACTGCACATTATAAAGGGTTGATGAGAAGCATACATGCCTCTAAGATAAAAATAAGAGATTTCCAAGTTGGAGATAAAGTGTTGAGAAAAGTATTCATGCACACTAAGGAAAACGATTCCGAAAGTTAGCTCCGAATTGAGAGGGACGATACCTCGTATATGAAAGAGTTCAGCAAGGAAAATACATACTCTTGGATAAACATGGCAACTTGTTGAAGCATCTATGTAACATTGAGTATCTCAGGTTATATTTAGAGTGAACTTATCTTGTAAATATTTACTTTATTTTACTATAATCTAAATATTTGCGGGCATAATCTTTCCTACCCTGGTGGTGCGGGGAGGTTTTAGTAAGGTGTCCGGATTTCAGTCAATGTACTATCTTTTGTCTTTTTAAAAAATTGTTGTTTTAAGTGAATCAAATGTATTAAAGACTTATTGAACACATGATGGATTAAAGGCTTATTAATTTTGTATTAAAGAGTTATTAAACATATGATGAATTAAAAGCTTATTAAACGATTTTCGCCTTCAAATGAGCGATCTTTGTGTGAATCAGTTAAATTAAAGGCTTATTAAACGTTTTTTGCCTTCAAATAAGTGATCTATGTATGGATCAGGTTACTTAAAGGCTTATTAAACACTTTTTGCCCTCAAATGAGTGATCTATGTGTGAATGAATCAATTGAAGGTTTATTAAACATGTATTATATCCAATTAGGTGACCTAGGTATGGATTGGATACATGTAACACTGATTAAGTGTTTAATTCTTTTGAAGAAAATACTTTTTAAAAATAGCTTGATCCGATTTAATATGCACAAATATGGTTTTATTATGTTCAAAATACTCAGATATTAATGAAAGTATAACAAAAGAGACAAGGGAAAAATAATAAGTAAGTGAAAGTTGAAATGACATGGAATACAAATAGGATCATAAAAGAGTTCGATCCACGTTATAAAATTCCTCATAAAACACAAGGACTTGGAAAGATTTTTTAGAAAATATGATATTAAAACAACAAAATGCCTTGCATACTCCAAGGCCTTTGATTCAGAATACCAACATAGTAAAAATAATTAACCTTATGGCTCATTCTCTTCGGCTTTCTAATCAGCATTACCTTCATTTTTCTCCTCTTTATCATCACTTGAGCCATCCTCAACTTCATCATCAGGTCCGGAGTCATACGAAGTCATGCTGAATTTATCCCTTTGTGCCGTAGTATAGAAGGGCATTTCGTCATCCGACACAAAAGTCCACAGTTTCCCAAGGCACCGCTTGGGAAACGTTTCATGGAATAAAAGGATGATACCTGATTTGACCAAATCTTCACTCCGTTCCATGGATTTCAACATCCCCTCAACATATTCATTCTTTGCAGCGGCTATATCTCGGGTATTTATTTCTTTTAAAGAGGTGACTTCATCATCCTTTTTCTTGAGAAGATCTTGCAATTCCTTCTTCTCATTGGATAGTTGTTCCTTGGAAGTCTTCTCCTTGGTCAATGTTTCATTAAAAGGTTTAAGTTCCTAGGATGTGGTAGATTATAGTTCGGTATTGCTGTTTTGTGATTTTTATTGATCAATATTAGCTTGTTTCAAATCATACTTACTTGTTATTTTTCTTTGCCCAAAGTTTCAACCTTTTTCTTTTCGGCCATGAGGGAATCCTTCAAGCCTTGATTATCAGTTTGAAGGGAAGTAATGTTTTTAGTCTCTTCTCTAACTTGTATTTCAAAGTCAACTATTGGCATGATATACCCTAAGACTACATAGCCCAAAGTATCATGCTCACTAGATACTTCAAAAGATTCACCATCGTAAATCACTGCATTGGCTATGTTGGTTGATTGAGGGAATGTTCGTCTTTGTCAAATTCACTAAAGTACAAGTTTTCTATATCGTCCAGCTTAACATCACCTTCAGTAGCAGGTTGGTCAATAATACGAAACATTGGAGAAGAAATATAGCCATGCACCTCTTCTTGAGATGGAAGTTCAGTATGAACTTTAGTGGGAAGAATAAGAGGAATGACCTCGTATCAAAGTATGATCTCCGAACTGATGGCCATTTTCTTCTTTTTTCTACCCTATTATCACTACCCTCTTGGTGTCTCTTGTATACTTTTTTCTTTTGATTTTTGAAGAATTTTGTGTCATTTTGGCATCACCTATTGTTATAACAACAATATTCAATAATGCATCATTAATCTCTTCTGGCAATCTCAAACTACCCACATCAAGAAGCCCTTGAGACGAATCTCCACCTTTATTTTCCTCTTTTTAATTTTGTCAAGATAACTAAGAGCCTTATTTTTAGCGGGTAAATAAAGCTTACCATCTTTTTTCTCAGTCCGTTTGAAGATATCAGCTGCTTCGGGAGGTCTGGGAATTTGTTCCCATGTGAGCTCCCTGGTTGAGCTTGTTCTCCATAGATGGGCCTTTACCATGTTAGCTGCAGTAAATCAGTTGTGGAACCCAGTTCCCAAATTCTATGTAGCCCACTGATTGAGCTTTGAAAAAGTGGTTCCTCCCTCCTTCAAATGTTTTGAAAACATCTATGAAAACACTAAAGATAAATCTTATGTAAAATTTTAATATTCTCATCCGATGTGAAGTTCAATATTAATATCTGATGTGAAATTTGTTATTAATTGCAGAGTATTTATCTGAACGTTTCCAGTATCTAGTTAAGGTGCTAGGATTTCATTTGAAAGTGATATTCTTTTCATTTTCCCGGGAACCACTGATGAAGAGGAATTGAGTCCTCCAAAGCTTATCAGCCTCCAACAAATTATTAACCACCTTTTAATCATTATCTATGTTAAAATAATAGAAGGGGATATAATGGTTAAGACACAAGCCACCCACAACAACAAACAGTTCCATGGAAATTAGAACTTGGAAAGTCTTGAAGCAATGATGCTGGCTAATAAGGTATACCAAACATTGAGGCTTGACTGACTCAGACATAACTTTACTAAGTGAATATATATAACTATCTCTTGTTCCAAGGGGAACCGAAGACCCTGCTTTAGTACTTTGGTATATACCACTAGTTCTTTAGTCTCTTAATTGGAGTCTCATCAGGGATGGGAATTCTCACCTTGATAGACTTCGGAAATCACCATTTCTTCCTTATTCTGTCCAATTCAGCAGTGTGGGTCTACATATAAGAGATTTTTTTGAACTGCTAACAAGTACTTAACACTAACCTTGGAAATGTTAGGCCCCACTCGGTCAACCAGCCACTCCGGAAGCGGTTCGACATCATGCTGTGCTACTATTTTTTTATTTTCCGAAACTGTACTCGTGTCACCAGTATGTCCGGAAGTATCTAATGGGGTATCTTCTTTCTCAGAATGATAAGTTTTGATGAGAAGAATCGATGGGCTTGGATCCAAAGTAGGTAATACTAGAGACTCTACCCTTGTAGAACCTTCATTTAGTTTTTCTATCTCCGACCCCATGGAAATGAAAGGAGATGGAGCTTTACGATTGGTAACAACTTTGTTTTGGTAAAAGATGGTTCGTTTATCTGAACTAGTAGTCCTGGTTGTTCAAGATTTGTTAAATACAGAGCATGAGAAGTTTTCTTGAATAATATTGATGATCCGTGAGAAGATGAACTCATGTCCGGCTCTGATACCTTTTTTATAATCAATCTACCGGGAGAGATATGTAGTCTGACAAATATTATGGCTTCTTTTTTCTCTCTGTCTAACTCAGACATTTTGAGCCAGCCTCCTTTAACTAAGGCGGTTCTTGTTGTGAACATAAAAATCTTGAGAAATATTGGAGGAATTGAACACTTGTGAAATTTCTAAGATTCTTTCTTTAGATTTGAAATTTGAAATTTTTTATTACTCTAGTATTAGAATAGTAAAAAAATCATACTTATATAACAAAAGAGTCTACTTGTGTACTTTATCTAGAGGAGGTGAATCAACTAAGTGATTATTAAAGTCTATTGACTATAACCTCATTAATTTTGGAAATTTAGCTGCAAGTACCTAAGAGAAAATGACTAGTAGGTCCAACTAGAAACTGACACATGTCACAGAGGATTACTAATAAAGTTGCGACCTTTGGATTGATCGATAGACCCTTCAAATTCATTTCGAAGGTAGATCATACGTTATTCATCATGGTTAGCTCTTCCAAAGATTTTTTGAAAGAACTAAGGGGCTATATGTTCGGTCGAATATCGCTGGAAGCATATCACCAGTGATTCTGATATTATCCGAAGGACATTTAGGACAGATCGAATAGAAACATTATGGATGAACAGTAGCTTGAGTGGAATAATGAATTAGATATGTTCTTATCACCTTATTTATTGGGCTTGGGGGCTCATGATCCTATCACTTCTTTGGATATGATTCAACGTCCTAGCACATCGGAACTTCGTCTTCCTCCTCTAAATCCTGCAATCACTATCGCACTTCAACCATTTACCGATCTTGACACTGCTGCAAATGCACTTGCTTCCCAAGTCGAAGCTTCTCAAAACCATCTAAAGAAATTGGCCAAAGATATGGTTTATTACAAAGAAGCTTACGAGGCTGAGAAATTTTTTAGAGAAGATTTGTACGAGAAAGTAGTTGATCAATTTCATATGTACGACGTAGCAAGATTCGAGCTCATAAAATATGCTCTTTCCATGAAGAATCATCTGTGAATCACATGCATAGTTGATACAGAATTACTGACGAACTCTCATGAGGCAAAATTTAAAAAACTCAAGGCTAATCATGCTACTGAACTGGGCACTGAAAAATCCAACTCCACTGAGCTTCGAAATTCTCTCACTCTTTGTGAGACAAAAAATAAAGAGCTAATCGATGAGATAACTAAACTGAAAAAGGATTTCGAAGTGGAAAAATCTGTTGTTGTAACTGTTACAGAGGCTGAGCTTTCAAAAGACATTCAAACTGTTATTAACGTCGGAAAAGAAGATGCAAAAATTTTCCTTCTTCGAGAGCTTTACGCTGCTTATCCAAAAAATCGACCTTACAAGTTTTTGGAATGACATTCATGAAGAGAAACGCCAAAGTGAAGCTTTCGACCCTATTCCTGGTTCATCATCCTCAAAAGATGAATCGTCCGAGGAGGAAGAGTCCTCTGATTAATTTTATCACTTTTTTGTCCTTGTTAGATTAAGAAATTTATTTTTGTACCTCAACAAATTAATCTAAATGACAAACTCTTTTTTGTATTTTTTCATTCTCTTTGCATATTATTCGATGGTAAATTAAAAAAAATTACAAAATGTAAACTTACCACTTTAAATACCTTAACGGAATTGGTGAATATAGTACCTCTTCGAAAAATTCTCAGTGAGTTGTTAAGCTTTGGTAGCTCTTCGAAAAATTCTCATTGTGCTATTAAGCGTTCACTTCGAAATAAAAATGTAATATAATTATTAAACATGGTTGTTTCTTCGAAAAGTGTCATAAACACTTCATAACATTCTACTTTTAACCAATTTCAAAGATGATCAGTCTCTGATAATTTATTAAGATAGTATTAAAAAAGGTGTAAACAACCATTGGCCAAAAACAATCTTTATTGATAATATTGAGTATGTACACGACGCCTCGTTAAAACCTTCCTGGGCCAACATGATAATAAAGAGTGCGCCATTCAAAAGCAAAAAATTCCAAAATAAAAAAAAACACATCTACTCCCACTAAAGCTTCAAGTGTTGAATATCCCACGGATGTTGAAGCATCCTCCCTTCGAAATCACAAAGACGATAGGATCCCGGCTTAATTCTTTCGACAACCTTATAAGGCCCTTCCCAATTCAGAGCCATTTTTATGATGTTTTTCTCTTTTGTGTGCAATAAAACTTTTCTCAACACCTTATCACCTTCTTTAAATTCACTTCTCTTCCACTTCGAATCATATCTATTTCTCATAAGAGTTTGATAATGAATTACATTCAGATGAACTCGAACTCTTTTTTCCTCAATCAGATCCAAATTAGCCCTTCGAACTTCATCATTAGACCTTTCAGAATATTGAGTTATTCTAAAAGATGACATCATAGATTCTATAGGGCTGACTACATCCATTCCATATGACAAAGCAAAAGAAGTATCTTCTATAGCCTCTCTAGGAGTTGTTCGAGAAGCCCAAAGTACCTCTTGCAAATAGTTTGGCCATTTTCCTAGTGCACCCGTCAAATTATATTTGAAGCCATCTAAAATTGTTCTATTTGTCACTTCTACTTGCCCATTGGCTTGAGGATGAAAAGGCGTCGAAAAACATTGTTGAATTCATTTAGAAGTACAAATGAAGCAATCTCCCTGTTCTTAAACTGAGGGCCATTATCTGTTGTAATCCTTCGAGGATCTCCAAAACGACAACAAATATTGTTCACAATAAATTTGATGACATCATTTGCTTTTCTTCCTGATAGCAGTTCTGCCTCTGCCTACTTTTTAAAATAATCAACCGCTACAATTATCATTTGTCTTCCTCTATAAGGCATCGACAAAGGTCCCACCAGATCAATTCCCCATTTATCAAATGGTATTGCCTTAGATATAGACATAAGCGGTACTGCTGCTCTGTTAATAGCATTGGAAAATCTCTGACAAGTATCACAACTTCGAACTAAATTCTTGTCAACGTTCATGATTGTAGGTCAATAGAACCCTGAAAGTAAAACTCGACGTGATAGAGCTTTAAACCCACAATGAGCTGACCCTTCACCATCATGCAACTCTGATAATACTTTTTGTGATTCTTGTTTGCTTAAACATCGTAACAGTGGCCTGCTCAATGCCTTTTTATACAAAATTCCATCCAATATTATATATCCGAATGCTTTACTTCTCAACTTTTTGGCCAATTATGAATTTTCAGGTAGTATTCCTTGAGTCAAAAAATTAAGGATATCTAATCACCAACTGCCTCGGATTTCACCAGTCGTAAAAAGTTCTTTTATACATTCACATTGGCTAGATTGAGTAGCAATTGAAGGATTTTCTTGTAGTAAAATCCAAGGATATTCTTCCTTGTAAGCTCCGTTTGCTAAAGAATCAGCCACCATGTTACTTCCTCGCCCAATATATTCCACAACAACTTTGTCAAACAGAAGCATTAAATTCCGAAGTTCCCGAAGTTTGCCAATCTTAAACCTACTTAAGAACCTTCGTTGGAGCTATTAACTGAACCCCAACACTGCATCCTGAAGCACTAAAGCCTCAATCTGTTCGGACAACTCACCTCGAATCAACAAGTATGACTTCTTTATTTTCTTCCTCCTCTGATCGGCATGAGTGGAATTCAACAAAACAATCTGCCAATGCTTGCGCCTTTAATGCTGTTCGAGGTGTAAACAAGATATCATAGTCCCCCAACTCCACTGACCATTTGGTCATTCTCCCCGAAATATCAGGTCGATGTAAAACATTTTTTTAAGTGGAATGAAGTTCAGACTTCAATAGTATGAGCTTGAAAATGTGAACGTATCTTCCTAACACCAATCACCAGCATTAATGCTATTTTTTCTAATTTCATATATCTCTTTTTTGCTGCCACAAAACTTTTACTAATGTAATACACCGGCTTCAGAACTTCTGAATCTTCACTGATTAACACTGCACTTAGTGCAAAATCTGATACCGCGATGTACAAAAATAATTTCTCCCTATTTCGAGGCTTTGATAAAATCTCTGGCGATGACAACATATTTTAATATTTATGAAACTGCTTCACATTCCAATTTCCATTAAAACCTGCTGGGTCCTCGTAACACTTGAAAGAAAGGAAAGCATTTGTCAGAAAATATAGAAATAAATCGATTAAGTGCTGCTAACCTTCCTGCCAGAATTTGCACTATTTTGATTGACCGAGGAGAATTCATTGTTATCAAAGCTTTCAATTGTTATGGGTCAGCTTCTATTCCTTTTTCATTGATGACAAAACCCAAAAACTTCCCTGATCAAACTCCGAAGGTGCACTTCTCATGATTTAATTTCAACCAGATTTCCCTTAAATTCAAAAAAGCTTCCTCTAAATCATAAAGAAGTATTTCATCCTTTGAGATTTTTACTACCATGTCATCTATATATACCTCCATATTTCTTCCGATATGAGTAGCAAAAGCTTTATTCATCAACCTTTGATAAGTGGCCCTAGCATTTTTCAATCCGAAGGGCATCATCCTATAACAATTCAGGCACCTATCAGTTATAAAAGTTGTGCATTCTTGATCTTTTGGATCCATTTAGATTTGATTATATCCTGCAAAAGCATCCATAAAAGTTAAAATTTTGTTTCTTGAAGTAGAGTCAATCAACTGATTAATTCGAGGAACTGGAAACGGATCTTTGGGACAAGATCTGTTCAAATCTGTAAAATCCATACACATTCTCCATTTCTAATTCTTCTTTTTGACTACCATCGGATTCGCCGTACACAAAGGATACTGTGACTCCCTTATGTGTCCGACCTTAGATAATCGATACACTTTAGCAACTATTGCTTCTGCTTTCTCCGAGTAAAACGCTCTTCTTTTCTGAATAACCAGCTTGACCTTCGGATCTATAGCCAAGCTATGACAAATTATTTCAATGGGTACTCTTGTTACATCCTCTGTCCTCCAAGAGAAGACATCCAAATTTTGGGATAAAAAATCAAGCAACTGTTGACATAAAAAAGGGGTCAATAAGGTTCCAATTCGAAGTACCTTTCCTTCCGAAAAAGTAAACTCCTCTATGTCTTCGCTCACCATTAAAGATCCTGTCGTCAACCCTTTCTTACAAATCTGAAGGTGTCCCTTCGAATTGCTATTCACGCTTTAAATCTCCATTGCTAGACCCTCGGTTCCGAAATGCAGTAACATAGAATTCCCTCGCAACCTTCTGATCACCTCGAACGAGCCCAACTCTATCTCCAACCACATATTTAAAGCTCTGATGAACTGTAGACACAACCCCATATATTCTTGAAATCCATGATCTTCCAAAAATAGTATTATAACTTATGGGACAGTCCAGCACCATAAAAAGTACTTGGACCTTTTTCTTAAATAGTCATTTTCCCAAACTCACCTCACCCTCGAACTCTCCAACAACACGAGCTGCTACACCCTTGAATCCAATAATCGTACGATCCGATTGAGAAATCTGAGGTGGATTTGTCATTCTATCATAGGTGGATTTAAAGAGGACATTGGCAGAACTGCCAGTGTCAATCAGCACACGTCGAATTTTGACGCCAACCACCTCAGCTCTAATCACCACAACATCTTCATGTGGTCCTCCAGTACCTTGCAGATCGTCTTCGTCAAACAAAATGAAAGGAATATCGTTCTTCCCATACAAGTCCGTAGACATCTTCCCTTCAATTTGAGTTGTCAAGTTGACAACATGCCTCTTGCTCGAACTACCAGAGTTTCCAGTCATTGAATTGCCTCCGAAAATAGCCAACGATTCAAAAAACTTGCATAACTCCTGAACAAGTCCCTTTTCCACAGACTCTTTGACTGTCATCAGAAGCAATTCGTTCGGATCTTTTTCAACATACTCAGAAGAAGCATCAAAAGGCTTAGTCTGTGAATCCAAAATCATCAAATTCTCAGCTGGCGGTGCAACCTTTAAAGTTGATGCACCAATATTTTTCGATGCGCTCCCTTGTGACTTCACATAAGTCAGGAGATTTCCATTTTCAATCAAATACTGGATATCTTTCTTCAGAGCAATGCAGTCATTTGTATCATGCCCAATATCATCATGATATGTGCAAAACTTGTTATTCCTCTCCTCCCTTGGCCTACTCATTGGTGCTGGCTTCCTAAAATTTATGAAGCTCTTGGTCTTATCCCAGATGACAAAAACATTCTCTGTCAGATCAGCATAACATTCTGGTTTGACCCATGTATTTGATCTAGGCCTGTTGTAAATGTTAGATGGAACGTGATTTGAATAACCACCACTCCGAGGAGGCAAATTGTTGTTCTTTTGCCTCGACTGCTGATTGCCATTTCCATTACCATTCGAGGGCTGCCCCTGATTATTGGCTGCCTGTCCCGAATTTTTCAGAGTGCTGACTGGTCCATCTTGAACTCTAGTCGACTCCTCCACTTTGATCTTATCCTCAAATTGAGCCATCAAAGCTCCAAAAGTTAAGGCACTTCTCTTCGTCGTCTCATTAGCCAGATCCCCTGGCAATAACCCTTGGCGAAAATGGTTCGGAAGCGTCATAGAACGAATTTTATTCGTCAATGGAGAATTTCTCCATTGAACTCCTTGAACAAACTAATCATCCGTTTCCATCGTAACATACAGATTCTGATCAGTTTCAACATACTAATTCGAGGGATTTCCTTTGTACCAAGTAGAACGAGGAACATTATCCTCTTTAGATTTACTCTTTTTTTTTGTTTCATTGACTGATATCTGTTTGATTCCTCTTTCGAAGAACCTTTGTATCTCTCAAAACCCAAAGCTTAAATTTCTACCTCATCGCCACTAGAGGTCACATATTTCTGGTTATCTTTTTTCTCCTTACGAGAAGAATATCGCTCTCTAGGAGACACAAAAATTGCTTTTTGTGCTCCAATTTAGCCCGTCGATCATCAAAAGAACGATCTGAATGAGCTCCTACCTAAGTCTTTTCTGTTTACTTTCTAACCTCGGATCTAACCTTTTCCTAGTGAATCTTTTGCTCCCTTCGTTCATACTTTTCATTCAATGCATTAATCTTGTCCAAAAGCTAGTTCATTTGAACCTCAATATCAGATTGTGTTTTGATCGGAGATGATCCACCAGGTCTACCTCCTTTTAAATCATCTTTTAGAGTCTCCATAGCTGATCGAATAGTAGGATTGTTCTCAGGATTCATCGTACTAATTTTGAACAGAAAATACAACAAGATTGTATTAATTTCGAGCATAATAAGTCACTGATTTATTTTGTTCAATTCCCCAGCGGAGTCGCCAATTTGATGAGTTACCATTTTTCCTTAGTAAATTGTTAAGAGAGAATTATATCAGAGAGAAAGATCTAGAGAGTTTTTAGAGATAGAAAGACCAAGTACAAATGAGTTCTCAAGAAAAATTATTCAACCCCTTTATTAGAGTAGCCTTGCCCTTTATATAGAGGAGCCAAGACTTAGTCTCAAACTGAAATCTGTTATAAAATAGGACTAATTGATGTTTAGTCCTTAACAATTATACACACTTACAAATACTCTCTAAAACTTACTTCTCTTAAAAATCATATTACCATAGCAATGATGATATGTGAAAAAAGGGAAATGTCTCAAAAACATGTTAATTCTTTAAATTAATGTATTTGATGAGGATAATTTGAGAGATGTTGCTAGGACACATGAGGATATTGTGGTGTTTGGGGATTCAGTTGAGAAAATGGAAATCCGAAGGATTTTGATTGAGACATACAACTCAACTAATGTTTTGTTTATATCCACTTATAAGCAAATGAATAAATTGCATGTCATTCTCAAGTCAAATAGAACTATAATGGAATTTACAGGAAGCTCTACTGATGTGGCTGGGGAATTCGAACGCAAAACTATCCTTGGGAAATTACCATTTAAGAAGATATTTATGATACTTTTTGTGGTGGTTGATGGTCCAACTCCTTACAATTTTATTTTTTGGTAGATCCTAGTTATCAATGATGCATTGCGTTTAGGGGCATTTATCGGTCTGGTTCGGTCCGAGTTTCGCCCGAACCAGACCAAACCGCTAAGCTTTCGGTTCTATATTTTGGAACCAGACCGGACCGCTAAGTTTTCAATTAGGTTCGGTTCGGTTCGGTCTGATTCGATTCGGTTCCGGTTCCGGTTCGGTCCGAGTTCAGTCTGGTCCCGTTTCAGTCCTTTTCGGTTCGGTTCGGTCTGTTCCATTAAAAAAAATTTAATTTAATTAAAATTTAATTTTCAACTTTTTTTAATAAATAAATAACATAAAAATCAAAATTTAGAAGTTAATCTTTGATTTTTTTTATTAAAAATGGGTGATTAACTATTAATTTTGACAATATAATGTAGAATAAATTAATAATAATAATAAATTAATCGGGTCTAACGGTTTTATTGGTTCAATTCCTTAACGGGTCTACTAGTTTATCAACTTTATCGGTTCGCTCCGTATCGGGTCTATCGATTTACCAGTTTTATCGGTTCGATTCCTAATCGGTTCTACCGGCTTATCGGTTCGGTTCCTAATCGATTCTACCAGTTCTATCGGTTCGGTTCCTAATCGGTTCTACTGGTTTATCGATTTTATCGGTTCGGTTCCGAACCGGTTTTGTTGTTTTGGTTCCTTATCGGTTTCGGTTTTTAAGATGGAATCGCAAAACAGACCGTTAATGTTCGGTCTGGTTCTTATTGGTTCTGTTCCGTTGTGGTTCTCAGGTCTCTGGAACCGTTGACAGCCCTAATGTGTTGCATCAATAGTTCACCGATGCTTGCAATATGCAGTTAAGGGTCATGTGGAAGTCGTTCGAAGCAGCCAAAAAATAGCCATAGAATGTTATGTCAATGTTTTGGCTCTGAAAGCATTATAGAATATTGCAGTATAGAAGGAGTAACAATTATAAGAATCCTCTTTGGATTCAATAAAAATGGATGGATCAAGAAAGACTCCTAGTGCGGTTATTCCAGACGAAGATGTTGAGTTACACACGTTTCTGAATGGAAATTATGTTAGGATTTGAGCCATATTACTATCTGAAGTAAAGGGAAAGTTGTTATCTTTCTTGTTTAAGAATTTACATATGTTTGCTTGGTGTACTGAGGATATAACACGTGTACCACCAAGCATAATTTTCCATAAGTTATCTATATGACCTGATGTGGGTCTTGTCATATAAAAACGAAAGGCATTTTCTGTGGAAAAGTTTGAAACTATTATTAAAGAGGCAGATCAATTAAAAATAGTTGGGCATATTCAGGAATCTTAGTACCCGTTATGGACCACTAATCTCGTGTTTGTAAAATTAATAATTGAAAATTACGTATGTTTATAAATTTCACATACCTAAATAAAGCATGTTTGAAGGATGCATTCCATGTCCCTCAAATAGATCAGTTGGTAAATTCTACTTATAATAACAAGATGCTATCATTCATAGACGAATTTTCTGGGTACAATCATAAACAAATGGATATGAGGGATCAAGATCACTCTTTGTTCATAACAGATATGGGTCTCCATTGTTATAAGGTTATGTCCTTCGGGTTGAAGAATGATGGAGCTACTTACCAACATTTTGTGAATATGGCCTTTGCCAGTCATATTGGAAAACATATTAAGGTCTACATTGATGATATGCTGATAAAGAGCTTAAGAGATGAGGATCACTTGTTCAATCTTAAATAAAACTCATACAATTTCAAAGCTATAAATTTGAAGTTAAACCTGGATAACTGCACATTCGAAGTGTAGTCCAGAAAGTTTTTGGGGGATGGCATACGTGAGAAAGGAATTCAAGCTGACCCAATGCAATTGAGTGTAATACTTATGATGGACCTTCATAGATCTACCAAAAACTTTTATATACTGACCGAAAGGTTGGTCGGTTGTACACATTTATATCAAGGTTTTCAGACAAGTGTACACCATTTTTCAAGTCTTAAGATATGCCAATGAGTTTAATTGGTCTCCGAATTCTGTTGAGAATTTTGTTAAAATAAATAAACGCTTGTCCTCACCAGAGATATTAACCAAGCCAATAATGGATGTGCGGCTTTAGATTTACCTAGTAGTATCTGATTATGTTGTAAGTGCAGTTTTGCTCCTAGAAGTCGATGGTTAACCTAGCCTTATTTACTATATTAGAAAACGTATATTTGATGCTGGAAAAAGGTATATGAAGTTGGAAAATTTGGCCTTGGATTTTGTGATAGCAGCCAGAAAAATGATAGCTTATTTTTAAGCAAACTATATTATTGTTCAAACCTCTTTCCCACTTATTTTATAAAAAAAATGGATGTATCAGGTTAGATAATCAAGTGGTTTGTTGAATTAGGAGATTACGATTTTGATTATGCTCATCGAATTACAATCAAAGCACAAGCTATAGTAGGCTTCTTGGTTGAGTTCCTTTTAAAGTGTCCGTGTATAAAAAAATGGGTAGTTCGAATAAAGGGTGGATTAAGTATGTTAGGTAGTGGAGCAGGAATTTATTTATAATCTCCGAATAAAGATTTAAGGTACCAAGTAATATGTTTTGTTTTTAAGGAAGCGGATAATGAAGCTGAGTTTGAGGCAACGATAGCATGGTTACGGCTTGCCCAAATTTGTGTTGCCAAAAAAGTTGGATTTAAAAAGTGATTGATAACTACTCATACATCATGGTCAGGGCCAATCCAAAATCATAAAAAAATAGTTGGTGAAGTATTTACAGGTATTGAGAAAGACATCAACCTTATTCAAATATGTGAAATATGAGGATGTGCCACAAGCTAAAAAATGATGGTTGATTCCATAGCTAATATTACTTACTCCAAAGCGTGTCATTGGATCTTAATACAAGAATTCCCTTCAATATTAGCAAACTTTAAAGTTGGGACAAGCACCGAATAAAGTTTCCAAGTATCAACAATAACAAATAGGGATTGGAGGCATGAAATAGGTTATTACTAAGAGAAGTTTCCTCGTTCATAAAGTGTTGGCTTAAAAGTCAAAGTTTATAGCACATGGCTTTGTATTATTAAGAGATGTCCTTTATAAGAAATATTTTAGCAAGCCTTTGTTATGATGCCTTGGGTATGATGAATCACAAATAATTTTATCTGAATTATAAGATGGGGAAGGCTCTACCCATTGTGGCTACAAAAGTTTAACGAGAAAGGTTTTATTGGTAGGATATTATTCGCCTTCCATTATGATAGATGTTAAAGAGTTATTTAACCGATGTGATCCATGCCAAAGGTTTGGAAATTCAATATATGTGTCAAAATTATTATGAGAATCAATATCTGAAGCAATACCTTTTAATAGATGGAGGCTCGATTTAGTAAGACCTCTACCAATATCGTCTATAGGTTGTCAAACTGTTATATTAGGGGTTGTTTATTTTCCTAAGTGGATGGAAGAAACACCTCTCTCCGGTACTATATCTCAGTGACAAAATTTATCATCTTTAACATATGTTATAGATTTGGGATCTCTGGAATCATTACAATGGATAATAGCCCTCAGTTTAAGAATAGAGACATGAAAATTTTCTGTAATTCCAGAAGAATTTGACATTGTTTCTCTTCACCTTTTCACCCTCACGCCAATAGGTAGGTAGAGGTTGTTAAAATGATCATTCTGATGGGTTTAAATAAAAATTTAGATTGGACAGCACGTAAGTAGCCAAATAATTTACCATAAGTATTATGGGCTTATTGCACTACCTCCTCCTCCCGAACTGCCACTAAAGAATCTCATTTTGCTTTGATTTATGGGATGGATTAAGTATCACTCATTGAATCTATCCTTCCATCTTTCATAATTGAAATTTATTATGAAAGAAGATAATGACAATCTATCGTATAACCACTTCCATCTTTCGTGAATATTATACCTGATGAGTCCGAATTCAGCATGCTCCCCGGAAGGGCAAATCAGCCTAAGTCTCTCCGAATACCGGACAGGCTACAAGGACACAAATCGGACAGATCATTCGGACCGGACAGATCACTATGAACACTGTAAACTTAAGGCTGTTCGAACTATGACTAAAGTACTAAAAAACCTAAACACTTCTTGACTAAGCTACTTGCCCTCCTGCTTAGAACTCATGGGTCTTTAAACATGACCCGGGTCCATTAAACATGACCCGAAAGCCCATAAGGGCCCAAACATCACACTATAAATACCCAACCACCAGCATTAACTATGGGTAATGAAAATTAACTGCTACCAAGCTGCTTAATTATCTCTCTACCTTTAAACACCCTTACACTACCGTTAAACACCTTTACACCACTATTAAACACCCTTACACCACCTTGAAACTCCACTTAAAATTACTGGCCTACCCTCAGGAAATTATTATCCACACCAAATTGGCGACCACAGTGGGAGGAGAGAGGTACCTGAATCAAGTATTCAAAACCTGCCAAGAAATTCTGTCCGTATGAATCCGGACAATCCAGAAGTGCCACCAGCTTTGCTCGAAGTGGTGGGAGAGAATGACGAGTACACTATCGAAGAGCGTGACAGGTTGAGGGCTGAAATAGAAGCTCTGAAGGCTGAGAAGGCCAAGATGGGTGTGAAAGAAAAATCCAAAGCATCAGCTGCTCATCACACCGATAACCCTAGAGAGCATGAGGCTTCTAAAACTCATGTGAGCACCAAAAAGACTCATGCTAGTTCCAAAAAATCTCACCGGTCCAAGCCTGTGGAGAGTTTTGACTCAAGTTCAGAATCTTCGGACAGCTCCTCAGACAGTGAGGGAAATGAAAAATCCTTGTCCTCTAGCAGTGATGAGGGTAGAACCAAGAAAAAGCAAAAGCAGGTTAAGAAATATTCGAGAAAAAGAGATCACCATGGAAGAATGAAAAGGCATATTGGAAAGGGGTCATCTCACCACCGGAGGTATACAGACAAGATGCTGATGGATCCTTTTGCCTTCCACGATGAGCCAGGTATTTTTGCAACTCCTAATGAAGATACTGTGTTCAGTCATGGAAGGAATTGGAGGCAGTCTCCACTGTCTTCTAAAATCCTGTCCGGAAACCTCCCCAAGAGGTTTGACAGTACTAAGATGGAGAAGTACAATGGTAGTACTGATCCAGACAATCATCTGGAGCAATTCAAGAACTTCATGATGAACTTTGATGATGATGATAAACTACTCTGTAGGGCATTCTCCCAATCCTTTACGGGGAGTGCTCTGAAATGGTACAACAGCCTGCCTCAGGGTTGTATTAAAGATTTTGATACGTTTTGGGTAGCCTTTCGAAGGCAGTTTGTGGGGAGTAAGGAGCTGAATGGCAATGGAGACACAATAATCCATTATGCCTAGGAGCCAAATGAGTCATTGAAGGAGTACATAAGTCGTTTTGTGAACACAAAGAATGGGTTGGCTGATTGCTTCGAACAGGTGGCAATAGCATCCCTAAGACAAGGTTTGAACCCAGGCAACCTGGCTGATTCGGTGACTAGAAAGAAAGCCATGACCTGGGGGGGATTGCTAAATCAGGTTGGTAAGCAAATAAACGTTGATGAAACAAAGAAAACCAGGGTGCACAGACAGGTGAGATCCACCCCGGTGGCACCAACTCCAAATCAAAACCAGTCCGGGAACAAAGCAAGAGAAATCGGACAGGGGCATGGTAGGGCAAAAGCTCAGTCTCAGCCAGCTGCTCCTCCTCAAAGTCAACAATCTAGAAACAAAAGAGGGCCATGGGTCCAATCGGAGTGGTTCGCAGAGCTCAAAGAAAGCGTGGCCACCATTTTCGATAAAACAAAAGATGAGGTGCACTACCGTAGACCATCAACCTTGCAGTCTCCCAGAGAGCATCGTAACAACTCCTTTTGCCAATACCGCAATGATATTGGCCATACCACTGATGATTGCATAACATTGAAACAAGAGGTACAAAACTTGATTGAAAGGGGAAAGTTGGGTGCATACGGTAAAAGAAGAGGAGGCAACAGGCCTGACAACACTCACCGGGTTGGTCCAAGTAATGCTGCCCCGGAGGGGGCCATGGTAATAGTTGAAAAGTTTGATGTGGAATCTGAATACTTGGATCCTGATCCAACACGAAATAGGGTGGGTGCTATAGAGAAGTGTTCTAGGACGGTCTCTGGGCTCATTAAGTTCTTCGAATCACTGACAATTTTCGGAGGGGACACAATGACTGCTCCTACTGCTTCTTCAAGAAAGAGGCATGTTCATAATTTAGCCTCCCAGCTAGAAGGAGGCATGACATCTTATCAATCACCAAACTCATTCCCATTCATAGTCTTCGATGAGGATGATTTGAGAGATATTGCTGGCCCTCATGAGGATGTTGTTATCATAGGAGCATCTATAGGGGGCAATGAGATAAGGCGAATTCTGGTGGATACTGGAAGCTCTGCCAATATCCTTTTTCTAACCACTTACAAGAAAATGAAAAATCCAGCTGTGATTCAGAAGTCAGACAGATCGATCGTGGGCTTCACGGGCAGCTCAGCCGATGTGATCGGGGAGTTTGAAGAAGAAGTGTTATTGGGCAGGGGCCCTTTCAAGAAAATGGTTAGAATACTCTTCATCGTGGTGGATTGTCTCACTTGCTATAATGCTATTCTAGGGATATCTTTGCTCTCTAGGATGCATGCAGTGGCTTCAACAGTCCATCAGTGTTTAAAGTATGCTGTTGAGGGACAGGTTGGGGTTGTCCGGAGCAGCCAAAAGGTTGCAAGAGAATGCTATGCCACTGCCTTGGCTCCACGAACGCTGGGGGCAGTCCGAATAAATGATCAATAGCAGTTTGAGGGCCTTTCTGGGGGTGAGGGTGAGATTGATGACCCCAGGGAGACCCCCGGAGTGTTGATCCCAATTGAAGAGGTTGAAACACACTGTTTGGAAGAAGGCAAAAGTGTCAAGATAGGGTCCAAGATGCCACCAATATTGAAACAAGAGATGTTGAAATTTTTGAAAGACCATCAGCATGTTTTTGCTTGGTGCAATGCTGATGTTACAGGAGTTCCATCAGAGGTGATATCCCATCACCTATCTGTCCGGAGAGATGTGGCACTAGTGGTTCAAAAGAGAAGAGCTTTCTCGAAAGAAAAGGCTGATGTCATAGGACAAGAGGTTGACAGACTCACAAAGATGGGGCATATTAAAGAATCTTAATATCCTTTGTGGACTGCAAATCCTGTCCTGGTAAAGAAGAAAAATGGCAAGTGGCGCATGTGCATTGACTTCACAGATCTTAATAGAGCTTGCCCAAAAGATTTGTATCCGGTTCCCCGGATAGATCAGTTAGTAGACTCTACTTCTGGGAACAAACTGCTCTCCTTTATGGATGCCTTCTCCGGGTACAATCAGATCCAAGTAGATCCAAAAGATCAAGAACATACCACGTTTGTTACTGATAGGGGTCTACATTGCTACAAGGTGATGCCTTTTGGCTTGAAAAATGCTGGGGCTACTTCTCAAAGGTTAGTCAACAAGGCATTTGCTGATCAAATTGGAAGAAATATGGAAGTATACATTGATGACATGATGGTGAAAAGTGTGGATGAACAACTACACTTGGTGGACCTCCAAGAAACTTTTGCTAACTTAGTAAAAGTGAATTTAAAGCTAAATCTAGAAACATGTGTGTTCGGAGTGCAGTCCGGGAAATTCTTAGGGTATATCATAAGTGAGCATGGAATACAGCCCGACCCGGACCAACTCAATTCCTTATTCCAGATGGAGCCCCCTCGAAACATTAAAGAAGTACAACAATTGACGGGGAGATTAGCTGCCTTGAACAGATTTATCTCCAGGTCTTCGGACAGGTGTGCTCCATTCTTTCAAACTTTGAAGGGTGCAAAAGGGTTCGAATGGATCTCGCAGTGTGGTGAGGCATTCAATGAAATCAAGAAACATCTCTCCTTTCCTAAAACTTTGTTCAAACCAGTTGACGGGGAGACTCTTATTGTGTATCTGGCCGTTTCAAGTTGTGCCATCAGTGCTGTGTTGGTAAGAGAGGTTGATGGTTGTCCCTACCCAGTGTACTACATCAGCAAAAGCTTGATTGATGCTGAGAGGCGTTACTTGAAACTTGAAAAACTGGCATTAGCTCTGGTGATAGCTGCAAGAAAAATGAGGCATTATTTCCAGGCTCATCCTATCGTCGTCCGGACATCTTTCCCTTTAAAGAATGTCCTTCAAAAAGCAGACATTTCAAGAAGAATGACGAAGTGGTCAGTGGAGTTGGGGGACTTCGACATAGACTTTGCCCCCCGAACAGCAGTAAAAGCCCAAGCTGTGGCTGATTTTCTGGTTGAATTCCACTCCGATAGGGATTCAGAGCAACCTACTGATTCAAAAGACAAGAAAGTATGGATTGTCCGAACAGACGGAGGGTCTAGCACCATGGGATGTGGTGCAGGAATATGTCTCACTTCCCCATATGGGGACAACATGTACCAAGCTATTTGTTTTGCTTTCAGGGCGTCTAATAACGAGTCCGAATACGAAGCAGCTATAGCTGGGTTGAAATTGGCCCACATCTGTGGGGCTAAAAGGGTCAAGCTTCTGAGTGACTCCCAGTTACTTGTCCACCATGCCTTAGGCCAATCTGAGGTTTGAAAGGAGCAGTTGGTAAAATATTTACTCCTTCTAAAAAATGAAGTGCTAAAGTTTAAAGCTGTTGTCTATGAGCATATTCCCCGGGCAGAAATGAGCTAGCAGACTCATTGGCAACAATAGCATATACAGACTCCTACCCATGGATCCATGTGTTTGAAAACCCTTCTATTCAACTCAGTGAGGGTGGAAAAGAGGAGGTTTTTGAAATACAAGTGAGCCGGCCTCAAGACTGGAGATCTCCTCTCATACAATATCTGTCTGATGGTATTATGCCCTCAGATAAGTCACAAGCCAGAACATTGAAACACAAGGCTCGTGGTTTCATTATGTTGAGAGAAGTGTTGTACAAAAAATCCTATACTAAACCTCTCCTACGTTGTTTAGGGGATAATGAGTCACAAATGGTCCTCTCCAAATTGCATGATGGTGAGGGATCAGCCCATTGTGGATTCAGAGCTTTAACAAGAAGAGTGTTACTCTCCGGATACTATTGGCCATCAATCATGAAAGATGCTAAGGAGCTGGTAAGAAGGTGTGACCCATGCCAGAGGTACAACAATGAAATTCATGTACCAGCCATTCCTTTGGAGTCAATTTCTGAGCCCATCCCTTTTGCTCGATGGGGATTGGACTTGGTTGGGCCTCTCTCTGTGGCGTCCGGAGGGCGTAAGAGTATAATTGTGGCTATTGACTACTTCTTAAAGTGGATAGAAGCAGCTCCCCTGGCAGGGACAACATCGAAAGCTGTCATAAAATTCATTATGTCCAACATATGTTGTAGATTCGGTGTCCCACAGAAGATAACAACAGACAATGGGCCACGGTTTTACAATAGAGAAATGGAAAGCTTTTGTGCCTCAAGGGGTATACAACACTGCTTTTCTTCACCTTTCCACCCACAAGCCAATGGGCAGGTTGAAGTGGCTAATAGAACTATATTGTCCGGTTTAAGGAAGAATCTAGAAGGGGCTGCTGGAAAGTGGCCTAGTTATCTACAAGAGGTCTTGTGGGCCTACCGGACAACGCCTAGGGCTGCAACACAAGAGTCTCCCTTTGCCTTAGTCAATGGAATGGATGCAGTAGCTCCCATAGAGAAAACACTCCCTTCCTTTCGTATTCACAACTTCTCCGGACACGCTAATGAAATGGCAATTAGAAATCAACTTGATTTGATAGAAGAAAGACGGGTTAAAGCTCATCTTAGAGTGGCACACTATCAGGGCTTGATGAGAAGCAGATTTGCTTCTAAGGTTAAAAGAAGAGATTTCCAACCAGGGGATAAAGTATTAAGGAAGGTCTTCTTGCATACTAAGGAAAAGCTCTTCGGAAAGTTGGCCCCAACCTGGGAGGGTCCCTATACTGTGGTTGAAAGAATCAAGCCTGGGACTTATTGGTTGGAAGACAAAGATGGCAGGGTTTTAACTCACCCTTGGAATATTGAACACCTTCGAATGTACTTGGAATAAAACTTGTGTAAATATTTACTTGTTTAAACATCCATGTAAATATTTGGGGGCATACCTTCCCCTCTTCGGTGGCACGGAGAGCTTTCAATGAAATTTGGTGCCTTCTTCAAAATTCTCTAAGTATTTTCAAAATTTTATCTCTTGTCATACTACCCGGACTAAAAGGTCTAAGGGCTATTTAAACTCTAGCCGGAGAATCTTAACACTCTCACAATGCAATAACTCAAAGCTACTTAAATTCCAGCTATCTAAACTAAAACAAATAATGAAAGAAGATGATGGTTGAGCAAAATAGAAACATTCATTTAACAACTTAAAATTGCCTTAGCCTTCCAAGGACTTTTTAAACAAGTTTGGGCACAGTACAAAAAATCTGTCCGAATAATACCGGACACCACAACAAAAATAAGTGCCTTGGCCTTCCAAGGACTTTAGTTTGAGTAAAGGATAAGTAAAGTACACAATAAATTAAGCTTGAGCCTTTGAAGATGGCTCACCCTCATCTACTTTCTTGCCTTTGATGTCGCTCCCCCCTTCGACCACTTTTTTGCCCTTGGGATCATTCTCCTCTTCACCTGGGCTCTCTCCGATTTTCTCTTCATTATCAGAAGAGGACTCACCGGAATATCCCTCATCAACCATAGTATAATATGGAAGGTCATCATCATCCACATAGAGCCATAAGTCCCCAGTCTTCTCTTCGGGAATTTTTCGTGAAAAAAGGAGAACCATATCAGACTTCACCCTTTGAATCATTAGCTCTTCGCTTTGTGTCATCTCCCTGGCATAGGCGTTGATCTTGGCCTTGATTGTGGCCTCTTGGTCCCTTACCAAAGCAGCCTTCTCTTCAGCAGCCTGAGTCACTGCATTTTCCAAAGCAATCTTGTTAGTGGTCAGGTAGGTGATGAGCTTCTCCTTTGCAATGGTCTCTCCCCGTGAGACCGTGAGATCTTTCTCCATACCAGACAACTTCTCCTGGAGATCTTTTATGGTCTGCTCTAGGGTGGTAACTTTTGTGTTGCTCTCATCATGACTCCTCTTCAGCTCTTCGTGTGCTTCCTCAAGTAAATCGGCATTGGTAGTAGCAATGCGGAGGTCTTCGGACAACTTATCCTTCTCAGACTTGAGGTCTTTGATGGTGTCTGCTTGGCTCCGGACTTGTCTTTCCAGTGTAAGAACTGGCTGCACATTATTAAGCAGGGAATGGGCTATAGGGTCCCTCTCACTAGAAACCATAAAAGTCTTACCGTTAAAGTTGACTGTATTGGAGCTGCTCGGAGGGATGTAGGGCCCTACGAACTCGTATCTGGGCAGGCCAAGGAAATATTCACCAAGCCCGCCCAGACCGGTGATGTCCACTTCATCCAAGTTGAGCTCTCCCCCCTCGACTTCATCAGTGTGAAACTCTCTGGGGATCTCTTCGGCCAGCGTTGGGTCTGAAGGGCCAGTGGGAAAAGAGGGCTCCGGATCCCGGAGAGCGAGCTCATCTCCTTGTGAAGTCTTTTTCTTCTTAACTGCCCGGTCAGCGCTTTCACTTGCTTGTTTGCGAGTCCTCTTGGAAGCCCTTGGAGGTTTTGGAAGGTCTACTTCCTGCCTCTCAGTCTCCTGCTCCACCACCTACAAGAGGGTTGCATCAATTTGAACTTGGGCTGGCCCCTCTGGCTCTATTGGGGCATCCTTCTCAGCATCACCTGCCACCTTCTTGCCCTTTCTTCTGCCCTTCATTTTGCTTGGGGCTTTGGCCCGGGCAGGCAGGTAGAGTGTCCCATCCAGCTCGTGGGACCTGCTCAGCACAATGTCTTCATCAGGCTGGGTGGCGAACTCCTCCCAAGTTAGGTCTCTTCGGCCTGTGGTGTTCCACAGGTGAGACCTTGCTAGATTCCCAGGAGTGAAGGCCTTATGGAATCGATTCTCCCAATTCTCTGCGGTCCAAGCATTGATTTTTCCACAGGTAGTCTGTCCGGCCTTCAGGTAGTCCCCGAACTCCTTTGGCAGCTCTGATAGAACAGAAGAGAAATTGGTTAATAAAAACTTAACTTAAAAAAAAAGAAGAGAAAAACGGACAGAGACTCTAGTTGAGAAACTTACGGTCACTCCTCCACCTACTCCTGAGGAGGCTTGGGTTCTCTCCGGCCTTGATTTTCCTGCCGTTTTCCCAGGCACCACTAACGAACAGAAATTGGCTTCTCCACTTACTCTCCGATTCCAGGAGATCATCAACAGCCTTGAGATCGTTCCCCATGTTGAAATGGTAGAAGGGGAACTGATGATGCTTGCACAGGTTGGCCACTGCTGCGAACTCTTCCATAGGAAGAGGGATCCCAGATAACCTAGACGCCATGATACATGACATTAAGGTGAACCAACCATTGGGGCTTAGCTGTGTTGGGCAGAGCTTGACCAGGTGGAAGTAGCGCACGATCTCCGGATCAATGGGGATCCTTATCTTCACATTTTCAGGGATCCCCCATTTGGTGCGCATTCTGCCCAGATCAGAGGTATGGATGAATGCATACTTGGTCTTATGCAAGGCCAAGAGGTACTTAAACTCGACTTTGTGGAAGCACGGCCCCACTCTCCCCTCAAGGCACTCCGGCAGGTCCGGACGCCTTAGGTACAAATTCTCTTTGCCCTTTTTGGCAGCAACAGTAGTGGTATCAGCCTGTCCGGAGGACTCGGACTCAAAGGGGACCTCTTCAGTAGAGTCCTCAATTCTCTCCTCTATAATTGTTGGAGGGACTTCTGTGGAAGTGATTCGGGGAGGTTTGAAGCTTGGCATAGCCTGCCCTCCGGACTGTTGACTGCCCGTATTCATCTGACTTCTCACCTCAAGTTGGGTTTCTGAGGCAGAAGATTCTCTAGGGGTACAGGGCTGCTGGCCTCCGGACCAGAAAGCCTCTCCCGGGGAGCTCTAAAGGGCACTCCAGACCCAGAGTCACTATTTTTTGCCCCCGATTTCGAGGGAGTATTCTTTGAGGTTAGTCCTTTGACTAACCGGCTAGGCCTCTTAATGACTAACTTCTCCGGGGAGTGGTCAGAATCAGACCCCATGGCTATAAAAGGTGAGTTTTTCCTAACACTTGTAGCAGTGACTCCTGGTTCAACAGCAGGTCTTGACTCCTGAACTGAGGATCCAGATACAATGGGAGAAAGGGTGGATTGAAAGAGATTTTTGGGCTTGGTACCTTTGGAGGAGGATGAGCCTCGATCTGATTCTGTAACAGAAGCAACCGGTCTGTCAACTGGTGATGATGGTAGCCCTGCTGCTATTCGCCTTTCTTTTTCGACCTTCTGCGCTTTCTCCAACTCTGAAAGGTTAAGCCAACCACCTTTAATCAACGCTGTTCTTGCTGTAAACATAAAGCAGCCAAGGAAATTTTTGTTCGAGAGAGAGAAAGCTCTGAGTAAAATTACAGAGTAAGATTTAAGAGAGATAGTAAAACAGTGAAAAATGAATGTGAATTTATAGTAGATTTGAGAAAAAGGAGTTGATTCCTAGGAGAATCCGAAAAGTTGGGTAATAATTAAAAGACGGCGCTGATGTCACTATTGGCAATTAAAGAGGTTACTTGTGAAAGAAGGTGGTGCGAAATTCAAGGTAAAAAAACGGCTGGAGTGGCCAATCAGAAAGCGACACGTGTCCCACTAACTCTGGCAAAAACCGTTTGGAATTCGTAACGTTTAAACTGTCCGGGTATACCCACAGCTCTGTCCGGATTAAGAACCACTTCATTCATCGGACTGTTTTCAGTTCTTTGACAAGGACACTTGCTCAAACACCTAAAAAAGGGGCTCCTGATGAGTCCGAATTCAGCATGCTCCCCGGAAGGGCAAATCATCCTAAGTCTCTCCGAATACCGGACAGGCTACAAGGACACAAATCGGACAGATCATTCGGACCGGACAAATCACTCTGAACACTGTAAACTTAAGGCTGTTCGAACTATGACTAAAGTACTAAAAAACCTAAACACTTCTTGACTAAGCTACCTGCCCTCCTGCTTAGAACGCATGGGTCTTTAAACATGACCCGGGTCCATTAAACATGACCTAAAAGACCATAAGGGCCCAAACATCACACTATAAATACCCAACCACCAGCATTAACTATGGGTAATGAAAATTAACTGCTACCAAGCTGCTTAATTATCTCTCTACCTTTAAACACCCTTACACTACCGTTAAACACCTTTACACCACTGTTAAACACCCTTACACCACCTTGAAACTCCACTTAAAATTACTGGCCTACCCTCAGGCAATTATTATCCACACAAATACCCACTCGTTATAAACGTGTGACATGCAGTTTTGCTCTTAAACGTTCAATAATATATCTACCTTTACGTGGTTTCCCACCGCAAGATCAACCTATTAAAGATATTAGAATTTCTTTCCTAAATATTCTCATTTCGTATCTATAAAAATCAATTATTTTATGTTATATTAAGTTTATAATCCTTTTATATTCTTACATTATTTTTGTAGGCTCATATGGAGGAAAATGAACCGATTCCGAAACTATAAACCTTTTGGACGTACCTCTGTAACAAAGAATCAAGTAACATTGGACTTCCTGTACTACCCAAAATTCAACAAATATTTACAAATTAACCCACTGGTTTGGTTTAAATAATACTCAAAAGTAACGGATTTGACCAATGAAGTATGAATATTTATCATTCCAAATTGGGTGTTTGATTATGCCATTTTTCCTTACAAACTTAATTTATGTAATGTTTGATTATGTCATTTTTATGTTGAACTTAATTATGTAATGTTGGATTGTGTCAATTTCTAAGTTTGACTCTAAAACTGAATATGAAGCTTTTCTTGTGCATCGGTGGCGAGGTAGTTAGGATGTTTTGCTCCCCGAGTGCAAATTAACGCTAAAATTTTGGCTATAACAATTGAATATGAAAGTTTTCTCACACACGACTCATGACGTAATTATCAAAGTTCGCAAGCTGAGTGCAAAAGAATGTAAAACATTTTACTGAAGAAAATACATTCAAAACTATTAAAATATATATAATACATTCCAAATGCCAAATATATTATGATAACATAAATATTCATAATAAGAAAATAATAAATCGTATAAACCAATAACTAAAATACCATAGCCAAAATATATAGATAAATTCATTCAATGATCATAAAAGATAGTCATAATGATGAACCATGTTTTGTGAATCATACATAATCAAGAGAAAACATATTTCCATTCTTGTTGGCAAACAACAACCAAAAACATGGATGAGATAAGCCCGAGTGGTATGGATGGAACGTTGTTCCATGAACTCACTATCTTGATAATTAGTTCTCATGAATTTCTCGCATAATGTCAATCGAACACATCTACTACTCATATTATCCATCTTATCGAGTATTTATGAAGGTATATTAGAAAAAATATCAAACAATTTAGATAAAATTATAATCCTCTCAATATCTCCCTCATACTCGATAAGATCAAACGTTATACTTTTCACTCGAAAACCCGTAATTGCATGGAAATCTTCTAGTATAACTGTTATCTCACCAATATAAATATGGAAAGACTAGTTTATGAAGTTTACCACTCTACGAATGCCTCAATGAAGGGGGGTGTTTGTAGACCACCATAGCATGTAGTCTATAAGAGAACCAAATAACATCCTTATAACCTTGTCTCTGACCTGTATTTAACTACTCAAATCCTATTCTCGAAGAGTCTCGTATAAGTCAAGACAAGATAGGAAAAATCGAGCTTGAAAAACATATCGAAATATATTGATAACAAAAATATGTCATCTTATTGAAACATATGAATTTGAGGAACTTACGTCATCATTGACATGGTATACATCTCGTGTTTGTCGTGGCACGAGTGCAAGGTAAACACTTGAGTTGAGATTTTAAGATACACTACGTTCAGGGTCAGACATGAAAGACCATCAGGTGCAGTACTGATTGGCCTAGTAGGAGAATGAGTATGTTCATTGCTTGAATGTGCACCTACAAAAATAAATAATAATTAGAACATAAACATTTTCAATATTTCTCAACCAAAAAGATAAACTAATCATACCACCAAAAATATTTATTATTATGCGTAAACGAATATTAAAAGAATTATAAAACTATCGCATGACATATCATAATCAGAATTAAAACCATCTTAAAAGAAATAAAAATTTGCATCATTTTTATTATATTTTGCTCGATAGTTGCACTAATTCTCATCATCATCGCACATCCAAGTGTGGGATGATGTTAATATCCCTCGCACCCAGTGCGATGATTCAACAAATATACATCCAACTACCTTATACTTTACAACTAACTAGACATCTAACTAACAACTAAAACTATATCAAAATCGCATTTTGGTATTTAGGAGAACTAAAACTTAAATAATTACAAAACTAAAAAATTAAATCAAAACAAAATACACCATTAGTTTTATAATAAATACCTTAAGCTTGTTGTGTAGTTAGTTTAAAAAGAACTTGTATGCTAGATCTGTAGAGGGATTGATTGATTTGAAAATGAAGAAAAGTAAGAATTATGGTTAAAATATCTAACAAAATTCTTTTTTTATAAGTTATTTTTTTAAAAATATTAAATTTTGATATAAAATCCAACTAAAGCATCACGATATTTGAGACATCCAACCAAAACAAGACGAAAAAATAATCTAGCCAAAAAAACTATAAAACTATATACTAATATATCTTACATATTTGTTTATAATCTAGCCAAAAAAAACTATAAAACTATATACCAATATATCTTACATATTTGTTTATGGAAAATGTAAAAGAATATATAATGGGCCAGGCTAGAAATAATATACATTTTTATAGATTTTAAACCGCTAGATCTTATACCTAATTGATAGATCTCGCACCTAAATTTTGACCATTTTATCCTTTTCAGAAAACCTAGCTATAAAAACGTTTTGATAGATCTCTCACCACTTTTTTCCTCTCTTTCTCTCTCTCTCTCTAGAAACCTCTCAAGCATCCGGAGCATCCATTTCAAAAACTCGATTTTTGAAGAATCTGAAGTGAAGAAAAGTTAAAGGTAAACGATACAAACATCATGGTGTAATTTGTTTTTGATTTCATTCGGTCTAAACTGTCGAATCTAGGTTTTTAAGTTTTTTTGGTTTCGATTTCAAAAGTTCGATTTTTGTATGATTTTAGGTGTTGTTTTGTTAGATTAGTGTTGTATTGTTGTTAGTATTGCTAGGATCTATGTTTTGGTGCTTGATTTTATTCGAAATGAGGGTTATTTGGTGGTGTTGAGTTTTGGATCTCGAGTTTGCTGCTGGTAGCACGAACAGCGTGCTACCAGATTCGTCTTCATCGCAGCCCTGATTTGCGATGAAGACCGGGCCTCGTCGCAGGCCCAAAATGAGACGAGGCCCAAATGCCGTCTCATTTTGGGCCTGCGACGAGGACCAAATGAAGTCTCATTTTGGGCCTGCGACGAGGCCCAAATTTGTTTTTTTTTATTTGTTGTTTTACGACTAATACATATTTTTTTGCATTGTGTTTACAGGATGGTACGATACAAGATTAAAGCAAAAAATCCGTTCAAGAAACTTAGGGCGGAGGAGGAGGCAGAAGCGGCGGTTAGAGCGCGGTCTGATGCCGAGGAGGCTGGTACCAGCGAGGGACACGTTCCCGGTACACGTAGTAGACGACGTCTCCGTCGTCACGGCGTTTATATTCCTACTCCTGCTGATGGTAGCACAGGGGCAGCTTCTACGTCGCATCCCCTTGACGATGAGTACGATGACGATGTAGATGCACCGGAGTATATGGAGGCTGGTGCATCTCATTTACCGGACCATACGGAGGCCGCTGCACCTCACGCGCCAGAGGCAGCATCCCACTCACCTGAGGGTGAGGATCTTGAGTTTTATTCCGTGCTGTCGCATGTTCCGGCACTTTTCCCGGATTACACCCTGCACGAGGCTTACAGCGTCTATCACGGAGATGTAAGTGCTACACCTTTATACTGTTTTATCATTTTCTTACGTGTTCGATACACATGTTTATAATTATTATTTTTTTACGAATTTACATATTTTATACATATTGCAGGATAGGGTCACCCTGCGATGCTTCGCTATGTATGACAGTCTCCGGAGATGGGACATTACAAAGCAGAGCAGGGTACGGGCAAGGGTGATGGATACTATATTCGGTCCACTCGTCGATGCACTCACCCGCTGGCATACGAACCTCCATTTGGTGGAGGCATTCTTAGAGCGGTGGCATGAGGAGACTTCTTCTTTCCATTTCTCGTTCGGGGAGATGACAGTCACCTTGGACGATGTCCACGTCATCACTGGACTACCGGTTGTAGGTAGGTCCTTCACAGCTATACCCTTTGACTCTGACGTTGAGAGGCTTGCTACTTATGCTGCCATGCTAGGTGTGCGACAATCGGAGCTGAGTAAAAACCTTAGGAATGCTGGTAGTCTGAACCTAGGGTGGCTGCGGAGTACTTTTAGTAGTTCTCAGTATAGTGATAGGAGGATCAGTGATGAGGGTATAGATCATGCCACCCGTGCCTACATACTATATTTGTTAAGTACCATTATATGTGCGAACAAAACCGGCAACAACATTCCATTAGATTACCTCCAGTTCGTGAACCAGTATCAGAGTTTGCATATGTACAACTGGGGTCAGTTGGTTTTAGCGCAGCTGTACCACGCCCTTAGTCAGGGATCTCTCCATGGTACGGGAGGCATGTGCGGGTTTCTAGCGTTGCTCGAGTCGTGAATTTTTGCACACTTTGTTCAGCTTCGAGCTCCACTTTTTCCGGATTACGACGTATCCATGCCCCATATGTGCCGACATGCGCCGCGGAAGATTGGTGTCTCCCATGAGGTGCGCATGCAGATGAGACACGCACTGGCGACTTGCACCGAGGCAGATGTAAGTCATATTCGTTCATTTTAATTATTTTAATTATGAGTACTTTTACTAATATAAATGGGCTAATTTTTTTTTATTTACACGTCATGTTCCTCCCCTTCATACATTTACGGGACCACTTTCCGTTCCAGCAGGTGACTTATGTTGAGTTGACCCTTGGCTCGTTCGACGTGGTTGTGGCGTACTACACAGACCGTGTCACTCGACAGATGGGGTATGTACAGCTGATTCCTAAGGATATACGCCCTCCTAAGTCGAAAAAAGCAGGGAAGAAGATGGTCACAGACTTAAAGTGGGACGATCACATGTGGCAGACATGGGGAAACCACGTGTTCACTCCTTTTAGCACGGCGTACCGTGGTAGTGGACCGAGTGCTGACCCGATGTACTACATTTGGGCGAGGAAGAGGCTATGGTACATCGTCAGTCGTCCTGCGCCGGAGAGAGGTCCTCGGGTGGAGCCGCAGGGTGGTGCTGATTATTCAGGATACGAGCAGATTGCTAGGTTTGCTCCTTCGCTACCTACTATGGATCACCCTGATCTTCTAGAGACCGCCCTCATGATGTGTAGGATCGCTGAGAGGTACCGACGGCATTGATTATTACTCTCAGCATAACTTTGTTAGATTTTTGGACATCAACACTATATTTTTGTAATCGGTTAATTGTATGACTGCTTTTAATTTTTGTATTTTAATTTATTGTATGCTTGCTTTGAATTTATCATGTTTATCGGTTCGATTACATTCGAATGATACACACACTCAAAATTATAATGAAACAGAAATACACACTCAAAATTAAAATGAAACACACTCATACTTAAATTCACACTCATAATTAAATTGAAACACGAGGCCCAAACAGAAATACACACTCATACTTAAATTGAAACTCACACTCAAACAGAAATACACACTCATACTTAAATTGAAACTCACACTCAAACAGAAATACACACGCAAAATTAAAATGAAACACAGACTCATACTAAAACGGAAGCACGCACTCATTCATACTTATCTATCAGGCCAGTTCCATTTCATCAACCTCCTTTCTTCTTTCGCATCTTTGTAGTCACTGATTTCCTGTAGCTGGATGTCAACAATGTCAGAGCGGACCGTATCCAGCTGGTCCTCTGTTATATAATCCGTCGCTTGACAGTTGAACCGGTTACCCGCAATACGACGTTCTAATTCGGTGAGGCCAGAAACTAAATGTCGACGGGATGTGACCAAGACCGACCACCTAGCTCGCACTTCATCAACACGCCTTGAAATGTAAGGCGGCTGAACACCATCCCTTCCGTACAGGAGGTACATCTGGCATACTAATGCCTCGCAGTACCTTTTACCACCCTCTAGAATGTGCATATTACCAACTTCAACTGATGCCCTCATCAGATACTGATCTTTCAACTCAGTCCATGAACCCATTTTTCAGCTTGATTTATCAACTAATGCTTCTACTTATAGACGGACCGGTAAGAAAAACATTCAAATAAAAACGTAACACGTGTAAAGTAAGAACCCGAAAACTCCCTCCCATTCTCGAACATTCTAAAAATCCCGCTCATTCTAAAATATCAAAACTCCCTCCCATTTTCAAAATTCAAAAACTCCCTCTCGTTCTCGAAAATTCAAAAAATCCCGCTCATTCTAAAAAATCAAAACTCCCTCCCATTCTCTAAATTCTTAAACTCCCTCTCATTCTCTAAAATAAAGTCCAACCTAAATTCACTACACTATATAAAGGGACTACAAATCCGTTTACATTCATATAATCTTCTCAAATTTAGGAAGTTCAACAAATGGAGTTTACTCCCCATGAAGACTACCATTTGCTTCTGGCGGCGAGGATTGCCCGCCGAGAGATGGGGGAAGATACTAGTGATGCTTTTTTTGATCGGGTGCTTTGTAAGATGTACTACGGCTACGGCCGTTTACAAACAGGAGGTCTCTTCGTGCGCAACCGTGAGCAAATCAAGCAGAGGTATCTTTTTTGCCAACCGCTCCAGCGTTTGTTATTTCAGCCGTATAAAATTAAGCAAGAAGCGGCCGCCGTCTTCAACATGACAGTGGTAGACTACATCAGTAGGGATATGGTGGCGTATCTTCAGGATAGGATTGCGGAAAGGGAGGAGGGGGTTGATTCTGACGACAACTTGGGATATGACTTCGACGATTGAGCTTTTTGGTTGCTGGCATTTCGGTGTTTAATTATTTTCTTATGTTTCGTTAAGTTAAAAGTCTTAACTTAATGTTTTCCTCTTCTTGTAACCACTTCAAGTGTACTTGTTGTTTTCTTCCATTTCTTCAAAATGTACTTGTTGTTTTCATGAACTTCTTCAAAATGTACTTGTTGTTTTCTCCCTTATACTGGTATTTTATTCCAACAAATGTCCAAACCTGCGAAAAAAGCATTCTGGCTGAAAAACTAGGCCTAGTTTCTGTCCGAAAAACTAGGCCGTATTTTTGGCCTAGCGTCGCAGGCCCTTCTGGAGACCAGGCCCAAAAGGCGTCTCATTTTGGGCCTGCGACAAAAGCTTTCTGTCCGAAAAAATGGGCCAATTTTTTGGCCTACCGTCGCAGGACCAAAATGAGACCAGGCCCAAAAGGCGTCTCATTTTGGGCCTGCGACAGAAGCTTTCTGTCCGAAAAAATGGGCCAATTTTTTGGCCTACCGTCGCAGGCCCAAAATGAGACCAGGCCCAAAAGGCGTCTCATTTTGGGCCTGCGACAAATGCATTTTGTTTGAGAAACCAGGCCAAATTTTGACAGTGGATATGTGATATGTGTTTGTAATGAAACTTACATTAAACTTAAAATCGTCAAACACCTTTGTATGAAATCGACAAACACCTTAAACTGCTTTATATCAAAATTACATCAAAAGTACATCAAAAGTACATCAAAATTAAATCAAAATTACATAAAAAACAGTAGATGTTAGGAAAACTAATAAACTTAAACTACAAATGTTGCACAAAACATTTCAAACATTTGAAACGTCCTCGTCTCTAGTCAAATCTGTGACAGATACAAAAGAGCGTCTCATTTTCGGCCTGCGACAGATGCTCTCTGTCTGAAAAACTAGGCCAAATTTTTGGCCTAGCGTCGCAGGCCCAAAATGAGACGCTCTTTTGTATCCGTCTCATTTTGGGCCTGCGACGGTTATTCACCCCAATCGACCGCTGTTCGTGCGATGACGATGCTGTTCATCGCACGAACAGCGTGCTACAAGCCTGAAATCCGAAAAAATGAGTTTCGGTTCTTACCTCCATCTGGTAAGCTTCCTCCTCGTTCAGTAAGTCTTCCAGAGAAATGTCCATCTCTTCGTTGTCCATAGATACTCCGATTCAAGATTTTTCGAAGTGGGTTTGATGGGTTTGGGTAAAAAATGCTAATTTTTTCGAATTAATGGGTTTAGATTAGTAGATGCTAGTACAAAGCTTGTAGATCTAGTGTAATATCGGATAGATTTAAGTGTTTCGGCCGATTTGGAGACTAAATGGCATCAATGTAAAAATCTAGAGAGAGAAAGGGCAATTTTAGAATTTCAACTTTGAGTTTGAAAAAATAAGAGAGTAGGGTGAGAGATCTATCAAAATGTGTAACATTTCTAGCCTGACCCATATATAATATCAATGTTATATACATTGTCATTGTAGTCCGAAAAAAATAAAAAATAATGAGGTGAAAGAAGTATTAATTTTATGTGTTTTTATTATCTAAAATCGTCTAAATATAATGTACGTTTTTTGGTTTCACAATCGTCTTTTATAATGTACGTTGGTCTACATTTATTTAGTGTGTTTGTATCTGTAAAAAACAAAATGGGACTTGTAGTTGCAACGGACTTACGTTGTAAATTTGATCCGAACAAAGACTGAACATATCGTTACGTTGGAAAATATTAGATCAATATTAAATAAAAATTGCTATTGAATTCCAAATGTTTGAAAAACAACAGCTCTTTAGATCATACCCAAGTTTTTGGGTTGTTTAATGGTATATTAATATACTTTTAAGTTTTACAAGAGCAATACCCTGTAAAGTATTAAAATTAACTGATTGTTACAAAGTTGAAAGGGTCAGATGAAAAGCACAAATGAATGAAGCAAAAAGAGGACTCTTATTGAAAACTTACAAGTGAGTTTTACATGTTACCACTACACAAGTAGCAACTCATTATTTCTCATAGTTATTTACTAGATCACTCCTCTCCTCTTCTTGTACATGACAGATCTTATCAGGCCCTTAACAACATTATTATTACGTAGTCACTCGTTATCTCTCAAAACTCAGCTCTGCCTCCTCCCTGAGAGGCACTCCCATGTGTCAGCATAGTCTCCATCGTATTATACTTGACGTTCCTAGCTTGTTGTAGCGTAATCTGGAACGCATTTGATATAACCTCTAGTGGGAAAGCTCTCATGACCGAAGTCCGACCAGCCAAGGTGTTGACCATGGCTTTGTCATTGGTTCTGAAAGCTACCCACTCAAACCCTTGGCCTTGTGCTTGTTTGATCACACCAAAACCCTGTGGGATGGTCAAGATACTACCCTTCTTTAAGATACCATCGAATACGGTTTGGCCATTATCGTTCACGACTTGGGCTCGAGCTTGGCCTTTAGTCACAAAGAGGATTGAGTTTGCGTTCATGACCCAATGCGGCAGTACGACAGTGTTCTGTGGATTTAAATTAGTATCACGTTAAAAAAACACTACATATGATCTAGCATAAACGAGAGAGTTATCAACTTAGAAGTGCTTACTCCTTGAATAACACCTCTAAGAGCACTGAGTCGAAGTTGAGCCAAGATGGGAAGATCATAACTGGTGAGAGTAGTGAGACGACCAAGGGTTGGCTTATAGACATCGGCCCGTGAAGGATCATCAATGTTTTCAATAAACCTCTGACTACAAATGGTTTCTTCCAAGCCATTGTCTTGGCTACCTTCATATCCACCACCTTGTTGTTGTTGTGCCTCCCTCCTAGTTGGTGGGCTGATCACCGAAAATCCTTTTCGGACTTTAATGATGTTTCCTTTGTTGTGATCACTTTGGAGTTGTTGTGCTGTCTGAAGGTCAATTTTGAATACTAGTGATAGGAGTTTTGCATCAAAACCACCTAAAAGACTTCCCTTTTGAGCTTGTTGGCCTTGTTGTCCTTGTTGATGGCCTTGTTGTCCTTGTTGGAAACTACCAGCAAGGAGAAAAGACTACAAAATCCATGTTCTTTTAGTTGCAATGACAATAAATAGAAAGTAGATTAAAGACTAAGAAAAAATAGAGAGATAGTTTGTTAGACCACTCACTCTAGGAACTCGGTCGAGCTGGTTTTGTTGGTTGGCTATGTCAACGAGTTGAACGATGATCAATGGTTGATTACCATCGTTGTAAGCCCAAGTAGCTACTCCCGCTGGAATCCCAAACATGTCACCTTCGCGAAGACGGTCAACCTTTTGGTGCATGTCACCTAAAAATTGGCCCTGTTGGCCTTGTTGACTCTGGCCCTGCTGTCCCTGTTGACCTTGTTGGCCCTGACCCTGTTGTCCCTGCTGACCTTGTTGGCCCTGACCCTGTTGTCCCTGCTGACCTTGTTGACTCTGTCCTTGTTGTCCCTGCTGACCTTGTTGACCTTGTTGACCTTGTTGTCCCTGCTGTCCCTGTTGACTCTGGCCTTGTTGTCCACTATGGAACGGTCGGAACATTTGAGAATCCTGAAAAGTTTCAGCACAGCCAGGAACTGCTTTTCCAATTATACCATTACCTGCATGTTATTGAAATATTAGAATTTGAGCCATTCTAAGGGAAAACTATATAGTTTCGAAGGTAGAGTAAGCAAAACAAAAGATAATACCTTGAACAACATATGACAGTGTGGGCGCACTACTGAAAGTTGGCAAGAAAATGGAATCAGGTTGAATGACGTGACGGTAGACAGTCACACCAGCACACCGAAGCTGAGGCGAGTTATAGTCCCAAACCTCCGTCTCACCACCTTCAAATCTGAACCGGTTTGAGGGCTGTTGGGCAGTCAGCTGGTCGAACTGGCACTCGTTTGGAAACTGCGAAGTGCCCAGTTGACGAGCTAAGCAGCCATGGAAAAAGAGAACAAGGGCTAAAGAAAGTAATGAAACAGAACGCTTAGCCATGGTTGAGTTCTTTTTGAGATTTATGGTTGTGGTGTTTGTGTTTTGAAGTGATGGAGAGAGAGGCTCTTAGCTGTTGGTATTTATAGTGGAAAGAGTAAAGTGGGGAGTGACACGTGTGCTTACTCATTTTTGGATGAACGTCGTTCGGTTGTTATTTAGTAAGCCACCAAAAATTAATATTTATACAAATATATATATATATATATATATATATATATATATATATATATATATATATATATATTGTTTAATGAGAATTTTATTTATATATAAAAATAATTTTAAAGGATAATTTATTATAACCATTCAACACAAATATGAAAATACTTGAGCTTTGACTCTTAAGTTTGTTATAAAAAATGTTAGTTCGAGAGATTTGTAACTTTTGGTTTCAGAGATGGTTCGCAATGAAGGATACTTTGGGGTTTTTTTTCTTATATCTGATGGGTATTATTGATAAATTTTATGGTGCGCATAGTTATTGGTAAACGTAAAATTTGGATGGTTATCGATATTTTTAATATTTCTCGGGTTATTGATAACTTATACATAATATGGAATCATAAATTTTATATGAATGGTGTATTTGTGAAAGATTTTGAGTATTAGTGTCTATGAAACCATTGAGTTTGTGTCGATATCCTTTATAACGACGATTTGCACCATCTTCTTAATGCATAAACATTGTATATCTATTTATTTACATTTTTTAAAGTTATTTTTATAGTTAAAAATAGTGTTTTATTATTAAACAGATAATAGAGTTATTTGACTTATTTCCACTACAAGAAATCCTATGACAAAATTTTCAATTTACAATGCATGGTTAAGATTTTCAAAATAGGTTACATATTTTGGAGTATGGTAGAAGATGTCGTAAGACTTTTTTTTATCTTTTCCATGAAATCGCATTTTTTACTAGAAAAACACATCCCAAATATGAATTTACAATGTGAATTTATTATCTACCACTAAAATCATATCATATTCTTCAAAATTTGATGTTTATTTTAGAATCATAGGTTTTTTTAATTATCTTCCAAAAGACCATGCTCGGATTACTCAAATATCTACTTCGGACGTCTAGTACAATGATATACTTTGTGTATGACACACAAAAGAGTGCATAGTACTTACAATAACCGAATTGTATGAGATGATCTTCATTTTATGAATTTTCTAATTATGATTTGGAATTTTAATTTAGGGAGAGATTTCTTTTATTTATGCATATAAATCTATAAATTTGTTGCTTTACAATTTATACCGTTGTAAAATGCTATCAATATATGTCGTTTGTGCTAGACTAAAAGTATCTTAAGAACGGTATCAAATGATCAAGATTTGTTACATAAGATATTTCACCTAGATTTGTTCATCAAAATTTATTCAACATGAAAGCTTTGATGGCATGAAAAAATATTTTATTAGTACGAACCACAAGTATATTATCGACAAACGTCACTAAAATATTGATTTACTTTCATTGAACTTGTTATTCATACAAGCCTCTCTAGAATTTATCTCAAAAGAAAATAAGATGATAATATTTAAAAAATATATACTCGTATAATGGACGAGATGTATGTCAAAGATAATATATAATTTTTTTAAGTGGTAAAATTTTAACTTCAAATTGATTAGAGCAAAGTTCTCAGCTTGTATTATATAAATCGTTTCATCAGTGTCTATATTAAGAAATATTACTTTAACATCCATTTAGTGATCTTCGTTATGATAGTATGCAAGCAACACAATAATTATCCTAAATAAGTCATTTGATAAAACAACACAAGATGTTTTTCAATAGCCAATACCTTCATTCTTATTATACATATTTGTGACTTCATGTTCTAATTTTTCCACATCCCCTTTTGAGTCACTTTTAGCTTTAAGTTTTTAATTACAATCGATATATGTTTTTCATCAGTAACTAGATAAGATTCAAAATTGATATGTCTTGAATTAATTTATATTTTTCTTCATTCCAAGTTAAATATTTGTAGCAAAAACTATATGTTTAGTGGGGGGTATAAAACTTATAACCCCTATATTGGTATGAGTATTATATAAAATAAAAAATAATTGTTTGCATTCTAGATTATGTTCATTAGACCTATAAGATTTCATTTCAGTTAGACATCTTCAGAAATATAAGTGTTTCAAATTGTGCTTTTAGTATGTATAAAGCTCATATGACGTTTTGGATGCTGCTTTAGTAGATACTATATTAATAAGATACATTGCATATCTTTACCATAGAATGAAGCATGTAAATATGTATAGTCAATCATATTTTAATTATTTATAGTAAAGTATGGTCTCATCATGTACTATATTTATACTGGATGTATTTGATATGCACTGACAAGCTATATTATCATCATCTAGGTAAATAGCAATGAAACATGACATCTTTCACATGATCTATCGTTACAGTATAGTACTTACAACTGTAGTAGGATCTGATGAACTTAATTATTTTTGTTATAAAATATAAGTAGGTACCCATATCTCCAAAGTTCATTTATAAATTATAAAATAATTTTAAACATTTTATGATGCATACATAATTTTTTTCAAATGTCTATATAAATATTTTTAAGACTTATTTCATCTTGTAAATCTTAAATCTTAATTATTTGGTATTTTTATTCAATGCATTTGACACATATTTCAAAGTTGGAATAATCAACTCGAGCTAATATGTCTTTAGTTTCAGATTCTCATTTCTTTTAGAAATATGATTCAAAGAATTATGCCAAGGGTATGCTAAACTTTCATATATCCATTTAAGTTTAGATGAACTTATTTGTATTGTCTCATTCTAATTGATAGTTGTGTGCATTTTATATAAATTATCATTATATAATAATGGATATTGTATAAATGGATATTTTATTGTCTATGAAGTTTTTTTTGAAGTCTATCCTACAAAAAAAACGTTAGTGGTTTCTATTAACCAAACTTATATGTACTTATGGGAATTCAAACTTCATTAATCTTGAATATACCATGAATTCGAGCTTATAATGTTTAGTTATCCATGACTTTTATTAAATACCACATATTGGTTAAGTGTATGCTCGAATTAACTCAAAGCAAAATCTTTTGTTTAAATCGATCTCCTATATTAATTCGATCTTTTATATTAATTATAATTTCTATATTAGTTATATATTCTATATTTATTAGATCTTCTATATTAAATAAATTTTATATTGATTTGGTCTTATATATTATCTAAATTTTATAATAATTAGGTATTTTATATTAATTAGAATTAATATATTAGGAGTAATCACAACCGTATTATAAATAGAATAAGATATGAATTTTGAAAAGTATGAGGAAACTCTTGAACAGTATATTTCCAAAATGAGTGAATTAAATCTAGTTTTTGTGAGATAAGTAAGGTAAGAGATAAACACTGAAGAGTGGATTTTGTGAATCATGTCATCTTTTATATTAAGAGTGATTCAATCCTTTGTGTTTTAGAGTATTTATGTAACCTACTTATTAATATACAGAATGTTCGTTGTTCATGGATGTAGGATTATTTCCACAACCCGAACCATATTAAATCTGTCATGTGTGCTTGGTTTTATTTATTATTTCTTTTATTTGTTTATCGTCATGAATAGTGTTAGTCGATACATTGGTTTTTGCCTCGATAGAACAATGGTTTTACCCCCAACAAGTAGTATGGTGAGCGTAGAGCAACAATATAAGAAGTAGATTTATCACATATATAAAAGTTGAAGAAGTAGATCTCACTTCGAAACCGAAAATGCATGAAAGATGAGTCCAAGAAGCTTAGCCTAGAAATAATTGTTGGATCTAATGATTTCAACCTCTATGGAATTAATGTTGAGGCTTACCTAGTACAGAAGGGATTGGCCACTATTACTAATAATAAATATACACAGGTTGATGTTGTGGTACTATCTAAAGCTCATAATACCCTTACATCGATCATGGGAGATGAAGTGCTACAAGATGTATCTAAAAATCCTACATAAATTGGGATGTGTAATCGGTTGGAGGCGATGTACATGAAGAAATCATTGGCAAATATATTATATATGAAGAAACAGATTTACACGTTATCTATAGAAAATAGCATAGAGATCCAAAGGTACCTAGATGATTACAACTGAATAATACTCGACTTGAATCCAGTTCGTGTAAAAGTGGAGGATGATGACCAAAAAATCATCCTTTCAAGGTTTCCTTTGGAAGAGTATGAATACTTGGTGGACAACATACTCTACGAGAAATACTCCTGTATGATGGCCGAAGTAAAAACGTCTTAAAATTTAATGATCTTCAAAAGAGTAGTGCTTTAAAAGGTAACTCTGAAGGGAAAGAAATGAGTGTGATTGGTCGATCAAGGGAAAGTGATTCAAATGAGACGAGAGGACAATCTCAATTACAGTTAAAACATGTTGGTATAGTTTTAAATAATCGGTTGTACATTTATCAATATATGTCGTTTGTGCTAGACTAAAAGTATCTTAAGAACGATATCAAATGATCAAGATTTGTTACATAAGATATTTCACCTAGATTTGTTCATCAAAATTTATTCAACATGAAAGCTTTGATGGCATGAAAAAACATTTTATTAGTACGAACCACAAGTATATTATCGACAAACGTCACTAAAATATTGATTTACTTTCATTGAACTTGTTATTCATACAAGCCTCTCTAGAATTTATCTCAAAAGAAAATAAGATGATAATATTTAAAAAAATATATACTCGTATAATGGACGAGATGTATGTCAAAGATAATATATAATTTTTTTAAGTGGTAAAATTTTAACTTCAAATTGATTAGAGCAAAGTTCTCAGCTTGTATTATATAAATCGTTTCATCAGTGTCTATATTAAGAAATATTACTTTAACATCCATTTAGTGATCTTCGTTATGATAGTATGCAAGCAACACAATAATTATCCTAAATAAGTCATTTGATAAAACAACACAAGATGTTTTTCAATAGCCAATACCTTCATTCTTATTATACATATTTGTGACTTCATGTTCTAATTTTTCCACATCCCCTTTTGAGTCACTTTTAGCTTTAAGTTTTTAATTACAATCGATATATGTTTTTCATCAGTAACTAGATAAGATTCAAAATTGATATGTCTTGAATTAATTTATATTTTTCTTCATTCCAAGTTAAATATTTGTAGCAAAATCTATATGTTTAGTGGGGGGTATAAAACTTATAACCCCTATATTGGTATGAGTATTATATAAAATAAAAAATAATTGTTTGCATTCTAGATTATGTTCATTAGACCTATAAGATTTCATTTCAGTTAGACATCTTCAGAAATATAAGTGTTTCAAATTGTGCTTTTAGTATGTATAAAGCTCATATGACGTTTTGGATGCTGCTTTAGTAGATACTATATTAATAAGATACATTGCATATCTTTACCATATAATGAAGCATGTAAATATGTATAGTCAATCATATTTTAATTATTTATAGTAAGGTATGGTCTCATCATGTACTATATTTATACGGGATGTATTTGATATGCATTGACAAGCTATATTATCATCATCTAGGTAAATAGCAATGAAACATGACATCTTTCACATGATCTATCGTTACAGTATAGTACTTACAACTGTAGTAGGATCTGATGAACTTAATTATTTTTGTTATAAAATATTAGTAGCTACCCATATCTCCAAAGTTCATTTATAAATTATAAAATAATTTTAAACATTTTATGATGCCTACATAATTTTTTTCAAATGTCTATATAAATATTTTTAAGACTTATTTCATCTTGTAAATCTTAAATCTTAATTATTTGGTATTTTTATTCAATGCATTTGACACATATTTCAAAGTCAGAATAATCAACTCGAGCTAATATTCAAAGAATTATGCCAAGGGTATGCTAAACTTTCATATATCCATTTAAGTTTAAATGAACTTATTTGTATTGCCTAATTCTAATTGATAGTTGTGTGAATTTTATATAAATTATCATTATATCATAATGGATATTGTATAAATGGATATTTTATTGTCCATAAAGTTTTTTTGAAGTCTATCCTACAAAAAAAAACGTTAGTGGTTTCTATTAACCAGTCTTATATGTACTTATAGGAATTCAAACTTCATTAATCTTGAATATACCATGAATTCAAGCTTATAATGTTTAGCTATCCATGTCTTTTTTTAAATACCACATACTGGTTAAGTGTATGCTCGAAGTAACTCAAAGCAAAATCTTTTGTTTAAATCGGTCTCCTATATTAATTCGATCTTTTATATTAATTAGAACTTCTATATAAGTTAGATATTCTATATTAATTAGATCTTCTATATTAAATAAATTTTATATTGATTTGGTCTTATATATTATCTAAATTTTATAATAATTAGGCATTTTATATTAATTAGAATTAATATATTAGGAGTAATCACAACTGTATTATAAATTAAAAAAGATATGAATTTTGAAAAGTATGAGGAAATTCTTGAACAGTATATTTCCGAAATGAGTGAATTAAATCTAGTTTTTGTGAGATAAGTAAGGTAAGAGATAAACATTGAAGAGTGGATTTTGTGAATCATATCATCTTTTATATTAAGAGTGATTCAATCCTTTTTGTTTTAGAGTATTTATTTAACCTACTTATTAATATAAAGAATGTTAGTTGCGCATGGATGTAGGATTATTTCCATAATCCGAACCATATTAAATCTGTCATGTGTACTTGGTTTTATTTATTATTTGTTTTATTTGTTTATCGTCAAGAATAGTGTTAGTTGATACATTAGTTTTTGCCTCAATCGAACAATGGATTTACCCCCAACAAGTAGTATGGTGAGAGTGGAGAAACAATATAAGAAGTAGATTTATCACAGATATAAAAGTTGAAGAAGTTGATCTCACTTGGAAACCGAAAAGGCATGAAAGATGAGTCCAAGAAGCTTAGCCTAGAAATAATTGTTGGATCTAATGATTTCAACCTCTATGGAATTAATGTTGAAGCTTACCTAGTACATAAGGGATTGGCCACTATTACTAATAATAAATATACACAGGTTGATGTTGTGGTACTATCTAAAGCTCACAATACCCTTACATCGATCATGGGAGATGAAGTGCTACAAGATGTATCTAAAAAGCCTACATAAATTGGGATATGTAATCAATTAGAGGAGATTTACATGAAGAAATCATTGGAAAATATATTATATATGAATAAACAGATTTAAACGTTATCTATAGATAGTAGTATAGAGATCCAAAGGTACCTAGATGATTACAACTGAATCATACTCTACTTGAATTCAGTTCGTGTAAAACTGGAGGATGAGGACCAAAAAATCATCCTTCTAAGGTTTCCTTTGGAAGAGTATGAATACTTGGTGGACACCATACTTTACATGTATGATGGCCGAAGTAAAAAACGTCTTAAAATTTAATGATCTTCAAAAGAGTAGTGCTTTAAAAGGTAACTCTGAAGGGAAAGAAATGAGTGTGATTGGTCGATTAAGGAAGAGTGATTCAAATGAGAGGAGAGGAAAATCTCAAATAAAGTTAAAACAGGTTGGTATAGTTTCAAATAATCGGTTGTACATTCAAGAAGATATGACATATCAGTTGAAAATGTCCAAAGAAGAGAAAATGAAACAACTATAAGAAGAACAGAGCCGGATATGTTGTAATGGCATCTGATGATTGTAATTACGTTAATGGTTTAATGATTTCTTAAAATTCTAGATATAACAATAAATGGGTGCTGGATTTGGGTGCATCGTTTCACACGACTTCCAATAAGCATTAATTGAAAGAGTAATTAGCAATGGAATATATGTTCACGAAGTTAAACGTAACCTTCTTTCTATTGGGATGTTAGATAATGAAAAATTTCCTATAGGGGTAGAGATGGTAGACTTAGGGTCTTACGAGGATCCTTTTTTATATGAAAACCAATAGGATTAATGTATGTTAAATCTTTAGAGCTCTGTACTCGTAAGGGGTGTGTCTACTGTGGTAAATGATTCTACCAGGTTGTGGCATCATTACCAGAGGAATTTAGATGAGAATGGACTCAATGAACTAAGTAAATATGAGTTGTTAGATGGTAAAACAGTTTAAATTATGAGATTTTATGAAAGATGTGCATAAAATAAGAGCAAGATGGTAAAGTTTCCACCCAACAACCATGTATCCAATGAAGTACTTGATTATGTTAATTCAGACCTTTGGGGTCCAACACGGAAACTTCCATAGGTGGTGCAAGTTACTTTATGTCATTGATTGATGACTATTTCTAGAAAGTACGTGTTCTACTTTTAAACACCAAGGATGAAGCATTTGCTGTCTTTGTGAACTAGAATATTTTGGTAGAGAATCAAACTGGGAGTTCAGATTGATATTGTCTTGGATTATGTTAACAAGGATTTCATTAACTATTTCGCAAAGTTTGTAATTGCTAGACACTGAAACATAAGTGGGAGTCCCCAACAGAACGGGTTGCTGAGAAAATAAATCAAACCATGTTGGAACGAGGTAAATATTTCCTTTATGTAACTAGTATGGGTTGAAGATTCTGGGCGGAAGTCGTGACAATGGATGCATATATCATTAACAGGAGTCTATCTACGAAGCTTAAGTTTCTCTCTCCTCAAGAAGCCTGGATGGAAAGAAGCCTAAGTTGGAACATTCAAGAGTGTTCAAATGTGTTGGTTATGCACATGTGAAACAATATAAGCTTAGGCCAAGAGCACTAAAATATATGTTACTCGGTTATCCCGAATGAGTAAAAGGGTATAGGTTATGCTACCTTGAACCCGAACGCCAGAAGGTTTTGTTAAGTATGGACGTGATTTTTAATGAAAAGGACATGTCATTAAAGAAGGCAGTAATGACTCAACCTAGTATTTCCGGTAATAGATGTGAAGTTGATGATTGGTCATATCTACAAAGTGAATATGAAGACGCTTATGCCAAAAAATATTTTGGGCTTGGTTTCACTTCAGATCGTACGAAGGAATTTCAATCACTGTATGAGTATAAAGCTAGGCGAGGGTCTGGTATTTTAGGTACTTCAAATGATCAGATAAAATAAAATTATCTTGATAGTTATGAGCTAGTGATGGATAGAATATGAAAACCAATAAAATAGCTGTAGAGGTATGATCTTACCAACGCAATTGGTTGTGCTTTATATATTTAAATAAAGATAGATATTCTTAAACCTGAAACGTATCACGATGCTATCAAAAGATGTGATAAAGAAAAATGGCTCACTTCCACGAAAGAACAATTGAGGTCTCTCAATAAGATGAACATCTAGATCCTTATGAAGCAGTTGAAGGGTCAGAATCTGGTTGGAAGTAAATGGATATTCAAGAGAAAGTCATGTATTCCTGGTATTGAGTGACCTGGATACAAGGCTAGGATCGAGGCAACGAGGATACTTGGTATTGAGATAAAAGAAAAGAAAAGGTCGAAGGCACATTTATTCGTATATCAACAAATATATATATATATATATATAGAGAGAGAGAGAGAGAGAGAGAGAGAGAGAGAAATTTCTAAGGAATTTCTCGATGTTCGAAGCAAAAGCAATTGGAATTATCATATGAGATATTAAGATTCTGGTATGGGATAGACTACGAGGATACTTGGTATTAAGATAAAAAAAAGTCGAAGGAATATTTATTCGCATCTCAAAAAAATATATAAATTCCTAAGGAACTTCTCGATGTCCGAAGCAAAAGCGATTGTAAATATCATTGGTTACCAATTTAAACTCAATGCCACTTAAGCACCAAAGCATAACATAAAAATAAGTATATGTTGGGGATACTTTATGCCAATGTCATTGGTATCATTATTCATGCTATGATTTACATACGACCTGACATTGCCAACGTCATAAGTGTTTTGAGTAGATACATTTCAAATCCGGGAAAACCGCACTGGTATGCACTCAATTGGCTCATGTGACACTGAAGGGTTCGACTGTTGTAAGATTATGTTAAAGTTAGAAATATATGGGTGACATATTGTTGAAATTGTATGCGGAATCCGATTATACAGACTTTTTTTACCCTAGGAATTCTACTTTGACTTATATGTTTATTGCGCTTGAATGTGTGGTTAGTTGGAAGTTTTATACACACAAGATCGTTGCGCTATCGCCTATAATAGTTAAGTATATAGATATTACGGAAGCCATGAAGAAAATTATTTGGTTAAAGGGATTGTTGAGTGAACTCATTGGTGTGGAGCAAGATGTGATTCTATTATTTGATTACACCAGTGACCTTCATTTGATGAAAAAATAGAATTTAAATGAGTGAACTAAAAATGAATACATTAAGTTGCTCTTCATCTGAGACGTGGTGGAGAAGGAAAAAATAAAGATTGCTAGCGAAGAAAATCATCCGGATGCTCTGTCCAAAGTATTGTCGATTTCAAATGTCATGTACTGCATGTAACTGTTGTAAGTCTGGGATGCGGGTGAGCTAGTGTCTAATGTGTATGAGAGTGGGTGCAACAGATTTTGGAGTTATTATAAGTCGAAGTAGAGAATTATTAAGTGTAGGCTAGAAGAAAGTGGAAGTAGAATCTTTTATTTAAGTCGATCTTTTATAAATGATTGAGAGATAAACACTAAGGATAGAGTTTATGAATCGCGTAATTTTTTATTATAAAGAGGTGACTCAGACTTTTGTATTTGAGAGTCTTTATATAATATACTTATTAATAAAAAAAGTATTCGTTTCTAATGGATGTATAATTATTTTCAGAATCCAAACTACATTAGATATGTTTTGAGTGGTTGGTTTTTTTTTTACCTGTTTTGGAGATGATAAATTATTTTCTTCAAAAGTTGGCTAATCTATACATCAGTATTTGTCTCAATTAAAGATTGTCCAAAAATTCTTTTATCTATTTATTTTAATTTTTTTTAACTATCAAATTAGCACAAAAAAAATCATACATATTATTTTTTGCATAATATTTAAACCGTGAATTTTCATTTACAAAGAAAATTTAAAAAATATACGGGTTATATGATATTACATAAAATCAAAATTTAAATCATATGATACCATTAAAAAGGGCCCTACCATTATTTGGATAATGCATAATTTTGAAAAAACAACAACAAAGGTCATGACCAAAAACATCGTGAAGCTTTATCTACTTTGGACACTTATCTTTCTACTTTGGATAACTGAAGAACAGAAACTGGCAGGAGGACTAAAAGACAATTCACGTGACATCTTTGCAAAATGCGACCATCCTACGCCGTTTGGAAGACAATTGTGCGGTTGCATGCCATTCTAGAGTAAGTACAAAGTTTCACAATTTTCAGGGCAATATGGATAACAATAACATCAATTCGGTAAAAAAGACAAGCATTAATTTCGATCTCGTTTTTATCCGAGAAAATATTCACGGGAATATTCGTTCTATTTACAAGAGTGAGTTTTTGAAACTAAAAATTAATTATCATATAATTTATCTTTATAAGTGAAAACTTGTAAGTTCGTAAACTGAATTTTTTGTTCTAACAATTTACATTACTATTATTTTTATAGATTGTTATGGTAATTTATATTTATATTTTCTATAGGCGTTAGATTGATAATATAAAAATATTTTAAATGGTACTGTTATAAATATCTACACATGTTTATCAAAGACATGTTAATAGCCTAACAAATCAGATACAGGGAAAAATATCTACACATGTTTATCAAAGCCCTGCTCCATTCATTGTCTTTGACGAAGATGATTTAAGATACATTGATGGGCCACATGAAGATGTTGTGGTAATATGGGCATATATTGGAGGAAATAATGTACGACGGATTTTAATAAATACTGGCAGTTTGGAAAATATATTGTTTCTATTAGCCTACAAGCAAATGACAAATCTCTCAGTTTTCCAACGTTTAAATAAGTCCATAGTAGGGTTTACTGGAAGTACGTCTGAGTTAATTGGTGAATTTGAAGAAGAAGTTTTATTGGGCAAAGGGCCATTCAAGAAGTTGGTAAGAGTTTTGTTTGTGGTAGTTGATTGTATGACATCTTACAATACTATATTTGGTAGGTCTTGGATATCCAGTATGCATGTGGTAGCTTGCACGGTTCACTACTGTTTGAAATATATTGTGGGAGGATAAGTGGGCGTCGTCTAAAGTAGTCAAAGGGTAGCGCGTGAATGCTATGTATCTGCTCTTGCTTCGAAATCACTGGAAGCAATAAAGGTTAACAAAGAATAACAATCGGTGGAGCGTTCTGCCAACCAAAACAAGATAGATTATCCAAAGGAGGCTCCTCGTGCAATAATTTTAGTTGAAGAGGTAGAAATTGACTACTTGGCAGAAAGTAAACATGATAGGGTCGGATTTAAACTACCATTAAAGCTAAAATAATTTATTTTTTTATCTAATAATTTACACGTATTTGCATAGTGCAATGAGGATGTGACTGGAGTGCCAACTATTGTGATTATTCACAAACTATTTATTTGGTACGATGTTTGGCCAGTGGTACAAATAAGAAGATCATCTTTAAAATAAAAATCTAAAACGATTGTCCAAGAAGTAGATCGGTTGACCAAGATGGGCATATCAAAGAATCCCAATAACCCCTTTGGACAACTAATCCTGTTTTGGTCAATAAAAAGAATGGAAAATGGCGTATGTGCATTAGCTTTACATACCTCAATACAGCTTGGCCTAAAGATCCTTTCCTAGTTCCCGAATTAGATCATCTTGTAGAATCTACACCAGGAAATAAATTTTTTTCTTTCAAAGATGACTTCTCTAGGTATAATCAAATACAAATGCATCTTGATAATCAATACCATACTACTTTTATTATCGATAGGGGTCTTCATTATTATAAAGTAATGTTGTTTGGGTTAAAAATGATGGAGAGCCACTTATAAACGACTAATGAATAAAGCCTTTGTTAATCATCAGAAGAAATATAGAAGTCTACATCGATGATATGATGGTCAACAGTCCTAAAGAAATGGATCATATCTCTGATTTCCAGGAAACTTTCTCCAACCTAGAGACCATCAATTTAAAATTAAATCCGGAGAAATGCACTTTTGGTGTCCGATCAGGTAAATTTATGTGTTGTATAATATGTGAGAAAGAGATTCAGGTTGATCCGGTGCATTGTTAACTATAGATCCACCCCGGTATACTAAATAAGTCTTGAAGTTAACTGGAAGGTTAACAGTTTTAAACCGGTTTATTTCGAGGTCATCAGACAAATATACTCAATTTTTCCAAGTCTTGAGAAATACAAAAGACTTCAATTGGTCTCCTAACTATGATCAAGCTTTCTCTGAAATTAAGAGTCACTTGTCTTCACCCAAGACATTTTTCAAACCTGTTGATGAAGAAAGACTCTATATGTATTTGGTCGTATCAGAGTATGATGTAAGTGTTGTGTTAGCACGAGAAGTGGATAATTTCCCTCGTCCAGTTTACTATATAAGCAAGAGTTTATTAAAAGCTGAGAAAAAGGTATTTAAAATTAGAAAAGCTGGCTTTGGAGTTGGTGATAGTTGCTAGAAAGATGAGGCCTTACTTTCAAGCACATTCAATCATAGTTCAAACTTTTTTTTTCCTGAAGAATGTGCTGCAAAAGGCTAACATATCAGGAAAAGAATAACTAAGTGACCAGTTAAGCTTGGAGATTATGACATTGAGTTTGCGCCTCGAACAGTAGTCAAAACTCAAGATTTGGCTGATTTCTTAGTATAATTCCACTCTAAACAGCCTCGTGAAGAAACATAAGTCCGTAAGTTTAAAAAAAAAGAATGGGTAGTCAGAAAGAACGATAGTCCTAGTATAATGGGATGCGGAGTTGGAATTTTCCTAACCTCTACTTATGGAGATATCATGCACCAGACCATACTTTTTGGCTTCAGAACATCTAACAATAACTCAGAGTATGAAACAACCATAGCTGGTTTGAGGTTAGCTCATATATATGGGACTAAAAGAGTTAAACTAATAAATGATCCCCAATTTCTTATCAATCAGGCTTAAGGTCAATCTGAAGCCATGAAAGAACACTTGATAAAATATTTACAAGTGTTAAAAGAAGTCACCATTGGCTTTGAATGCGTTAGATATGAACACGTCCCTATATTAGAGAATGTCATGGAAGATTCCTTAGCCACTATCGCATATTCCGAAGCATATCCCTGAATTTCAAAAATGTCCTTATATAGATGCAACTAGAGAAAAATAAAGTTGAAGTTGGATAAAATTTGCACATATCTGATGCACTCTTTAAAGATTGGGGGAATGAAATCCAAGATTTTATAATTAACAGAGTTATATCTCCGAACAAAGATTTGGCTAAGAAAGTGAGATATAAAGCTCGTGGTTTCCTAGTCTTGAGGGGAGTTCTTTATAAAAGGTATTTTAGTAGACCTCTACTGCGCTACCTCGGATTGAATGAGGCCCATAGTGTTCTATCAAAATTACATGATGGAGAAAGATCAGCACATTGTGGTTATAAAGTTTTAACTAGAAGATTCTTGTTGTCATGCTATTATTGGCCTATCATCATGGCAGATGCTAAAGACTTGGTCAAGAGATATGATCATTGTCAAAGATATGGAAATTTCATTCATGTACTAGCAGTTCTCATGGAACCAATACTTGAACCTATACCATTTGATAGATGGGGACTTGATTTGGTTGGGCCACTCCCAAATGATTCAAGGGGTTATTGTACCATAGTTGTGGCAATAGATTACTTCTCCATAATAAAGGAGTCATTAAATTTATTCTCTCCAACATATGTTGCCGATTTGGAATTCCTAAACGTATCACCACAGATAATGGACCTCAGTTTGATAATAAGGACATGGATAAGTTTTGTGCATCTAAAGGAATTCAACATTGTTTTCTTCTCCGTTTCATCCACAGGCCACTGGACAAGTTGAAGTGGCAAATCAGACAATTCTCTCAGGTTTAATTTTTTTTAAGAATGAGCTGCTGGAAAATAGTCGAGTTACTTGCAAGAAGTACTATGAGTATACCAGACCACTCCACATACAACCACACAAGAGTTTCCCTTTGCTTTAGTTTATGGAATGGATGCAATCACACCTATAGAGGCTAATCTTCCTTTCTTGAGGGTTCAAAATTATTCTAGAAACCGAGAATGAGATAGCTATAAGTGCTCATTTGGATTTAGTTAAAGAAAAGAGAGTGATGGCACATTTAGGAACTGCACATTATTATTAAGTTTTGATGAGGAGAATACTTGCCTCTAAGATAAAAAAAAAATTTCCAAGTTGGAGATAAATTGTTGAGAAAAGTATTCATGCACACTAAGGAAAACGATTCCGAAAGTTAGCTCCGAATTGCGAAGGACAATACCTCGTATATGAAAGAGTTCAGCAAGGAAAATACAAACTCCTAGATAAATAAGACAACTTGTTGAAGCATCCATGTAACGTTGAGCATCATAGGTTATACTTAGAGTGAACTTATCTAGTAAATATTTACTTTATCTTACTATAATGTAAATATTTGTGGGCATAATATTTCCTACCCTGGTGGTGCGGGGAGTTTTTAGTAAGGTGTTCGTATTTCAGTCAATATACTATCTTTTACCTTTTTACAAATTGTTGTTTTTAGTGAATCAAGTGTATTAAAGACTTATTAAACACATGATGAATTAAAGGCTTATTAATTTTGTATTAAAGAGTTATTAAACAGATGATGAATTAAAGGCTTATTAAACGCTTTTCGCCTTCAAATGAGCGAACTATGTGTGGATCGGATAAATTAAAGGCTTATTAAATTATCTTTTCCTGCAAATGAGTGATCTATGTGTGAATCAATTAAATTAAAGGCTTATTAAACATTTTTTGCCTTCAAATAAGTGATCTATGTGTGGATCAGGTAAATTAAAGGCTTATTAAACACTTTTTGCCTTCAAATGAGTGATGTATGTGTTGATGAATCAATTGATGGTTTATTAAACACTTATTATATCCAAATAGGTGACCTAGGTATGGATCGGAGACATGTAACACTGATTAAGTGTTTAATTCCTTTGAAGAAAATACTTTTTAAAAATACCTTGATCAGATTTAATATGCACAAATATGGTTTTATTATGTTCAAAATACTCAAATATTAATGAAAGTATAACAAAAGAGACAAGGGAAAAAATAATAAGTAAGTGAAAGTTGAAATGACATGGAATACGAATAAGATCAAAAAAGACTGCGATCCACGTTACAAAATTCCTCGTAGACCACAATGACTTGTACAAGTAGATTTTTTAGAAAATCCGATAATAAAACAACAAAATGCCTTGCATACTCCAAGGACTTTGATTCAGAATACCAACACAATAAAAATAATTAACCTTATGGCTTGTTCCTTTCGTTTTTCTAATCAGCACTACCTTCATCTTTCTCCTCTTTATCATCATTTGAGCCCTGCTCAACTTCATCATCAGGTCCGGAGTCATCCAAAGTCATGTTGAATTTATCACTTTGTGCCATAGTATGGAAGGGCATTTCGTCATCCGACACAAAACTCCACAGTTTCCTAAGAGACTGCTTGGGAAACGTTTCATGGAATAAAAGGGCGATACCCGATTTGACCAAACCTTCCCTCCGTTCCATGGATTTCAACACCCCCTCAACATATTCATTCTTTGCAGCGGCTATATCTTGGGTATTTATTTATTTTAAAGAGGTGATATCATCATCCTTTTTCTTGAGAAGATCTTGCAATTCCTTCTTCTCATTAGATAGTTGTTCCTTAGAAGTCTTTTCCTTGGAATTCTTTAATTGGTCAGTGTTTCATTATAGGGTTTAAGTTCCAAGGATGTGGTAGATTATAGTTCGGTATTGTTGGTTTTTGATTTTTCTCGATCAATATTAGCTTGTTTCAAATCATTTTTAGTTGTTATTTTTCTTTGCCCAAAGTTTTAACCTTTTTCTGTTCGGCCATGAGGGAATCCTTCAAGCTTTGATTATTAGTTTGAAGGGAAGTGATGTTTTAGTTTGTTCTCTGACTTGTCTTTCCAAGTCAACTATTGGCATGATATAGCCTAAGACTACATAGCCCAACATATTCACTAGATACTTCAAAATATTTACCATCGTGAATCACTACATTGGCTATGTTGGTTGATCAAGGGAAGGTTCATCTTTATCAAATTCACTGAAGTACAAGTTTTCTATATGATCCAGGTTAACATCACCTTCAGTAGTAGGTTGGTCAATAGTACGAAACACTGGAGAAGAAATATTGCCTTCACCTCTTCTTGAGGTGGAAGTTCAGTAGGAAATTTAGTGGGAAGAATAAGAGAAATGACCTCCTATCGAAGTATGATCTCCGAACTGATGACCATTTTCTTCTTTTTTTCTACCCTATTATCACTACCCTCTTGGTGTCTCTTGTATACTTATTTTCTTTTTGATTTTTGAAGAATTTTATGGTTTTTTGGCATCACCTATTGTTACAACAACCTCTAATAATGCATCATTAATCTCTCCTAGAAATCCCAAACTACCCACATCAAGAAGCCCTTGAGAGGAATCTCCACCTTTCTTTTTCTTCTTCTTGATTTTGTCAAGATGACTAAAAGCCTTATTTTTAGCGGGTAAATAAAGCTTACTATCTTTTTCCTTAGTCCGTTTGAAAATATCAGCTGCTTCGGGAAGACTGGGAATCTGTTCCCATGTGAGCTCTCTGGTTGAGCTTGTTCTCCATAGATGGGCCCTTACCATGTTAGCTGCAGTAAAGAATTTGTGGAACCCAATTCCCCAATTCTCTGTAGCCCACTGATTGAGCTTTAAAAAAGTGGTTTCTCCCTCCTCCAAATATTTTGAAAACATCTTTGGAAATACTAAATATAAATCTGATGTGGAATTTTAATATTATCATCCGATGTGAAGTTCAATATTAATATCCGATGTCAAATTTGTTATTAATTGCAGAGTATAAACCTGAACGTTTCCAGTATCTAGTTAAGGTACTTGGATGATCTTCTTTCCATTTTCTCGGGAACCACTGATGAAGAGGAATAGAGTCCTCCAAAGCTTATCATCCTCCAAAAAATTATTAACCACCTTTTAATCATTTTCCATGTTGAAATAATAGAAGGGGATATAATGGTTAAGACACAAGCCGACCACAACAACAAACTTTTCCATGGACATTAGAATCTTGGAAAGTCTTGAAGAAATGATGCTGGTTAATAAGGTATACCAAACATTGGGGCTTAACTGGCTCAGACATAACTTTACTAAGTGAAAGTATATAACTACATCTTGTTCCAAAGGGAATCGAAGACCCCGCTTTAGTACTTTGGTATATACCACTAGTTCTTTAGCCTTTCTCTCAATTGGAGTCTCATCAGGGATGGGAATTCTCACCTTGATGGACTTCGTAAATCATAATTTCTTTCTTATTCTGTCAAACTCAACAGTGTGGGTATGCACATAAGAGATTTTTTGAAATGCTAACAAGTACTTAACACTGACCTTGGAAACGTTAGGCCACACTCGGCCAACCAGCCACTCTGGAAGCAGTTCAGCATCATGTTGTGCTACTCTTTTTTTATTTTCCAAAACTGTACTCTTGTCACCAGTATGTCCGGAAGTATCCAATGGGGTATCTTTCCCACTATCTTACATCGTCTCCTCCATTATTTGTGGCAGTTGATCAGCCGACTTGAGTCTAATATCTTCTTTCTCAGAATGAGAAGTTTTGGAGGGAGGAATCGATGGGCTTAGATCCAAAGTAGGAAGTACTAGAGACTCTACCCTTGTAGAAACTTCATTGATTTTTTATATCTCCGACCCCATAGAAATGAAAGGAGATGGGGCTTTACGAATGGTAACAGCTCTGTTTTGGTAAAATGTGGTTCGTTTATCTGAACCAGTAGTTCTGATTGTTTAAGATTTGTTAAATACAGAGCATGAGAAGTTTTCTTGAATAATATTGATGATCCGTGAGAAGATGAACTCATGTCCGGCTCTGATGCCTTTTTTATAATCAATGCACCGGGAGAGGCACGTAGTCCGGCAACTATTCTGACTTCTTTTTTCTCACTGTGTAACTCAGAAAATTTGAGCCAGCCTCCTTTAACTAAGGCGGTTCTTGTTGTGAACATGAAAATCTTGAGAAATATTGGAAGAATTGAACACTTGTTAAATTTCTAAGATTCTCTCTTTAGATTTGAATTTTGAATTTTTTTATTACTCTAAAAATAGAAAAGTAAAAAAATCATACTTATATAGCAAAAAAGTCTACTTGAGTACTTTATCTAGAGGAGGTGAATCATCTAAGTAATTATTAAAGTCTATTAACTATAGCCTCATTAATTTTGGAAATTTAGCTGCAAGTACGTAAGAGAAAACGACTAGTAGGTTCAACTAGAAACTGACACATGTCACAGAGGACTACTAATAAAGTCGCGACTTTGAATTGATCGATAGACCCTTCAAATTCATTTCGAAGGTAGATCATACGTTATTCATCATGGTTAGCTCTTCCAAAGTTTTTTTGAAAGAGCTAAGGGGGCTATATGATCGGTCAGATATCGCTGGAAGCATATCACCAGTGATTATGATATTATCCAAAGGACATTTCGAACATATCGAATACAAACGTTATGGATGAACAGTAACTTGAGTGGAATAATGAATTAGCTATGATCATATCACCTTATTTATTGGGTTTGCGGGCTCGAATGATTGACCCGACTATAAAATCCGACCTGCACAACCTATGGGTTAGAGATTACCAGTATATATCCCAACCAACATCATTAATATGGGTTGGACTTTGAAAGATATTAAATACAGGGAAACACCTCTTTCTCTCACGTTCTCTTGCAAAAAATACTTAATATTAACTAGAAAAGGTTTAAGACTTGATTTTACCTTTGAACTAAATTTTACCATCACCAACCATGACGAGTGTACATGTCATCGCGGTGAAGTTGTCGAAAATAAAATGAGTGTCATGTTTTTCAACACTATAAGCTTACTCTCGTTTGTTCGAATCATGTTACTTTTATTACCTCCAAACTTTAGGTATATAAATTCTGGTACAATTGTGGTGTTAAGTAACCAAGCAGTTTAGTCTCATTATTTTATTATATTTAATATGTGATTTTTCTTAATAATACATGCATATTATTTTATGTTTACGTATGATGTTTAATAATACATGCATATTATTTTGCTCATTATTAACTCATTAAGTAAGTATGCAATACTATTAATATATAGTCTTTGTGAGGTGGGAATGATGATCTTTAACCATTTAGCAATTTGACTATTTTATATACACGTTGATAATTGGTATGCCTAAATACTGCTTTGTTTTATATAAGATTGTGAATCTTGATAAGGGATAACTTTGTCAAAGAATTCCAGTGAAATCAAGGACTAATAGTTCAGGAAATAAAGAATGTTCAACTGTATTATTTTTCTCTCTAGTCAAAATGCTATTCAGTTTAGAAATAAAAATGCATTCTCTTATTTATACTACAATTACCCATATATTTATAGATTAATGACACGTGTCTTTATGTCTATGTGGAATTTATATGTTACATAAAGTGTTACAAGTATTACCAAATTATCCTCTAATAGTCTATGATATTTAATTAATATTAAATAGTTAACTAGAATCTTCTTAAAAACTCTTATTGCCACGTAGACTCTTGTTTCTTAATTATTTGTGTTACCTTATTATGTCAAGTTGACTATTTATACTTGGGGTCCTCTTCTGCCTTATAGTGTGTGTATCATTCATGTCGTATTTATTCATTGTTCAACTCAGTTTGGGAATATAATTTATCTTGATCCACCTGGTCATCTTTCTTGATTCGTTATAATTTACCTTATTATAAACTTGTCTCTTCCAATCTAATATGATCTACCACATCCTTCTAGGCCTTCATTCTTAACATGTTTTATAACATGTTTTATAACATGTTTATCGTATTAACGTCTTTCTAGTATGAGTTTTATGAACATGTTCCTCCTAAATAAGTACATATAACCCATGAGGAGAATATTACCCTATCTGAGCTCTTTTATAGTCGTTATAGTATAAATTTTATATTTAAGGACTACTCGACGAGGTAAAGTTCGTTTTAAATAAAAATTAAGTTACTTTATTTATTTTTTTAGTTATCACATACACTTTATAAATTTAAATAAAATTTTATTTAATTTTCCACAATTAGATAAATTTACATATTCTAGTGGTTTAAAACATATGTAACTATTGTTTTGACCTAGTTTTGACTTGACTTCACACATATGGTAGCTTCAGTAGGAAAATTAAATTTTTTTTGATCTATTTGTGAATTTAGTGACTTAGGTTGGATTTAATAGCCAATATCCGTTATAACTGGGGCATACCTGATTATGTTATTATTCACTTACCAACAGACGAAGAGCTCACTCATCAAATGAAAGAAGATAAATTGTGGTATTAAGACTAGTTCAGACCCCTATGCTGGTTGGGCTTATCTTCACTTGACTTCGTCATACGATGATTCAGAGCTAGAATCCCTTATGGCTAGAAAGTGTGACTTAGAGAAAGTTCCCAGATACTTGGTGGGCCTGGGTTGGCGATCTTGTTTGAAATCTAGGGTTCTTTTAGAGCTCGACGACTTGGTTTTCGTAGGCTGAGTATTTTTTTTTGGACGAACGTGTGGTTGCAAGAACGAATGGGTTCGAAATAGAGATATAAAGAGGCTTTCCTTCAAATAAATGTTTTATTTGTTTTGGTCGTAGACTATGTAAGAAATAATTTGGGAAGACTCTTTCCGGGAATTATCAATCACTCCTACTGCTCAAATTCATCGGCCCTATCATTGATAGAAAACCAATAAAAAGAATGAAATATTTCCGATAAACTGAGATGAGGATACGTTTTATCTTTCTAAGAAAGTCAAGTTTCTTAGACTCTTTCTCTCTAGAAATTGTGTGAACATGATTTATGAGGAGATAAGGAGTATTTATAGTGAAGTTCCTTCTCCAATGACTATATATATGGGAAAGTGGAAAGGATTGTGCTTTGGAAATATCAAGAGTCATTTTTCAAATGTTTGAATGACATGCCATGAATAACCAGAGGACACGTGTAAGATTGTGAGATGACTAGTACAGAGCTACCGACCTAGCTAACCAACAACCCGATTAGGCCCATCAATTGCTTCGCCTACGTAGTCCACCCAACACGCTAAGAGTTTTGTTACGTTTTGAAATTTTATGTCAGAATTATTCGAGGAAACCTCGATTCGGAGTCAGCAGTTTCCCGAACCGAGGCAAAACATCGTACCTCTCACTCGACTTTCTCGCAAGGTCTTAGAGGGTTACGAATAATGGTGTAATTTATCCGGTCCTAAGTGGGTTGAGAAAATGAGGGGAATTTTGCCCTTGGTATATAAGTTTGTAATAGATAATGGTAAAGTAAACAGTGTTGAGGGAATATCTTGTAATAATGAATGTATGAGTAGGTTTAGTGCAATAAAGGGGTGGAATATACTAAAGTGGGTCGCCTATGTGGGTTTGTGCCCACCACTTTTACTATATAAAGCAAAATTTACTTTTTGGGAAAGGGTGAAAAATTAATATATATTACAATTAATTTTTGAAACTTTCTATCTCTATTTACCGTTTTTCTCTCTCTAGACTTAGTTCTATAGTTATCTTGTTGTGGAATCGGGTCTGGATATTTCGGTGGTGATCAATGTCGACCACAATGGAAGTAGATTGTTACTCGAAGATAGTTTTTCCAAAATCACTACTCTAGATTACAAATTTATAAAGAGAGATAAACACATACTTTCAAGAAGAGCAAGTTTTCGTGATAGAGGACGTTGGGGTCGGGTCCTTCCCTAGGGACAATCAATTTAAAGAACAACATTATGACAACCTGTATGCAGATGAGTAGAAAGAGTGATATACTTTTGTAATGACAAGAAGTAAATTATTGGAAGATATTGTAAAGCTAAGTATCAAAAGAGAGACAGTACTAGTTGGGAGAAGACTCAGGTCAGACATCTAAAAATAACGATCTTCGAATGATGTTGAAGTGGAACACCGGTATCGGGCTCGAGATCATGACGATGAAAGGCATCAAAGTCGTTACCAGTTAAAGAAAGAGAGAAACTTTTGGCGACGGTGGTATGATTTAACAAAGTCCAGTGATTTCTTGGTTTTTTTATTCTGATGAGTCTTCTTCCCCGAACCGAGAATAACGAAGCAAGAGAAAGGAAAATAAAAATATTTAAGGAAGGATGAAGACCGACATCACCCATCTCGTCGATATAGAGGTTGTAGAAGAAAATGAACAATGCTGACAAAAGAACCTTCGTTTATATGGATTGGGAAAGAGCGGTGGCTATCGGTAGAAGAGAGAAAATGAATTCTCATGTTTAGTTCCCCTTGGGAAGTTAGAGCCTCATATATATATTGAGCAGTTAGTTCACAAACCCATTAGAGGAAGGATTATATGCGGACATAACTGGAGGTCATCTCCATTGTCTGATGAAAATATTGTTTGGGCATCTGTTGAAGCGATTTGATATTTCCAAATTATAGATGTTCGATGAAAACAATGACTCGAACAATCATTTAAAGTTGTTATGTTGAGCATTTTCAGAAATATTCAAGGAAGGGGCCTCAGAATTATATAACCATTTACCGGAGGGCTGCATCAAGAACTTCAATATATTCATAACCATGTGCATGCATAATTTTGTAGAAAGCAAGAAGTTCTGAGCCAATGAGGATACAATTATTGACTGTCGAAAGAGGGTTGGGGAAAGCCTGAGGGATTATTCTAAGCGATTTGTTGAGACAAAAACCAAGGTCAAAACCTACAAAGAGACCATGTTATTAACTGGATTAAGGCTAAGGGTGTTTCCCGACATTACGAAGGATAATGTCACAAAAAAAAAGGTTTCACATTTGGGGCGCTGTTAGCCGAAGTTGAAAAGTGCATAATAGTGGAGGAAACCCAATCATCAGAGTTGTCTTCTCAACAATAATTGTATTTGCAGTCTTCAGTTGTGATTTATCAACAAACAGCCGCCATAAACGCCACAATTCCAACCAAGATTATCGAAACACCTACCTCATCGTTCAAAAATGGGTAAACAGATGGCCAACATTCAAGAAATGGTCAAATCCACGTCCAACAAATATGTTTGATCCTCTCACTTTGTTGAGTTGAGTGAGTGCATGTGAACTATATTTGACAAGAGAATATATTATATACATTTGGGGAAGTTCTTCCCAATATATATTCCTCGATAAAATCAGAGTAATCGAAACTGTAAGTATCACAATAACATCAGACATTATATTATATAATGTTAAAAAAGAACATACAAGTGTTGATTTGGAAAGAAAAATTAACGACATTCGTTCAGAAACATAATGAACAGACTCTTCTGGGAATAGATGTCATGATAGCGTTGAATCAAGATACTACCATGGTTATTTGAAATCTTATTGATTCGTTCGATATAGCCTTGGAGTATTTGGATTTTAAATGGGATCAGAAGATATTCAATATCACAAAGGAGTGTCAGTGCTCTTTATTATGGTACATCCTCCGACGTAATATGACATAATTTTTTGCAGGTCTTGTTAATTCTGAATGCACGCGGTAGCTTCGACGGTCCACCAGTGAAATATGTAGCGGGGACCTTACGGAGTAGTAAAAAAACAACTAGGGGAAATAATTTAACTTCAAGGCATAGTAAAGCGATTGAGATCAATAAGGATTAACATTTACTGAGGCTAACTTTGAGATCCAATCCGAAGGAGGCTCATGGGTTTTTTATTTCTCACGAAAATTTCGAGAGGTACACCTTTCCTGGAGGACGAGTGTTAAAAATTTGCAATAATTTATCTCTAGATGTGTGAGAGAAATTGATCTTTTTTTTACAAGGTTACATATGTTTTCTTGGTGCATAAGGAATGTTACAAGAGTTCCCAAAGAGATAATATGTCATAGCCTTGCGATCCGACGAAATGTTCGAATAGTTATTAAAAAAGAATCTCTTTCTCTCACGAGAAGTTTTAGACCATCATTGATGAGGTGGATATGTTGTAAAAGGTTTGAAAAATTCACGAGTCTCGGTATCCCTTATAGATGGCTAACCCGGTCTTAGTGAAGAAGAAAAATGGAAAGTAGAGGGTGTTTGTGGATTTTACCAATGTAAATAGGGCGTATCCTAAGGATCCACTCCCAATTTCTCACATCAATCAACTCATGGACTCCACATTGGGAAAATGGAGGATATTTTTTGTCATTCATAGACGCATATGCAGGGTACAATCAAATCATGGTTGACCCCAAAGATCAGGATAGTACTTCGTTTATAACAAGGAGAAGGTTGTATTATTATAAAGTCATGTCGGTTGGGTTAAAGAATATCAAAAGGTTGGCCAACAAAATATTTGAAGGGTAGATCAGGCGTAACGTTGAGTTATATCGATGATATGTTGGTAAAAATTGTTAGAGATGAGGATCAATTTTTAGACCTAAAGGAAAATTTTGACAACTTGAAAAAACAATTTGAAGCTAAATCCAGAGAAGTGCACATCTGGAGTCCAATATGGAAAATTATTGGGTTATATGATAAGGGGAAAAGGAATAGATGCCAATCCAGTACAATTGAATGCTTTAAACACTATGGATCAACCTCAAACTATTAAAGAAGTGTAGATCTTGACCAGAAGATTGACAACTCTGAATAGGTTTATATCCACATCGTTGAACACATGTGCCCCTTTTTTCCAAGTACTTAGACACGCTAACTAATTCAATTGGACCCTAGAATTCACTAAGACTTACCTTAAATTGAAATAATATTTGTCTTCTATATCAGTTTTGACTAAGGCAAGCCCGCGAGAAAACGTATTCGTCTATATCGCGGTATCAGACTACGTGGTGAGCGCGACACACATTTGTTAAGCAAACAACTATCCTAGGCTTGTCTATTATGTTAGTAAAATCCTTCTAGATGCAGAGAAAACGTATTTAAAACTAGAAAATATTGCCATTGAATTAGTAACTGGCCCCCGAAAAATGCGACCCTATTTCCAGGCATATTCGATTCCATAGTGGTTCGAATGTCATTTCTATTGAAGAATGTGTTGCACCGACCTGAATTTTCGGGTCGAAGACCAAGTGGTCTATGGAGTTAGGTGATTTTGATATTGATTTTAATATTGATTTTGAAGCCCAAACCTCGATTAAAGGCCAGGTACTGGAAGACGTTTTGGTTGAATTTTATTCTCACCGACAAGACATGAATATAGATAAAGAGGGGAACCGACATAATAGATTATCTGAACTGATGGGGGGTAAAGCATTACTAGGTGGAGGATATTAGTTTAAATAACCACTCAAATGAGGGTAGTAATGCATCAGGCGATATGCTTCGGTTTCCCAACCTTGAATAACAAAGTAGACTACGAGGCAACATTAACGAGATTATGACTTGCATACTTTTGTAGGGCTAAGCAAGTTTGATTGATAAATGGCTCACAATTGTAGTTGAATCACATTACTGGATATTCTAAGGCCAAAAGTTTGGACGACCTCTTTGGTTCAATCACAACTGTAGTTGAATCACGTTACTCAGTATTTGTATATGTTGGTTCAAGATGAAAAGTTTGGACGACCGCTTTGGTTGGTTCGAGATCCTCTGTGGAATTTCTATTTGGTCCATGATTGGGTGCTCTTTTCTACTTGGGAAGCACAACTCGCGGATCGAGAGCGTGTAATCTCTTAATCAAATCGGCATGTTCGAGAGTAACCGTCAACAACGATTTACTTAAGACATATCTTGAGAAGCGCCATAGAAGCACCGATGAAACTCATTAACCCAGATTTGCTAAGCCCACTTACATAATCGATCAAAGGTTTACTCCATGGCTGTTATATGTTTTTTCTTTAGCAATTTCAATTTCGATTTGGGAACTGTGAATAATAGCGAGTCACGGTTAACTTCTAGCCTCTAAATAATAATAATAATAATAATAAGTACCTTCACACGTCTATTTTAGGGAGAGTTTCTTTGAGTTGTTGTTCTTTTTGGAATGAGCGCAGTCATTCTCTCACGCTCCACTAATGAAAAGGAAATGATGCTTCCAAGATTTATCCGCTTCCAACAGATTATCCACGATCTTATTGTCATTCCCGAAGGTGACGTAAAAAAGGTTGCTTTGGTATTTTGTATATAAAGATGATTACCAAAAATTCTTCCATTGGCTTCAGTATTTGCGATAGTCGAGATTCCATAATACAAGATAGGCTTTGAATAGTACATCGTCCCTCGACTATCACGTTTGGTGGTAAATAGTCCCTTGACTTTCAAATGTCCGTTGACAGTCCCTGGACTATCGCGTTTGGATAAAGTTAGTCCACCAGATCCTCTGATCCATGAGAGGCTGCCACGTGTCACCATAGTCCTCAGATTTTTGTATCACCACTAGTCCCTTGAGTTTAGTTTTCTGTAATTTTCTACATTTTGGGTTTGACCTAAACTCAAGGGACTAGTGGTGATACAAAAATCTGGGGACTATGGTGACAGGTGGCAGCCTCTCATGGATTAGAGGATCTGCTGGACTAACTTTATCCAAACGCGATAGTCCAGGGACTGTCAACGGACATTTGAAAGTCAAGGGACTATCTGCCACCAAACGCGATAGTCGAGGGACGATTTACTGTTCAATGCCTACAAGATATATGCATTGAACATTCAATCGTCCCTCGACTATCGTGTTTGGTAGCAGATATTTCCTTGAATTTCAAATGTCCGTTGACAGTCCCTCGACTATCACGTTTGGATAAAGTTAGTACACCAGATCCTCTGATCCATGAGAGGTTGTCACCTGTCAACATAGTCCCCATATTTTTGTATCACCACTAGTCCCTTGAGTTTAGGTCAAACCCAAAATGTAGAATATTACGGATAACTCGAGTTATAATTAGAACTTTTAATATCCGACATGTACAATCTCAATTGTGTGGCATGTTGATATTTATATATTGTATTTTTGGCTTATAACTTTATTCTCTTTAGAAAAATATTTGACTTATACCATTGGATAATGCGTCATCTTATAAATTTACCAAGGTTTAACTAACATCACTATTATATATTTTGAGTCTTTCATATTTTCTTTATCTTTAATATTTTCAATATTCGTTTGAATGTATGTTTGTTATAGTTTTTCTTAAATGATATTTATTGTTTGCAAAACACAAATATTTGGAAAATATTACTCTGTCACAAATATTTGAATGACTTGTGTATTCAATTTGTGTGCATTTGAATGGCTTGTGTATTATATTTTGTTGCCTTTAAATTGATTACCTTTGACTTGTGTATTAGATTTTTTTCCCTTCGAATGGATTACCTTCAAAAAGGCTTATGTATTAGATATGTTTACCTTCAAATTGATTACTTTCGAATGGCTTATGTATTAGTTTTGTGTACCTTTAAATGGATTAATTTATAACGTCTTGCGGAGTAGTTTGGTGTGCCTTCGAATGACTTATGTATTGAATTTGTGTACCTTTGAATGGTTAAATGATTATTTTCAAATTAATAAGATCAAGGAAATGAAATAAAAAGTTATAATGAAATAAGATTGAATCCAAACTGAAAATTACAAAAATACCTTGGTTGTACCAAAGACTTTTATAGTAGCTTATGATCACTATTACAAATTTCTAAGAACTTGCACAAAAATATCCGAATAAAAAAATAAAATTCTCTGTATACAACAAGAACTTCCACGCTACAACAAGATATAAATCTATTTGCCTTTGGGCTCGTTCCCATCGGCATTTTCTTCTTCTTCTTCTTCTTCTTCTTCCGAACTCTCATTTTTGGAGTATCCTTTATCACTCTCACCAGAACCATCACTGGGTGAATCCCCATAAATACCCCCCGATTAGTTATGGGTATATCATTAGGCCACAAATTCTCTGGACCCATTCCATATAAAGACCCGAAGACTAGTGTAGGGAATCTCTTATGGAATTCCAATACAATATTTGATTTAATTAAGGAATCCCACTTGTTTAAGAAATCTAGAATCGCATCGGCATATGCATCTATAACATCAACCGTCTCTTATGTGGACTTCTCCTTAAGAGAAACCACTTCACCTTCTTAATTTTTGATAAGATCATTTTGATCATTTCTCTCATCTAATAAGCGTTTGATGGTTCCCTTGTCAATAGTTTGTTGATTCTTCAATGAAGTGATTTCCCTAGAGCTAGATGAGTGTAGTTCTTCATAAACAGTCGTTGCCTTGCCCCGTTCGTTTTTTTTAATTTGACCTCTTTGGATAAACGGTCAACCTTAGATTTTTCATCTTCAATTGAAGCATCTGATTCTTGTTATCCTCTTAAGGAGAAGCAATGTTTTCTATATGGGACCTCACATCTCTTTCCAACTCGTCAATGAGCCTCACATAACTCAACATCGAATACCCTAGTAGGTCATTCTCCTTTGATAATTCCAAGAACACACCATCAGCTACCATATTGGTAGCATTGCTTATGAACTTCATGGAAGTCTTTCGAAAATGAATCAAAGTAAAAACATCAAATATCCCCCATTGTGTAGTCATCTCTAAAGGCATGTCTCTCAAATATGGGGAGGAATGGAGAAGGAGGGTCAGATACATAAATTGGAGGAGGATCGACAACAAGAATTTTACGAGGAAAAATATTTGTACGCAGCAAAGTATTAGAACGACTTGAGGTTTTCTTTCTATTCTTATCTCTTTTGTCACTACCTTGTTTGCTTCTCTTGTGTGTTTTCTTTTTCTTTGACGCGTGAAGCTTCGTGGACACCGATGCATCCTTTATTAATGGCAGCAAAGGCAGTTAGCAAGGCTTCATTAATTTCATATGGCTGCTGTTCGGTTCCAGCTTCAACAACACTATTTGATAAGCCTTCATTGGTTTTCTTATCTTTTGTTTTCCGATAACTGGGGCTATGTTTTTTGGTTGGAAGATATAGTTTGCTATCAATAGCTTTAAATCTCTTTAGAATGGTAGAGGGACGGGGAGGAGTGGACGATTTCTCCCATGTCACCTCACGCTTGGGGTTGTCTTCTGAAGATGAGTTCGCGCGAATTTGGCAGAAGTGAAGCATTAGTGGAAGCCATTAGATCACTTTTCCTCTGCACATAGATTTAGCTTCTTGAAAGTGATCTTTGCATCTTCTACGTGGTGTATATAAGGCTTCAAAATGGTTTCTTAAGGAAATAAGTTAGAGATAAGTAATAAAATATATAAAGGGAAGAATACGAGTTCGAAAAGGTTCGAAGGGATCTACTTGTATTCTTCGAGAATCTGGTAAGCCGACTCAGATTAACTTAGGAGGATATTTTCTTACCATTATCCCATCAACCACTGATGAAGATAAATTGCATCTTCTATAATTTATCTGCCTCCAACATATCATATACCACATAATATTCATTCTCAATGTTGAAGTAGTAAAAGGGAATTTGGAAGGTGCGAGACAAACCCGCAATAGCATCAACTTGTTCCATTGGCATTGGGATTTAGGATAGCTTAGGTCCTATGATGCATGCCATTAACATGAACCAGGTGTTCAGGCTAGCCTGACTCGGACATAATCCTACTAAACTAAAATAGTTTATGATCTTAGGGTCCAAAGGAACTCAATTGAGAACATCCGTATAAACCACTAGCTCCCTATTATCATAGCTCATCGGAGTCTCTCCAGGTTTAGAAAAACTAACTTTAACCACTTTGGGGAAACCCTATTTAGAACGCATAACCTCTAGTTCTTTTTATGAAAATACATATATGAAATTTTGTCTAGAGCCAAAAGGTATCTAGCAATGAACTTTGAAAAATTGGGCCCGACGCGTCTGGCCATGGACGAAGGAAACCGATTTTATTTCCAGGGCTTTTCCATATCTATTTCCCTCTTTGCTACCTGTTTTCTTTAATATATTTTTTTACTAGCTTCGAAGTCTCCTTGGTTTTACCAGATATCTCAAGGGGGGATCCTCATTAATATCTTTCATGTTTTCTTCCATGACCTACGGACGAGATCCTGAAGGTTCAATATGTTGAGAGTCGATGTTTTCCTCTTTATTTGATTGTTGACGTGTACATGGCTTTATTCCCTATTCGGATGTTGTGGGAAAGGTTGTTGGAAGTTGTTTGTAGCAGTGCTAACCCTGTCTCCCCATATGGTTTAGCTTTGCCATTTGATTATATAGTTAGTCTACAAAGAGTGTTTCCTTCAGAATCCAAACCCATAACTTTAAAGGTTGAAGGAATACGATGACTAGTGGCTCCTGAGATCAAGATGTCTTTGGTGAATGACAATGAGAAGTGAAAGGGTGGGAAGTTAAAGAAGGCTCAGAAGTAATATTACCTATGTTATAGGGATAGACGCCTCTATAGTCAGTTGACTGAGTTATTACAATTGTGCTCGTGGAGACAGGTAACCCAACACCAACCCTTTCATTTTTATTCTCTTCGTCTTGTTTAGTTAAGTTCAACCAACCATTTTTAAATAATGCATTTATGGCTGTGAACACACAAAGATTGGAATTTTACTGGAGAAACGATTCGTGGTGGTTGAAGTGGTGGAGGAGACAATAATATCACCAGTGGCTACCTAGATATCAATAGTGAAGAATAGTTTCTCTCTCTAAGATATAGATTTTCTTTCTTTAAAAATCTCTAAAATGAGAAAATGAGAGAAAAACTTATAAAATAAGCTGTAAAAGACTCTTGAGTACCCTATTAGGGAAGTGGAAACGTTACCAACAATTATAATATTTAAAGAAGTGGAAACATTTTCAATTGATTGGCTCAGTTCACTTGTTGCTCCAATCAAGTAATGAAACGTGTCATGAAGTACAATTGGTTAAAAAACACAAATTTTGGGCAATAGCTATCTACGAATAATTCCATTGGATGGTGTAATGATGTGTTCATCACCCATACTCAATTAATAAGTCGTGGAAAATCATATTTGGATAAATAAATAAGTTCGAATCAAGTGAGATTTGAATGTGTCAGGTAGCCCTCCCAAAATACCTTTGAGAGGACTAAGGGGCTAGTTGATAGGGTTGGATATCTTCGAGGGTATTTTCTTTGGGAGGGTCGGATATTTTCGGGGGTCAATCCTGACGGAAAGAAAATTGATGACGACTAGTATCGAAACACAGTCGCCGACTGTAGAAATCAAGAAGAAAGAAGCAAAACATTAGATATATACCATAATCCTAGGTTAGAGTATAAAAGGGACTCAAAGACTCAGACACTTAAAGAAAAATCGTAATTTTTATTTATCAAAGTCTAAAAACAAAAGTAGGGTTTGAGACTCCTTAAATAAGAACCGTCTAAATCCCTATTATAAAATATGGAAACAAAAGTAAACGCAATAAAATAATATCCTATTAAATCTGGATGTAATCAGATTTAATTTGTTATCTTAAACCGAACCTTAAAGGATAAAAAATAAAATAAAATAAAACTAAAATATTCACCTAAATCATCCTTCTCCGGATTTTACGGACTCGACAACAATTCTATTGAAAGTCGGATTCTCTCTCGCCAAAACTGATGCAATTCCTACATATAACTTTGTGAAGACATTGGATGTTGTTAATTCAATGGTCAAACAATTCACAACATCACCATAGAACATTGGATCATGAACCTCGATATTCAGATAAACTAGCTTTTTGAAAAGAAGTAATCCTCTACGTGTTAAAGCTACGTAACCACTATGCCAAGAACTATCTCTCTTGCTTGGTGAGAATTCCTCTTCCAACAGGGAATGTGTTAACTGTGAAGTTACCTGACCCATACCTTTCGCAGCAGACCAACACACAACAGTTTTCGTGTACCTCAATCCAGAAAGTAACATCTCAATTATCTCGTTGATGATCTCCAGAACATCTATATCATCATTCTCTGTATTAAAATTAATCTTTGACATAGACATTGCACGCTGCTCACAATCTCTTCTAGTGAAGCTAAAGATGATGATCGGGCTAAATTGTCGTTCCATCATCATCCTAAAGATTTGGTAAATGCTCGAACAACCAGTCTCAGCAGCGGTACAGTGTCCAGACACTAAAGGTAGCTCAGTTCCTAGAAGTTAATATATATCCACATCTGATATCTTCTCTTTAAATCTATTCCACAAGCGTAGGTGATGAAATTTTATAACATATTGCCTCGCCCCTATTATGCTCGTGCATGCAGCGACAAGCTCCGTTGTCTGATAATGAAATGCTTCAGTTATGTCGATAAGTCCAGTTAGAGTAGAGAGGATTATAGACGCAAAAGTTGCATTAGGATTATATACAAAAGCCTGGCGAAATACCATGCTCAATACTCTCTGAAACAGGATTGTTTCCATTTTTCTGATCAGGTTGAATCCAATAGTATCCAGATAGAAAGTTCTGCCTGAAAAAGTTTTTTTTTCATGTGTACAATGAGAATCAACAAGCTCAGTGATACCTCACTTGGATATAATAAAATCAAGAGCAATAGATTATCGAGTGGCATCGCTACAAACCAAACAATCAAGACAGTAGCTAGAATCGTAGAGACGAATGAACATTTGATAAGTGACGGGTATATTTTAGTCGAAACTTAGAACGGTTAAATAAAAACAAATTAAGTTTGAGCATGCAATCAACAACAAACGAAGGTAAAAATAGGTTGGAAGTGAAGGCGTCCAATCTTGCAAACAAGGCAGATCCGAGAGGAACACCCTTTGGTATTAGTAAACCCAAAACTGAAGGACCGACTGCAGCAAATTGGTCAGTCTTATCCATATCAATTTCACTTCGTTGAGCGACCACAGACTGTACAGGTTTGGTGGTAGATGGAGTATGCAGATCATATATAAGTAGGTATTGATCATCTCATGCCGACCTAAATAAGTGCTCATTCCTCATATTCGAAACAACATCCTCAATAACACCATTGTGAACCTTAAAAACCTGCATAGTATCAAGAACCTTATAGACGGGAGTTCCATTAATGACCAACACACAAACCTGAGCATTATCGGAGCCACTACAGAAATGACAATGCTTGAACTTACTCCAAGACAAAGGAATTGGATTAGATTCGGATATAAAGCTAGTCTCCTGAATAAAAGGCTCTAATATTCCTTTGGCATTACCTGGTTTCGAGCATTTGGGAGCAGTACTATCAACCTTCTTCGTCTGAGGGCTAACAAAGAAGCTTTTCAATTTATCTGGGACAAAGATATGTACTATATCTTCCCTACTGTAATCAAAATTCTGTGCATTAGAAATGTCGCCTAGTTTGAATGCTTCCAGAATCTATGTCGCCTAGTTCGAAAGATTTGTAATGAATTTGCTAGCCTAAGATTTGCCACAGCACCTGAAATCCTTTCTAGTTGACCAGTCGACTTGTTATTTATCTCAGACATTTCATCGAGCAAGTTTTCTGCATCTCCGAATTCATCAAGCGGCAGCTAGAAGAAAGCCCTTTGTTTTGCACTTTATAACAATACATCTTCAGTTTACGGTTCAGCTGGTTTCAGAGACGGTAATAAAAGTGATAAAGGATCTCCAATATTAGAATTTTCGACAAGTTTTTGTGGTAAATACCATGGTAGAAGGTCTTTAGTATCTAAATCCTTAACAAAGATTTCGTTCCCAATATTTTCTTTTTTGCTTTTAAATTGTACTGAATATTTGGAACTATAGGGTCTTTAGCCACCGATTTAATTGTAAATGAAAGATTTCTACCAACCGATGAAAATTTTGGTTTCGAATTTTTTTTGGTGAAAACATCGGTAAAAGTTCTAATTTTTCTGATGTTTTTAATTGTTTTTCATTAATACTCTTCTCTTCAAACTCATCATCATACTTGTCGTAGATCGGTTTGTCAAACATGGGTTCAGACACAGTTTTAGCATCGCAGCTAAGATCGGTAGGTGGTGCATCATGAGTATGAAACTCCTTAACTGGTGTTGGTTTTGGAGATACTACCCTAGATAGCCGTAATATAAACTTGTAACCATCTTTCACAAAACTGTATCGATTCGTTCAACCATCATAAGCAGAATTTCTCTTAAATCGCCATGGACGTCCTAAAACTAGACGGCAAGCGTCCATATTAAATACATCACACCATGTTGTATCTTTGTAATTAACAACAGAAAATTCAATTAGACAGCGTTTAGAAACAATTACCTCAGTGTACTCTATTAGTCCTGACAGTATGTACGGGTATGGAAGAGCTTCAATCTTCAATGTCAATTTCTCAACAACCTCCTCTGAAATCTGATTCGAATAACTATTCGAATCAATTACAAATTTGCAAATTCTTCTTCCAATCGTACAGGTAGATTGGAAGATGTCGGTGTCGTTCTCTAATCTAATCCTCAAATCAAGAGGTACCTGGAACATGATTCATGTATCTGTGTAGCAGGAATTGTTGGTCTGATACTAATATGATAGCGACTAGTATCGAAACACAGCCGTCGGCTGTAGAAATCAAGAAAAAAGAAGCGAAACAATGGATAATACCCTAACCCATGGATAATACCCTAACCCAATGTTAGAGTATAAAAGAGACTTAAAGACTCAAAGAAAAATCTTAATTTTTATTCATCAAAGTTTTAAAAATAAAAGTAGGGTTTGAGACGCCTTAAATAGGAATCGTCTAAATCCGCCTACATCACAAATATTATGTTTTCACCTTTTGACTTAGTTATTTCAGTACAAGTGTATTTAGTACATTTTTATTTATTACCTTGTATTAAATATATAAATAGATGGTGAATGAGCTTTTCAATCTATTGGATTGCCGCATGACCATAATTTGACCCGTTAGGCCCATCAACTCAAAATCAACCTATAAAGGCTTTTGGAGAGAGTATTTAAGAGGGTTTGACTTTATATTTCTAAATATTGAATATATCAGCTTTATTATCTCTTTACTTTACATCTCACATTTAATACACCTCCACCATTTTACCTAAAATACCCTCCAAACCAAATTAATCCTTATAACTCTATTATCTCTACTTTTTATCTCACATTTAATACACCTCCATCATTTTACGTAAAATAACCTCCAAACCAGATTAATATTTGTGAGAGGTGACTTTCCTTGATTGGGAAATAAATACAACAACAAAGCTAATTACTCGCGTCTGTGAATACCACAAACTTCGTAATATACAAAGGGCAGAAAAATAGAAAGATCCAGAAGTATGGTACTTACCATCATCACAATGATCCTATAAAATGAATGCATGTGTAAGTGATGTGATGGCACTACCCAATGAATGCGACCTGGAATTTAAGGTATAACGAATGTTCAGTTGAAGTAGAATCCCATGTTTAATTATAGTAGAAACGTAATATTAATTACAATAGAATAACATGTTTTGTTATAGTAGAAATGCATAGTGAGTAACACTAGAGATCGCATTGTGTTTATTTTGTAGTAAAGTCGCATGTTTATTAGTATTAATATCTTATGTTTAATTACATATCCCCACGCTTCACATTTTATGTCTCTTAATATTCACGTTTCTCACTAAAAATAATGTACTTACATTCACAATTCGCCATTTTGTATAACTACTCTTTCGCCACACATGTTTTACCGATTATACATGGTTATTTCTAGTTTATTTTTTCCCAAAATAGGTTTGATATACCTTTCATTCACTTTATTAGGGAACTAACAACACCGAGTAAATCAGTAGGAGTTTTAGTACATGCAACGGTAAGCATATTTAAACTTTACAAAACCACTAATATTTAAACAAAAATATAATTCTAAAATATTATATTTACACATGTATTTATCAAGAGAGAGTTAAATGTTAAACATATAGTGGATGATGTATATCGCAAAACGAGAACTTATGGTATTACTTATATTCTCATTCCATTTTACACAATAGCAAGTGGGATAGAATTAACCACCAGAAGTTAGTGATAGTAAACCTCAATAAAGGAAAAGGAGTCAACTATAATCTTTCAGTGCTAAAAAAAACACACGTGATAAAATAAAAATATAGTAGAAGCATTGTATCTTACCATTGTCTTCTTTACATATCGTTGTTTCATATTTACAATTTCGTTTGCATTCAAGATCAGTGACTCGCATTTTCCTTACCTTTTTCCTTTCTTTTATGATTTGCTTTTCATATGTTATCTTCATTCATGACTCATATATACCTTTTTTCATGCTTGTATTTTACAGCTTAAATATCTTTTCAAAGCTAATCTTATTCCAAGAAACATGGTACTAAGATTAGATGACCAAGAGATATCCCAAAAAACAACTCTAAAACAAGTGATTATGGTGAATTTTTTATGAGTATGCAATGGAGTTTATAAAAAATGGTAAAATTTTGAAGACTTACAACAAAGACATTGTTAGAACGACAAAAACAAGTTTGTTTTTTCTTATTCTAAATTATAAAGACACAACCAAGTACTGGCAATATATATGGTTATAAAGCATTAATGAGTTTTTTTGTAAAGAGTGTTTATAATGTAAAATATGAATGTGTCAACTCACATTTAAAAAAAGAACACATAATGCACGATTTATGTTTCATATTTCTTTATAGTTGTCCTTTTTGGGTGAAGTCCGTAACTCGAATTTTTTAAAAGTCATATAATTCGTGATTCACGTAATAGTTTTAGCGCAAATCGCGATTCTCAATTCAAAAGTTCCAAAATCTAAAAGGGGATTTATAATTCTCTTTTAACATTACCATTAATTCTATATTTGTGTAATCAATAAAACTTATACTAAAAATAAGAAACTAACAAAAGAAACTGTAACAATAAAATGTTTATCATTATATTATTCATGTAAAAACTTCATTCCATGAACTTATATTTTGACAAACTCTTGACCAACGACTACACTTCATCTTTCAAACTATTACTTTTCCTTAGATGGAATATGCTTCTTGTTAAGTCTGCCAATCTTGGTTTTCATATTTGGAGGGAGGATTTCTAGAGAACCAGTAGAAGTGGAAACTTCACTAAAAGAATTCAAAGTCATAATGTTATATGAATAAGTTATCGAATACGAGTTTGTGTAATAGAATGGGTCAACAAATCTCATAGGATTCTTCTCAATGCTTAGTATGACCGCCAAAGATTGAGAGTATATAGAAAATCAATATGCGATATGAATATTTCAAAAATAGTTCATGCGAAACACATGAAGACAAATAGATTAGTCATGTACGACATATCCATAACTTAGCCTTAAAGTTCTTCTCAAATTCAGAGCATAATTAACTACTCCATCATCCGTATAACATCTTGATATTTGATTCATAAGTAAAATCTTAATATTTTCAATTAATTCCAAAATAATAAAATTACACAAATCTTTGATCCGATGGTTAAAAGACTCAAAAGGATTAGAGGCCATGTAACCGTACCATTTTTCTTTGAAAAAATCACATGCATATTTATCAGGGTAAATTTTAGAAAAAAATAAGAACTTTTTTATATCCATCATCAATAAATTAGTCGATTGATTAAGCGTCCATGATCTGTTTGCGGATCTACCACTCAATGCATACTTTGAATTCCTAATAAGATGAAACATATTATACACATGATATCAATGAGTAAATAAATGAGTAACAACATTAACTATACTTAAGTGACGATCCGATATAAATATGAATTGACGATCCACCAAGTGAGGTTTCAACATCTCAAGAAACCATAACTAGTTATCCTCGTCTTCTATGAAAGATGTGCATAAAATAAGAGCAAGATGGTAAAGTTTCCACCCAACAACCATGTATCCAATGAAGTACTTGATTATGTTAATTCAGACCTTTGGGGTCCAACACGGAAACTTCCATAGGTGGTGCAAGTTACTTTATGTCATTGATTGATGACTATTTCTAGAAAGTACGTGTTCTACTTTTAAACACCAAGGATGAAGCATTTGCTGTCTTTGTGAACTAGAATATTTTGGTAGAGAATCAAACTGGGAGTTCAGATTGATATTGTCTTGGATTATGTTAACAAGGATTTCATTAACTATTTCGCAAAGTTTGTAATTGCTAGACACTGAAACATAAGTGGGAGTCCCCAACAGAACGGGTTGCTGAGAAAATAAATCAAACCATGTTGGAACGAGGTAAATATTTCCTTTATGTAACTAGTATGGGTTGAAGATTCTGGGCGGAAGTCGTGACAATGGATGCATATATCATTAACAGGAGTCTATCTACGAAGCTTAAGTTTCTCTCTCCTCAAGAAGCCTGGATGGAAAGAAGCCTAAGTTGGAACATTCAAGAGTGTTCAAATGTGTTGGTTATGCACATGTGAAACAATATAAGCTTAGGCCAAGAGCACTAAAATATATGTTACTCGGTTATCCCGAATGAGTAAAAGGGTATAGGTTATGCTACCTTGAACCCGAACGCCAGAAGGTTTTGTTAAGTATGGACGTGATTTTTAATGAAAAGGACATGTCATTAAAGAAGGCAGTAATGACTCAACCTAGTATTTCCGGTAATAGATGTGAAGTTGATGATTGGTCATATCTACAAAGTGAATATGAAGACGCTTATGCCAAAAAATATTTTGGGCTTGGTTTCACTTCAGATCGTACGAAGGAATTTCAATCACTGTATGAGTATAAAGCTAGGCGAGGGTCTGGTATTTTAGGTACTTCAAATGATCAGATAAAATAAAATTATCTTGATAGTTATGAGCTAGTGATGGATAGAATATGAAAACCAATAAAATAGCTGTAGAGGTATGATCTTACCAACGCAATTGGTTGTGCTTTATATATTTAAATAAAGATAGATATTCTTAAACCTGAAACGTATCACGATGCTATCAAAAGATGTGATAAAGAAAAATGGCTCACTTCCACGAAAGAACAATTGAGGTCTCTCAATAAGATGAACATCTAGATCCTTATGAAGCAGTTGAAGGGTCAGAATCTGGTTGGAAGTAAATGGATATTCAAGAGAAAGTCATGTATTCCTGGTATTGAGTGACCTGGATACAAGGCTAGGATCGAGGCAACGAGGATACTTGGTATTGAGATAAAAGAAAAGAAAAGGTCGAAGGCACATTTATTCGTATATCAACAAATATATATATATATATATATATAGAGAGAGAGAGAGAGAGAGAGAGAGAGAGAGAAATTTCTAAGGAATTTCTCGATGTTCGAAGCAAAAGCAATTGGAATTATCATATGAGATATTAAGATTCTGGTATGGGATAGACTACGAGGATACTTGGTATTAAGATAAAAAAAAGTCGAAGGAATATTTATTCGCATCTCAAAAAAATATATAAATTCCTAAGGAACTTCTCGATGTCCGAAGCAAAAGCGATTGTAAATATCATTGGTTACCAATTTAAACTCAATGCCACTTAAGCACCAAAGCATAACATAAAAATAAGTATATGTTGGGGATACTTTATGCCAATGTCATTGGTATCATTATTCATGCTATGATTTACATACGACCTGACATTGCCAACGTCATAAGTGTTTTGAGTAGATACATTTCAAATCCGGGAAAACCGCACTGGTATGCACTCAATTGGCTCATGTGACACTGAAGGGTTCGACTGTTGTAAGATTATGTTAAAGTTAGAAATATATGGGTGACATATTGTTGAAATTGTATGCGGAATCCGATTATACAGACTTTTTTTACCCTAGGAATTCTACTTTGACTTATATGTTTATTGCGCTTGAATGTGTGGTTAGTTGGAAGTTTTATACACACAAGATCGTTGCGCTATCGCCTATAATAGTTAAGTATATAGATATTACGGAAGCCATGAAGAAAATTATTTGGTTAAAGGGATTGTTGAGTGAACTCATTGGTGTGGAGCAAGATGTGATTCTATTATTTGATTACACCAGTGACCTTCATTTGATGAAAAAATAGAATTTAAATGAGTGAACTAAAAATGAATACATTAAGTTGCTCTTCATCTGAGACGTGGTGGAGAAGGAAAAAATAAAGATTGCTAGCGAAGAAAATCATCCGGATGCTCTGTCCAAAGTATTGTCGATTTCAAATGTCATGTACTGCATGTAACTGTTGTAAGTCTGGGATGCGGGTGAGCTAGTGTCTAATGTGTATGAGAGTGGGTGCAACAGATTTTGGAGTTATTATAAGTCGAAGTAGAGAATTATTAAGTGTAGGCTAGAAGAAAGTGGAAGTAGAATCTTTTATTTAAGTCGATCTTTTATAAATGATTGAGAGATAAACACTAAGGATAGAGTTTATGAATCGCGTAATTTTTTATTATAAAGAGGTGACTCAGACTTTTGTATTTGAGAGTCTTTATATAATATACTTATTAATAAAAAAAGTATTCGTTTCTAATGGATGTATAATTATTTTCAGAATCCAAACTACATTAGATATGTTTTGAGTGGTTGGTTTTTTTTTTACCTGTTTTGGAGATGATAAATTATTTTCTTCAAAAGTTGGCTAATCTATACATCAGTATTTGTCTCAATTAAAGATTGTCCAAAAATTCTTTTATCTATTTATTTTAATTTTTTTTAACTATCAAATTAGCACAAAAAAAATCATACATATTATTTTTTGCATAATATTTAAACCGTGAATTTTCATTTACAAAGAAAATTTAAAAAATATACGGGTTATATGATATTACATAAAATCAAAATTTAAATCATATGATACCATTAAAAAGGGCCCTACCATTATTTGGATAATGCATAATTTTGAAAAAACAACAACAAAGGTCATGACCAAAAACATCGTGAAGCTTTATCTACTTTGGACACTTATCTTTCTACTTTGGATAACTGAAGAACAGAAACTGGCAGGAGGACTAAAAGACAATTCACGTGACATCTTTGCAAAATGCGACCATCCTACGCCGTTTGGAAGACAATTGTGCGGTTGCATGCCATTCTAGAGTAAGTACAAAGTTTCACAATTTTCAGGGCAATATGGATAACAATAACATCAATTCGGTAAAAAAGACAAGCATTAATTTCGATCTCGTTTTTATCCGAGAAAATATTCACGGGAATATTCGTTCTATTTACAAGAGTGAGTTTTTGAAACTAAAAATTAATTATCATATAATTTATCTTTATAAGTGAAAACTTGTAAGTTCGTAAACTGAATTTTTTGTTCTAACAATTTACATTACTATTATTTTTATAGATTGTTATGGTAATTTATATTTATATTTTCTATAGGCGTTAGATTGATAATATAAAAATATTTTAAATGGTACTGTTATAAATATCTACACATGTTTATCAAAGACATGTTAATAGCCTAACAAATCAGATACAGGGAAAAATATCTACACATGTTTATCAAAGCCCTGCTCCATTCATTGTCTTTGACGAAGATGATTTAAGATACATTGATGGGCCACATGAAGATGTTGTGGTAATATGGGCATATATTGGAGGAAATAATGTACGACGGATTTTAATAAATACTGGCAGTTTGGAAAATATATTGTTTCTATTAGCCTACAAGCAAATGACAAATCTCTCAGTTTTCCAACGTTTAAATAAGTCCATAGTAGGGTTTACTGGAAGTACGTCTGAGTTAATTGGTGAATTTGAAGAAGAAGTTTTATTGGGCAAAGGGCCATTCAAGAAGTTGGTAAGAGTTTTGTTTGTGGTAGTTGATTGTATGACATCTTACAATACTATATTTGGTAGGTCTTGGATATCCAGTATGCATGTGGTAGCTTGCACGGTTCACTACTGTTTGAAATATATTGTGGGAGGATAAGTGGGCGTCGTCTAAAGTAGTCAAAGGGTAGCGCGTGAATGCTATGTATCTGCTCTTGCTTCGAAATCACTGGAAGCAATAAAGGTTAACAAAGAATAACAATCGGTGGAGCGTTCTGCCAACCAAAACAAGATAGATTATCCAAAGGAGGCTCCTCGTGCAATAATTTTAGTTGAAGAGGTAGAAATTGACTACTTGGCAGAAAGTAAACATGATAGGGTCGGATTTAAACTACCATTAAAGCTAAAATAATTTATTTTTTTATCTAATAATTTACACGTATTTGCATAGTGCAATGAGGATGTGACTGGAGTGCCAACTATTGTGATTATTCACAAACTATTTATTTGGTACGATGTTTGGCCAGTGGTACAAATAAGAAGATCATCTTTAAAATAAAAATCTAAAACGATTGTCCAAGAAGTAGATCGGTTGACCAAGATGGGCATATCAAAGAATCCCAATAACCCCTTTGGACAACTAATCCTGTTTTGGTCAATAAAAAGAATGGAAAATGGCGTATGTGCATTAGCTTTACATACCTCAATACAGCTTGGCCTAAAGATCCTTTCCTAGTTCCCGAATTAGATCATCTTGTAGAATCTACACCAGGAAATAAATTTTTTTCTTTCAAAGATGACTTCTCTAGGTATAATCAAATACAAATGCATCTTGATAATCAATACCATACTACTTTTATTATCGATAGGGGTCTTCATTATTATAAAGTAATGTTGTTTGGGTTAAAAATGATGGAGAGCCACTTATAAACGACTAATGAATAAAGCCTTTGTTAATCATCAGAAGAAATATAGAAGTCTACATCGATGATATGATGGTCAACAGTCCTAAAGAAATGGATCATATCTCTGATTTCCAGGAAACTTTCTCCAACCTAGAGACCATCAATTTAAAATTAAATCCGGAGAAATGCACTTTTGGTGTCCGATCAGGTAAATTTATGTGTTGTATAATATGTGAGAAAGAGATTCAGGTTGATCCGGTGCATTGTTAACTATAGATCCACCCCGGTATACTAAATAAGTCTTGAAGTTAACTGGAAGGTTAACAGTTTTAAACCGGTTTATTTCGAGGTCATCAGACAAATATACTCAATTTTTCCAAGTCTTGAGAAATACAAAAGACTTCAATTGGTCTCCTAACTATGATCAAGCTTTCTCTGAAATTAAGAGTCACTTGTCTTCACCCAAGACATTTTTCAAACCTGTTGATGAAGAAAGACTCTATATGTATTTGGTCGTATCAGAGTATGATGTAAGTGTTGTGTTAGCACGAGAAGTGGATAATTTCCCTCGTCCAGTTTACTATATAAGCAAGAGTTTATTAAAAGCTGAGAAAAAGGTATTTAAAATTAGAAAAGCTGGCTTTGGAGTTGGTGATAGTTGCTAGAAAGATGAGGCCTTACTTTCAAGCACATTCAATCATAGTTCAAACTTTTTTTTTCCTGAAGAATGTGCTGCAAAAGGCTAACATATCAGGAAAAGAATAACTAAGTGACCAGTTAAGCTTGGAGATTATGACATTGAGTTTGCGCCTCGAACAGTAGTCAAAACTCAAGATTTGGCTGATTTCTTAGTATAATTCCACTCTAAACAGCCTCGTGAAGAAACATAAGTCCGTAAGTTTAAAAAAAAAGAATGGGTAGTCAGAAAGAACGATAGTCCTAGTATAATGGGATGCGGAGTTGGAATTTTCCTAACCTCTACTTATGGAGATATCATGCACCAGACCATACTTTTTGGCTTCAGAACATCTAACAATAACTCAGAGTATGAAACAACCATAGCTGGTTTGAGGTTAGCTCATATATATGGGACTAAAAGAGTTAAACTAATAAATGATCCCCAATTTCTTATCAATCAGGCTTAAGGTCAATCTGAAGCCATGAAAGAACACTTGATAAAATATTTACAAGTGTTAAAAGAAGTCACCATTGGCTTTGAATGCGTTAGATATGAACACGTCCCTATATTAGAGAATGTCATGGAAGATTCCTTAGCCACTATCGCATATTCCGAAGCATATCCCTGAATTTCAAAAATGTCCTTATATAGATGCAACTAGAGAAAAATAAAGTTGAAGTTGGATAAAATTTGCACATATCTGATGCACTCTTTAAAGATTGGGGGAATGAAATCCAAGATTTTATAATTAACAGAGTTATATCTCCGAACAAAGATTTGGCTAAGAAAGTGAGATATAAAGCTCGTGGTTTCCTAGTCTTGAGGGGAGTTCTTTATAAAAGGTATTTTAGTAGACCTCTACTGCGCTACCTCGGATTGAATGAGGCCCATAGTGTTCTATCAAAATTACATGATGGAGAAAGATCAGCACATTGTGGTTATAAAGTTTTAACTAGAAGATTCTTGTTGTCATGCTATTATTGGCCTATCATCATGGCAGATGCTAAAGACTTGGTCAAGAGATATGATCATTGTCAAAGATATGGAAATTTCATTCATGTACTAGCAGTTCTCATGGAACCAATACTTGAACCTATACCATTTGATAGATGGGGACTTGATTTGGTTGGGCCACTCCCAAATGATTCAAGGGGTTATTGTACCATAGTTGTGGCAATAGATTACTTCTCCATAATAAAGGAGTCATTAAATTTATTCTCTCCAACATATGTTGCCGATTTGGAATTCCTAAACGTATCACCACAGATAATGGACCTCAGTTTGATAATAAGGACATGGATAAGTTTTGTGCATCTAAAGGAATTCAACATTGTTTTCTTCTCCGTTTCATCCACAGGCCACTGGACAAGTTGAAGTGGCAAATCAGACAATTCTCTCAGGTTTAATTTTTTTTAAGAATGAGCTGCTGGAAAATAGTCGAGTTACTTGCAAGAAGTACTATGAGTATACCAGACCACTCCACATACAACCACACAAGAGTTTCCCTTTGCTTTAGTTTATGGAATGGATGCAATCACACCTATAGAGGCTAATCTTCCTTTCTTGAGGGTTCAAAATTATTCTAGAAACCGAGAATGAGATAGCTATAAGTGCTCATTTGGATTTAGTTAAAGAAAAGAGAGTGATGGCACATTTAGGAACTGCACATTATTATTAAGTTTTGATGAGGAGAATACTTGCCTCTAAGATAAAAAAAAAATTTCCAAGTTGGAGATAAATTGTTGAGAAAAGTATTCATGCACACTAAGGAAAACGATTCCGAAAGTTAGCTCCGAATTGCGAAGGACAATACCTCGTATATGAAAGAGTTCAGCAAGGAAAATACAAACTCCTAGATAAATAAGACAACTTGTTGAAGCATCCATGTAACGTTGAGCATCATAGGTTATACTTAGAGTGAACTTATCTAGTAAATATTTACTTTATCTTACTATAATGTAAATATTTGTGGGCATAATATTTCCTACCCTGGTGGTGCGGGGAGTTTTTAGTAAGGTGTTCGTATTTCAGTCAATATACTATCTTTTACCTTTTTACAAATTGTTGTTTTTAGTGAATCAAGTGTATTAAAGACTTATTAAACACATGATGAATTAAAGGCTTATTAATTTTGTATTAAAGAGTTATTAAACAGATGATGAATTAAAGGCTTATTAAACGCTTTTCGCCTTCAAATGAGCGAACTATGTGTGGATCGGATAAATTAAAGGCTTATTAAATTATCTTTTCCTGCAAATGAGTGATCTATGTGTGAATCAATTAAATTAAAGGCTTATTAAACATTTTTTGCCTTCAAATAAGTGATCTATGTGTGGATCAGGTAAATTAAAGGCTTATTAAACACTTTTTGCCTTCAAATGAGTGATGTATGTGTTGATGAATCAATTGATGGTTTATTAAACACTTATTATATCCAAATAGGTGACCTAGGTATGGATCGGAGACATGTAACACTGATTAAGTGTTTAATTCCTTTGAAGAAAATACTTTTTAAAAATACCTTGATCAGATTTAATATGCACAAATATGGTTTTATTATGTTCAAAATACTCAAATATTAATGAAAGTATAACAAAAGAGACAAGGGAAAAAATAATAAGTAAGTGAAAGTTGAAATGACATGGAATACGAATAAGATCAAAAAAGACTGCGATCCACGTTACAAAATTCCTCGTAGACCACAATGACTTGTACAAGTAGATTTTTTAGAAAATCCGATAATAAAACAACAAAATGCCTTGCATACTCCAAGGACTTTGATTCAGAATACCAACACAATAAAAATAATTAACCTTATGGCTTGTTCCTTTCGTTTTTCTAATCAGCACTACCTTCATCTTTCTCCTCTTTATCATCATTTGAGCCCTGCTCAACTTCATCATCAGGTCCGGAGTCATCCAAAGTCATGTTGAATTTATCACTTTGTGCCATAGTATGGAAGGGCATTTCGTCATCCGACACAAAACTCCACAGTTTCCTAAGAGACTGCTTGGGAAACGTTTCATGGAATAAAAGGGCGATACCCGATTTGACCAAACCTTCCCTCCGTTCCATGGATTTCAACACCCCCTCAACATATTCATTCTTTGCAGCGGCTATATCTTGGGTATTTATTTATTTTAAAGAGGTGATATCATCATCCTTTTTCTTGAGAAGATCTTGCAATTCCTTCTTCTCATTAGATAGTTGTTCCTTAGAAGTCTTTTCCTTGGAATTCTTTAATTGGTCAGTGTTTCATTATAGGGTTTAAGTTCCAAGGATGTGGTAGATTATAGTTCGGTATTGTTGGTTTTTGATTTTTCTCGATCAATATTAGCTTGTTTCAAATCATTTTTAGTTGTTATTTTTCTTTGCCCAAAGTTTTAACCTTTTTCTGTTCGGCCATGAGGGAATCCTTCAAGCTTTGATTATTAGTTTGAAGGGAAGTGATGTTTTAGTTTGTTCTCTGACTTGTCTTTCCAAGTCAACTATTGGCATGATATAGCCTAAGACTACATAGCCCAACATATTCACTAGATACTTCAAAATATTTACCATCGTGAATCACTACATTGGCTATGTTGGTTGATCAAGGGAAGGTTCATCTTTATCAAATTCACTGAAGTACAAGTTTTCTATATGATCCAGGTTAACATCACCTTCAGTAGTAGGTTGGTCAATAGTACGAAACACTGGAGAAGAAATATTGCCTTCACCTCTTCTTGAGGTGGAAGTTCAGTAGGAAATTTAGTGGGAAGAATAAGAGAAATGACCTCCTATCGAAGTATGATCTCCGAACTGATGACCATTTTCTTCTTTTTTTCTACCCTATTATCACTACCCTCTTGGTGTCTCTTGTATACTTATTTTCTTTTTGATTTTTGAAGAATTTTATGGTTTTTTGGCATCACCTATTGTTACAACAACCTCTAATAATGCATCATTAATCTCTCCTAGAAATCCCAAACTACCCACATCAAGAAGCCCTTGAGAGGAATCTCCACCTTTCTTTTTCTTCTTCTTGATTTTGTCAAGATGACTAAAAGCCTTATTTTTAGCGGGTAAATAAAGCTTACTATCTTTTTCCTTAGTCCGTTTGAAAATATCAGCTGCTTCGGGAAGACTGGGAATCTGTTCCCATGTGAGCTCTCTGGTTGAGCTTGTTCTCCATAGATGGGCCCTTACCATGTTAGCTGCAGTAAAGAATTTGTGGAACCCAATTCCCCAATTCTCTGTAGCCCACTGATTGAGCTTTAAAAAAGTGGTTTCTCCCTCCTCCAAATATTTTGAAAACATCTTTGGAAATACTAAATATAAATCTGATGTGGAATTTTAATATTATCATCCGATGTGAAGTTCAATATTAATATCCGATGTCAAATTTGTTATTAATTGCAGAGTATAAACCTGAACGTTTCCAGTATCTAGTTAAGGTACTTGGATGATCTTCTTTCCATTTTCTCGGGAACCACTGATGAAGAGGAATAGAGTCCTCCAAAGCTTATCATCCTCCAAAAAATTATTAACCACCTTTTAATCATTTTCCATGTTGAAATAATAGAAGGGGATATAATGGTTAAGACACAAGCCGACCACAACAACAAACTTTTCCATGGACATTAGAATCTTGGAAAGTCTTGAAGAAATGATGCTGGTTAATAAGGTATACCAAACATTGGGGCTTAACTGGCTCAGACATAACTTTACTAAGTGAAAGTATATAACTACATCTTGTTCCAAAGGGAATCGAAGACCCCGCTTTAGTACTTTGGTATATACCACTAGTTCTTTAGCCTTTCTCTCAATTGGAGTCTCATCAGGGATGGGAATTCTCACCTTGATGGACTTCGTAAATCATAATTTCTTTCTTATTCTGTCAAACTCAACAGTGTGGGTATGCACATAAGAGATTTTTTGAAATGCTAACAAGTACTTAACACTGACCTTGGAAACGTTAGGCCACACTCGGCCAACCAGCCACTCTGGAAGCAGTTCAGCATCATGTTGTGCTACTCTTTTTTTATTTTCCAAAACTGTACTCTTGTCACCAGTATGTCCGGAAGTATCCAATGGGGTATCTTTCCCACTATCTTACATCGTCTCCTCCATTATTTGTGGCAGTTGATCAGCCGACTTGAGTCTAATATCTTCTTTCTCAGAATGAGAAGTTTTGGAGGGAGGAATCGATGGGCTTAGATCCAAAGTAGGAAGTACTAGAGACTCTACCCTTGTAGAAACTTCATTGATTTTTTATATCTCCGACCCCATAGAAATGAAAGGAGATGGGGCTTTACGAATGGTAACAGCTCTGTTTTGGTAAAATGTGGTTCGTTTATCTGAACCAGTAGTTCTGATTGTTTAAGATTTGTTAAATACAGAGCATGAGAAGTTTTCTTGAATAATATTGATGATCCGTGAGAAGATGAACTCATGTCCGGCTCTGATGCCTTTTTTATAATCAATGCACCGGGAGAGGCACGTAGTCCGGCAACTATTCTGACTTCTTTTTTCTCACTGTGTAACTCAGAAAATTTGAGCCAGCCTCCTTTAACTAAGGCGGTTCTTGTTGTGAACATGAAAATCTTGAGAAATATTGGAAGAATTGAACACTTGTTAAATTTCTAAGATTCTCTCTTTAGATTTGAATTTTGAATTTTTTTATTACTCTAAAAATAGAAAAGTAAAAAAATCATACTTATATAGCAAAAAAGTCTACTTGAGTACTTTATCTAGAGGAGGTGAATCATCTAAGTAATTATTAAAGTCTATTAACTATAGCCTCATTAATTTTGGAAATTTAGCTGCAAGTACGTAAGAGAAAACGACTAGTAGGTTCAACTAGAAACTGACACATGTCACAGAGGACTACTAATAAAGTCGCGACTTTGAATTGATCGATAGACCCTTCAAATTCATTTCGAAGGTAGATCATACGTTATTCATCATGGTTAGCTCTTCCAAAGTTTTTTTGAAAGAGCTAAGGGGGCTATATGATCGGTCAGATATCGCTGGAAGCATATCACCAGTGATTATGATATTATCCAAAGGACATTTCGAACATATCGAATACAAACGTTATGGATGAACAGTAACTTGAGTGGAATAATGAATTAGCTATGATCATATCACCTTATTTATTGGGTTTGCGGGCTCGAATGATTGACCCGACTATAAAATCCGACCTGCACAACCTATGGGTTAGAGATTACCAGTATATATCCCAACCAACATCATTAATATGGGTTGGACTTTGAAAGATATTAAATACAGGGAAACACCTCTTTCTCTCACGTTCTCTTGCAAAAAATACTTAATATTAACTAGAAAAGGTTTAAGACTTGATTTTACCTTTGAACTAAATTTTACCATCACCAACCATGACGAGTGTACATGTCATCGCGGTGAAGTTGTCGAAAATAAAATGAGTGTCATGTTTTTCAACACTATAAGCTTACTCTCGTTTGTTCGAATCATGTTACTTTTATTACCTCCAAACTTTAGGTATATAAATTCTGGTACAATTGTGGTGTTAAGTAACCAAGCAGTTTAGTCTCATTATTTTATTATATTTAATATGTGATTTTTCTTAATAATACATGCATATTATTTTATGTTTACGTATGATGTTTAATAATACATGCATATTATTTTGCTCATTATTAACTCATTAAGTAAGTATGCAATACTATTAATATATAGTCTTTGTGAGGTGGGAATGATGATCTTTAACCATTTAGCAATTTGACTATTTTATATACACGTTGATAATTGGTATGCCTAAATACTGCTTTGTTTTATATAAGATTGTGAATCTTGATAAGGGATAACTTTGTCAAAGAATTCCAGTGAAATCAAGGACTAATAGTTCAGGAAATAAAGAATGTTCAACTGTATTATTTTTCTCTCTAGTCAAAATGCTATTCAGTTTAGAAATAAAAATGCATTCTCTTATTTATACTACAATTACCCATATATTTATAGATTAATGACACGTGTCTTTATGTCTATGTGGAATTTATATGTTACATAAAGTGTTACAAGTATTACCAAATTATCCTCTAATAGTCTATGATATTTAATTAATATTAAATAGTTAACTAGAATCTTCTTAAAAACTCTTATTGCCACGTAGACTCTTGTTTCTTAATTATTTGTGTTACCTTATTATGTCAAGTTGACTATTTATACTTGGGGTCCTCTTCTGCCTTATAGTGTGTGTATCATTCATGTCGTATTTATTCATTGTTCAACTCAGTTTGGGAATATAATTTATCTTGATCCACCTGGTCATCTTTCTTGATTCGTTATAATTTACCTTATTATAAACTTGTCTCTTCCAATCTAATATGATCTACCACATCCTTCTAGGCCTTCATTCTTAACATGTTTTATAACATGTTTTATAACATGTTTATCGTATTAACGTCTTTCTAGTATGAGTTTTATGAACATGTTCCTCCTAAATAAGTACATATAACCCATGAGGAGAATATTACCCTATCTGAGCTCTTTTATAGTCGTTATAGTATAAATTTTATATTTAAGGACTACTCGACGAGGTAAAGTTCGTTTTAAATAAAAATTAAGTTACTTTATTTATTTTTTTAGTTATCACATACACTTTATAAATTTAAATAAAATTTTATTTAATTTTCCACAATTAGATAAATTTACATATTCTAGTGGTTTAAAACATATGTAACTATTGTTTTGACCTAGTTTTGACTTGACTTCACACATATGGTAGCTTCAGTAGGAAAATTAAATTTTTTTTGATCTATTTGTGAATTTAGTGACTTAGGTTGGATTTAATAGCCAATATCCGTTATAACTGGGGCATACCTGATTATGTTATTATTCACTTACCAACAGACGAAGAGCTCACTCATCAAATGAAAGAAGATAAATTGTGGTATTAAGACTAGTTCAGACCCCTATGCTGGTTGGGCTTATCTTCACTTGACTTCGTCATACGATGATTCAGAGCTAGAATCCCTTATGGCTAGAAAGTGTGACTTAGAGAAAGTTCCCAGATACTTGGTGGGCCTGGGTTGGCGATCTTGTTTGAAATCTAGGGTTCTTTTAGAGCTCGACGACTTGGTTTTCGTAGGCTGAGTATTTTTTTTTGGACGAACGTGTGGTTGCAAGAACGAATGGGTTCGAAATAGAGATATAAAGAGGCTTTCCTTCAAATAAATGTTTTATTTGTTTTGGTCGTAGACTATGTAAGAAATAATTTGGGAAGACTCTTTCCGGGAATTATCAATCACTCCTACTGCTCAAATTCATCGGCCCTATCATTGATAGAAAACCAATAAAAAGAATGAAATATTTCCGATAAACTGAGATGAGGATACGTTTTATCTTTCTAAGAAAGTCAAGTTTCTTAGACTCTTTCTCTCTAGAAATTGTGTGAACATGATTTATGAGGAGATAAGGAGTATTTATAGTGAAGTTCCTTCTCCAATGACTATATATATGGGAAAGTGGAAAGGATTGTGCTTTGGAAATATCAAGAGTCATTTTTCAAATGTTTGAATGACATGCCATGAATAACCAGAGGACACGTGTAAGATTGTGAGATGACTAGTACAGAGCTACCGACCTAGCTAACCAACAACCCGATTAGGCCCATCAATTGCTTCGCCTACGTAGTCCACCCAACACGCTAAGAGTTTTGTTACGTTTTGAAATTTTATGTCAGAATTATTCGAGGAAACCTCGATTCGGAGTCAGCAGTTTCCCGAACCGAGGCAAAACATCGTACCTCTCACTCGACTTTCTCGCAAGGTCTTAGAGGGTTACGAATAATGGTGTAATTTATCCGGTCCTAAGTGGGTTGAGAAAATGAGGGGAATTTTGCCCTTGGTATATAAGTTTGTAATAGATAATGGTAAAGTAAACAGTGTTGAGGGAATATCTTGTAATAATGAATGTATGAGTAGGTTTAGTGCAATAAAGGGGTGGAATATACTAAAGTGGGTCGCCTATGTGGGTTTGTGCCCACCACTTTTACTATATAAAGCAAAATTTACTTTTTGGGAAAGGGTGAAAAATTAATATATATTACAATTAATTTTTGAAACTTTCTATCTCTATTTACCGTTTTTCTCTCTCTAGACTTAGTTCTATAGTTATCTTGTTGTGGAATCGGGTCTGGATATTTCGGTGGTGATCAATGTCGACCACAATGGAAGTAGATTGTTACTCGAAGATAGTTTTTCCAAAATCACTACTCTAGATTACAAATTTATAAAGAGAGATAAACACATACTTTCAAGAAGAGCAAGTTTTCGTGATAGAGGACGTTGGGGTCGGGTCCTTCCCTAGGGACAATCAATTTAAAGAACAACATTATGACAACCTGTATGCAGATGAGTAGAAAGAGTGATATACTTTTGTAATGACAAGAAGTAAATTATTGGAAGATATTGTAAAGCTAAGTATCAAAAGAGAGACAGTACTAGTTGGGAGAAGACTCAGGTCAGAAATCTAAAAATAACGATCTTCGAATGATGTTGAAGTGGAACACCGGTATCGGGCTCGAGATCATGACGATGAAAGGCATCAAAGTCGTTACCAGTTAAAGAAAGAGAGAAACTTTTGGCGACGGTGGTATGATTTAACAAAGTCCAGTGATTTCTTGGTTTTTTTATTCTGATGAGTCTTCTTCCCCGAACCGAGAATAACGAAGCAAGAGAAAGGAAAATAAAAATATTTAAGGAAGGATGAAGACCGACATCACCCATCTCGTCGATATAGAGGTTGTAGAAGAAAATGAACAATGCTGACAAAAGAACCTTCGTTTATATGGATTGGGAAAGAGCGGTGGCTATCGGTAGAAGAGAGAAAATGAATTCTCATGTTTAGTTCCCCTTGGGAAGTTAGAGCCTCATATATATATTGAGCAGTTAGTTCACAAACCCATTAGAGGAAGGATTATATGCGGACATAACTGGAGGTCATCTCCATTGTCTGATGAAAATATTGTTTGGGCATCTGTTGAAGCGATTTGATATTTCCAAATTATAGATGTTCGATGAAAACAATGACTCGAACAATCATTTAAAGTTGTTATGTTGAGCATTTTCAGAAATATTCAAGGAAGGGGCCTCAGAATTATATAACCATTTACCGGAGGGCTGCATCAAGAACTTCAATATATTCATAACCATGTGCATGCATAATTTTGTAGAAAGCAAGAAGTTCTGAGCCAATGAGGATACAATTATTGACTGTCGAAAGAGGGTTGGGGAAAGCCTGAGGGATTATTCTAAGCGATTTGTTGAGACAAAAACCAAGGTCAAAACCTACAAAGAGACCATGTTATTAACTGGATTAAGGCTAAGGGTGTTTCCCGACATTACGAAGGATAATGTCACAAAAAAAAAGGTTTCACATTTGGGGCGCTGTTAGCCGAAGTTGAAAAGTGCATAATAGTGGAGGAAACCCAATCATCAGAGTTGTCTTCTCAACAATAATTGTATTTGCAGTCTTCAGTTGTGATTTATCAACAAACAGCCGCCATAAACGCCACAATTCCAACCAAGATTATCGAAACACCTACCTCATCGTTCAAAAATGGGTAAACAGATGGCCAACATTCAAGAAATGGTCAAATCCACGTCCAACAAATATGTTTGATCCTCTCACTTTGTTGAGTTGAGTGAGTGCATGTGAACTATATTTGACAAGAGAATATATTATATACATTTGGGGAAGTTCTTCCCAATATATATTCCTCGATAAAATCAGAGTAATCGAAACTGTAAGTATCACAATAACATCAGACATTATATTATATAATGTTAAAAAAGAACATACAAGTGTTGATTTGGAAAGAAAAATTAACGACATTCGTTCAGAAACATAATGAACAGACTCTTCTGGGAATAGATGTCATGATAGCGTTGAATCAAGATACTACCATGGTTATTTGAAATCTTATTGATTCGTTCGATATAGCCTTGGAGTATTTGGATTTTAAATGGGATCAGAAGATATTCAATATCACAAAGGAGTGTCAGTGCTCTTTATTATGGTACATCCTCCGACGTAATATGACATAATTTTTTGCAGGTCTTGTTAATTCTGAATGCACGCGGTAGCTTCGACGGTCCACCAGTGAAATATGTAGCGGGGACCTTACGGAGTAGTAAAAAAACAACTAGGGGAAATAATTTAACTTCAAGGCATAGTAAAGCGATTGAGATCAATAAGGATTAACATTTACTGAGGCTAACTTTGAGATCCAATCCGAAGGAGGCTCATGGGTTTTTTATTTCTCACGAAAATTTCGAGAGGTACACCTTTCCTGGAGGACGAGTGTTAAAAATTTGCAATAATTTATCTCTAGATGTGTGAGAGAAATTGATCTTTTTTTTACAAGGTTACATATGTTTTCTTGGTGCATAAGGAATGTTACAAGAGTTCCCAAAGAGATAATATGTCATAGCCTTGCGATCCGACGAAATGTTCGAATAGTTATTAAAAAAGAATCTCTTTCTCTCACGAGAAGTTTTAGACCATCATTGATGAGGTGGATATGTTGTAAAAGGTTTGAAAAATTCACGAGTCTCGGTATCCCTTATAGATGGCTAACCCGGTCTTAGTGAAGAAGAAAAATGGAAAGTAGAGGGTGTTTGTGGATTTTACCAATGTAAATAGGGCGTATCCTAAGGATCCACTCCCAATTTCTCACATCAATCAACTCATGGACTCCACATTGGGAAAATGGAGGATATTTTTTGTCATTCATAGACGCATATGCAGGGTACAATCAAATCATGGTTGACCCCAAAGATCAGGATAGTACTTCGTTTATAACAAGGAGAAGGTTGTATTATTATAAAGTCATGTCGGTTGGGTTAAAGAATATCAAAAGGTTGGCCAACAAAATATTTGAAGGGTAGATCAGGCGTAACGTTGAGTTATATCGATGATATGTTGGTAAAAATTGTTAGAGATGAGGATCAATTTTTAGACCTAAAGGAAAATTTTGACAACTTGAAAAAACAATTTGAAGCTAAATCCAGAGAAGTGCACATCTGGAGTCCAATATGGAAAATTATTGGGTTATATGATAAGGGGAAAAGGAATAGATGCCAATCCAGTACAATTGAATGCTTTAAACACTATGGATCAACCTCAAACTATTAAAGAAGTGTAGATCTTGACCAGAAGATTGACAACTCTGAATAGGTTTATATCCACATCGTTGAACACATGTGCCCCTTTTTTCCAAGTACTTAGACACGCTAACTAATTCAATTGGACCCTAGAATTCACTAAGACTTACCTTAAATTGAAATAATATTTGTCTTCTATATCAGTTTTGACTAAGGCAAGCCCGCGAGAAAACGTATTCGTCTATATCGCGGTATCAGACTACGTGGTGAGCGCGACACACATTTGTTAAGCAAACAACTATCCTAGGCTTGTCTATTATGTTAGTAAAATCCTTCTAGATGCAGAGAAAACGTATTTAAAACTAGAAAATATTGCCATTGAATTAGTAACTGGCCCCCGAAAAATGCGACCCTATTTCCAGGCATATTCGATTCCATAGTGGTTCGAATGTCATTTCTATTGAAGAATGTGTTGCACCGACCTGAATTTTCGGGTCGAAGACCAAGTGGTCTATGGAGTTAGGTGATTTTGATATTGATTTTAATATTGATTTTGAAGCCCAAACCTCGATTAAAGGCCAGGTACTGGAAGACGTTTTGGTTGAATTTTATTCTCACCGACAAGACATGAATATAGATAAAGAGGGGAACCGACATAATAGATTATCTGAACTGATGGGGGGTAAAGCATTACTAGGTGGAGGATATTAGTTTAAATAACCACTCAAATGAGGGTAGTAATGCATCAGGCGATATGCTTCGGTTTCCCAACCTTGAATAACAAAGTAGACTACGAGGCAACATTAACGAGATTATGACTTGCATACTTTTGTAGGGCTAAGCAAGTTTGATTGATAAATGGCTCACAATTGTAGTTGAATCACATTACTGGATATTCTAAGGCCAAAAGTTTGGACGACCTCTTTGGTTCAATCACAACTGTAGTTGAATCACGTTACTCAGTATTTGTATATGTTGGTTCAAGATGAAAAGTTTGGACGACCGCTTTGGTTGGTTCGAGATCCTCTGTGGAATTTCTATTTGGTCCATGATTGGGTGCTCTTTTCTACTTGGGAAGCACAACTCGCGGATCGAGAGCGTGTAATCTCTTAATCAAATCGGCATGTTCGAGAGTAACCGTCAACAACGATTTACTTAAGACATATCTTGAGAAGCGCCATAGAAGCACCGATGAAACTCATTAACCCAGATTTGCTAAGCCCACTTACATAATCGATCAAAGGTTTACTCCATGGCTGTTATATGTTTTTTCTTTAGCAATTTCAATTTCGATTTGGGAACTGTGAATAATAGCGAGTCACGGTTAACTTCTAGCCTCTAAATAATAATAATAATAATAATAAGTACCTTCACACGTCTATTTTAGGGAGAGTTTCTTTGAGTTGTTGTTCTTTTTGGAATGAGCGCAGTCATTCTCTCACGCTCCACTAATGAAAAGGAAATGATGCTTCCAAGATTTATCCGCTTCCAACAGATTATCCACGATCTTATTGTCATTCCCGAAGGTGACGTAAAAAAGGTTGCTTTGGTATTTTGTATATAAAGATGATTACCAAAAATTCTTCCATTGGCTTCAGTATTTGCGATAGTCGAGATTCCATAATACAAGATAGGCTTTGAATAGTACATCGTCCCTCGACTATCACGTTTGGTGGTAAATAGTCCCTTGACTTTCAAATGTCCGTTGACAGTCCCTGGACTATCGCGTTTGGATAAAGTTAGTCCACCAGATCCTCTGATCCATGAGAGGCTGCCACGTGTCACCATAGTCCTCAGATTTTTGTATCACCACTAGTCCCTTGAGTTTAGTTTTCTGTAATTTTCTACATTTTGGGTTTGACCTAAACTCAAGGGACTAGTGGTGATACAAAAATCTGGGGACTATGGTGACAGGTGGCAGCCTCTCATGGATTAGAGGATCTGCTGGACTAACTTTATCCAAACGCGATAGTCCAGGGACTGTCAACGGACATTTGAAAGTCAAGGGACTATCTGCCACCAAACGCGATAGTCGAGGGACGATTTACTGTTCAATGCCTACAAGATATATGCATTGAACATTCAATCGTCCCTCGACTATCGTGTTTGGTAGCAGATATTTCCTTGAATTTCAAATGTCCGTTGACAGTCCCTCGACTATCACGTTTGGATAAAGTTAGTACACCAGATCCTCTGATCCATGAGAGGTTGTCACCTGTCAACATAGTCCCCATATTTTTGTATCACCACTAGTCCCTTGAGTTTAGGTCAAACCCAAAATGTAGAATATTACGGATAACTCGAGTTATAATTAGAACTTTTAATATCCGACATGTACAATCTCAATTGTGTGGCATGTTGATATTTATATATTGTATTTTTGGCTTATAACTTTATTCTCTTTAGAAAAATATTTGACTTATACCATTGGATAATGCGTCATCTTATAAATTTACCAAGGTTTAACTAACATCACTATTATATATTTTGAGTCTTTCATATTTTCTTTATCTTTAATATTTTCAATATTCGTTTGAATGTATGTTTGTTATAGTTTTTCTTAAATGATATTTATTGTTTGCAAAACACAAATATTTGGAAAATATTACTCTGTCACAAATATTTGAATGACTTGTGTATTCAATTTGTGTGCATTTGAATGGCTTGTGTATTATATTTTGTTGCCTTTAAATTGATTACCTTTGACTTGTGTATTAGATTTTTTTCCCTTCGAATGGATTACCTTCAAAAAGGCTTATGTATTAGATATGTTTACCTTCAAATTGATTACTTTCGAATGGCTTATGTATTAGTTTTGTGTACCTTTAAATGGATTAATTTATAACGTCTTGCGGAGTAGTTTGGTGTGCCTTCGAATGACTTATGTATTGAATTTGTGTACCTTTGAATGGTTAAATGATTATTTTCAAATTAATAAGATCAAGGAAATGAAATAAAAAGTTATAATGAAATAAGATTGAATCCAAACTGAAAATTACAAAAATACCTTGGTTGTACCAAAGACTTTTATAGTAGCTTATGATCACTATTACAAATTTCTAAGAACTTGCACAAAAATATCCGAATAAAAAAATAAAATTCTCTGTATACAACAAGAACTTCCACGCTACAACAAGATATAAATCTATTTGCCTTTGGGCTCGTTCCCATCGGCATTTTCTTCTTCTTCTTCTTCTTCTTCTTCCGAACTCTCATTTTTGGAGTATCCTTTATCACTCTCACCAGAACCATCACTGGGTGAATCCCCATAAATACCCCCCGATTAGTTATGGGTATATCATTAGGCCACAAATTCTCTGGACCCATTCCATATAAAGACCCGAAGACTAGTGTAGGGAATCTCTTATGGAATTCCAATACAATATTTGATTTAATTAAGGAATCCCACTTGTTTAAGAAATCTAGAATCGCATCGGCATATGCATCTATAACATCAACCGTCTCTTATGTGGACTTCTCCTTAAGAGAAACCACTTCACCTTCTTAATTTTTGATAAGATCATTTTGATCATTTCTCTCATCTAATAAGCGTTTGATGGTTCCCTTGTCAATAGTTTGTTGATTCTTCAATGAAGTGATTTCCCTAGAGCTAGATGAGTGTAGTTCTTCATAAACAGTCGTTGCCTTGCCCCGTTCGTTTTTTTTAATTTGACCTCTTTGGATAAACGGTCAACCTTAGATTTTTCATCTTCAATTGAAGCATCTGATTCTTGTTATCCTCTTAAGGAGAAGCAATGTTTTCTATATGGGACCTCACATCTCTTTCCAACTCGTCAATGAGCCTCACATAACTCAACATCGAATACCCTAGTAGGTCATTCTCCTTTGATAATTCCAAGAACACACCATCAGCTACCATATTGGTAGCATTGCTTATGAACTTCATGGAAGTCTTTCGAAAATGAATCAAAGTAAAAACATCAAATATCCCCCATTGTGTAGTCATCTCTAAAGGCATGTCTCTCAAATATGGGGAGGAATGGAGAAGGAGGGTCAGATACATAAATTGGAGGAGGATCGACAACAAGAATTTTACGAGGAAAAATATTTGTACGCAGCAAAGTATTAGAACGACTTGAGGTTTTCTTTCTATTCTTATCTCTTTTGTCACTACCTTGTTTGCTTCTCTTGTGTGTTTTCTTTTTCTTTGACGCGTGAAGCTTCGTGGACACCGATGCATCCTTTATTAATGGCAGCAAAGGCAGTTAGCAAGGCTTCATTAATTTCATATGGCTGCTGTTCGGTTCCAGCTTCAACAACACTATTTGATAAGCCTTCATTGGTTTTCTTATCTTTTGTTTTCCGATAACTGGGGCTATGTTTTTTGGTTGGAAGATATAGTTTGCTATCAATAGCTTTAAATCTCTTTAGAATGGTAGAGGGACGGGGAGGAGTGGACGATTTCTCCCATGTCACCTCACGCTTGGGGTTGTCTTCTGAAGATGAGTTCGCGCGAATTTGGCAGAAGTGAAGCATTAGTGGAAGCCATTAGATCACTTTTCCTCTGCACATAGATTTAGCTTCTTGAAAGTGATCTTTGCATCTTCTACGTGGTGTATATAAGGCTTCAAAATGGTTTCTTAAGGAAATAAGTTAGAGATAAGTAATAAAATATATAAAGGGAAGAATACGAGTTCGAAAAGGTTCGAAGGGATCTACTTGTATTCTTCGAGAATCTGGTAAGCCGACTCAGATTAACTTAGGAGGATATTTTCTTACCATTATCCCATCAACCACTGATGAAGATAAATTGCATCTTCTATAATTTATCTGCCTCCAACATATCATATACCACATAATATTCATTCTCAATGTTGAAGTAGTAAAAGGGAATTTGGAAGGTGCGAGACAAACCCGCAATAGCATCAACTTGTTCCATTGGCATTGGGATTTAGGATAGCTTAGGTCCTATGATGCATGCCATTAACATGAACCAGGTGTTCAGGCTAGCCTGACTCGGACATAATCCTACTAAACTAAAATAGTTTATGATCTTAGGGTCCAAAGGAACTCAATTGAGAACATCCGTATAAACCACTAGCTCCCTATTATCATAGCTCATCGGAGTCTCTCCAGGTTTAGAAAAACTAACTTTAACCACTTTGGGGAAACCCTATTTAGAACGCATAACCTCTAGTTCTTTTTATGAAAATACATATATGAAATTTTGTCTAGAGCCAAAAGGTATCTAGCAATGAACTTTGAAAAATTGGGCCCGACGCGTCTGGCCATGGACGAAGGAAACCGATTTTATTTCCAGGGCTTTTCCATATCTATTTCCCTCTTTGCTACCTGTTTTCTTTAATATATTTTTTTACTAGCTTCGAAGTCTCCTTGGTTTTACCAGATATCTCAAGGGGGGATCCTCATTAATATCTTTCATGTTTTCTTCCATGACCTACGGACGAGATCCTGAAGGTTCAATATGTTGAGAGTCGATGTTTTCCTCTTTATTTGATTGTTGACGTGTACATGGCTTTATTCCCTATTCGGATGTTGTGGGAAAGGTTGTTGGAAGTTGTTTGTAGCAGTGCTAACCCTGTCTCCCCATATGGTTTAGCTTTGCCATTTGATTATATAGTTAGTCTACAAAGAGTGTTTCCTTCAGAATCCAAACCCATAACTTTAAAGGTTGAAGGAATACGATGACTAGTGGCTCCTGAGATCAAGATGTCTTTGGTGAATGACAATGAGAAGTGAAAGGGTGGGAAGTTAAAGAAGGCTCAGAAGTAATATTACCTATGTTATAGGGATAGACGCCTCTATAGTCAGTTGACTGAGTTATTACAATTGTGCTCGTGGAGACAGGTAACCCAACACCAACCCTTTCATTTTTATTCTCTTCGTCTTGTTTAGTTAAGTTCAACCAACCATTTTTAAATAATGCATTTATGGCTGTGAACACACAAAGATTGGAATTTTACTGGAGAAACGATTCGTGGTGGTTGAAGTGGTGGAGGAGACAATAATATCACCAGTGGCTACCTAGATATCAATAGTGAAGAATAGTTTCTCTCTCTAAGATATAGATTTTCTTTCTTTAAAAATCTCTAAAATGAGAAAATGAGAGAAAAACTTATAAAATAAGCTGTAAAAGACTCTTGAGTACCCTATTAGGGAAGTGGAAACGTTACCAACAATTATAATATTTAAAGAAGTGGAAACATTTTCAATTGATTGGCTCAGTTCACTTGTTGCTCCAATCAAGTAATGAAACGTGTCATGAAGTACAATTGGTTAAAAAACACAAATTTTGGGCAATAGCTATCTACGAATAATTCCATTGGATGGTGTAATGATGTGTTCATCACCCATACTCAATTAATAAGTCGTGGAAAATCATATTTGGATAAATAAATAAGTTCGAATCAAGTGAGATTTGAATGTGTCAGGTAGCCCTCCCAAAATACCTTTGAGAGGACTAAGGGGCTAGTTGATAGGGTTGGATATCTTCGAGGGTATTTTCTTTGGGAGGGTCGGATATTTTCGGGGGTCAATCCTGACGGAAAGAAAATTGATGACGACTAGTATCGAAACACAGTCGCCGACTGTAGAAATCAAGAAGAAAGAAGCAAAACATTAGATATATACCATAATCCTAGGTTAGAGTATAAAAGGGACTCAAAGACTCAGACACTTAAAGAAAAATCGTAATTTTTATTTATCAAAGTCTAAAAACAAAAGTAGGGTTTGAGACTCCTTAAATAAGAACCGTCTAAATCCCTATTATAAAATATGGAAACAAAAGTAAACGCAATAAAATAATATCCTATTAAATCTGGATGTAATCAGATTTAATTTGTTATCTTAAACCGAACCTTAAAGGATAAAAAATAAAATAAAATAAAACTAAAATATTCACCTAAATCATCCTTCTCCGGATTTTACGGACTCGACAACAATTCTATTGAAAGTCGGATTCTCTCTCGCCAAAACTGATGCAATTCCTACATATAACTTTGTGAAGACATTGGATGTTGTTAATTCAATGGTCAAACAATTCACAACATCACCATAGAACATTGGATCATGAACCTCGATATTCAGATAAACTAGCTTTTTGAAAAGAAGTAATCCTCTACGTGTTAAAGCTACGTAACCACTATGCCAAGAACTATCTCTCTTGCTTGGTGAGAATTCCTCTTCCAACAGGGAATGTGTTAACTGTGAAGTTACCTGACCCATACCTTTCGCAGCAGACCAACACACAACAGTTTTCGTGTACCTCAATCCAGAAAGTAACATCTCAATTATCTCGTTGATGATCTCCAGAACATCTATATCATCATTCTCTGTATTAAAATTAATCTTTGACATAGACATTGCACGCTGCTCACAATCTCTTCTAGTGAAGCTAAAGATGATGATCGGGCTAAATTGTCGTTCCATCATCATCCTAAAGATTTGGTAAATGCTCGAACAACCAGTCTCAGCAGCGGTACAGTGTCCAGACACTAAAGGTAGCTCAGTTCCTAGAAGTTAATATATATCCACATCTGATATCTTCTCTTTAAATCTATTCCACAAGCGTAGGTGATGAAATTTTATAACATATTGCCTCGCCCCTATTATGCTCGTGCATGCAGCGACAAGCTCCGTTGTCTGATAATGAAATGCTTCAGTTATGTCGATAAGTCCAGTTAGAGTAGAGAGGATTATAGACGCAAAAGTTGCATTAGGATTATATACAAAAGCCTGGCGAAATACCATGCTCAATACTCTCTGAAACAGGATTGTTTCCATTTTTCTGATCAGGTTGAATCCAATAGTATCCAGATAGAAAGTTCTGCCTGAAAAAGTTTTTTTTTCATGTGTACAATGAGAATCAACAAGCTCAGTGATACCTCACTTGGATATAATAAAATCAAGAGCAATAGATTATCGAGTGGCATCGCTACAAACCAAACAATCAAGACAGTAGCTAGAATCGTAGAGACGAATGAACATTTGATAAGTGACGGGTATATTTTAGTCGAAACTTAGAACGGTTAAATAAAAACAAATTAAGTTTGAGCATGCAATCAACAACAAACGAAGGTAAAAATAGGTTGGAAGTGAAGGCGTCCAATCTTGCAAACAAGGCAGATCCGAGAGGAACACCCTTTGGTATTAGTAAACCCAAAACTGAAGGACCGACTGCAGCAAATTGGTCAGTCTTATCCATATCAATTTCACTTCGTTGAGCGACCACAGACTGTACAGGTTTGGTGGTAGATGGAGTATGCAGATCATATATAAGTAGGTATTGATCATCTCATGCCGACCTAAATAAGTGCTCATTCCTCATATTCGAAACAACATCCTCAATAACACCATTGTGAACCTTAAAAACCTGCATAGTATCAAGAACCTTATAGACGGGAGTTCCATTAATGACCAACACACAAACCTGAGCATTATCGGAGCCACTACAGAAATGACAATGCTTGAACTTACTCCAAGACAAAGGAATTGGATTAGATTCGGATATAAAGCTAGTCTCCTGAATAAAAGGCTCTAATATTCCTTTGGCATTACCTGGTTTCGAGCATTTGGGAGCAGTACTATCAACCTTCTTCGTCTGAGGGCTAACAAAGAAGCTTTTCAATTTATCTGGGACAAAGATATGTACTATATCTTCCCTACTGTAATCAAAATTCTGTGCATTAGAAATGTCGCCTAGTTTGAATGCTTCCAGAATCTATGTCGCCTAGTTCGAAAGATTTGTAATGAATTTGCTAGCCTAAGATTTGCCACAGCACCTGAAATCCTTTCTAGTTGACCAGTCGACTTGTTATTTATCTCAGACATTTCATCGAGCAAGTTTTCTGCATCTCCGAATTCATCAAGCGGCAGCTAGAAGAAAGCCCTTTGTTTTGCACTTTATAACAATACATCTTCAGTTTACGGTTCAGCTGGTTTCAGAGACGGTAATAAAAGTGATAAAGGATCTCCAATATTAGAATTTTCGACAAGTTTTTGTGGTAAATACCATGGTAGAAGGTCTTTAGTATCTAAATCCTTAACAAAGATTTCGTTCCCAATATTTTCTTTTTTGCTTTTAAATTGTACTGAATATTTGGAACTATAGGGTCTTTAGCCACCGATTTAATTGTAAATGAAAGATTTCTACCAACCGATGAAAATTTTGGTTTCGAATTTTTTTTGGTGAAAACATCGGTAAAAGTTCTAATTTTTCTGATGTTTTTAATTGTTTTTCATTAATACTCTTCTCTTCAAACTCATCATCATACTTGTCGTAGATCGGTTTGTCAAACATGGGTTCAGACACAGTTTTAGCATCGCAGCTAAGATCGGTAGGTGGTGCATCATGAGTATGAAACTCCTTAACTGGTGTTGGTTTTGGAGATACTACCCTAGATAGCCGTAATATAAACTTGTAACCATCTTTCACAAAACTGTATCGATTCGTTCAACCATCATAAGCAGAATTTCTCTTAAATCGCCATGGACGTCCTAAAACTAGACGGCAAGCGTCCATATTAAATACATCACACCATGTTGTATCTTTGTAATTAACAACAGAAAATTCAATTAGACAGCGTTTAGAAACAATTACCTCAGTGTACTCTATTAGTCCTGACAGTATGTACGGGTATGGAAGAGCTTCAATCTTCAATGTCAATTTCTCAACAACCTCCTCTGAAATCTGATTCGAATAACTATTCGAATCAATTACAAATTTGCAAATTCTTCTTCCAATCGTACAGGTAGATTGGAAGATGTCGGTGTCGTTCTCTAATCTAATCCTCAAATCAAGAGGTACCTGGAACATGATTCATGTATCTGTGTAGCAGGAATTGTTGGTCTGATACTAATATGATAGCGACTAGTATCGAAACACAGCCGTCGGCTGTAGAAATCAAGAAAAAAGAAGCGAAACAATGGATAATACCCTAACCCATGGATAATACCCTAACCCAATGTTAGAGTATAAAAGAGACTTAAAGACTCAAAGAAAAATCTTAATTTTTATTCATCAAAGTTTTAAAAATAAAAGTAGGGTTTGAGACGCCTTAAATAGGAATCGTCTAAATCCGCCTACATCACAAATATTATGTTTTCACCTTTTGACTTAGTTATTTCAGTACAAGTGTATTTAGTACATTTTTATTTATTACCTTGTATTAAATATATAAATAGATGGTGAATGAGCTTTTCAATCTATTGGATTGCCGCATGACCATAATTTGACCCGTTAGGCCCATCAACTCAAAATCAACCTATAAAGGCTTTTGGAGAGAGTATTTAAGAGGGTTTGACTTTATATTTCTAAATATTGAATATATCAGCTTTATTATCTCTTTACTTTACATCTCACATTTAATACACCTCCACCATTTTACCTAAAATACCCTCCAAACCAAATTAATCCTTATAACTCTATTATCTCTACTTTTTATCTCACATTTAATACACCTCCATCATTTTACGTAAAATAACCTCCAAACCAGATTAATATTTGTGAGAGGTGACTTTCCTTGATTGGGAAATAAATACAACAACAAAGCTAATTACTCGCGTCTGTGAATACCACAAACTTCGTAATATACAAAGGGCAGAAAAATAGAAAGATCCAGAAGTATGGTACTTACCATCATCACAATGATCCTATAAAATGAATGCATGTGTAAGTGATGTGATGGCACTACCCAATGAATGCGACCTGGAATTTAAGGTATAACGAATGTTCAGTTGAAGTAGAATCCCATGTTTAATTATAGTAGAAACGTAATATTAATTACAATAGAATAACATGTTTTGTTATAGTAGAAATGCATAGTGAGTAACACTAGAGATCGCATTGTGTTTATTTTGTAGTAAAGTCGCATGTTTATTAGTATTAATATCTTATGTTTAATTACATATCCCCACGCTTCACATTTTATGTCTCTTAATATTCACGTTTCTCACTAAAAATAATGTACTTACATTCACAATTCGCCATTTTGTATAACTACTCTTTCGCCACACATGTTTTACCGATTATACATGGTTATTTCTAGTTTATTTTTTCCCAAAATAGGTTTGATATACCTTTCATTCACTTTATTAGGGAACTAACAACACCGAGTAAATCAGTAGGAGTTTTAGTACATGCAACGGTAAGCATATTTAAACTTTACAAAACCACTAATATTTAAACAAAAATATAATTCTAAAATATTATATTTACACATGTATTTATCAAGAGAGAGTTAAATGTTAAACATATAGTGGATGATGTATATCGCAAAACGAGAACTTATGGTATTACTTATATTCTCATTCCATTTTACACAATAGCAAGTGGGATAGAATTAACCACCAGAAGTTAGTGATAGTAAACCTCAATAAAGGAAAAGGAGTCAACTATAATCTTTCAGTGCTAAAAAAAACACACGTGATAAAATAAAAATATAGTAGAAGCATTGTATCTTACCATTGTCTTCTTTACATATCGTTGTTTCATATTTACAATTTCGTTTGCATTCAAGATCAGTGACTCGCATTTTCCTTACCTTTTTCCTTTCTTTTATGATTTGCTTTTCATATGTTATCTTCATTCATGACTCATATATACCTTTTTTCATGCTTGTATTTTACAGCTTAAATATCTTTTCAAAGCTAATCTTATTCCAAGAAACATGGTACTAAGATTAGATGACCAAGAGATATCCCAAAAAACAACTCTAAAACAAGTGATTATGGTGAATTTTTTATGAGTATGCAATGGAGTTTATAAAAAATGGTAAAATTTTGAAGACTTACAACAAAGACATTGTTAGAACGACAAAAACAAGTTTGTTTTTTCTTATTCTAAATTATAAAGACACAACCAAGTACTGGCAATATATATGGTTATAAAGCATTAATGAGTTTTTTTGTAAAGAGTGTTTATAATGTAAAATATGAATGTGTCAACTCACATTTAAAAAAAGAACACATAATGCACGATTTATGTTTCATATTTCTTTATAGTTGTCCTTTTTGGGTGAAGTCCGTAACTCGAATTTTTTAAAAGTCATATAATTCGTGATTCACGTAATAGTTTTAGCGCAAATCGCGATTCTCAATTCAAAAGTTCCAAAATCTAAAAGGGGATTTATAATTCTCTTTTAACATTACCATTAATTCTATATTTGTGTAATCAATAAAACTTATACTAAAAATAAGAAACTAACAAAAGAAACTGTAACAATAAAATGTTTATCATTATATTATTCATGTAAAAACTTCATTCCATGAACTTATATTTTGACAAACTCTTGACCAACGACTACACTTCATCTTTCAAACTATTACTTTTCCTTAGATGGAATATGCTTCTTGTTAAGTCTGCCAATCTTGGTTTTCATATTTGGAGGGAGGATTTCTAGAGAACCAGTAGAAGTGGAAACTTCACTAAAAGAATTCAAAGTCATAATGTTATATGAATAAGTTATCGAATACGAGTTTGTGTAATAGAATGGGTCAACAAATCTCATAGGATTCTTCTCAATGCTTAGTATGACCGCCAAAGATTGAGAGTATATAGAAAATCAATATGCGATATGAATATTTCAAAAATAGTTCATGCGAAACACATGAAGACAAATAGATTAGTCATGTACGACATATCCATAACTTAGCCTTAAAGTTCTTCTCAAATTCAGAGCATAATTAACTACTCCATCATCCGTATAACATCTTGATATTTGATTCATAAGTAAAATCTTAATATTTTCAATTAATTCCAAAATAATAAAATTACACAAATCTTTGATCCGATGGTTAAAAGACTCAAAAGGATTAGAGGCCATGTAACCGTACCATTTTTCTTTGAAAAAATCACATGCATATTTATCAGGGTAAATTTTAGAAAAAAATAAGAACTTTTTTATATCCATCATCAATAAATTAGTCGATTGATTAAGCGTCCATGATCTGTTTGCGGATCTACCACTCAATGCATACTTTGAATTCCTAATAAGATGAAACATATTATACACATGATATCAATGAGTAAATAAATGAGTAACAACATTAACTATACTTAAGTGACGATCCGATATAAATATGAATTGACGATCCACCAAGTGAGGTTTCAACATCTCAAGAAACCATAACTAGTTATCCTCGTCTTCTAACCCAACGGTACCAAATACAACCATGAAAATACATGCTTAGTTGTGATATAAGAACATTTAATAATAGAGAAATTCATGATTTTGATTTACAAGTAACCCATGATGTTTATTTGTCAATTTAGCATGGTTTACGATTTATATTATGAGTAAAAGGTGATTCGTATTTTATTTTCTAATATAGACTCATATTATGAGTAAAAGTTGTTTCATGATTCACAGTATAAGTAAAACGTTATTCGCAATTCATAGTCTATATTATACAATAGATGTGCAATTCACATTTGATAAAACCAGTAGTTCATAATTTTCATTTAAACCAATCATAATATTTATAAACTTAACTTTTTTTTACTATCTTTAGCTATTGCAGAAAACAATTTTTCTTTATGTTTCATCGTCAAGAAAGTTCCATGAATGAATGAAAACGGACGACAAGAGCGGAAACCTTCAATACAAGACCCTAATGCAACAAAACACCGTTTAAAACAGTTAATTACGGGATTATATCTGAAGGTGTAGTCACTTGTTATGTGAAGACTATTTAGAGATTTGAAGTACCCTATAACTAGATTAAACAAAGTAAAACTATCTTTCTAAACATATTTATTAGGTTTTTCTAAAGCGATCCGTGAAATTCTATATGATATATTTAAACCATATTTGTTCTTAGCAAACGATTGTATGCTTATGGCTGTCACATCATTCTTGGATCTAATACACCCTTGGATCTCTTTAGTAATCAAATCCCATTGTTAAATATTTTTTAATTTCTTTGCATAAAATATCCCCACAAGTATAATTTCCAATTTACTTTTTAATGATTACGAAGTTGGTAGAATTATAAAATGATACATAAAGCCTCAATAGACATCCATTTAAGACTCTATTCTAAGAATAAGAATTTATTTTTTATCTAGTATTATGGAAATACTTAAAGCAAAAACCATTTTTATACTGCATAACGACATAAAACAAAACTTAAAGATACATTTCCTTCCGCAAAAACTTGCCTAATAAATGTAATTCCATCAACCAAAGAAATAAAGCAAGTTTTTTTTTTGTATGGACACAAAAACAAATACTTGAAGTAACTTTTTCACTAGCCAACAATATTATTGAAGCGTCAAATAAACTTAAAGTAGTTTATTTAAGCGTTTCTCGATCAGCCACGTCCACAACGATTTGTACAAACTTCTAGATACCAATTAAAAAAAATCTTATATTTATCGTATGAATAACATAATTGGAAATTACCTATAACCATATCCTCCCTTTTGATAAAACAAAATTAACCACATCTTCCACCTTTTTAAAATGACAAATATGAAGAATTAAAGTTCCTACGTTTAGTTTAAAATGAAAAGATAGGTCTGGACATTAAATGCATGCAATTAAGATCTAGAGTCAGCTAGCCATTTTCCATTTGTGTTTATAGTTTTAAGATGATCTGCATTACATATATACATAATGCTTCACCTTTCATATATATATATATATATATATATATATGCATTTCAATATACATGAGGTTCGTAGTTCACATTTGCGTTAATAATGTAATTCATATTTCATAGCTACATAAGAATTCACGAGTCATATCTATTGTTACCCATGACTCCTAATTTGTATTTACTTTTATACGAATTTATGATTTATCTTTACGTCTTCTTCTTTGCACATTCACTGTCTTTTTTTACTTCTTCTTTGCATATTCACTGTCTTTTTTTACTAGCCCAAATTCGTGGATCTAAAAAGCATGAAATTTAATGTTTCACAATCTAAATTTTACATCGCAACATTATAAATGAATAACAAAACAACTACAATAAAAAAACAAAATATAAATTCAAAGATTGTAGGAAAAAAACGGATCAAAATCAATTTTACAACAATGATTTCACTTCAAATTATAGAAAAAATATTATTTGTGTGAAAACATAACAACAATTTTGATTTTGATTTATTGTATTCAACTGTGTAATTTTAAAAGAGTATTCTGAAAGTCAAGATTATGATTTATTGTGTTCAACTATGTTATATAAAATATTATATTTCATACTTTACTCTATGAAATGGACTTATCTATAAGTTGAGAGTTTATGAATATTTTGTTTTGATCTTAATGAAAATACATGGATCGAAATGAAAAGATATGGATAAAAGCAAAAAGATATATTATATTTACTTTATAACTAACTATTAAGTATATTTTTGTTTGACTAGTTTATTCTTTGAAATATCTTTTGATATTTTTTTGTTTATTTGAACGTATTAAAAAATGATCTTGGCTAACTTTATTTATTAACCTTATATTTTATATGTTTAAACTTCAATCCATTTATATATTTGGTCATTATCATCTATGTGGATAAGCATTATCTTTTATGATATTTAAAAGTTAGTCGATGTGTCGATCATTCACGAAAAGTTAAATATTTCATATTACATATATAAGACTTCCAATAAAAAAATATTTATAAATTTCATAAGAAAGTATATATATTTATAATTTTGATTTATGTTAAAAAATACAAAATTTGATAAAATATTGATGAAATTCATAAAATAAGATTGTCGGTGATTTATAACATTAAAAAGTAATTAATTATTATTATGAGAATAACATAGTCATGTCAATAATAAATTATTGACATTGAAGTTACAAGCGTGATTTTAAGTGGTTGAAATTCGGAAGCCAACTGCCATTGATAATGAGGATTGCAAGAATGAAATATAACAAAATGAGAAGCATTATCAAATATGTGTAAAATCCATCACAAATTAGATTATAGTGTGTTTATACTAATAAGACATCGTTATTGAACATACAGATTACGTTAGAGTTTAAGTACAAGGCCGACAAAAATATATCAAAATATTTTCAACATTTTAAAAAATTTATAAATATTTACATAAATTCTTAAATTCACAAAAACAATTCTTTATAGTTTTAGAAGTGACATTTAAAAAAAATGTCATGAAAACATCTAGAGTGAGAAATCATTAATGAAAACATTCAAAAATTCGAATATCAGTGGAAAATTTCATGAAAACATTAAAGCGGAATCCAAAGCCTTTCATGATGCTCTTCAGCTCTATAAAATCAAAGGTTTATCAAATATAAATATTGAAACGGATTCAAAAAATTTAATTTATTTAATATCTATCGGTGATTCTCCTCATTCTTTGGAGCCCATTCTTTCAAGTATTATATCTTTAATATTTCCTACAATGAGTATTCATCCCATTTTCAGAATCCAAAACAATGTGGTTGATTGGTTCGCTAGGTGGATTGTGAAATGTAAAATGAAAATTGATCATTTGTATTTCCAAGCTTCTTCTCACTTAAAAACAATAACATTACTAGATAATTTTAATTTCTTTTCTAGTATTTCTTTCTTTAACAGATTTCAATTCAGTCATTAGTGTAAAAATCTACCTGCACAAATTTCATCTGTTCGTAAGGATATTTTTCCTCATCGTTTGCCATTTTTTGAAATTCTGTTAGCGGCTCTTTTAAAGATGTCTCCATTCCTATGTTTGAATGTATCGCGACTCTTGGTTAAGGATTAAGCTTTTCTATCAATCGATATATTCATTCTTCCTTATAGCTATGCTTGGAGCTAGATTGTTGAGCTTTCGCAAGATCTGAGTAGCTGATTGTTTTGCTTGTTCTAGGTAGTTGCCCTTCAATCTTCATTATTCTAAGATTTTTCAAATTCTGGAAATTAGAGCTTTGTTCTTCAATTCTTCCTTGCCCTGAGCTATCTATTCATTGGACAATATCTAATATTGTCTCCGGTGGAAGCTATGGAAGCATTTTATTGAAGTTGAAGACCTTGAAGTTTGAAGTTCTGCAATCCTTCTATCAGATATCAATTCAGTGGGAAACTCAATTTGTTTTGTTAAATCTTTGGATATTGTTAGCAATTCATTGTTGGACCTTCGATCCATCTAGTTTTGGGCTGTTTTTTGTTTCAAGTCTAACAATAAAAGTTTTTACTTAAAAAAAGTTGAGTACGAAAATTAAGATAGATTATGATTTTAATATAAGAATTTTGACAACTGTGAATTTATTTTAAAACAAAAATAAATATAGAAAAAAGATATATATATATATATATATTAAGACAAAAATATTTTTAAATTTTACTACACGAGATGTACAAATAGAAAATGCAAAATAAGTCTGATTATAGACCATAAGACTGAAGAGCTTTAGTGGTATAAAAAAATACTTGCAAATGACATACGTTTCTGATATAAAAAATAAAATTTGTTATAAGATTTCTCTTAGAGGTATTTGGTATTTGAGTAATGTATAAATATGATAATATAGTTATGTCCAAATGGAATATTCTTGTGAAAATATAAGAGTTGTGTGATGGGATAGTTAAAATTGTTAAGAAACAAAGAGAGAAAAGAGGGAAGTAGTCGTCAAGAAACGACTAGGGTTTCTGTTTATTAGATAGCGTGTATTACATAAAGTATAAAACTATTATTTATTGATAAAATATATGGGCTATTTTGTCTAGGCTTTAAGTCCCCAACAAAAATGTGTATAGTTGAAATTTTGTGAACAAATATATTTGAATTTAATACAACGTTCAAAGTCTTAGTTATTTTGACAATCTTAATATAGAAATTAAAAATTAATAAATATTAAAATTAAAATATTATATAAATAATATTCATATAATTTTTCAAATTAATTTTCAGTTATTTTTAATAACATAAAATAATATACAGAAATCTTCAATGCATTATTATATTTGAAACAACATAAATTAACCAAAAAATAATAAAATAATGTTATAAAATATAATACTATGTTTGTCATATATAAATTTTAATAAATTTTGTATAAATTTAATACTGGGTTTGAATATTCAGATGAAATTTCTGTATGTTTATATTAAGCAGGAAAACCAAAATCTAAAATATTATTAAAAACAAGAAAAGATTGTTATGAAAAACAAAATGGCACAAATTAATAATAAACCAATGAAACCATATAGGATTCAGATGCTAAATTTCTTTTAAAAGTATTAGGATACAATCATACACATTTTCATTCGAGACCTTTTTAGTCTAATAAATCAATAAAAAGGTCAATGGTTTTTCTAAATATAACCTCAAAATTTGTCAATGGTTATTTTTAAAAAGTTAGTCGTTTATATAATTTGGTAATTGAACTTCTACGCGAGTGCTCATCGCCTGTCAAACTGATAGCGTGACGGAAATTAAAAAAAAACAACGATAAAATTCTAACTTTAGGTTATGTTATAAAATACTATGCAATTATCACAAAATGGCTCAAGCACAGAATATATGCGAATGAAAGATTTAAATGAAACACAGGATTTAACGTGGTTCGACAATTGTCTACGTCCACGTGCGCCGCCAGAGAAAAGAGTTTCACTATGATAGAAAAGGTTACAGATTTCAGATTGTGTTTTGTGTCGTCCTAGTAATCTATTTATAGGGAATTAATAGACTTACTAGACTATGGGCCTAATGAACTCATACCACAAGACTAACTCTTTTGAAGTGATTGGACAATATCATTATCACAACACAAAACTGTCCTGCCGGACACAGTAGACTGTCAAGGCACTATTCGAACTGCCGGACACAGTAGACTGTCAAGGCACTATTCGAACTGCCGGACACAGTACACTGTCAAGGCACTATTCGAATCATTCACAACAAATCTTCCCCTTGAGGCGAATATCCTTTCTTCACTATCAACAAATAACCTTCTCTTCTTCTGACTCACCAAATGCCCTTAAGGCATTCACTCTATACTGCGAACACCGATCCAGTTTAGGCATTCCCTAAACTTTCGAACTGATACTGCCTTGGTCATTATATCTGCTGGATTATCGTGCGTAGACACTTTCTTCACATCAACAATTCCCTTTGATATTATATCACGAATAAAATGATACCTCACATTTATGTGCTTTGTACGCTCATGGTACATCTGGTTCCCTGTAAGGTGTATGGCGCTTTGACTGTCACAAAACACTTTTGTAGTAATCCTATCCAAGCCCAAATCTGCCACCAAACCTTGCAACCATATTGCCTCTTTAACTGCTTCTGTTACCGCCATGTACTCTGCCTCTGCGGTAGACAAAGCTACAGTAGCTTGCAACTGTGCTTTCCAACTGATCGCACTCCTAGCTAGAGTAAATACATATCCTTTCAGAGATCTTTTTTTATCCATATCACCTGCAAAATCAGAATCAACAAAACCAACCAATGATCCTGCAACATCATTCATCGATTCACCAATATCGGTTTTGTTAAAAGTTAAGCCAACGTTCACAGTATTCTTTTGAAGAGATTCAATCTCTTCCCCTATAGCACCAATCCATCGATCTTCTTCTGAACTCGCTATAGCTTCTCTGTAGCTACTAGGTTCCTGCATCTCAACTTCTTCTGCAACTGACAGAGCATTTGCAACTAGATTCGCATACCTTTTTGGAAGTCTAATATCTCTTCTTTCTCTGCCCAATGCTATGCTATAAGGTTGTTGTTCTGGTTCAGGCGCATCATCGTCACTATCATCTGATGCTGACGCTTCACCTCCTGATTCTGGATCCACCTCAGAACCACTTGAATTATTGGACCTGCTAGGAACTGATTCTACTTCAAGCTCCACCTGTTCACTCACAACCGATCCTGATTCGACCATTTCTCCTTCTGACTTTCTATCGAAGCAAACTCATTAAAAGTAACGTCCCTACTGATGAGAAAACCTGGAGACTTTGGAGAGGTACACCATAACCTATATCCCTTCACTCCAATAGCATATCCTAGAAATATGCATCTCTTTGCCCTCGGCTCAAGCTTACCATCTCTCACATGAGCATACGCAGGACAACCGAACACCCTCAAATGTTCATAATCAACCGACGATCCAGACCAAATCTCAAAAGGAGTTTTACAATCAATAGCCGTTGATGGAGATCAATTCACCAAGTAACACGCTGTATTGATAGCTTCAGCCCAAAAAATCCTTTCCCACACCGGAATGTAAGAGCATACTTCGTGCCTTGTCACAAAGCGTTCTGTTCATTCTTTCTGCGACTCCATTCTGTTGTGGTGTTCTAGAACAAGTGCGATGGCGCACTATTCCCTCAGCTTCGCAGAACTCGTTGAACTCACGACTGCAATATTCTAACCCATTATCTGTCCTAAGACGTTTGATTTTTCTTCCTGCTTGCTTCTCAATCATCGTCTTCCATTTGACAAAGGTTGAATATGCCTCATCTTTCGTTTTCAGAAAGTAAACCCACACCATCCTTGAATAATCATCAATCAAACTCCTGTAGTATCTGGCTCCGCTCTTGGATGAAATTCTGTTTGGACCCCAAAGATCTGAGTGAATGTAGTCCACTGTGCCGTTAGTCTTTCTTACAGCCGATTTGCTGAATTTGACTCTAGTTTCTTTACCAAACACACAGTGCTCACAAAATCCCAATGATTCTGCTTTATACCCTTTTAACAAATCTCTCTTTCCCAAAACAGCTAATCCTCTGTCACTCATGTGACCAAGACGCCAATGCCACAACTTATTTTGATCCTGCCTACTTTGGCTATTACTCCCTGATGATGCTACTGCAGCATCGCCCATAACAACACTCCCCTGGAGAATGTAAAGACCCTTCTGCAAACTACCTTTCATGCATACCATTGAGCCTTTTGTCACTTTGATTACACCATTTTCTGCATGGTACTTGTAACCCCGAGAGTCTAGAGTCCCAAGAGAAATCAGGTTTCTTTTTAAGCCAGGAACATGCCAGCACGTCAAGATTCTAACAACCCCGTCAAACATTCTGATTCTGACGTTACCAATACCACCAACAGTCAACGAATGATTGTTCCCTAAATAGACAGTTCCCTGCATTGGCTTGTACGTATCAAACCACTGCTTGAACTGACACATGTGATATGTAGCGCCAGTATCAAGTACCCAAGAGTTTTGCCCAAAGTCTGAACTCACGGACAATACATCTCCTTTACCACTGTTTTCACTATCGTCGGAATCGTTCACACCTTCAACAATGTTTGCTGCATTTTCCTTTTGATTTCCCTTCTTACCATTCAGTTTCGGACAATCTCTCCTATAATGACCCTGCTCACCGCATTCATAACAATTTGAGTGCTTCACCCTTGACTTGGACCTCAAGTTCTTCCTTCTTAAAGAACTCGCTTTGCTTTTAGATCTTCCCCTAGTCATAAGACCTTTCCCTTCAGCTTGATTGTCTGGCTGCAACTGTCTCATCTCTTTTGATTTCAGTGCCCCTTTGACATCTGCTAGCGATAACTTATCCTTACCATACATAATGGTATCTATGAAGTTTTCATAGGGAGCTGGTAACGATCTCAATACAACCAAAGCTTGATCCTCATCCTCAATATTGATATCTATGTTCTCCAAGTCCATTATAATTGATTTAAAATTATCTAGGTGCTCTGTTATGGACATACCTTCTTTCAATCTGAAATCATACAAACGTTTCTTCAAATATAATCGGTTTACTACTGATTTCTCTGAGTAAAGATCTCCTAGCTTTCTCCATGCGCAGGCAACAGTCTTCTCACCACTAATCTCGCGAAGCACATTGCCTTTCACACTCATTAAAATCCAGCACAAAGCCCTTTCTTGAAGATCTTGTTTCTCCTTTTCTTTCATCTCTTCTGGTAACTTATTCTCCACAGCCCTCCACAGCCCTTGCAGTACCAATGAAGATTTCAGTTTAATCTTCTACAACGTAAAGCTGGATCCCCCATCAAATTTTTCAATCATCTATTTTGTTGCTGTAGACGCCATTGTGAAACCCTAATTGCAAAAGCCCTAATTTCACCACGTGGCTCTGATACCAATTTTGTTATAAAATACTATGCAATTATCACAAAATGGCTCAAGCACAGAATATATGCGAATGAAAGATTTAAATGAAACACAGGATTTAACGTGGTTCGACAATTGTCTACGTCCACGGGCGCCGCCAGAGAAAAGAGTTTCACTATGATAGAAAAGGTTACAGATTTCAGAAATAATGTTTTGTGTCGTCCTAGTAATCTATTTATAGGGAATTAATAGACTTACTAGACTATGGGCCTAATGAGCTCATACCACAAGACTAACTCTTTTGAAGTGATTGGACAATATCATTATCACAACACAAAACTGTCCTGCTGGACACAGTACACTGTCAAGGCACTATTCGAACTGCCGGACACAGTGCATTGTCAAGGCACTATTCGACTCATTCACAACAGGTTATAATCTCAAAATAAGGAAATGACATAAATGTTTTAAAATAAAATAATAGAATAAAATAAAAATAACAATTAAATGTTTAAATAACGGGTAAATATAAAAACTGGTTTATAAAGGTTTTATCAGTCGAATTTGGGTACTTGTTTGACCCAATTCTGATACGTGAGAAAAAAACGAGTATGTATGCATTCTTAGTTACATCATCCTTCCCCGGTTAGGAAGAATTCGACATTTAATTCAACACGTCAAAACATCGAAAGAATAGCACTACGATATTTTCATTTTCTGCCACAGATTACGACTTGGTCCCTTATTTTCTGAGAGAGTATCCAGAATAGACTATTTCGCTTTTCCACTCCAGTTGCAAGTACTCGCATATTTGTTTATTTTGCAGGAACAACACTTCTATAAAATTCCTATAAATATTTCAGTATCATTATAGTCCTGATCGATGAGAATTCATCGAAATATCTTACCATTGTAGATAAGAATGTTACGGATATAATCAACCAATAGGTGACTTATAGGATTTAATCCCCTGAGCTGCAATGTGGTGTCCAAACAATGCAGACCAGCAAGTGATTCTTTCACATGCAAACAATCGACATGAACTTTAACACCAATGTAATCACCAAGTGCTCGCATAACCTTCTCAATTTGCTGCGGAAGTTTCCTAATGGGAGCCTAGAACAAAGCCTGACACTAGATAAGACCATAATCAAGTTGTTGCAAGAACGTAAAGCAAAAATTTGATATCTTTCCAGCTCCATACTGCGACTGTCTTATCATATCAAGACCCTTGCAGAAGAGAACAATTCCCCTTTGTTGAATAACATATGGCTCCTCAAGTAGTTCTCTCCTGGTTTTCTTTTTTTGATCCACTGTTTGTTTTTCTTCTTTTTTTGTTTTGAAACCGTTAGTTTTCTCCCTCTAATATTGCCTCTATCATAATTGTGCAGATAGACCGGAGAATGTCGATCTCTATTCTATTCCTCAAATCAATAGGTGTCCGGAGCATTATTCATGTATCTGTGTAGCACAAATTTTTTTGCTTTGATAACAACTGATAGCATGACGAGAATTAGAAAAATAAAAACAAACAACGATAAAACCTTAACCCAAGGTTAGAGAGCAAAAGAGACTTAGAGGAATAATTTCCAAAATTTGATTAATCAAAGTGTGACGGTAAAATATGGTATACGATGCTCTATATAAAAACTACCCAAAACCTTAATCCCAAGATAGGAAAATTGCACAAATATCTTAAAATAAAATAAAAATATAAAAATTAAATATTTAAATAACATATAAATATAAAAACTGGTTTTTGAAGGCTTTATCGGTCGAATTTGCATATCAAATCTGACGGACTCGTCAAAATATTCAATTTGAGTACCTGTTGGACACAATTCCGATACCTAAACGAGAAACCAATCTATCTGCATTTTTAGCTAAATCACGAATATTGTTCTCACTTGCTCAAAAACAACAAATATTTTATGGAAGATACTTTGCATCTAATCTTGAGCTTTACATGTACTTGTTAAGTCATAATAGATGTTCCAATTGGTGATTTTGAAATACCTATTACACTAAATTATTGATATGTGTTAAATATATTGTAATACCGCAGAGGTAATATATATCCTACTTTTCCTCCCATACACCGTGTTTCGATATTTCACAAGCTTTTGGATGCTGACATTAGTTCAAGTTATAATTAGAAGAAGATAGTAAACTTAAATTCTTGTATTATTATTTATTTTTAATTGATTAATCTGTTACACCTAAGATACACTTATATAGAAGTGTAACTGTTGTTACCTTTGTACAACTAATTCTGCTACATAGTTATTTTCTAATCAATTCTATTTACAAGTTTAAGGCCTAATAGAAATCATTTGGTACTAAAAGAGTTCAGCTGACTAGACCAACTAGACTTAGGCTGACTCCAAATGTCGACCCGGTCCACAAGCAACCCGGCATATATAAGTGCAAAGCTTGTCTCTTGAAAAACCCTAATTTTACTATTTTCTCAACTCAAGCCTCTCTACCTTAACCATAACCAATTATTTCATTGCCGGTAATACTGTCATTGCCTAAACCTAAAAAATGAGAGCTATATTTCTTGACTTTCCCCCTCAAACAAAGAAGAGGGTCATCGAGACCAATTTTGTAATAGAGAAACAGAGATCAAGAGTGAGATACGTATTTTGTGAGCAAGTCAGCCACCTGATCGTGTGAGGGAACATACCTGATTTCCAACAGTCCTTGAGCTAATTCATCCCTCACAAAATGAAGGCCGATTTAAATTTGGTTGGTCCGGGCATGAAAAACCAGATTAGAAGCCAATGACCTGGCGGTAAGGTTATCACACCGGATAACCAGAGCGCATTGAAAAAGAAAACCCAACTCTTGAAGGAGTGAACGATGCCAAATCAGTTATGAGGAGAGGTTTACCAAAGATCTCTACTCAGATTCAGTACATAAACGGGAGACGACACCTTGCTTATTTAAGGACCATGACACAAGATATTCTCCAAATAACACACAATAACCACTAACATAACGTCGATCATCCAATGAGGCATCCCAGTCAACATCAGTGAACCGAGTGAGCTGATAAACATCATTGGGTTTAATATAAATCCCTAAAGAAGAAATTCTAGATAAGTACCTCATTATTCTCTTGATATATTATAGATGAAAATTCGTAAGACACTGGTGGAATTGACTCATTTTATTGACATCCAACGCAATGTCAGGATGTGTATGAAGCAAGTCTTGTAGTGGACCTTACTCTTGTATTTCGTAGGACATAGGAGATTGTCACTATCCGACTGGGACACTGAAGGACTTACACTCATAGGAGTGGAAAAACGATTGCCAGAAGATAGGCCATCTCTAGCAAGTAAGTCTCGAATATACTTTGTCTGAGTTAAGTACATACATGGCTCATCCATATAGACTTCAATGCCTGAAAACAGCTTAAGGAAATCCATGTCGTTAAGGGAAAAATCAGAGTTATCTCTCTGAATAAACCTCTTTAAGGAAGAAAGAGGACTTCATGTTACTATAACTTCATCAACATAGACCATGATAAAAATAGAGATATCTTTAGTCATTCAGAAGAACATGGAGCGGTCTGCTCTTGAATTTTGAAAACCCCACAATAGCAGAGTATCCTTGAGGTTGGAGTACCAGAATGAGAAGCCTGCTTTAGACAATACAATGCCTTGTATAAGTGACACACATAAGAATGGTATTTAGGATTCACAAACCCATTAGGTTGCACAATAAAAACCTGTTCTTATAGGACACCGTTTAAAAAAACATTATTAATGTCCAATTTTCTTATGTCTCAATCTTTGGAAACAACCAGAGTTAAGACTAGCCTAATAGTTGAAGCATTTATTATTCGACGAAAAGTCTCAGTATAGTCAATACCAGGCTTCTGATGAAAACATTTAGCAACCAACCTGGCTTTACAATGTTAAACAGACCCATCGAGTTTTTATTTCAAATTATACACCCACTCACAATCCACCAAACGCATGTCACAAGTATAGGGAACCAAGGACCATGTATGATTCTATATTAGAGCATCATATTCTGTTTTCATAGCCTGAGCCCAGCTAGAAACCCTTATAACTTTTGAAATTAGTAGGCTCCTTGTTAAGATAAGTAGGCACAATAGTAACACCTGAGTATATAGCCCTAGGTTTAGAAATTCCTCATTTGCCTCTAGTGGTCATAGGATGGATGTTAGAAAAATTCTGTGGTTAAGAGTTATTGGTAGAGGTTTCAAGAGGTAGATCAACAATCAACTGATGGTTTTGTATTTTTTGTATGACAAGAAAGTGTAGCAATGAGATGGCTCTTGGGGAAATGATTGTTGTGTGAAAGGTAAGTTATGGTGTGGTAAATGATTTGTGCTAGTTTTAGTTTGCTGGTGATGTATGGTTTGTGATGTGGTGTTGGTAGAATCAATGGGAAACACAGTTAGAGAGTCTAAAAAAGTTCCATGTATATTAGAAAAAATCATCTGATGAATTAGGACTAGGAAACTTAGGCAACCGAAGAGATTGTGATTGAGTAGCTAAGCCTTTTGACCCTATGAAACCAAAGAAACAAGGGAATGCTTCTTCATTGAAGATTACATCCTTAGAAAATAGACTCTACCACTAGCAGTGAGACACTTATAACCCTTGTGCACACTGCTATAACCCAGAAAAATGAACTTGATAGAGTGAAATTGAAATTTATTTCCTGATAAGGTCTTAAGCAACGGAAACAAGCACAACCAAAGCTATGTAGGAACTTATAATCAGGTTGATGACCATATATTCTCTCAAAAGGTGATTGATCTTGTAAAACAACTGTAGGTAATGTATTTATTAGATACACTGCTGTTTGAAAAGCTTATAGCCAGTAAGAGTAAGGAAGGTAAAACAGAGCCGACAGAGTCAGGCCAATCTCATTCACATGTCTGTGCTTCCTTTCTACCCTTCTATTTTCGAAAGAAGTGTAAGGAGATGATGTTCTGAGTTGTATCTTTGATACTTTGGCTACTGTAAGAAAATGCCTTAATTTACCCCCAAGTCAGATTGAAATGACTTTATTTTTCTATCAAATTAGTTTTCCCCCAAGGTTTTAAACTCTTTAAAAACACTAACAGATTCAGTTTTAAGTTTTAAAAGGTACAACAAAGTGTACCGTGTATAGTCATCAACAAGCAGAATGTGGAACCTGTAGCGTGACTGATATGTAATAGGAGCAAGCCCCCATAAATCAGAGTGAACCAGGTCTTGAACATTAGCAGAGTGAGAAGATGAATTAGAGTAGGGAATAAAGTGTGATTTTCCTAATTGGTAATCATTTTAGAACTTGTTTTCATTAACGGAAACAGTAGGAAGTTTACATTTTTCCTTAACAATGGACAAAGCTCTAGTTGAGGGATGCCCCAGTTATTTGTGCTACTATTTCTTTAGTGAATCAAGACTATTAGATAATATAGAAATGTGAGAAACAGTTGGATGACTGCTTAGATTTTCAACTTTAGATGACCTAGAACCAAATGATTCTTCTAACTTGTAATGAGTATTTTCAACTATCCTTGTAAAGAGTGTCCTCCCTGATCTCTTGTCCTTCACAAAACACCTAGAATTATGAAATTCAATAAAAACATTGTTATGTTGGTTTAGTTGAAAAACTAATATAAGATTTTTACTAATTTGTAGTACATGTAGAATGTTATTTAGTTGAATATGTTTATCTGTTTTAGTTGTTAGGAAAGACTTACCCACTTGATTTATACTCAACCTATTACCATTACCTACTGCAAAAAACTTGTTACTAGTATAGACTCCCTTTTGTGAAATCATCCTTGCTGAGTTAGTGACATGGTGACTAGCACCACTATCCATAAAGTAGTTATCTTCACCACTTTAGTGTCCTCTGACACAGTCAAATTGCTGAGTTAGCGACATGGTGACTAGCACCACTATCCATAAACCAGCTATCTTCACCACTTCTAGTGTCCTCTGACACAGTCAAAGCGTTTTTATTCTGACTGATTTTAACCTGATCAATAGGCAGTTAACCCATCACATTTGGGTCACCCCTCAATAGCAGTAGGCTCCAGCATGTTCATACTTCCCACAAATTTGACAGGTAAGTTTTTTTTAATAGAACCTGCCTCATCTTCCTCTGTTAGAGACTTTTCCCCATTAGCTATTAGAATAGTTGTTGTTAGAAAACCTTTCTCTGTTGAAAGATCTTCATTGTCCTCTATTCTGGAAACCAGTATTATAAGAGTAATTATTTAACTCAGAAGAGCTAGAATCTGACTTATTTACTAGAAGTCATATTCATATTAGCCATAGAAACTTGTATTTTACCAAGTTGGTTTAGCCTTTCATAGGTCAGCAAGGTTGCTTGCAGATCTAACCAAATATTCACTTCCTTATCAGCCAAATGCACAACTATGTGGGTGTATTCACTGTCAAACCCAAGCAATACTTGAGACGGTAGATCATCCAGTGTAATAGGAAACCCTACTAGACTTAAACTATCCCCAATATGCTTCATCTTAGCTAGATACTTATCCATTGAAGAGGTCATTTTTCTTGTTTTTTGGAATTCAGCTTTAAAGAAAGTAATTCTTGACTTAGTCTGAGAACCAGACAATCTGTTAATAGCATCCCAAAGTTCTTTGGAGGTTTCTTCCTCCAGCAACTGAGAAGTTATTTTTGGGGTTATGGTGTTGTAAAGCCACCCTAGAAGAAGCTGGACTTTCGCTACCCAGTTATCATACTCTACATTGTCACTGCTGGATCCATCAGGTCCAACAACCAGCTAGGGAGGACAAGGTTTCTCACCATTAATGAAACCTCTCAGCTTGTTACATTTTATGATACGTAACACCATCTTCTTCCATAAAAGGAAGTTGTTTCTGTCTAACCTCATTCCATTGAATGTGTTTATGTGATGTAGTTGCAGGTTCTTGTTGCACAACAGGCCGTTCGTTGGGGAGGAGTCAAGATTTACAGATCTCGAGCTGAATGTTGGTGAATCGAATTACGTCATTGAAGCTTCATTGAATCTCTGATACCAAGTTAGATTTAGAAAAAGAGAGTGAAATGAAATTCTTGTATTATTATTTCTTTCTTGATTAATTAATCTGTTACACCTAAGATACACTTATGTAGAAGTATAATTATTGTTACATTTGTACACATTTTTTTCTAATCAATTCTATTTACAAGTTTAAGGTCCGATAGAAATCATTTATACCTAAAAGAGTTTAGCCCACGAGACCAACTAGACTTAGGCTGACTCCAAACATCGTTCCGGTCCACAAACAACCTCACATATATAAATGCAAAGCTTGTCTTCTGAAAACCCTAGCTTCACTCTTTTCTCTACTCAAGTCTCTCTACCTTCACCATAGCCAATTCCTTTGTCGCCGACTACTACACTGTCATTTCCTGAATCTAAAACCTGAATGCCATATTTCTTGATTGTTCAGCAGGCATGTTAACAGTTCTCAATGCTTCATACTAACTAAACATATCACTTCAGGTTCTAAGACCTCCAATGTTAACAAGTTTTAAGCTTTAAACGGCATCATTTCCGCTTCGATGGTTGTGATATCTCATATACAACAGAATCTGTTGGAAGGAGTAACGCTTTAACAGGGATTGACGGTAGCAAACTAAAACTCCTTTAATTTCGTGGGTTCTATATAAAAGTTGTCTGGATTAAAATAAACACCATTTAAAAATACATATGTGGTAAATTTATTGTGAGATGGTCATCACAGTTAAATGCATCCCAAACACGGAATATTTTTTTCTCAGTTTGTTTTATTCACTCTAACTAACTAATTTTGATATTATTAGGATGCAGCTCGCGGCCGTCTATAAGATAAAATATATACCAAGAAATGAACCTAAATGCTTTGTTTGAATCTCTATAGAAACCTCTAAATGCAGTACGTATATTGCATTAGCTGCCTAATATGAAGACCTTCCATTGACAAACTTCTTGCAGGATACGGACAAGAAACAATCTTGAGCATGCTGAGAGTGGCATTACATACCAGATTGAAAAAATGACATTCTTCGTTTTACGGTATCACTGTCAATTGATTTGAAAAAACCCATGACCGTAGACAATGAAACTTTTACAGAAACTGATCATACGTCTCGATATTTTAAGCTTTTTCAACGGAGACTTCTTTGACCGAAACCTTTTCGTTGCAGATCGGTATCCGCACCAAGTCTTTGGGGGGCTTATATCCGCGTATTGATGGTGGAGAGATATCAGATTTTATTGGAACAAAATAAAATTATGAAAATATTAACTAATTAATTAATTGATTGACCAACCGTTTGAATAAAATGTTCCGGATGTAAAAGTTTTGATTGAATGATTTTGTATTCGAGGGAAAAATACTAAATTAGTCAAGTTATATTATTTTGTTAGTAAAACAGAATAGTAAATTAATATAAATGCAAGGGATGTACAAGAGATCAAACACAACATCAAAGAGTCTTGAACTAAACTTTTTTCCTCCTCATATTTTTCATATCCTTTTATAAAATATCATGAGCTACATATAGTTTGAACTAAAAATTTTTCCTTCCCATATTTTTCTTTTCATATCTTTTTATAAAATATCATGAGCTACATAGTGACACCAAATATCAAAACTATTGAATATATTTTAATATTATATTTAAATAAGTTTGATAATAAAATTATTCAAATAATAATTTTTTTTCTTGATTAATAACGGTGTCGACGTCAGCATCTAATGTGAAAGTTGATATGGAATATCAAAAATTAAAAGTGGACAAAAAAAGAACGGAGATAAAAAAATGATTAGTTTGTTGTATTTTTTTATAACGTTAGAGACCCATTTATTACAGAAGTGTAGGATGGGGACTAGCCTGACAAAAGTCGTAAACATAGGGGACTTGTCATATTTTTTAGCTCACATTTAGCTACCCATCTATATAATTAATGACAAAAATTTAATATGTGTTCTTTTGTCTCTTGGGTGATCTAGAATATATTATCTCGTAACAAATAGGATATTCACTCAATGAATAAAAATATAATTTTTTCGTTTTCACTATTATCAACAAGTAATGTTATGCTCTGTTCAACTTCTCTCTCATTTCTATTTGAGACTCAGATTTCATTACCTTTCATTTTTTTACAAAAATATTTATAAAGTACCACGTACTGTTGACTTCTTCCTAAACTTTCATTTATCATTTATACATTGTTATATACTACATACCATAAACTTATACTGGATTTAATTTTAATTAGGTTTACCACCGAGCCTTTATGGCCTTACTTGTGAGGCTTCTTGATCTAAAACGATAATTGGTTTATCTTTAACCATATTTTATACTTGACATATATTCTGGGCTTTTGTGGACCCTTGTATGGCCTGTTAGTCTTAAAATATCATCAGTTTGACTTACATCCATGTTTGCTACTTGACATATAATTCGTGTGTTTTGACATCTTGTGTGGCTTCCTGATCTTATAAGATCATTGTCTTGGTTTATAGAAATTTTATACCTAACATATAGGTGTTTACGACCTCTCGAAAAGTCTCATTATCTTCAAAGATAATGGGTTTGGCTTATAACCATATTTACTTTTAATAATTACTTACTTTAAAAGTTTCATCATTAGTTAGCTTATCATTCAACTTTCTTTGAACTTATAATTATGTATAACTTTTATACCCTCATCTTGGTCATCGTATCTTAAAATAACTTCATTCATATTATTACTATTTTTTACTTATTTATCGCCCTTCAATACTATCAATGGTTCTTTATTAAACCGTCTTTTAAATAACTTCTAACTGAACTTTTCTTGTTATTCTTAAATTTTGACACTATCATTGTTTCTTACCAACTTTCTAATAAACATACTAGTCTTAAAGTGAAACTATGCTACTGCGTATTTCTTTTATCTTGCATATTTGTTTCTTATGTAACTCATTAAACTTAATTGTGTTATTTATTTTATACTTTATTTCATTGTCTTTTGGCTTAAGATTTTTATAAACTTTCTTAGACTTCTGAATAAAGATTATTATAGATTTTATATTTCTTGTCAAAATATATAAATGAATCTTATTTATTGTAATAGCGACTCATTTGATGTCTCATTGAATACTCTTGCATCACCAGGTAAAGAAACCTTCTACACGAGGGTGATTACAATTAATTTTTTTATAATTAAAAATGTTGGATATTCGAAGAATGTCTCAATGCATTTTTATCCATATCAACCAAATTATGTGCCCCATGATTCCCTTAATGAATAATATTAAATGAATCATCCTAATTAGAAGCTATTTTATGAATTCTTCTATCTTTTGATCCATGAGAAAAATATATTAACAAAAAAATCTGTTACTTGAAACTCATCGAGTTTAATTTCATATCAATACTTTTCATTAACCCAGCTTGTGTTCTTCTCATAAATTTACTTGATTTCTATAATCACCTATAAAATCAACAACAATTTGTATTTCCTCATCATTTATTTCTGATGAATAAAATTAAACTCTATGACTATAAATTATACTTTTTTGTTGGACAATTTGCATCCATACCATAAACCAAGGTTAATGGAGTCATATTAACAACTTGTTTTGGGGTTGTCATGTATGAGAATAAAACCTCTTGTAAAAAATATGACTATTTTCCTACTAATACTTACTATAGTCATGTTAGTAACTTCTACTTCACTTTTCTCTTATGGATAATAAGAAGTATAAACATGTTGTTTTTCTCCGTACTTTCTATAAAAATTATAACCGTATAATTCTATAACTAAATTTTTATTAGTAGTCATTAATGTTCTAGGAGCAACAATATACTCAGTTGAATGAACTATTGGTAATTGTTTATGATAAGACAATGGACTAATTCAATTATCTAACTCATAGAGCTATGTTCACTCCAAATAATAAAAGAAACCGATAATATTATTATGCTTATCATAATAATTATGGACATTATACAGGTTATTGCTTTCATTTCAGATATGAAACTCAATGGTTGATTGATAATGGGGAGTTAGTAGAATATGTTACTGGAAGGAAACAAAAAAAAGAATATAGAGCAAATAAAAAAGTCCAAAAAGCCAAAAGGAAGATAAGCAACAACAATTATGTATAATTTTGGGGAAGCTAGATTGTCGAGAATTACTAATTCATAAACAATATATAGGAAGGATTTTGAGATATAATTAATTCATGGTTTATCTTTACACTTACATCGAAAGCCAAAATTAACCTTGTATTTTACTTATGAGTATCTTAGGCTTTAGTGACACCTCATGAATATACATTATTAGTAACCCTTGTGACAGTTGGAGTATTAGTAAGAAGGATAATGATTAATATTGGTAGTGCAGTCAATGTATTCTACAAATTAAGATATGGTCGGATGATAAGAGTGGAAGCTTTTAAGAAAACTAACATAAATTTAGTTAGTTGTACTAATCGGTCAACTGATCCCGTCAGATAAGTGAATTTATTAGTATCTGATAAAAAAGAAAGAATAGAGAAAACTGTGATTACTTAATTCATGGGCATTAATGCTTCAAGTTCTTATAAATACATTTTAGAAATACTTTGGTTGCATAAAATGGAGGAAGTTAGGTCATCTTATCGCAAGTGTATCAAATATGTGACCAACGAGAAAGTATGAATAATTTGGGGAAGTCAATGGGTAGCTAGATATTTTTATTATGTGTCTGTAGCTCATGATAAATGTGTTTTCTTAGGAATATCAATAATATTCGAATGATGTACAGATGAAAAAAATATAATTAACTCTCAGTGTAAACAAAAGTGAAGAGTTGAAAGAAAATTTTAGTTTATAAAGTTTTTTGTTGTTAAACCTAAAGAGAATTTGAAATGATGGTAGTAAATATAGTATAATTTTAACTGATTACACGTGAATAAAAAAAAGCAAGTTCGGTAATTTTGAATGGTTACATGAAGAGTGATGGTTTGTTTTGCTAAAAATATAGTATTGTCGTCGGATGCATTATATCATCAGAAATTTTGTTTGCAACTGCAAAATATATTATCCTTGATGAAATTCAATTATTGACAAAAATGTAATGTTGCGTAAGAAGGATATTTTTACAATTTGAATTTGTGTTAATTTGAAATAATTTGTTGTTTTTTGGTTAGTAGAATTTTTTTTGTTGGCGGTAATTATTGAGTAAAATATGCATTCTAAAAAACCTAGTTAGTCACCGGTGTTTGACACGTGTTGTACTCCTGCCACTAAGCTTCATTCGTCCCCAAAACGAGCCACTGGTGTTTCAAATCGTTGCATTTTTTCCACTAGTGCGTGTAAATCATCATGAAGTTGACATGTGGCATCCTAATGTACCCAAGTTTGTTCCATATACGGTCATCCCTACTTTTGTTCCAAAAACACCCATGTTGCACATTTTATTACTTTAATGTTTTACTTTTTAATCTTCCATTTAACCTAAAAACGATTTACCCATAGTTATCTATTTACCTTTTACCCTAATTATTACTTTTACCCCCCCCCCCCTCTACTTAATAATAACCCGACCCATTTGTTCATTTCACCAAAATTATTATTTGTCCATTTGAAAAACCCTAAGAACACCATCACCAATAACCATACAAGTCTCAATCAAAGCCAATAAAAGCAGAACTCTTTGCAAAACCCTATTCTTCTCCAAACTAGATTTCAATTGGTTTCTAAAAACCGATTTATGGGTCAAACTTATATCATCTTTCTTGTACTCGATGAGTTCTTCATCTGCCAATTGGCGATTCGGAAGCGAGTTGACTTGGGCGTGTCGGCAGAGAAGCGAGTAGAGTGCGAAAGTACCTCATTCACCACTATCATCAGCTCTTTAAACGATAAAGACGTATTTCAAAAGAGGAACAACAGGAATTGTCCAAAAAATAAAAGACAAAACCCCATAAATTTCATCATTCGATGTTGTATGCTCAATATCTTCAGAAAATATTGCTTTGAAGACGTAAAGAGGCGATATACTCAAATCTCTATAGACAACTCCTAGACTTTGGTACGCTAGTGTTAAAACCGTCCTCCATGATTCTTTATGCAAAAAAAACATATAAGTTTTTTAAAGAAATTAAGTTTCTTTTTTATTGTGACTGAATAACATTAAACCCCATTTTACCTTTACGATTTTCTGAAAGTCTCCACGTTCTAGATGCATGATTTAGTCTCTGAAACGAGGAATCAACCCATTAAAAACGAAGACACTCTGTTTCTTTCTGCATCTCTCTAGTGATGGGATTGATTGATAAAAGAGAGAGATGAGAGATTGGGTTTAAATATTATAAAATAAAAATGAAGAATCGAGATGGGTTTTCTTTATATTCAACGGAGTCTTTGAATATCTTGACAGAAATTGAACAACAAAATTGTAAATGGAATCGCGATTAAGGAAGAGAGGGAGCGAGATAGTCAGTGGGGGAGGGAAGAATGGCTATCGTTCTTTGAGTTTCCAAGAGTAGAATTCAGGAGGGAAAATGTTCGGGTTGTAAGATTGGGGGAAATTCACGATGGTCAGATAATTATTTGGGTGAAATGAACAAATGGGTCGGATTATTATTAAGTGGGTGGGTAAAACTAGTAGTTAGGGTAAAAGGTACATAGGTAAATGTGGGTAAATCGTTTTTACGTTAAATGGAAGAGTAAAAAGTAAAAAATTAAAGTAAACAAGGTAAAATGTCCTACAGGGGTGTTTTTAAAAGAAAAGAATGGATGACCGTATATGGGACAAACCTGAATACATTGGGCTACCACGTGTCAGGTTCCTGTTGATTTGCACGCGCTAGTGGCAAGAATGCAACGATTTGAAACACTAGTGACTCGTTTTGGGTACGAATGAAGCTTAGTGGCACAAATATAACAGGTGTCAAACACTGATGACTAACCATGGTTTTTAGCCAAAAGATGAATAATATAGTTATTGTGAAATATTTTATTGGGATTAACATGTTGCTATTGGACGTAATTGTAAAATGTTGAAATATGATTGTTCGTAAGACTGTATATCATATTAATATATTTATTTTACATGGGAATGAGAAAATATTGTGGTATTAAAAAAATATACGTCAAGTTTTGCATGAATTTTACTAAATGAACGTTTAAATGGATTATTGATAATTTTGTAAGACTAAACATATTTTATAATCAACGGTTAATGGTAAAAATTTAATTTTATAATACTAAAAGAATATAGCGATACGCCTAGTCGGACTGAAAAATTAAGAGGTTGCGTGTCAAATTAAAGCAAATATGATTGTATGCAAAGTTTAGGTGAAAAGTATAAGAGACTATACTAGAGTTGTAAAAGTCAGATTGTGAAAGTATTAAGTTGTGAAGGTGGTTATAAGATAAGCCTAGTTGATAAAGAATAAATGAACACAATATAATTAAAGAAAATATGATTATAAGCCAATTCCATATAAGACTATGTTATTTAAAAAAAATGATGATATAATGAATATAAGTTTGATTAATTTTTTTTAATTTATTAAAGAAAATAATAATGAATGTAAGTTACTTTTGAATAGAGGATAACAAAATAACTATTTACATGTGTATTTGTTAAGAAAAATAACATAATATAAATTTAGCGATGGACAAATAATTTTTTTGTGAAAGAAATACATAAGCATGTAAAGGTGAAATATACGATAGAATTTATAAGTTCAAAATTAATAGCTGCAAAAATACGATATAATAAAAAAAAGATTATCAGCAAAGATAGAATGATAACCGATACAAACCCAAAATATATAAAAAAAACTTTAAGAGAGAGTGGTGTGAAATAGTTAATTAAAAATAAAATACATTCAGGCTGGTGGAGAATATAAAGGGGAGTATTAATCATCGTTTGTGTCATCATTAGTATCGTCTTTGTCTCAAACATTATTCTTGTTTGGAGTATCGACGTAATTATTATGAGTTGGGTGACATAAACTTTGATAATTTTCAGGAAGCTCATCTTAATATAGTGTTAAGAAAATTGTTCGAAAATTGTTGATTTCAAAAATTCATGTTAAGATTTTTAAACGATAATCGTCGATTATTTTTTTAGCTTCTTTTAAAATTTCATCATCCAAGTTTTTTTAAACTTGTTACATATGGACATCTTAAACTTCGTTTTTCATCATTATATCATCTTATAGCTTCCTGATTTCTTATTTTAATTGATCCTCGAGATCTTTAAGTAGGTTAATCTCGTTATTCTTTAAGTTTAAACTATTTTCAAGATATAGTTTTTCTTCCAACCATTGACTTTCAGATATGATCATTTTCAATAGATGCATCATGATCATAAAATATTTGTTGTAATTTTATTGAAGGTATGGCTATATATACCTAATTCTGGTTTAAGTATACCCAAAATCCTCTTTTGACTTTAGTTTGACTTTTTTGACCAAATTACCCTCGACAATAAAATTAATCTCGAAACTGCCATTAAGTAAAAAAAACTACTAAGTGTATCCTAAGTATACTAAATTCACCAAATAACCTATTTCGCTATCTATATCCAAACAAACATTCTTCTTTAGTGAATTTATCATCCAAATAGTCTAGTTTTATTAAAATCTTTGAAACCAAGTTCAAACTTCAAAATAAAATCAAGAACATTCAACCTCTTCTAGAGAAAAACAAAAAATCGATCATGACTCAACTAGAACTAGGGATTAGCATCAAGGAGTTGATGTCTCCGGAGATAAGGGTCGATGGAATGTCGCCGGAAAAGGAGTTGGTGTCGCCGGAGAAGCAATCACTGTCGCCGGAGAACCAGCCATCGCCGGAAAAGGTAGAAATTTGACCGGTGGCCTCAGCACCATCGGTTCCTGGCCATGGAACCGGCAGTGCATAGGTCACGCACGGCCGGTTCTCGGCCTTAGAACCGGCCGTGCATTCAATCCTCCCCTTCGATTCCATGGCCAGGAACCGATGGTGCTGAGGCCTCTGTCCGGTCGGTACTGAGGCCTCAGTACCACCAGTTCTGTGGTCTTGAACCGGTGGTGCAAAGGCGTGAGTCCGCTCGGTTCTGAGGCCCCTGCACCACCGGTTCAAGGCCATAGAACCGGCGGTGCACCTGGTCGTGTACGACCAGTTCTGAGGCCTAGAACCGGCCGCGCAAAGTTTTCGTAAAAAATCAAGGTTTTTTTTTCGTTTTTAACTATACTTGATTGCTTATTGTGGTTTTTTGTTGTGTAACAGGGGACGGATGTCGCCAATGGGACTGAGGAACATTTTACTACTGACTACAGTCATTTGTTCTTCACTACCGAGTTCTATACACACGACGCGTTGATTAAATGGGTTACGAAGACAGGAAAACTTCATGGTATGGTTATCAACATAAGTCGGCGCGACAAAATGAACTATAAAAAAAGTCCTAGGATGTATTTTCAGTGTGAGAGGTCCGGAAAATATACTCCAAGAGTAGCAGAAAAAGACCGTAAATGGAAGTCTACAGGAACGAAAAATATTGACTGCCCATTTCAGCTTCTCGGGTTAATGGTGGAACCAGATCAATGGAAGTTAGAAGTAAAATGTTGTACTCATAACCATGAGAGTTCAAAACAGCTAGACGGTTATTCTTTTGCTGGCCGTTTGAATGATGAAGAGATGGAATATGTTGAACGAGCGACCTACATTGGTACTAACCCCAGAGATATACTGAATGGTGTTAAGAAGCTAAACGAAGATAATGTTTCTACCATGCCATCTACAATGCACGACAGAAAAGTAGGGTTTTAAAATAGGCGGGTAGGTCACAACTCCAGTTCTGGTTGGGGGAGCTTAAGTCACATAATTATTATGAATGGCATAAATCTGGTAAAGACGATGGATAAGTCATTACAGATATGTTTTTCGCCCATCCAGTCAGTGTTGACCTTTTGCAGACATTTCCAACAGTTTTGATCATGGATAGTACGTATAAAGTCATACGATATGGTATGCCGTTGTTTGAGATAGTGGGTGTGATGTGTACTAGATTGACTTTCTGTGCGGCATTTGCCTTCATGTCTGGTGAGAAGTTAAACAACTTCAAATGGGTGTTAGAGTGTTTGAAGTCGTTGATTTCCATTCACGGAATTGAAGAACCTTGTGTCATCTTGGCCGACAGAGATTTAGCACTGATGAACGCCATAGAAGTGGTATTCCCAGAGACAACGCATATGTTATTTCGATGGCACATAACACAGAATGTTCAGGGGAAAACAAGAAAATACTTCCCCGAGAAAAGTGATCATTTGAAATTGGTTTCTGCTTGGAAGAAGATTCTGTATGCAGCATCAGAGATTGAATTCGATCACGCCCGACGAGACATGCTATTGGATTACAAAGACTACCCTTTTGAAATTGAATACACTGAAAAATCGTGGCTCGATAAATACATGGACAAATTTGTTGTTTGGAAGACGAACAATAACTTGCATTTGGAACATTGCACGACTAACCGCGTCGAGAGTGCTCATTCTAACCTAAAGCGTTACCTACGTACAAGCAAATTAAACTTTGAGTTATTTTGGGGGAGGCTTCATTCACTTGTTGAAATCCAAGATGCTTCCATTAGGTCGTCATTCGAGGAGAGTTGTTACATAGTACTGCATAAGTTTGGGAACAAACTTTTTGATGAAATTCGAGGCAAGGTTTCCCACATGGCGTTAGAGCTATTTTTCGACAAAGTAGAGAAGACCAAAGATAGCAAGATGGTCGCTATTGAAGATGGGTCGGATGTTAAACACAATGGCGTCTGTATATGCGCTATAAATCTACCCATGGTATACCTTGCTATCATCAGGTCCGCAAGTGGTGTAAAGACGAAATAGCTGCATCGTTAGATGCGTTTCACACCCACTGGACAAGGTTAGAAATAATGCCTCGTTCATTCCGTACGACCACGGAGATTCTCAAAGATGATCTGCAAAAGTTAGTAACCGATGTTATGGAGACAAAAGATGAAAGCCGTATAAAACACATTTACGAGAAATGGTTTTAAATTGTTTATCCTGAAACATCGTCATTGCTAGAGCCTTTGGAGAAGCAGAAACACCGAGTCCACCCGCAAGTGAAAAGAAAATTAGTTGTCGATACATCATCCACTAAATGGGACAAATGCTATTGGGAACACGTGGATGATGATGATAAGGCTAGTCATGACTCAGTCATGAACTCTTTAAAACCACCAAAAGTTAAAAAGGGTAAAACAATTGCTAGTGCAAATACGATTCGGGCAGATGTGCCTAAAGTACCTTGTACTCGTAGTTCTTCAATTGCCTCGCTCGCTATCAACATCGTACAATCATCCATTGGTGGAGTCAAAGAACTAATACACGACCCGAAAGGTTTTTTGCATTGGTTTCCGACTCACTTCAATCCTTTTATATCGGGTATAAATGATGTTAAGGCAGATGGTCATTGTGGATATAGAGCAGTTTCGTTTGGGTTGTACAGTCATGAAGAAGGTTGGTGAGGTATTCGGAAGGTAATATACGATGAAGTTATGGACAACTATGACACATACAGCAAGATATATAACGGTAAATAGGATTACCTGAAGGTTGCATAAAGTATAAACTACTACGAGACACCAGCGTCCCCCAAATATTGGATGACAATGCCGTAAATGGGCATTGCGATTGCAACAAAGTTCGAATGCATTGTTCATTTTGTGTCACTCGTGGGGTCTCACAACTGTAGTCATACTTTTTTACCTCTGCACGGTATACTCCCTATTATGGCCCAAAGACGTGAAATTGGGTTTGGATTCGTTGATACTAATCACTACGTCAATATAAGTCATTCGATTTATGGTTTTGTTATTACTTACAACTATATTACTTAATTTTTTATTCTAATTTAAGTAGTATTAAACAACTATCAATCAAGCCCATATGCCCTTGCGCACGCATACATCCTACGTGGCAGAAGTTGAAGAGTGAAGAGGCTACGTATTGGGAGCTACCAATAGTTGGTCGCTGCAAAAAATACACGGAACTCGAAGTAACTAATCTTGATGAATTTTAGTAGTCGATTTATATCTTTGTGTCGGATTTATGTTCATGTTTTGATTGGTTTTTTGTCTTTTGGTCGCTTTATGTTTTTTGGTCGGATTTATGTTGTTTAGAACTTTGTTTACTTTATCATAACATTTTGTACTTTAGTTATTTGACCATAATTCATGAAATTTTCCAACTTATAACGATAAGCAACTAATCATTTCATAACTAAATATCAAACGTTACAAACAAGCAACAACAACATCGCATAAACATGAGTACATAACTTGAGATTGAACAGACAGTTAGTCAAAATCATAGCCTCCATTGTCGCTGAGAATGCAATTTGAGAATGAACATATTTTGTCATTTCTAAAGACAAATAGTTTGTGATCATTAAACCGAAGGATTCGAATGCCTCGTTCCTAACTTCTGGGCGCTCGTTAAACACCAAGAACATCGGTCCAATAGTTATACCTGTACCTAGTGGCTACCTCCTCACGAGTACGAGATTGAGGCATTTGTCTAGACATAGACATTTCGCCGTACATGAAATACATCATACGCAAAACTTCATCGAAAAACTCATCGGTATTATCGTCCGGCCGTTTGAACTTCACAGCTTTCGTAACCTTGAGTAGATGAGCATCATCAAACACACTTTAACCCATTAAGAAAGACTTCAACTAGGTTTGAAGAAGACTTTTGTGTTGTAACTTAGACCTCTTTAAATAGAAAAATGAAAAATCACTTTGGCGGTAATTAAAGAGCGCGAAAAAAGAAGACGCGGGAAAAAATACCAGGAAAAAATTTCAAGTATCAATTACGCACCATAGGTACTGCCTACTGTGTACCTATGGTGCACAGTGGCGTGTACCGATGGTGCCAACTCTATAGCACCATCGGTACACCACCCTGTGTACCTATGGTGCATAAAGGTTGCACCATAGGTACACAGTGTAAGGCACCATCGGTGCGCCTCACTGTGTACCGATGGTGCCATGCACCGGCCGGTACTTGGCATGTCGGCCGGTGCACTATACCATCGGTATAAGGGGCATGTACCATCGGTACATGCCTCTTTTACCGATGTACAATGCACCATGGGTACGCCTTTTATAGAACCCATGGTGCACATACGGTTGTACCATTGGTACGCAGTAGTGTGCACCATAGGTACTCCTAACTGCGTACCAATGGTGCACAATGACTTGTAAATTTTTGAATTTTTTTTGTTATGGTTTAAAAACTGAAGTCTATCTTCATGGATTGAAGTGGACTTGATGGTGTTAATTTTTTATAATGGTTGAAGTATTTTGTTAATTTTTTGTTGTGGTTTAAAAGTTAGATGGTTACAATGGTACGAATTAAGTATTTTGCGGATTCTAAATTGTAAATAAGAATTCAAAGAAAACGATAGAAATAAAAAAGTAGATGTCATAATACAAAAGACGATAGTTTAACAAATCCTACAAATGGATAAACAACATCAACGTGAATGAAAAAGATAGATCATAACAAAGCTAAAACAAATCCAATAATGAGGAAAAACAACCAAGGAGAGAAAAGCTGCAGGACTTGATCTCTCCACCTAAACGCACCCTCTTCCCCACGACCTACAAGCAATGTAACAATCGACCGAACAACATCTAGCAATCTGTCGTCCGTGGTGCGTGGTGGTGGACTAATAGTATGCTAACCATACTCAGCCAGGTACTTCCAGTAGGTGTTTGTCGCAGAATGTCTATATGTGGCAATGGTAACGATCAAACGATCCTCAGAAAGCAAGTGCTAACGCCAATCTAGCCATGCGCTCTCTCGCCATGTATACCTCGCCAAATCTCCCTTCTTGTAACCCAGTCGGAGTACAAGTGGGAGTTCGGGTTCATCATGAACCCGTCCGAACTGGCACATAACCCGATCAGGCATGTAACCCTCAACCATGCTCATCATCCGTAAAGGATAAACAATGGTGCGGATCTCCTGCACGGGAAACTGGACTCTGATATCCTCGTACGAAGCACATTATAATGTGCATGTATGCCTAATGAAATGCGACCTTGTAAATAAAAACTAAGTCATAAATTAATAATAGTAAAATCTTATACTAGACGTTTAATAATTTGGTACTTACCTGTCCTATGAAGACGTTATACGCCTTGTGCTCCTTGTAGTAAAGAAACAAAGGTATTTTGTTGCATTTCAGAAATGCAAACGTCTTTCCAAGCTCCTTTGTGTGGATCGCATCGATATGCTCCTCATCGATGGTGTCCGGCTCAGGGTCCCCAGTGGCGTCCACCCTGTAACTAACAGGTGGTGGATGTGTACTAGTATGCGCAGGGGATGGAGTACTACGAGCGGGAGGTGGTGGATCACTAGTAGTGGGAGGTGGTGATCGGTGTGAATGCAATGTCTCGCGTCGTGAGGAGCCTCCGCCTCTACTATCATCCACTGCAATCTCCAAGGCTTTTTCTTTCCTCTTTCTATGGTTGATTCGACACAAAAACCGATCAGTCCTTATCCTCTCCTCCTCCTCCCTAAGACGAATAGTCTCAGGGTCCTCAGCTGAATCTCGTCCGCGCTTGACATCGCGGACTCGCTCATCTTCGATGGCCCGTACCGTCTTTAGATTTTTCCCCGGGTGTGGCGCCCGTGATCCCGGGGGATACGCCCTAGAGCGAGGAAGCGTCGCTCCTCAACGGCGTCTGACCTACAATAATAAAAAAAAATGCGAAATTAATAACAATAACATATGATATAACCCGCAAAATTAAAAAACAAAACTACAATTCGCAATCGAACTTCCTACTGAAAGTAATTTCTTAAAAAATTTATTTTTTTAAAAAAAAAATGCAAAAGTAATTTTTTAAATGTATTTTTTCCAATTTTAAAAAAAAATCGTTGTGCACCATAGGTGGGTGCTGGGCTTACGCACCGATGGTGCTACCCTAGGCGCACCACCGGTGCGAGTTGCCGGCCATTTTCCAGCCGGCAACCGGGCTGGAAAATGGCCCCTAAAACCTAATTTCTACCCTAAATCTATACCTAAACCCTAAATTCATAACTTGATCTAACCTAAATCCTAAATTCTTATACCTAAAACTAACTAAATTAATTTGCAAAATTAGATTAGGGAACTTACGTAGGTGGTGGTGGTGGGTTTTTGTTCTTCACCATGATGGAGGATGAGGAGGAGTGGTGGTGGTGGCTCGCCGGAAAATTTGAGAGAGAGGTGAGAGTGTTTGAGAGAAGAGATTTTGAGAGTTTAGAGAGAAGTGAGGGAAGTGAGAGAAAGTGTAGGGAAAAATGTGGTGGATGGAAGTTAGTAAAAAAATTGACTTATATACCTTAGAATATGGTATTTTTGGAAAAAAATGGGTATACTTAGATCACCTTTTGGTATACTCAAAATTGGGTATACTTAAACCAGAATTGGGTATATATAGCTTGACCCTTTTATTGATCATTCACCAAAATCAATTGAATGAGATGAAGAAGCACTTGATAGTTTTAATCGATCGAAAGTAAATTGTTTTCGGGCAAGAATAATAATGTTAAAGGAAATTTATAAATACATATTATAAATAAGTGTAAGTACGTAAAATATTTTAAAATTAATGAATATATTTTAAATATATCAGACCTCCGTCTGAAGTTCAAATTTTCGTCGCAAAAGGTCAGCATTAGATATATTTGACGAAAGGTTGCTTGAACATTGAGCTACAAACTTTTGAACGAATGATTGTGGATCTAGAAAACTATATTTAATAATATACGTTAGAGATAAAAAAGTTAATATATATATATATATATATATATTATTTTAGGAAACACAAATAGCTATTTGTTTCAGTTCATGAGTTCAAAATATGAATTACCTAAGTCGACGGGAAAAATATTTGGTGTCTTGATGTATCAACATGATAAATTTAAAATAAGAAGCATGTCTTTTTTTTATCTAGTGGCATATAATGTCAAAGTCACAACAAGACTCTTTACTCATACTTACTACCGAATAATCAAATATTAAAGAATGAGTGACATATAATGATATGAAAAACCGCGAGTAAATTATAAATAAGAAATAAAAATACTATGAAGATAAAATGATTGATGGAATTCTTAAAGATAATAGTAATATACAGTGATATAAATATTCTTAGAGAAAACGTTTAGAGATGGAATATGTGTGGGTTCAAAATGAAACAATAATTGATTCATTGCTTAATAAAATTACTCTTGATCATTTTTAATCTTATCTTTTTGGATTCTCATAAGGAAGTAAACTCCCTCACGAGTCAAGCATGGAAAGATCATGAAAGCCCCACCAAGAAGAAAAATATATGCATATCATGACAACCCAGTTCAACGTTTACTCCATTGCCCGAGAATATCGCTGCTATTTTTGACAAGATAAAAAAATAATAATGAGAGATCTTGAAGATATTTTTATACGTACCACAATGATCATAGTCACACGACTAATGATTATAGGAAAAAAATAAGTTTAGACAAAATCAAAAAATGCAATGGGGCGTTTCGTATTTTAAAATAATGTTTGACTTTAATATAGATCTTTGCAGGTCAAGTACGAGGTGAATCATTTTACTCATACATATCTGCGTACAATCATAGAACTGTTTATTATGTAAGTAAAAGTCTAATGGATGTTGACAAAAGATATTTACATTTATAAAAAATGTCTTTAAGTTTGGTGGTAGTTCTAATGAAGATGAGACCATAATTTTTAATTCATACCATTATTTTCTGAACTTCTTTTCCTCTAAGACGCATTCTATCAAAGTTATATATTTCAGAACGACTCACACGATGGTTTGTAGAATTAGGAGAATATAAGATTTTGTATGAACCTCATACTACAATCAAAGCTCAAGTTGTTATCGATTTTATAAGCAAGTTCGTCGATGAAAGAATGATTAATGATAAAGGTGTCCAATCATAACTATAAAGAGATCTTATATGGATAACTGAAGTTGATTGAAATTATGGTGTTGATGGATGAGAGACGAGTAGTATCTTGGAAGAACTATTTGGAAAAGAAATTCAATAGTCCATAAAATTTGAATTTGATGTTACGAATAATATGACAAAATATGAGGCTATTTTAGAATGATTAAAGTTGGCTACTATTTATGGGCCAAAGATATTCTGGTAAGATCAGATTAACATTTGGTAATAAGTGAAGCTAATGGTGTATATTAAACAATGTAAGAAAGTATGAGAGAGTACTTAGAAGTTAAAAATAATGTGAGAAAAAGTATGAGTGGATTCATAATGGTGTATATGAGGCAAAGCAAGTACCTTGTCTTAATAACTGGATTACATAATTATTTAGCGAGGAAATTAGTATTGGGATATAATACGATTGTTATCATTCAAGAAGATCATCTAAAGAGGATATAGATCAAGAAGTCAGCGTATTGGAAATTGAAACAACTAATGATTTGAGACAATAATACTTGTTGGCTTTTAAATATGAGATACTCCCAAACTGAAAAGCTAAGGCTCAATCGTTAATAATACGACCTCTTATATATGCTATTCTCGATGATATTTTTTATAGGAATAATTTTATAAGGCTGATGCTAGATGTTTGAACAACAATGAAGAATATTTTATTCTTAGAGATTTGCATGAAGTGGTTGTCGGCTCTCATTGATGACATTGTATTTTAATCAGACGTTTCCTTCTCGAGAGTTTTTATTGGACAAAATTAGTAGCTGATGTCGAGGATATTGTGTAAGGATATGACATTTGTAAAAAACATGCTTAAACAAGCACTTACCAAGAAAACCAATGAGTATAGTCACGGTACCTTGTCCATTGGATAAATGAAGGATAAAACTAGTGAGACCTTAGCTTACGGCTACATAAAAAAGACAGTCTTTAGTAGTGCATGTTCAATATTTTATAAAATGGGCCAAGGTAAAAGTGTTACACAAGATGAGGGCTTACAAAATCTGTGACTTTTTCAAAGTTAAATTTTATCAAGGTACGAGGATCCAAGAATCTTAATGATAGATAATGGGGCATCATTTCAAAAATTAAATAATGATGACGTCATGCATAGAATATGATTGGAGAATATTTTTTACTCAGAGGATCGTGAGGAACAAAACCATTTTATATGGTATCAAGAAGGAGATTGAAGAGGTCAAGGGAAAAAGCTCAGATAAATCGTGAGATGTGATTTCGGCTTACAAGACGCCACATAGTATCGCTATAGGAGAAACACTATTTGTTTTGGTATATAGGATCGCAACAATGAAGGAAACTAAAGTTTGGTGGATTTGATTGAAGAACGAAAAGATCAAGCTCAGGTTAGTCCATAACATTATAAGAGCTTCATGTAAAGCAGATTCAGTCATAGTTGAAGCTAATAATTGGGTCCTAATTGGGATAGACGGTAGAAAGTTATTTCTGGAGTCATGATAGGGAATATCGATTGGAAGATATGAATGGAAATATATTAAAACACCCTTGGAACATTTGATATTTGATGATGTACGAGAAAAGTTCGCAATATGATTGTGTAGTCTTTTTCATTTCTCGTATCGTAGAAATAAGTTTTAATGAGGTGAATTGTGATGGACTAGATAATGAGCCTACATGAATAACTCATAATGGACTATTTCACCATATTAATTCACTAATAATAAACATATTTATTTTGTATTACATGAGATACCTTTGATATTAAACACTCATTAAGTTTATACTACCGACTAAATTTTGGTCTAATACTTTATCAGGGCGATCAGCGGGTCGGATAATTCGGTCATTATCAGTAAGCTCATAGTCGTTGCAAAGGTTTTTCTGGAGGACTAACTTTGATATTGTTCTGGACTTCTTCGTACTCGTGTCTTGGATTGTAACCAATATCAGTTTATCAGAATTAATTATTGTTGGGCTTCCTTTTGATTATCATCGTTTCAAAGATCGTTAGCCTCGTGTACACCACACGTTCTTTTACTCTTTTACATGTGTCACATAATTATTGGACTTATGACTAGATCTTTAGTGGTTAAGCATGAAGAATTAATAAAAAAATTGTTTCACTTCCCCTCACAAATATCTGTTGGCGGTGTGAAAAAAAAAATCTTTGAGAGACCTTTCCACTCTCCAATGAGGTGTCTGTTGGGCCTAAGAGAGGTCTTTGTTAATCTTCCGCATTTTTATTTATAAATACGCCCTCCCTCTCTAAAAATATTTTTACTTCTCATTTATTTTATGGATAAAGAGATAAGATCCATTTTTAAGCCATAGCAAATCCTAATTTTCAACCTTATCATCACAAAAAAAAAAATTTGGAAACAACCCTAGCCTTTTTCACTCTTTGATGCTAAATATTCTCTTCAAAGTTATATGTTTCACATGGATAACACTCTAGAAAACTGTTTCTTAATCTTTGAAAAAGTCGAGGCGAATAAAGAATCTCTAAAAACTATTGGGATTCTAGACAAATGACATGTTCACATTATTCAAGTATTTGATTACGGAGGTACTGTATTCAAGAAAAGACAATTCAAATCAGTCGATTCGCCATCTTCTACAGATTTTTTAGTTCAGCCTTCAACATCAAACACCTTAACCCTCAAGACCAACTCTCTCTCTCTCTCTCTCTCTCTCTCTCTCTCTCTAAGGAAACGAGCGAAACAAATATCAACTACGCTTCATTACAATGGAAGATTTGGACATTGAGTAGACTTATATCTTGAAGAACCCCTTGATCTCAAGTTACACCATCAAAGGAATGGCATGGGTACGGTACGGATGATTCTACTAAAGCCTAGGGGATTCGAGAAACCCAAGTTACAATCTTGGAGGGATATCAAAGTATACTACTTGTTTCCGAGGATTGTCCTCTACAGTTGATCGATGAACCAAATAAGGAAGAAGAGGATCGCCCCATGTTGGGATAAGAGGCTGGTATCTCGGGTGGAGCAGCTGGTAATGCTGAGGAGGAGGAAAAATTCTTGAAAGATGACTGAGGGAGCCGATGAGCTTAAAATATGAACGAGTAGATATCGAACTTCCTTCTAAAGTAACCGAACTAATATGACATAATCTTCATAAATTTGTAAACATATACATGATTTCTCTGCATAAAATTAAGTATAACTATTACTCTAAAGAGAAAGAGTCGGAACCCTAAAAGCGGTAGGGAATCATGAGGTTAGTTATACATTTTTCCCGAACACAAGAGAGTCGCCACTATCTGTCAAAAATAAAGAGTTGGTGGTCTACCATCATGTCTTGAAGTAGGGGCTTCATTTCCTGCTGGATCCCTTGATAGTTTGATACTTTGAGCTAGTGAGCTTGTTCCCAATCCAAGCGATTCTTAACACTTGGTTCACGTTAATATCGTGCAGCGCAACACCAAGACGATCTAAGACTAAGATTACAATGGACCAGTTCGTGGCGATCACTTCCTTGTCAAGGAACCCTCGTATCCCTTTATATTTCATCACTTTAGAGAACCAGTATAAAATTATTTTATTCCTCCTCAAAGGTGAGAATACTATGACGAAGCAATTCTTTTTTATCAGTGTTTGTTGGGAAAATTCAAACAGATCTCAAAGAAAACTAATGTGAGTTGAATCCCGACATAGTGGAAAAGCATAAATAATTTCATATTTTTGCCGACATAACTATGATTATTACTAAAATCTGATGCGTTAAAACTTCTGCATTTCTTATATTTTCAGTCATCTCCAGGTCCCAACACTAACATTTGAAAGGTGCCGAAGATACTTTTAGGAAGTTGAATCAATGGGCTGGTAAAGAATTGGTTGAACAAGTTTTATAAGTGCTTCCCACTATCCAAATTGATCTGGAGTCATCTCGGGTGTATAAATTAAGACATCACCTTATTTTGGGATCTTTTGATGACTCCATCTTGTGTGGTGGATGAACATGTGGAGGCTATCTGGAAAGCTGAAGGGGATAATAAACAAGGTCTCGAGTTTTTCATTTCCTTTAAGAAGAAGGAAGAAAGATATAAGGGTGTCACAGTTTATGCTTATACTGAGGAATGCATAAGCTCTGTAAATCGGTCGGATGCTATAGCTAAATCTATAATGGTTATTGGCTTCCACAAATATTTTCTAGATCTAAACCTTAGCTCATTTTGGTACATGGTTTATGAGGGGGGATGTCCTTCTCGTCGCTTATTCGAAGATAAACTGCAAGTAACATTAGATTCTGAGAGCGAAGATGTTGAGTCTGAGGATGAGTCCGAAAATGAGAAGTCCGAAAACAGAAGGTCCATGGAGAGTTAAATGTCAAAGAACACTAAGGACGGCCTTAAAACTAATAAGTGAAAAATAACCAACAATTAAGCCAATGGAATTAAATTTGAGGGCATTAAATACTCTTCAATTGTTTCTAATGTTGTAACTTTTTATATTTCTCAGAATTCTAAGTCCTTAATGGGCTAGAGCGTTTTATTCTTACAATTATAACCTTAGAATCTTCCTAGTTGAAGGAAATTAATCCCTAACCAGTAACCAAAACACTCTTTAAACTTGAACAACTAATGTTGGATCCTATTAAATGTGACCAACTAATGATGGAACATTTACACCTGGAAAACTAATGTTAGAACCTTTTAAATGTGACCAACTAATATTGGGACCTTTTAAATACGACTAACTAATGTTTCAAACTTTTAAATGTGACCAACTAGTGTTGAAACCTTTTAAATATGACCAACTAATGTTGGAACATTTTGAATATGAACAACTAATGTTGGAACATTTTGAATATAACAAACTAATATTGGAACATTTTAAAGTTAAATGTTAGGCCGGAATTATCTAGACCGATTGATCATGATAAGGAATATATAAGGAAAAAAGATTTATATTTAGTATCTGGCTATGTGGACACCTTTTTAAAACCTTCCTACTGCACCATGGTAGAATATAACATACTATTGAATATCACACCACTAATAAAAAATAGTTATACTTATTATTTTATAGTCATTCTAGATATAACCTCAAGTGGCTGATATTCTCCATGTCCCGAACTTGCTTTTCTTCTTGATCTTTTAATTAATAAGTTCCACGTTTAATATTCTCAGCTCCTGAATAAGGTCCTTTCTAATTTGGACCTAACTTGCCCAACTTTTTATCTTTAGTGTGTACGAAAAGAAGAAATTAGGACTTTGTCCCCCACCTTGATAATACACGGCCAGTAAGACCCTTATTGTCAATGTTTTAAAGCCAAAATGAGTCGACCCTTATCCATCATGCAACTCGGATAACACCATATATGATTCATTAGTTTTGAGGCAACGCAACAGTGGTCGACTTACTGATTTTTTTATTAAGTATGTATCTGAAGATCGTAAAACCATGTGCCTTGAATTTCAGGTTTTTAGCTAGTGTTTTATCAAAGTCCCTCTTATTACAAATTGTATAACCTCGTGCCTCCAATTTTTTTGTATATAACTTTTGTTCGAAATCTTGTGTTATCGATGAGTTCTCTTGTTCGATTATCCATAGATACCCTTTAGTGTATGGGATAGTTGTTATGGAACCACCAACAGAATTTTCTGCCCGGTGAACATTTTCATACTTAATACACTCAAAGAAGGTTGTCGATTCCTTCAAATCCTTTAGGTACTTAACCAAATATTATTTCCTCACTTTGGTCTGATCTGATGCATGGTCGATAACAAGATACAAATCTTTTTTCATACCAACTCTATTGGCATCACATATTTGTGCAAGATATAACCCTGTCATGGCTGTTTTGTACACTGCCTCGTTGTTAGATTCTCTAAAGGCAAAGCCTATTACTTGATGCATTGCTTCTCGGGTTAAAGCTACCAACTGAACCCATACTTTACAACCTAAAATGATTGAACCCTCATTGGTCTGAATTACCCACTTGTCTTGAGATATGTCAATGTCTAGCTCCAGCTCAAGTAATTTGGAATGAAAATCAACTAGAAAATCATCCAAGGCACGTGCTTTAATTGTTTTTTACGATTCAAAATCAATATTGTAGTCTCCTAGTTCCACTGACACTTAGTCATCTGAACCGATACATTTGGTTTTTGTAACACACTTTTTAGCAGAAATGAGGTATGAACCACTATAGAATGGGTTTGGAAATATGACCTCATTTTTCGTGATGCCACCACTAGAGCCGATGCTGATTTTTCCAATTTTAAGTACCTTTTCCGCATCCAACACGCTTTTACTTATGTAATAAACCGGACGTGGATAATTTTCAACTTCTCTTACTAATACTGAACTTGTTGCATGATTTGACATCACGATGTAGATAAATAATTTTTCTAACACAATTGGTTTAGTAAAAAAATGGAGATGACAAATATTGTTTTATTTTAGCAAAGGCTTTTTCACACTCGGGAATCCAATTAAAATAATTCTCTTTTCTTAAAACTTTTAAAAGCATCCAACCTTCCAATTAAGATATGTATCTCTTTGATAGATCTTAAGGGATCCATGGCATTTAGATATTTCAAGTGTATAGGGTTGGCTTGCATATCTTTATTTCTCACTATACGGCCTAATAGATTTTTGAAGCGCACCCTAAAAATATATTTTTCTAGATTCAATTTCAAGTTTATGGAATTTAGGTTACGAAACATTTCATGTAGATGAAAGAAAATATTATCATCTCTCATTATATTTACTAATATGGTATTAATATAGACTTAAATATTCCTTCAAATCTGGCTAGCGAAAGCCTTATTTCATACTCGTTAATAAGTATCCCACGTTATTCGGAAACCACAATGGCATCACTTTGTAGCAATATAACACCCTATCAGTTATGAAAGTTTTGCTATTTTGGTCGCTCAGATCCACTATATCTTGTTATTCCCGACAAATAAATCCACAAATGAGAAGAGTTTATTATTCAAATTTGAGTCTATCAATTGATCAATTCTAGGGACATGATAAGGATCTTTCAAATAGGTTTTGGAAAAACTGTAAAAATAATACACACTCCAATTTCCTATTTTATTTTTCGTTACGGTTTTTCGTCCATAATCGATATTTAAATTCTCCTATATATTCTAATTTCATTAACTGTTCTACCTATGCCACAATTTCTTTGGATTTTTTGACGAAATAAGCTATTCGTGTTTTAATGATAGGGTGTACATTATGATGTACTGAAATTTTGTGATAATGACACTCCCAAATACTTCTGCTACGTCATCGGTACACCAAGTAAACATATGTAAATTTCTTGTAAAAAAATATATGAATTATTCTCTTACCAAAAGTGATAACTCAATACTGATCTTTAAACTTATTCTATTATGAAAGGTATACATTTCAATATCCTCATCGGTTGTTATCAAATTGGGACTATCCCTCGCATCATCTACAACATCTGATTTCAAAGTAGACCCTGCTAACTGATATTCTCTCTTTATTTCAGCACTTTTAATTATATTAGGAGCCAGTGTAGTAGTGTAGCACCTTCTTGTTAGTTTCTGGTTACTGCGGATAACTCTCACCTGATTTTTAACTCCAAAATTCAAATATTGATAAATAATTGACGCAATAACATGCATTATTGACAACAAAGACATATTAAAAATTGTATTATATGAAGTCGGTCCATCCACTACTACAAAAAAACACTTTTATAATTTTCTTATGAGGTCCATCAGCCTAGTAATAAATCTCCCTTTAATTCTCTAATGACATCATTAGTGACTTAGAGAACCCCACTCTTGTTCTATCTGATCGAAAAATTATAAGAGGTTTCATTTTCTTGTAAGTGGATATGAACATAATGTTTACTGAGATGCCCTTATAAATTAGGATCCTTCATATTTAAGTTCCCACAATAGTCGATACGTTTGCTACCACATCCTTATGGGGTCCAACAACTTCTGTTAAGTCATCCTCATAATTGTTTTTGAAGGAAATGGATCTCGGTACAAGTGGGTTGATATTATTCCCTCTAACTATGTTACTAAACTGGCATTATGTCTTTTGTGAGTAGCTGAAGATTTCCTGATATGGTATTCCCACAAAAAATAGTTAATGATTCAAGAAACTCGCTAAATTTTTTACCTTCCTTTCAAATTTGGGTTTGTTAATTACCAAACACTCCTTCGGTTATTATCAGGGTATAAATACTACGCGTGCATATGAAAATTGTTAAAGGGTCCGGTTATGACCATTGTATTTTTATGCTTTGGTGCAACCTCGATTACCTCCCTTCGGACAATTGCTTGATTACCTATTGGAGCCTACTACCGACCCCCTGATTGTGCCTTAACAAATGTGGTTAACTTACCGTTCTCAATTATGGTTTGAATTTCATGCTTCGAAAGTATGTAGTCCCTCGTATCATGGCCTACATCACTATGATAATTATAAAACTCGTTATTCTTTCCTTTTATCGGACTCTGAAAATAAGGAGTTATTTCCTGAACTGAATGAAATTTCAAAAATATGGTTAACTTATCATTCTCAATCAGGGTTTAAATTTCCCGCTTCAGAACTCTGAATAGGTAAGACTACATCAATATGATACTTGTAAGACTAGTTATTATTTCCTTCACTCGAACTCTGAATAGGTGATTATTTCTTGAACTGAACAAAATTTCAAATTTTATTTTAATTTCCTGTTTTAGAACTATGCAATCCCTCATATTTATGGTTATTTTGTTGACCTTGGGTTGGTTTGTTTGTTTACCCTAGATCAATGCGACATATGATTTGTCTTTTAGGTGAAAAATAGTCACTGCATGGGGCTAGAAATTTTGGATATGTTCTTGTTGATAAACCATGGAATATAATTTTTTCACCTTGATATGATTTTTTACCTGACCTAGTGGATCCCCAAAATTCAGTGTTTTTTTCTTACTACTTTATCAGCTAAATCTCCAAGGAGAAGCCCTAGTCTGAAAGAGACGGTAGCAACTTGCTAATAAAAATCATTCAGGTCATTCTTCGTAAGCACGCAAATTTGGTATAATCTTTCAAACTCTCTACGACCAACTGTCGGGATAAGGTTATTGTGTCTCTATTCCCCACATCTCCTAAAAACTATCATTTAAACGTTGTCTACAACATATCAATTGTTTTTTATAAAACCTTGTGAAAGTCAATTGTACCACTTTACTGTCTTTGAAGGTTTGAGAGAAGGCCCGACAAAAAAACTTGTCATCATCGTCATAATTCATTATCAAGGTTTTTAATTTATTTATATGATACTCGGATCCCTATTTCAATCAAAATTTTCTAATTGGGTTATATAAAATTGGTTCGTTATGTGTTCGGATAGAATTTCTGATGGTTGTTTTGTGTTGATTTACCTCCAGTTGTGTCCTTCAATATACTGGTGGTTATCATTAGTTGTTGGACAAATAACTTGTTCGAACATATTTTTCAATTGGTTGTTTACTTAGTAGTTAAATCTTTGGTTCCTCCAACCTCCTTATAAATTTATAATAGAGCAGGAATTTCTCAGTAAATTCATAACTTTACATAGTTTTATGTGGTCCAACCTTTTCCCCGGCTATCATTATATCCTTACCCTGAAAAGGTTACTCTTTATCATAAGAGGCATGTTTTTTTTCAAATCTCGCTCCGATTTTAAAACCTGATGTTGACTAGAATGCCTCTTCGAAAAACATGTACCATCATAATTTCAATTTTTTTATGTGGCGGCGAGCTCTATCTGGAGAACAAGAAGACTCAACTGAATCGGAAATATAATAATTACTAGATTTTGAATGATTGTAGTGATACTTTTCCTTTTTCTTTTTTCTCAAGGAATGGTGTCTTATGCTCGATAGAGGTTGCTTTCTTCGGTACTTTTCCTGGTGTTTAAAAAAAATTAACTTGATGTCATCGCCATCGAAAACCTTTTCTTCTTCAACCTTATGGATTTCTAAATGGATCTTTTTAGTAGAATTACTATTATTTTGTTTTGTAAATTGAACGCACTGATTTCCTCACAAAATCGATCTCGATGCTCTTCTAATGTCAACTGCTCTTGCTACTCTTTGTACCGATATTGGGGTTGAGTTCCCTGAGATAAATGATTAGAACCTTCTCCAACAGTCATTTCTTCAGTAACTATTGCAGAATCCACCTATCTCAAATTCATATCTTGTTAGAATCCAAAGACGAGCCTACCAAGTTAATACTTTTGGATGTTTTTATCTAGGTTCCTGTCTAGGCTCCCATTATGGTCATCACTCATAGCTAAAGAAATATATGAGGGAAAATTTTGTAAATTATATTTCGAGTAAGCTCACATATATGTTATAGAGATAATTAACGTACGAAGTCTATAAAAAAAGGGAATGTTTAAAAAGTGGTTGATTGTAATTTATTTATTTCTCTTCTTAAAAAATGTATGAAGCTTTATATAGTATTGACAGTGGGCCCTTGGGCCTATATGGCTAACGAGCCTTCACAAATAACCCTTAATGTTAATTCATTAATACTAAATATAATTATTTATATTCCATAAAATATCCTCAATATTACGCACTCATTGAGTTTATCGTACCAAGTTAATTCTCGTCCAATACTTTATCGGTCCAATGCATGGGCCGAATAATTCTGTCCTTATCATAAAGTTACGCAAGTGGTCATATTAAGCCATGGTGTAATAGTTAAATTTCAAACATGGTTAATAAACCAAACCTACGGTTGAAAACCATAATGTACAAAAGTGGTCATATTGAACTCTAACGCAATATAAACTAAAGTTGAAAAACCAAAAGGTTAAGCAAGTGGCCACATTGAGCTCTCACATTCTAGTAAAATTCACAAGTATTTTTAATAATCCAATCCTAACTTAATAGGCTAAAAGGCTACACAAATGATCATATTTTTCCCTGACTTAATAGTAAAACGTATATACCGATTCCAAAACAAGAATTAAAATACGAATATTCATAGCAAAATATACATCAAATAAAGATATAAAACATTTTGTAGTTTTACCTGCAACATCTTCTAAAATGTTTTTTTTCTTCATCTTTAGTTTTTCAAAGCTAGTAAGTTTCTCCTAAAGTGTTTTAACTTCAAAATTTAGGGTATCATTGCGGGTAGTAAGAGTTTGGATTTGAGTATTGAAAGCTTTGTTTTAATTAGAAAGAGTAACATTTTGAGTAATCAAGTCGGTATTAAGAGAAGTGAGAAAGATATTCTATACAATTAAAGTTCCATTTTGAGAGGTTAGTTAGGTGTTTGGGCCACCACATCATCGTTTTTAACATATACTAGCAACAATGTTGTCACTATCAATTTTCTCGTTGTTCAGTTTTCATGAGTCTATTTTAAAGCGTGAAGCCCATGTTGAAAAGCTACTAAATCATTTTTTATTTTTCTAGACTCAATCATAATCGGCTCAAGTTCAAAGTTCACCACTGGATCAATATTGAACAGATTCATTTGCATATATGTGTATTCTATTAAACTATGAATACACTGAATAAATAACAATAAAATAGATACAAAAGAATTTGAAAAGATAGATAAAAATCTAATATTATAAAGACGACCCTCTAGATTGAGCTAAAATTTCATTTGAAGGATGTCAACTACTTTCATAATTTTATATTGAGCCATGTTGAGGAAAAATTGTAGTTAGCAATGACCTCATCCAAGAAAGGAGAAGCACAATTGTTTTTTTTTAATTTTGATGTTTGAAACGAGATATTGAAGAGTAACATATATTTCCTAAAGCTTTGAGCTCAGAAGTACGTTGTGTAGCATACGAAACACGTTAACAGATCGTTGAGTATGATATATTCAAACATATTTGAATAAGCCCAAAACATAGAAGTAGAAAGGTAATCGAAGACCAAATTGGAAAGGGGTGATGTAAAAACATATATTGTCATCCTTGACATGATGAAGTAAATCACTAGGTTTAGGAATACGAGTGATTATATAATGTAGAAAACCATATCGTATCTAAAAAATTGTTTTACTCCTCAGTCTTATATTTATAGAGGCTTGACAGTTTACTACAAAAATCCATTAAGAATTCTTTTTTCTCTACTACATCTCTAAAAATATTTTAAGTATCTATTTCTAATGGGGCTTGTAGAGTGATATATTTTAAATAACGTTTATTTTTTTGGATTTTTTTAATCAATCTTTAGTCAAAGAATTAGGATTATCCATAAATTAATTGAAGGATAAAGGTTTGTATTAAAAAAAGATTAATTTTCAATTATATTTAAGGAAATGAACCTTCAAATTAGTATAAAACTCTATGGAAGATAAAGTTAGAGTAATATCAGAAATTGAAAGGTATGAATATGAGTAAAACATTTTTAAAGAAATTTAAAGAGATTTTTTCAACAAATTACAAACATATATTACCTACATATGTTCTAATAAGCAACCAAATCATGTATATAGATAGGTAAATAGATTAATTGATGCAACAAATATATGCTCAAATGAGTTAAATATGGAAGCATATTGGAAGCTTTTGGAGCTTTAACATAGGTAAATAAGTTTTAGATAGAGAGAGAAAAATAAGGTTTTGCAGCTTTAAGAAAGGTAAATGAGATTTGGATAGAGAGAAAAAAAAGACGAAGAATAATAATAAAGAGAATGAGAATGAGAATGAGAAGGAAATTTAATTTTTTCAGTATAAAAGTAGTCAATTTGTTCACAAAGGATTCAAACAATTATATTAAAGTAATATCTAGAATAAAAAACTTTTTGATATATACTAGAAAATAGAACGGTTTAATTATTGAAAAATAAAACGGTTTTAAATGTGTCATTATTTGTGGTTATTAATGGTAAAGCTATTTACACGTATTGATTTAAATCTGAGATAAAGTAAGTTTTACGCATATCAAAATTTTAAAATAAAATTAATAAATTCAAAAAAATTATGATGTTACCTCGTCTAGGTATTTTATTATTGTTTTAAGAAATTATTTTGAAAAAATCCTTTAGAGACTAGGTGGAATCTTAATGAGAATATATCTTATCAATAGTATATATTCTTTAAAACAATTATGTAAGTATACATTAAAGGCTAACCACTGAATAAGATACATGTCATGAAGAAGAACGAGATGATCTATTATAAAAATGTGTTCAAGGGGAATGCGATAAGAGGGTCGAAAAGGAATAAATATTGTATGAACAAAGACAAAAGCTATGACGAGGTACGAGGCAAGGGTCATAAAAAAGATACAGAAGATAATAGTAAGGATATTTAAGACGAGGGTCATGAAGAGGTCTAAGACAAGGATATAAACGAGGGTTATGAAGAGGTCCGAGACGAGGGTCATAAATAAAATATGGATAAAGGTCTTAAATAAGTTTAGACGGAGGTCATGTAAAGTGAAGTAGAGGTCATAGAGAGAGTTATAAGCATATATGAGATGATCATATATAAAGTTTTTTAGACATCTATAATTTTATTTACACGTGTCGTCATATAAGAGATCATCAAAAAAGGTTGTTAGGCGGTTATAACAAAAGGACACGTGTAATTTAGTGATTTGAAACACCGTAATTTATAAATTGATAGAATATACTTTGTAATTTGTATAAATGAGGACAAAAAAATTCATTTAAGGACTGATAACACAGTTAACAAGAAAACGTTACTAAACACGTAACATTTATTTCTCGATTCTAATTTATTATTTTGTATTTCATTTGAGAATAAATTCCTTTATCAAATTTGACGTCGTTTATTGGAAATAACTTTCTTTTTTAAAATTTCAAGTTTCAATTTTATCAATGGTGATGACACAATCATATGTAAAATACAATTCTCTGAGAATCTATCTAATTCAAGGAAGTTCGATTATTGTTCCAGGAATCGTTATAAACCTACCGGTTGGTGGAAGTAAATCAACACAAAATAAATATTTAAGTATGAAATCCGGTGCGTGCAAGTTTATTTCTTGTGAATAGAGAAGTCCATCATTCATAATGGCATATCGTGACCAACCGATCAGTGTGGTATCTAGTGCACATGACAGAGTTAATCAAGTTCACGATAGTCTAGTTGATGCGGTAACTTGTGCGCATGATTATATTTTTTTATAAATGCTTACCGCATGATTATTTAAATAATAAATTTGAGTATGCGGTAGTACGGAATTGTCAATATGTTTTATGTTTATGTCCAGTAGAATGACCAATGCGAACATATTTTTGGAAACAACCTATTTGGAAATATATAAACCTATAAAAATTAGGAACCATAGATACATATGAACGTATAAATAAATTATAATATATAACGTGATTAATTTATTTGCATTAACAGAATTATTATCGTTAACGAGAGAAATTCCAACCTCATTGATATGGTTTGAATGTGGTAGGCAATCACGTAAGGATAAGTAAGTTTCCCATCAGTGAAGAATTAAAATACATATAACACATCAGTAGTAAGTGCCCATAACTAATCCAATAACGGATAATGTCATCCAAAAATTCTTTATCCTAATAAATTTAAACTAATTTAACTTAAATAATTGTTTATCTAAAGTTGTTATCGAACTATATACTTACACATTGAAAACTCAATTATCTTTTATCTCGTTAATCAAATCCAACTGCATATATGTTCATTCTTCTTTAACTCTACTAATTCATTGGGATAAAATTCGTTCAATTCAAGGTTCGTTTGGTGAGAAACCTTCAAAGTGAAAAATAAAACATGTAAAAAACTTTGAATGCATAAGTTTTATAACAACGCATGTCCGACCTTAGTCGTTTTAGGTATTTTTGCTAGTTTAAATGAGTGGTTGTTTTTTTCCTAGAGAGGTTTAGGTGACGAGCGTGAGTGGTTCGCCTTATACTACTTATTGTATCAAGTGTATTAGTATTATCCACTTTCTTAATAACATGCTCGAAATAAACTTTTTGTCACATTTGGTTGATTGGTCCGGTCCAATTTTTGACTTCTAATATGAATTATTTTTTATAATATATAACATATTTTCTTTCGGGATTAAATATTTGCATCACCTTATTTTTTATACGGGTCTGAATTTCCACCGTCAAACAACCAGTATAACTGTCTATTACATTTGTTTTTATTAATAGAAAATGTTCGGGTATAGTTTACAAATGAGGAATGCTACCTAAAGTTTTCCAAAATGTATCACATGATTCTAGATAAATAAGACATGTCAACCCGTGTTACCACTCCAACCAACATTCACAAATCAACTTGTGTGTTTTTTAAAATCCATCAACATGCTACCTGATCGAGAATTATATATTTACTTCTCACATAATTAGCTAACATGAAATTTACGGTCCCTACTGATACAAATCCTCAAATACGTTGAATTATATATTTATTGTAAAAAAAAATAAGTCCAACACTAAACTTACTTTTCTTGATGGATGCATAAATCATCATCGTACGTTCAAGCTCAAGCAATGCGTTAAGTTTGACATATACAAGTTTGAAATTTAATTTGGCTTGAAAGGAACTATCATTTTAGGCTCGTGTGAGGCTTTCGACCCTATAAAATACAAATGGAAAAAATTCTCTATAATATTGAACTATTTTAAATTTGAACTTAAATTATAAAAAATATTTATCGATCGGTTGTTACGATGGTCAAATTTTGAATCTCCTGGCAAAGTAATTAAGAAATTTGTCATCATACAATACTGTCTAATAGTTCATAACATAATCTACGACACTTAAGGAAAAGGTGAATACTTCTTTTATTATTGTTATATTTCTTTTAACTCTTACATGAAGCTTGAATCGACAAATTTGTTCAACAAAAATACATAAATTCATGTCAACCTTGCCCATTAGCTATTGACTTGTTTTTCCTTTGCAAGAATGTCATTGTTTATATGTCATTTGCATAGTCAAGTTTGTTGAAGTTACCCCGTCAATTTTGAATAATAAAATTTTGTATCTTATAGTCTTATAAATATAGTCCATTATAAGTACTTACAAAAATATGTGGAATAACTCAATACTTGTTGGATGCGCAAAAATAGTTTTGTGATCATGTCTCATCCATGGTTATAAAAAACATCGCAGCATCGCCGCAACGCGCGACGGCATGTTACACTAAAAAATCGTTACGGCAAGTCACCTAACGGTCTAAACAGAAAAACATCTGTTGCGGTAGCGTTGTGGAGGCGTAGCTTCACGTTGTGTCGGGAATGTTATTCCACTGACTACATATATTATTATTTTTATTATATATAGACAATTTTTAATTAAACTTTATGTATAAAGTAAAATAAATCCATTATGAAGTAAGGGTTACTATTCAACTTTCAAACCATTCGACTCGAAACCACTGACTTATCTTAAATATAAACTAAATACTGAATTACCGATTTATTAAATATCTAATTAATTTATTTATGTTGATAAAATCTATTCATATTTTATACTAAATATTGAATTACCACACGCAAAATCTCTTTAGGTTCTTCTATGTCACGCTACCTCATATTTCTTCAATTGTGTATCTTCATTTCAACTGAAGATAGCTTAATTTACGATGATATTTGATTTTTTTATGTTTAATCGTATTTGAATGTCTTAAAATATTTGAAGTTAAGATTTTATATTTTTTTTTTATTTTTGGACTTAATTTCTTATTTTTTTACTATAATATATATTATTTAATTAATACTATTGGTAAACGGAATAACTCTCGCCAGAATGTTCGTGACTTCGCCGCAACTTTTTGAACCCTCGCCGTCGCGGGGCGTCGCACGTCGCTTAAAAATATGGTCTCATCCGACGGGTTCCTGATGCCACCCTAAGCAGTTCTTTTTATATATTTAGATAACAAGTATAACATTTAATAATGATCATTTTTTATCAATAAAGTGATATTTTACCAAATATTATACATATCGTGCATGTTTTATAAATTTCTTGAGTATTTGGGCTTAAAACTTGTGTATCTTTCCCAACGACGTGCACCTGTTATAACGCCAAAATGAACCCATCTTATTTTAGTTTTTGTTTGGTGGCTTGCGAATAACCTTTAAAGTATTTGGTTGGTTGGTGGTTGTGTTAACAATATTTCGTAAATAACAAATACATAACGTTAAAAGATACACCCTCAATTAAAAAGACTATTTTTTTTGTTTTTTCTTCTTTTTGCACCTTCCTTGTTAAATTATTTTATGAAAAAGTTATATCTTTCGCTTTTATAAAAAAATATAGGTTCTTTCCCATTTCTTTAATTATATATGTAAATAGAAATGATGTATCTTATATCATGACTGACACATTTTATCCACTCAGTATGCTCGTTCCTCTTGTATTCCTTATCAGTAGTATATATATTTGTAATTATGTAAGCAAATATCTATAGATTCCTCAGCAGGATTTTTGATATGTTATTCAAAATGAGGTATATGTAAAATATAAATGAAGCTGACATATAATGAATTAGCCAAACAAGAATGTGAATCGTCGGTACAACGATTCTTTTTTTTTCGGTATTTTGCTTGGAGCTATATACCGATGGTGCCAATATTATACCGTTAGTATACCACCAATACAATGGATTTTATTAATTTAGGACTCACACATGATACCGACGATAATATGGTGATATACCATCGATATAATATATGCACTGCCAGTATGGAAATTTCATAACGGCGGTGTACTATCTTATTAACGGTAAGAAATTATCATACTGCCAGTATATCCGATAATAGTTTTTTATGTAGTTTATTGGGTTAGTATATTTGTCGTATATGGTAGTCATACCGTCGGCATAATAGTCACACAATTGGTATAAAAACATTTATGCTGACAGTGTCCTATCCTATCGGTGGTACATAATTGTTATACCGCTAGTGCATCCAAACAATTTAACATTTTTATGCATCTTCTTAGGTTACTATACGGTGATATATGGTATTCATACCATCGATATAATAGTCAGACAACTGGTATAGAAATTCTATACCGAAGGTGTACAATAACACCAACGATATACAAATTCGACATCGTCGGTAAAGTCAAAGCACTTAAGATTTTTTTGAAAAACAATGGGCCAGTGAACCGATAATGTAGGTCTATCATATCATCGGTGAAATTGTTCAATCATGTTGTAGAAATTCCATATCAACGGTGTATTATTTTAATGACGATGTAAGAAATTCATGTTGACGATATAAATCAATCACTGAATATATTTATTGTCCATACCATATGTTTTATTATTTTATTTTAAATGTTTAATTGTGAACTTTTCAAGTCTTTAGTGCAAAACTAACATAAAACTAATACATTAAGCATATAATTTTTACCGTGGAAACTAGTGTACATAGATTATAGTGATAAATAGTTTTAAAAATATTGCATGTACCTTAAATAAATGCGACTAAATCGATTACTTCAAAACTAAATTTTATAATTTCTTCATATGTCTTGCAACAATAATAAGTCGGTAATGCAAACCTTCAGCTTTTGTTAAACATAATTTTAGGCAACAAGGATGTATCCTTGCACAAGGAACGCCAGTTGTAATCGAAAGCTCCATAAGGAAACAAAGAAAAACAATTATAATGTAAATATCAAAACGATATTATGAACTAAATCGAATATTTGCGAAATATATACTTACATTGATATAATTGTTGGTATTGACCTAACTGAACCCAATTTTTACCATTTCTAACATCAGAGAGGTGCACATTATAATGGTAAAAAAGTGAAACTAACATTCGTCATCCCCCACTACTCTATAAAGGGGGTGATGCACTTAAATGTTGATGCGATTGTGATTTCCATCTCTCACATTGTCATCCAATTCTCTATAGTAAAAACATCACAATAGCAATTTACACATTTTGTAATTTGTATTAACTTCTTCATACCACTAAATATATTCACGTAAATGGAAAAAAATCCATAATCTTCTTGTATAAGAAACTTCTAATCAATTTTCATTCATCTTCTTATCCATTCACGGATACCCGCAATTGACTGATACCTGCAATGTCCATTGGATTTAATATTTTTATTGAAATTATAAAAGATATATACAAGATATGGTTTTGATTTAAATATTCTTTTGGATCAAGCAAAATTACTATAGAAGGTATCATATCGCTTGTGCTACAACTAACTATTCTACTTGATAGTGAATGCATTATACGAGTTCCAACTGATAGTTCTATTTTAAATGATTTTGATAAGGATATATATGATCATTTGATTGTATAGGAACTATAATTCCTCTTTAAAATTTGAATTTGAGAGTTTCACTCCCTCTCTAAAAAATTATCGATGGAGGTTTTTATATATTTAATGCGCGATAATGCACTAGATTTCTCTGAATATATTATGTGTTCGTGATATAATTTATCTCGTTAGTTTAGTGGAGGATAAGATGCAACAACTAGAGGACCATGTTGTTATAGTTTATTTAAAAGCTCTAGAATGGAAGATATTTTTGGATAAACTACGCCAAACAATTTCTTGTTAACATCCTCTATGTGTAATTCAATTTTAATGTCCATGCCAACACTAACTATTTTATCTAGTTTTCTTGCATAGTTCTTTTGTCATTAGAAAAGTACGGACAATTATATTTAACATCTTTCAATGATCGTTGAAAGAGTTTAAATGTATCGCTTTGCCTTTACCTAAAATTTTGAAGATGTCCTGCGTAGTTCATATAACACAAGTACAATTTGAACCGTTCACACCTTTTATTGTTTGGGCATATTCTACTTCCATAGAAATGTTTTATAAAACATCACAAGGGAATTATCTATGAGATTCGCGTACACCTTGTCTGCGAATTTTTGTTAGGTTATAAGTCCACTCTTTGGAAATGATTTTTTAGTTGTTCCATGTTGCAATTGAAGCAATCATGCATCTTAAAACAAAAGGACATTTTCTCGTACCAAGGAAATATTTAAGGGTGGAATGAGAGATCTCCACGTGGTTAGAGGTCTGGTTACCAAAACGTAAGATCTTGTTAGTTTTCCATGAGATAGACTTATCGTCGTAAGGCTCTTATCAAGTTTTGGTATATTCGATTTCTTTCAGATAATCTATGAAGTCACTGACCATTTTATGCTGATCTTTATTGAACGAGAGCTCCATCTCTGATAACATCATCTTATTCCACGTATTTCAGAAAACATTGGACACTTATTTATCATTGATGATTTTTTTCCTATGACGTTCATGTTAATGTTCCATCGACATAAAATGTGGGTTGTATTAGGGAATATTTCTTCGACCTCATTCACCAACTCTAAGTCTCTATTTGTCAAAATGATGGAAGATTGTTCGATGGAGTAGTTTACCATGGACAATTCCAAACATTCTAATACTTACTTATAGTTTTCAATTTTATCCTTAGACAGAAATGCAAATTGGATGTAGAAAGTCATACCGGCATAAATGGCTCCAACAACCTCAAACAAATGCATCTTGCACCATACTACCTTTTATGTGTTATCAATCATTATCACTTTTAGAAATGTCTGTAACAAACACAAACTAATCGGTTGTGTGAAGAAAATTTCACTTATGAAATCACTTATGTCTTCGTTCAATTTATTACATTCGTAATATTTTAGCTTTTTTAGTTCACCTAACAAGTTATGTAACTGCTAACGATCTTTTTTCTCGATCTTCCGTTGTTTTAGTTAAGCATTATATACAATGCGCGTGGATGATGATTTCTTAGGTTTCAATTTTTCACTATGTCCACAATTTCTTGATGACGGGTTCCCATGTTGGTACAACTAAGAACAAATTCTAACTTTTTTTTAGAAAAGCATACCAAATATAAATGACATTCACTGAATTTCATAGTTTCATGATTGTGAATCCCGCTTACGACATCTAAGGACCCTTCACCATGAGTTGCCATATTTGTTTTTAATCTTGGAGGAGAATTCATATTTGTTTGATTTTAGGAGTATTTTTTGCCATATCGGATCCCTCGCATTCATATAGTAGTCTAGGAAGTTTCCTTCTTTTCGTATCTTTGTGGCGTCTTAATACAATTACGAACGTGTTGTCTTTTTCTGGTATGTGTAACCAATTAATCAATAGTTATTGCGTATAGTAGACTTTCTCAGTAGAAAAATCACTATAATCGACATTGAAATCCTGTCGTTTAACCCGTTGACTTAACCTCATACAATGATAATTTATAAAAATAAAAAATAGTTGGTGATGAACTTTACCCAACGGTATACCGTTTGTACTAGCTATTGGTACAGGCGGTAAAGGACAATCATATTGCTCCTATAATAGTATCACCGGCAATATGAAAATTTTATATCGGCGGTATACTATCTTACCGACAGTATAAAAGTTTCATATCGTCGGTAGAGTCGAATCACTTAAGATTTTTTTAAAGTTTTTTTTGTCAATCTACCGCGGTGTAGGTCCATCGTACCAGCGGTATACTGCCCCAATACCGTAAGTATGGACCATGTTATATCGTCAGTTAAATATTGCATTCGTGATACGATGTCATGGCACCGGCGATGTTGGTATGGTCATACAGTTGGTGCCAAAATGAAGTATGCACTATCTTATAGGTTTCTAGTTGCATTACTGGTACCGGTACTACAGATACATTGCCGATTTTTTTTAAAAGAACGAAAAAAAATCTAATAAATGTTATCATTGATGGGTTATATTTAGTTGATTATCTCATGGAATATCAATTTCATGAATAAGATTTTTTTTTGCGGTTTTGTTTTGTAGGTTTTGAGTTAGAATACGAATTTGGTATACAAATGAAAGTTTTTTTTTTCAATAAATGTTTTATAATTTTTAAAAAATAGATTAAATAATATAAATATGGATGATTTTCATCAATTTTTATGTTTTGTAAAACAAAAAATATAATTTTTACGAAATTTTCTTAAATAAAAAAATTACTTTTTGTCAAAAGATTATGAAAAGTAAAAAACTAAAAAAACATTACATTATTTTGGACAACTTAAAGTTTTAAAACAAAAGTTTGGTCCAACCCTACAAATATAAGTACCGACTAAAAACCGGAGTTAATAAACGTAATAGATCATAAGATTTTGAGTCCCAACTAATGATAACTTTTAACCTATGGCTATGAGTACCTAGATAGATCAACGATACCGCAATATCGATGACATGACAGAGTAAGTAATCCCCAAACGGGCCACACCACGTTTTGCCAGGCTGTTTAATTGACCATCTAGCTCCCGTTTGAGACCTCAAATTATTTATTTGCCATGTGAGGGTGAGAGTGAAGACCATCCACCATGGGATGAGATCTAGATAAATTTATACTACCAATTTTTTTTAAAAAATATCTTTGAAATATGCATCCGGTAACTGATATGATTATAATATGCAAAGTATTATTCCATTGGTAATTAAGAGAGATTCCGTGTGGTTCCATATGAAACGCAAATCAAATGGATATGGTTTTTGAGCATTTCAAAAAAGAATTGACTATTAGGTATATATTCCTAATATACTAAGTGGATTATTATTTGAAATATTTTAGATAAACATTATCATTTTGGATTTAAAAATAGCTATTTTAAAAATATGTAAGTCTTTTAACATTATATATATTATTTAATTTTAACTTTAACTTTTTTTCATTTTCAACATAACCTTTTTTTTTGTTTTTCGACGTTAAAATTATGAAATCATAAGATTTACAGAAAAAATTGAAATTGAAACCAATATTTTGAAAATTAAACACACAAAATTGATAAAAAAAACACAAGCAATCAAAATTTTGAATAAAAAATCCTAAAAATATGGATAAATGAAGAAGTTCAATCGAAAATCTTAAGAACAATGTAGGGATTAGTTGATTCTTATATCTTGTTTAAGATAATGTTAACATGTATATTCGGTTGTTTTTAAATTCAACCATAATACAATTAATTGTCTCTTCTTTTCCTAACAAAATGTGCAAACATATATTCGATTATCATTTTACTTCAGTTGTTTGTTAAATAAATATTTAGTTGCCAAGTAAGTGTAATTTTAAACAATTACTTGTCAAGTATACGTGTTCCTAAATATCTAATTGTCATCAACAAAACAACTAGATGTTGTGTATTCACATGTGATTTAAACATTTGGTTGTCATACTATGCATACATAAATGTCCATATGTAGATTTAATTTTCTCTTATATTGAGCTGTAAAATATTTAGTTTTAAACATTCATGAGTACTTTTTCGTCTCACAAAATATGTAAACATGGATTTTGTTGTCACTGTGCTTTAGTTATATGTCAAACAACTAAATATTTATAATTATTTAGTTGTGACTCATGTTATACCAAATTGACAACTAAATCTTTATAAACATTTAGTTGTAAAGCTTGCTAGATAATCCCATAGCTAAAAATTTATAAATAATTAGCTATTATACATGTTTTTACTGTTTTTGGTAAATAAGCGATTTATTAAAAAAGCAAGAAAATATTTGAAAAATAACTATATGTAAGTCTTAAAATATTTGTAAAAACGGGTTTTGTTTTCTAAACTTTTATTTGGAGTAAAAACTATAACATTTATCGGACTTGCATGTTTAGTATTTATAAACATTTAACTATAACATTTAGTTATGAGACATTTATAGATTTCTTAACTAATTACATGATAAATAGAAATATGTAGTCGTCATATATGATTTTAAGACATTTTGAAACATTTAACTATCATACATTATTTTATGACATTTTAAACATTTAGTTGTTATGATTTAAACATAAAGTGTTTGAGATTCACCTATATTATGTAAACATTGAGTTGTGCTTTTTTCTAAGAGAATGTGTATACGTAAAATGAATTGTATAACATGTCGTATTGAACAAGATATGGGGTAACGTGTTTGTCACGAAAATACAAATTACTTGGCGTGATGTAGCATTTAGTGGCGTGTCAAATACGTGAAAAATAATTCATACGACAACGAGAAAAGCTTATTGCACCAATTTACGCAGCAATCTAAAACTTGTTATTTCAGATCATCATCATAACAAATGTTGTACTTGTAAATTATATTTCACTCTTTGTATCAACAAGTTATCCTCATCATGGTAATTATTATCTACATAAACAAAATCTACATGACGATGCAGTGCATCACCGTAGCGACTTAGCCACTACCTGCAATGACGTAGGTGTAATACTATTAAGTCAATTTTAATATTGATTGACCCGACTGGTCATGTCGTAAAAATGACCAATGAATGTGTCCATTCATCTTACTTTTAAAATTTATAGTATTTTCTTAAAAAAATATGTATTATTTTCAACCCCACTTTAATATTATAAATAACATAATTGGTTAAGATACTAATTTATTTAATAAATATATACTAAAAGTTTTCAAAATTACTCTAAATATTTTTTTATTCAGTAAATTTATCGAATAAGCTTTCATTTCTAGTTAATTGTGCTGGAAATTAAGAATTTTTTATATTCTAAAATAATTATCTTGAGTAGATTAAGCAATAAGTGATAGAAATAATACATTTTTGAAAATATATCTAATACGAATCTCAAACCAAACGGGGAAAAGAACTCACTCTAACCAATTTTTTTTGTCAATTATATATATATATATATATAAAGTTCATGTTTTTCTAATTTCTAGCGCTTAAAAATAATTAATATCATCATATCTATGAAAATGACAATGATAACTATTAAGGTGATGAACCAATATTTGGATCGATTAATTGATTAAATGATACAAATTTCACAAGATAGCAAAATAGTTGGAAGTTTTTTTTCACAACACTCAAAAAATAATTATATATACTCGATCGAAACTTACCTTAAGAACTAAAGAATAATGTCATAAACATGAAAAATATGATTTGATAGGTCATAGATATATTCTGAACATTCTCTTGTATCTCATGTTAGGTCTCTATACTAGTAAAACGTTGTCATTCAAAATCTAGAGTGAAGTTGAGGAAAAGTATTAAATAGAATGTTTCAAGAAATTTCTTAGCCTTCAATGTTTCAACTATAAATTTTTTTAATTGAATAACTTATTTTCTCCTAAATTGGTTAATTCAAAGTAATAGATAAGCTTGTGCATGTGAAAGTAAAACTTTCGTAAAATTATCTTTGTCCTGAAAAGGTGACCCGAAAAAATTTATTCACAAATTCAACAAGCATAACATGGACAAATTCTAAAATCTCTTTATACCAAAAATGAATCTACTATTAGAACAAAGCATAAAGATAATGCAACCTTCGAAATTCTAAAAGTGTCAACGTAGTTGAATCAATAAAAAAGAAACATAAATTCTTAAAACATATATTCATAACTAACTATTAGATAATCTTCAATGAGAATTAAGGCATTTTTATATTTGTGGTGAACAATATTTTTTTAAAAGATTGCAATTTTTGTAATAAATTAAGAGCGTATATTATAGAAGATAGATTTATAATATTGTAAGTAAATAATATTCAAGATAAGTCATCTGATTGATGATATGATGCACATATTTTAGTTCTCGTTCCTCACTGGTAAAATTTAATTCAAATCTGATGGGGATTATTTTGGACTTAGGGTAATTTTGTCAATTTTTTTGGGGAATTTTTATAGTATTAAATGTTTGGGTGTTTTGTAGTGAAAGATTTGAGTTGTCTGGTTGTATTAAATGTTTATTACCCTCATTAATGAAAGTGGTTGGGTATTTATACCCTTAATTATGGACTCATGGGCTTTTCGGGTCAAGTTGCCAAACCGGGTCGTGTTAAAAGACTCATTAGTTTTTAAGTAGATTAGCACCTAGCTTAGTCAAAAGGTGTTTAGTGTTTTAGTACTTTTGTCTTGTCCGGATAGTTCAGTGGGTATCTATTGTCCGAATTACCCCTGTCTGGTTTTCTCAGCGAGCAGTGGTGAATAATTCCGGACTCATCAGTAGCCCTTTTTTTAGGTTTTGTCAAAGATCTTTGACAGGACTAAAAAACTCATTTAGCCAATGACAACATTCTCTGGATTGCTCATGTATTTAATTCAGGGTTTATCCGGACAGAGTTCTTCTCAGAATTCCAAGAGTTTTGCTCTGGATCGTGGGACACGTGTCACGTTTTAATTCGTTCTACCAATCGTTTTCTTCCTAGAACGACGCTCCTAGTAAGCCCAAAAAGTAACTTTTGCATTTAATGCTTCTTACGCCAGCGCCACCTTCTCTGCATCAAACCTTGATAATGGGTGGCTCTAAGATGAGCTTTAACCCTTTTTTCTTCTATTAAGTCCAATTGACTTCTGACTGCCACTTCATTATCTTGTTCGGAAAAATTGTGGACTCTGTATAATGGAAGAGTTGCTTATATAGGAGCAATTGCATCCATCCCATATACTAAGGAAAAAGGAGATTCTTGTGTAGCAGCTGCATGAGTAGTCAGGTACATCCATAATACTTCTTGTAAATAACTTGGCCACTTTCCAAGAGCCCTTCTAAATTCTTTTTGAGACCGGATAGAATGGTTTTGTTTACCACTTCAACTTGTCCATTTGCTTGTGGATGAAAAGGAGAAGAGAAACAATTCTGAATGCCCCTAGAGCCACAGAAACTCTCCATATCCTTATTATCAAATTGTGGCCCATTATCTGTGGTTATCTTTTGTGGAACCCCATATCTGCAACATATGTTAGACAGGATAAATTTTATAACAGCTTTCGAAGTAGTTCCTGCCAGGGGGCTGCTTTTATCCACTTGGAAAAATAATCAATGGCCACAATAATAGTTATACACCCTACGGATGCCATCGGTAGAGGCCCTACTAAATCCAGTCCCCAACGAGCAAAGGGCACTGGCTCAGATTTTCATTACCGTACCTTTGGCATGGGTCACATTTCCTTACTAATTCCTTGGCATCTGTCATTATGGATGGCCAGTAGTATCCGGCTAACAAAACCCTTCGGGTTAAAGCTCTACAGCCATATTGTGCTGATCCTTCACCATCATATAGTTCAGATAGCACTATTTGGGACTCTTCAATCCCCAAACAACGCAAGAGAGGTCTACTAAAAGACTTCTTGTAAAGGATGTCTTTTATGATTAAAAAACCACGAGCCCTATACTTCATTTTACTTGCTACTTCTTTTTCCGGGGGCAGAATGCCATCCGAAATATATTGAAGAAGAGGATACCTCCAGTCTTGAGGTTGAACCACTTGTATACTTAAACTTTCCTCCTCTTCCTGGCCCTAATTGGGTTGAATGAATGGGCATTCTTGCACATGAATCCATTGGTAGGATTCTGAGTATGCTATGGTTGCCAAAGAGTCTGCTAGCGTGTTCTCCGATCTGGGTATGTGCTCATAGCAAACACTTTTGAAGTTGGTTGCTACTTCTTTAAGGAAGAACAAGTACTTAATCAACTGCTCCTTCTTTGCCTCAGGTTGACCTTGGGCATGATGGACAAGAAGTTGAGAATTACTCATTAACCTGACTCTTTTAGCCCCACATAGAAAGGCTAATTTCAAACCAGCTATAACAACTTCATACTCGGACTCATTGTTAGAAGCCCTAACAGTAAAACATATAGCCTGGTATAATTTATCGGCATACGAACAGGTTAAACATCAATGGCATATTTGATACACATGACAAAGTTTGGTGACTAACCAATATTCTTAGCCTAGATAGTACTTTAAACTAAAATAATCTTCAAAGCAAGACATTTATAAAGATGACTCATAATATCTCAGACTGACTGTAAGGGATATTCCTGGAAGAATAGATTCAATCAAGAAGAGAGGAAACTCTTAGTCAAAATTAAGGAAATTTATGAGTGGTTCTAAAATGATCTGATTAATGTATAAGAACGAAGTTCATATTAGTAGTAAATGCTTAGATATGAGGAGTGATAATAGTTATCCAAAGCAGGATATGAGAGATCCTGCAATAGTCTCTGATGAATATAAATTTATTAATGTTTGAATGACTTCTACTTGTAGGTATAATGATAAAGTTTTCTTGAATTTGGGAGCTTTATTCCACATGATTTCCAATAAATATTGGTTTGATGGCCACAAAGTTATATTCAGGAATGGTGAAACTTGTGTTGTAAAAAGGATGGGGAACGGTTGGCTTAAGTTTTCAGCTGGATGTGAGAGAGTGATAACAAACATAAGGTATACCTAATGTTAAATGAAACCTTTTTTTATCGAGATGTTGGATATTGAAGGGTTTATATATAAGGATGTAGATGAGAGAATTAGGATTTTACAATATTTATATGTTATATGAAAACTTATCAGACTAATAGTGTGTTAGTTCTTAAAAGTTTTGTAGTGGTTGAGTGTATCTAGTGTATAGTAAGATTTAACCAAGTTGTGACATCTGAGGTATGACATGTGAGTGAGAAAGGCTTAATTGAGCCTAGAAAATAAAAGTTGTTGGATGGTAACACAATTCAAAATTTGATTTTTTGTGATAGTTGTATGTTAGGTAAAAGCAAAAGGGTTAACTTCTTACCTAGCAACCATACATCCGGTGACGTGCTTGAATATGTTCATTTAGATCTTTGGGGTCCTGTAAGGAAAACCACCATGGTAATGTAAGGTACTTTATTCCCTAGATTGATTACAACTCTAGAATATTATGGGTTATACTTTTGAATACCAAGAATGAGTAATTTGATACTTTTAGGAACTAGAAGAAGCTCGTAAAGAATCATAATGGAAAAATACTGAAAACGTTAATGACTAAGAATGACTATGAATATGTGAATGAGGCACTAAATATTATTATAAACTTGGAATTGTTAGACACAAAAACGTGATATGAACTCCCTAACATGATGGGCTTGCTAAGAGGATGAACTGAACCTTGATGTAAATGGTAAGATGTATGCTTCTCACAACTGTAATGGGCCAAAACATTGGGGATAACTTATAATGGAAACTGCATATATCATCAATAAGAGTCCATTTATGAAACTAGTTTAAATGTTCACAAAAGGTATAAACTATAAAGAAACATGGGGTAGAACATATTAGAGCGTTTTGATGCATTGCATACGCACATGTGAAACAAGATAAGCTTCAGCCTAGATTACTAAATTGTTTGTTCCTCGACTATCCAAAATGATTAAACTGGTATAGGTTGCAGATTCTGGAACCTAGAAGTGAGAAATCTTTTATAAGCTCAAATAGGGTATTTAATGAAGAGGTTATGTCATTGGTTAAAGTGGTGGAGACCAACCTTATTATTTTTAAAAAGAGATGTAAAGTTCATGATGATTCCGAATAAGAGAGTAAAGTTAAAGATGATTTCAAAATTGGTACCGATACGGCTGATGCATAGGAATTTTATCTATTGTATGAGATTGAAGAAAGGTGTGAGTTTGATGTTTAGACTAATGAGAAACATGATTATCTTGAAATTTATCAGTTGGTGATGGATAGAGCATAAAAACTTAGCAAGTTTACACAGATGTATTGATCTGTTGATTTTATAGGTTATGGTTTGTCAAATGAAATATAAGGAGATGTTAGTGAACCTAAGAGCTATCACGGTGGTTTGAAGAGTAATGATACACCCAAATGGCTGAAGACCAATAGCTAAAACGCTAAAAATATATGAACACCTAGATTCTTGTGAATCAGATGGAGGGTCAAAATATTATTGGGAGTAAATGGATATCCAAGGGGAATTATGGCATTCTTGAAGTTAATGTATCCATATATAATCCAAGGGATTCATGCAAAATAAGGATGTTGATTTCAATGAAATTTTCTCATCGGTTCTGAAATAAACCTGCAGAAGGGTCCCACTGTCAATTATTGCTAGATGTTATCTTGAGCTAGATAAAATAGTTGTTACTGATGAGTCCGAATTCGAAGTGCTCCCCGGAAGGGTAGTCCAAAGTAAATCTCCCCGTAAATTCGGACAGGCTCCAAGTATTTAATTCGAACAGGACTTTTTGACCGGACAGATGATTTCGAACACTGTAAACTTAAGGCAGTTCGAACTATGACTAAAGTACTAAAAAACCTAAACACTATCTGACTAAGCTACCTGCACATCTGCTTAAAACTTATGGGTCTTTAAACATGACCCGGGTCCATTAAACTTGACCCGAAAGCCCATAAGGGCCCAAATTTCACACTATAAATGCCCAACCACCAGCATTAACTATGGGTAAGAAACATTTACTGCTGCCAAGCTGCACAATTCTCTCTCCACCTTGAAACACCCTTAAACACCTTGAAACACCCTTAAACACTGTGAAACACCCTGAAACACCCTCACACCGCCTTAAGACTCCATTTGAAATTACCAGCCTACCCTCAGGCTATTTTTATCCTCATCAAATTGGCGACCACAGTGGGAGGCGACGGTGCCTGAATCAAGTATTCAAAACCAAGTAAGGAAATTCTCTCCGAATGAATCCGGATAATCCAGAGCTTCCACCAGCTTTGCTCGAAGTGGTGGAAGAGAACGATGAATATACTGTCCAAGAGCGTGACAGGTTGAGGGTTGAAATAGAAGCTCTGAGGGCTGAAAAGGCCAAGATGGGCATGAAGGAGAAATCCAAGACATTAGTTGCTCATCGCTCTGATAACCCTCGAGAGCATGAGGCTTCAAAAACTCATGTGAGCACTAAAAAGACACATGCCAGTTCTAAAAAGTCTCACCGGTCCAAGCCCGTGGAGAGTTCTGATTCAAGTTCAGAATCTTCGGACAGCTCTTCGGACAGTGAGGGAAATGAAAAATCCTTGTCCTCTAGTAGTGATGAGGGGCGAACCAGGAAAAAACAGAAACAAGTTAAGAAATATTCCAGAAAAAGAGATCACCATGGAAGAATGAAAAGGCACATTGGAAAAGGGTCATCTCACAACCGGAGGCATGTAGACCGGATGCTGATGGATCCTTTTTCCTTCCATGATGAGCCAGGTATCTTTGCAACTCCTAACGAGGATACTGCGTTCAGTCGTGGGAGGAATTGGAGGCAATCGCCATTGTCCTCTAAAATTATGTCCGGGAACCTCCCCAAGAGGTTTGATAGCACCAAGATGGAGAAGTACGATGGCAGTACTGATCCGGACAATCATCTGGAGCAATTCAAGAACTTCATGATGAACTTTGATGATGATGATAAACTACTCTGCAGGGCATTCTCCCAATCTTTTACGGGGAGTGCTCTGAAGTGGTACAACAGCCTGCCTCAGGGTTGTATCAGATATTTTGATACTTTTTGGGTGGCCTTTCGAAGGCAATTTGTGGGGAGTAAGGAGTTAAAGGGTAATGGAGATACCATAATCCATTGTGCCCAAGAACCAAACGAATCATTAAAGGAGTACATAAGTCGCTTTGTAAACACAAAAAACGGGCTGGCTGATTGCTTTGAACAAGTGGCAATAGCATCCCTGAGACAAGGTTTGAACCCGGGCAACCTGGCCGATTCAGTAACCAGGAAGAAGGCTATGACCTGGGGAGGATTGCTAAATCAAGTTGGCAAGCAAATAAATGTTGATGAAACAAAGAAGACCAGGGTGCATAGACAGGTGAGATCCACCCCGGTGACACCAACTCCAAATCAAAACCAGTCCGGGAACAAAGCAAGAGAAACCGGACAGGGGCATGGAAGGGGAAAAGCTCAGTCTCAACCAGCTGCTCCTGCACAAAGTCAACAGTCTAGAAACAAAAGGGGGCCATGGGTCCAACCGGAGTGGTTTGCAGAACTCAAAGAAAGTGTAGCAACCATTTTCGATAAAACAAAAGATGAAGTACACTACCGGAGACCAGCAACCTTGCAGTCTCCCCGAGAACATCGAAACAATTCTTTTTGCCAGTACCACAATGATATTGGCCATACTACTGATGATTGCATAGCGTTGAAACAAGAGGTTCAAAACCTGATCGAAAGAGGAAAATTGGGTGCATACGTCAAAAGGAGAGGAGGCAACAGGCCTGACAACACTCACCGGGCTGGTCCGGTTAATGCTGCCCCAGAGGGGGCTATGGTGATCATTGAAAGGTTTGATGTGGAATCTGAATACTTGGATCCTGATCCAACAAGGAACAGAGTGGGTGCTATAGAGGAGCGTTCTAGATCGGTCTCCGGGCTCATTAAATTCTTTGAGTCCTTGACAATTTTCGGAGGGGACACTGTAACAGCTCCTACCACTTCATCCAGAAAAAGGCATGTTCATAATTTGGCTTCCCAGCTAGAGGGGGGCATGACCTCTTATCAATCGTCAAGTTTATTCCCATTCATTGTCTTTGATGGGGATGATTTGAGAGACATTGCTGGCCCTCATGAGGATGCTGTTGTTATAGGAGCATCTATAAGGGGCAATGAAATAAGGCGAATCCTGGTAGATACTGGGAGCTCTGCCAATATCCTTTTCCTGGACACTTACAAGAAAATGAAAAATCCAGCTGTGATTCAAAAGTCAGACAGGTCGATCGTAGGCTTCACGGGCAGCTCAGCCGATGTGATCGGTGAGTTTGAAGAAGAAGTGTTGTTGGGCAGGGGCCCATTCAAGAAAACAGTCAGAATACTCTTCATTGTGGTGGATTGTCCCACTTGCTACAATGCTATTTTAGGGAGATCTTGGCTCTCTAGGATGCATGCAGTGGCTTCGACAGTCCATCAGTGTCTGAAATATGCTGTTCAAGGGCAGGTTGGGGTTGTCCGGAGCAGTCAAAAAGTTGCAAGAGAATGCTATGCCACTGCCTTGGCTCCGCGAACGCTGGGGGCAGTCCGTATAAATGACCAATAGCAGTTTGAGGGCCTTTCTGGGGGTGAGGGTGAAATTGATGACCCCAGAGAGACCCCCGGAGTGTTGATCCCAGTTGAGGAGGTTGAAACACACTGCTTGGAAGAGGGAAAAAATGTCAAGATAGGGTCCAGAATGCCACCAATGTTGAAAGAAGAGATGTTGAAATTCTTAAAAGACCATCAGAATGTTTTTGCTTGGTGCAACGCTGATGTTACTAGAGTTCCATCAGAGGTAATTTCCCATCACCTATCTGTCCGGAGAGACGTAGCACCAGTGGTGCAAAAGAGGAGAGCTTTCTCAAAAGAAAAAGCTGATGTCATTGTACAAGAGGTTGACAGACTCACAAAGATGGGGCACATTAAAGAATCTCAGTACCCTTTGTGGACTGCCAATCCTGTCTTGGTAAAAAAGAAAAATGGTAAATGGCGAATGTGCATCGACTTCACAGATCTCAATCGAGCTTGCCCAAAAGACTTGTATCCGGTTCCCCGGATAGATCAGTTAGTAGACTCTACTTCTGGGAACAAGCTACTCTCCTTCATGGATGCTTTCTCCGGGTACAATCAGATCCAGGTGGATCCAAAAGATCAAGAGCATACCACTTTTGTTACTGATAGAGGTCTACACTGCTATAAGGTGATGCCCTTTGGCTTGAAAAATGCTGGGGCTACTTATCAAAGGTTAGTCAATAAGGCATTTGCTGATCAAATTGGAAGAAATATGGAGGTTTACATTGACGACATGATGGTGAAAAGTGTGGATGAGCAGCTGCACTTGTCCGACCTCCAAGAGACTTTTGCCAACCTGGCCAAAGTGAATTTAAAGTTAAATCCTGAAAAATGTGTGTTCGGAGTGCAGTCCGGGAAGTTCTTAGGGTATATCATAAGTGAGCATGGAATACAGCCCGACCCGGACCAACTCAATGATTTGTTCTAAATGGAGCCTCCTCGAAACATTAAAGAAGTACAGCGGTTAACGGGGAGGTTAGCAGCTTTGAATAGATTCATCTCCAAGTCTTCGGACAGATGTGCTCCTTTCTTTCAAACCTTGAAGGGTGCAAAGGGGTTTGAGTGGACACCACAATGTGATGAGGCATTCAATGAAATCAAGAAGCATCTGTCCTCTCCCAAGACTTTGTTCAAACCAATCGATGGGGAGGCTCTCTTTGTATATCTGGCTGTTTCAAGTTGTGCCATTAGTGCTGTGTTAGTTAGGGAGGTTGATGGGTATCCTCACCCAGTGTACTACATCAGCAAAAGCTTGATTGATGCTGAGAGGCGTTACTTGAAACTTGAAAAACTAGCATTGGCCTTGGTAATAGCTGCAAGAAAGATGAGGCCTTATTTTCAGGCTCATCCAATCATTGTCCGGACATCTTTCCCTTTAAAGAATGTCCTTCAAAAAGCAGACATTTCAAGTAGAATGACAAAGTGGTCAGTAGAGTTGGGGGACTTCGACATAGACTTTGCTCCTCGAACAGCAGTAAAAGCTCAGGCTGTGGCTGACTTTCTGGTCGAATTCCATTCTGATAGTGACTCAGAACAACCTGCTGATTCAAAAGACAAAAAAGTGTGGATTGTCCGAACAGACGGAGGATCCAGTGCCATAGGATCTGGGGCAGGAATATGTCTCACTTCCCCCTATGGGGACAACATGTTCCAAGCTATTTGTTTTGCTTTTAGGGCATCCAATAATGAGTCCGAATACGAAGCAGCTATAGCTGGGTTGAAATTGGCTTACATCTGTGGAGCAAAAAGGGTCAAGCTGCTAAGTGACTCCCAATTGCTTGTCCACCATGCCTTGGGCCTATCAGAAGCTAGAAAGGAACAATTGATCAAGTATTTACTTCTCTTGAAAAATGAGGCAATGAAGTTTAAAGCCGTTGTCTATGAGCATATTCCCCGGGCAGAGAATGAGCTAGCAGACTCATTGGCAACAATAGCATATACGGAGTCCTATCCGTGGATCCATGTGCTCGAAAGCCCTTCTATTCAACTTGATGAAGGTGAAAAAGAGGAAGTCTTTGAAATACAAGTAAACCGGCCTCAAGACTGGAGGTCTCCTCTTATGCAATATCTGTCTGATGGCATCGTGCCTTTGGATAAACCACAAGCCAAAACGTTAAAACACAGGGCTCGTGGTTTCATCATGATTAGAGAGGTCCTGTACAAGAAGTCCTATAGCAAACCTCTCCTACGCTGTTTAGGGGATCATGAGTCACAAATGGTTCTCTCCGAATTGCATGATGGTGAGGGGTCAGCCCATTGTGGATTTAGAGCATTAACAAGAAGAGTGCTTCTCTCCGGATATTATTGGCCATCAATAATGAAAGATGCTAAGGAGCTGGTAAGAAGATGTGACCCATGCTAAAGGTACAGCAATGAAATTCATGTACCAGCCATTCCTTTGGAATCAATTTCTGAGCCCATCCCTTTTGCTCGATGGGGATTGGACTTAGTTGGGCCTCTCCCTGTGGCGTCCGGAGGGCGTAAAACCATAATTGTAGCCATTGACTACTTTTCGAAGTGGATAGAAGCAGCCCCCTTGGCAGGGACAACATCAAAGGCTGTTATAAAATTCAATCTATCCAACATATGTTGCAGATTTGGTGTCCCCCAGAGAATAACAACAGACAATGGGCCACAGTTTGACAACAGAGAAATGGAGAGCTTCTGTGCCTCGAGGGGTATTCAGCACTGCTTTTCTTCACCTTTCCACCCTCAGGCCAATGGGCAAGTTGAAGTGGCTAATAGAACAATACTGTCCGGTTTAAAGAAAAATTTGGAAGGGGCTGCTGGGAAGTGGCCTAGTTATTTACAAGAAGTCTTGTGGGCCTACCGGACAACGCCTGGGGCTGCAACACAAGAATCACCTTTTGCCTTGGTCTATGGGATGGATGCAGTAGCACCCGTAGAGAAGACACTCCCCTCCTTTCGAATACACAACTTCTCCGGACAAGCTAATGAAATGGCAGTTAGAAATCAACTTGATTTAATTGAAGAAAGACGAGTAAAAGCTCATCTTAAAATGGCACACTATCAGGGCTTGATGAGAAGCAGGTTTGCTTCTAAAGTTAAAAGAAGGGATTTTCAACCAGGAGATAAGGTGTTGAGGAAGGTTTTCTTGCATACCAAGGAAAAGCTCTTCGGAAAGCTGGCCCCAACTTGGGAGGGTCCCTATACTGTGGTTGAAAGAATCAAGCCTGGGACATACTGGTTAGAAGACAAAGATGGCAGGGTTTTAACTCACCCTTGGAATATTGAACACCTTCGAATGTACTTGGAATAAAACTTATGTAAATATTTACTTGTTTAAACATCCATGTAAATATTTGGGGGCATACCACTTCCTCTCTTCGGCGCCACGGAGAGCTTTAAATAAAACTTGGAGCCTTCTTAAATAATTTTCTAAGTTTTTGCAAAATTCTGTTGATTATCATACTATCCGGACTGAAAGGTCTAAGGGCTACTTAAATTCTAGCCAGAGAAACTAAACACTCTCACAACACAATAACTCAAAACTACTTAAACTCCAGCTATTTAAACAGACTATGAAAGAAGAGAATGGTTGATCAAAATAAAACATTCATTCAACAACTTGAAATTGCCTTGGCCTTCCAAGGACTTTTTAAACAAGTTTGGGTGCAGTACAAAAATCTGTCCGAATAATTCGGACACCATCACAAAAAAGGTGCCTTGGCCTTCCAAGGACTTTGGTTCAAGCAAAAGATAAACAAAACAAATTATAAATTAAGATGGAGCCTTTGAAGATGGCTCACCCTCATCTGTTTTCTTGCTCTTGGTGTCGCTTTTTTCCTCAATAATCTTCTTACCTTTGGGGTCAACCTCTTCCTCACCCGGACTCTCTCCAGTTTCCTCTTCGTCACCAGACGAGGATATATCAGTGTACCCTTCATCAACCATGGTCCAGTATGGGAGATCATCATCATCCACATAGCGCCATAAGTCCCCTAGTCTCCTCTTCGGGAACTTCTCGTGAAACAGGAGGACCATATCGGACTTCACTTTTTCAATCATTAATTCTTCACTCCGTATCATCTCCCTGGCATAAGCGTTGATTTTGGCCTTGATCATGGCCTCTTGATCCTTCACCAAAGCAGCTTTCTCCTCAACAGCCTGAGTCACTGCTTTCTCTAAAGCAAGTTTGTCAGTGGTCAGGTTGGTGACAATCTTCTCCTTTGCTGCAGTTTCTCCTCTTGAGGTTGTCAAGTCCTTCTCCAATCCGGACAGCTTAGCCCGGAGATCTTTTACGGTCTCTTCTAAAGAAGCAACTTTTATGTTGCTTTCATTTTGACTCTTCTTTAGCTGTTCGTTCGACTCCTTAAGCAGGTCAACCTTAGTAGTAGCAGTCCTGAGGTCATCGGACAACTTCTCCTTCTCAGACTTGAGGTCTCTGATGGTTTCTGCCTGACTCCGGACTTGCCTTTCCAGGGTGAGTACTGGTTGTACGTTGCTAAGGAGGGAATGGGCTATAACATCCCTCTCACTGGAAACCAAGAAAGTCCTACCATTGAAGTTTACTGTGTTGGAGCTACTTGGGGGAACATATGGCCCTGCGAACTCATCTCTAGACAGGCCAAGGAAGTAGTCACCTAGAGGACCCACACCGGTGACGTCCACTTCATCCATGTTAATCTCTCCCCTTTCAATCTCATCGGTATGGAATTCCCTTGGAATCCCTTCGTTAAGATTCCCTGGGATCTCTTCAGCCAATGTCGGATCAGTTGGGAAGGTGGGCTCCGGATCCCGGAGAGTGAGCTCTTCACTTTGAGAAGTCTTTTTCTTTTTGACTTCCCTGTCAGCACTGTCACTCGCTTGTTTGCGAGTCCGTTTAGAAGCCCTTGTAGGTTTTGGGGAGTTCACCCCTTGCTTCTCGCTCTCCTGTTCTACCACTTGTAGAAGGTTTGCATCGACTTGAGCTTGAGCTGGCACCTCTGAACCTGTGGGAGCCTCTTTCTCCGTATCCTCTACCACTTTCCTGCCTTTCTTCTTCTTGCCCTTCATTTTACTTGGGGCTTTGGCCCGGGCAGGAAGGAAGAGGGTCCCATCCAATTCATGAGACCTTCTCAGCACTACATCTTCATCAGGTGGGGTGGAGAACTCCTCCCAGGTTAGATCCCTTCGACCTGTGGTGTTCCACAGATGGGATCTCGCTAAATTCCGAGGGGTAAAAGCTTTGTGAAACCGGTTCTCCCAGTTCTCTGCGGCCCATGCATTTATCTTGCCACAGGTGACCTGTCCGGCTTTTAGGTAGTCTCCGAACTCCTTTGGCAGCTCTGATAAAACAAGAAAGTAACTGATTAGCATAAACTAAATGAAAAGAGAAATTCGAACAGAAACTTAAAGTAAAACTTACGATCACTCCTCCATCTACTTCGAAGAAGGCTAGGATTCTCCCCGGCCTTGATTTTCTTGCCATTCTCCCATGAGCCACTTACAAACAAGAACTGGCTCCTCCACTTGCTCTCCGACTCCAGGAGATCATCCACAGCTTTAAGATCGTTCCCCATGTTAAAGTGATAGAAAGGGAACTGATTATGTTTGCACAAACTAGCTACAGCAGCGAACTCTTCCATTGGAAGAGGGATTCCGGACAACCTAGACGCCATAATGCATGACATCAAGGTGTACCATCCGTTAGGGCTTAGCTGTGATGGACATAGCTTGACTAGGTGGAAATAGCGCACTATCTCTGGATCCAGTGGGAACCTAAGTCCCCAATTGAATAGCTCCGTAAAGAAGACTATCTCGTTCCTTTTGCAATCCATCGGGGTCTCCGGATCGATGGGAATTCGGATTTTTACATTTTCAGGGATCCCCCACTTAGTGCGAAATCGTCCCAGATCTTTAGTATGGATAAACGCATACTTGGTCTTTAACAGAGATAAAATATATTTGAACTCTATCTTGTGAAAGCAGGGCCCTACTCTCCCTTCGAGGCTCTCCGGCAGGTCCGGACGCCTCAGATACAAGTCCTCTTTGCCCTTCTTGGCAACAACTATAGCAGTTTCAGCTTGTCCGGAAGACTCGGACTCAAACCTAACCTCCTCAGTGGAGTCTTCCATCCTCTCCTCCATTATTGTTGGGGGAGCTTCAGCAGAAACAGCCCGAGGAGGGATGAAGCTTGGCACAGCTGATCCTCCGGACTGTTGGCTCTTTGTATGAGTTTGAGTTCTTATCTCAGTTTGAGTTTCTGAGGTTGAAGTTTCTTTAGGGGGTAGTGGGCTGCTAGCCCCCGGACCGACTGGCATTTCCCGGAGAGTCCTAACAGTTGCCCCGGACCCTGAATCACTGGTATTTTTTGAAGAAAGTCCTTTAACCAATCTGCTTGGTCTTTTCATGATTAATTTATCTGGAGAATGGTCGGAGTCGGACCCCATAGCAATGAAAGTAGATTTCTTCCTGACACTTGTGACAGTGACCCCCAGTTCAACAATAGGGATTAACTCTTGGACTGATGAGCCAGATACTATGGGAGAGAGTGTTGATTGAAAGAGTTTTCTAGGTTTTGTACCTTTAGAAGAAGATGAACCTCTATCAGATTCTTCGATTGAAGGGGCTGGTTTCTCGACAGGCGATGCTGGAAGCCCTGCTGCAAGTCTTTTCTCTTTTTCAACCCTTTGAGCTTTCTCCAATTCTGAGAGGTTAAGCCACCCACCCTTGATCAGAGCTGTTCTTGCTGTGAACATAAACGACTAAGGAAATCTTGAAGTTTTAGAGAGATGAAGCTTTGGGTAAAATGGCAGAGTGAAAGTGATAATGAGGCTGTGAAAAATGAATAGAATTTATAGTAAATGTAAAAAAGGGGGGTTGATTCCTAGGAGAATCCGAAAAGTTGGGCAATGATTAAAAGACGGCGCTGATGTCATTAATAGTATTTAAAGAGGTAACTTGTTCGAGAAAGCGGTGCAACTTTCAAGGTGAAAAAACGGCTGAAGTGACCAACCAGAGAGTGACACGTGTTCCACTAACTCTGACAAGAACCGTTTAGAATTCGTAACGATTGGACTGTCCGGGCCTGTCCTCAACTCTCTTCGAATTGGAAGACCACTTCCAAAGTCGGACTGTTTTTCAGTTCTTTAACAAGGACACTTGTTCAAATACCTAAAAAAGGGGCTCCTGATGAGTCCGAATTCGAAGTGCTCCCCGGAAGGGTAGTCCAAAGTAAATCTCCCCGTAAATTCGGACAGGCTCCAAGTATTTAATTCGAACAGGACTTTTTGACCGGACAGATGATTTCGAACACTGTAAACTTAAGGCAGTTCGAACTATGACTAAAGTACTAAAAAACCTAAACACTATTTGACTAAGCTACCTGCACATCTGCTTAAAACTTATGGGTCTTTAAACATGACCCGGGTCCATTAAACTTGACCCGAAATCCCATAAGGGCCCAAATTTCACACTATAAATGCCCAACCACCAGCATTAACTATGGGTAAGAAAAATTTACTGCTGCCAAGCTGCACAATTCTCTCTCCACCTTGAAACACCCTTAAACACCTTGAAACACCCTTAAACACTGTGAAACACCCTGAAACACCCTCACACCGCCTTAAGACTCCATTTGAAATTACCAGCCTACCCTCAGGCTACTTTTATCCTCATCAGTTACCACTTTTTTTCTACATAGAGAACTAGAAAGGATATATATTTGGCTCAACCTCAAGGTTTTGAATAAGGGAAATAAATAGATGTATGTTTGTTGAAGAGACCCCTATATTGGCTAAAATAGTCACTCAGGCAGTGAAATAATAGATTTTATTATTTTATAAGGTCCATCAAGTATGTGAGAAGATATTTTGGAAATTGTTTCTACTGTAATAGGAAAACACACATGAAAAGACATATCATATTCGAGTTATATGTGGATGACAGACTAGTAGATGGGAAGAATAGAAGGCTTAGTGGCAAGAAGATTTTTAGGTAAATGATATGAAAGAGGCTAAAATAATACTTGTTATAGATATCAACAAGCACAAAATGATTTATCTCAACAAGAATACATATAAAAAGTTTTTTAAAAAATTGGTATCTTTGTAGCCAAAGAGGTTGGAACTCTCATTGATGCCCATTTCAAACTAGTACTACTCAAGCACCAACCAAAGGAATATATAATAAATCACTGTAATAAATACTTTATCTATATGTTATTGAAGGTATTATATATGCATTGATATATACGAGACATGATCTTTCCTACTCTATTAATATTTTGAGCATATTTATATCGAATCTAGGGAAGCCTGACTCGGAAGCTCTCAAATGGCTCATGACATACTTGAAGGGTTTGGTTGAAGTTGGTTTATGTTATAATAAGTACAAGGTTAATGAGATGTTGATGGGGTAAAGAAGTCAACTTTGGGTTATTTGTTTATTATTTTTAGAGAAGTGGTTAGTTGGAAATCATGTATTCAAATTTCCATTTCTTTCTTATTTACTGAAGCCGAATATATGAATGGTATTAAAGTAATGAAGAAATCCATGTAGGTGAAAGGAATGTTGAGTGTAATTACAAGTATAGAGCAAAATTTCATTGAGTTCAATGATAATACAAGTGATATTCATTTAATGAGTAATTTGATGTTCTATGAGAAAACTAATAATGTGGATATTAAGATACACTCTATATGATATGTAGTAGAGAAATTATGAGAGGGTGGTAAATTTTACAATTATGGAAAACCCTTCAAATTCTCTGACCAAGGTATTACCGATATTAAAGTTACCAAACTACTTAAGACTTGTGCAAAGTCTTTGATTCATGTGAATTCGATGTATTTAAATATTAGTTGGAACATCGGGCCAATAAATATTAAAATCACTATAAGCCTAGGTAGAGAATTTAAGATGCTAATATTGAACGTTGCAACTCATTTGAAGACTTGAGTAAGTGAAAAACTTAAAGGATGTAGTTTCTGAATATCAATATGGATGAATGCTCAACAGAAAACTTAGGTGTAAATATGTCTGCTGGAATCTAAATTTGAGCTTAGCCGAAGATAATTTTTTATTTTACTTTTGGATTCGAAACGTCAAGATATATTGTAACGGAATACTTCTGAATATACTTTAGTAATTTTAGAATAAACTGTTTCACTATTATGTTGAAGAATCTAAAATTGATAATTAATATTACCCGTTGATCAAGTAACCACTAGTCTGAAGTGTGCTTAAAGATAGAGAAAAATAGTACACTTGTAAATATTCACATGTCATAATGGTGGTGCCATTAACTGGTGCAATGTACAATCATACGGATGATAGTTCTTCAATATCTTTTCTATTTGACTTATTGGCGAAACACGTTGTAAGTTGCTATTGTAAGCTTGACGGTTATGTTCACTAATCATTGGTCCCATTAGTGGAGAAGAGGTATGAAGCCGATCGTGAAGCGAGAGCATTTTCTAGAGAGAGAAAACAATAACTTGTCTAATTTCAGAGAGAAATATAGTAGATAAACATTGAGGTCTATAGTGTTTCTGTAAGCTGAATGTGCTTTATAATAGATTAATAGTTGATTTATTCGTTGTGTTTGAGAGAGTCTTCTTGTAGCCTTTCTTTATATAAATCTGTGTTCCTTGCCGGTAGATGTAAGATCTTTTCACAATCCAAATGACGTTATATATCTTGTGTGATTAGTTTATATTTTTATCTGTATACATAATTTATGTTTTAAGATTCAACGAGTCGTTGTTCTACTTCCCTCTTGCTATATTTAGCAAGAGTATTTATTTTATAGATGTAAAACTGTAATTTATTGCCGAATAATATAATTTAGATAATATAGTCTCGGCTAACAATATAAAATCTAATATTATAATTATCATTAAAGAAAATTATTTGACCGAATAAGTATTTGTGTTATTTTCCTAGTGATATAAAACCAAAGAGAAAATATTTTTCATATGTATGGATTTTTATTCAAAGTTATAAGTTCAAGTTTCTGACCCTTACATTAAAATATATTTTTTAAAAATAAACTTAGAATATTTCATTACTACTAAATACATATGTATTTGTAAGCTAAAAATCACCATTAGTTCAACATGTTTGTGTTTGTATCAAACTAGTCTTTTATGTTCATTTTTACCTTTCATTGGTCTTTTATATTTTAGAAATTTGCATTATTATTCCTTTTACACATGTGAGTACTAATGAGCTAATATTAGGCAGCCCAAACATCGACATTTTGTCTCACTATTGGTCTAATTCGAGAAACACATAGTCTTAATCCTAAATCACTTTTTATGGAATCAAATTTGAAAAAAAATTAGGGAATCAATAGTGAGAAAAAATATTGATGTTTGGGATGTCACATGTGAGCTCTTCAATACTTACATGTAGGGAGGACTAATAATGCAATTTTTTAAAACATAAAAGAATAGTAGAAGACAAAAATAAAATAAAAAACTAGCTTAAAACAAACGCGAAACATAATGGACTAATGGTGATTTTTTGTTATATTTTTTTAGTAGTGGTATCAGTAGTTACTTGTTTTACAAATAGTCGAATGCAAACCACGGTCTAATTTGGCTTAACATGACTAAAGATTAATAAATGTATGAGTCAAACTATACAAACCCAAAAAAGAGATAAGTTTACCCATAGATCGTCTTTGATTTTAGTTTGACTTTTTTTTACGAAATTACCCTTGTTTTCCATTTAATTACACGACTGTCATTAAGTAAAAAAAACACTCACTATATCCTAAATTCACCAAAATCACAAAATAACATATTTTACGATCTTTACCTAAAAAACACTTTGATTTAGTAGATCGAACCCCATATTACTACAAATTTGTGAAGTTTTTCAAAATATTTTTGAACATTCAAAGTTGCCTAAAAAACATTTAAACTCTTTTCAATTTTTTCAATATATATATATATAACCGTAAATATATACACTATCATCAACATTTACTACCATAATAGAATAAATAGACTTTTTCGCCATTTGAGTGACATTCGGCTCTCTCATCATGTCTTTATCAATGGTAAACAAAACGGATAAATATCATTTGCCCAAAAAAGTGCATGAGATCAAACAAGGGAGGGCCTAACACTATATGCCATCTGGACACAGAATCATTTCCAGATATCACCATCTTGGTTTTTTATCAAATGATCGAAAGAAACCAACAACAACCATATTATTCGGTACATTATTTCCTTTTATAGTCTCTAAAATTAATACCAAAACTAATCATGATTATGTCACCGTTATTTGTTACGTAACAGCCAAATCGGACTATATTATAATTAAATCTTGTGGCTGTCGGTCTTAAATAAAACTAATTTATCAAACATATCTCAAATTATTATAATACATTTAACAATATTTGTAAGAAAAACATTCACCTCTTGGGCTCTTAATACTATTTAACCGCAAACATAATACTCACATAACTGCCGACGAAAACATCGTCGGTCGGTTTAGATTCTCTATAGTGGAATAATTTTGTATGTCTGTCATAGCCTGTTCATCTAGATTTATGCCTAAAGGAACTATAAAATTCTAAAATATAATTTCATCAAAAAGAAATCATACACGTAAGGGATAAATACTGGTCAATATAATTTATTAAACTTCAAAAAATGTTTACAATACAAATTTTGGAATAGTTTATTTATATTTACTTTTTATAAAACGTATTTAAATTCTTTTTGGATCTACCCACAAATAAAAATGAATTTTCCATTAAAATCGTTTTCCATTTGGTTATCTACCTAGCATAATAATTAAAAAAATTTAATCAATATGGTTGAATTTAAAATTTTGGATTATTCCTCGTATTTTTTTTTCCATTAGCATCACCGTATTTACGTAGTATTTGTAGTTATAATGAATCCGTCTCTAGACAATCGCTCCATATTAACGGGATCATATATACTCTGAATTGTAACGCATAAAATTTTACTTAAAAAGTTGGCTTTACCAAATTTGATCCCGCGAATTCACCTGAACAAAAGTCATTCACATTTCGAAACACTCCTCCTTACCTCTTGTCAAACTATATGAATACAAGCACCCATTTAGATTGAGTTTGACTCATGTATATGATTTCGTTCATCTTATAAGTGCACTTTCCGATGAAACTATAAGTCTAACGTCTAACCTCTTTATTCTAAACTCGATATAATTTTTGGTCGTGCTCCAAATGTTAGCAACAATTTCTGCAATTGACTTTTGATCTCCAACCATATATATCATATTATAGTCAATCCAAGAGTTACATTTTCTAAACTTTTGAAGTAATATCTCTTATATATGCATATTTATATCGGGATGCGCAAACAAAAACTACTTGTTTTCACCTTGAAGTTTTGACTCTCTTATGATATGTGCTACAGATTGTATCACGCTCTCGAAGTTTTTTTTCAAATCGACAAAAATGAATAATCATTTCTTGAACCTTACAACATCTACGGCAAATAATCAACACTTTAACACCCGATCTCACTAAATTAATTTTTGTTGGAAGCTTATTATTTATTACATGTTATTCATGCTTTTTATGGACACTTAAACGTCAAATGCTTTTTACACTTTGTATTGCATCATCATTCAATAAAATCAACGCACTGTAAACTGATTTTGTCGAAAATACATTTAACTGATCTAGTTTCCATTTATAGCGCTTCCTATCTCAAGAATGTACTATATTTATCCTATTAATCATCACGAGCCGTGCCGCAATTCCAAAATACTTTACTGCTATATTATATTTATACAGATCAAATTATAGTAGAAATAATCAAAATTACCATTCACAATAATAGATGAAATTGTATCTTTTCCGACTGGCCATCGCATCAACGTAGCAAATGGTTATTTTTGCTTTAACTTTATTGTCTGAGAAAATTTAAGTAAAATTCGATCATCCTTTTACGAACAGCGCTACCAATAGTAAAAATTATAAAATGCCTTTTTCATATCAATTCTCCTATAGATACTAATAACATAAACCCCGGATCCAAATATAACGGCTCCATCTAACTAACTTGATTTGTATATAGCAACTATCAAATATATGATAATATTATTTATCCTTTGTTTGTTTTTTAAATTGTAAAGGTTATAAAGTAGCTCATTCCAGCCAACTCTTACTCATCCCACCACTACCCATCTCATCCCATAAAACCCTATCACTCTCTCTACACCAAAACACCAAAAACAAAACACACACACTAAACAGAAGAAAAATGGCTAACACTTCTCTATCACTCATCACCTTAGCCCTCATTACCACTCTCCTCATCAACCCAACCCTCTCGCAGACCCCTGCCCCTGCTCCAGGCCCAGCCGGCCCCATCAACATCACGGCCATCCTCAAAAAAGGTGGACAGTTCACCACCTTTATGCACCTCTTAACCACCACTCAAGCCGTAATCCAAATAAACAGCCAGCTAAACAATTCCAGAGAAGGCTTAACAGTCTTCTCACCTACCGATAATGCCTTTAAGAACCTTAAACCCGGAGCCTTAAACAATTTATCAGTCGAAGGACAAGTACAGCTTGTACTTTCTCACATTTTACCAGGGTACTATACATTAACCGATCTTTTGTCAGTCCCTAATCCAGTTAGGACACAAGCCAGCGGTCAAGATGGAGGTCTTTTCGGGTTGAATTTTACGGGTCAAGGTACTCAAGTCAATGTTTCGAGTGGTGTTGTAGCTACTCAAGTCAGCAATGCCCTGAGAGACTTGTATCCTTTGGCCGTTTATGGTGTGGATAAGGTTTTGTTGCCTGAAGAGTTATTTGGTAAAAAGCGTCTTGTTAAACCAAGTGCACCACCTCCCAAACCCAGTACCGTTACCAATGTGACTGCGGAAGACACCAAAGGTGAAGCTGCTAGTGATAAATCGGGTGTAAAAGAGAAAAAGGCAGGAATAGGGTTTGTTGTTGGACTTGCATTGCTTGTTGCAAAAGTTATCTTTTGAGGCGCTAGACACTGGCATTTCTTGATCTTTTTGTTAAAACAAAAAGTTTATTTTCTATGCATGAATCTTCATTTCTTTTTTTTCGGTTTTTTTTATTATGCATATAATAATGTATGTGTTTATTTTATTCAGTATTTTTGTTAATAAAACATTTTCTTCTTTGTATACTAACTAACTGCTAATTACTTATACTTATGCTCTTATTGAATTTTGTTTGCGTACGAAGAACCCAAATAGGATCACTTAATTTATCTGTCCGGGTCGCACCACATCAGACTTTTAAATTTTTGGTTTTTAGTTTTTTAATCCGATTGGACCGGTAAATTTTTTGTTCGGTTTGACCCAGTCTTCTTCTATTCTATTCGGTTCGGTTTTAGTTTTGGTGTGGTCTATTTCAATCGGGTTATTGTCTGTTTTGGTTCCGACTTCCATTTCGGTTTGTTTCGCTTCCGTTTTGTTTCGCTTCGGTTTATTCAAAGAATTACATTGGATTATAATTTCAGTTTTAAAAAAATTATTTTATTTTGATATGAAAACTAAACAGAGTTATTTTAGTGTTTAAACTTTTGTTTGGATAAAACAAAATCGTGTTTTGAGAGACTAAGACAGTGAACTACGTTGTTTGACTAATTCTACATTTTGAGAGATTAGTTCTTTCTTTTCAGTATTAATAGCATTCTTTCAACTTGAATGCTAATAACAAAGTTATCAACATTTTTTTTTTAGACATAAGCCAATTTCAAACTCTGAAGTCCATTTTCAAAATCTATCAAATCTTTTGTTTGTTTTTAAGAATCGATAATAATGTTTTAAATTTGGAAGTTGGTTATTGCATCAACATAGTGAGTAGTTATTCTCATATAGGCAAGTGTTATTGAATTGTGAATAATTTCGAAATTATGATAATAAATATGAATACAAAATATTTTAAAAAATAATTTAAAAAATGCTTAATATTAAAAACAAATTTTTAGTCGGATTTCAAATTGTGTTAGAAGATATGGAATGTGTTCATGTTATTGTATTGACTATGTTAGGACAATATGAAAGTTGAGGACATGTGATAAGTGTTAGAGATGAAATGGATGCAAAAATAGATGATCCTGAAGTAAGTCGGAAAGAAAAAGTTGCAGTCATATTAGATTTTGAGTAGTATAGCTATGAAACTTAGATATTTTCTAAAAATATTTATGAGGATATATATATATATACTTAGCAAACTTTGAGAGTAAGAAACATTAAAAAAAATAAAGAATATATTCGATATAGTTCAAGATAAAATCGAAATAGTGAATTTTGAAGTTCTGATGAAAGTATTACAAGAAATCAAAATAATTTTTAAATATAGAAGAATTTAAAAAACAAACTGTGTAACTAGAAAAAATGGATTGTTTCTAAATGAGAAGACGACCAATAAGTTTTTGAAGGATATAAGCCATTAGAATAGAATAATTTCTACAAAACAATAGTAATTAGAAAATGAAACATTTTAAGTGTGTGTTAGAATTATGATTTACGTTATAGAAGAATTTGTAACACTTGTCAGTATAATGAGACACACGTCAAAATGGTTAACACGCTGAAATTATTTGAATTTTTATTACCTCATCTAGTTTTATTTATAGTCCTTTATGAAATTACTTAAAATAATTTTTTATTAACGACTAAAAGAAGCCCGGATAAAATTGTATTCCACTGGTAGAATATATCCCTTATTTAGAAGATGTAAGTAAAACTAACAAAAAAAAGAGAAACTAACAAAATAATAAGATGAATGTAATATGCAAGGTCATAACTAGAGATATGACGATGGTTGCATTTAAGGATTTGACAAAGCCTATTTAACAAGGATAGGATTTATAATTATGATAATGTCATATAAAAAATCATGACGAAGGTTATATTCAAGGATACGACGATAGATATGAATTCATAACTATGACGAGGCCATATGAAGAGTCGTGACAAGGATCATATTAAGAGATATGATGAGGTTCATATGCTGAGGGACGAATTCCGAGTTAAAACAATGATATTATACACATGACAAAGATCAAACTCAAAAATATCACGAATGTTATATTCAAAGATACCACGAATGTTATATTTAGAGTTGTAATAAAGGTTTTATGAGATTTTAAATCGAATACGTGAAAAGTTTATTAGATGGTTGTAACTGTATTTATACATGTCATCGTAGGAGGAATAATTAAAAAAAATGTTGAATAATTCTAAAAGAATAACACATATAAATTAATGACTACCAACACGTGTAATTAAATTATTGATGAAATATTTTGCATAAACCTTATCAACAAACCCAATTTTTTATTTGAAAACTCATTACATGATTTAACAAAAAAAAAATTTACTTTTTTTTCGATTTCAATTTATTATTTTAACTAAAACATTTGAAAAAAAAATCTCTTAACAATACTCATGGCATTAATAACCATCTCGCGTAAAAAATATTAAAAAAATATTATCAAGCTATATTAAAAAAAATATTGAAATTACTATTCGCAGTATAGATAAAATTTGTATCTTTCCTGACCAACCAGCGCCATAGCGACAGAAATAATTCTTTTTGTGTAAACTTTATTCTGTTCGACCAAATTTATTCTATGGATAGTAAAAATGACTATTCATATTCATTTTCTTACGGATACGAACAACATAAACCCCGGATCGAAATACAATGGCTAGCATAAAGTTCCGTTAAACTAACTTGATTTATATATAGCAACTATCAAATATGTGATAATATTATTAACCCTTTGTTTGTCCTTTTAAATTGTTAAAGGTTATAAAGCCAGCTCATTCCAGCCAACTCTTACTCATCCCACCACTACCCATCTCAGCCCATAAAATGCTATCACTCTCTACACCAAAAACAACAAACACACACTAAACAAAAAAATGGCTAACACTTCTCTATCACTCATCATCTTCGCTCTAGTTACAACTCTCCTCATCAACCAAACCCTCTCGCAGCCCGCTGCCCCAGCCCCAGCCCCGGCCGGCCCCATCAACCTCACCGCCATCCTCGAAAAAGGTGGACAGTTCACCACCTTTATGCACCTCTTAACCACCACTCAAGCCGTAATCCAAATAAACAGCCAACTAAACAGTTCTAGAGAAGGCTTAACCGTCTTCTCACCTACCGATAATGCCTTTAAGAACCTTAAACCCGGAGCCTTAAACAATTTAACAGTCCAGGGACAAGTACAACTTGTACTTTCTCACGTTTTACCTGCGTACTACACATTAACTGATCTTTTGTCAGTCCCTAATCCGGTTAGGACAGAAGCCAGCGGTCAAGATGGAGGTCTTTTCGGGTTGAATTTTACCGGTCAAGGTACTCAAGTGAATGTTTCTAGTGGTGTTGTAGCTACTCAAGTCAGCAATGCCCTGAGAGACTTGTATCCTTTGGCTGTTTATAGTGTGGATAAGGTTTTGTTACCTGAAGAGCTATTTGGTGATAAGCCTCTTGTTAAACCGGGAGCACCACCTCCGAAACCCAGTGAGGGTACCAATGCGACTGCCGATGCTAGCAAGGGTAAAGTTGCTAATGATAAATCGGGTGTAGAAGAGATAAATGTAGGATTAGGATTTGTTGTTGGACTTGCATTGCTTGTTGCAAAAGTTATCTTTTGAGGTACTAGACATTGGCATTTCTTGATTTTTTTTGGTAAAAAAAAGAGAGTTCATTTTCTATGCCTGATTCTTCATTTCTTTTTTCGTTTTTTATTTTATTTTGCATATAATGTATGTGTTTATTTTATTAAGTATCTTTGTTAATAAAAAAGTCTTTTATTTTTTATTTTTTATACTGGTTACTTATTAATTAAGTATAATTCTGGTTCTGGTGAGACCGAATCGGGTTGTTAAGAAAAATAATCAGATGAGAATTGTTAATTTTTAGTTAGTTCGGTTCGGTCTGCTCAGATCCTACATTTTTTGGTTCGAATTTGATTTCGGTTCAGTTTTTTTTTTCATTAATAAAAGAAAGTTAATTATAATTTAACTTTTAGAATTATTATTTATTTTGATATAAAACTGAGTGCAGATTTTATTGTTGCAATTCAAATCGATTATACCTATTGTCGATTTGGTCTCTTATTCGTCTTGGATTTTAGAACTGAACTGCGGATCAACCCATTAAAGATTAATCTGATTTGAACCGATGATTTAATCCCACTTCCGGTTCAGTTTCGAATTCATAAATTACAACTTCGTATCGCACTCAGTTTTGCAAATGAAATCACAAACCGCAAAGGTTTTATCTAGAATTCGATTTGGTTCCAATTATCATCGGCCAGCGATTAAAACCACTTCTTACTATTTGAGTTTTTGTATTTTAATTTTTCGTTATAATTTTCTAGACATTTTTCTTTGTTTAATCGTCTATATAAGATGTTACCTAATATAATATTACATATACAATCTCCGATCCAACTAAAATAATCGAAATAATAGCGAAAACGTCAATTTAACTGAATTAGTCAACTAAGCCATGTATACTTTATTCAGAGTTAATTAATTCAGTCAGTATTATGGTTAGATCTAGAAAGACTTTCACATGCGGCTGAAGTTGAAGACCTGACGAATTTAATCATAATTATAGAAACACTAGAGAAAATATTAGTATGTTAATTGAGATCTGTTGTCTTAATATAATAAAAGCAAATTTAACTTGTTAGGAGAAAATGACATGGCCAGACCAGGCTAGCTCACTAATTAAAGGTTCAAGTGCGTATGAGTAGATAAAAAATAGGTCTCATTGTGCTTGGTCAGATTAATCAATGTTTGTTTTCTAATTATAATAAATTCGTCCATCAATGCAACCGATATTTAAAATCGTGATGGGTTTGGATTAGTCCATTAGAATTCTGTGTGATAAGGGAATGAGTTGAGGGTAAAAACTGATTTTTAAAACTGGGTCTATTGACTCATTTTGGAAGGTTGGTAATATATCTTTTTGGTTTTTTTGGAGGATTTATATTTTATTTGAAAGGGTCTATATTATTTTTATTTAATTTTTCTTTCAAACATTTAATTGGTCCATAATAGACCAATATTAAAAGAGATTTATATCATTCAAATTAGAAGATACCCAAAACAAACCATTTGAAAACAAATATCACAAGCAACCAACAAGGCTATTGGTTTGGAAGAATAGCTCCAGTCGGGTGTTAAACAGTCGAATTTTGGTTTTTCTTTTATCAATTTTTTTAAAATATTTTACTCTTCAACATTGAATATATGATTTTCAGTATTTTTATTTGGCCGTACTTTCCAACCTCCAAAGTTTTTTTTTTAGTATTTATGGTCACTTAGATTTCTCGTTATACGTTTTAACGTTTAGCTGGTTCATGATCTACGCAATCATGATGATCTTGAAACATTTCAGATGTTCAAACTATTACATGTCGTTTTTTTAATGAAAAATTTTATTTTAAAAAATATCATCTAACCGGTCAAGATGGTCGTTCTCTTCAGATAGCAAGATTCAGTATCTCGACTTAAATTGCAATTTAGATTCTAAAACTATGAAAGGAGACGGCAATGACACCATAATAGATCTCACTTAGAACGTAACATTGGTCTTTTTCTCGTCACAATATACGAGAGATGAGGACATATCACATCTTGGCTTACGACTATGGTGTGATCCCATAGTAGGAGATACTATCAAAACCTTTTTTGGACGAGGGATCCTCTTGGTTAGATAAGGTACACACTCTTTAAGTTATCATGTGCCCTAAAAATCTCATCGAGAGATTCATCATCCAAATTCAAACAAGACGAGATGGATAAGTATGATCGGTTATGAGAGCAATATCACAATATGACGTAGTTCATGGACGGAATATCTAGGGTCTAGAAGGGATGACCGACTCATATACAGATATTTCTCCATGATATTCTGATGAAGTGTCATAACTTGATTTAATCGAATACCTATCATCCCTTTTATACATTCAAAAGATTATAAACTCTCTTTCTAGACTAATTTATTAGAAGCAATGTATACGATATACTTTATTAGAATAAAAAAGATGTTTGGAATATTCCATGAAGTAGTTATGTGTATTGCATAACATTTGGAGATATTACATGGTGTGCTGGAAGAATGTATCATGACATATGAAGGCACTCACATTCAGTGCTCTATTAACCCAAGTATAATTATAAGTAAATATAGATGAGACAATAATTAAGGATTATGCTGAACACGAACCATGTTAATCCACATACTACCTTATCAAACTATTGGTCTGTCTCACATGGTTATCCATTTGAACTATATTATAAATATTAGACAACTCATTGCTCCGGTTAAAAAATTTAAACCTTTTTGTGGCGAAGTTAAGCGCTCTTTTGGCTATGGAAGAAATCAATAAAAATATAACCAAGTTTATGGTGAAAGTAAGCATTATACCAATTATGATGATATTTGTTTACTAAGACAACCGATACTGTAGTAATTTTCAACGAGAAAACAAAATTATCTTTATTTATTTTCGAAATTCGACTCCATCTTTGGCCCAAAAAAGAGTACCATAAGTATCATACGTAAATCGATCATTATATACAGGGTTGCCAACATCTAAATGAAAAAAATTAATTAATCGAGGTTAGAAATTCTTTTGAGTTTGTAAAAGGTCATGGAAATTTGATTTGCTGACATATAGATGAGAACCAAAATGGTTGAATTGAGTCAATAAACTGAGAATAAAGGCTCCCAAAGTTGAGGCTAAAAAGGAGGAGACACTAGTCAACTTGTATTGGTTAGATGAGTATTGTATTTAGACTTAACTTTTCATTAACTTATGAACATTGCGGGAGGATACTCTCTATCATGGACCACCAAGTCATATTGCAAGAGTTGTACTTCAGATCTAGAAGTTTAGTTCCATAAATATAACTAATATAATTAACATTAAGCTTACTTTACATGTATAACTATTTATATGGACCTGGGGGTGTGAAATATCCTCATAAAAATATGATGATCATCACCACATACTTAATAAGAGTATAGGTCTAGAGGATCATGATTAATAATGACAAACCGACCAATGTTTTTTTTAAAATCTAGTTTATATAGAATGAATAATGTTCCATCGTTGTGACGATCCTAACATACTCTAATAGGTTTACCATAGTAGACACCCTTGTTAAATAAGATTTCAAGAGTTTTGTTACTCTAGGTCAAGGCGACTAAAAATGGTACATTGTATGTTCATGATTACATATTCCCTTTCAAGTTATATTACTATAATGAGAAATTCATGGTTAAAAATATTATATTGTAGTCTATCCAGCTTAGTAAATTCTCTAATATATATAATTCGTAATATTATAAGAGTCATATGCATCTTACGTTTATTTTAAGAAATAATAATTAATCAGGAGCCTAATCGCGGTAGATGGAATACATTACATGTCTGAGGTCTCTAATTTGGTCGAACCATAAAAGAAAATAAAGAAATTGGATGTGAGATAAACAAATTCTTAGAGTTTTCAGGACCCTGGCATGCAACACCTACTCTAACTTATTAAAATTATTACTTGAAAATCTAGATAATTTTTCTAAGAAAACATAAGACATAACAAAAGTTTCAGCGAAGATCATATGCCACGAACTTTTGGTCGAGCCAATTAGAATATGCAATCAAGAATAATAGGTGTTCTATATTGTTAAAAAAATAGAAACAATAATGGTAGAGGTAAACCTTTTAAGAAAAGTTGGTAATATTTGTGAAGCTTATTACCCAATATGGATGATGAACCTCGTTTTAGCTTGGAAGAAGATGAGCAAGTGGTGTATATGTGTGGACTTTACAAATCTAAACATGTGATTATGGAAGATTTTTTATTTGTTCAATGGTCGATTAATTGATATATGCAACTTTAGGTTGTCTCTTATTATCTTTATGAATCCTTACTGAAGTTATAATTATATATATCCTAATGACCAAGTGGAAATACGATTTTCATTACATAGTGGGATTTGCACTACTATAATATTATATATTTTGGCTTAAATAATGCAATGGCTACCTACCAGTGATAACTTAATAAACTCTTCGCATACAACGTGGTAAAAATATAATATATATATATATATGTATATATATATATATATATATGAGATATTAATAAAAAAAATGTCAACGATCATGACCATCTTATTGACATTGTTAAAACTTTTACAAATTTGTGAACCACTAAGTTAAATTTGAATTCTAAGAAGTGTGCTTTGAAAGTATGGTCCAACGTTTTCTTGATTTCATTTTAAGTGAGAAAAGAATAGAGGTTTACTCTACCAATTGGTAGCTTTGACTACAATGTTTCCCCCAAGGTCGATAAAATATCTTTAACTATTGAGATGAAGGTTTGTTGCATTTAATAGATTCATATCTCGCTCATATGATAAATTCTTATAATTTTTCTAAATATTAGAAAACATGAGACGTTATTTTCTCAAGGAGTACGAAAACTATTTTGACAAGATTAAAGAATATTTTTCCTCTTATGAGGTACTATCGAATCTTGTCGTGCTAAGAAACTTTACATTTATTCGTTGTTTTTTACTATGTTATCATTTTATTCTTGTGCGAGAAGAAAACCAAATCCCTCAAAGAGTATATTATGTGAATATTAATCTTCTTGATATGAGACTAGGTAGCTTTATTTGTAAGAGCTTGCTCTCACTCTAGTTGTTGAATAAAAAAATGTGAATCCATATTTTCAAGGGCATTCAATTATAGTCCAAACCTCATTCCCTATTCAAATTATACTTCATAATATTGAAATTTATATACGTATTAACCCGATGACTAATGAAGTTTCAAGTATTTAACATAATGTTTAAGATATGTTAACAATCAAGGCATAAGCCTTGACATGTTTTAAACCGAATTCGTATAAAACATATCATCTAATCCACTCATAACTTAATCCAAAAGTGAGTTGTTTGGACCAATGGAAGGTCAAATCACCTAGTGAGTGATGAAGGATTCTAACTAAATTATTCTTTGGGTTGTGTTATAGTAATCCATCCGATTATAAGTCGAGGCTTCTAACAACGAGGCAAAGTATACAGTTGGAATGCCATGCTTCGTCTAGATAGTTATTGTAGGGCACGAAGGTTCAAACTACTTAAACAATCACATTTTTTGATAAATCACATTCTTAGTTAGGTGTAAGCACGAAAAAAAAATGAATTAGTATTTAAAATATTTAAGGCAATAAAAAAGTATTTTTTAGTACATTCTCCAACACCAATATGTCAAACTTTTATAAAGTTTATGAAATTTTATTATACTTTCACATACAAGCTACTAAGCATATAAAATTAACTAAGTGGAACTCTCTAAAAGGCACACGGTTAACCATATTGGATTGGTTAGAAAAAAAAACATAATAGACCTTTGGACATATTGAAATGACTCCTGCAACAACAACTAATGATATATTTTTTGCTTCGATTTATAGGAATGAAGAGGTAGTCCGATCATAAAAAAAAAATTCTTTCATTTTAAATGGATAAGTATGATGAGGAAGATAACGCATTTGGGAGACAAACTGAGCTTGATCTAGTACAAAAGAAGTGCATTAAGGGTTATTTACAAATGCAATATTATTGCACATTAATGTGAACTAAATATAATTCTAAAGTCTGATATCATAACTTACAATGAGAAGATCTAGTGTAACATAAAGTTTTTAAATATACTAGATACTTGCTAAAAATGTAAAATTATGTACCTATGAGTTGATTAACGCTAATGACTGAACGTTTTCTCACCTTTAGAATATTAAATACCTAAAGGCTTATGTTTCCAAAATTATTATCACGAACATATTTTTAACTTACAAATTGACATAAAGGTTTGGAAAAATTCTCATTGGTTTATTGTTTTTACCCTAGTGGGATGACAAGGTTTTAATGATGCATCACCATAGCCAAAATTTATACAATAATTTTCATTTATTTCACATTTTTTCTACTTTTTAATAGTTTTCATTGAATACGATGAACAAAATGATATGTGATGTTTCGCCTAGAATGCACACATATGGAAATCATAGCAAGGGTGACAAAAAATCCTTTATAAAACCTCATGAGGCTCATAAAGCTTGTAATAATGATAATGGTATTCCATTGAAAATGTAAAGCCAGGATAATGATTAATAATCGAGAAAGAAAATAACTTTGATTATAACAGTTTTTTATGTTAGAAAGTGATGAGTCTCCAAATGGAGCATTAAGTTCATACTTATATTGTTCCACGATTTTATATGCCAATTATTATGATACACGTGTCATAACATCCTAACAAACAATCTTGGTAACCTATTACATAATAACACATGTTATTCGGTTGTAACTACTTGAACGTCCTCCCTGTTCTGCTCACCCCGCCTTTCCTCATAACTATTCTATGACCTCATCTAACATCTTTTTATAACATTCATTTAATATATTATTTATGAACTTCTTCTAACGTCTTCCTTATAAACCTCATCTCACATCTTTCTTATGACCATCGTCTAACATCTTCCTTATGACCCTCCTCAGAGTTTGAGGGGACAAAGAGTAGACTGATTGCATTACCAATTTATTTGAGATGTTTATGGTGGGATCTATTATCCAAGTGAATTCTAACGGGCCTAATCCAAGTGCTGTTAGATATTATGTATGCTAATTTACAATTAATCCGCGTACAAAAATAAGCTATAATAGTATGACTAAAATTACCCACTAAAGATTTAAAATAAAGTCACGCTTAATGCCGAAGAGAAGTGAAGTCGTCATTTCCAACTTGAATCTGTATAATTTAGCCAAACTTGATCTTAAGTTGATGATTTTCCTCCACTCTCGTCTAAGGAAGGAACCAATGGTTAAGTTTCATAGGTAATTGTGCTTAACTTTCTCAGAAATGATACAGTCACACTAGATTAAAGTGAACTTTCCATTCAAAATGGACTAGATGTGTTTAAAGGTGCTTGTCTGATTCCAAATTTTTAGGTGTAAAATCCAAAAACCACTCTCATGTAACGGAAATTTAAAAGTAGTCCAAGCTACATTTGCACCAAATATTTTTATCTCTGAACCTGTTAAAAAACAGTGTAGAAGCTGGGAAAGATCATTTAGTACTCTAATCAAGAGTATAAACATAAATGACTAGTATAATTGGTTGGCAAAGAGGATAGTTTTTATAAGTTAGAGTTTTCCAACATAAGATAAGTATTTGAATGTTCATGAGTTCATTCAAGAGGTTGATTTTTTAAAATGGGTCTATATTTTTTTACAAAGAAAGGCAGTTGGTGATTGAAGGATCCCGAAGAGAACATAAAATAAGGGAATTCACCTTGAATCCAATGGACGTTTTTGAAAAGTTTCATAAGATAAATTTTGAGTGTGGGAGCTCCTAGAGAATGAGGATATTCTCTAAAATATTTCTGCCCAAAATGAAGGTAGACTGGGAGGAATCTACGAGAGAGGAGAGTGCATCTTTGATCATATTAGCTAAGATTTTTTAAATGACTTTATATATTATATTGCATTAGGTAATTATTTGGAAGTTAGAAGAGGATAAAGGATTTTTATTTGTCGATATGAGGGTTATTTGGGCTGAATTCCATATAGGATCCACGCGACTATTAGTGAAAATAATTCACGTGGCTTTACAAAGGTCAATATTAGTGATAGGTTAAGAATATTTTAAAACCTTGAACTGAAACCGTTATGACTTGAGAATTTGTCACTATCAATACTAAAAAGAACCTTTTTTTTTATTTCGTTATCCATGATGGGAGAACTCATTTTGCCCTTGCCGGAAGGGTTCACATTGTTAGTAATTAATGAGTTGATACAATTTAGTCCAGGTTAGCTTGAAGGGAATTTGTGTCCAAGAAAGTTAGTAAAGTGGTTCACAAAGATATTCTTAATCTCTAGGTGAGGTGCACTCATTACAAATAGGATCGATAACATAGATAATTTTATTACGGGTGATACAGGTTTTAACACTGTTATGCAAGAATTTGATATTATAATCACCTATTTTTAACCAAGTCTCGCAAAATTATATTTAAGGAATAATTCATCAGCATGGTTGAAAAATATGAAATTCTTTAAGGTGCTAATATCGGCCCCAATTAGGGAGGGTTTTTTAGGATTACTTACAAAATGTCTATAGCTTGAAGGAGAAAGCTTTGGGGTTGTGGCGGTAATTTTATTAAAGTTTCTAAGTTCTCGTTTATTGATGAAAAAGATGATAGATTAGAGACACTTAAGCTTAATAAGGATAATAGACTTATAGTCCGGATGTGATTACCACATGTTAAAAAATCGTAAGGGTTTCTTAGCAATTAAAGTGAGAGAGAGAGAGAAGGGTGAGGTGGAGGGTGATATGTATTAGAGTTTCTTAGGAATCCATAGTGGCAAAATGAGGTGGGATAGTGGCAGTCTCATAGGTTGTTTACAAGGTCATGATCGATTATTAAAAATATATGGTCACTAGTTTTCTTATTGAACATTGAAAATCGGTGGCTCTTATATCAATCCGCCAATAATAAAAAAAGTTGGTTTAAATCATTGATTGGTGAGATCTAGAGGAATGAGTTGCTCATAGAGTTATTTAGCTTGTGGATGGATTGAAATCCCCAAGTATAATCCAGAGGGTAGTCGAGCGCATAATAGATATGACATTAAGTTGCTTCAAGAGAGGAGTGTGGTATGAGGTCTCGTTGAAGACATAGATTACAAAGAGGGATAAATTAGTACCAGAGGTGATATACATGATGCTATAATCTACGATTTTATGGGTGGATGTTTCTAGAACTAACCTACAGATACTAGGGTTTTGGGCAATAACGATCTTACCATACTGGTGAGCATCATGGTTTGTTTGTAATACTAGTAGGGAAACATGGTTTCAATAATATTATTAATTTTATTTTAACTACTTTTATATATCCACGAGACAAATAAGAGAGATATGGTTACTAAATATGTAGTCGGTAACGTCATATTAGCGAATAGGGCCATTAAGACCACGAATGTTCGAGGAGGTTATATTCATGCAAGAAATAAGAAGAATATTTATTTGTGTTTACTGATCGAAGACCATGTTGTCCTCATATGGATGAGAACCTTCCCTCTAGGTATAATTCCTTCGGTACCGAGTAATATAGGATATAACTTTCATAGGTGCAAGGCCGTAATCAACAGTGGTGATGATGTTTTGACCATGCACATAGTAATTAAGTTTTCGAAGGTGGAAGTTACCCTCGTCGTCGAGATCCCTAAGGTAGGAATTTTATGTATGGTCTCCTTTTTCCGGTAGAGTTGTTTCATTGTTGGAGCAGACAAGAATAACAATAGTCGGGTAAATGATGACGAGCTCTTACTCATGATAATGTTTTATCAGTGGGGCAGTCAGCAACAAACAGTTTCCCTCAACGGTTCCTGACATGTTGCTTAGTAGTATGTTTTTTCACGCGGCGATTTTGTTTAGCAAGGGCAAATGAGAAATGAGGGGAACTTGGAGAAATACTACAGTTGACAGGTGGAGGAGGTGTGGCCAAAGCATTTGTATATTTTGTAGATCAGAGGAAATCCTTGGTACTTCATACAAAGCATGGTGGATTTCTCCAAATATTTGATCTTAAGTTCTTTCGAGAAGGGATCTAAAACATTCATCACTATGCAAACTCTAGTAAAACTCAGTTTGGCATTGTTGCCAGTAGGATTGTCGACATAGATAGAGGTACCCAATGCATTGGCTGTTATACTGAGTCCTTTCTCTATCTAAAGTTCATGCTAGAGATTGTGTAGCTTGGCCCATAACGAGATGGATTTGAGAGGTTTTTTATACGATAAGGTTATTGGTTCCCAACGGTTGAGAAAGATCGGGTGTTCATTGAAGAACTATAGTGCGTTCTCTAGAACATAAATAACATTATCAGAAAAATTTAAGCGACATAAACAACTTGAAGGAATAACTTTGCATTTTTGTAGGTAGTGCATGATCCAAAGTTTGAGTGCAATTTCTTGGACGAGATAAAGGTAGAATTTTTTTTCTAGAAATTAATAAAAAAAATATTTGTTCCATTCATGCTTATCACCGTAGATTGCAACGAGAGGGCCAATGATTTACCTTTTTGGTATCCCATATGCAGATGTAGGGAAAAAATCTCTAAGATAAAATAGGAACAGCAGATACCCTTTACAGACAGACTAATATATATATATATATAGAGAGAGAGAGAGACTAATTTATATATAGAGATAAACAAGAAGTGCGGAAATGGTAACTTCATTTCAAATATTAATACAAGGGTCTGTTTTTTATATAGAAAATACAAAAAAAACGGTTCGGTCTTATCTAAATAACTACCCTAATAACTGATAATAAGTGATATTAGACACGTCATAAACTAGACAATACGTATTCAAACCAACTAGTTTAGATTACTTCCAACATTTTTCACCCATCATCCCTTAATATTTTTCTGTTTAAACATCGACTATATCGGGCCATGTTTGGGCTGCATGAGAAATCATTGTAGCTTGAAAGCTCTATTGCAATAAGCTATATGTATATTGTTGTGAGTGTGAGTGACCGACGGAAAGGGGTGATAAAACTTGTATGAGACAAACTTGAATTTATTGCATGGCTGATGGCATAAGAGAGTTAATTGAAGGATGAGGTACATTTTCGTTAGCACCTTAAGGTCGAGAGGAGGAGGCTTGAACGGTTGTATAACCTCGTCGATAAGGGTGTATTCTATGATAGCTTGTGGAACAGACTCGAATGGTAAACCCTCTATAGTTTCGTTCTGAAATTGTGGATGTGAAATAAAATATAGGGTTATGACCTAAGGAGAGTAACGACCTGTATCCTGCATGCGGCTTATAGTATGGGATGGTGGAGGCGGAGGATGGTGCGAGTTGTTTAATATGTTTCGGTAGTTCATGAAAGCTAACATGTCACTAGTTAGGGCTAAGTAGTGAATCTAGAGGGACTGTGTATGGGATAACAGAGGTAGTAGGTAGGTGAGATCTAGAGATAAAGTGGGTGTTTTTATTGAAATAATCAATGAATAATTTTCAATGACGTACGTGCTTGCATGCGGGCTTTTTTGCATAAAATTTGGTTTTTCATGTGGGTATCGAGGCTTGAAAATTACTGTTAGGAGAGTATTATTTGGTTTTTTTGAAACCATGATAGAGAGGGAATAGAGAGGGGAATTTAGTTTGGGTTAGAGATAGTTTGGGTCATCGTTGGGATATCAAAAGACTTAAAAGGTTTAGTAAGAAAAATATGAGATGAACATTTAGGGGGTTGGTTGGCATGGTGTATCACCCTAGTCGTTAACATCAAGGTGGGAGGAGAAAAAATGGGTGAATCAATCTGATTTTGGAGGACAAAAGGTTCACATAAGACTCAAACTTACTCGGAAAAACATTTCACTGCGCTAAAAAAATAAACTAATACTAGCTCGTTAGTGTTGAAGTATAAACTTCATCCTATAGAGGACCCCCAGTCCCACATTGGTAAGAACCAAAAATAGTGAGTGTATATAATTTTGGCTCCACCTCAACTAGCAAGAGGCATTTTGGGAGTGTCATCCCAAAGAGCAAATCCGTGCGGGCCCGTGAGGCCTAGAGCGGACAATATCTTGATCTACCTCTAAACAGAAAAATAATTGGTGTAAAATGGGTTTTCAGAACAAAGCTAAATCCTGATGGTTCAGTTAACAGATTCAAAGCAATACTTGCTGTAAAAGGACATGCACAAGTGTTTGGAGTGGACTATTCGGAAACATTTGCACCTGTTGCTAGGCTTGACACGGTAAGATTACTGCTTGCTCTTGCTGCTCAAAATAGCTGGAAAGTGTTCCAACTTGATGTTAAATATGCATTCTTAAATGGAGACTTGCTAGAAGAAATTTTTGTTGAACAGCTTGAAGGTTTTGTAAACAGAGGGAATGAAGATAAACTCTATTTGTTAAAAAAGGCTTTATACGGCCTAAAACAGGCCCCGCGAGCATGGTACAGCAAGATTGATGATCATTTGGTGGGTCTTGGCTTTCACAAAATTCAATCTGAACTCACATTGTATGTCAAGAATCAAGTTAAAAATACCTTAATCATTTCTCTTTATGTAGATGATTTGTTAATTACAGGAAACAGCCTTGACCAAATTAATCACTTTAAACTCGAAATGGAAGAGGTTTTCGAAATGACAGACCTTGGTTTGATGTCATACTTTCTCGGCATTGAGATCAAACAAAGCCAAGATGAAATGTTCATATGTCAAGGAACGTATGCAAAGTAGATACTTAAAAAAATTCAAATGGAAGATTGCAAAGCAATGAATACTCCTATGAATCAAAAGGAGAAGTTGGTCAAAGATGATGGTTCTGCTAAGGTTATTGAAGATGAGTTCAGGAGTTTGGTAGGTTGTTTGATGTATTTGACAGCAACCAGACCGGACATATTAAATTCTGTAAGTATTCTCTCCAGATTCATGTTTTATCCCAACGAAACTCACATAACAGTAGCGAAAAGAGTTATCAGATACGTAAAGGAGACTTGGAATTATGGAGTTAAGTTTTTGAAGCAGAAAGAGATGAAACTAATTGGTTTCTCTGACAGTGATTGGGGCGGCTCGATTGATGATATGAAAATACATCAGGTTACTGTTTTTCCCTCGGATCAGGTATATTCTCTTGGAGTTCAAGAAAGCAGGAAACAGTAGCTCAATCCACTATTGAAGCAGAATTTATAGCTGCTGCAGCTACTGTTAATCAAGCTCTTTGACTAAGGAAACTTCTAGTTGATCTAAACGTGGAGCAAAAACAAAGAACTGAAATACTAGTTGATAATCAGGCTGCCATTGCGATCTCAAACAATCCGGTCTTTCATGGAAAGACTAAGCACTTCAATATCAAGCTATTCTTTGTTCGAGAAGTTCAAAAAAGTGGTGATGTGAGTCTGCGTTACTGCAAATCTGAAGATCAAATTGCAGATATTTTCACTAAACCTCTGCCACTAAGAAAGTTTGAAGATTTGAGAAAAAGACTTGGAGTTTGCAGCTTCTAAACAAGGAGGAGTGTTAGAATTATTTAGAAGCTGTTATTTTATGTTAACAGTGTGTGTCTTTTGGTTGTCCTCTAAAGCATGCTTTACTTTACTTTACTTGTATATTATATTTAACTTGTGTATTTCTATTGAATGAATTAAGTCTTCTCTTTTCACATTTCAGTAACTCCTCTGCCTCTCTCATTTTCATTTACTCTTACAATTAAACCTTTGTCTTCTCCACCAACAGTTAGAGCAGATTTTAGAAAATAAACAAAAGAATCTCAAACAATAATTTTATTATTTTTACATAATCAAATGTGTAAAGTATATTTACGTGACATTTATTTTACCAATCCAACATAGGTACACCTCGATGGTGAAGCTGTAGTACAAATTATATGGCTACTTGATTTAGGCTAGTATAAATTATGGTGGGTTCTTAGGACCATGGGTGCTTGACCACCTAACGCAACGTTCCAATTGATATTAATTTTGGAAAATAAGACAACATATATAAAATCTACTACGTAACCACACAAAGAAACATTTGTTCATCATAGAGATGGTGGCCTATACATTGCCTCAACATAATGAGCCTGCTTGACTCGAGGGCCAGTACTAATACACCAACCACCAAGCCCATATGGATCTAAAACAAGTGCAATTCCTCGAGCATGTAGGGCCCTACACTAGTATAATTAACTCTATCAGATAAAAACACGGATGAGTAGTACAAATATAGTACATGCAACTGTCAAAAGAAACAAGAATGATTTTAAAGGCTAACCAATGAGGAACATCTGACCTAGGATAAGGTAAATGAAGACCATTATAAAAGGTAAAAAGTTGGTATGATGTAAGGTAGAAACAAAGTAACAAAGTTATTATAATTTGGAAATGTTGAATATATTGAGTGTCCTTGTTCAAAAAAATTTAAGTTCATATTCATTTATTTGTTCAATCTGTTAGCTGATTTTTTTACTTCAGCACTTAGTATTTAGAGTATCCTAAAAACAATATATGGAAACAAAACATATTCTCTAGGTGGAGAAACCATTTCTCTGTCGGTTTGTTGGGGAAATCAACCCTATTTTTCCTTCATATCAACTCATACAAACTACTTAGGTGAATCAATATTTTCACTCGTACCTAAGTCTTGGCGACATAACATCTTGTACACTACTTGTATTTTTTTGAGCTGAAGTTTTCCTTTTTTCAATATATTCTTTCAAATACTTCAACTTCATTAGGATAATTGTAATCATCAAGGCCCGTATGTGAATAGTTCAGTTTAGCAGGGATTCAGTCTTCGGGCACTAACTCTTAGAGGACCCCGCGTTCAGTTTAGGCATTTTTTGGTGTATGAGCATGATGATATTTTCCTCAAGCATTTTTCGATACTCAACTAATTTAGTGATTTCGAACGCTTTGGTCTCCTTTAAGAAATCGTGATGTTAAAAATCGTTCATAATTCAGAAAGGTCTCATGCAGAACCCTTTCTTCTTCGAGTTAATTGACATCGACCTTTAATTTTTCATGTAATGTTTCTTGTACATTCTCTAAGGTTTACGAGTTATTCGTATATTTTTATGACATTCAATCAACTAAGATTTGACATTTCCTAGTTCAATTACTTTAAGTTTAATATAAAAAAATTATAATGTATTTTGTAGAGATCAACATAATTTCTTCTTCAATTGTAATTAATATCCCATATTTTATTTTCTTCTCTTTATTCTTGATTTATTTATCTTCAAGTTATTGGTTTTAACATGTTTTTTAATTGCAGTATCTATTTATAATTTTATTTTTTCTCATATTCCATTAATATAAAAAATAACCAAATGAGAGTATTTTATATAAAACTAACAATTAAATTAGTATTAAAATAATATGAAATCAATGATAAATATTTTTTACCAAATTACCACACACTTATTTATTTGCTAGTTCCGAAAAATTAAAATAGCACAATTTAAAAGTATGATCAAATGATATTATCCTACAGTATAAATCAAGACCAAATTTTTTAATTTCAAAAAGTTGACAAAACAAGCAAAAACTTCATAACAACATGTTATAGATAATCATGTGATAAAATCTCAAAAAAGTTCAATGTATTTGGAAAAAATTAAACTTTTAATATATACTATTTACTCAAATATATTTTTTGCAAACATTTCACTAATAAAAAAATAATAACAATTTTTTTAACACTTATCATTTGTGTATTTTTTTAATAAACACACATATAACTTGTGCAATGTCTAATAAAGCTTTCTAACAAATCTATTTAACAAGCTTCAGATCAATGTCATCATTTCCAATTGGTTATGAGCATTAGGTCATGAATGTTAGCTGGAAAATAAAATTGAAAGAGATATAATTGAGAAAGAGAAAATTGTGTGTGTTAATGAATTGATAAAAGAGATGCCTTTAAATAGGCTTTACACGGGATTCCTAAAGTTTAGGTCAAAATTAATAAAGATCTTTAAATGAGATTTAATACTCATAAAGACTTGGTATAACCTATTATATAACTTTGAATGAAAATAAATATAAAATAAATTCTTTAAACTTTAACACACCCCCCCTAAACTGAAATCTGTAGATATCAGTTTAAAAGAAAGAATTAACCCTTTGCAAAAAATATATTTTTGGGAAGTATGTGAACATACTCCAATTAAAGCACACAACTTCACAAATGTAGCTAGCTTGAAAGGCTTGGTCTGTATATCTGTAACCTGATCTTCACTTCGACAATAAACTAGTTTGATTGTTCCATCAAAACTAAGATCTCTCAAAAAATAATATTTCACATCAATATGTTTACTTCTTCCGTGTAGCATAGGATTCTTGGAGAGTTTGAGTGCTGATCTGCTATCACAAAAAACTGTAGTAGCTTCCACTTTCTTGAACTTAAGTGACAACTTGACAAATACAAGCTGTAGCGGCAATAAATTCATCTTTCGTAGTTGATATTGCTTCTTAGATGGACATGAAATAGCCCCAGTTCATATAGCCTGAAGTGCTTCTTCTATCATCTTGATCTCCAGCATAATCACTGTCACTAAACCCAAACAGGTCTATTTTTTCACCCTTCTTGTACAACAACCCAAAATCTCTAGTTTTTTTTTGCAAATAATGAAGGATTCTTTTGGTAGCTAAGAAATGAATTTCTTTTGGATTTTCCATATATCTATTTATTAAACTCACAAATTACATTATATCTGGTATTGTTGTAGTTAAATACATCAAACTGCCAACAATTTGCTTGTAAACTGGGTTGTCCACCTTCTTTCCTTCATGATCTTTGTTTATCTTCAAGCCAAACTCAGTTAGAGTGCTTACATGATTGCAATCCTTCATTTGAGACCTATCCAAAACATCTTGCACATACTTCTCTTGAGATATAAAAATCCCATTAGCTGATTGTATTAATTCTATACTAAGGAAATAATACATCATACCAAGATTTGACATTTAAAATTCAATCATCATGGACTTTTCGAATTCTTTAAACATTACACTATCATTTCTAGTAAATATGATATCATCTACATATAAGCAAACAACGAGTAGTTTCCCCTTATCTCCAATCTTAACAAAAAGTGTATGCTCATATGTAAATTTGTGAAAGCCTTATTTCAAAAAAAAAGCCTCAATGCGACTATACCAAGCTCGTGGAGCTTGTTTTAACCCATAACGAGCTTTCTTTAATCAATAAAATTTATGCATATTTCCAATCTTAATATGACCAAGAGGTTGTTCTACAAATACTTGTTCTTCCAAGTTTCCATGCAAAAATATCGATTTAACATCTAGCTGAAAAATAGGCCAAAAATTATGTGACGCCAATGTGATTATCAATCTGATTGTATCATGTCTTGTAACAGGAGAAAAAACTTATGTATAGTCAATCCTATATTCTTGGTCATATCCCTTAGCCACCAAGTGCGCCTTATACTTTTGAACTTCACCATTTTCTTTCAGTTTTGTTTTGAAGACCCACTTTACAACAATGGTTTTGTGCCCTTTTGGAAGACTAGTCAGCTCCAAAGTATCATTTTTTCAATAACATTAATTTCATAATTTGTCGCCTTCCTCCATTTTTCATCTTTGACAGCACTTTCAAATGATGTAGGTTCACAATCTGAAAATAAAGCAAAGTGAGTTACTGGATCATCAATTTCAGTTACCTCATACACTTTGATCCATGCAGGCCTTTTCCGAATACGAAGAGGAGATTGAGCTTCTATATCATTAGCTTCTGTTGCTTCATCATTAGTTTCGACTACTATTGCCAAAAGTTTAGCAGCTGTTGGAGTTGCTTCTGATGAGTTTTCAGGCATAAAGGTTGCTGGAGTTGGTTCGCTTTCAGAATCGTTGTCAAAGAAAAGAACTTAGTATTTTCTTTCCCATTCTAATCTCAAATGTTTTATTCATCAATGAAAACGACTCGACTTATCATAATTTTATGAGTTAACGGATTAAAAATCTTATAAGCTTTAGATGTTTCATTAACCCAAAAAAACACATTTTCCCCTTTTTCATCAAGTTTTTTCCTTTTCTCATCTGGGATATGCGCATAAAAAATGCAACCAAATTTTTTAAAATAATCTACATCTGGTTTCTTTCCCCTCCAAGCCTCATCTGGCATCATATTTTGAACATTATATGTAGGGCTTCTATTCAAGATATGAATACTCCAATTTACTGTCTCAGGCCAAAAATATTTTGGAATTCTCCCTTTTGTCAACAAGCTTCTCACCATATTGACAAATGGTTCTATTTTTCCTCTCTGATACACCATTTTGTTGTGGTGTATAAGAAGTTTTTAACCCTCTTCGAATGTCATGAATATCACAAAAAACTTTAAATTCGGTTGAGCAATATTCTCCACCATGATCTGTTTGAAGGGTTTTAATTCTTTCATGTTTAATATTGCACACGAGCCTTGAAGCTCTTAAAAGCATAAAGAGATCCTGATTTTTTGTGTAAAAAATAAACCCAAGTTTTGGGTATAATCATCATTGAAGGTAATTAAGTATCTTTTACCTCCGTTAGAAATAGGTGTTATCGGGCCACAAATATCCGAAAGAATTAGCTCTAAAAACCCTTTTGCTCGCCATGATTTCCCTTGGGTAAATTGAGAACGATGTTGTTTGCCAACAACACATTCTTCACAAAATTGGGTTAGAATACTAATATGAGGAAGACCTATCACCATATTTTTATGTTGGACGATCTTCAATCCACCAAAACTCAAGTGGTCATAACGAAAATACCACAACAAAGAAGGATCTTTTACTTTAGTGACCAAACAAGTTTGCACACTTTCAATTTTCAATGAAAACAACCTGTTTGAAGTCATTGGCACAACATCAATAGCTCCTCTAGTATGATCATCAATCTCACAAACACCTTTTTGAATAGTGATTATATAACCTTTTTCTAGCAATTGACCAACACTTAACAAATTACTTTTCAAGTTATAACATAAAAAGCATTTGAGATTATTTCCACAAAACAATTCTTGGTTCTTATCTCAATATTACCATTTCACATCACCTTCATAGTGGAACAATCACCAGAACTTACATGTAGAATAAATGTTTTCATTTAAATAAGAGAAAGAAGACTTACTCCGACACATGTGGTTACTGAAGCCCGTATCCACATACCAAACATTAAACTGAGATTCCTATTTAGCTTGAACAGTTATCAAGAAAGTTTATACTTTCCTATATTCGACAAAATTTGATTGTTCTTCCTTTGCTTCGTTATTAGGCAGCTTTGTATAACATTGAGAACGATGATGAAAAAATTTATGACATCCAAAATGCTCTACCTCAGATTTATCAAAATGTTGATCTCGTCCTCTATCTCAACCTGAAAAATTATCAGTATGGGTTTTAAAAATACGAGTTTCCATCTCTATTTCCATGGAATCATCTTCCTCTACCAGTACCTCTACCTCTTCCTCTAAATTTTGAGAAATTAGTATAGGTAAAAGGCTTCAAATCTTGCTCCTCTGAAGTTGAACTACGTTTCATCTTCTGTTCACGGACCAACAAGAAGCTTTGTAGTTCATCAAGAAAGGATGCATCTGTTTCTTTTGATTCTTATACTGGACACACAACATAAACAAATTTTGGTGCCAGGGAACGCAATATTTTCTCCACAATGGTAATATCTTTAATATTCTCACCATGAAATCGCATTTTGTTGCTTATCTCCATAGTCATGGCACAGTAGTTGGTAACATATTCTCCATCCTTCATTTGTAGAGTCTCAAAATCTCTTCTCAAATCTTGAAGCTGTGCACACTTTACTCTAGCAGAGCTTTGATATTTTTTTTCATGGAATCCCAAATATCTTTTGAAGTTTGTTTCCTAAGAATTGTTTCCTAGATGGGCCGAGAAATTGCCTAAAAAGATAAATTTTTGCCTTAAGATCTTTTAACTTTCTCGCTTCCAACTCTATCTTCTCAAGATTCATCAACACAACACCTTCTGCTGATTCTACTACTCAAGAAACAACAACTGTCCAATATTCTTTGGACCTTAAGAAACTCTCCATGAGCATGATCTGTTGATCATAGTGACCATCCAATCGTGGAATTGATGGTTGTACAAAACTTTCCGTTTTGAAAAAACAAATTGGCTTTGATACCACTATTAGCTGGAAAATAAAATTGAGACAGATAAAATTGAGAAAGATAAAATTTTATACGTTAATGAATTGATAAAATAGACGCATTTAAATAGATTTTACACGGAATTCCTAAAGTTTTGGTCAAATTTAATAAAGAGCTTTAAATGAGATTTAATACTCATAAAGAATTGGTCTAACCTATTAAATAACTTTAAATGGAAATAAATATAAAATAAAATCTCTAAACTCTAACAATGAATCACCTCTAAGGCTTTACTCACTCATACTAATTAGACTACAAAACTAGACAATATATGCATGCGAATTAACATAAATATCTTTCTTTTGTACACGAATCTTGGCTAGTTAGGAAATGACTATATCTCTTAGTTCAGATTTATGCAATATCTTTTTTATTTAATAATATGTAATTTTCTTTTGTACATGTATTATGTTAGTAAATTAATTCCATGCAAGAAAAAAAATACTCAAATTAAATTCGCAACGTAATTTATTTTAATATCTTCTACACAAAAAGAAATCGAAAGACCTAGTCAAATTAAAATCTATATATGTAGTTATTAACTTTTTAAACATAAAAATCACTTCGCAAATTTGAATTAATTATCAAGGCTTTAAAATATACAATAAATGATATCAAATGGTCAAACAAATTAATTTTTTGTGATATTCTTATTTAACAATTTCACAGTATCACACACTTAAAATCTAATATTATCTCCAATATTTATAAAATAAATAAAAATAGAATAAGGAATAATAGCACCCGATATATATATATAAGGTCGGAATTACGGGATTGGAGTTGAATTTTGAAGCTAGTTTGCTCCGTCATAAGACAAGTGAAAGAAAAGAAAAAGGAATGTGATGGAAACACCATAAGTTTGAAAAGTAGATCGTTAATATATCCAAAAAAACATAAATAATATTTAGAAAATTCTATTCTTTTCTAGTTGTGAACATGTTTTTTCAAAAAGTGAAAATCAAAGTTAATAATGATTTTTTGAAAATACTATTCATCGAATTTTTATTTATAAAAAATTCGAATAAGAAAAATAAAAATAAAAAAAATGCTCACATTGAGTTGTCTCCCACTCAGCGTTTTGTTTTCAGTCGGTGGATCGACCTATCAGGTTTCTTATTGTGGAACATTAAAAGTAGTTGACACCCGATCATCATTAATTACTCTTTTATAGTAACACAGGTTCATTTAATCTCGATTCTTGACAAACCCCCTTCTTAGAATAAAATGTCCTAATATAATTTCATATTCTTCCCTGGAATGATATCTCTTCTAATTTAGACCATAATTAGTGTCTACAACTCGCTCTTTTTTCTGGATGAATTTAGCAGCCTGATAAATGGTTAACAAATTGTAGACTTCCTTCATTAGGAGCTTAATGTGATTATTGGGAATTCTGATCTCGTTCGTTATCATCAAACCTGGTGTGGTTTATTTCTGAACAAATGGTGTTCTGGGGAAGAGTTTTAGGAATTTAATATGTTTAATGAGAAGTAGACAGATAAATGAGGTGTGTACTAGTATTAATTTTTTATCACCCTCATTAATGAAAGTAGTTGGGATATTTATACTCATTTAATGAACTGTGGGCCTTCAGGGTCGGATCATGGGCTTGGATTAAGTTTAAAAACCCAGAAGCCTAAGAGATGAAATGACTAGTAATTAGATAAGTCACATTCAACTTGGTTATACTGTTTAGTGGGGCATGGTACTGGATATGTGTGAACTGCCCTCCGGATATATACAATATTTAGTCTCAAAGAATCTGACCTCATCAAACCTATGGCTTCTTTGAGTTGTCTTGAAACCTTTAACATATCATTTTTATCCGCATAACTCGAAGATACATTAATAATATGAGGAAAATTGTTAGGTTCATTCAAATAGACACTCAATGAATGCGAGGGTGAAGGTTTTGACTTGAACTTATATTTTTGAGCTTCTGATGATTTATCTTTTAACTTCGAAGTCTGAACATCCCTAGATTGAAGTGTTAGAGTTTTTATGTTATGATTCGTAACTTGTTTATTTTTAGTCCATGTTTTATCTACTACTTCATGTACTAATGAATTTTCTCAAATAAGATGAGAAAATATTTTATGTATGCATGTATCAACGGGTGCCTCTACCACATTAATCACACAAACATTAACATGCTTATGAAACTTCAAAGCATTGAATATACTAAACATTACTTGCTCATCCTCTACTCATAAAATTAATTTCCCATCATTAACATCAATCATAGTCCTAGAAGTAGCTAAGTAACATTTTCCTAGAATTAGGGGTACAACTCTATCTTTCTCCATGTCTAAAATTATAAAATCAGCAGTAAAGACAAATTTATTAACCTTAGCTGAAATATATTCTAATTTACCCTTATGATATCCAATATACCTATCAGCTAACCGTAGAGAAAGTTTGTAGACTTTATTCCACCGATCTCTAATTTATTACAAATACAAGGATCCATTAAATTGATACTAGTGTCTAAGTCACCTAAACATTTATCAAACGCTAACTTTCTAATTATATAATGAATAGTAAAACTCTTTGGATCTTTTAGTTTAAATAGTAATTTTATTCTAAAATAACTCACTACATTCTTTCATCAATGTAAGTGTCTCAGAATCTCTGAATTCTCTTTTTATGTGAAAGGATATATTTGAGAAACTTATGTATTTAGGCATCTTCTCCATCAACTCTACAAACGACATATTAACTTCTAATCTTCAAAATAGTTCAAGAAATTTAGAAAACTGATTATTAGAGTTTTGTTTCTTCTTTTGGCTTGGGTGGGGAATTCAGGATGCGTAATTTAAGATTGGAATGATCTAGGTTGCTTCTGAGAAATTTTTGTGAGTACTGGAAACCTTATTTAGATCAGCCAAGTCACTGGAAATTATTTCTTCAAAAAATTTGATTTAGTCGTGTCCACCATAAGCCTTTATTAGATTGTAGTTGCTCCCTCCTCACTGTAACCAGAAAATGCTTTCTTTTTAATGTGATTAAGATTTGTATTTCCACATCTAAGGTTTGTATCAGTGATATTTTCGTGATAATAACCCTCTTTGTCAAGTCTTGTTTGCTATAATGATCAAGGACTTCATTGCCATCTTCAGAACCTTCTGTGTCAGGTCTTAAATTGCTACCATGATCAGGGACTTCGTTATTGCGATCAACACCTTTTTACCTTATCCAAGAGACCTTTTGTTGTTGTTGTTGCAGTCAGAGACTGAGTCTTTGCGATCGAGACCTTCAGACATTACCTTGTTGCCACAATCAAAACCTTTATTGTTGCAATCAAAATCTTTCATGTGAGGCATACCATGTTATTATGATCAAGGGCTGTATTTCCGTGTCGAAGGTAGTTTTTGTCACGTATCATGTCTTTGTTATATTCATATGCCTCCTTGCCTCATCCACCCACTCCCTTACCACGACCAACTTACTTTTTTTTGCGGTCGAAAGAAATTGTTTCAATTATACAGTTCTTGTTGCAATCACATGAGGTTTTTCCTTAGCAAAAGACCCTTTGATGACGATCAAGGTCAGTCTGGTCGTGACAAAGGGCTATGGTACTTTCTGGTTCTGCTACTTCATTGTGATCTTTTTATTTTTCACTGAATTTCTTCTCTTTTTGACCTATTTGTCTCTCCGTTATTGCATTAACTTGCTTTGGGCTATTTTCGGTGTTTCTGGGCCAAGTTCTTTCAATTCTAGAATTGATCATAGACTGTAGTTATCCTAATTTAATCTCTAAATTCTTAAAGCTAACTTTGTGATTATGAACTGATACTTCAATATTTTTTCATGCCCGATTCGTTCTTTTCAAAGCAAGTTATAGAGAATTCAACTAACTTGTTCACATTATCTTTAAATGTTGATTTTTTCTCCAACTTGTCCAAGTCCTCCATACGTTTTTGTTGTTCTTCCAGTAAAAGTAATGTTTTTTTATACAACCTTCTTGATAATAATTATTAAAATAAGGTTTATGCCTATGTTAGGAATTACTTACAAACCTGAAATCTTCGGATTCTGTAACTGATTTGTGATGCACGTATAGCAAGCATTGACATTTGATGTTGCAGTAGAATTGATCTTTAGTTGGTTCAGTTGATGCTCAAGCATTGCTATATTTACTTAAAATATATCCCAACTTTCTTTTCAAATCCATAGTTTTTGCAAGAGTCCCTCAAGTAGTCGGTACATTTTCTATATAGTTTTTTCGGTTAATGATCCTCCACTTGTAGCATATATAATTAAATTTTTGCTTCCAATCATCCCATTATAGAAGAAATAAAATACCAAACAAGTTGGGATTCCACGACAAGGATGTCTACGTGATAACTCTTTGTATTATTCTGACGAGTCACTCATATCTTCATCTTTTCTCTAAACAAAGGTTAAAATTTATTGCAAAAATTTTAGATCTCAAGGCTGGGAAATATATTGCACGAAACAATTGAGTTATTTTTTCCCAAGTTGTTATACAATATAGGGCTCAATATCATAGTCATGCGTTATCTTTTCATTTAAGAGAGAAGGGAAATAATCGGAGTCGTACCGTATTAGTGGAGACATTATTGTATCGAGATGTATCACGCATCTTTAATAATCCAACAAGGTATGGGTTAAGGAATTTTTATGGATCTTTGGTGAATATTTGGCTGTTCAATATCATAGTAATTAGTTTCAGTTTGATGTCAAAATGTACATTAGTTACTTTTGGACCCAAGATTAAACCCCAGTGATGATGGACTTGTAAAATCTTTAATTTTTCTTGTTACTATTCCATCATATATTGCTCCGGACTATGTTATTATATAGATATATAAAAAATAGCACAAAATATATCAAATAATAGATCTACAAAATTAATTTTTCCCTTGAAACGACATAAAAAACTTGTTAAGAAATCCCAAACATACAATTTTTGTTATAATTTTGATGATTATTAAAACTCGGTATATCGAACCTTAGGAAAAAAATAGTTTAATTTAAATATAAACCTAATTAAAAAAATACTAATTAATAAGAAAAAAAAAGGATTTATTTTGTGATTCATATGATCAAGAATTGGTGTAGTAAAATATGTTTAATAAATAAAATAAAATTGAACTTAAAATCTAACTTGTAAACAATTAGAAGAAAAAACTCTATGGTCGTTTTAAACATGTATGTATAATTTATTTAGAATGTTGAACAATTACATATATTCAATCTAAACATAATTCTATCAAAGACATGATCGATTTCGGAGTGTTGTGATCATCTCTCGATCTTACATAACTAACTTTTTTAGATTTGGTTATATATATATAGTCTTCTACCTCTTGCCATTCGGTTATAAAATTTAATAACTTAGCCCACCCTTCATTGGGTCATGACGTGTACTACTCATTCAACCTAGTGGTCAAAGTAGCTTTTACCTCTCCGTCTCAACCTAAATCTAATATCATTCAATTAATCTTGTAGAAAATTTAAAATATTAAAATGGATATTATTATTAAAAACAAGTTATGTAACAAAAAATTAAAAAATCCCAATTCACAAATAAAACTATAAACAGTTGTTCTTAGACCCGAGAATACAAATAATTTAGCTCGTGTTGAGCATAATCCTAATGACAAAAATAAAAATAAAAAAAGATAAAAGATAAAAAAAACGTTGTGTTTGTGTGTTTGGTGTACTCACCACTATCTTAATGTCCTTGTTTGATGTGTTAGAAATTTATTTATAAGAAGAGTTATATGCTTATTTCTTTAACCCTAATCTCCTACAAATAAAACTAATGTTCATAAGAATAAAATCGTAATCCTCATAAAAAAACATTAATAAAATGAAACCTTCTTGTTGAATAGAAAGGAAAGGTACAGCTCAGGTACCTAAAAATACTTAATATACATATAGGCGCCAACCAAAAGTTAGAGTGCTAAAATGAATTTGAACAAAATTAAAGACTCTTAGTGCAAATTGCAGAGGAAAACTTAGAAATTCAGAACTTTGACTGAAGTTGTATAGATATCAAGGCATCTCTTTGCAAGGAAACAATTTCAGTAAGGAAGAGTAGAGCATGTCTAAGGATAGAAAGTTTGATAGTGAAGGAAAGCCATTGGAGAATGTTTCCGAATAATGAATGCATTCAAATTTGAGTTTTGCTGATTCGAGAACCTTTAGTTTATGAAGATTATCAGCAAAGTACTATAAAAGTACTACTCTTATTCAAAATGAAAGGGAGCTTTGTCAATTGAAAGTTAAAAATATATCAACCCTAGGGAAGGACGAGCCACCTGCTCAATGAAATGATAGATCAGTAGCGAGAAGGCTTATCCATGTCTAACTCATGAGATGCTGATAAGATCCACTAGATCAACGAAACGTCATCGAGAAATAACTAAGGATGAGTCTGATTTCCAATGAGAAATCTTGAGCTTTTACTTTTGAATAGATCCAAGAGGATTATGAGATTCATTAGCACGATTCCTTAGCGATCTAGTGTTATGCTTTGCTTTACTAGAACCCGATTATAAACAAAAACCCACAAACGCTTGTCAGGAAGTCTCCTAGAAGATCAAAAAAGGTTGGTGATATACAGTTTTGATTAGATTCAACAGGATGAAGATGAAATATAAATAAAGATAAGACTCACTTCTTTCGTAACCCAATCCTATATTTTCAAGCAGAATGATTGCACTTAGCTGAAAGAGGGCTTGAGTGTTGTTGAATTTCATCTTCATCTTGCACTTGGAAGTCTATTTCGCTAGCTAGTCAGCAACGTTGTTTTCGACTCAAAGTATATGTGAAATTTTAATGGAAGGGTTTATAAGGTATTTGCATCATTTTAAAATAGCCTCCGGAGGCAATGGATAGTTTCCAGTTGAAAAATGTTATACCAAGATTTGGGAATATAATTCAATATCAATGTTAACTAAACTTTTATTCTCAAAGATTCAAAGAGCGTCAATGAGTGCTCTTGTCTCAGCCATAACTGGAGTGAGCTTTTTGTATAGGTTACCACAGCCGTAATAAATATCTTCATTGTTATCCCCGATGATTACACAACCAATAGCTTCACTGTTGGTAAGACAAGACCCGTCAATATTAAGCTTGAGTCTATTCAACAATAAATAAAACCATTTGAGATGAGTAAGTTTATTCTTGTTCTTTAGATGGTTGTAGCAACCTAATTCGGTGACTACAGATTAAATATTAGTCTAATGCATTTTCTTGAGAATATTAGTTTGATCAATAGTAGTTAGGATGTTCTTTATGTAGTTTATAGTAGGAGTAGATTAATCAATCATGCCTTTGAATTCAGCTCTGTTTCTGCCTTGCCATATAGCCCAGCATATGATTTGGGGAAAACTAGAGCATATATGGACATCGTGATTAGAAGACCATAACCAACTCTTTGTAATGTGAGCTATAGTCATATATCTTCCAATGTTGATATTAAATATAGAAGCAAAGTAAGAATAAATAGCCCAAGAGTAGTTGCAAACTACAAATAGATGGTTAAGGGTTTTAGTATTGTTGCACAATTGGAATTTAGAAACCATGACGGTATGCCTCTTTTGAACAATAGAATCAATAGATAACCAATTGTGAAGAATTCTCCAATGTGTAAATAAGCATTTTTTAGGAGTAATACAGTTCCAATTCTTACTAAATAGGCTGGATTTGTTATGTTTCTCTATGATGTGATTCCATGCTTCTATTGCATTGAAAGTACCATATATAGATATCATCCATGTGATAGTGCGTTCATTCTGATATTTAATAGAAAACTTTCTAAATTTCTGAATTTTATTAGCTGAAAGGAAGCCCCTGAGCCTGTTTAGGTTCCAAGAATTGTTGTCTTAATATGTTTTCACTTTATCATATGTGTACCAGCCATTATCAGTACTTTCCCCAAGCTTAATTAGAGGAGACTTTCGATACCATTTATCCAACCAAAAAGCCATGTCACCTCTGTCCAAATTCCACTTTATGTTTGCTTCAGCTGTAGTTTTAATCATTGCTAGCCTTTCCAAGTTTTAGAATTGGTTTTAGAACAGTTGACCTAGAGAGGGTGAGACTCTTTATAGTAAATATTTTGAATATGCTTAGTCTAGAGAGGCTTATTTTCTATGAATTTTATCCAAATCTTGTATTAGAATATATCTTGGATGTCCTGAAGGTGTCAAACATTCAAACCACGCTCACTACAGGATTACATAATTTAGCCTAGTTGGACCAGTGAACATTTTGGCTATCTTGAGTATAACCTCATAAGAGTTTATTGAAGGTTCTTTCAATTAGAGTAATTATACTCTTAGGAACATAATAGTTTTGCATCGTATAAATAGGGAAGACCATTAATATTAAATTAATTAATGTGAGCCTAGCCCCATATGATAAATATGACCCTTCCCATTCTATGATTTTTGTCCTTATTTTGTTCAGCAAAGGAATGTAATTGAAATTTTCTATTGTTAGTGTTAAGGGTTATACCTAAGTATGTTGTATGAAGGTTACTATTGTTGAAGCCAGTCTGGTTTACTATAGCTGAAATTTTGGTTGGAGAGATACTTAAAGAGGCAATAATCTTAGTATTGTCCTTGTTGATGGTCTGCTCTAAGATGTCTTGATATTTCTGAGGAAAGTTTCCCAGGTTTGTTATGGTAGAATTCAACCCATTGTTAAATATAAGGATGTCATTAACGAAGTAAATAAAGATAATTATTATATTGCTCCTACAAACATATTTCATTGTCTTGTTTGTGCCAAATAAATTGCTAAGACCTCTAACCATAACCTCTTCTGCTACTATAAGAGACTAGGGGACAAGGGGTCTTCTTTTCTTACACTTTTTTTAGTTTTAAAGTAGAATTTAGCCTCACCATTAATAAGAATAGAGACATATACATTTATGATCATCATTTCAATAATGTTAACAAAACTATGACAGAAACCAAATACATGCAGACCTTTTAAGATAAGGATGTCCACCTTGACAAAGATGTTACTAGCTTTATTCTTTCAATTTAGATCATGGATAAGCTCTTTGGCAATACGTGTATTACTTGTCACGGACATAAGCACCTTGAGAATTAGAAAAAAACAATTAGGGAGAATTTTTACCAGTATATTATTGAGAATTCCAAATATTATTCTATTCATCTGAGTACACAAGCAGATTGGCCTCTATTCTTTCCATGTTGTAGGGTTGCAAGTTTTGGGAATAAGACATAATCCAGTGGCCAAGATGACATGAGGAATATTCTGGCCCATCATGTATGATACTATGGCTCCGCATAAATCTTTTTTTATTATTTTCCAACAAGTAATGAAAAGGAAGCTATTGAATTCATCCATAGCCACAACGCTTGTGGTGTTAAGGATTTTTATGATTGAATAAATTTCATCTTCTGTAGGAGCAGCCATAAGTAAGTTTTTATCAATTTATGTAATCAAATTAGGAATAAAAGTAATAATATCATCATTCATTCTACTAGTTTCCTCTTCTTTGTTTTGGTAGGGTAGTTCATTTAAAATTTCTTTGAAGTAAGCTTCAGCAGATATGCCGAATAGATGGTTATTTGTGATCCAACTATTGTCATCTTTTAAATTAAAAGATATAATTTTATTCTTTGAAATTAAATAATAAGAAATTCTAATTTATTTTCTAAAGATCAAAATAATTTCGTCTTCAATTATAATTAATTCTCCATCTTTTTTTCTCGATTTATTTATCTTCAAGTCCTTCCATTTTATCATCTTCTTCAATTGTAGTTTACATTTTTAATTTTAACTCATTTTTCTCTCACTTCACTAATAAATAAAAAATAAAAAAATGACACCATTTTATTCATAATTAATTAGAACTAACAATTAAATTAATATAAAAGTAATATAAAATCAAGGGTAAATATCATTTGATCAATTTTCTCTTTGGAATTCTTCTTCTTAGGTAACTAAAGCTTAAGTTGATTTTCTGATTCCTCACGCACTTGCTGCTAAAGAGAGAAACTTTCTTATACTTTCTCCCTTTGGACCATAAGTTACTAGTTGGCCTGTATAAAAAAAATATTTATCTAACATAATATTATTACTCCAAACCATATCATAAAATAAACCATATTATCACTTACCTCAATTCATAGTTTAATTTTCCAAATCACTAAATTTATCACAAGTCTCTCTGATCTTAAGGTTTGATCTTGTATAACCTTTATTAAGAGAGATACAACGTCGCTAACAATCTTAGAAGATTATGGGTCATATGCGTCTTTGGGTGATATATCTTCAACAAGAGGGAATTCACAATGAACATTAGTTTCGTAAAGATGACGGTAGATCATATCAAATGACTTCTTCAGTTGTGGTTGCTCCTACCACTGTTCTCAAAGATTCTTAGGAACACAATATGCATCCATTTTCTTCAAAAATTCCTTTCGAAGAACGTGGCAACAAGTTAGTCTCTTCTTAGTACGACGACTTCCAGATCCCATATTTTGTTTCATTTTTTATATCAACCCTGACCTTTGAGCAACTACAACCTCCACGTGCCTTTTCATTAAAGTAACATAACCTTCGTTCTTCATTTTTTAATACTTATTTATGTTCTCATACTCTATGATTTTTGCGCTCGTACCTTTCCCTGCAACCCCAAAATTCTTCAGGTTCTCTTTTTTTTTTTTCGAGTAATAACCGCATTTATAGAGCCATGAGAAACAGTGAATGGATTTCTTCTTGAAGGTATATTTTTTAGGCCCGGTAGCCAATCGTTGCGTCATAGTCTCATCAAACCTAAGTATTATCATTTTTTAGTGTTTAGAGCTTTATCAACTCCTCTATTCATTTAATTTTCCTTAAGAGGCTTCACCTTGAATGGTCCATCGTCCATAGGTCAGTACCCCATATAGATAAATATCATATGAGTGAGTATAATATGATGAGACTTCTTCCAAGAATAAACAAAAAATTTCAAATATTTGAGCTTTTGTGTTCATGATTATGCGTAAGATATATAAAACTAAATACGTTATATTGAAGATAATATAGAATTCAGACTATGTTGTTCAACAATATAAGTCTACAAAAATAAAAATAAAATACTTATTTTTCACCTTCAATTTTCTTTCCAAAAACGATTATAAAAAGGAGCTACCGATCTCTCAATATTTTATCATACATATGAAGGTCATCCTGTAGTTATTTTTGGAGTCTTGTTGATAAATTACTATTTTATGATGATTATATTAGAACATATGGTAGTATGAGTTTATATTGAAGAGCTTACTTAAGTTACTATCAAGAACTCATATATCGAGAAAATATACTTCACATAATTGATACTCGTTATTGATGTAACTAACCATCTTCATCAATTTGATGATAATTCACTAGGGCATATGCTTGATAGGTGAAAAAAGTTTGATAATGCATTATGTAAAGGAAACTGAACCCTTGCGTCAAAAACAGTTGACAAAAAAACTAATTTTTATTCAAAGCAGTCTGCATGAGTGTGTTCCTTACTAGGAATTATTATCACCATAGACTCCGGTAATTTCCATTTCTGTCGTATATGATGAAGTTGGTATTTATTAGGAGTATGCATTTATCCTCTACGATTGTGTTAAAAACTTTTATAATGATATTTTTCATAATCAGCTCCTCACGAATTTCAAATCCTAATGCATATTAAGACCTATTGATAACAAAATTGGTGGATTTCCAATTTTTGGGTAGGTAAATGGTGGAGTGACCGTGAGATGTCTAACATAAATGGCTTGAGTTTACAAGGATATTTTTTAAAACATTCAAAAAATTTAAAACACCAACGTGACAAAATGTCTGTGAGTCAACCCCTCATTGTCAGAACTATTAGACCCTGAATAATCAAATTGGTTGTGAGCCATTTTATTTGTGATTGGAATAGAAATATAAAATAACAACTTTTGTTAAAGGGCATCGAGAAAATAAATCAAAAGACTGAAATAGGCGGGAACAAAAAAAATAAATTAAATATAACTTATGGTGGGTATTTATAACACACAAGGATTATATCATAGTTGTACACGTGTTGATGATCCAATGGTTTTTAAAAAAATATACTGGGAGAAATAAAGCAAGACAAGACGCAATGTTACATATGTAGCACATGTCCTATTCTTAATGTGCATTGCCTAACTGTTATTTATATATGTTCAATTGTTTGCCTAAAAAATATCATTTGTCCATCGTGCTTCGCCTTTGTCTCAAACTACTCTTCTGTGTTCACTTTTGTCTCCTAACAGTGCTCCATGTTTTAAAAACTTTCAAATTTAGTCCCCGCGAATGTGTGATTACTTAGAAGTTGAAATATGGCAGTGCAAATAATAATTTTTTGTCTCATCATTTGGTCCTTCAAAAGTTTATCCAATAACACCCCTACAGTTGTATAGTAAACATCTACCTAAATTTTACTATTTACTATTATTATTTACCATTTATCATTCATCTATTTTAATCATTTACTATTTACTAACTTAGTGTGACATAAGTGAACATAAGAGACTAGTTTGGGAAAAATGCGAAATGGGATGGGCTGATGGAGGGTTTTAATTATTAACCCAGTTTGGCCCAATAAGTTAGTAAATAGTAAAATGTTAAAAATATGATGAATGGTAAATGATAAATAATAGTAAGTGGTAATATCTAGGTGGATGTTGACTAGGCAGCTACATGGGTATTATTGGACACATTTTTTAGGGACCAATGATGAGACAAAAGAATTCATGTTTAGACTCTCACATGTCAAATTCTAAGAAATCACATGTTCGGGAAGACTAACATGTAAAATTCTAAAACATTGAGGACCATTGACAGAAGAAAAAAAACATAAAAGACTAGTTTGAGACAAACGCGAAACAATATGGACTAATAGTGATTTTTAACCATATTATTTTTCATGCCCAATCATCACTTCTATTCTTTTTATGATCCCTTCGTTATCTCTCTTTCACTTTCAAAGGCTCATTAAATTGTCTAATTGTTTCGGAGCCCGACATGAAATTGAATTGCGGATACGTATTTGTTTCTTCTCCTCTTAGTAATAGTCCTAATTTTTTTTAAATCGGTGTATGAGGGGGTTATCCAATTAAATAAAATCGACATCAACATTGTTTCTCACTTTTATAAATACTCTTGTTTTTTTTCTCAACATTGTTACTCTTTTATAAATGCACTCTTTGGTTTGATGAAAAGCTTATAAGCATTCTTGAGTCCTTACTTATATTGTTCCATGATTTTATATGCCAATTATTATGATACACATATCATAACATCCTAACAAACAATCTTGATAACCTATGTTGGTTGTAACTACTTGAACGTCCTCTCTGTTCTGCTCACCTCTTCTTTCCTCATAACTATTCTATGACCTCGTCTAACATCTTTTTCATGACCTTCATTTAATGTCTTAATTATGAAATTCATCTAACGTCTTCCTTATGACAATCCTCTAACATCTTCTGTATGACCCTCCTCAGAGTTTGAGGGGACAAAGAGTAGACTGATTGCATTACCAATTTATTTGAGATTTTTATGGTGGGATCTATTATCCAAACAAATTCTAACGGGCCTAATCCAAGTGTTGTTAGATATTATGTATGCTAATTTAAAATTAATGTGCGTACAAGAATAATGTCAAATAATATAAATAAAATTTTCCACTAAAGAGTTAGAATAAAGTCACGAATAATGCCGAAGAGAAGTGAAGTCGTCATTTCCAACTCGAATTGGTATAATTTAGCAGCCCTCGATCTTAAGTTGAGGATTTTTCTCCACTTCCATGTAAGGAAGGAGCCAGTGGTTAAGTTTGATAGGTAATTGTGCTTAACTTTCTCATATATGATATAGTCACACTAGATTGAAGTGAATTTTCCATTCAAATGGACTAGAGGTGTTTAAAGGTGCCCGTCTGATTCCAAATTGTTAGGTTTAAAATCCAAAAAACACTCTCATGTAATGGAAATTTAAAATAAGTCTAGGCTACCATTGCACCAAATATTTTCATCTCCGAACCTGACAAAAAAATAGTTGGAAACTGGGAAGGTTCATTTAATACTATTATCGGGGGAATAAACATAAATGACTAGTATAATTGGTTGGCAAATAGGAAAATTTTTATAAGTTGGAGTTTGCCAACATAAGATAAGTATTTGAATGTCCATGAGTTCATTCAAGAGGTTAATTTTTCAAAATGGGTCTACATTTTTAGTATGAGAGGCGGGAGGTGATTAAAGGAACCTGAAGGTAACATAAAACAAGAGAACTCACCTTGAATCCAATGGACGTTTTTGAAACGTTTCATAAGATAAATTTTGAGTGCGGCCCTTGGACCTTTCCTGTTATTATTGTGACCATTGAGAAGCCCGTGGAAATAAGGATTATTGTGATCATATTAGTTAAGAGTTTTTAAATGACTTTATATATTACATTGTAGTAGATAATTATTTGAAAGTTATAGAAGGATTAAGGATTTTCATTTTTAGATATGAGGGTTATTTGGGTTGAATTTCATATAGGAACCACACGACTATTAATGAAAATAATTCATGTGGCTTTACAAAGGTCATTATTCGTGATAGGTCAAGAACATTTTAAAAACATGAACTGAAACCGTTATGAATTGAGAATTTGTTACTATCAACACTAAAAATAACCTTTTTTATTTCGTTTTAAATGATAGGAGGACTTATTTTGCCCTTGTCGGAAGGGTTCACATTGTTAGTAATTAATGAGTTCATATGATTTAGTACAGGGTAGTTTGAGGGGAATTTCTGTCCAAGAAAGTTAGTAAAGTGGCTCACAAAGATATTCGTAATCTCTAGGTGAGGTGCACTCCTTACCGACAGGGTCGATAATAGAGATAATTTTATCACGGGTGATACAAGTTTTAGCACCTTTACGAAAGAATTTGAAATTTTAATCACCTATTTTTAACCAGGTCTCACAAAATTATATTTAAGAAATAATTCATCAGCAAGGCTGAAGGATATGGAATTCTTTGAGGCGCTAATATAGGCCTCCATTAAGGAAGGTTTTAAGGATTACTTGTAAAATTTCTATAGATTGAGGGAGAAGGCTTTGGAGTTGTGGAGGTCATTTTACTAAAGTTGCTAAGTTATTGTTTATTGATGGAAAAGATGATACTTTAGAGACACTTAAGCTTAATAGGGATAATAGACTTATAGTCCGGATGTGAATACCACATGTTAAAAAATCGTAAGGGTTTCTTAGCAATTCAAGTGAGAGAGAGAGAGAGAAGGGTTAGGTGGAGGGTGATATGGATTAGAGTTTCTTAAGAATACATAGTGGAATATGAGGTGGGATATTGGCAGTCTTATAGGTTGTTTCCAAGGGCATGATCGATTATTGAAAATATATGATTATTGAAACCATAAATTACAAAGAGGGATAATTTAGTACTAGAGGAGATATACATCGATATACATGATGCTATAATCTAAGGTTTTATGGTTGGATGTTTCCAGAACTAACCTAAAGATATCAGGGTTTTGGGCAATGACGATCTTACCGTAATGGGGAGCATCATTGTTGGTTTATAATACTAGTAGGGAAACATGGTTTCAATAATATTATCAATTTTATTTTAACTATTTTATATTTCAACGAGACAAATAAGAGATATATGGTTACAAAATATGTAGTCGGTAACGTCTTTCTAGAGAATAGGGCCATTATGACAACGAATGTTCGAGGAGGTTATATTCATGCAAGAAATAAGAAGAATATATTATTTGTGTTTACTGATCGAAGACCATGTTGTCCGCATATGGCTAAGAACCTTCCCTCTAGGTAGAATTCTTTCGGTACTGGGTAATATGGGATATGACTTTTTTAGGTGCAAGGTCGGAATCAACACAGATGGTGATGGTTTAACCACGCACACAGTAATTAAGATTTCTAAGGTGAAAGTTACCCTCTTCGTCGAGATCCCTAAGGTAGGAAATGTATGCATGATCTCTTTTTCCCGGTAGATTTCTTCCATTGTTTGAGCAGACAGGAATAACAATAGCGGGGTAAATGACAACAAGCTCTTACTCATGATAATTTTTCATTACTCGGGCAGTGAGTAACAAAAACATTTCATTAACGGTGCTTGACATGGCGCTTAGTGGTATGTTCTTTAACACGACAGTTGTTTTTAGCAAGGGCAAATGAAAAATGAGGGGAACATAGAGAAATACTGCAGTTGGGGGAGGTATGACCAAAGTGGAAAAATACGTTAGTAAAGTGGCAGTCCTATAGATTGTTTACAAGGGCATGATCGATTATTTAAAATATATGGTTACTAGTTTTCTTATTGAACAAACTTGAAAATCGGTGGCTCTTAGATCAATCAGCTCATAATCATAAAAACGCTAGTTTAAATCATTGACTGGTGAGATCTAGATGACTGAGTTTCCCATAGGTTATTTAGCTTGTGGACGGATTGAAATCTCCAAGTATAATCCAGGGGTAGTAGAGCAGGTAATAAATATGACAATAAGCTGCTTCAAGAGAGGAGTGTGGTATAGGTCTCGTTGAAGCCATAGATTACAAAGAGGGATAATTTGGTACTAGAGGCGATATACATGATGTTATAATCTAAGATTTTATGGGTGGATGTTTCTAAAGCTACTTAAAGATACCAAGGTTTTGGGAAAAGACGATCTTACCGTAATGGTGAGCATCGTGGTTGGTTTGTAATACTAGTAGGGAAACATAGTTTCAATAATATTATCAATTTTATTTTAACTATTTTATATTTCAACGAGACATAAGGGAGATATGGTTACTAAATATGTAGTCTGTAACGTATTTCTAGAAAATAGGGTCATTAAGACCACGAATGTTCGAGGAGGTTATATTCATACAAGAAATAAAAAGAATATATTATTTGTGTTTACTGATCGAAGACCATGTTGTCGTTATATGGCTGAGAACCTTCCCTCTAGATAGAATTCCTTCGGTACTGAGTAATATGGGATATGACTTTCATAGGTGCAGGGTCGTAATTAACAAAGGCGGTGGTGTTTTGACCATGCACACAGTAATTAAGTTTTCTAAGGTGGAAGTTACCCTCCTCGTCGAGATCCCCAAGGTAGAAAATATATGCATGGTCTCCTTTTTCCGGTAGAGTTTTTTCATTACTGGGGCAAACAAGAATAACAATAGTGGGGTAAATTATAATGAGCTCTTACTCAAATAACGTTTCATCAGTGGGGCAGTCAGCAACAAAACATTTCATTCAACGGTGGTTGACATGTCGCTTAGTGGTATGTTCTTTCACGCGGCGATTGTTTTTAGCAAGGTAAAATGAGAAATGATGGAGAAATACTACAGTAGACAATTGGGGTAGGCGTGACAAAAGCATTTTTATTTTTTGTAGATCTGAGGAAAGCCTTGGTACTTTATACAAAGAAGAGTGGATTTCCCCAAATATTTGATCTTAAGTTCTTCTGAGAAGGGATCTAAGGTTGGTTTAACATCACCCCACGAATCCTTAGCGAGCGCTCCGTGGTAGATCTGGCGAACACGATAAAATTGTGTTAGGCCGTTAGACGACACCCCCGAAGAGCTCGTGTTCTTCGCAAGGAAGGTGCTTGACCTCACTAGTCCATGACTTGTTTTAATGCTACTATTGTTTGTTATTTTTATGGTGTTTTAGTTTAAAAACCGTTATATTTAGGTTCCAGACTCACGATTTCGATGTTTTGGATGTTGATTCGCATGTTTTCTTATTCGGATCCTTATAAATTCACTTTTGTCGTTATTGATTTTTTCGGTAACATCATTTCCTTTAAAATGTTTTAAGTTTTTATTTTTTGTTCCAAAGGTCAGTGTACCATAGGATATATATTCAACTTAAACTGAGTTTCTAATAATAGACGATGGAATTATGTCTCTGCGCAAATTCTAATTAATTTGACTTAATAACCCGACGGTTGAATAATTTTCAACCGTCGGGGTGTTTGTCACCCGACGGTTGATAAATATCCAACTAGCGGCCAAAAATTTCTCGTCCACCGGTTAAGAGTGAGGAACTTACGCAAGGAAGGTGATTTCAATTTTTATTACACTCCCCTGGTTGATATATTTTAAACTGATGGTTGAAAATATACTCGTTGGGGTGACAATTTTCAACCGCCAGTTTCGTCCCCGACGGGTATAGTAACAAAATCCGCCAGTTTTACAACTAGTGGTCTAATAATTCACAACCGGAGGGGATATTATCAACCGGTGGTTGAAAATATTTCACCCGACGGTTGAAAATAACAACTACACCCACACATTTCAAACGATTTTGTAAATCGTAGCCAACGACTGGAAAATAATCAACCGCCGAAGGAATATTAGCCCGGCGAGGGGGATTATTGAACCGCCAGATTAAAAATTTGAAACCACAAGTTTGAAATCATCAAAAAACTGTTCGCATCCTTTGTGGTTTAGGTAACCGTACCCACCGGTTGAAAATTTGTCAACCGGGTCGGGAAGTTATCACCTGGCCGGTTGACAACAACCCAATTGCCGGTGGATAATTGTTCAACCGGTGGGGACCTCATCTTACCGATAGAATTAGTATTTTAGTAACTTTACCGCCAAAAATTATTTACCCGTGAACGATATTTCTTTTATGCTATGTTTTTTGGGGAACTCCCTCCAACTATCCTTTTATAAGTAGTAGAAGCAAGTTGTATCATTAAAAATCTAAGTAATAAGAATTGGTGATTCTGGCTGGAACGTGCATGAAGGTGCAAACCTCCTAAATGTTTTTGAGTTTGTCAAAGGCAAGTTGCAAGAGGAGAATCCCGGCTTTATCGATGCTGTTTTATGAAGAACGTTATTCAACCACGATAGGGAGGCATCGTGCCCTAGATGTGTAATGCCCCGACCACAATGACGCGAAGAAGTTGTTGATAAGTTAGCTTATCTGAAAACCGTGGTAATACCGATTGACTCACTTCCTTATGAAGTCTGAAGCGAAACCCACAATATATTCAGTATGGAATTTCAAAGTACTATTACGCAAGGGATGGTGGAACGTGTGATGCATCAATTGCGAGAGAGAACTTATGTGATAGAGACAAGCGTTAGAATTAACCCAACTCCTGAAGAAAGCAGCGAGGATGAGAACTATCCTTTCAAGAAATGCTTCGAGTCTAGATGGAACTATTTGTCGCCATGAAACTGAGTCTGCTATGTCAACCAAGAGCTACTTTCTATATATTTTCGTTGTTTGATGTCTTCAATTAAATTGTAATGTTTTCAATTAAAGTGTAATGTCTTAATTTAATGCGAAATACAATTTTAAGAATATAAAGTCTGAATGTTTTTAAGATAAAATTTATCATAAAGTACAATGACATTATAAAGTACAAAACATACAACTTTTAAAATACCAAAATCGTAGTAATATTTCAATGATATTCTAATGATCTAGTCCTCAAACAAAAGCGGATAAATCGGTTACTTCGTGGTTACAAATTCTAAGCTTTTCGTATATTTAGAAACGAGAGAGAATCGGTACAGCCCAACCTTTCACTTCCGGTGACCGCAATTTTATACAACAAGGATGTATCCTCACATATGGGGCCTCCGCCCTAATCCCAAGCTACAAAATAAAATCACGATGAAATGGATGTCTTAATATTTAAACTAAATGTCAATGTATATAAATATTTATGTTCATGAAGTGGTTGGAGTTCACCCAACCCAATCTGATTTCCATGCGGTTTGGCATCTGAGGGGTTGCGGCTCTTAACGGAAGAAAAATGAACCCAACATCTGTAGTTTGGTACAATCCTACCAAATGAAGAATGCAGTTAAACGCAAAAGCGATTGCGACTCCCATCTCGGGCCTGACATCAAATGGCCTTTAGTACCCACATTACTAGAGCACTTCATACACTCTGCAACATCAATCAAATCCTCCATGCTTTTAAATATCTTAACATACACGGATGCGTAATCCATAAGCTTGTTTTAAAGGGCGTCTCTAATCAACCACCATCCATTTTATTGCCCGTTCAAGGCAAACGCTATCGAGCGGTACCCACAATGACCATCAGATTTAACGTCAATGATGGACGATACGAATGGTCTAACATATATGGGAAATTTGTTTAAGTATCCTTTCGGATCAATCACGCTTTCCTTAGCCGGCATCGTAAAGTTTGACCTACAGCCAACCGTTCCACTAGAAAGCATCATCACACTTGCTTACATTAGAATAATACTACCTTTCTTAGGAGCGGGGACGCTTTCCCAACCACGTTTTGGGCCCGACGTTCCTTTATCAATTCCGGGTGAAATAGCCTTTCCAGAATCTAGCATATGGTCACACCTAGATTTGTCGGGTTTAGTGGATGATTCAAATGCGGTAATAGACAACTTACATTTGGAAGGTGGACGACCACGCGATTTTTGCTTCACTAGTGGCTCACAAGCGCTAAGTCTCTATCCGTCCAAACAATAGATGGTGGTTTGATGAAGTGAGTTACCATCAACGAATGTAAGCACTCTAACACACATTTATAGCTCTCGGATTTTCTCCCGACATAAACGTGAATCCAATGTAGAACGTTTTCCCGGTACAAGTGGCTCTGACGAACTCGTACAACGGCATCCCGTATTTGATTACCTTGTACGTGTTATCCATTTCAATGGCGCTTGGAAATGTATGTAACAAATCAAAACTAACTGGGTGCATGAATAAAAGCTCACCCATGATATAGCTTCCGTCTTCGGACTTTTTATGGAATTCGTAGTAGTCTAACCTCTTTATTTCACCCAAAAAGTATTGAGATTGCAACCGACCACCTTTCTCGATCCTGCTAGGTTTAGTTGAGCGTTGTACACACATGGTGCGCAATGAAGACAAATTGTTATGGTTCAATTTATTCACTACACCAAGAATGTTTTTAGGACGGGATCCCATTTTCGTACAACTAACTACGAAATCTATCTCTTCTTTGCTGAATCGTCCCAAATTTGACTGACCTTCTTTATACATTTTAGTGTCGTGATTGTGAACGCCGCATTTGACCTCTAGTCCCCACAAATCATAATCCACCTTCTTTCCTTTGAGGGTGAAAGGGCATCCGCATTGAGAATGGTTTCTTCTAATTGAGAATAATATATATATATATATATATATATATATATATATATATATATATATATGTATATATATATATATATCATATTAATACCTTAAGTTATAAACAACAATAGTCAGCTTTTTACTTTTTTCTATCATAAATCAACTATTTATTCTAGTTTTCCATCAACATAGTAATAAGAATTCAAAATAGTTTGAGAGAGAGAGTGTTTGTGTCTAACTATAGCTCATACGCATCAATCGGAGACAGTACACTAGGGAGAAAGCAGAAGAAATATGAAGTTTTTGTTAGGAGGATCAAAACACTACACAAGCATATGTGAAAAGGGAAATAACACAACATAGATAATCAAAATGAAAAATTGTGGCATTGTTTTTACCACAGGAAAAAAATCTAGTTTTTAGGATATAGGAGATTAATTTTCATTGGTATTCTTAGTAGTTAACAATGGTGGGTTCTCATTAAGAATAAAAAATTAATATATATAATATATAAACAACAATCGTCAGCTGTTTACTTTTTTTTCTATTGTAAATAAGACATTTATTTTAGTTTTCCATTAACAAAGTAATAAGAAAATCAAAATAGTTTGAAAGAGAATGTGTGAGTCTAACCATAGCTCATGCGCATCTATCGTACCTTATTCATGAATAACATTTTAGAATATAATGGAAGTAATTTGAAAAGATCTCATAGCAGTTTAGGTTTGATTTGGAAGGAGCAACAAATGATAAATTAAGTTTTTGAGGAATTTTTTGATGTATCCGATCAATCTTCGGAAGAAGAGACAAATATTTTTTCTGAACCAAAGCAGGGGCACGAAAACAAAGATATTAGAAAATCATGTAAGGAGTATGTAAGGATCATTAGTAAACAAATGGTAGGAATATATGTATCCATTTGGGTGCCGAAGAGGTTAAGGAGACATATAAATAACCTCAAAGTCTCTCCTGTTGGAGTTGGCCTAATGGGATATATGGGAAACAAGGTAATAATTACCTTTATGAAGGCAAACATCAGTCAATATCGACTGAAACAATCTTTGCCTAAATATCTGATCAAAGGCTTTATTGATGCAGGGATCTGTTTCTATTAGCATGTCTCTTTTTCAATCCCGGTTGTGCTTTGTTTGCTCTCATCTGGCCTCGGGTCAGAAGGACGGGGCAGAACAAAGGCGCAATGCGGTGTCTACGAAATTATACGACGTCCCGATTTGCATCTGTCTTTGACGAAGATCAACCACAAACCATATCATCAAATGAGTAAACATCTGTTTTGAATTTCAAAATATTACAGAATACTTGTTACACTTGCTTTGACTCCCGTTTAATATCCTTCGAGTACTTACAATTGGCTGCTTTGTCAACAGCCAGATATTTTGGTTCGGGGATTTGAACTACCTGAATATTGTTAGGTAAAAAATTAATTAATTAATTTAGTTAAAATATTTTAATAATATATTAATGTACTTTTGAATAATATATATTATTCAATTAAAAATATATTATTGAATTGAAAATATATCATTTAATTGATAGTATATTATTGAGTTTAGATTTGATTTTATATTTTAAAGAGTATTATGTTAGTAAAATATATTATTCTGTCATTTAAAACAGTATAATATATTTATACTAATATATATAGGAGACGTACTAAACAAAAAAGATTAAGAAAAATAAAATAAAAAATATTTTTGTTCTCTCCCATATTTTTCTTTCTTTCTCCAAAAATATCCCATTAAAATCTATAATTGGTATTAGAGCTCTGTTCGATCAAGATGAACAACTCGATTCCTATCTCTTTTGTTCCTCAATTAACAAAAGAAAATTATAATAAATGGAGTACTCAGATGAAGGCTCTACTAGGATCTCAAGAAGAATGGGAAATTGTTGAAAAAGGCTACAATGAAGTAAAAGATGTTGAAGAAGAAAAATTAACACCAACGCAAAAAGAAGATCTAAGAAAATCAAGAAAGAAAGATAAAAAAAACTTTGTTGGATATATCAAGGAGTCCAATCATATGAAGCAGCTTGGGAAACAATTGCTTGTGCCACTTCAGCAAAACAAGCATGAATTTTTTTTGAGAAATCATTCAAAGGAGATGAAAAGGTAAAAAGAATTCGATTACAAACTCTTAGAGGAGAATTTGAAAGTTTACAAAAAATAGCGTCTGAATTCGTTTCTGATTGTTGTTCACGGGTATTGTCCATTGTGAACCAATTAAAAATAAATGGGGATACATTGGATGATATCCCTGAAATTGAAAAAATTATACGCTCTTTGGATTCAAGATTTGACTATATTGTTGTTGTTATTGAAGAATCTAAGGATTTAAACATCATGACGATTGATGAATTAACGGGCTCATGAAGAAGGAAGTACCGTTAGATCAAGCACTACAGTCAAACTTGTCTATAAGTGAGAAGAAAGAATATTCTACAAATCAGAGGAAAAACGATTATGGCCATTCTTCAAGAGAATGGAAAAGAACAAACAAAAACCAGAATTTTAGAAGCTCACAAAGAGGACACGGAAATCAAAGAGGAAGAGGCTTGAATACTTATGGAAGGGGTCATTATGAAAATCAATGGAAAGAAACAAACCAAAATCAGAACTTTAGAGGTTCACAAAGAGGACGTGGACGTGGAAATCAAAGAGGAACAAGTCGTGGTTATATTGAGTGTTTTTATTGTCACAAACATGGTCATATGGAAAGCGATTGTTAGCACAAGGAAAAAGAAAAAATCGAAGCTAATATGGTGAAAAATAGTTAAGAAACTTTATTGCTTGTGACTCATGGTGGAGAGACTGATGATTTATGGTACATAGACAGTGGTGCTAGCAAACATATGACAGGTAACAAAAACTTATTTTCAAAATTATTTGAAGTTGATTGTGGAGAAGTAAAAGTAGGAGATGGAAAAGCTTATAAAATCGAAGGTGTTGGTGAATTAGAATTTAAGACAAAGCAAGGGAAGATTGAGAAAATGTCTGATGTTTATTTTGTTCCTGGACTTCAAAATACTTTGCTTAGCGTTGGGCATCTACTGAAGAAGGGGTATGATATTCACTTTCGTGACATGGCATGTTACTTATCATTGAATAATCAAGTTGTTGCTAAAGTTGGAGTAGCACAAAATAATCTTTTCTCACTCACTCTTCAAAATCAGAATATGCCTTTCTTGATTAGTTCTCATGAAGCAGTTGCAAAATTATGGCATGATCAGTTTGGACATTTGAATTATAGAAATTTGGAGATGCTTTCAAGAAAGATGATGGTCACCGGTTTACCAAATATTAGTCGTCTCGATGATGTATGTGAAACTTGTCAGTTTGGAAAACAACATAAAATTTCGTTTCCGTCTAAATCACCGTGGAAAGCAAAGAGACCACTGCAACTTATTCATTCAGATCTTTTTGGTCCAATGACAGTTCCATATTTTGGAGGTAATCGTTATTTTATAACTTTTATTGATGATTACTCACGAAAATTTTGGGTTTATTGTGTTAGAGAAAAATCAGAGGCATTTCAAAAATTCAAAGATTTTAAAAGCAGAAGTAGAGAACTTTACAGGATTACAAATCAACACCTTACGGACAGATCGTGGAGGTGAGTATTTTTCAAAATAATTTGAGAAATATTGCAGAGACAGTGGCATTCGGCATGAGATGACAGTCCGCTATACACCTTAGCAAAATGGTGTATCTGAAAGAAAGAATAGAACAATAATGGAGATGGCTAGATGTCTTCTTAAGAATAAGAGGCTATCAAGAGTTTTTTGGGCTGAAGCTGTTGCCTACGCTGTTTATCTTATTAACAGATCACCAACAACAAGCTTGGAGAATTGCACGCTATATGAGATGTGGTATGGTAGAAAGCCTAATGTTCATCATCTAAGAATATTTGGGAGTGTTGCATACTCTCATATTGCGGATGTAATGAGAAGCAAGTTAGATGACAAGTCTGAAAAATGCATCTTCATTGGTTATAGTGAAAGAAGTAAGGCATACAAGCTATATAATCTGGTAACAAAAAAAATTGTGATAAGTCGAGATGTCCGGTTTGATGAAAATTCGTTTTTTGAGTAGATAACAGCTGATAAAGAACCTTTACAAATTTTTCCACTTGAACTTGAAGAAAAAGAAGAGGCAGATTTTGAAAGTGCTGAAAATAATACTCCAACATGAAGCCCTCATACTTCCCCAAATTTTTCATCAAGTTTTTCATCTAGTTCGGTCAGAAAAATGAGAAGTATTCAGGAACTATATGATGTAACTGATGAAATCGTGGAACACGATGCTGTATTTTTTGCTTTATTTGCAGGAGAAGATCCAATTTCATTTGATGATGCATATTAAGAAAAAGTATGGAGGAAAGCCATGAACGAAGAGATTGTCTCAATTGAAAATAATGATACATGGGAGCTTACAGATTTACCGCCGCACAAGAGTTCTATTGGGGTCAAATGGGTTTATAAGACAAAGATGAATCCAAATGGTTCCATCAATAAATACAAGGCGAGGCTAGTTGCAAAAGGATACAAACAAAAAGAAGGAGAAGATTTTACAAAGGTATTTGCTCCCGTTTCTAGACTTGAAACAGTTCGGTTACTCATATCTCTTGCTGCTCAAAATAATTGGAAGATGTTCCAAATGGATGTAAAGTCTGCATTCTTGAATGGTGTTCTCAAAGAAGAATTCTATGTTGATCAACCACATGGGTTTATTAAGAAAGAAGAAGAAGAAAAAGTTTACAAGCTAAAGAAAGCATTGTATGGGTTGAAACAATCACCCCGAGCCTGGTACAGCCGTATCAATTCTTATTTTGAAAAATATGGATTTAAAAATTTTCCATATGAACATACTCTCTACATCAAAAGTGATTCCCACGGAGGATTTATGGTGGGTAGTCTCTATGTCGACGATCTTGTTTTCACAGGAAACAATGTAAAAATGTTGGAAAAATTTAAACAGTCAATGATAACAGAATTTGAGATGACAGATTTAGGAGAACTTCATCATTTTCTTGGCATTGAAATTCATCAATCTGAGAAAGGAATTTTTATTTCACAAAAGAACTATGCAAAAGAAATTTTGAAAAAAATCAAGATGGAAGCTGCTAATCCAGTCACTACTCCATGCATCACAGGTCTGAAATTATCTAAAGAATGTGAAGGAAAACTTGTTAATTCAACCATGTTCCGAAGTCTGGTTGGAAATCTGATGTATCTAACTTCGACAAGGCCTGACATTGTGTATGCTGTTAGTTTGATAAGTAGATACATGGACAAACCTTATTCTAACCATTGGGAGGCTGCCAAAAGAATATTGTGATATGTAAAGGGAACCATTGACTATGGAATTTTTTATGAAGCTAATACAGAAGTGAATCTCATTGGTTATACAGATAGTGCTTTAGCAGGAAGCCTTGATGATAGCAAAAGCACTTCTGGGTATGTGTTTCACCTTGGTAGCGGTGCAGTTTCATAGAGCTCAAAGAAACAATCAGTTGTGGCGCTTTCGACTACAGAAGCAGAATATATTGCTGCATCTTATGCAGGATGTCAATTGATTTGGTTGCGGGGAATTTTGGAAAGTCTAAAAAGTAAGCAGGTCAAGTCAACCAATTTATTTTGTGACAATAATTCTACTATTTCAGCCACAAAGGATCCAGGTTTTCATGGAAGAACAAAACACATCCGGATTCAATATCATTTTCTGAGGGAGCTCGTGAATAATGGTGATGATGTTCAAGTTAACTATTGCAATACTGAAGATCAGATGGTTGATATCTTTACAAAGTGCACAAGTCTTCAAAAAGAATGTTGAAAGTTTGGGAATCAAGAGCAAGCTTAATTTAAGGGAGGCATTAGGACAATAATTAATTAAGCTTGAAAATATTAATTAATTAATTTAGTTAAAATATAATAATATATTAATGTATTTTTTAATAATATATATTATTCAATTAAGAATATATTATTGAATTGAAAATATTATTGAATTGATATTATATTATTTAATTGATAATATATTATTCAATTTAGGAAAAATATGTTTAGATTTGATTTTATATTTTAATGAGTATTATATTAAGTTCTGTCATTTAAAACAAGAGAAAACTACCCATAAATACCTAGTCAACTATCAAATACCAAAATGATACTCATTTTTAGACTAGTTCCATAAAATACCTAATGTCATATTTTGGACAAAAATACCCTCTATGGTATAAAAGGGGGATTTTTGGTTGAAACCCACTTTTTTCAGCTTCTAATCTGACTTTTGGGTTCCAATTCCCTCCACTTTCACATTTCTAAATTTGACGAGAGAGAAATATGAAAAACGAGAGCGAACCCAAAAGACAATTTTGAACCGAAACGAAACTTCTACGACTCAACCGTCTTCCATAACCGTTCCGAAAACTGTAACTGTAGACCCGATACCGAACGTTCCGGCCACCGTAACTGCATCGACAGTCCACCATCCTCAGCTCTATCATAAAATAATTGTCATCGAGATTTAACCCCACCACCACCACCACCACCGCAATCCTATCGGAATTTCTTGTTTTTTGCACCGTAACCGGAAGATATCTATCCTCTCCACCGTGTAAGACCTCTACCATTTCCTTTTGCCTTTGTTTGTTTCCGGAGAAAGAGTTTTAGGCTTAGGATTATAGAAGCCGATCGGAAAAACACATCGTTTTTTGTGTTATACCCTACTGTATTATTTACGATTCGTGTTTATAATTTGAGTATCTAATGTCTTCAATCTTAGTTGCTAGATCTATTTTTGTGTTTTACTGATCTGATTCGATTGTTTGGATCTCATATCGAGTTTACTGACTGGTGTTTTTATCTTGAATCTACATTTTTTTTTCTCTTGAGATTAAATTATGCTATGTGCGCATCTTTCTGTTCTCAATTTGTGTTCAATCTATCTGTTGGACCTTGGATAACCATCCAGAACGAATTTTTTGATGTGGTAGTCTTGTTGGGAGTTTAAATTATTTGAAACATAGGAGGTTTCTAGTAATCCAAATTTTAGTATAGAGTTGAGGTAGTTTTTTGTGCATATGCAGGGATGTTGTACGTATCTAATAATGTGGAGATTATTTGTGGTCGCATTTAGCAATATCTGAGACTAGTTTATCGTCAGGCACTACACGCACCAGTAGATATAAAATCAAGGAAGTTGTAGGTAAAGGAATTTATGGAGTTGTTTGCTCGGCTGTTGACACTCATACGGGTGAAAATGTAGCTGTAAATGAAACAAAATGGTGTTGTTCAAGATGTATATACATATACGATTTTGATAGATAGTTTATGTAAAGCTGGTCTTCTTAAACAGGCCCGTAACTGGTTTGATGAGATGTTACTCCAGCGTAAGTAGTTAGACATGGCATGATGGCACTGGTTAGTTGTTGTTAGTATCGATAGTGTCGTCCGACAACATCGATGGCACTGGTTAGATTCTGTTTAGTCTACAATCGCAATGTCAGCTGGTGGAAGTACGAACATCTAGCAACGTATAGAGTTGAGGTAGTTTTTTGTGCATATGCAAAGATTTTGTACTGATCTAGCAATATGGACAATTGTTTTTGCCATAGCTAGCAATGTCTAGCAATGTAGTAGTTGAACTTGGTAACGTCTAACAATGTAGCATTGAAGTGAGTTCGATGTTGTTTTCGAGTTAGTTGAACTTGGTATAAAATTGAATGCTAATAATATATTGAAATTGTTTATGGCCATATCTAGCAATCATATAGTAACGTATCTAGCAATGTGTTATTAGAGTTGCTCATAAGCTTTTGGTTCGCCCATCTAGCAATGTGGCGTACTGTATCTAGAAATGTCAGTAGTAGTAAATAGCAATGACATAGCATCATAAATCGCAATCTAACGATGAATTAATTGATTTTGTAGTTGGCATATTTCATGAAGAAAAAATACATCCGTCATGTAAAAAGTGGATACAAAATAAAGACAATGAGAAATATCCCACAGTAGGAGGCGTAAATCACAATATCATCTTAATGATGGACCAACTATAAATCATGAGAGGGTTTGTGTATTTGGAAGATGTAATGCATTGACTGATGTTCTATTAATGTTATGGTTTTATTAGTATTTGTGTTGTCTATCTTAAAACATTTGGTTAAGATTTGAATGCTACACGTAAACATTGATAGTAAGAAGTTAAGTGGAGCAGTTGTAATGGCAGTTATGATTCATAATCGCAATTTAAAGATAACTAATCAATCAAAACAAAGTGAACCTTAAGGACTGAAATAAATCAACCGCAATCGCAACCACAAAACCACGTATCTAGCAATGTCTATATGTCATATCTATCAGACTTATACTCAAGTATCTAGCCATGCCTATATTTTGTATCTATCAGACTATTAATCACGTATCTAGCAATGTCTATATATCGTATCTATCAGACTTATACTCACGTATCTAGCAATGTCTATATGCAGTATCTAGCAAATATATAGTGCTGCATCTAGCAATGTCTATATTTCATATCTATCAGACTTATAGTCTAGTATCTATCAATGTTCATATGTCGTATCTAGCAACTAAAAAGTGCTGCATCTAGCAATGTCTATATTAAGTATCTAGCAATGTCTATGTGTCATATCTATCAGACTTATAATTAAGTATCTAGCCATGCCTATATTTCGTATATATATCAGACCATTAATCACGTATCTAGCAATATCTATATGTCGTATCTATAAGACTTATACTCACGTATCTAGCAATGTCTATATGTCGTAACTAGCAAATATATAGTGCTGCATCTAGCAATGTCTATATTTCATATCAATCAGACTTATAGTCAAGTATCTATCAATGTCCATATGTCGTATCTAGCAACTAAAACATGCTGCATCTAGCAATGTCTATATTTCATATCTATCAGACTTATAGTCAAGTATCTATCAATGTCCATATGTCGTATCTAGCAACTAAAAAGTGTTGTATCTAGCAATGTCTATATTTCATATATATCAGACTTATACTCAAGTATCTATCAATGTCCATATGTCGAATCTAGCAATGTGGCATCAGAAACTTAATTTCAATGCAACTACAAATGATGCTGCATCTAACAAAGTCGTTATACAGTATCTAGCAATGTTCAGATGTTGTATCTAGCAATATCGTTATAAGGTATCTAGCAATGATATGCGGCTGTATCTATCAATATCAGCAAACCAATGAAGCAAGATGTCTTAACTAGCAATATATACAATCGAAAATCGCAATGACATTCAACAATTAGTAGAGTATCTAGCAACGTCTATAGTTTAGCAAAATCGCAATGTATATCTCCAATTCAGAAAACGCATCTTGTCCAATTAAACTCGCATCCTGCTACTGCATCTATACCCAAGCTACCGAAAATTATACAAAACCTTGTTTATACAATAAATACATTTGTAGACACGCTTAAACCAAATTTGAACTTATAAATCAACTTAAATACAAGAATTTGAGAAATGTTATACAACATTTACAAACATGGTCGATACAATACAACGAAGAAACCAATAGCAATATTGATAGTGGCAAAGACAGTACTGGCAAAGTTACTGTCAAGGTAGGATGAAACGGCAGAGAACTCTATTATTGTTAGAGTGCAAAATGACACAAAGTAGATTGTAAGCAGAGAACTCCATGTGGCAACCTTCAATGCCGTCCGAATAGAGAAATTTCAACTGAGATTGACACTAGATACAAAGAGAAGGAGATCAACCAATATCTAAAAATTTTGCCGCATAATGACTGAGAAAGATTTTATGGTTCCACCGAGGAAGGCACATCACTAACTAATATAAAACTTGAACAAACCTGATTATATTCAGGCAAATCACCAACTTCCAAAGCCAATCGAGCATGGGTTTCATAAACCTAAAATAAACGTAGGTCAATGAATCAGAGTAGAGACCTCATACTGACAGTAACCAATAAGGGTTACTATACACCCTAAACCACTTTTGTAGACAGGAAAAAAAATCTAAGTCTTCATGATTTGTTAGATGGAAAATATAAAATGGCCAAAAAATGTTAAGCAAAATGTTAACGAATTCCATTTTTTGTCCTTGTTTATGTCTTTCTTCATTTTTCCCCAGCATCATTTTTTACTTAAATTTCTGAGATCCAGATTCTATGCATAACCCTACATTCCTGAAGGAACAGCTTGTAATAAACTTGATCATGCTAAATAAATATACCTTAACAGTCAGCTGATTTCTTATTCGTTGCACAGTTAGATCTTGACGAACACGACAACACACCCAGAACCCACATTCCGAAGGTGAGTGCCGGCATAGTTGGATCGTCTATTTTCTGCACCGTCAAATCCACCACCTCGATCACACATTTTTCATCCTCCTTGTATTGTTCTTCAATCTATATCGTCATGGCGACTTGTTCTTCCTACTTGAGTTCCACCACCGCCGTGAAAACCCCTCCGACCGGCAAAAACAAGACGACTGGCCGGCACTTGATACCACTAAGACTCATTGTGTTCTAAAAAGACTAAATTGGTTTTGTTATTGCAGTTGAGCAACCTCATCGTCTGCGGTTTTAGTGGGTTCAAAGGTGGAGAGAGAAAAAGAGGAGAGAAAAAAAAGTAAGAGAAGACAAATTGAGAGTGGAGCTGTTTCGAAATTCAAAAATCAAAATTCGAAATTGATGATTGGGTGAAAATACCCATTAATTCTCAGAATAAAGCTTATCTACTAGGTTAAGGGTAGTTATGGTATTAAAAAAAAATTAGGTCTTGAAAGGGAATTGTTTTATTGAGATGGGTATTAAGTGAGTATTAACCCATTTTTGGGTACTAGATACGAATACGTTTGGTCAATAGGTACTTAGGGTGTCATTTCCCTTAAAACAATATAATATATTTATACTAATATATATATAGGAGATGTACTAAACAAAAAAATTAAGAAAAATAAAATAAAAAATACTTTTGTTCTCTCCCATTTTTTTTTCTTTCTCCAAAAATATCCCATTAAAATCTACAAATATGACGAACAAGGAGGTGAGGAAGCTGGTTTCTCTAAAAAGGTGGAATGACCTTATCAACAGTTACCAGATGTGCACCAAATGACTATATTAGTTTTGATCTTTCTTTTCAGTCTGAATGATTGCTATTCTGATAAAGCTGTAAGACACACTTATACAAATATTAAATCCTTATAGCATAGGAATCCAACTCATATAGAATATATGACTGTTTTGGCAGTTAAGCAGAGAACTTCTCTCTGGACGTGTGTTTGAAGGATGGAAAGAGGGACTCATAAACTTTCCTCCAACTTATAAATACGAAATAAACTGTGATAGATATGTTGGCGAAAACCCGAGGGAAGGTGAAAAAAAAAGATCACCTGCTTGGTAAGTCTTAACAACTTTTGAAATTAAAAAAGACAAAATTGATTTGGTTTTAAATTCGGTAAATTATACAGGTGTGATGGTATACTTTGTTGGGAAAAAAAATCCCAGAGATAAACAGCACTGTAGATAATCTTAACAGACAGACTAGTATATATATAGAGATAAACAAGAAGTGCAGTTTAGATTACTTCCAACATTCTCCCCTGTAATCTAAACTCCAACTCGCATATTTTCGAACTTCACAGTGGTCATCGCTTTAGTTAAAACGTCTTTATCTTTTCTGTCTTCTACCATCAGAAGTGCAGGTTCCTCATCTCTACCATCAGAAGTGTAGGTTCCTCATCTTGTACTGCCATGTCTTGTACTAGCCATATCTTCTGCCATCAGAAGTGCAGGTTCCTCATCTTGTACTACCAAATTTACCTCTTGCTTTTGCTCTCTACTTGGCTTTCTACACTCATCTGCGTAGTGCCCGTAAAAATTGCAATTCCAACAGCTTACTTTAGTCCTATCGCGCACTGTACATCCACCTTGGTAATTGACAGTACCTCGATTCCTCTGGTTATCGGTTCCTCCTCGATTTGTCCTTTTAATCCACTCCTCTCTAGTGAATAAAAGCTTCCCCTCTTTGTCTTCTCGTTTATTCCATTCGTCCTCCGTCAGCATGGACTGCCCTTCAGTGTTCTCTGTTTGGCCACGAAGCCTCTCTTCATGTGCCTTTAGAGACCCAATTATCTCTTCAACTGACATCACATCTAGGTCTCCAAACTGTTCTATTGCTGACGTGATTTGTAAGAACTTGGAAGGTACTGCTCTAAGTAGTTTTTTCACGACATAGGTCTCTTCAATGGTTTCTCCTAAGGCACGAATATTAGTCACCAACCCATTTAATCTCATAGAGAAGTCGTCAATCATCTCTGTATCCCTCATGTTTAGATTCTTAAACTCTGCTTTTAGTGTCTACACCCTTGCTTTCTTGACACGCTCTGCTCCTAAACACATTGTTTCTATCGCTGTCCATGCATCCTTCGCTATTTTCTTGTTGTCAGTGATAGTAGAATGTCTTCAGGGATAGCCTGGAATATTACAGCCATTGCCACCTTATCTGTTTTTCCGTCAACCTTTGCATGTGGGTCAATAGGGTCAATTACTCCCCAGATCCCATGAGCTTGCATGAAAACTCTCATCTTTAGTGACCAAACCGTGTAATTACTCTTCGTTAACATTGGGTAACTTAATCCCAGTGATCCTTCTTTGTTCTTAGTAGCCTCTATTGTTATTGCCTAGGCTCTGATACCAAATGTTGGGGAAAAAAAATCTCAGAGATAAACAGCAATGCAGATAACCTTAACAGACAGACTGGTATATAGATAGAGATAAACAAGAAGTGCGAAAATGGTAACTTCATTTCAAATATCAATACAAGGGTCTGTTTTCTTATATAGAAAATACAGACAAACTGTTCGGTCTTATCTAAATAACTACCCTAATAACTGATAATAACGGATATTAGACACGTCATAAACTAGAGAATACGTATTCAAACCAAATAGTTTAGATTACTTCCAACATATTTTGGCTAGGTAAAAATATAAAACAGTTTTCTTACAAGCAATCAGATATTAGGCTTTCGGATCATAGACCGGTCAGCTCTGTGTTCGCCGTTGAGGTTGAGGTATTCAATAATCGAAAGCTACAAAAAGCATTAACAGTCAACACCGCAGCCGTGCATCCTAGATCAATTTTCTTCGGTGAAGATGAAGATTTATAATAGCATCCAAAAAAGTATAGTATAGGTAATTTAAGCCTCAGAATGCTAAAGCCGTTTGTGAGAAGTCAAAACATAAATATTTTCTATCCTACTAAATGCTTATATTGTATTTTTCTTTATTTTGTACATACGTAATTAGTAACATGGATATGTTCTCATACAGAGAATCCAAAAAGTGAGTTCAACCAGTTTAAAACAACAGTAACTAGTAACTCGATTCTGTAGAATTTGAAAAATATACCAGTTTAAAACAACAGTAACTAGTAACTCGATTCTGTAGAATTTGAAAAATATATGAAAAGAGATGGGAGAAGAAGAAATTTTTATTAAAGGTTTTGATATGTTGTTTATGTTTGATACATTGTATATCATATATTTATATTAGTATATCATTCTGTTTTAATGACAGAATAATATTTTTGACGAATATAATATTTTTTCTAAAATATAAAATCCAATCTCTAAAATAATATGAATAATACAAAAATATATTATCCAAATCTTTGAGCAATATATTAATTAACTTAATTAATTAATTAATATATCTCTAGCTTAATTTAATTTTGGTTCCAACAGATTCTGGGTCAAGAGTCCAGTTGAGAAACAGTCTCATACTGTTTAATCGTAATTCAAGAGGCAGCAGAATCACAGACCGGAAACAAGAAGTTAAAAGCCAGACTTAGCGCACATCTACTTCTTGCTTGGTTCCGGTTGCTTGTTGGGTTGAATATAGAGTTAAATTAATAATCAAAAAGGTATTGTTGGTCTAACCACCATTTTAGGTGGGTTTTACTATAGAAATCATCGTAATGTAACCTTTTTTGTAACTTTATTCACACATCCATCTCTTATGTAGAAAGTTGATAAAAAATATATTGTAATATTATAGATCGACTGCATATACCTAAAGGTTATTGTTTGCTTCAATAAAAACTTTTACTTTGCCATGTACTATATTTGAAAGTTGGTAAGGTTAGATTAGATTAGTTGCATCAACTTTGATAGATGGGAATATTAATGTTGAGGCAGTTGGTTGGAAATATTGTATAAAGACATGAGATAAAGAAACATCACCCATATATATATATATATATATATATGTCTGTGTTTGTGTGTGTGTGACATTTACCATAAACTACATAGTAAATATAAATGAATATGAGGATGGTATGTATTTTGGTAGTATCAAGTTTGATGATGAACATCATGATAAACGGTGATCTTATAGTTGATTATTACAAAGAGAGTTGTCCATTGCTAGAAGAGATAGTTAGGCTTCAAGTTGAGATTGCAGTCCTTAGAGATCCTCGCATGGCAGCGTCTCTCCTTCGCTTACACTTCCATGATTGTTTTGTCCTTGTAATTACTTCTCTCTAACTCTCTTTCTTATAATTTATAAAGCTAGCTATATTGAAGTAAATAGAAAAGGCTTTTGTGGCTATATAGGGCTGTGATGCTTCTGTTCTTCTCGATAGCTATGGAATCATGGTCAGCGAAAAACAAGCAACGCCTAATCTAAATTCTTTGCGTGGGTTTGAAGTTATCGACAAGATTAAGTACCTTTTGGAAGAAGCTTGTCCTCTTACTGTATCATGTGCTGATATTTTAACCCTGGCTGCTCGTGACTCTGTCTATTTGGTACCTTCTCTTCCTTTTACCTAAACATTGTAGATAGAGCTATTTATATATGTATTTATATTTATATTGGGCAAACCTCCTTTTAGTCTCAACACCCCTTCGAAGGTAACAACGTATCATATATACCTATGAAATCAGAGTATCATAGACCGGCAATCTAAACAAATTAGTTAAACAATAACATCATGTTTCTTGTTTAAGCTTGCAATTAAAATGATTAGGGTTTTGTTATTTGACAGAGAGGTGGACCAAATTGGGAGGTTGGGCTTGGAAGGAGAGACTCATTGGAAGCAAGCTTTGATGGAGCCAATCAGTTCATTCCTGCACCCAATTCCACATTAGAATCTCTGATTGCCAACTTCGCCCAACAAGGTCTTCATATTGGAGACTTGGTTGCTTTATCAGGTAAATATACAACCATTTTTTGGATAAAACATGTATATATGGTGAAGAACAACTAGGGATGATAAAAAAAACTGGTATGATTCGGACATAGTATAGTATGTGTCCGCGAACCCGGATCTGGGTGGGCTGGGTCTGACAGATTATTGGTTAGTAGTATTCAGCTTTGTCTGACCTATACTTGACTCTTAGCCTGACTGTTACTAGCTTTATGAAAAAGCTCATTGACTTTCCAAAGTGGATCAGCCTGTTTATTTAGGAACATAATTTTGGTGTGGAAATCTCGCACTGTTATTCATTTAGACCATTGTTATGACTTATGATTATAAAGACGACAATTGTATTGTGTCTAACCAGGGAGCCACACAATGGGAAATGCAAGATGTTTAAGCTTCAAGCAAAGAATATTCCAACTCAACACCATAGTAGACGAAGACTACTATGACATTTACAAAAGATACACAACTTTCCAAAACTCTTTAAGGTCAAGATGCAAAAACTCGGGCAGGGACAGCGAACTAGCACCACTGGATCTGATTACCCCTGCACGATTTGACAATCACTATTATATAAACCTCCTTGAAGGCAGAGGTCTGTTGATTTCTGATAACGTGCTTCTCACTCAAGATAAAGAAGGAGAGATCACGAAGCATGTGTGGGCTTATGCAACTAACCAACATCTTTTCTTTGACTCGTTTGTTAATTCTATTATCAAAATGGGTAATATTAATGTGCTTACTGGCTTCGCCGGGGAGATTAGGAAGAACTGTAGGTTTGTAAATATATAAAATTTTGTTGCTTATTACTTTTGTTTCTTCGCAATAATTTTAAGAAATGTGAAATTGATGGGTAAAGATTCCATTTCTAGCCTAATTAGTTTGGAAAATATATGCATTATGTATATTTTTTAATATTACATATTTTCTTTAACACCGTATATTTTTATGAAAAACAAATTATTTAAATAAATATTATGAATACTTATCGATCAATGATTGATTATATTGGCAATGACCCATTGATTACTAGATCATTGATTGGTAAGTTTTATCAGCCAAACAATATTGATGAGTATTAATGTAAAAGTCAACAATCTAAATCTATGATGAGCAAGAAAGAGGTTTAATCATTTGCAACTTAATCAGCAATTGCTGAATCTATAATTTTGGAAGAAAAAAAATCTGTTTGATCAGTCGACATAAAAAGTAAAAGATTAATGTAATAGATTTATTTTAAAGTGGAATACTTAATTAGTATTTAGGTTTTTTAATAGATATAATATATTTATTTTAAAATAGAATATTTAATTAGTATTTAGATCTTTTGTATTTATATTGTAGTAGTACAATGCATGTTGTAATGCATTTGGTAACAGTTTGACTCAATAATGATATTATAATTTAGTATATGTGTAGTTGTTTCACTACTAATCATTTTGTTGTGAGAAATAAAATATAGATGTATTTTATATATATATATATATATATATATATATATATATATATATATATATATATATATATTTACGGATGTTGTGTTATTTTTTTTATTTAGTGGAGATATGTAAATACGAGTTATGTTTTTAAGGATCATTATATCAATATAGGATGCAATTTTTAATTAGTTTAGTGATGGCTCTAATGATTATTATGCAAATTTATGAATCGTAATAGTTTGTCAACTTGAAGTCAATAATCAACATTGTGAGAGAGGCACATTAAACACTTATCAGTATCATTATATGGTATTTTTGTAATTTAGTTGTTTATTATTTGTCAAAGAAGGACACGTATCATCATATGGTATTTTTGTAATTTAGTTGTTTATTATTTGTCAAAGAAGGACACGTATCGATTGAAATGAACTTGAATTCAATCAAAATTAGTTTAGGTAGAGATCGTTAATGTACATTTGCTGGTTTAGGAATGAACTTTTGGGGTGGGGTAGTTTCCACATTGAAATAAGGAAGTATACCTAAATCAATGAGAGAGACTATTAAGTCACATCATGTCTTCAAGAGGTGTCCATTGACTTCCAATGGTAGTTATATTATCCACATAAACTAATAAAAATATGTCATATTTTTGTTATCAAAATATGAAGAAAGATAAATAATATACCAAATTTTGGAGCCCAATATATAAAATAAAATGACATAGTTCATGGTACTAAGCTCTCACTGCTTTCTTAATTTTCTTTATATTATTTATTGATAACTTTGGCATGTTGGTCCATTGATATATTTTGTACAATGTGCATTGCAGAAAGACATTATTGAGGTTAATTTATTAATGTAGTTAGTCAGACGCAATAATAATATATTAGACATTGCATATAGTGAGTGGTTTCAAAATATGACCAACGATTTTTTTAAACTATTAGACTTTTTATATAATTTTTTATATTTTGTTAATTATAAGTGAGTGGTTTACTCTTTCGCTATTATAATAATTTTACTCTTTCACAACAAGTCAAGCTTTTTAGTTTGTTAAAGTTTCATCCGAGTTTGTTAAATTTTACTCTTTCACAACAAGTCAAGCTTTTTAGTTTGTTAAAGTTTCATCCGAGTTTGTTATGACTTGAAAACTCAACTTGATCCATGCAATATTTACTCATCGATATTTTAGAGAGAGATCTCAATTGTCATTCGATAACAAAACTCGACATTCATAAACCATTTTTTATAGATCATGGTGTTTTAGTGTTTGGATTATATTTTATGGAGGTTATGAATATTAGTACGGACAGAAAAATTTAAATTTGTAATCAATTTGAAGATGTTTTATATAAATTCAATGATGATTTCTGGAGGCATATGAGATATTTATATTATTTGAGAAGATATAAATGTGAATATTAGACTTTTTACATAATTGTTATCATCTCAAAGTATAACTATAGGAGTAATATTATTACAATTAGCGAAATAGTAAACCACTCATGGAATGGGTGAGTGAGTATTATGTTTTTTGGTTAATGTAGTGGGTTTATTATTTTATAATTTCTTACAATAGGTTCATGTGGGCTTTGATTTTGAAGTGACATTGGTATGAGAAATAATACACATTCATATGCTTAGATAATGTGAGCATATGATGATGGTTTTGATACATATCTTGAAATATAAATAGTGTATGTTTTTAGATCTATATAATAATATACACTTTGAACTAAAGAATATCATATAAACATTAAATTAAACTCAATCTTGTTGAAAATATATGGTTCTAGATATGAAAACATAAACTACCAAATGTGTTTGGTTTTTGAAAATTATGTTGAGTGTTGAAAATTTTGAAAAAATGAAAATAATTTTATATGGTGGAAGTTGGCATCCTTTTTTCGGAGGGAACCCGCAGCCGCTACTCAGAGTGCAATGAGTGCGCACAGGTTAAACCCTCAGTCTGACGCGATAGCCTACAAACCAACGCCAGAAGGTAAACCACACAAGGTGACAAGCTCAACCGAGAAAGCGTATGTAGAGGGACTCGAACTCATGACCTTTGGTCACAAGCACACCATACTCAACCAACTCGGCTATCCCCTTGGGGGCTGGAAGTTGGCATCCTATTAATTAAGTATATGGATACTTTGAAAGAAAAACGTTGTTATTTTTTAGTAAATCAAACTGATATATTTTGTCTATAACAAAATATATATAATGCGGTGATGATGATGCTCCAAATACCTATCATAATGTGGAGTATAAAGTGTAATCATACAGTGAGTGACATCGAGAATAGCATTTAAAATGCAAAAAGTATATATTTTTATTTGGTTACGTATTTTATAACATGTTTTTCGTTGATAGGAAAAATCATATATATTCGATAAAATAATAAACATATATTATACAATAATAAAATCCATCATGCGATACTACATAAAATATTTTCATGCGTAAAAAATTTATGTTTCGACGTTGAGGAGGACGAGATGGTTGATTCATGAAAAAAATCAAGTAAATTTCATAAATGAAAACTAATTCATGTACGTTATTCAATGAATGACTGTCTTGTAATACCAGAAAATTATATTGTATTTATACCGTGTGTGTGTTTATGAGATATAATAAGAGTGAAGAGTAACATTTTTTAACCATTAACACGACAACACCTCATTCTCTTTCATTTTGTTCACCTTATCAATATATTTATATATTCATCATCTTTCTTTACCATTATTTCAATCATTTCAATATTCCTTTACGCTGTTATAATTACTCATAATAGTCCACTATTTTTGTAATTATTTATTGAGATTTTAATAGTAACTAATTTAAATATAATAAATATATATTATCTTTAAAAATTTATTATTATTAAAAACTAATAAAAACTTATATTTTTAATATGGAAATTTATGATTAATTAGTTTGATTTGAACTCAAGATTAGTAGCTAAACAAAGTAAGAATATAGATAAATTATGTAAGTAAAAATAAATTTAAATGGTATGCAAATAAAAATATTGATTATCTTATTAATGTTTGTTAGAGCTATATTTATAGAGTATGTAATTACAACAAATATCTTCCAAATATTAGGAAAATTTAGACTTATGTTTCTCTAACTACTTAATACGGTATTTTAGTATATCTTTGATTAAGTCTTCTTAATTTTATATTTATATTGTTAAATGGTCGTACTATTTACACCCTTATTAGTAGCCCTTTAATCTTTGCACTAGTAACAAGGAAGGATTAGCTTTAATTTATTCAAAGTATCCAACATTGGTTGAAGCATATGTTAGTCTTTGTTGAATCATATCTTGGTGTTGGCTTGAGCTTTCCTGTGACTCTACTATCTGATGAAGATTTGTCTTCACATCTAGAACTATCACACTTTATATTTTTACATATTGAAATATATGTGTCAGTCGTCTTCAGCTAGACTCTTAGAGTTTTAAGGTCTATTTATTCTAGTTTATCATAGTCGAACTGTTATGAGAGACATGTTATATTAGGTTTGTACTAAAAAATGTGTGCCTCATTAAAACCCTTCGCCGACCAAAACTTTTTATGCGGATAAAAATCTATACTTTGTCGAAAGGAAAGATTACAGCTAACAGCTAGTAGTTTGCTAGGGTATTGTATATTTCTTATTGACCAGCTTCTTTTTATCACTATTGATGGTTCCAAAACATTTTGAATGATGTTTTCGTAATATAAATAATAAATTAAACTTTAGATAGTGTTTGAGAGATAAATGAGCTGTTTTGATACTAACTATAGAGAGGGAATGTCTTTTAAAAATAGTTGAGAGTAAATATAGTAGTTCATTTCTTAACGCCTAAAACAAGGCTTTATATAGACTTTTAGGCCCAATGGACTAACATGGTCCATGGGCCCATTTGGATAATTAAAACTCATATAACCCAAGATCATTATTACATAAAGTAAATTTTGGTATAGTAACTTATTGGTCCGACTCGCTGTTAAAAAAAATTGTTCCTTATTAGTAGTATCCCTAGTTCTTGTGAGGTTTCGTCAGAATGACTATTTAGGATTAAATTATATAAACACTTCACATTTTCACCTCGAACTACTTCAGATTAAACTTGCAGACACTACCCTTTCACCAGATCTGGTTGATCCGAACACCTCATAGGTGGATAGCCTGGACTGATGATGAGAACGGTTCTGATATAACTGCTCATGTGCTCCAGATTTTTACTAGAAACAGTTGTCTCAAATAGCCTTGGATTGGATATGTTTAATTTTAATCATTATTACCTAAAAAATGACCATGTGTAGTTTCACTTTGGTACACGTGTCATAGAGGTATTCGACCCACGACCTGCTTCCTAAGTGGTGAAACGTGATATATTTTTTGAAACGGTTCCACTTCTCCACGTAAATATCCATTGGAGGAGACCTTTCCACTTCCCCATGCTTACATTTATTGAGACTGCAAAAAGTAATTGTTGGGATTTCATGTTGCACTCTATAAATACTCCATCCTTTCATACTATTTCTTTCACTTGTTATTATTTTTAAAGACAAAGAGAGAAGTTCTTAGTTTTAGCCACTACAAGCCCTCAGGTTTCAGTCTCATAGCTACCATAAAACATTTATATGGTGATAATCTAATCTTTTTCTTTGGAGTAGCATGTTTTGTGCTGCTAAAGCCAAAGAGAAGGGAGAAGCCAGAATAATTGTTGGGCTTCCAAAAACTGAACCCCAACTCATCGTTTAAACCTTTGAGTATGAAGGCAAGTACCTTTACAGTAGGAATTATATACTAGTTGATCCCACATCCTCTAAAACTCAGCCTTCAACGGCAAAAATTTATTTTCCTAGGCTAATCCATTCACAATGAGATTATATTAGTACACACTGATCATGCTTTATCGTAATGGGGTGTTTGGATACCTAAGACGGGTCATCCATAACAGTTGTTGCGACAAAAAATTCATTCTTCTTAGTAGCATGCAGAGAATAAGGAATATGCCAAACATGCTCAAACAGCTATAGACACACCCCCAGGATGATGAGGACATTCAAAAATATCCAATTGAAGACCAATATAAGACAATCAAAGTACCAACTATTGGAATTAGTGCAATGACACGCTCAAGAGCAATGGATCTTCATTAAGAGTTTAACAATGTTGTGGAACGCCTTATAAGCCAAATAAGGCATGATCCAAATTCTATTTTTATTTTAATCAATCTCATTCCATTTTCTAGATAATAAAATCTCATGAAAGCATTTAAAATGTTTATTCTTAATGATCTGGTCAAAATGAGATACGAAAATGAAGCTCCGGATCTTTAAAATAGTTAGTTTGTTAAAGATATCTTTTAATTTGCTATATTTGAGGTATTTGGGTAGGATATCTTTTGATTTAATAGCTGTTATTTTTAGTTTGATAAGATTTATGTTAATTTTCTTAATTTAGCTAGTTGTTAGGATACTTTTTCTCATTTACTAGTTGTTAGGATTATTATTATTTGCCATTTTTAGTCTAGTTTTTAGGATTTTTTGGTGTTCTCAGAATAGCAACAAGTCAAACCAACACTCCATCCACCGCCATATATATCATTTGCATCTGTTAAAGTTGTGAGTGTTCTCTGAACAAAAACTTCTATAGTCAAACCGCTTATGTGCCTACATCATCCGGTATCAGATCTGAAAAGTCTGTTATCAAGCTCGTATCATACTTACACACAACTCGTTACAATGGCTAAAAACAATATTGATACAATTGTTCAATTAATAACTTCTACGAAAGAGCATATACAAATTTAATGTGAAGAAGTTTGTACTATGAGAAATGAATTCGGAAGACGTATTAGGTAAATTGAACGACTCCCAATGAGCTTTAGAGCCATCAGAAATGTCCCATCTCCATAACAAAATGTTGAAATAATAATGAAGATGATGGCATGCTTAATTAGTAAAATGAACCTCTAGATTCTTTGTTTCATCGAAATCAGAGAATAGGTCCTTTTGAGACAGAAAGAGCGAGAGAGGAACGACCAGAATGGCCTACTAATATAGAGGTAAAGATAAAAACTCATATGTTAATTGAAAAATCATACCATAATGCCTATGTGGATTGAAAAAGAGTATGGAGTATATATTTGATTGTTATGGATATATTGAGAAAAAAAAGCTTGTCGTAACTGCTGCACAATTTTTAGAGAGTACTCTTATTTGGTGGGATAGAGAAGTAACTGAATGAAGAAGGAAACGTTATAGACCCATTGACTGTTGGTAAGACATGAATTTTATTTTAAGGCAAAGGTATGCACCTTCTCATTACCATCGTGATTTACAAAAACGTTTTAGAAAGTTATCTCAAGCAACCATACCTGTCGATGAGTATTTTGATGAGTTTGAACAACTCAAAAATAATTTGGAACTGGAAGATTCTGAGAAGACGTTGATGGACCAATTTATATATGGTTTGCAAGAACGAATTGCAAGAAAGGTGAAAATGCAATAATATACTAAGTTGTATGAAATATTCAACATTGTTGTCCGGATTGAGCAGCAACTCAAACGCAAAAATACCCCCACAAGTCAGACCAGAACAACACAAATGTAGAGTCCAAATAATAACAAACCATTTGATAAAGTAAAATCAATGGAAATATATGCAAAAGGCAAGAAAAAATATTGAAGTTCCAAAGATGATAAAAATAGAAGTTATTCCAACTAGAGCTCGTGAAGTTAAATGTTTTAAATATCAAGGACATAACATTATGCTAAAGATTGTATGAATGAGTGTATCATGTTTATCACTCCAAGTGGGGAATATAAGTGACAAGATGAATGTGAATATGAAAAATCAGATCATGAAGAGGAAACTGAGTATCCAGATGTTGGTGATTTATTGGTAGCAAGAAGATTCCTAAGTGCAATGATCCAACCAGAAGAAACCATCCAAAAAGAGAACATTTTTTACACCAGATGTATTATTTACAAAAGGTATGTAATCTGATCATAGATGGAGGTTCTTGTACTAACATAGCTAGCAAATTTATGGTTGAAAAATTAGGTATTGTAAAGATTAAGTATCTAAGTCCTTACAAGCTAGGATAGTTCAATGATCACGTTGAATTACACATCACTGATCAGGTCACTATTCCATTCAACATAGGAAAATATCAAGATGAATTTTCGTGTGATATAGTGCCTATACAAGCCGGACACCTACTGATAGGTAGATCATCGAAGTTTGACCGTGAAGTGTATCATAATGGACGCATGAATATCTACTCATTTGGGCATAAAAATAAGAAGATCAACTTAGTACCGCTTAGCCCATTTGAAATTTATGAAATGCAAATACAAATGGCTAAGGAGATCGAGGCAAGTAAATCAACCCAATGTTTATCTTCTAATATTGTTTGCAAGTCCATGAGTGCTGGAAGTGGTGAGTATTATTTATGGTTTCCTGAGTAAATTCGAGTAAGTAAAGAGAAGTAGAGAGATTTTGGGAAAAGTAGTTTCTAGAGAGAGAAAGTCAAGAAGTGAAAGTAGTTTATCTCAAATGTCATAATCATTTCTCAGTTCATCCCTAGCCAATACATATAGGCGCAAGGACTTAAACATACCAGAATCGGTTATATAAATGGTCTAATTGCACATTAGTCCATCACCTATTCATAAAGCTCTAAATTCTCCTATAACTATCCAATTTATCATACTGGGTTTTATTTGTTTACATTTTGATCCCCAAAGTTCCATTTCCTTATCTGTAGTCCCTTTAGTTGTTATGAAAGTCAATGAATGAGAACTAATTAGCTTCGGAAATCTTTACTAGGGTATAAAAAAATCCCTTTATCCAGGATCTGAGCTACTTTAATCTTATTGTTTCCATATTTTTGACTCAATGCCTCGAATTATTTCATATGGAGCTATTTCCTTCCAACGGTCATAATTGTTCTGAGCAGAGATCGAATAGGTGATGATGCCCTAGGCACTAGGTCTGTCACTAGGCAGGTGATGATGCCCTAGGCATTAGGTATGCCACCAAGCTTATCATATGATAAGTGTTAAATCCTTCTTTACGCAACCGTTTGAAATTCTATCCAATCGCTTTCTCCACCTCTTCCACTTCCCTCTCCCTCAACTTCTCTTATAAATACGTTTTTATGCCTCACTTTCTTCACAACAATTTTTTAGAGAGAGAGAGAGAGTTCAGTTGCTACTTTCGTCTGAATCTTCAAACCTTAAGCTACCTTCACCGGAAAACACTCATTATCCTGCTACCTTTCAAGTGTGTTTGTGAGAATACATTGAAAACTCAAAAATCCAAAAGCCAGAAAACCCAGAAATTCATCTTCCAAGATAAACAGAAATCTCACTTCGGAACATACGACTACTTCTGCATAAGCGAAATGGCAGATGAATATAGAGCAACTGGGCAGATAAGCAACACTCCTCGTGGTTTGTCCATAAAGACAATATACTACGGTAACTTTGATCCTAACAAAACTCCTCTTTCCTTTTCAATTTCTTCTCTTCCAGAAGAGAATGAGTCATCCAAAAGTCAAACACTGAAGACACCTCGAATTTCACCCATTCTAAATAGATCATTGCCTCGAATTTCTTCTGCAAGATCAAATACTCGAATCAGTCGCAATGTATCCCAAACTAAATCCTCTTCAGGAAGATCTAAGGAAACTCCTTATCCGGTTAATTTTGAGGCCCTTCGTCCACTACGCAAGGAAACCATAGCTCATACAAAAACTCAGCTTCCTCAAACTCTAAAAAGAAAAACCTTCATAGCCATGGGTGACGATGCTGATCTTGCCTTGAATCCATCAACATCTTCTGTTCCCCTGAGGGATATTGTTGAGACAACAACATAGTCTTAACAAAATCCCTCAAGTAATCCACCTCGACTCGTGGATGAGGCATCTGAGGAGGTAATGGATTCTGGAGCCACACAATCAAATATCGAAGCTGATACAGAAGAATATGCTTCGAAGGAAACAGATAGTGAAATAGTGAAAGGTGTTTTGAAGCTAAAAGTAATTAGGATAAGAAAAAAGAAATCTCATGTGAAGCTTTCCGACGAGCTAGCCGTATCCGTCAGCGAAAACCTAAATCTTCTCGATGCACAATATATCTTAGCATTAAAGAATGTTGCTTACACATATTAGCAAGAGAGCCAATTAGATAAACTCAAAAAAACAATGGGGAATGGGGGCAACATTATACTTCATCTACCCAAAGAAGGAGAAACCTCTTTGGACTGCAAAAAAGGTGAACTGGTGGTCTACCTAGAAATCACCAATTGGGGTCTTCGATTTCTATTAGAGCTCATGATATTAGAATACTTCGAGATTCTAGATACATGCCCAACTCAGGTGACACCCAATCAGTATTCATTTTTCTCTATGTGGTTATGGATTCTCGATTGGCCAAAATTCCCATCTCCATCGAGGACTTCATCTCCCTAACCAAATTTTCGAAGGGACCAGTACTTTCATTTTATTATCTAACATTGGATGATCACTTGAAGATCATCGATTATTTGTTGGAGGCAGAAAAATATTGGAAGCAAAGATCTGTCTTCGTCTTAGGAACTTGGAAAATGGTAAAGATATTTCTGAAGCCAACCCATCAAAGTTGAACCTCGTCTGGAGGAGTAATACTAAGTATTTTTATTTTATTATTTGAATTGTACCTCCAATTAATTTTAAACTTATTTTTCATCAAGTCTTGTGTTGTATCTAGAAATTTCGAGGTGTTACAAACGTTTTCGAAAAAATGCCAAAAACATTTTTGTTAAGCTTGCAGTCTGGGTTAACAAAGAATGGGACAATGCATTTCACACAGCCTTTCAACCTATCAACTTTCTCAACAACCACCTGTGGAGAATCAACGTGGGAGTTGTTCTCCTTGAGAATCTAATGGAGCCACCCAATCCTCTGCATGTTGTAAAAAAGCTACTGGCCCCTGACTGTAAAGTCTTTGTACCTGTTTGAAACAGATCAGATAGCCACCTTCCCCAGAAGAAGAAGAAGGGAAACGAGAATAAAAAGGCAGCTAGGACATCTGGTGCTAGCCTTTTAGAAGATTTGATGCCAAAAATTTTGAAGAGAAAAACAACAGAAAAAAACCTCCCAACTATCGAAGAAGAAGAAGAAGTCGAGCCTTCTTTAAAAAATAAAAACACCGTTTTTGTAACGAAAAAGAAGAGCACAACTAAAATACTCCTCAAAAGAAAGCAAAAAAACAAGTTGTACAAACCGTTCAAGAGGTGCCTTCTGATGCTGATTAAACTATTGTTGTGGAGAATGAACAAAAATAAAGTGAAGCAAGTGTCGAAAAGGGAGGAACTCAACAAGGAGAGACTGCTGCAGATAATGATTGAGGTGATGATGACTTTGATCCTGATAGCTTCATCAACCTCGATCAATTTCAATAGCTTGTCAGAGATGGAGATCCATTCAATCACGAACTTCAGAACCAACTGCAAAATTATGGTAAAAGGTCTGCTCTTGTTCTTCCCGAAACAACTTTACCAGCGGTCTCTTTGCCTCAACCCTCTAGTGCTCTTATACGTATTCCTAGTACAATGATATTTCCTGCCGAAGAGCCATCATGAAGAAGTCGTGCTTGCTCTTCAACCCTTTTCCAATCTTGGTATTGCAGCATAAAAATTAACCCCAAAATATGAATATGCTCGAAGTCAGTTAAAGCATATGGCGAAGGAGATGGTTCGCTATAAGATAATGCTGCTGCTGGAAAACGAATGAGGGAAATCTTTGGTGGCCTCGTTGAAAAGAAATTTCAAGTATTTCAACTGGCCAGATCTGAATTCATCAAAAGGCTTATTTATCTCAAGAATGATTTCAAATCTGTGCACTGAAAAGAAACGGAAGTCTCAATACTTCTCACCAAAATGAGACAGAACATCTCAAATCTAAGCACTCTGAAGAATTATCTATAGAGAAGAAAAAATCCATAGATCTTCAACTTTCAGTCAACAAGATTTAGGATGAGAATAAAAAATTGATAGAGGATATGGATGCTCTCAAAACTCAATTCAACGAAGAGAAAAGTTTTGTGGTCACTGTTTTTTAGGACAAATGTGGAAAGGTCATGCTAGCAGCCATAAAAATATCGAAGAACAAAGATCTGTTAATCTTATTCGCAAAATTCATGCCATATTTCCTAAGGGAGACCTCTCTAACTTTTGGAAAACGATTTCCATCAAAAGTATCCCTAACAAAGATTTTGATTATGTCCTAGCTCATCATCCGAAGAAGCGGAATCAAAAGAAAGTGCTTCTAAACAAGGAGAATCTTTTGAAGAAATCTCTGAAGAATAATAACTTTGATATACCTCTTTTTTTTGCGCTCATCATTCAATTGTTGTAGAATGACTTGTTTTTTATAGTTGCCTTTTTACTTGGCATTGAAAAACTTATTTTGTTATAATCAACTTAAATTGAATGTAGAAAGGTTTTGTTTCTCCTATATTCTTATTATGTGTTTTGTTTTTTTAAAACTTATACGTCATGTTCACCTCGAAATATAACTTATATCATAACTAAACATATAATTTTCAAAGTGAGAATACTTGAACTTCATTAGTGTGTTTAAAGAATATTAACACCTTAAATATAAATAACGCATTTATAAAATGTCACACTTTGAATAATGACGCGCGTAACACTTCGAATATTATAGTATGTTTATAGAACGTAACATTTCAAATATTACAGTGCATTTAGAGAACGTAGCACTTCGAATATTACAATGTGTTCAGACAACGTAGCATTTCGAATATGGTTGTCTCTTCGAAAATTGTATTCAACACTTTGGAATAATTACTCTTGGTCAACTTCAAAGATGATCAGTCTTTTACTAGTTACCAAAATAATTTAAAGAAGCATACATAAACAACCATTGGCCAAAAAATATTTCTATTCATATCTTCGAATATTTATGTAGCACCTCATTAAAACATCCTTCGGCCAACAGGGTAGGAAAGAGTTTGTCAATTATTCAAAAAAGAACAATTTCAAAAGACAATTACTCCTAGTTCAATTTTTGATGTTGTATATTCCAAGGATGTTGAATCATCCTCCCCTGCTTGTCACAAAGGCGATAAGAACCTTGCTTTATTTTTTTCAAAAACCATATAAGGACCCTCCCAATTCGGGGTCATCTTGTTGAGGCTTTTTTCCTTAGTATGGAGGAATACCTTCCTTAGAGCTTTATCGCTTACCTTGAAATCTCTTATTCTTACCTTCGAATTATATCTGCTCGTCATAAGAGTTTGATAATAAAACATGTTCAGGTGAACTCTAACTTTTTTTCCTTAATCAAATTCACGTCTGCTCTTGTTGCTTCATCATTCAGGTCTTCTAGAATATTTGAAACTAGAATAAATGAAACATGGTTTATCATATGTTAGTTTTAGCGAGAATGTTATTCATGTGTACATGAACATGCGAGTCTAGTAGGAAATATGTTTGGTAAACCATGCAATTTTCTTTGGAATACACCATGCAAGATATTTGCAAAAGTCAGACATCTCGTATATACGAAACTTCTCATTTCTATTATATGAGATTGGTCATTTTCATTATGTAATTCTTATATATGCTCCTAATTATTTCTGAATTGTTCAATGCAAGTAAGATATGTCTAAGTCACGAGTGCGTATTTTCAAACATGGTCACCAAACTGTAATTGTTCCTCTTACCGAGTTTGAAAACTTTGAAAGTAATCAAAAGTACGTTGAAAGTAAATGGGATGAGCTGGTGAGAGGTAAGTACATTATTACTAACTATTGCGGTGACAACATGAATCATTTATTTAATAATGAGACAGATTTTGTGGGTTTGGTAGTATATCTTGATGTTGAGCATTTAAAAAGTGTTAATTTTCCTGTAGAACAACAGCTCGTTGATAAGGTTGCTGCTCAAAAGCTAAAAAAATATAGCATAAGTTTAGGAGAAGCCTCGAATAATCAACTAATTAGTGGGAAGAGTCGTGATATTAGTAACGACTGCCATTTGGAATACGTTGCTGAAAATGTATTAAAACGATGTTTCATAGCATTCGATTCCTATCTTCAAGGTTTTCATTCATGCCGTCCGCTTTTATTTTTCGATGGAACATTTCTAACCGGAGAACATAAGGGTATATTGTCATATGGCGTAGTAAAGGCTGGCAACAACAGTTAGTTTCAAGCTTTTCTTATAATTTGGTGACCTTCGAATTTAGTTATAATCATAATGTGATTATCATGTTAATGACCACGCGATTCTAGTGATGATGACAATGCAAGTTCTTTTATATTAGACATGTTATTTCTTTGTATATTGAACCATGCGAGTTTTTGTATATTTAACCATGCTAGTTTTGGTATATTAAACATGTGACTTGTCATATAATAGACCATACGATTTTAGGTATATTAAATTTTTTATTTCTTATTTATTTTATTATACCAAAAATACCAGTTCTTGAATATTAAACATGTTATTTGTTTGTAGACTGAACCATGTAAAGTCTTGTATATTTAACCATGCTAGTCTGGGTATATTTAACCTGCGACTTATCATATAATAAACCATGTAATTTGAGGTATATTAAACATATTAGTGATAGTTATACTTACAATGTGATTATTGTGCAATAAACACAATGTCTGACCTTTAGAACCAGTTTATTTATATTATTATTCCAGTATATTTCATTTTGAATTTGATATTGTTGGTTGTGAATATGCTGACAATTGGCTATAGTTTTTAAAGAGTTTGAAACCTCATTTGTTGGAACAACAAATTATATTTATTTTGGACCATTATTTATGTATCATTAATGTTATTTCTGTCTTGTTTCCAAACTGCTATCATAGCTGATGAATTCAGTTATTTCTTAGTTATAAATCCGAATAAGAATACTTCTTGACCCCTTTAGTTCTTATGTTAGCCTTAAATTGATCCTTGGAAATTAATTACACTAATTGGACCCTTGTAATTGCTAGAACATAACTTATTTATCATCATATTTTCCTCCCCTTATCAGTAGCCCCCCAAAAGTAATGAATGTCCTGGGAAGACCTGATTTTAGGAATGAATGTTTCTTCTTGTTGAGCCGCCTCGGATTTGTCTTTCTTTGAGCAGCCTCGGATTTCTCTTCATTTGAGCCTCATCAGATCATTATTGTTTCATATTTTAGTCGGATGACTTCGTTACTTACATTTCCCGAGAAAATCTTCCCAATGGACTTCCTCGAATCAAGTTTCGTAATCTTATTCGGATTTGTGACCTCACTCTTGGTCATGGTGACCTCATCTTACCCATCAGTTCTTTTAGCTTCGCATGCGTTTATCTATCTGTTGTGGTGTCAGAAATAGCTTGGGGCTGTAACATTACTTCTGAGCATGTGTCGATCACTTTCGAAGATACACCAACATGCTTTTTGAAACCATTTATGAGGAGGATAACGTGTCAAAGAGGCGCTTGAAACTTACTCTTCAACTTATGCTTGGGAGAAAATGTTTTTCTACTATAGATACCCATGTTTTTTCATTGTTTCAAGTTTACACAATTTAATTTAGAGGAAACCTGCTTTATAGAGATAAACAGTTTTTCTTCAATTTTTTCTAAAGAGTTTGTTAATCTTGAATTATACAAGCTTTGCAGGTGGTTTAACATTTTAAATAGAGAAAAAGAGAGAAGATCTTTCGGTGTAAAAGAACACTTTACTCCTAACGGAATTTTTCAAGATACGTTTCGTGATAATTGGTTTCATATTCGGTCATGATTTGACATAGTAGGACCTTCAGGTAACAATTCATCGTTTTTTTCACCTGCAAACCTTTCCCCTTCTTACCCATGGGTGATGATAAGGATAATCTTCCTGAGATGGGCAGAGGAGATCGGGCCAAAAGAAAACAATCCTCGAAACCATGTAAAATATCTATCAAGACTAAACTAGCCTCGTCGGTCACGATTCCGCAGATGACTCCCCAAAGAAATTCGTAGACTACTCATGAGGTTAGTCCCTGGAAACCCTCTTCTAAAAACGTTCATCCTGGGAATTTTAAAATCCATCTCTCAATCCGAAGAGAATAAGATATCTGATGAATCAGATAATGACTCGGGGGTGGATCTTACGGACCAAACATTACCATCTTCCCTCGGACATCTAGTGCCGAGTCGAGAACACTCTTCTCCTCCCCTCAATACTGTCACTATTTCTCATATTCACCAAGAAGAGACTTCGAGGGGGAAAAAGAATAAGCAAAAGAGAAAATGCACCTCAAATCTTCCTTCGAATGTAGAATATATCCTAGGCAATAATCTTCATGAGATCGAATACAAAAACTTGGTTACACCTTTTAGGATAAAGTACAAATATTTCCATCCAACCGGGGAGGTGAAGCTAAGGAACCAGTGGGGGATCCTTGAAAACGTTATAATCTGATTTCCAACTATTGGATAGACACCCTTATCTTTTCGTAACCATGCGTTAGTTCTCTATGGAGAACTCATGAAGTTGGGTCTTCGTCTGTCCCTTGATCATGCTTTGGTGGAGTATTTCCACCTGATCGACCTTTGTTCATCACAGACGGGCCCTATATGTGGTATATGTTTATGGTCCGCCTCATGGCTTCCAGGATCTCTGAAACTGAATTCTCAATGAAACATCTTGCTTCAATTTCGAGTGTAGCCACGAATTATCACTACCCTTTCTACTACTTGGGACTTGCAAGGCAATACAAGGTAGTCAAAGATTTCTTAAAGGCAGACAAGAAATGGGAACAACAATTTTTCTTTATTTGTGGGCTGTGGGTGACTTGTTTTGAGAGCTCCAAAGAAAGGCCTCGTCGTCTGAATTTGTAATGGACTGGACGAGGTACTTGTTTGCTTACTTATTTTATCTTACTTGTTTGAATTGATTAACCTAAAACATTTTCTTATGAACAACTATGAAAGAGATTGCTAAACTTTTCAAGAACTACGCTAAATCTGCAAATGGCGTATTTGAGAAGTTAAATCCACAGGTATTTGAGAAGTCAAATCGCACTGCCGATCTCCTTGAAAGGAAATCCAAACTCAAGATTGTTATAAGAAAGAAGTTATTCAAAGACCGACGAAAAACTTAAAGGATGAGCTTGCCCGCTTAAAAGGGGTAGTTGAGAATCAAAGGAAGACGTAATTGAATAAGGTGGTAGATGAGCTTGCACACGAGAAAGAAGTATCTACTGAGCGTCTAAGGAAAATTAATTCTTTGGAGACTAAACTTTCCGAACATAAAGTGAAGTTCGATGATAAAAGGGAGCATTTTATCACTAGGATATTGAACGAAACTCCTTTATCGATGGTCTTTTTTATTCCTGTAAAACGACTCATCAATATTTTGAAATCTTTGTTAAAGAAATTAAAATACTTACCGAGGAGAATGAGTTCTTGAAAAAGAATTTTGAAACTGATAAGAAGGAAATCCTGGATGCTTACGGTGTCGACTACGTTTCTCCTCTTGAAAAAGGAGATGCCAACCTCAAATCAGCTTTGGTTATTGAAATGCATGAACACTTTCCTGACTTGAAGATGGGAAGTCTTTAGCAACATGTTATAGAAAGACATCATCCAGTAGGAATTTCTTTAGAAAATTTAGTGAGTAGTAGTGACTCGGAAAGTTCGTCCTTCGACTCTGACTCCTCAGAAGATAGTAAAGAGGAAGCTGTTCCCGTAAAAAAAATGAGTGTCTAATACTTATTTATGTTTAAAATTTAACTTTTGTGTTACGGTTTTTGCTAATCTATCTTTTGGAGTCCCTGGTCAGACCTGCTCAAGGATTTTTACTTTGTACGAATTTTATTTTATGAAAATTCTAAATCAAACTGTATTTTGGTTATGTTTTATTCTCTAAAATTGGATAAATTTTCCTTCTTTTTCCAAATTTTTCCTCTAACCATCCTCTATTGGTTTATAATGAAGTCATGTTGCCAACCAAACGTTTTCATAATGAAGGACCTTTTAGCTAAAAAGTACTCATTTTCTTGGTTTAAAGGTTTTCATATGATTAAGTAATTTGTTGACCAGCATTCATTAGTTGAAATTTCTAACTTAAAAAGATGAAAATTAAAGCATGTCATTATTTAGATGTACATTATTACTTTGCCTTCAACTAGAAGACATTCTTAGTTCAAACCTTGAGGTTTTAAATGTTCCGGGGGTGGGGAAGATCTTTTTCTTCTTTATTTTTGAGTCTGTATGTCCCCGAATTGACTTTCTTTGTTACCGTGTAGGGACCTTACCAGTTTAAAGACTTTTAATCACGTACGTCTTGGAATGTTGTCCTCTTCTCGGATCAGAACTGCACTCACAACGTAATTTTACACTTCCAAATAGATATAAGTTTTTCTCCTAGAGTTGGCTTTTTCAAGCTTTCTGGAGAAGAAATGCACTCTTTGGTTTGATGAAAAGCTTATAAGCATTCTTGAGTCCTTACTTATATTGTTCCATGATTTTATATGCCAATTACTATGATACACATATCATAACATCCTAACAAACAATCTTGATAACCTATTTCGGTTGTAACTACTTGAACGTCCTCTCTGTTCTGCTCACCTCTTATTTCCTCATAACGTTTATATGACCTCGTCTAACATCTTTTTTATGACCTTCATTTAATGTCTTAATTAGGAACTTCATCTAACGTCTTCCTTATAAACCGCATCTCATATCTTCCTTATGACAATCGTCTAACATCTTCTGTATGACCCTCCTCAGAGTTTGAGGGGACAAAGAGTAGACTGATTGCATTACCAATTTATTTGAGATTTTTTTGGTGGGATTCATTATCCAAACAAATTCTAACGGGCATAATCCAAGTGTTGTTAGATATTATGTATGCTAATTTACAATTAATGTGCGTACAAGAATAATGTCAAATAATATAACTAAAATTTTCCACTAAAAAGTTTGAATAAAGTCACGAATAATGCTGAAGAGAAGTGAAGTCGTCGTTTCCAACTCGAATTGGTATAATTTAGCCGCACTCGATCTTAAGTTGAGGATTTTTCTCAACTTCTATGTAAGGAAGGAGTCAGTGGTTAAGTTTCATACGTAATTGTGCTTAACTTTCTCATAAATGATATAGTCACACTAGAATGAAGTGAATTTTCCATTCAAAATGGACTAGAGGTGGTTAAAGGTTCACGTCTGATTCTAAATTGTTAGGTGTAAAATCCAAAAACTACTCTCATGTAATGGAAATTTAAAATTAGTCTAGGCTACCATTGCACCAAATATTTTCATCTCCGAACCTGACAAAAAAATGGTTAGAAACTGGGAAAGTTCATTTAATACTATAATCGGGGGAATAAACATAAATGGCAGTCAGCAACAAAATATTTCCCTCAATGGTGGTTGACATGTCGCTTAGTGGTATGTTCTTTCACGCGATGATTGTTTTTAGCAAGGGAAAATGAGAAATAAGGGAGAAATACTACAATAGACAATTGGAGGAGGTGTGACAAAAGCATTTGTATTTTTTGTAGATCTGAGGAAAGCCTTGGTACTTTATACAAAAAAGGGCGGATATACCCAAATATTTGATCTTAAGTTCTTCCGAGAATGGATCTAAGGTTGGTTTAAAATCACCCCCCGTATCATTAGCGAGCGCTCCGTGGTAGATCTGGTGAACACGATAAAATCGTGTTATGCCGTTAGACGAGACCCCTGAAGAACTCGTGTCCTTCGCAAGGAAGGTGCTTGACCTCACTAGTCCATTGCTTGTTTTAATGCTACTATTGTTTGTTATTTGTATGGTGTTTTAGTTTAAAAACCATTATATTTAGGTTCCAGACTCACGATTTCGATGTATTGGATGTTGATTCGCATGTTTTCTTATTTAGATCCTTATAAATTCACTTTTTTGTCGTTATTGATTTTTTCGGTAACATCATTTCCTTTAAAATGTTTTAAGTTATTATTTTTTGTTCCAAAGGTCAGTGTACCATAGGATAGATATTCAACTTGAATTAGGTTTCTAATAATAGACGATGTCTTTGTCACCTGACGGTTGATAAACGTCCAACCAGCGGCCGAAAATTACTCGTCCACCGGTTGAGAGCGAGGAAGTTACTCAAGGAAGTTGATTTCAATTTTTATTACACTCCGTCGGTTGGTGTATTTTTAACTGAGGTTGAAAATATACTCGTTGAGGTGACAATTTTCAACCGCCAGTTTCGTCCCCGGCGGGTGTAGGAACCATATCCGCCAGTTTTACAACCAGTGGTCTAATAATTCACAACCGACATGGATGTTATCAACCGGTGGTTGAAAATATTTCACTCGACGGTTCTAATGATCTAGTCCTCAAACAAAAACGGATAAATCGGTTACTTCGGGGCTACAAATTCTAAACTCTTCGTATATCTAGAAACGAGAGAGAATCGGTAAAGCCCAACCTTCCACTTTCGGTGACCGCAACTTTATGCAACAAGGATGTATCCTCGCACATGGGGCCTCCGCCCTAATCTCAAGCTACAAAATAAAAACACGATAAAATGGATGTCTTAACATTTAAACTAACTGTTAATGGATATAAATATTTATGTTCACGAAATGGTTGGAGTTCACCCAACCCAATCTGATTTCCATGCGGTTTGGCATCTGAGGGAGTGCACCTCTTAACGGAATAAAAGTGAACCCAACATTTGTAGTTTGGTACTATCCTACCAAACTAAGAATGTAGTTAAACGCAAAAGTGATTGCGACTCCCATCTCGGGCATGGACATCTAATGGTCTTTAGTACCGACATTACTAGAGCACTTCATACACTTTGCAACATCAATCAAATCCTCCATGCTTGTAAATATCTTAACATACACGGATGCGTAATCCATAAGCTCGTTTTAAAGGGCATCTCTAATCAACCGCCATCCATTTTATTGCCCGTTCAAGGCAAACGCTATCCAGTCGTACCCGCAATGACCATCAGATTTAACGTTAATCATGGACGATACGAATGGTCTAATATATATGGGGAATTTGTTTGAGTATCCTTTCGGATCAATCACGCTTTCCTTAGTCGGCATCGTAGAGTTTGACCTACAGTCAACCGTTCCACTAGAAAGCATCATCCCACTTGCTTGCATTAGAATAACGCTACCTTTTTTAGGAGCGGGGGCGCTTTCCCAACCATGTTTTGGGCCCGGCGTTCCTTTATCAATCCCGGGTGAAATAGCCTTTTTAGAATCTAGCATATGGTCATACCTAGATTTGTCAGGTTTTGTGGATGATTCAGATGCGGTGACAGACAATTTACATTTGGAAGGTGGACGATCGCGCGATTTTTGCTTCATTAGTGGCTCACAAGCGCTAAGTCTCTATCCGTCCAAACAATAGAGGGTGGTTTGATGGAGTGAGTTACCATCAACGAATGTAAGCACTCTAACAGTCATTTGTAGCTCTCGGATTTTCTCCCGACATAAACGTGAATCCAATGTAGAATATTTTCCCGGTACAAGTGGCTCTGACGAACTCGTACAACGGCATCACGTATTTGATTACCTTGTACGTGTTATCCATTACAATAACGTTTAGAAAGGTCTGTAACAAATCCAAACTAACCGGGTGCGCGAATAAAAGCTCACCTATGATATAGCTTCCGTCTTTGGACTTTCTATGGAATTCGTAGTAGTCTAACCTCTTTATTTCACCCAGAAATTATTGGAATTGCGACCGACCACCTTTCTCGATCTTGCTAGGTTTAGTTGAGCGTGCACACACAGGGTGCGCAATGAAGACGAATTCTTATGGTTCAATTTATTCACTACACCGAGAATGTTTTTAGGACGGGATCATATTTTCGTAGAACTAACTACGAAATCCATCTCTTCTTTGCTGAATCGTCCCAAGTTTGAATGATCTTCTTTGTACATTTTAGTGTCATGATTGTGAACGCCGCATTTGACCTCTAATCCCCACAAATCATCATCCACCTTCTTTCATTTGAGGGTGAAAGGGCATCCGCATTGAGAATGGTTTCTTTTAATTGAGAATAATATACATATATATATTATACATATTAATACCTTAAGTTATAAACAACAACAGTCAGTTGTTTACTTTTTTTCTATCATAAATCAACCATTTATTCGAGTTTTCCATCAACACAGTAATAAGAATTGAAAATAGTTTGAGAGAGAGTGTTTGTGTCTAACTATAGCTCATACGCATCCATCGGAAACTGTACACTAGGGAGAAAGCATAAGAAATATGAGGTTTTTGTTAGGAGGATCAAAACACTACACAAGCATATGTCAAAAGGGAAATAACACAACATAAATAATCAAAATGAGAAGTTGTGGCATTGTTTTTACCATAGGAAGAAGTCTAGTTTTTGGGATACAGGAGATTAATTCTCATTGGTATTCTTAGTAGTTGACAATGGTTGTTTCTCATTAAGAATAAAAGAATTAATATATATAATACGTAATAATACCTTAAGTTATAAACAACAATCGTCAGCTGTTTACTTTTTTTCTATCGTAAATAAGACATTTATTCTAGTTTTCCATCAACACGATAATAAGAAAATCAAAATAGTTTGAGAGAGAATGTGTGAGTCTAACTATAGCTCATGTGCATCCATCGGAGACTCTACAGTAAGGATAAAACAAAGAAAATATGAGGTTTTTGTCAGGCGGATCAAAACACTACACAAACATATATTAACAGGGTGAGAAGAAAACAAGATAATAGTTTGGTTAAGATAATCAATAGGAGGAGTTGTTGCATTGCTTTTGCCACAAGAAGAAGTCTAGTTTATGGGATACATTAGATTTTTTTTCATTGGTGTTCTCAGTGTTTGAGAGTGGTTGCTTCTCATTGAATTATAAATCAACAATTTATTCTAGTTTTCTAGCAACACAATAATAAGAAAATCAAAACAGTTTGACATAGAATGTTTGAGTCTAACTATATCTCATGGGCATCCATCGGAGACTGTACAGTACGGTATTGTACCCCTTAATGTTTTAAATGGTGCGAAGACCCTAACTATCCCCCTCCTCCCCTTGCATCATCAAGCACGATGAGGATGATGAATCCTTTGGTACGGTATATTCTTTTGAGAGAGGATTAGATTAATACCTTATGAACTCTATAATCGCTTTGAAATATCATAGAAACAACTCATTTGTCAATTACAATGACTGTTTTATTTGTTTAAGTGAATTTGAAGATAATGAAAATATGAGAGTGTTGTCCAACTGCTTGGTTGAGATTGCACCCGTATATATAATATACGTATGAATACATTAAGTTATAAACAACAATGGTTAAGTATTTACATTTTTTTCTCATTGGTGTACCTAGTGATTAAGAATGGTTTGTTCTCTTTGCAAATAAAAGAATAACTATATATATTATACGTATTAATATCTTAAGTAATAAATATCAACCGTTAGCTCTTTATGATTTTTTCTATCATAAATCAGGAATTTATTCTAGTTTTCCATCAATACAGTAATAAGAAAATCAAAATAGTTTGAGAGAAAATATTTAAGTCTAACTATATCTCATGTGCATCCATCAGAGACTATACACTAGGGAGGGAACAATGGAAGGATGAGGTTTTTGCTTGGCAGATTAAAATAATATACAAGCATATGTGAAAAGGAAGAGAACAAAACATGGTAAGGTTTTGTTAAGATAATCAATAGGAGTAGTTGTCGCATTGTTTTTCCCATATGAAGAAGTCTAGTATTTCATAGACATGATATTTATTCTCATTAGTGTTCTTAGTGGCTGAGAATAATATATATATATATATATATATATATATATATATATATATATATATATATATATATAATACTATACGTATTAATACCTTATGTTATAAACAAAAACCATCAGGTCTTTACTTTTTTCTATTATAAATCAGTCATTTATTCTAGTTTTCCATCAACACAGTAATAAAACTTCCAAAACAGTTTCAGCGAGAATGTTTGTGTCTAACTATAGTTCATGCGCATCTATCGGAGACTGTACATTAGGGAGAGAACAAATGAAATATGAGGTTTTTGTTAGGAGGATCAAAACACAACATAAGCATATATGAAAATGGAAAGAACACAAGAGAGATAATTAACAGGAGAAGATGTGGTATTGTTTTTGCCACAAAAAGAAGTTTAGTTTTTGGGATACAATAGATTAATTTTCATTGGCATTCTTAGTGGTTGAGAATGGTTGGTTCTCATTGTGAATAAAAGAAGTAATATATATATTATACGTATTAATACCTTAAGTTATAAACAACAAACGTTACTATTTATTTATTTTTCTATCATAAATAAGCCATTTATTCTAGTATTCCATCAACACAATAATAAGAAAATCAAAACAGTTTCGGAGAAAATGTTCGAGTCTAACTATAGCTCATGTGGATCCATCAGAGACTATACACACTATGGACATACCAAAGGAAAGATAAGGTTTTGTCTATGAGGATCAAAACAATACACAAACATATGTGAATAGGAAGAGAACAAAACAAAATAAAGTTTTGTTAAGATAATTAATATGATAAGTTTTAGCATTTCTTTTGCTACAGGAAAAAGTGTAGTTTATTAGATACATGAGAATGTTTTTCATTAGTGTTATTAGTGGTTGAGAGTGGTTGCTTCTCGGTGAGAAAAAAAGAATAAATCTATATATATATATACATTTATTGTACGTATTAATATTTTTTAAACAACAACCATCGTTATTTTTTTCTATGATAAATCAACCATTTATTCTAGTTTTCCATTAACAGAGTAATAAGAAAATCAAAACAGTTTAAGATAGAATATCTGAATCTAACTATGACTCATGAACATCCATCGGAGACCGTAAAATATGGTATTGTACCCCTTAGTGTCTTAAATTGTGTGAAGACCATGGCTGTCCCTCTCATCCTCCTCGCATCATCAAGCACGACGAGGTTGATGAATCCTCCGGTACGATGAATTATTTTGAGGGAGGATTAGATGAATCTTTTATCAACGTTATACCCGTTTTGAAGTATCAGAAAAACAATTCATTCGTCAATTGCAATGACTGTTCTATTTGTTTAATTGAATTTGAAGATAATGAAAATATGAGAGTGTTGCCTAACTTCTTGTTTGAGATTGCATCCATATATATATATATATATATATATATTATACGTATGAATACCTTTAGTTATAAACAAAAATGGTTATGTACTTATTTGTTTTATCATTGGTGTTCTTAGTGATTGAGAATGGTTTTTTCTCATTGAGAATAAAATAATAAGTACATATACATATATATATATATATATATTACGTATTAATACCTTAAGTTATAAACAACAAGATTAAGCTCTTTACTTTTTTTTCTATAATAAATCAATCATTTATTCTAGTTTACCATCAACACAGTAATAAGAAAATCAAAATAGTTTAAGAGAGAATGTTTTAGTCTAATTATAGCTACTGCGCATCTATCAGAGACTATATACTATGGAGAAAATAAAAGAATAATAAGTTTTTTGTAAGGAGGATTAAAACACTACACTAGCATTTGCGAAAAGAAAGAAAACAAAACAAATATATGGCGTTGTTAAGGGAATCAATAGGAGCTCTGACATTGCTTTTCCAATAGGAAGAAATCTAGTTTTCGGGATACAAGAGATTTATTCTCACTAGTTTTCTTATTGGTTGAGAATAGTTGGTTCTTATCAAGAACAAAAGAATATATATATTATACGTATTAATAACAACAACAATAGCTCTTTACTTTTTTCAATCTCATTTATTCTAGTTTTCCATCAAACATAGTAATAAGAAAATCAAATCTGTTTGACATAAAATGTCTGAGTCTAAAAATAGTTCATGCACTTTAATTGGAGACTGTAGACTATGATAGTGTACTGATTAATGTCTTAAATGATGCGAAGACCCTAGTTATCCCTCTCCTCTTCTTTGCATTATCAAGCAGGATAACGATGATGAATCCTCCGGTACAATGAATTTTTTTTTAAAGAGGATTTGATGAATCTCTTATCAACTCTATAACTGTTTTGAAGTATCAGAGAAAGAACTCATGCATCCATTGCAATAACTGTCATATTTGTTTAACTGAATTGAAATATATTAAAAATATGAGACTGTTAGCCCGACTGTTTGGTTTGGATTGCACTTGACTTGTCCTCCTTGCAAGTCTATCATCCTTAGTTCTTGTTATTATTTGTAAGGGAGCAGATTTGTTTTTAGAAAATATAGTTGTACAAAATGAATGTTATGATAAAGAGAGAGAGCTGTATTTTACGTTATACAGACTTGTATTTTATGCTTGCTTAATGCTACGTCAAACATAATCTAAGATTATTCTTATTTTGTTTTATTTTCTATTTATATTTTATATTGGGCTATATGGTAATATATATGTTTATGAAAAACAGAATATTCTAAGATTAATTTGGTTTGTCCAATCAAACGAAACAAAAATTCAAATACTTGAAGATGTTAATAGTATTATCAAACCATCGAGGTGCTTTCATTAAAACTGTAATTTTCTTGCAATTATTAGAATTTCTAGTATGTACTATAAAATGATATTGTCGGAACTATTCAAAACTATTCAGAGTGAAAACACCAAAGATAGAATATCAAAACAATGAAGCATTATAGAAAATAAATGAGAAATTTATCTTTTAAAATAATACACTGATGAAAAAGATGATATTGATTATCATCGGTGTTCTTATTGATGAATATATATATATATATCTTAAATTATAAAAAAAAATTACCCATTTATTTTATTTCTATCATAAATCAGCAATTTGTTCTAGTTTAGCACAAACACATTAATAAGAAAATCAAAGCAGTTTTAAAGAGAATTTCTGAGTCTAATAATAGCTCATGGGCATCCATCGGAGACCGTACACTAAGGTATTCTACCTTTAGTGTCTGAAATGGTGCAAAGACCCTAGTTATCCACATTCTTCTCGTATCGTCAAACACAAGGAGGATTACGCTATAAATTTGTCTCCTTCCATTATCTGTATCATTGGAGCCTTCGTTTGTGTTTTTATCATCGTCGTTTACATAACAGTTCTTATATATAAACGGGAAAAAAACCGGAATAACCAATCCAATTTTTCCGATCAGGTGGAACCAGACCTCGAGCAACCGGAGGACGTTGCTGTTATACCTGTCCCGGCAATGAATTCTTCTGAGAGAGGATTAGATGAATCTCTTATCAACTGTATAACCGTTTTTAAGTATAAGAGAAACAAGTTATTCGTCCATTGTAATGACTGTCATTGTAATGACTGTTCTATTTGTTTAAGTGAATTTGAAGTTAATGAAAATGTGAGAGTGTTGTCTAACTGTTTGGTTGAGATTGCACTTGACTTGTCTTCTACAGATCTATTATCCTTAGTTTTTGTTTTTATTTGTAAGCGGAGCAGAAGAAAATTAGAAAATAAAGTTGTACAAAATGAATATTATAATAAAGAGAGAGTTGTATTTTACATTTTATATAGTTGTATTTTACGTTTGCTTAATGCTATATTAAATATTATCGAGGTTTATTCTTATTTTGTTTTAGTTTCTATTTATATTTTGAATTGTACTATCTCGTAATATATATATGTTAATGAGAAACAACTTATTCTAGAATTAATTTGGTTTTCCCTGTCAAATAAAACAAAAATTCAAACACTTGAAAATGTTAGTGGTATAATCAAACCATCGAGGTGTTACATTAAAACTCTATCTCTTACAATTATTAGTTTGTATTCTATATAATAAAATGAATTTTTCGGAACTTTTTTGGATGACTCTACTTTTAAGACTATCAGGTTATGGTTACTAGCCTTCGCAAGGAAGCTTGACCGACATCTTAGGGTTTGCATCATATTTTCTATCTACACTCCATATTTCGTGACTTTTAGATGCGATTCATTCAAAAAAAAATTTATTACCTAAATTTAAACATAAATTATTAATTTCATGTTTGGTAAGTTTAGAGAATAAAATACAAAGTAAAAGAGTCGATGAGTGTCTTCTAATTCACAAACCGGTGAAAGGGAAGGTTAGTTACTGTGGTCATGAACTCAATGAGCTTTATTCCCGGAGAACTTATGCTTACATAAGCCAGCATGATTTTCATTTTCGAGTGATGACGGTAAGAGAAACGTTGGATTTCTCCTCTTATTGTTTAGGAGTTGTACAACTTGTGAGTTTCTAGGTGACCTATCGAGGCGACAGAAAGAATCGAGAATCAAACCAGGCCCTGAGATCTATCTGTTAATAACAGCTGTGGCAGGTTAAGAAACTAGTTCGACCATCGATTATGTTTATTCTAATTTTCTATTAACACGGTAATAAAAAAAATCAAAACAGTTTGAGAGAGAATATTTGAGTCTAGCTATAGCACATGCGCATCCATCAGAAACTATACGCCACGGAGGGAACAAATGAAAGATGTGGTTTTTGTTAGGAGGATCAAAACACAACACAAGCATATGTGAAGAGAGAACAAAACAAAAGTAATCAATATGAGAAGTTGTGACATTATTTTTACCACAGGAAGAAGTCTAGTTTTTGGGATACATGAGATTAATTCTCATTGGTATTCTCAGTGGTTGATAATGGTTGGTTCTCATTGAGAATAAAAGAATTAATATATATGTATATATATATATATATATATATTACGTATTAATACCTTAAGTTATAAACAACAACCGTCACTTCTTTATTTATTTTTATATCATAAATCAACTATTTATTCTAGTTTTCCATCAATACAGTAATAAGAAAATCAAAACAGGTTGAGATAGAATCCTGAGTCTAACTATAGCCCGTGGGCATCCATCGGAGACTGTACAGTAGGTTATTGTACCATTTACTATCTTAAATGGTACGAATAACCTAATTATCCCCCTCATCCTCGTATCATCAAGCATGTCGAGGATTATGAATCCTCCAGTACGATGAATTATTTTGAGCGATGATTAGATGAATCTCTTATCAACTCTATACTCGTTTGAAGTATTAGAGAAACAACCCATTTGTCAATTGTAATGACTGTTCTATTTGTTTGATTAAATTTGAAGATAATGAAAATATGAGAGTGTTCCCAACTGATTGGTTGAGATTGCATCAACATATATATTATTCGTATGAATACCTTAAGTTATAAACAACAATGGTTAGGTACTTATTTATTTTTTCATTGGTGTTCCTAGTGATTCAGAATGGTTTGTTCTCATTGAGAATAAAAGAATAGCTATATATATATATATATTATACGTATTAATACCTTAAATTATAAACAACAACATTCAGCTCTTTACTCTCTTTTTTTCTATAAAAATCACTCATTTATTTTAGTTTACCATCAACATAGTAATAAAATAATCAAACTATTTTAAGAGAGAATATTCTAGTCTAACTATAGCTCATGCACATCCATACGAGACTGTACAATGTACACTATGGAGAAAATAAATGAATAATAACGTTTTTGTAAGGAGGATTAAAACACTACACTATGGAGAAAATAAATGAATAATAACGTTTTTGTAAAGAGGATTAAAACACTACACTAGCACATGTGAAAAAAGATAGTACAAAACAAAGATATGGTGTTGTTAAGAGAATCAGTAGGAGGAGCTCTAATATTGCTTTTGTTATAGGAAGAATTCTAGTTTTCGGGATACAAGAGATTTATTCTCACTGGTGTTCTTATTTGTTGAGAATGGTTGGTTCCATTGAGAACAAAAGAATATATATATATATATTATACGTATTGATAATGGGAATTGCTAAAAATACGGCCAAAACTACTCCGTGAAGTCGCCTGTTTCTATTTTTCAATATTTACAAATTTGCCACTAGGCGAAAAACCCAAAAAACCTTTGAAACTCTAACTAATTACAAGTCACGCCATTAACCACTTCTAACTACTCCATGAAGTTGCAAACACATTTTCAAACATCCACTATAATCATCTTCTCCAAACTACCTAAAACCTTGAAACTCAACAACCCATTTACAAAAAATTTCAAAAACCTCAAAACCTTCAAATCATGGCCGACAAAGAGTCGGAACCACTTCCCATGTAGACCAGTATGGACGCCGAGGAGTTACATTGCTTACCCCCTTCTTCTTTTTTGCGAAAATCAGATGTTTTGAAAAAAACTCGTTTTTTGTGTTCGTCGCCACACATTGGCGTGGTTGTTGGGTCGTACGCCAAAGTAGTGGCGCGCATAATCATCCCCACGCCAAAGGATGACGTGGTGACCCTTTATTTTTCCACACGTGTGGCATCCCATAGGTTGATTACGCCGTTGGGTGGCGTGGGGATGATGTCCGGCGCCACACTCATGGCGAAACCCCTTTAACTAATCCGGAATGTCGGTTCAATTGGTTTAACTACTTCTTATGTATTGCAGGATGTTATACAATGTGAAATTTTGCTTGTTTTGGACTATGCTCATCATTTCACCACTCACGACGAGTATAGCTTAGACTCGATGACCGAGTGGGTAAAAAACATGAAAAAGTCGTTAGTTTTTTTATTAACGTAGCGTCTAAGGAGATGGAGAGAAGAGGGAGAACACCAAAAATAGATTATCGGTGCGAGCGATCCGAAATTTTTATGATAAAGATGAACCTTATGATAAAATGAACCTTATGATAAAGAGAGCTGTATTTTGCGTTTTACAGACTTAGTATTTTATGTTTGCTTAATGCTACGTTAAACATAATCTATGATTATTCTTATTTTGTTTTATTTAGTATTTATATTTTACATTGGGCTATCTGGTAATATATATGTTTATGAAAAACAGAATATTCTAAGGTTAATTTGGGTTGCCTAATCAAACAAATAAAACAAAAATTCAAAAACTTGAAGATGTTAGTAGTATTATCAAACCATTGAGGTGATTTCATTAAAACTGTAATTTTCTTGCAATTATTAGAATTTTTAGTCTGTACAATAAAATAATATTATCGGAACTATTCAAAACTATTTAGAATGAAAACACCGAAAATAGAAGATCAATACAAAAAATGAAGCATTATAGAAAATAAATGAGAAAATATATTGTAAAATAAAACACTAATGAAAAAGAAGAGATTGATTTTCATTGGTGTTCTTATTGATGAATATATATAACTTAAGTTATAAAAAACAACAATCACCCATTTACTTTTTTTCTATCATAACTCAACAATTTATTCTAGTTTACCACAGACACCACGTTTAAAAAGAAAATCAAAACGTCTGAGTATAAAAATAGCTCATGGGCATCCATCGGAGACCGTACACTAGAGTATTGTACCCTTACTTTTTTAAATGATGCGAAGACCCTAGTTATCCCCATCTTTCTCGCATCATCAAGGACGACGAGGATTATAAATCCCCCGCTATGAATTTGTCTCCTTTCATTATCCGCATCATTCGAGCCTTCGTTTGCATTTTTATCATCGTTGTTTATGTAACAGTTCTTATATATAAACGGAAAAAAGATCGGAATAATCAATCCAATTTTTTCGATTAGGTGGAACCAGACCTCGAACAACCAGAGGATGTTGCTGCTATAGTTGTCCCGACAATGAATTCTTCTCAAAGAGGATTAGATGAATCTCTTATCAGTTGTATAACCGTTTTTAAGTATAAGATAAACAACTCATTCGTCTATTGTAATACTGTTCTATATGTTTAAGTGAATTTGAAGTTAATGAAAATGTGAGAGGTTGCCTAACTGTTTGGTTGAGATTGCACTCGACTTGTCCTCTCTCTACGGATCTATTATCTTTAGTTCTTATTTTCATTTGTAAGGTGAGTAGAAGAAAATTAAAAAATATAATTGGACTTAATTACAAATTGAATATTATGATAAAGAGAGAGCTGTATTTTAACTTTTATATAATTGTATCTTATGTTTGCTTAATGCTACATTATATATTATCGAGGTTTATTCTTATTTTGTTTTATTTTCTATTTATATTTTGAATTGGACTATATAGTAATATATGTATGTTAATGAGAAACAAAATATTCTAGAATTAATTTGGTTTTCTATGTCAAACAAAACAAAAATTCAAATGCTATTATCAAACCATGGAGGTGTTACATTAAAACTCTATCTCTTACAATTTTTAGATTTTGTATTCTATATAATAAAATGAATTTTTCGGAACTTTTTAGGATGACTCTACTTTTAGGACTATTAGGTTGGTTGCTAGCCTTAGCAAGGAAGCTTGACCGATATCTTAGGGTTAGCAACATATTTTCTATCTATATTTCATATTTCGTGACTTTTGGATGTGTTTCATTCAAATTATTTGTTATCACGTAAATTTAAACATAAATTATTAATTTCATGTTTGGTAAGTTTAGAGAATAAAATACAAAGTAAAAGAGTTGATGAGTGTCTTCCAATTCACAAACCGATGAAACGGAAGGTTAGTTATTGTGGTCATGAACTTAATGAGCTTTATCCTTAGAGAACTTATGCTTACATAAGCCAGCATAATTTTCATTTTGGGGAGATGATGGTAAGAAAAACATTGGATTTATCTGCTTCTTGTTTAGGAGTTGGTACAAGTTGTGAGTTTCTAGTTGACCTATATAGGAGATAGGAAGAAGCATGAATCAAACCTGACCCTGGATCGATCCGTTCGTGAAAGCAACAGCTGTGGCAGGTTAAGAATCTAATTCGACCACTCATTACATTAAATCTAATTTTTTATCAACACGGTAATAAAAAAATCAAAACAGTTTGAGAGAAAATGTCTGAGTCTACCTATAACACATGCGCATCCATCGGAGACTGTACGCTAGAGAGAGAACAAATGAAAGATATGGATTTTGTTAGGAGGATCAAAACACAACACAAACATATGTGAAAAGAGAGAACAAAACAAAAATAATTAATATGAGAAGTTTTGGCATTGTTTTTACCACACGAAGAAGTCTAGTTTTTGGGATACATGAGATTAATTATCATTGGTATTCTTAGTGGTTGAGAATGATTGGTTCTCATGAGAATAAAAGAATTAATATATATATATATATAATACTATTAATACCTTAAGTTATAAACAACAACTATCACTTCTTTATTTTTTTATATCATAAATCAACTATTTATTCTAGTTTTTCATTGACACAGTAATAATAAAAAAATCAAAACAGTTTGAGATAGAATGTCTAAGTCTAACTATAGCTCATGGGTATTGTACTTTTACTGTTTTAAATGGTGCGAAGACCCTAGCTATCCCCCTCCTCCTCGTATCATCAAGCACGGCAAGGATGATGAATCATCCGGTACGATGAATTATTGTGAGGGAGGATTCGATGAATCTCTTATCAACTCTATATTCGTTTTGATGTATCAGATAAATAACACATTCGTCAATTGCAATGATTGTTCGATTTGTTTAATTAAATTTGAGGATAATAAAAATATGAGAGTGTTTCCCAACTGCTTGCTTGAGATTGCATCTATATATATATATATATATATATATATATATATATATATATATATATATTATTCGCATCCATCCGAGACTGTACACTATGGAGAAAATAAATGAATAATAACGTTTTTGTAAGGAGGATTAAACACTACACTATGGAGAAAATAAATGAATAATAACGGTTTTGTAAAGAAGATTAAAACACTAGACTAGCACATGTGAAAAGAGATAGTACAAAACAAAGATACGGTGTTGTTAAGAGAATCAATAGAAGGAGCTCTGACATTGCTTTTGTTATAGGAAGAATTCTAGTTTTCGGTATACAAGAGATCTCACTGGGGTTCTTATCGGTTGAGAATGGTTGGTTCCCATTGAGAACAAAACAATATATATATATATATGTTATGCGTATTAATACCACGTAGCCGCTACTCAGAGTGCAATGAGTGCGCACAGGGTAAGTCTGACGCGATAGCCTGCAAACCAACGCCAGAAGGTAAACCACATAAAGTGACAGGCTCAGCCGAGAAAGTGTATGTAGAGGGACTCGAACTCATGACCTTTTGGTTATAAGAATGACATACTCAACCAACTCGGATACCCCCTTAGGGGCAAATATATATATACCCCAAGAGGGTAGCCGAGTTGGTTGAGTATGGCATTCTTATGACCAAAAGGTCATGAGTTCGAGTCCCTCTACATACGTTTTCTCGGCTGAGCCTGTCACCTTGTGTGGTTTACCTTATGGCGTTGGTTTGCAGGCTATCGCGTCAGACTAAGGGTTTACCCTGTGCGCACTCATTGCACTCTGAATAGCGGCTGCGGGTTCCCTCCGAAAAAAAATATAGATATATATTATACGTATTGATAATAGCAACAGTCAACTCTTTACAATATATATATATATATATATATATATATATATATATATATATATATATATATATATATATATATATATATATATATATATTAATTCTTTTATTCTAATATATATATATATTAGAATAAATGTTTGATTTATGATATATATATATATATATATATATATATATATATATATATATATATATATTATAGGATGAATCTCTTATCAGTTGTATAACCGTCTTTAAGTAATGGCCGTTTTATTTGTTTAAGTGAATTTGAAGTTAATGAAAATGTGAGAGGGTTGTCTAACTGTTTGGTTGAGATTGCACTCGACTTGTCCTCTCTACAGGTCTATTATCCTTAGTTCTTATTTTCATTTGTAAGGAGAGGAGAAGAAAATTAGAAAATATAGTTATACAAAATGAATATTATGATAAAGAGAGAGTTGTATTTTACGTTTTATATTGTTGTATTTTACGTTTGCTTAATGCTACATTAAATATTATCGAGGTTTATTCTTATTTTGTTTTATTTTCTATTTATAGTTTGAATTGGACTATTTGGTAATATATATGTTAATGAGAAACAAAATATTCTAGAATTAATTTGGTTTTCCATGTCAAACAAAACAAAAATTCAAACACTTGAAAATGTTAGTGGTATTATCAAACCATCGAGGTGTTACATTAAAACTCTATCTCTTACAATTATTAGAGTTTGTATTCTACATAATAAAATGAATTTTTCGGAACTTTTTAGGATGACTCTACTTTTAGGACTATCAGGTTCTGGTTGCTAGCTGTAGCAAGGAAGCTTGACCGATATCTTAGGGGTAGCATCATATTTTCTATCTATACTTCATATTTCGTGACTTTTGGATGTGATTCATTCAAACAATTTGTTATTACGTAAATTTAAACATAAATTATTAATTTCATGTTTGGTAAGTTAAGAGAATAAAATACAAAGTAAAAGAGTTGATGAGTGTCTTCCAATTCACAAACCGATGAAACGGAAGGTTAGTTACTATGGTCATGAACTTAATGAGCTTTATCCTTAGAGAACTTATGCTTACATAAGCCAGCATAATTTTTATTTTGGAGGGATGACGGTAAGACAAACATTGGATTTCTCTGCTTCTTGTTTAGGAGTTGGTATAAGTTGTGAGTCTCTAGTTGACCTATATAGGAGACAAGAAGAAGCAGGAATCAAACCTGACCCTGGATCGATCCGTTCGTGAAAGCAACAGTTGTGGAAGGTTAAGAAACTAGTTTTCCACCCGATTATATTTATTTTAATTTTCTATCAACATCGTAATAAGAAAATCAAAACAATTTGAGAGAGAATGTCTGAGTATAGCTATAGCTCTTGCACATCCAATGGAGAATGTACCCTAGGGAGGGAACAAATGAAAGATGTGGTTTTTGTTATGAGGATGAAAACACTACACAATCATATGTGAAAAGGGAGAGAACAAAACAAAGATAATCAATATGAGAAGTTGTAGCATTGTGTTTGCCACAGAAAGAAGTCTAGTTTTTGGGATACATTGAGATTAATTCTCATTAGTGGTTGAGAATAAAAGAATTAATATATATATATATATATATATATATATATATATATATATATATATATATTACGTATTAATACCTTAAGTTATAAACAACAACCGTCAATTCTTTATTTTTTTTCTATCATAAATCAAACATTTATTCTAATTTTCCATTAACACGGTAATAAGAAAATCAAAACAGTTTGAGATAGAATGTCTGAATCTAACTATAGCTCATGGGCATCCATCAGAATCTGATTTTCCATTTACTGCTGTAAATGGTGCGAAGACCCTAGCTATCCCCCTCCTCCTCCTCGTATCATCAAGCACAACGAGGATGATGAATCCTCCGGTACGATGAATTCTTCTGAGGGAGGATTAGATGAATCTCTTATCAACTATATAACCGTTTTAAAGTATCAGAGAAACAACTCATTTGCCAATTGCAATGGCTGTTCTATTTGTTTAAGTGAATTTGAAAATAATGGAAATATGAAAGTGTTGTCTAATTGCTTCGTTGAGATTGCACCCATATATATATTATGCGTATGAATACCTTAAGTTATAAACAACAATGCTTAGGGATTTTCTTTTTTTCTCATTGTGTTTCTAGTGATTGATAATGGTTTGTTCTATATATATATTATACGTATTACTACCTTAAGTTATAAACAACAACCGTCAGCTCTTTAGTTTTTTTCTATCATAAATCAGCTCTTTAGTTTTTTTTTATCATAAATCAGCAATTTATTCTTGTTTCCATCAACACAGTAATAAGAAAATAAAAACAGTTTGAGTCAGAATGTTTGAATCTAACTATAGCTCATGCGCATCCATCAGAAAATGCACACTAGGGAGAGAACAAAGGAAAATAAGGTTTTTGTTAGGACGATCAAAACACTACACAAGCATATGTGAAAAGGGAAATAACTTAACAAAGATAAGGTTTTGTTAAGAGAGTCAATAGAAGGAGCTGCGATAATGCTTTTGTCACACGAAGGAGTCAAGTTTTTGGGATACAAGAGCCATATTCGTATTGGTTGAGAATAGTTGGTTCTCATTGAAAATATTGGTTGACAATAGTTGGTTCTCATTGAGAATAAAATAAAAAATATATTATACGTATTAATATCTTAAGTTATAAAACAACTGTCAACTCTTTATTTTTTTTCTATAATAAATCAGTAATTTATTCTAGTTTACCATCAAGATAGTAATATAAAAAATCAAAATAGTTTAAGAGAGAATGCTTTAGTCTAACTATATCTCGCGCATCCATCGGAGATTGTACACTGTGCGTTCATGAAAGCAACAGTTTTGGCGGGTCAAGAAACTCGTTTGACCACCAATTACATTCTTAAGGTTAGTCTTTTGAAATTTCCAGCTTCGCTTGTTTGTTATATTACTATTAATCAAATATCATAATATTCAGATACTTGTACTAGATATATGCGCCAATATTTTTGTCAGAGATGGGCTAAAAATCACTGTTAGTCTCTCATGTTTACCCATTGTATCAAACTAGTCTCTCACCTTCACTTTTGTCTCCCACCCATCCCCTCTTTTGAAAAATTTACACGATTAGCCCCTGCACATGTAAACCATTTAAAAACTGACACGTAGAAACACATATTTTTGCTTTTTCTGTTGTTGATGCAGACATGAACCAGAGTGACTCTTGAGATGCATTTTTACGAAAGTAGTATTGAATTCGTTTGAAGAATACGTAGGTTCAAATTTGAACGATGAATTTGATGACAGAGATGATTTGGCAGATTCTGGCGATGTTGTTGGAATTTCTGGCGAGATTTGTGCTTGAGGCGATATCCGGTGGTTGTGAAGGTGGCAATGCATATGGGTGTCTCTGTCTATGATATTCAGCATCAAAGAGGCGTTCTTGGTGGTATGTTCTACTGATGATGGTCTTCTTGTGACTGAACCAGTGTAATATCGTCGGTTACGTTCTTCTGCTAGCGTGCGGGTGGTACCTCAAGGTTCCTGCACCTTTCTCTACCAATTAGATTATACGGCACTCCGGCCACCAGTGTGATGCTTTCCCAGGTCCAGGATCTTTGTGCTCTTAGTTCTTGTCAGTGGTTTATTCTTTCGGGAAGCTCCTCTTAGCACTTTATACTCTTATTGCGAAGACCCCTCACAAGTTGTCACGTGGAGTAATAAGAGTTTGACATGCAATCTGCATGTTGATAACTCCAGTACCTGTTCTCACAAATATATAGATATAGATGTTTACTTTAACAACAAGACAAAACAAAGTTGGGTTTAAAACGTTCTGCTCTTGATCAAATGAATGCAGTACAAGATAAATAGTAAAACACATACAAGACAGTTACTAAAAAAATAGTAACTGACTTCCTATGACTACTCAGTCACGTAACGCTTTGTTCCACCACTCCTACATTCTCTTAACTACGTGAAAGACCAAATCAAAGCAAATAACTATTTTCAAATATCAAATAAATAACCAAAAGAGAATAAATAAGTTTAGATTAATAAATCCAACATTCTCCCCTTTAATCTAAACTCATGCCTGAAGAACTCTCACACCCAGCAAAGACCTCATCTTCTCAAACTTAGCAGTTGGCAAGGCTTTTGTTAACACATCTGCTTTCTGAAGATCCGAACTGATATGCTTGACAACAATCTCACCATTCTCGACACATTCTCTAATGAAATGGTAGCGGATATCAATGTGCTTACTTCGCCCATGAAATACAGGATTTTTAGCCAAGTCAATTGCTGATCTGTTGTCGATATAAAGAACTACAGGTTCAATATAGTTACCAGTCACCTGACCCACCAATTTCCTCAACCAAATAGCTTGGCACGCAGCTGCAGTTGCTGCCATGAATTCTGCTTCACATGAAGAGAGTGCCACACACCTCTGTTTCTGCGAGGTCCATGTTACTAGCCCATCATTCAAATAAAAAACCATACCTGTTGTACTCCTTCGATCATCAATATGTCCAGCCAGATCACTATCGGAGTAACCTGTCAACAAATCACTGCCATTTCCTTTCGTATAAACTAAACCAAGATTTAAGGTACCTTTGACATAACGTAAGATACGCTTTGCAGCCAGCTGATGCATCATAGTGGGTTTCTCCATATACCTACTTACAATTCCAACAGAATAAGCTATATCTGGCCTGGTGTGGACTAAATAACGCAAACCTCCAACCATGCTCTTAAACTTTGTAGCATCCACTGGTTTTCCTCCTTCGTCTTTGCCAATGCACTCCTTGGGGTCCATCGGGAATTTCGTAGGGTTGCAATCCCACATACCAGCCTTTTCTAATATTTTCTTTGCATAAGCTGCTTGACTTAGTTCAATCCTCCCCATTTCTTGTTTGACTTCCAGGCCCAAATAGTACGCCAAAGTTCCCAGATTGCTCATCTCAAATTTCTTGTTCATCTGTACTTTAAACTCATCTATTATTGTAACATTTGTTCCTGTCACCAAAAGATCGTCAACATAAACCCCGATTATCAAAACTTCGTTGCCCATCTTCTTTGTGTACACTGCGTGTTCGTAAGGACATCTCACAAAACCAAGCTCTTCAAGATATTTACTCAACTTAGTGTACCAAGCACGAGGTGCTTGTCTCAAGCCATAGAGCGCCTTTATTAATTTGTACACAAGATGTTCTTGACCTTCTTTAACAAAACCCTCCGGCTGAGTAACGTAAACTTCCTCCTCAATTTCTCCATTCAAAAATGCCGATTTTACGTCAAGGTGGTGTACCTCCCAACCGTGCTTAGCAGCAAGAGCCAACAAAATCCGGACAGTTTCGAGGCGTGCAACCGGTGCAAAAATCTCATCAAAATCTCTCCCTTGTTTCTGCACATACCCTTTTGCAACAATCCTTGCTTTGTGCTTGATGACATTCCCATTTGTATCTTTCTTCAGCTTGAAAACCCACTTTAATCCAATAGCCTTTTGACCGGGTGGAAGCTCAGTTAGTTTCCATGTATTGTTTCTTTCAACTGCATCTATCTCGCACTTCATAACTTTTCTCCAAGCTTGAACAGTTTCTGCTTTGCTGTAGCTCGTGGGTTCATCTACTCCAGTGAGCATCAGCTCGTCATCTCCTAACTCAATCTCCTGAGTTTCAGCATAAATCTCAGTTAAAGTTCTGTAGCGTCTGGGTCCGCTGTCTGTCTCACTATCTGAACTTGTGCTGGATGGGGACTGTGAATTATGGGACGACTGTGGCGTATAGGCAGCGCCCGAAACATCTTCATCTAAAAGTTCCTCCATCTGCGAACTCTCGTTCTGAGAATTATATTGTTCTCCTCTTTCGGTATTGTTGTTAGCTTCTCCTACTGGTATGCTAAAAACAGAGAAAGTACCTTGATGCTCTTCGAGAACACCCTCATTATGCTTCCAAGACCATGTTTTTCCTTCCTCAAACACAACATCACGGCTGACATGAACTGAATTGTGCTCCGGGTCAAACAATCTATACGCCTTCGTTCCAGGTTCTTTGCCTAGATTAATTACCGGTTTGCTTCTGTCATCCAGTTTTGTTGTATGAACAGATGGGAGTTTCATGTGCGCCAAACACCCAAAAACTCTAATATGCCCAATATTTGGTTTGCTTTCCGACCAGGCCTCATAAGGGGTCACTCCAGAAATAGCTCTAGTTGGCAGGCGATTTAACACATACACCGAGTGTCGAATTGCCTCACCCCACAATGTCAAGGGTAACTGTTTTTCCTTTAGAAAACTCTGCGCCATCTCTACCACCGTTCTATTTCTTCTTTCTACCACACCGTTCTGTTGAGGAGAGTATGGTGTCGTGTATTGTCTAGTGATCCCTGCTTCCTCACAATAGGAATTAAATTGTTTAGAACAAAATTCACCCCCTCTATCGGTTCTGAAAGTTTTCACTTTCTTTTCTTTGCCATTTTCCACCAATGCTCGGAATTTTTTGAACGCATCAAATGCTTCGTCCTTGCTCTTCAACATATACACCCACATTACACGACTATAATCATCGACTAGCAAGAAGAAGAATTTATTACCGGCAGTGGTAGCAGGAGATATTGGTCCACATATATCGCCGTGAACGAGCTCCAACACTCCTTTTGCACTGTAGTTCGCCTGACCTGGGAAAGACTTTCTGCTCTGTTTTGACATTAGGCAGCCCGGGCACACCTCATTTTGCGTTTTAATTTCCGGCAGACCATGCACCATCTTAGCTGAACACATCAACTTCATAGCGTTGAAATTGACATGCCCAAGTCGGGCATGCCACAACCAAGCGTTCTCATCAGACTTTGACAGCAAACACTCTGGACTACCACTTTCTATAATGATCTTGTACAGACGGTTCATGGATCTCTTCACCTTCATGATAAGTTTTCCGCCTTTGTCATAAACCCACAAGTGTGCACCATTTAAGATCACCCTGTTACCTTCTTCAGCCAATTGTCCTAAGCTGACAATGTTGTTGCATAACATAGGTATATAATAAACATCTTTTAGCAGCCTTTCCTCTCCATTCTGACACTTCATCACAATCGTTCCTTTCCCTTTAATAAGCACAGTCGAGCCATCTCCGAATCTGACTTTACCCCTTACACCATCATCCAACTCTCGAAACTTTGATAATTGTCCCGTCATATGGTTGCTAGCACCGTTGTCTAAGTACCACAAATTCGAATTCATCTGCACACCTTCACCATTCTGAATTAACTTTGGTGACACCTTTTCTTCATTAATCAACATGACTTTGTCATCATTTTCTTCTGTTTTTTCAGTAATTAACAGAGCAGGTTCCTCGTCTTGCATCTGGGTAATGTTCACTTCTCCTCTGTGTTCTCTTTCACGTCTTGGCCTTTTGCACTTCGCTGCGTAATGTCCATAATCTTGACAATTAAAGCATCTTACCTTACTCTTATCAAACTTCTCGCGCCATCCACGTCCAGCCTCCTTGTTATTTCGAGACCTTTGCCAGGACGATGTGTCTGTTCCTCCTTTTTCTGCACGCTTCAGCCACTCTTCCCTTGTCAGCAGAAGTTTCCCTTCATCTTTCTCCCTTCTTGACCACTCTTCCTCTGTCAATAGGAGTTGGCCACCATTGGTCTCAACCTAACCTCGCAATCGCTCCTCATGAGCCTTTAGGGATCCAACCGTCTCATCAATAGTCATGATCTCTAAATCTCCAAACTGTTCAATGGTAGAGGCTATCTGCAAAAATTTGTTAGGGACAGCTCGTAATAACTTTTTTACGACATAACTCTCATTAACCTTCCCTCCCAGAGTTCTTATATTTGCAACTAGTCCATTTAGTTTCATACAAAAGTCATCGAGGGGCTCGGTTTCTTTCATTCTCAATGTTTCAAACTCTGCCTTAAGAGTCTGAATTCTTGCTGTCTTGACTCGATCAGCTCCCAAACACATGGTTTTAACAGACTCCCAAGCTTCTTTTGCACTCTTCTTCTCAGCAACAGACAACAAAATATCTTCCGGAATCCCCTGGTAGATCGCAGCAAGGGCTATCTTGTCTGTTCTATCTTCCACCACCGCATTTGATTCTATAGCACTCCATACTCCTTGTGCTTGCATGTATACTTTCATTTTGAGTGCCCACGCTGTGTAGTTTCCTCTGTTCAGCATGGGATAGCTCAGACCAAACGTTCCATCCTTTGATTTGTTGTTTTCCATAGCTCTGATACCAAGTGTTGATAACTCCAGTACCTGTTCTCACAAATATATAGATATAGATGTTTACTTTAACAACAAGACAAAACAAAGTTGGGTTTAAAACGTTCTGCTCTTGATCAAATGAATGCAGTACAAGATAAATAGTAAAACACATACAAGACAGTTACTAAAAAAATAGTAACTGACTTCCTATGACTACTCAGTCACGTAACGCTTTGTTCCACCACTCCTACATTCTCTTAACTACGTGAAAGACCAAATCAAAGCAAATAACTATTTTTAAATATCAAATAAATAACCAAAAGAGAATAAATAAGTTTAGATTAATAAATCCAACACTGCATATGTGTCTCCTCTGCCAGTTTAGGTGGAAGTTTAGTAGCTGCTTGCTTTCTACTCGGTTTCCTTTCTTCTTAACAATCACAACCTTTATTTGGAAATCGAACCCCTTGCCCAGCTTCGTATCTCCTCCTCATCAGAGGCAATAGTAGTTCCAAATTTAGAAGTGTTATCGTCATTGTGCTTGTTGGACATTAAAGCATATGTATCCCCTTCTTTCTCAGCCGTAATTGGTGACATTTTCACTCGCTTACTAATTCTTAAAGCTCTGTCCATGTTTCCATTGGCCATGTTTCTGACATGTTATTAAATCATTATGAAATTTATCACAAAATATCTCAAGCACAGAACATAAATGAAACAAATAACAGTAAAAATAGAACAAAAAATTTAATGTGATTCGACAATTGTTTACGTCTACGGACGCCGCCAGAGAAAAGTCTTTCACTATAATAGAAAAGGGTTACAAATTTCAGATTTTGTTTTGTGTAGCCATAGTAGTCTATTTATAGGGAATAAATAGACTTACTATACAATGGGCCTAATGGGATCATATACAAAGATCTAATAAGAAAACTATCCATTACAGCTTACTATCAATGACATAAAATTGTACCGCCGAGCACGGTACTCTGACAAGGCACTATTCGACTCATTCACAAAAAAATCTTCCCCTTGAGGTGAATATCATTTCTTCACTATCAACAAAGAAACTTCTCTTCTTCTGACTCACCAAATGTCCATAAGGCATTCACTCTATACTGCGAACACCAATCCAGTTTAGGCAGTCCCTAAAATTTCAAACTGATACTTTCTTGGTCATTATATCTGCTGGATTATCGGGTGTAGACACTTTCTTCACATCAACAATTCCCTTTAATATTATATCACGAATAAAATGATACCTGACATCTATGTGCTTTGTACGATCATGATACATCTGGTTCCATGTAAGGTGTATGGCGCTTTGATTAGCACAAAACACTTTTGTAGTAGTCTTATCCAAGCCCAAATCTGCCACCAAACCTTGTAACCATATTGCCTCTTTAATTGCTTCTGTTACCGCCATGTACTCTGTCTCTGTTACAGACAAAGCTATAGTAGCTTGCAAATGCTATTTCTAATTGATCTCACTCCCAGCTAGAGTAAATAAATATCCTGTCAGAGATCTCTTTTTATCCATATCACCTGCAAAATTAGAATCAACAAAACCAATGATCCTGCAACATCATTCGGCGATTCCAATATCGGTCTTGTTAAAAGTTAAGTCAACGTTCGCAATATTCTTAAGATACCGAAGTATCAATTTCACTGCCTGCCAATGTTCTTTCCCATAAGGACGTGTGCATACCATAGCATACATGATACTACCAATTGCACTTTCATATGGAACCTTCGACATTTGTTCCAACTCAGCATCGTCCTTGGCCGCTCCTACTGCAAACAACTTGAAATGAGTAGCAAACAAAATGTTAACTATCTTAGCATCAAACATATTGAATTGTTGTAACAATTTCTCAATATAGCTTCGTTGAGACAAGTGTAATGATCTACACTTATGTTCCTGATAATCTCTATACCAAGAATTTTCTTTCCTCTACCCAGATCCTTCATCTCAAACTCGGCACTAAGCTGCTTCTTTATCTGAACAATATGTGACATACTACAAGCAGCAATAAGCATATCATCCACATACAGCAACAAGTAAACATAAGAATCATTTGAAATCTTTTGATGATAAACACAACTATCATATGGACTCCTCGTGAACCCTTTTGACACTATGAATGTATCAAAACGTTTGTACCATTTGCCTAGGTGACTATTTCAAAACATACAATGACTTTTTCAGCAGACAAACTTTATCCTCCATATTAGGTTCGATAAATCCCTCTGGTTATCTCATGTAGATTTGCTCTTCCAATTCACCATGTAGAAACGCAGTCTTCACACCCACCTACTCAAGCTCTAAATCTTGTAAAACTACCATGGCTAACAAAACTCAAATCGAACTATGCTTCACCATCGGAGAAAACACTCCATTGAATTCGATTTCTTCCCTTTGAGTAAACCCTTAGCTACCAATCTTGCCTTGAATCAAGATGCTTCAACCGCTGGATTAGCTTCCTTTTTATTGAACACCCATTTACTGCCTACTACCTTCTATCTTTTAGGCAAGTCAACAAGCTTCTATGTTTGATTCTTATGAAGAGATTCAATCTCTCCCCCCATAACACCAATCCATCGATCTTCCTATAAACTCACTATAGATTCTCTGTAGCTACTAGGTTCATATATCTCAACTTCTTATGCAACTGACAGAGCATATGCAACGAGATTCACATACCTTTTTAGAAGTCTAATATCTCTTCTTTCGTTGCCCAATGCTATGTTATAAGGTTGTTGTTCTGGTTCGGGCGCATCATCATCACTATCATCTGATGCTGACGCTTCACCTCCTAATTATGGATCCACCTTAGAACCACTTGAATTATTGGACCTTCTAGGAACTGATTCTACTTCAGGCTCCACCTGTTTACTCACAACCGATCCGGATTCGGCCATTTTTCCTACTTTCTTATAACTGTCTATCGAAGCAAACTCATTAAAAGTAACATCCCTACTGATGAGAAAACCTGGAGACTTTGGAGAGGTACACCATAACCTATATCCTTTCACTCGAGTAGCATATCCTAGAAATATGCACCTCTTTACCCTCGGCTCAAGCTTACCATGTCTCGCATGAGCATACGCAGGAGAACCGAACACCTTCAAATGTTCATAATCAACTGACGAACCAAACCAAATCTCAAAATGAGTTTTAAAATCAATAGTCGTTAATGGAGACCGATTCACCAAGCAACACGTTGTATTGATAGCTTCATCCCAAAAATCCTTTCCCCCACCTAAATACGAGAGCATACTTCGTGCCTTGCACAAAGTGTTCTATTCATTCTTTCTGCGACTCTATTCTGGTGTGGCGTTCTAGAACAAGTGCGATGTCGCACTATTCCCTCAGCTTTGCAAAACTCGTGGAACTCACGATTGCAATATTCTAACCCATTTTCAATCCTAAGACGTTTGATTTTTCTTCCTGTTTGCTTCTCAATCATCATCTTCCAATTGAAAAGGGTTGAATATACCTCATCTTTCATTTTCAGAAAGTAAACCCACACCATCCTTGAATAATCATCAATCAAACTCATGTAGTATCTGGCTCCGCCCTTCAATGTAATTATGTTTGGACCCCAAAGTTTTGAGTAAATGTAGTCCACTGTCCCATTAGTCTTTCTTATAGTCGATTTTCTGAATTTGTCTCTAGTTTGTTTACCAAACACACAATGCTCACAAAATTCCACTAATTCTGCTTTATACCATTTCAACAAATATCTATTTCCCAAAACAGCTAATCCTCTGTCACTCATATGTACAAGACGCCAATGCCACAACTTATTTTGATCTTGCCTACTTTGGCTATTACTCGTTGATGATGCTACTGCAGCATCGCCCATAACAACACTCCCCTGGAGAATGTAAAGACCCTTCTGCAAACTGCCCCTCATGCATATCATCGAGCCTTTTATCACTAAAATTACATTGTCTTCTACACGGTACTTGTAACCCCGAGAGTCTAACAACCCAGGAGCGTGTCAGCACGTTAAAATTCTAACAACCCCGTCAAACATTCTGATTCTGACGTTACCGATACCACTAACAATCAATGAGTGATTGTTCCTTAAATAGATAGTTCACGGTATTGGCTTTTAAGTATCGAACCACTGCTTGAACTTACACATGTATTATGTAGCGTCAATATCGAGTACCCAAGAGTTTTGTCCAAATTATGAACTCACGAACAATACATCTTTTCTACCACTATTTTCATTATTGTCAGAATCGTTCACACCTTCAACAATATTTGTTGCATTTTCCTTTTGATTTCCCTTCTTACCATTCAGTTTCGGACAATCTCTCCTATAATGACCCTGGTCACCACTTTCTTAACAGTTTGAGTGCTTTACCTTTGACTTGAACCTCAAGTTCTTTCTTCTTAAAGAACTCTATTTGCTTCTAGATCTTCCCCTAGTCATAATACTTTCCCCTTCAGCTTGATTGTCTTAGTGCAACTGTCTCATCTCCTTTGATTTCAGTGACCTTTTGACATCTGCTAGCGATAACTTATCTTTACCATACATAATGGTATTTACAAAGTTTTCACAGGGAGCTGGTAATGATTTTAATACAAACAAAGCTTGATCTTCATCCTCAATATTGATATCTATGTTCTCTAAGTCCATTATAATTGATTTAAAATTTTCTAAATGCTCAGTTATGGACATACCTTCTTTCAGTCTGAAATCGTAAAAATGATTCTTTAAGTATAATCGGTTTACTACTAATTTCTCTAAGTAAAGATCTTCTAGCTTCTTCCATGCGCAGGCATTAGTCTTCTCACCACTAATCTCAAGAAGCACATTGTCTTTCAAACTCATTTAAATCCAAAACAAAGCCTTTTCTTGAAGATATTTCTTCTCCTCTTCTTTCATCTCTTCTGGTAACTTATTCTTCTTAACTTTCCATAGCCCTTGCGGTACCAATGAAGATTTAAATTTAATCTTCCACAATGCAAAGATGGACCCCCCCCATCAAATTTTTCAATCATGTATTTTGTTGCTGTAGACCATATTGTGAAACCTTAATTGCAAAAGCCCTAATTTCACCATGTGGCTCTAATACCAATTTCGCTATTAAATCACTATGCAATTTATCACAAAATGGCTCAAGTACAGAACACAAATGAAACAAATAATAGTATAGATAGAACACAAAATTTAACGTGGTTCGACAATTGTCTACGTCCATGGGTGCCGCCAGAGAAAAGTGTTTCACTACGATAGAAAAGGGTTACAGATTTCAGATTGTGTTTCCGGTAAGCCTAGTAGCCTATTTTGTGTGTTAATTAAGGGTTGAACATGTTTACGTGAGACTGTAGGTGTTATGTTAGTGCCGCTGTTGATATCGGGGAATACCGATGGAGCAGACAGTTGTTAGTTGATTGTTTGACTTGAATTGCAACCTTGCCGTGAAATTGTAGCCCTATCTCGCAATGTCTTTGTTTCAGCAAGTATTCACATCATATACATGAAATGTTGTGTATATCTAGCAATGTATGCAATCTGTGTTGCAATGTCAGTGTTATGTCTACAGTAACATGCTACATATCTAGCAATATATGCACTGAATATGCAATATGTCTAGCAATGTGTATAAAGTTAGTTGATGTTGTTGTTTGGTTAATGAAACCCGTGGATTGTTTGGTTTGGTCGGTACGCTGATGGAGCTGAGAACGATTCGATGTTAATGAAAAAGTATTTTTTGAGTCCCCACACAAGGAAGAGCGGGCCGACGAACGACAAATCATTGTCTAATGCATTGATAAAGATGAATGAATTCTTGAAATTTGTATTTGTTTTGAATTGTTGTTGCAACATATTAGTATGTTGTTATTTTTTACATGTATCTAGCAATGTCATCGTAGTCTATTTAGCAATGTCAGAATATGAGTATCTGTTTCGAATTGTTGTTGCAGTATATTAGTATGATGTTATTTTTTTACATGTATTTAACAATGTCATCGTAGTCTATCTAGCAATGTCATAATAGGAGTATTTGTTGTAAATTATTGTTGCAATATATAAGTATGTTGTTGTTTTTTACATGTTTTCTTGATTTCGTCAGTTGTATATAGTTTAGGTTGTATATATTTGAGATATCGTTATTTTTTTTTTGAAATTTCCTATGTTGGTCAAGGGTTGAAGATGTTTGTGTGAGACTGTAGGTGTTATGATAGTATCGATGTTGATATCAGAGCAGGCCGACAGAGCAGAATGTGGTTAGTTGATGGTTTTACATGAATCGCATCCTCGCCGTGATATATTGGCTGTATCTAGCAATGTCTGCAGTTCATCAAGTATTGGCAGAATATGTACAACAATGCATTCAATGTTGTACATTTCTAGCAATGTATGCAATATGTGTTGCAATGTCTAGCAATGTTCGTAATATGTCTACACTAACATGCAATATGTCTAGCAATGTCTACACTGAATCTGCAATATGTCTATCAATGTTTGTATGTTAGTTGATGTTTTCGTTTGGTTAATGTCTATGATTGTGGAAAGTTTTTTATGTTATGTTGGGGTGATTGCAATATAGATTACTACTGTGATATAGGTTACTACTGCGATGTTTTTCTTCTGTTATGTTGTTCATGTCTAGCAGTGTCTGCAAAATTTGTGGTAATGTCTACGTCTAACAATATATGCATATATGTCTAGCAATGTTAGCAATGTGTCCAACAATGTCTGCAATATGTCAAAAATTGTCTTAAATATGTCTAGCAATATCTGAAATATGTCTAACAATGTCTGCAATATGTCTAGCAATGTGTAGCAATGTCTTTTCATATATCTAGAAATGTGTGTAAGTTAGTTGATTCTTTAGTTTTGTTGGTGAACCCCAATGACTACTTGGTTTGAAATGTCTAGAAATGTGGCAAGTTGTTTCTGTTTTTTTGGGGTGATTGAGATGTAGGTTAAGACGGTGATATAAAGAATATTATTGAAGTGACTAGAAATTACGATATGTGCAGGAAAACATGACTGGCCGGGCTTAGTCAGTATAATCAACCTTCTAAGACGAAATATAATAACAACAGAACACATAAAAGCTGTTCTAGGCACCCATTTTTATACGTTTATCAAAATATCGTTCGACTTAAGGAACGAGAATATGCCCGCTAAAAGGAGAGCCGAAATATTTAAGCATTTCCTCAGTGATTCAAACACAAATAGACGATGGTAGTTATATTTGATTTTGAAATATTTTTATTTGGGACAACCGTATAAATTGAATGTTGTTTGTACGGATCTTTTTTAGACGTTAGTGTTGAGACAATAACTCATTATTGTCATTTTCAAAACATCTAGCAATGTCAGATTACGTGTATCTAGCAATGTATTGTGTATGTATATAGCAATGTCATAATTGAATATGTAGCAATATCGTAAGAACGTGTCTAGCAATGTCATATAACTCGTATCTAGTAATGTCATAACATCGTATATAGCAATGTAATATAACTCGTATATAACAATGTCATATAACTCGTATATAGCAATACATTAATAAAGTATCTAGCAATGTCAGATAACTCGTATCTAGAAATGTCATAACGTCGTATATAGCAATGTCATAACGTCGTATCTAGCAATGTCATTTAACTCGTATATAGAAATGTCATATAACTCGTATCTAGCAATGTCATCAGGGTACCAAGTGCTAATATTTTTGGTAATTAGGTACATAAGATGTCATTTCCAGTTACTAATATGTATTATTAATGTCTCAAGCAAGATCCTGCCATTCCTGGTGTATCCAACCATTTAACGATTACTACGTATCTAGCAATGTCATAATTGAATATCTAGCAATGTGGTAATAAAGTATCTAGCAATGCCATACAAGTAGTATCTAGCAATGTCATATAGCTCGTTATAGCAATGTCATATAACTTGTATATAACAATTTCATGTAACTAGTATTGAGACTGATGTTATTGGAGTTCATGCAGCATGGTTTTTGATTTAGTATGTTTTTTTTGTTTTTTGGCAAAAATGGACCAACTCTCTGAGAATTTCTATCGAATGTTTTAATCTATTTTATAATATATTGTTAGTTTTTTCTTGGGTGTTCAATGGATGTTTACAAGAGCAATGCTTTTATTTACAGTATCACTAAGGATTATAGAGGCAGTAGTTCCAGGAAGCAGTTGTAAAGGCAGTTATTAAACACAATCGCAATATAAGAAGTTAGATTAGTTTATCTAGCAAACTCATATCAATGTATCTAGCAACGTGATATTTGGATTACAATCGCAATAATGATTCCCATATCTAGCAATGTTGTATTTGTGTGTCTAGCAATGTTATACTAGTGTGTCTAGCAATGTGGCATTAGTGTATCTAGCAATGTTGTATTAGTGTATCTAGCAATGTCTTCTGAGTGCATCTGAAAATCCAATAAAATGTATCTAGCAACCTTATTATACCGTATCTAGCAATTTCTAAATACAAGCCGAAAATCGTATCTTTTACACAACAATCGCATCCCGTTTGCTAAATCTCCATTCACCTATAAAATTACCCCTGGCAAAGTTATTAGCGGCATCTTCTTTGCTAGAAATAAGTTGCTCGGTGTGGAAAATTTGTCTGTAAGTACCGATTTTGACTTCATCAATGATAATCTTGTAAATCAATATGTGCTGATAGATAAATCAATTGGTCAAGCGAGATAGTGTTCACAAACTCATAACGCCAAGGCATTAATGATTAGAGTAAGAAACCAACTACACACTACAACTAATTTTTTTATAGAAGTTCAGAATTCACTGTCAACAAGTATCAATGTGTATATGCGTATGCATATAGACAGCATCATGCTCCAAAACAATAAAGGTAACCATGGATCAAGAATACCATATTTTCCTACTTTAATGAATATAGTTTCTACATCATTGGTCAGTGTAATAAACCATTGCCGCCTATGAAGTAAACAATCCTCCAAACGTATTTGATTCCTTTTTAGAAAATAACAAAATGCAGTAACAAAAAACCTTGAAATGAACCAATCCATCAGTAAAAAATTAGCAAAATGGATCTATAGACCAAAAGAAACTAAACATATAGCTAGTAATTAGGAGAATCCAGTACAAAATCCTCTCGATATATCGAATTCACAATTTTCTTTACATCGAATTCATAGCTAGTCTTCTCAATTCAACTGATTCAATAAATTCACTCGACTTCCATGGTATCGACTTCAAATCCAAAGGATGAACTAACAGATCAATCGAAAAATACCAAAAGAAAAACCTAATCGTTGAATAAGAGCAAGGTTAAATCGCAAACGCGATACATTATACACACATAAGAAATAATATGTACGAATCAGTTATAGATTTGGAAGAAAAGGAGTAAAGAGTATGTACCTAGGCATGGTTCCATCAGGATGAATTCCATGTTCAAGACAATAAAGCTTCCAACAAGAATTCCCCACCTGAATTCCAGCTTGACCGATGTGAAGACTTAAAATTTCTCTCATCTAATTTATCTTTTGTGTTATCTTTGGGATATATGAATATTAGGTTGGAAAACGAGAGAGGGAAAGAGACAGGAGGTTGACGGTGATTTAGGGTGGTCATCAGGGTGACGGTAGGTTGACGGTGGTTTAGGGAGGTCGACGGTGGTTTTAGGTTAACGTTAAATTTTCAACAAAAAATACAAGTGTTTTGGGAGGGTTAAGAGAGAGAGTGGAGGCTCGTTCATAATTCAAAATTGTTGATTGGGTGAAAATACCCATTAATTCTCAAAATAAGGCTTATATACTAGGTTGAGGGTAGTTATGGTATTAAAAACAATTAGGTCTTGAAAATGAATTTTTTTATTGAGATGAGTATTAAGTGAGCATTAACCCATTTTTGGGTAGTAGATACTAATATATTTGGCCAATAGGTACTTAGGGGTGTCATTCCCCTTAAAAATATTTGTACATAAATATTATTTATATTTAACGTATATTTTTAAAATTTATTCAATGATAATAATTATTATTAAGTGATATTTTTTATTCGTAGTTAGATGGATTACTGAAATATATGGAAGAATAATGATTTAATAAGTGAATGAGACCGAAAAACTTATCAGTTTATAGCCGATGTAGGTAATTTGGCTACAAATATTTTGTGGAGCAAACAATTAATTGGATGCAATGGATTTAGGATTTCTTTCATACGAAAATATAGGTATACCGGAAAATAAGAGCCGCAAACAGCCATTCAGGAGCTTAAGGAAAATACAAAACTACTCTTTTTCTTCATCAAAATAATTTGTTTTTTATGTGAAAAAAAGTCTTTCTCGGAATGCCTTCCAATTTGTTATAAGAAAAATATAACAAAAATTTGTAGAAAGTTAAATGTTTTATTTATTAGAGAGAAAAGGAGTTCATATGAAGAGTTTTTGTATTTTGAGAGTCCTCTCTTTATAGGATTTGATCAATAATTCGTCCCTCGACTATCGATTTTAGTTACAGATAGTTTATGGACTTTCAAAAGTTTGTTAGTATCGAGTTTGGATAAAGTTAATCATCTTGATCTGTTGATTAATATAAATCTTCCACGTGGAACCATACTCAACATAAAATTGTATCACCAATAATTCCTCGACTTTCACTTTAACTACATTTGAAGTTCGACCTAAAGACGAGGGACCATTGGTGATACAAGTTTCTATTAAGTATGATGTCACGTGGCAGTTTTATATTAATTAACAGATGAGGTGGACGAACTTTATCCAAACTAGATAGTCAAGGGACTGTCAGCGGACTTTTGAAAGTCTAGCGACTATCTATCACTAAAATTCATAATCCATGGACAAACTACTGTTCAAATCCACTCTTTACATACTGAGCTCAAATCCTATTTATAGGAGTTGTACAAGACGTTTCAATGCTACATTTGTTATTTATATCCGTTACAGAATATAAATAAAAATAATAAAGGGAGACTTACCATATAAGGCCTGTTACAGAAAATGATTACTAATAAAGGCCTAAACAATTTGACAAATTTCCTTCCAAAAATACCCCCAATATAAATACTCGTTTTGAAACTAGTGTAACCTCTTTTCTCCATCTCCCCTCCTCTATCTTTCTCCATCTTCCCTCCTCTGTCTTTCACAAAAACACGATCGAGTAGACCGATTTTTTATTTCCCCAGAAAATTCACCGATTAAGCTCTGTTCCAATTTCGATCGAAGATTCAAACAATCAACAACTACAACAACGCTAAATCAGTAAGTTCAATTGTTTTTTTCTTCGAAAAACAATTCAGCTCTAGAACATTTGAGAAACCTAGGGTTCAACTTCCTAACGAATTCGAGTTTTTGAGTTACATTAACGATAATCTATCTGGTTTGTGTGAATTATATTTATGTTTTTTTAGTTACATTAACGATGATCTATCTGTTTTTGAGTTATATTAAAGAAACCTAGGGTTTCTAATACTGCTTACTCGTGTCTTGCTTTAGCGAGACACGAGATGCTCATAGTAACTGCTTAAACAACCTGCATTTTCTTGTCCAAATAGCCTAACTATTGTTACTTCAATTCAGACCTCTTTTTGTTACAGTTCTATATGTTTCGCAACTATCATTTTACTATAATTGCAGGTTTTTATATAGGTTTAGCATCTATCAGTTTGTATTGGTTATAGATTAACAGAAGTTTCGCATCTATAAGTATGTCAGTGCTTATATATTTCTATATGTTTTGAAGCTATCATTTTTCCATAATGACAGGTTTTTTTATAGGTTTCACATCTATCAGTCAGTATTGGTTAATATTTAACGTAAGTTTCGCATCTATCAGTGTGTATTGCTTATAAATTAACACATGTTTCACATCTACTTATGTGTCAGTGCTTATACATTAACATAGGTGTTGCATCTATTAGTTTTTTAGTTCATATACATTAACATGGTTTCGCATCTATTGGTGTTTTAATATATATACATTAACATGGGTTTTGCATCAATCGATTTTAAAATAGTTTCGCATTTGCATACGTTTCGCATCTATCACTTACCTAACTTCCAATAATTTCCCATCTATCATATATGATCTATTTTTTATCATTTATTTCTTTTATAGGTAAAATGGTACCAAACACATGTTTCTATAGGTCATGCCTCTTTACACTATTAAAACAGACGGAAGAGACAAAAGTGAGGCCATAATATATGGAAACAGCAAAAAACATCATTTTACTCACTTTTAAAGGCAGCATATGATCTTCGAACAAAGAATACTGCGTACAAAAAGCATTGGGATGTAATTTAGCAGATATCAATGACATATGATGAAAAAACATAGCATTTAAGTTGGGTGAAAAGTTTTTACGGCTTACAAACCATGACATAAAGATCATCTTTGGTTTAAAACATGGAAACGAAATTATGCCACTACAAGCCAAGAGTTTAGAACCTAAGTTTTCTGAATTAGAAGATGAAGAAAAATCAAGAATAACAAAAAAATACTTTTCTGATAACACATCAAGAAAAGTTGATAAAAGCCAAGCAAGACCAATCACTAACAAATTGATAAAGGTATGTAATTCCAATTTTTCTTAAATTTTTGCACTGTTTTCAAATTTGCATAGGTTTCTCATCTACTACGCCTGTCGTGTTTCACATTTGCATAAGTTTCTCATCTACCACTTCTGCTTTACTTCAAAAATTGCATTAGGTTTCGCATCTATCTTTTTACTCTGCTTCACATTTCAACATGTTTCGCATTTATCACATTAGACCTGTTTCACATCAAACTTGGTTTCACATCTATTGATAGTAGTACAAATTTCACATCTATCATTTTAGCATTGTGAAGATTCCACATCTATATTTTAACTCCACTTTCAAATTTCAATAAGTTTGCAACTATAAAATAAATATGTTTGACATTATCATAGGTTTCACATCTATCCCTTTTGATAAATGCTTTTGCTTGTTGATAGAATGTTATAAATAAAGCAGCAAAAACACTTGGACAAGACGTAATAGAAAATGTTGTGATACTCTTTAATAATGTTAGCCTGTTCCACCTTATTTTTCTCTACCTATGGAGATGTACTAGCTTCTACAGTGGTGTATTACATAGAACATCTAGAAAAAATAAACAACTACAATTGGACTAAAGCGACCGAGGAAAATTTGATGAATTCAATAATAGCTTGTCATGAAACTAAACCTGGAAGAGTAGTTGGTTGTGTTGCCCTTTTACTGGTTAGTATTTTTCTTTTTCTTTGTTCTATTTTAAATATTATTTAGTCAGTAAATGGTATCTGAACTATTGTTAATATATAGTCATTAATCATGGAACACACAACATTATGTCAAAATATTGAAATTAAAGACAAAATACCTAGATGCTTCAAATGGTTGGGTATTGAACGCAAAATAGATTTAGATTTTGTTGAATCCATAGAAAACATAACAAATGAACATGTATATATACGCTATGTTTTTTGTTCCATTTTCACATTTTACTTATATATGTCTTTGTTATAACATTTTAACAATTTTGTAGATTCTGGAAGAAGAATTGAAACTAACAGAAAAAGAAGAAAACAATTTGGAGGAGAGTTCCAAATACAAGAAGAAAATAAAGATATTCCTCAAGAAGCTGATGATATTTCATCACACGATTCTGAACAAGTAAACCTCAACAAAGATGATGGTGGTTTCCATTGGGGTACGCACCAAGACACAACTGCAAGAGATTTCACTGATAGCAAAAAAACAATAGACCAACACATTGTTAAACCACGTCAAAAAGTTACAAAAACTAAAAAGACAGTAACACGAAGAATAAAACAAGTGAAGAGCATAAAAGACAAAAGTTTACCGGTAGAAGTTGGTCCTCTGAACAAACAAAAGATAGTACAGACAAGACGTACACCTATTGAAAGAAATGAGAATTCAGTATAAGAGATTCTTAGGAATCGTAAAAAACATGAAGAGAAAATTAAAAAAAAAAGTCTCAAGTCAATGTTTTTGACATATTGTACCATCTCACAACAGAAAACAGAAGGTTGAAAATATTACTGGAAAGAGAAAACGTAAGAATCTTCTTTTATCATATTTACTATAGGTTCCGCATCTAGCATCCATAATGTCATAATATGTTTCGCATCTATCTTTTAAATGTAAGTTTCATATCTATCATTTTTTCTTAAGGTTTCGCATCTATCTTTTAAGCGTAGGTTTCACATTTATCATGTTTTCTGCATCTATCATTTAACTAACGTTTCACATCAAACATTTTTTCTTAATGTTCTGCATCTATCATTTAGATCTAATTTCACATGTATCATGGTAATTAAGGTTACGCATCTATCAAGAATAATCTCATGAAAAGGTTTCACATCTATCGTGAGTAATATAGTGAAAATGTTTCGCATATATCTTGTTTGTTTATGTTTCATATCTATCAAATTTGTTAAGGTTACACATCTATCATTTTATATAAAACGTTTTGCATATTTAACATGACTTATTATTTTGCAGAGAATTAACAACAACAACGCAGCCCCCAACCCAAACATACCACCAGACCCAGCCTCAGCCTCAACCCCAACCCCAGCCATACCATTAGCCCCAGTTCTAGACCCAACCCCACCAAAAAAACAAGTAGACAATGTCTCCAGCCAGAGCTTTGACTTATCCACATTTGAAAAAATAGAACAAATTGAATTAGAACATATGAAATTTCAAGAATAAATTGAAGAACTACCAAAAATCTAGGAAAAAAAGAAGTTCATTACACAAATGAAAACTCATGTAAAGATGGACATTGAGATTAACCTAAAAAACAAATTTAAACTGTCTATGTTGAAGCTAAACATAGAGGATGAAGTTGAAGAAACAACTCAACATCAACCAAAAACTTATGCAAGAAGAAATAGATTGAATGATCAAGCCCAACAATCACCGAATAAAACCAGAAACATACAACATTCTGACACAACACCAGATATTGTACTAGAAAACCCTGTTGTTTATGTCGATAACCAAAACAAAACAACTAATATTGTTATTAAACACAAGGTTCCACCTCTACAACAAGAAAACAGTGAATATGGTCTGGAAAAAGAGGGCCCTAATATTGTTGTTGCTATTGAAGATGATCATGTTGCTGCGATGAAGCTTGATGTTGCATCCCTTTAGAAGATGTGGATGTATTTTGGAAAAGATTAGATATAGTTCATAGAGATCCTAGCTCTCGTGAAGAATAATTGCAAAAAAAACTTTCCATAATTGACAACTTCATTCGTAGTTTCCGCCCCAACCAACCAAACCACATTATCAATAGGGTAATGAAAATTTTGAGGCCCGAGACATGTCATATTCAAGATCCTAAAGAAGTGGTTAGAGCTAAGGGTAGGCCAAAGGGAGGCGTTGATAAATCGACTAAACGGAACCCTACTTCGTGGGAATATCCCATTGAACAAACCGCTAGTACTAGTACTCCGGCTAACTTGATAGGTAGTATTCCCGTTAACACGTTAGGGAGCACGGCCGCATCCAACATGGTTCCCATCGTACCACCCAAACCTCCATTAGAAAAAAATAAAGTTGGAAGGCCTAAGAAAATTGTTAAGGATGGGAAGTTAACATTATATCTGGATTGCATCACGGCATTTCTACACACTTACATTTTAAAGTTAGTTGACGTTCTTCAGGATGGACAATGCGGATATCGTTCTGTAGCGCATTCAATATACAACAACGAAGATAGATGGGAGGATGTTAGATGCGAGTTATTGAAGGAGTTACGGGACAACCGTGCATCTTGGTTGGATGTATATGGTTCGCCGAAATTGTTTGACGATTTGGTACATAGGTTAGATTACTTCAAACCCAACCCTAGTAGCCACTATTGGATGACATTTCTGGACATTAAACTAGTCATCGTGACAAGGTATCAATGCATGGTATATCATGTATCGCAAGCAACCTCGTTAACGTATCTACCAATCCGTGGAAGGCCACCCGTCAACAATTCAACGATCATAGAAGTTGGGATAGCTTTCGTACATGGATGACACTTTGTTAATGTAAGTATATTTCGTTTCATATCCCAATTTCTTATGTTATCATTACAAAATGAATTCATTTATTCTTTTTTCTTGCAGATTACTACTCCACCCGATGGACCGTTGCCTCCATTATACCCTTTTTGGGGTGCTTACGCAATCGAAGAAGCGAATCAATGGGCGCATCCCTACTACCGTCGGTTCAACAAATTTACACAAATAATGCCCGCTAGGAAAATCAACTTTAACGAAAAACCACATGTAACGGATTTGACTAGAGACGAAGTTTGAAATGCTTTTATGCAACATTTTAAGTTATTTTGCGTAACATTTGATGTGATTTTGTATTATAGTTGATGTAATTTTGTATGATGTTAGTTTTTTGTTCAAATACAAGCCTTTGCGAGCATTTTTTTTAATTTAAAAGAGTCGCCACGATAAAATATTACACATGTCGCATGCGATGGTCTTTGGGCCCGATCTCATGCAACGCAAGGCCAATATATTTGCTCTGTTTTTCAAACAGAGGGCTTGCGTCGCATGGCCAAAACCTGATGGCCTTTGGGCCTTGTCTCATGTGATGCAAGGCCAATATATTGGCTCTGTTTTTTAAAAAGAGGGTTTGCATCGCATAGCCAAAACGCGATGGTCTTTAGGCCCTGTCTCATGCGACGCAAGGCCAATATATTGGGTCTGTTTTTGAAACAGAGGGCTTGCATCGCATGGCCAAACCCCAATGGTCTTTGGGCCCTGTCTCATGCGACGCAAGGCCAATATATTGGCTCTGTTTTTTGAAACAGAGGGCTTGCGTCGCATGGCCTAAATGTAACGGTCTTTGGGCACTGTCTCATGCAACGCAAGGCCAATATATTAGCTCTATTTTTAACACCTTAACTTAAACAAACATAAGAAAATAATTAAATTACGACATGCTAACAACCAAAATGCTCAATCGTCGAAGTCATATCCCAAGTTGTCGTCAGAATCAATCCCCTCCTTCCTTTCCGTAATCCTATCTTAAAGATACGCTACCATATCCCTAGTGATGTAGTCTACTACCGTCATGTTCCAGACGGCGGCCGCTTCTTGCTTAATTTTATATGGCAAAAACAACAAACGATCCATCAGTTTGCAAAAAAAGTACCTCTGCTTGATTTGTTCACGGTTGCGCACGACTAGACCTCCATTTCCTAAACGGCCGTAGTTGTAGTACATCTTACGAAGGACTCGCTCAAAAAACGCATTGCTAGTATCTTCCCCCATCTCTCGGCGGGAAATCTTCACCGTCTCAAGCAAATGGTAGTCTTCATGAGGAGTAAACTCCATTTATTAAATTGTTTATGTTTGATTAGTGTTTTAGAATGTTAGATAGTTCTCATGTTGATGCTGTTTTGAGTCCCTTTATATAGGGGTTTTTAGGGCGGGAGTTTTTAATAAAGTGAAGTCAAGTTTGGAGGGAGTTTTCAATATTTAAGAATGAGCGGGACTTTTCAATTTTTGAGAATAAGGGGAGTTTTTTATTTTTGAGAATGAGCGAGACTTTTCAATTTTTTAGAATGAGCGGGACTTTTCAATTTTCGAGAATGAGGGGAGTTTTTGATTTTTGAGAATGAGCGAGACTTTTCAATTTTTTAGTATGAGCGGGAGTTTTTTATTTTTGAGAATGAGTGGGTGTTTTTTATTTTTTAGAATGAGTGGGTGTTTTTTTATTTTTGAAAATGAGCGGGACTTTTTTGTTACTGAGAATTGGCGGAAATTTTAATAATTTTCTGACCCTATCTATCTACATCATCATATTCACTTTACATGTGTCATGTTTTTATTCGTCTAACTAGATTACGTTATTTGAAAATGAAATTGTCTATAAATAGATGTTGTATTCACATTAAAGGATAAATTAGTTGATAAATTAAGAAAAAAATGTGTCCATGGACTGAGTTGCAACATCAATATCTGATGAGGGCATCAGTTGAAGTTGGTAACACGAACATGCCAGAGGGGGGTAAAAGGTACTGCGAGGCATTGGTATGCCAGATGTACTTCCTATACGGAAGGTATGGTGTTCAGCCGCCTAGAATTTCAAGGCGTGTTGATAAAGTGAAAGCTAGGTGGTCAGTCCTAGTCACATCTTGTCAACATCCAGTTTCTGGCCTGACCGAATTGGAACGTCGTGTTGCGTGTAACCGGTTCAACTGACAGGTCACAGATTCTATAACAGAGGAGCAGCTGGATCAGGTCCGTTCTGACATTATTGACATCCGCTTAAAGGAAATGCGTGATTACCAAGATGAGAAAGAAGAAAGGAGGTTGATGAAATGGAACTGGCCTGATAGATAAGTATGAGTGTGCTTCAGTTTAAGTATGAGTGTGTGTTTCAGTTTTAGTTTGAGTGTGAGTTTCAGTTTTAGTTTGAGTGTGAGTTTCAGTTTGTGTTTGAGTGTGAGTTTCAATTTGTGTTTGAGTGTGTGCTCTAGTTTATGTATGAGATTGTGTTTCAGTTTATGTTGACCTTATATTTCGTACTAAATGTATGCTGCGAGTAATAATAAAATGATATAATATCCAATAAAATACTATAAAAAATTAAGGTAAAACTTACCATATAATGTTTTTCAATCATAAAATCTCTCACTCTTACTACACAACTTGAGCATTCAACTGTCGAAGAACTTGCCTTCTTCTTAAAGAGCACAACAGGAATGTTCTGGAGAGTATGAACAATCAAACATGATAAGAAAAAGAGAGAGATAATATAGTTACGAAGTCTCATATCTATTCTAAACAAATATGAAGACTTACAAGTTGGTGAGTGAAACCAGGGAGACAAGGCTGGACGAAATGAGGTTTAGTGGGAGTAAAACATCTTCTTGAAGAAGACAGAACCGCCATTTTTATGTTACTTATGTTCGAACAAAAAACTAGTGCTTTCTTTTTATCTCTTTTTGGATGTTTATCTGTGAATATGATAATGTATTTTTGATTTGATTTGTGGGGGGTGGGGGTTAGAGCTAAATGATATATGAAAGTAGATTTTAGTCTTTTCAGATTAATATTGAACTCGGTGGAATGGTGGTTAGGGCAGTTAATGATTCGGATAACCCGACTGAAAATTTCATTCTAAAATTCTAAGCGGATAAAATTGAGTTGGAATCGAACCCATAAAATTGATAAATTGAAAGCATACAATAAATTAAAATACAATAAATAAAAGTAGTCATAAAACTTCCGGTTACAAAATATAATGCTAACGTCGAAAAGTCTGACAAAGGTATGCTGCGAGTAATAATCAGTGATGTCTATACCTCTCAGCCATCCTGCACATGTGAAGGGCGGTCTGTACCAGATCCTAGTACTTCAACATCGGTATCGATGAAGCAAACCGAGCAATTTGCTTGTATCCAGCATAGTCAGCAGCACCCTGCGGCTCCAACCGAGGACCTCCAGTTGCACCAGAGCTACTAACGATGTACCATAGCTTCTTCTTCACCCAAACGTAGTACATCGGTTCGGCACTCTCTCCACTACCAGTGTAAAACGGTTTATCAGGAGCGTACACATGGTACTCTCAATCCCTCTATAAGTGAGCGTCTGAAACGTATCTGCTGACCATCTCTTTAGGAATCAGTCGTACAAAGCCCATTTGTCGAGCGACACGGTCACGGTAATACGGCACAATCACGTCGAACGCCTTAAGCGTCAACTCAACCTAATTAATCAGCTGGAACGGATGATGGTCCCGTAAGTGTACGAAGGGAATGAAAATGACCTGTAAATAAATAAATGAACAACTTAGCCATTTATATTAGTAATAAAATTAAAATGAACAAATGTGACTTACATCTGACTCCGTGCACGTCGAAAGTGCATGTCTCAACTTCCTGCGCACATCGTGAGAAACGTCAATCTTTTGCGGCGTATGTCGGCATATATGGACCATAGATAGGTCATAATCGCAAAATAGTGGAGCCCGGAGCTGAACAAAGTGGGCAAATATCCACGACTCGAGCATCCATGTAAACCCGCAAATGCCTCCCGTACCATGCAGAGATCCGTGACTAAGGGACTGGTACAGCTGTGCTAAAACCAACTGACCCCAGTTGAACCTATGCATACCCTGGTATTGGTTCACGAGCTGGAGGTAATCTAAAGGAATGTTGTTGTCGGTTTTGTTGGCACAAATTGTGGTACCTAACAAGAACAGTATGTAGGCACGGGTGGCATGATCTACCCTCTCATCGGTGATCCTACTATCACTATACCTATCACTCGTAAATGTAGTGCGCAGCCACACAAGGTGCACACTACTAGCATTCCTAAGATTTTTACTCAAATCAGCTAGTCGTACACCTAGCATGCTAGCATAAGTCTTAATCCGCTCAAACTCTGAGTCAAAAGATAATACATCAAAAGACCTACCTACAACCGGTAATCCAGTGATGACGAATACATCATCCAAGGTCATTATCATCTCCCCAAACGAGAAATAGAATAAAGAAGTCTCCTCATGCCATTGCTCAAGGAATGCTTCGACCAATGGAGGTTGGTATACCAGCGGGAGAGTGCCTCGACGAGAGGGCCAAAAATAGTATCCATCACCCTTGCCCGTACCATGCTCTTCTATTTGAAGTCCCATCTGTGGAAACTATCGTACATAGCGAAGCATAGCAAGGAGGCCATATCCTGCAATATGTATCAAACACGTAAGAAAGTGATAAAACAATCAATATAAACATATGTATCAAACACGTAAAAAGTGATAAAAACAATTAATATAAAGTGATAATACTTACATCTCTGTGATAGACGCTGAACGCCTCGTGCTGGGTGTAATCGGGATAGAGAGCCGGGACGTGCGGCATCACCGATAAGAACTCATGATCCTCAGCCTCGGGTGCGTGGGATGCGTGGGGTGTCGCCTCGGGTGCGTGGGGTGCATCGTCCTCATACTGTGAATGTGATCTCTCAGGTGCCTCCCCCCGCTCCACCCCCTCCATATCCTCCGGTAACTCCAGTGCATCTGCATCTTCAACGTAAGAAAGGTCAGGTGCCTGCGAAGAAGAACCTGCCCCTGTGCTACCGGTAGCATTAGGAATATCATCATCATTTCGATGACGACGGAGACGTCGTTTTGTCTGCGTACCAGGAGTCTGTCTCTCACTGGGACCTGCCTCTACATGCTCGGGTGAAACTCTAGCTTATGTTGCCTCACGCGCCAAACGCGCTTCGCGTGCCCTCGCTTTCTCAAACGGATTTTTTACTGTCATCTTGGTCCGACTCATCCTGTAAAAACAACATAAAGTAATATGTATTAGTGAAACAACACACAAAAAGTAGTTTGTAAGCGTAAATGGTCGCAATACACGTCACGTCTCATGCGACGAGATGTTGTCTTGGTCGCACGATTGTGCTACCAACAGCAGCGAAAACCCAAATCCCAAAACCCACCAAAGCAGCCTCATTTCACTAAAAATCAAACACATAAACATAGATCCTAGAAAAACTAACCAGAATACAACACTAATCTAACAAAACAACACCTAAAATCATGCAAAAATCAAACTGTTGAAGTCAAAACCTAAAAACCTAATTTTTAACTGTTTATACCCAACGAAATCTAAAAAAATTATAGCATGAGGTTTGTATTACTTACCTTTATGTTTTGCTGACTTTAGATTCTTGAAAATATGGAGTTTGATTTAGGTCGATTCTTGAGTGATTGAGAGGTTTCCAGAGAGAGAAAAAAAGAAAAAAAATGGTGAGAGATTTATCAAACCCTTTTATACCTAGGTTTTCTGAAAAAGGAAAATTTATCCAAAATTAGATGAGAAATATATTAAATGGATATAAAATCGAGCGGTTTAAAATCTATCAAAATGTGTCTTATTTCTAGCCTTGGCCAAATCTATGAACAAAATTACTTTAATCATATAAAAGTATCATTATTGTTTTTCTACCTATCCACCTTTGAGCATTGTTTTGTTTAATTAAATGAATGAGTTTGATTCCAAGAAATAACAAAGACTACATGTTTCGTTCGCTCTTTATTCTTATAAGCTTAAATATTTAATAATCATTGAACTAAAAGGTTGTATTACATCATATTACGTAATTTTTAGCAAGAAAAGAGGAATTTATTTATTTTTTAAACAGAAAAATATTTTATTGATTAAAATTAGGGTTATAAAGGCGCTCCTAAATTTCTAGTTCAACTTAGTTCCTTTCGTTCATTTCTGCATAAAACTAATCCCCTTCGTTTTAAAATTTTGCAAATATAATCCCCCGCACATGTGAAGCCTGAGAGATTGACGCGTGTCATCAATTTTTGTTGCAAGATTGGTCCCCCAAATTGTTGACCAAAAATACCTCTGTCCATGCCAACTAAACTGCCTAATAACCGGGTCGAACCCAATTTAAACTAACTCAACCCAAAATCCAATCTAATATAACCCAACCCACTACATTATAACCCAACCCGAAAACCCAATGTAGTCTAACCCAAACCCCGGCCCATTTACCCTGGTGACCCGTTTAATCAAATCAGACCACAATTGACTCAATCACTAACACAAACCCTTATTTCTCCCTCTAAATCGAGATCGAATGACAAACTCTCCTCGGTGGGTACCAACCAAACTATTCCTTATCAGATCTTACAATGTTCACGTACTCTTTTATCAACATCAAATTTCAGATCAGGTCAAGAGAGAAACCTTAAATTTAAATTTATACACGCAAAAAGAGACAAATATTGCTTAAATATTTAAAATAATACAGTTTGAAATTCAATCTGTCTGCTTCTTCAATAATACTACCCATTTTATGGGTCCACCTCATTAATCTCTCTCTCTAAAACTAAATTAGATCTTTTATTCAACTTTCCAAGCATGAAGAAACAAGCAAAATTTACTTTAAACCATTAATGGCGTTTAGTTCTTCTAACGAGGAACAGCTTCCCGTTTGCGACGACAAGGGTGACGACGACAACGGTGGTGGCGACGAAGACGAAGAATTCAAAAATAGAGAGGTAGAAGACGTAGTTGAAACAGAGGGTTTGAATATAAAGAGACGTAGTTGAAACAGAGGGTTCGATGCTTAAGAGTCATTATGGTTTCTTTACTGTTTCAAGGTTCTGTTTACTTCAATATTTGATATATTGGAGCTTGAGGAAGGAGAAGAGATGATATATTAGTGGCAATTAATATAAAAGGATTGGGTTGGGTTATATTGTATTGAGTTTTCGGGTTGGGTTAGTTTTAATTAGGTTCGACCCGGTCCGTTTATAATTATGGTGGTTAATTAGGTTCAATAAATTTTCTTTTCGACCCGGTCCATTCATCTTCACTAAACCATATCCATAATAATTTTTCATCTTCAATAAATTTCTGAAATGGTCATATTATTTTCTTTCTTTTTTGCAGTTTCCTTGTCTTCTGGTACTCATGGTACCCCAAAGTAATTTTCTAGCCGCTCTCGGTTACCGAGCTATGACTCTGATCTATGATAGCTATAATGACAACGATGCACATCCTAACATCGGCGATCTCATCGAGCTACTTGACAATGTCGCGGTCAATCATTAGATAGTTTTTTTTTGTCGGTCACGATTAGGACGCTTTTATCACTTGGTATACATGTTTGTTTTAGTCTGATCGATTTGAAGTTTTGGTAAATCTTAGTATTTTGTTTGTACCACACGATTCAGAAAGGGATTCGATTGAGAGCGAGAGATCTTACTATGGTGATGACTACTACATTTCTATTGATTTCATGTATTTTCAGTACAATAATTGTCGAAGTGTTTTTAGTTTTATATTATTGTATTTTTATTTGGATAAGATCGAATTGAATTTAAACAATTTTAACATGTTCCATTAAGCTCATGTGAGATCTATTTAGGATCATAATGAGTAGGTGTGACTCAATTTGAGTTTCAGATGTATTTTTATACTCTGATTGAGAAAATATTCGGTTTTATAAGTTACTAAAATTCATTCTCAAAAAAATTAGATCAGATCCAAATTTAAATTTATAGTTTCAAAGTATATCCAATATGTTACTTGATTAAGTAGTGTAATGTTATATTCAAAAGCCTGGACAAATAGAAATATATTACTTTATTAAGTATTGTAATGTTATATTTGATAGTTCCAGAAATGGGAGTAACTGTTACAGAAATGTTTCTATGCGAGTATTTTTAGAGAGATAAACAAAATGATGATTAGAGAGAGAAAGAGACAAAATGAATAATGTAGTAATACTTGACTAATGATTGGACCCTTTTCCCAAAAAGGGGTGGCCATTTATATAGTACACATGATAAATCTTTAATTTACAGATTTATCCTCTCTTGTGTGGGTCATTTCACCCCACCATTTTATTAAATCTAACCATATATATTAACTATTACATGTGACCCTTTTATCATAAAATACTTGTCACATTTTATCATCAATTCTTTATCATATCAAATCAATTCTTTTATTTATATAATTTTGCTTATTCATCCCAATATTTTCTCTTATTATGAGTAGCCCCCCAGTCCTTGTGAATGTATTTGATCAAGGACTAACTCATAGAAACATAGTTTTTTTCCTCATGAATTGTCGTGGATATTTTTTCCATAGGTTCTTAATCGAATAATTCTTCCGCTGATACTTCGTGGACAACTCTTTCAGAACGTCTGCTCAAACTATTCTTCTACAGTCTCATCATCGGATGATTTTGCTAATCGTATTTTTTCAGACTTATGACTTCATCACTGGTAACGATAACCTCATGCTCACCCATCATTTGTATCAGGTGTCATGTGTGTTACGCCCTGTATATGTGTCAGACAATGTTTAGACTAATGATGTCACTGGATTCAACATGTCAATTATTTCCTGATGCATGCTAACATGCCATCCAGAATAATTCATAGACGAAAATGCGTGTCATAAAACCTTCAAACTTGTTCGAGGCGCGATAAGGGTGATCTTATCCTCCCAAAGAAATTCACAAACTTCTCTATTTCTTCCTAATGGGCGACAAACACAAAAAACCTGAAAACGGCTAAAGGAGATCGGTCTAAGAGGAATAAATCTTCAGGCCAACTAAACGATCCACGAAGATAAAGCTCATGTCTTCTGTTCCTACTCCCCATATCAAACCATGAGGTACTTCTTAGACCAACCACGAGGTTACTCCTCGGAAAAATTCCTACCAAACTGTTCGAACAGGAAAGAGTGTTGGCCCGCCTATAACATTCATTACAGAAATGCAAGAAAAATGCTTAATGGACGAACCATATGACAATTAAGAGGGGGAAGGTATGATTCATGTTGAAGCTCAACCTATCCAAGCTATCCCTGCATTTATTCCTCCCATCAGACCTTTTGGACTGACTTGGGAATCTTCTCATCTTGATATTATGACCAACTCTCATATTCATCATGAAGAAGCATCCAAGAAGAAGAACAAGAAGGTACATATTGAATTACCCTCGAACATAGAAGTTATCCTGAGAAACAATATACGTGAGGTTGAAGACAAACATTTGGTACCACTTCACAAGATTAAATACAAGTTATCCACCCATCCGAGGAGGTTAAATTGAGGAATCGATGGAGGATTCCAAACTCTATCACAATTCAGTTTCCTGAGGTTGGAGAGACGCTTTTATACATTCGAGATCATGAATTGGTTGTCTACATCGAGATTATGAATTGGGATCTTCGACTCCCTCTTGATCCTGCTCTAGCGGAATACTTTCATATGATAAATCTATGTTTGATCCAAGCCGGCCCCAATATGTGGTTCACACTGATGGCTTGTATTATGGCTTCCTGGATTGCTCAGATTAGATTTTCTATGTAAGAGCTTGTTGGGTTGACTGGTGTGGCTAAAAACTCTCACTTTCCCTTTTATTCACTAACTCTTGGGAGAAAATATAAGATTGTAAACAATCTTCTAGAAGCTGACAAGAAGTATAAGCAAAGGTTCATCTTCATCTCTGAACTATGGGATACCGACGTTGAGCATACTATTGAGATGCCCCATTGGATTACACTGAAGTGGAATAGTTGAGGATAATATTGATGATTATGCTGGTTCGGAAACATAAGTCAAGGAAAGACAAGAGGTTCATGTTGACCCTGAGGTTGTAGTTAAGGTGAGACCTGCTGGGAAAATGGTGTTGTAAGGCCATCAAAGAAACTTTATGCCAAATAAAAAGGTAAGAAGAAGAATATCGGCGAGGAATAGGATGACAACACAACAGCTCTCAGCTTTCCTCCTATAAAAAAGGTTGTCGTTGTCAATTCGGACTTTGGTGGGAGTACGTTTCTCAAAGAAAACATACCACTGACAGAGGGAATCAAGAAAAACTTTGAGGGTACGTGGAATATGTTTCCCCTGTCTCGACTTATCTTGAGGTTTACGAGAATGATGTCTTGGCAAATGAGATTAATAGGTTACTTCATATTGTTGCTCACTTCATTTTTATAGCAATCAGAAGGATTGTTATAAGTCATCCAAAAAAGAGCCGATGTGAAAAGGCTAGAGGAAGAACTTTCCCATACGAAGAAAAATTATGTTGAGCATTCGGAGAATATTGAAGCACTTAAAAACTAATTAACCATAGAAAAAGAGGAGTTCAAAAATTAGCGGGAGCGATTTATCACTAAAGACATTCAACGGAACACCCTCATTGATGGTCTCTTTGATTCTTGTAATCAGAACAAAACACATTTTGAGAATGTTATCAAAGAGAATGGGAAACTCACTTGTGAGAATGAATCTCTTAGGAAAGACTCTTAGAATTACAAGAACATTTGTCTTGAGGAGTACGCTGCTGACTGTGTCTCCCGCTTAGATAAAAATAATGCAAATATCAAATCGACTTACTTAAAACTAGGAAGTCTTTGGGAGTGTGTCATAGAAAAACATTGTTCGGTGGGAGTTTCATTCATAGATTAATAATCAACCAGTGAATCAGAAGAGACAAGTAGTTCCTCCTCTAGTAGTAGTTCATCACAAGGTAGTCAAGAAGATATCCCCTCAGAGTAAGGTTGGGGTATATTACTTAGTTTTTATTTCCAATATTTTTGTGTAAACCTTGTGAAATGATCATGTCATGGGCATATTTTTGTTATGTCTTTGTGTTCTCATGATGCACTCTGTACTGTTAAAGTTACTATTGCAAAAGTAGTTTGGTTACATGCCTTCCTCAAACTTTTTCATATGAAAAATATTGTTAATCGTTAACTTTCGTAAACAAAGATCTCCAAAGTTCTCCACCCAATTTTTTTCGTATGAAAAATGTTATTATGCTTAATGTTTTATAAAAGATTTTCAACTTTCTCCTCTAAAAATTTTCATATGAAACTACTATTATACTTCAATTTTTATAAAAGATTTTCAACTTTCTCCTCCAAGTTTTTTCATATGAAAATATAATTATACTTAACTTTTATAAAAGATTTCCAGTTTTCTCCTCTAAACTTTTTCATATAAAAATATTATTATGCTTACTTGTTATAAAAGATTTTTAGTTTTCTCCTCCAAACTTTTTCATATGAAAATATTATTGTACTTAACTATTTATAAATTATTTTGAACTTGTAGACCGACATTTGTTGGAAGACTCTTCTGGTCCAAAAAGATAAAATTGTAGACCAACTTTCGTTGAAAGACCCTTCCGGTCCAAAAATATAGAAATTGTAGACCAATATTTGTTGGAAGACCCTTTCAGTCCAAAAAGATAAAACATTATAGACCAGTATTCATTGGAAGACCCTTCCGTTCCAAAAAGATAAAAAAAAAATTATAGACCAACATTCGTCGGAAGACCCTTGCGGTCCAAAAAAATAAAAAAAAATGTAGACCAACATTCGTTGGAAGACCCTTCCGGTCCAAAAAGATACAAAAAAAATTGTAGACCAACATTCGTTTGAAGACCCTTCAGGTCCAAAAAGATAAAAAAAAAGTGTATAAGTTGTTTTAAGATGGCAAAGAAATATTATAAGTCGACTATTAGGACACCTCATTAAAACCTTATTGCGCCACTATGGTAGGAAATATTATGCCGCCGATACTTACACAATTTTTTTAAAATATATACAAATTTACAAACTTACATATTCATTCCAAATACAATTTGAGGTGCTCAATATTCCACGGGTGATGAAGATCTCTTCCTTCTTTATCTTTGATTCTATATATCCCCGACTTTACCTTCTTAGTTACCATATACGGACCTTCCTAATTAGACCTTAGCTTGCCAAGCCATTTTCCTTTTGTATGAAGAAATACTTTCCTCAACACCTTGTCCCTGCTTTAAATTCCTGTTGTTTAACTTTGGAAGCGTACAGACTTCTCATCAAAGTTTGATAGTGCAAAGAATTCAATTGTGTTTTTCTTCTTTTTTTCTTCCACCAAATACAACTCTATACGTTTTCTTTATAGTTGATCTCTTTGGAATACTCGCCGATTTGATATGGTAAGATTACTTCGGATGGAATAACTGCATCCATCCCATATACTAACGTAAACGGTGATTCTTGGGTAGCTATCCAAGGAATAGTTCTGTATGCCAACAAAACGTATTGTAAATAATCCGGCCACTTCCCGAACTTACCCTCAAAATTCTTTCTCAACGCATCATGAATTGTTCTATTAGTGACCTCAACTTGGCCGTTTGTTTGTGGTTGGAAAGGTGCCGAGAAGCATTGTTGAATTACTTTAGCATAACAAAAAGCTTTCATTTCCTTGTTGTCGAATTGTGGCCCATTATCCATCGTTATTTTCCTTGGAACCCCAAAACGACAATAAATATTAGAAACAATGAATCTGATCATATCCTTAGCTTTAGTTCCAGCTAACAATTCTGCTTCCACCCACTTAGAAAAATAGTCTACAGTGACAATTATCGTCTGTCGTTCTCCTGAGTCCATTGTTAATGGTATGACTAGGCCAATGCTCTATTGATCAAATGGTAGTGACTCAGAGATTGAATCAAAAGGAACTCCTGGCGTGTGAATTGTGGTAGAAAATATTTGGCAACTTTCACATCTTTGAACTAACTCTTTTAACATCTAAGGTGATTGTAGGTCAATAATATCCTGCCAGAAGAACTCTTTGTATCAAATTTTTATACCCACAGTGAGTCATGTAATTCTGATAATATCATTTGTGACTCATTTTCTCCGAGGCATCAAAGTAAAGGCATACTCAAAGATTTTTTATACAAGATATCTCTAAGGACCATATAATTATATACCTTAAATCGTATTCTTTTGGCCATTACTTTGTTAACGAGTAACACATCATTTACCAACCATTTTTTTATTTCACTCCTCCAATATTTTGTTGTGCTTGTAGAGATTTGAAAAGCTTCAATGACCCATCTAGCAACTCGGACCCCTTTGTTATTTAAGTATTTTCCTATGTCATAACCCAAGGATACTCCTTGGAATATGAAGCAGTAGCCAAAGAATCAGCCACAAAATTTTATAGTTCTATCAATATATTTGTATCTAACACTTTCGAAAGCCAATGTTAAGGATTTTAACACTCTAAAATACCTTACTAAATGATCTTTTCTTGCCTCCGATTGACCAGATGTATGATTTATGAGAAGTTTTGAGTCACATATCAACCCTAATTATTTTGCTTCACAAATCTGAGCAAGTCTCAACCCTGCCAAAGTAGCTTCATACTCTGTCTCATTGTTTGATGCTTTAAGGCCGAAGCGTATAGGTTGATGCATAGAAATTCCTTCTGGAGAAATCAACTGCACCCCTACCCCACATCCTGATGCACTTGAACCCCATCTGTTCGTATTGTCCACTCTAACTCAAAGTTTTCTTCATCAGCCTCCATATCTGACCGTTCGGAATGAAATTCGACTAGGAAATTTGCTAAGGCTTGAGCTTTGATTGTAGTCCTATGTTCGAATTCAATATCAAAATTTTCCAATTCAACCTATCATTTGGTAATTCTCCTTGATACATGAGGCCTTTGTAATATATTTTTCAGTGGAAAAGATTTTCGTACGGTGATTGAGTGACCCTGAAATTAAGTTCTCGTCTTCCGAGCAGCAGTACTAGCGCGAGAGCCAATTTTTATAACTTTAAATAACATTTCTCAGCATCCAAAAGACTTTTACTGATATAGTAAACTGGTCTTGGGCGGTTATCTTCCTCTCAAATAAAAAACAACACTCATAACATAACCTGAAACTGCTAGATAAATATACAACTTCTCCCCGGGACTTGGCTTTGTCAAAATTTCTGGAAAAATATCGATATTCGTTGATCCGACAATACACTTCAGAATATTCTTGGGTCGAGTCAAAACAATTTGCTTGTCTCAATACTTAGAAAAAGAGAGCACATTTTTTTTATGATCGTGATATGAATATATTCAAGGTTGTCAATCTTCATGTTAAAATTTGTACTTCTTTAATCGTTCGAGTTAGTCTCATAGTGCAAAGTAATTTACCTGTAATAGATCAGCTTGTATCCCCCGCTCCCTGATTATATACCCAAGAAACGTTTCGGACCGCACTCCGAATGCACATTATTCTGGATTCAATTTCAAATTTATATTTACCAAGTTAACGAAAGTTTCTTCTAGATCTGCCAAGTGGTTCTCATCCCTTACACTTTTTACTAACATATCCTCGATATACACTTCAACATTTCTCCCAATATAAGTCTCAAAACCTCATTTACTAGGCGTTGATAGGTTGCTCCAATATTTTTTAATCCAAACGGCATGACCTTATAGAAATTGAAACTTCTTCTAGTGATGAAAGTGGTGATTTCATGATCTTTTGGATCTATTTGGATCTAATTGTAACCGGCATAAGCATCCAGGAAAGAAAATAATCGATTTCCTGAAGTATAATCCAGTAATTGATCTATTCAAGAAACCAGGAAAGGTTCATTTGGACAAACCCTGTTTAGATCAGTGAAATCTACACACATTCGTCATTTACCATTTTTTCGTTTTTACCAAAACCGAATTGGCAATCCATAAAGGATATTGTGACTCGCGTATGTGTCTGACCTTGGTCAAATGATCTACCTCAATCGCATTTTCCTCAGACGTTTCTTAGGAAAAATATCTTCTCTTTTGGATGATCGGGCGAACATTACTTAGGACTGCTAACTTATGACAAATGATATCCGCGGGTACCCCTGTAACGTCTTTTGTACACCAAAAAAACATGCCTAACTTAGTCGGTACAAACTGAATTAATTTTTTCCTTACTTCTGGAGATAATTTTGTGCCAACTTTTAAACTTTTACCATGAGAGAACATTTTTTCCCCAAAAATTGAAAATTTTATTGATGTTGAAATGAAAAAAAAAATATTTTTTACATATTTTGATGATCTTGTTACATAGTTTGATCAATGTTACCAATATTAGGAAACTATCCTAATATCCTTCCTTGTGGTAGCTTAAGATGAATTTCCTTGCGGTAGCTTCATCTCTATCTTTCCTTGTGGCAACTATCTACTTCATCTTGATACTTAGTGTCTTTTTCCATATCTTATGTTCCCCTCTGCATTTTTAAGTATTCCTCCAACCTGAAAATAGATAATCAGATATGTTAATGGTCAGGTGTTTAGGCCTGCCAAGCTATTAGTGAACATCAAAAAAACCTAAAGTGTCATAGGTTAAATTATTCTAGCATGAGAATAGCAAATAGTGCACTTGGTGATTGATTAGTAGTGATTATGAAGTCTGATTGTTCTTTTAATGTAAATTTAGCTAACCAGTCCGCAATAGTATTCTCCTCTCTATAAATATGTTTAAGGGTCATTTGTGGCTTTATCAAGTTTCTACAACACAATATGATTTGTTCTAAATGCCAAGGATACTTGTCTGAAGTTAACATGTTAAACACTCCTAATGAATCTATTTCAATGTCAATCATGTTTAAGTTTGTATCTTTACAACATAGTAAACCATTCAATAGTGCATAAATTCCAGCAACTAGTGGTGAACATTTACCTATTAAATTACATTTAGCTATCACTAAATCACCTTGTTCATTCCTTAATATAAAACCATAACTTGATTCACCATTGAGTAAATATGAACCATTGCAATTCATTTTAATACGATTAGGTGAAGGTAAATCCCATTTTACGTAAATAAAAGGCTTGGAATGTTTAAGATGATTAAAACAATTTAAATTTTTAGCTATACGAGAGTCACCTATCCAGTGTTTTCTGTTGAGTGATAGCGATGTGTCTAAAAATATAAGCATGTAATATATATGATTGATGATATTTTTATATGATATAGTTATATCTTTGTGTTTACAGTTGTTTCTAGCAGTCCATATTGACCAGATTATCAATGAAGGTAAAATAGTTCGTATATGGGTTGTTTTAGATGTTGATAGTAGCCATAAGTTAATGGTGTAATTGATTGCAATGTGTCTACTTATTATTTTTAATATAGTATCTATACTTATTAATTTGTTTAATACTCTCCAAAGAGTGAAGGAATACTTCTTTGGAGAGGTATTGTTCCAAATTTTTCCTTTAATTAATGAACTTATGTCTTTGTGTCTTAATGCATTAACTATATTCTTTAAATTGAAGGCTCCATCAGTGGAAAGCTTCTACATGATGGTGTCTTCCACATCTATGTTGATATGTGTTTTGCTAATTTTGTTAATCTTAGCATGCAGTATGCAAGATTGAAGTTTAGGAAAATCTCAATTGTTATTAGTCCAATATTCAATTACCTTTGTCGGAGTATAGTGAGTTGAGTTAGTTGTTGTTAATGTGATCAGTTGTTCAGTATGGTGCCATCTATCTAACCAAAAGTCTAAGTTTCCCTTGCCTGGTTTCCAAAATATGTGTTTTCAGCTTCTTCTTTAATTCCAAATAATTTTTTCCAAGTTTTAGAATCTGTGATTCTTAAATAAGATTGTAATGGACGTATATATAGGATATATTTATATTGCATTAGGTTATCCCATAGTGTTTATTGTCTCTGAAAGTTAACCAAAGTTTAAAAGAATAAGCCTTCTGAATATCTTTTAAGTTTCTAATGTTTAGGCCATTTTCAATATATGGTGTACTTAGATCATTCCAACTGGTCCATATTATTGTTTTACTATTTTCACTGTAACCCCATAGAAATTTATTTAGAAGCTTATTTATCCTTGTTATTATCTTCAAAGGTAGTTGAACATATTGTAAATAGTAAGATAGGTAAGATAAGAGAAATGATTTTATTAATGTTATTCTTTCCCCATATGAAATGTTTTTTGAGTTCCATTCATTAATTTTGTTCCTTATTTTTTATATTAGAACCTCAAAGAGTGAAGAATAATTATTAGTATGTATTGGGATGCTTAAGTATTTAAAAGGTAAACTAGCTTGTTTGAAACTTAAGTATTTTTTTCAGAGAGTTAATCCTAGTTCTATTCATGGTTGTATGGGTTATAAAAGTTGTTTTTTTTTTGTTTATTTATTTGTTGGCCTGAAAGCATTTGATATATATCTAAATTTTTTGAAAGTTTCTTAATATTTGTTAGTGAACCATTTAGGAATAGAATGATATCATCAGCATATGCTAAACGGTTTATACTTAAGGAACTTTTCATGTTGTAAGACATTGATTTGTGCTGGCCAATTAGATTATTTATACCTCTTATTAAGAATTCCTCAACTATAATAAAAAGGCTTGGGGACAGAGAGTCCCCCTGACTTAAACCATTACAAGAATTAAAGAAACCAAATGATGTTCCATTGATTATTACTGAATATGTAATGTTTTCAATGTTTTTCTTAATTAGCATAATTAGTTGATGATTAATACCAAATGATGACATTACTTCATATATGAATTTAAACTCTAACTTGTCAAATGCTTTTGACATATCTAAGTTGATTATTATGTTATCACCTATAGTTTTCTTGTTAAGGTATTTAGTCATTTATTGAGTAATTAAGATGTTTTCTTGTATGAATTCTTCTGAAATGATTAAAGGCAGTAGTTTAGCTAATATATTATTCGGTATTTTAGATAGAATTATATTAAAAATGAATATAAACTTATTGGTCTAAATTGCAGGCAGGTTTTAGGTGATATAACCTTGGGTATTAAACATATAAGAGTTGCAAAAAGTCCTTTTGGGTGGTCTGAGTTTGTAAAGTAATCTGAGATGGCTTTAAGTAAATAATTTTTTATTATGAACCAACAAGATATGTAAAATCTGGAGTTGAATCCATCAACTCTAGAAGCACTGTAAAAGTTTAGGTATTTTATAACACTATGTAATTCTTCCATTGATGGTAATTCTAGGATGTTTTTATTGTTTTGATCAGATATGATATGAGGAATGATATACTTAACTAATGTTAGATTATTCTGTGTAGAAGGTTTGTTTAATAGGGTAGAAAAGTGTTCAACAACAGATAAACCAATTAGATTATCATCTTCACTCCATTTGTCATTAATTTGAATACCATTTATTATGTTTCTAGTTCTTATTTTCTTAACATAATTATGGAAGATTTCAGTGTTATTATCCCCATATTTTAACCATTTTACATAACTATTTTGTTGCCAAAATATTTCTTCTCTTATTCAATTTTGTTTATACAGTAAAAAACATTACCATAAACATTTTTATTCCAATTTTTTAGATGATTTTTAAGTATTTTTAGCTTGGACCAAAAGGTGTGAATATGAGAGGAATCAACAAGATGTTCAGACCAGTTGTTTTCTACAGTATTGAAGAAATTTTCATGTTGCAACCACATATTTTGGAACCTAGATGATGGTTTTTGATGTATTGAATTAAGTGTAATTGATATTATCAAGGGTGAATGGTCTGAGCCAGTTCCGGCCAGATGCTTCACCTTTGTAATATTGAAGGTATCTCTTCATTTTTTATTGTGTAAGGCCCTATCTAAATATTTCCATTTATGTTTATTGGTCCAAGTGAAGTTTGAGCCTGTATAGTCTGGGTCTTCTAGTCTACAGTCTAAGGCCATGTTATTAAAATCATCCATACTTTTAGTGCATAGTATGGCATATGACAGTTGCTCACTTGCATTGGAGATTGTATTAAAAATATCCAAAAATAAGCTAAGGTAAGTCTGTGGCATGAATGGTTCTTAATTGATCCCATAAAGGCACTCTATAGGATCGGGTAAATTTTGCATAAACTATGGTAAGCACAACTACTATATTAGTAGAAGTATGATTTACCATAGTTTTAATAAGTTGTTCAGAATTGTCTAGTATATTGTTATTAAACCCATTTTTCTATAGTATCCAAATTTTATTGTTAAAGTTTGCAAAATATGACTCAAAACCAAGTTTTTTAGATATTGTCGGTAGGTTATCAGTTGATATCATAGGCTCCTGTAGAGCTGTAATATCAGTTGAGAATTTTTTATCAATGTTTTTAATTCTTCTCATTATTCTTTGGTTTCCCTATTTCTCTAGCATTCCAGTTTAGTATAGCTATAGTCATTTTAAAGATTGTTTTGAAGATCTCATTGATCCTTTAGGGTTCATTGTTTTGATCAATATTTTAGCTCTTGATAATTTTCTTAAAGGAGTCTTAATTATGTCTTTTTAGGTTGTTTATGTACAAGTGATTGAGGAAGGCTAGGGTTGGCTTTAACCTTTGGGTAATCATGCTCAGTTTAAGCTAATTCTTCTAATTCTTCTTCATTAAGTATGTTAAGTGAATTGCTTAGGTTAATTTTTTGTATGGCTTCAGTTATATCTTTATCAGAAACTACTGGTGGTTCATTAGATTGATTAAAGATTAAAAGGTTTTCCTTTGTTACAGTTTCTTCATTATTTTTTGTTTGTTATTTTTCTTCAGTGTTTGTTAGTGATTTAAGAGATTCTAATTCTTTGTTATTTTCATTTTCAATTTCAATTACTCGTGGTTCTTTGACATGTTCTTTTATCTGTGATTCCTTATCAATCCCACGGTTTATTTTTGGGATCCAAACTTTTTTTGTAGGAAGTTTGGATTGAGTTTTGTTAATATCCTTTGTTGTTTCTGTCTTTATTCATTGTTTGTTCAAATTATTCTTTTTTACGGTGTTTTTCCTAGTGTCCAATGTGTTTGCACTTTTTAAAGTAAAAAAGTTTGTTTAGATATGAAATTTCTTGTAGTAGCCATCCTTTTCCCCAAAGCTTATCCAAATTCTTTAGGGAAAAGGGTTAGAGATGTCAGCTATGGGCCTTACACATATTATAACTTGCAATGTTGTTTTAAGGAACCTATGCTGCTAAGGGCAATCCATTTGCCTTAGAAATATAGGTGATTGAGTCAGAGTTATACAATATTTCGGGTATTTTAGGCAGTAAAATCTAAAAAGGAGTCACTGGAGACTCTTTTTTGGGGTGAAAATCCGGTGTGCATTTTAGTATTCTAAATGTAAAATTTCCTATTGTTCGAATAATTTTTTCCAGAAAGTTTTAACATCTTCTAGCAGTTCTAATTCTACAAAGAAATATTTGTAATCCCGTTTGTATATACTACATGATCCTAAAAATATAAATGATGTAATGTATGCCTTGAATTCATTGAGATTCGGACTCCCAAATGAAAACTTGGCAAATAATATAGTTTTAGAAATAGCAGTTAAAGAAAACTTATATAAAATCTGGAATTGCACATATTTATATTCTTTGTGTTCCTCATGTTTGACTTCGCTGTGTATGAACGCCTTTCTTGATCCTCCTACCCTGTCTGCGTATGATTTCCTTTGTAAGCTACTTTCTCCAAAAGGAAGACTTGATTCGAAAATCGGGTTTGATATCATCGGTGAAATTGGGTTCTCCATCTTTGTGGTAGATTTCCTTAGTGATGGAAATTCCTCCTCTGAATGGTTGAAGAAAAGTCTTCGTTCTTCATTTGCAACGTCAGGTACTTCCATTCTTTAAAACCCTCGATCTGCATGCTTTCTGTTGGCTTCAATTAACTCCATGTTTGAAGAAAGTGGACCTTCATAATGATTTCTTGATTCTAATTTCTCTACTCTGATGTTTTTCGGTGCTTCTTCGATGAGATTTCTAAAACCCTAAAAGCCTCATGCTTTCTGTTAGCCTCGATTCAACTCCGCAATTTAAGAAATTGATTCGACAGAGAGCTTTTGAGTCGAGTTTGTGTTGTGTTTGAGATTTTTCTGAGCAAGAAATGCTGATATTTTGTGGTTGTAGGTGTTTTGTCAAGCTAGGTTTTTTTTATTTAGGGATGAAGGAGAGAGCTTTCCTCGATGAGAAAGTGCACTTGTCGATGAATCTCAGTTGATCTGATTGAGAAATTAAGATCGGGTATATGGAGGTGGGCTTTCTTGGAGAATTTCATCTCTCATGTAGTTTGCATATTACCCTGAGAGAAAACATGATCCTCAAAACTTTCGTCTGAGATCATAAACTCAGGGATCTCCCTCAGATCATCTACGAGATCACTCCGCGAGGCAGACCACACTAATTGTTATGCTTTCTTTGACTCGTCCTTTTAATTTTCTTTGGGGCCAAAGTTGTGCGGTAGCATTTTCTTGCCATATTTTAGCTTGTTCTAATTGTTCCAACGTTTTTTCCCACGACATACTTCAAACATTGGTGAACTGTTGATGCGACAACATGCATTCTGGACAGCCAAGACCTTCCAAATATTGCATTATAAGATGTTGGAACATCTACCACGATGAACAAAACTGTCACTACCTTTTTAAATGGTCCCCGACCTAATTCAACTCCCCCTTTCGAATTCTTCAACTACTTCAGTTGTTACTCTAGTAAAACCTACAATCATATGATCTGACCGAAAAATCGTTGGTGGATTTTTTATCTTGCTATAAGTAGTCATGAACATAATATTAGCTGAACTACTAGTATCAATTAAAATTCTTCGTATCTCGTCCCCATCAATTTCTGCTACAATGACTACCACATCTTCACGTAGACCAGCTACGTCTCTCATGTCATCGTCTTCAAAACAAAGTATTAGATATAGATTTCTGTATAAATATGGTGAAGCACCCGCCTCCAATTGAGTTACTAGGCTGACAATGTGTCTCTTTTGAGAATAATTCGATATCCATGTAAAAGTATCTCCTTTGAATACTTTTAGTAACTCAAAGAAAGCACATAATTCACTAATCTTTCCTCTCACAACCGGCTCTTCAACAATGTTGATGTTGTTTTTGTTTGGCTTCATAACTAAATATTCAGTACCAATATTAAATGCATCAATAGATTTTTCGTCAATAGGTTATGAGATCATCAAGTATTTTTTTGCTTCAAAATATTTTCTTGCTTTGGTGCAACCACAGAATTCTTCTTCACAAATGTTGTCAGCTTTCCATCTTCGATCAAGGCCTGCATCTCTTTCTTTAAAACCACAAAAATATTTGTATCATGCCCAATATCCTCATGATACTTATAGCACCTATTGCTTATGTTCTCCCTATGGGTCTCTATTAGAAATGGCTTACAAAATGTACGTGCGGACGTGTTCTCTCACTACTGCACACACTGTTAGCTCGGCAAAATGTGTTAGTCGGACCCATTTATTTGGCATGGGTCACACATGTTACTAAGTATTCAAAATTGGTGTATACTCTTCCATCTTTCTTGGTGCTTGAATTGTCATTTTAACGGGTGATCGAGCTCGGACAATATTTTTTGGATGTGAACTATTATGTGCTACCATCGAACTTTGACGGAACTGGTGTTGCTCAATTTGTGCCTAAGAAATCCTTTCTGATGCTTGCGTTTCTTCCACCATAATTATTTTCTCTACTTGATCCATCAAATCAATGTCATGGCTTGTTTTTCAGCAACATTGTCCTTCAAAATTCTCAGAAGCAATCCCATCTGAAAATCTGCTAGTGCCACTTTATCTTCACAACTTTCCATGTCGGTTTTTACCTTAATAAAATGATTTGTGTACCCCTTAAGGCTCTTCCCTACCTTTTGCATACAGTAAATTATCGTATCACCATTCGCGCGGAATGTTTTGCTTTCCAAAAAATACTGACAAAAGATATTCCAGAACATATCAAAACTTTTAATACAACCCTTAAGCAAGCGATTGTACCACTTTAAAGTTGTGTTCTTGAAGATTTGGGAGAAGGCTCTACATAGAAATTTATCAACATCGTCATAATTGATCATAAAGTTTTTGTATTGTTCAATGTGGTTGTCCGAATCTTGCCTTCCGTTGAACTTTTCCAGCTTTGAGATATCAAACCACTTAGGCAGATGTCTTGAAATAATTTTCGGGAAGAGAGGAGATGACCTCCAATTATGGCCAATTTTATACATACTACCCCCATGGCCTTCATTCATTGTCGTGTACAAACCCTCCTCAGTTGGATATGTTAACTGATTGTTCACACGATACTCGAAGTTATAACTTCGCGAATGGATCTGCATGTGAAGTTCTACTTGCTCCATTCTATTAACATTCATAGCCCTATCATTTTCCTCGGACCCAAGTCCTTTTTTCTCTTATCCATTCTTTTCTTTCCTCGAATCTCTAACGCGATGAGATGTCCGACGACCATCTCTTTGCCTTCTTGAATCCTTTTTGGGTAACATTTTGGACGTCAATTATCCCTTTTCAGAGAGAGAGATTTATCTGAGTCATATGATGAATAATCTCTAGACTCAGTTGATTTATAACGATGTTTAGGTTTCACCCTTTTCTTCGAAGAATAACGATTTCTTCTTTGATGCCTTTCATCTGTCCGAGGAGCATTTTTCATGCGGTCTTTTTTCGTCATTTTTTTTCTTCAGATTTCAGATTTAAACCTCAGTGAACTCAGCTTCAATCCCTTCTCATTATTCAATCTTTCAATATCTTCCAAAGACTCTATCCTCCGACCTACTAAAAGAGATTCTTCAAGCAACTCCTCGGCATATCGGTCACTGTGGTTTCTTTCGTTTGTTAAAACCATTAGCTCATCCACAAGAATATCTCCAGATAGACCCCCGATCAAATGATTCTGCGTACCAGACTCTAATCCTCCAAACATTTTTATGTTTATTACTCTCACAGGGGTAAAAAACACTGTTAGTCTTCCATGTTTACCACTTGTATCAACAAAGTCCCTTTCGTTCACTTCTGTATAAAACTCATCCCCTTCGTTTTAAAAATTTGCAAATATAATCCCCCCGCACGCATAAACCATTTAAAAACTGACACGTGGCACTTAAATTCTAAGTTTTGTATCACTTTTGGTCCTCAAATCCCAAGTTTTGTAACACTTTTGGTCCTTCAGAATATGCGGAGGGACTAATCGGGCAAATATTTAAAATGAAGAGGATGAGTTTTATGCATAAGTGAACGAAATGGACTATGTTGATACAAGTGGTAAACTTAGGGGACTAACGGTACTTTTTAGCCCTCTAACCGCATTTGAATATAAGATTGATGATTTTAAAAAGATAATTTCGGATACCAATAATTTTCTCACAAACGGCGCCACTAATAGTTCAGGAGATTTCTTAGTGAAGTTTTATGCTACAATAATGTTCGTATGAGAGTGACTATTACAACAATGTTCGTATACGAGTGTTTTTAAAGAGAAACGAAATGATGATTAGAAAGAGAAAGAGACAAAATGAATAATGTAATAATAATTGACTAATTACTGGATCATATTCCCAAAAAAAGGTGGTCCTTTATATAGTACAAGTGATAAATCCTTAATTTATAGATTTACCTCTCTTATGTGGTATTTTCACCCTACCATATTACTAACTATAACCATATATAATAACTATTACATGTGACCCCTTTATCATTACATACTTGTCATATTTTATCTTTAATTCTTGATTACAGCAAATCAAGACTTGTATATACAACCAGTGAACAGTCATGTTGTTTAAAACGATGACTTGTTTTCCCTATTTATGTTATCTTTTATCTGTACAGATCTATGGGACTTTCACGATCTCTTTCATATTATCTGCTAATTATGGAACAGTCACTTCATTATTGGTTTTGGTAAACATTTATGTTGTATGTGCAAAGCGATATTTACTCACCGTATTTAGAAAGATGTGCATAGAGCAGGCTGTGTATGGACCGATAACGACTGTTATTTTATTCTCTACAAATGCACATCTTCAAGGTATGATAGTTTTCTGCTTTCATTGTATTATGAAATTAGAGTATTGAGAATCGATATATTTTTCTTTAAAATAATATTTGATCAATTGCTACAATCAAATCATTTTGTCTTTGTGATTGATAAACAAACATCTTTGTGATTATTGATAGATTGAAGATAGACTTGATTCTAACGCTGCTAAATGGTGCCATGTACAGGTACTTTTTAAAGTTCCTTTGGGTTGCACTTTGCATTCACTGAAGGCACTGCAAAACAAAATATAACAACATAGATGGAAAAGAAGCACATGCGAGATAGGAAGAAGACACTCAATCTCGAAAAGCAATAAACTTACCAGATTGAATTCCATGACCCTTCTTTGAGGTCAGAAACTAAAGCAGCTCTAGTTTTGTTTCTGCAAATGTGTTATCTTCTACATACAAGCAGAGCCAGGTCAAACCGTATACAACTGTATTACAAGGATAATCCAATCAGTGTAAATGAGACATTTGTAGGAAACTCTACCAGTTCAAAATAATTAAAGGTTCATGCATTACATTATTTTCACTTCTTTCAAATATACCAAAATAAATTTAAATTATGTTATTACACAAAATCTCATTTCTTTTCTACTTGTGAATTTACCTCATTCCTTTGGTCATAGTGGTTCAGCCAAGTATTTTGCATTATCAGAGGACTTATCTTGTAAGTGAAGCGACACGTCTGACCGTCAACAATGTAAGATGCATAGGTGAATTCACGAAGACATTTATCAATTAATAAATTACTCACAAGATTTACCGTAGCTTACCTCAGTAACAAAATGAATAAGAAGAATTAGGCCTTTTGATCTTTATCATGCACAATTGTAGGTTGTGGGTAAAGCTTCCTGGCATCCTTGGAGATTCACTTTGCACCACACGGAGGGCACTGCAAAAGTAGAGTAACATAACTACGTGTGAAAAGAACGAAGTCAGAAACAGGATCTACTGATAAGAGTTCCAAATTGTAATAATCTCAAATAATTCCCCATTAATTAATGTAGAAGACACCCTCCACCATAAGATATCATTATGTGACACCAGAAACGGATAGCATCAGACTACTTAGATTGACACAAACTACGAATTTCCAACTCCTATTGGGCTCTAAAGACAACAAAAAGCGAGTGAGAGGAATAACGATCCAGAGCCAATCACTATAGCATAAAGAGTGTGATAGAGGTGATAAAAACCCTACAACAAGGAACAGATGAACAATAACATAGAATTTAAGAAAATTCTTGAACCGAAATTTCTGAATGGAGAACTAAAGGACTCTCTAACGAAAGCAGGACCAAACCAGCCAAGTTATGATCAGTTTGGTTCTAGTAATTACAAACAAGCATCAGTCACGAAAACCGGACCATGGGTTTCTGTCAATGGTCCCAGTTTGATGTCTTGTTTCTAATGAAGAGGAAGTAAACTAGATATGTCCCTGGTACTAAATAGAATAGCTATAGTAACAAGTGAACAATGCATGAAGTATACAAACCTTGAAACCAGATTTATTAACCGTAATTGCGACTGACCGGAACTGAGGGTAATCCTTCAACTTGGAGCAACATAAGATCTGCTAATCTGTAAAACAAGGCCTTAGTGAATTTATAGATCAAACAAATTTCCAGAGAAAATTATGAAGGAGCTTATGTTCCCTCAGCTTGGAGACAGCACAAGAGCTGGCAATCTGAGAAAATTATTACGACAGAATAAAGACAAAAGTTCTACGAAAAATCTGGCAGTTGAACAAATAAGTAAACTAAGCAATACTTAGCGACAGCTATAAGTATCGAGACACTTACTGTGTGACCCAACAGAAATGCAGCTCCAGCAACAACAGTAGCACCAATTGAATCAGCAGCAAAGCCCAGTAGCAATCCAAAAAGATAACCACAACCATGCTGAAAAGAAGGAACCAAAATGCATTAAGATAGCTTTTTACATGATAATGATGTGGGCAAAGATTGCTTACAGCACCAGTGGACCCCAAGGCACAAGATCCTTCTCAACCCAAAACAAGAAATGCTTCAACATCTGCACAAAACACAAGAAACAAGAGACAAGTTATGTATATCAAATCTCCAAGTAAAACACTAAAAGCATGGAAGCTTAGTTTAATGCTATCACTTTGCAGTTAAAATCGCAAGAGACTGATAATTAACAAGACACTATAACCAAATGGTTAATTTAGACAGGACTTAACTATACACTTAGGTTGATATAAATACACAAATCCATGAAATTATGGAGTATTCCTAATCTCCAAGATAATTAAGTAGTAGCTACTAGCTAGACCAAGTCTTTCAACAAATGTGAAATTTCCTACATGATTCACATTTCCTTACAGTAGTGTATAATGACCCACAGAATCTAACCCAACATGGAAAACTTCAACTCTCAATTCACTCATTAATCTCCAAACAAAATCTGAATACAATTCATCGAAATTCAACTGAATAATAAGTTCCCAAAGAAAAATCATACACAAAAAAAGACAAAAACCCAGCTAGGAATCCATACAGGATTTGCAATTTCATCGGCACCCAGAAGCAGAGACGAGGAGGAAAGAGAGAACTCAATGAGAAAAATCGGACGTTTTCGACCGGGAGAGTTGTAACAGGAGGAGAAGATATTAAGTATGAGAAGTAAGAGGAGAAGGGTAAAATTTAGTGTAGAGCGCCAGGTGAACAACCTAAAGAGACAAGGCCTGCAAATATCTTATTCGGGGTTGTTGCTGCTGTCTGATACTACTACTTGCTTCAAAAACGATCGAGCTTTTAAGTCGTCCAGAAATGCCAGAATTTGAGACCGCGTTCTCGGTTTGAGCTTATCCAACAACTACAAAACTCCGAACACGGTATATAATAATCGCTTCATGATTTCATATGTATATTCAAATTATTCAATTTAGAGAGTAAGAACTACATCGAATTTTTCCGGAAATAAAAATTAAACAAATAAATGTAGGTGATCAATAATATATTTTATTAAATTGTAAATTATTTATTATATTAAAAATTTAAGTTTTTTGGGAAATCAAACCAATTTTATTTTTAAATTTGAAATTTAAATATATTATATATTATGTAATATATTTTTAATTATTTCAATTTTATAGCTTTATATTTGTAAAGAAAATATATTATGTTAATTTATGAAAATTATTTATTTTAATATATATAATTTTAATGTAAATATATTCAAATAATAAAAAAGATAAATAAAAATAAATTGTAGGATATTGTATGGTAGAATGACGAGGAAGTGAGAGAAACATGGTGGGGTATGCTGAAAGATGAAATATGCATTGTTGCGTGGAGTGAGAATTTTTAGAGAATTATTTGAGGATTATGCTGATGTGGCGCGCTTTTGGGAGATGAAATATCATCACTGGTGCGTATGGTCTCAGTGTTCTTTCAATTCAAAAACATTATTATCAAAAATCGAAATAGATTAATTAAGAACTAAAATAATATTACTGTAAAATAAAAATAATAATTGAAAAGGCGAGGGTGCTTTTTCATTATTTTATTGGTTTAATATAGGTTACAAATGGTCTAATTTTTTGGGCCGGTCTTTAAACAAAGGACCAAATAGATAAATATTATTAAAAGGTGTCAAATTATGGCACGGTCCAAAAGCATACAACTTCTCACACATGTGAGTCAATCTTTCGGATCTGAGGTTGGCGAAAGCTTTTAGTTCTTTTAATAAGATTGAAAATTGATGATTGGCTAAGACTAGGAGGGGATAAACCTCTTCAAGGTAAGAGATAAGTCGATGAAAGTCGAAAGATATAAAAATTCAGACAAAAAATTATTGTCGGTTAGTTTTGGAGAAATTTTCTTCTTTCTTAGATTTTATTTGAAATTGTAGTTGTTGTGTTATTTTCTAATCATCCTTTTTTGTGTTTTGTACAAAGAATTGATGGTGAGCAAGGGGGATCCAGTAGCCTTCTCGAGAAACAGTGTTGCAAAAAACTCTTTGTCATGTAAGAGTACCTGTATTAATTTGTTAGGATTAACTTACTACATGATAGATTATTTATTAAAAGATTTAATGCTCTCAGATAGATAAAAGAAAGTCATATTTATGAGTTGTTATAGCTCTCTCATAAATATGAGTTCCAGATTGTCCAATAGTGCAATTGGTTTAAGTTGATTGGGTATTTGAGCTATGTTAATGTAATCCTTGTATTTGCACTTGTTTTATCAACTTAGCTAGCCAATCCACCGTTGTAATTTATTCCCTATAAATTTGAGATATAAACATATTCGATGATAGTGATTTCATGCAGCAATCTAATAGAGGAACTTTAGGAAATAGGAAGATTTATGAGTTAAAAGCATAGTTAATAACACTTTAGAGTCTAGTCTGAATATCAAACTGAGTGATTTTCATTTTATGGCAAAGCGTGAGACCAACCAAGAGTGCTCAACTCTCTATAATTATGGGAGTTTGTTTCTCGCAAATCCTTCCAATAAGAGCTTTAATTTCTCCTTTGGAATCTCTGGTAATAGTACTATATGCCAAATTGAGAACAATAGGCATCTCTGTTTAATTTTAGTCTTGATCCAGTAAGAGGAGACCAACAATAGGCATATTTATGAGTTGTTATAGCTCTCTCATAAATATGAGTTCCAGATTGTCCAATAGTGCAATTAGTCCAAGTTGATTGGGTATTTGAGCTATGTTAATGTAATGCTTGTATTTGCACTTGGTTTATCAACTTAGTTAGCCAATCCACCGTTGTAATTTATTCCCTATAAATTTGAGTTATAGATATATTCGATGATAGTGATTTCCTGCAGCAGTCTAATAGAGGAGTTTTAGGAAATATGGAGATTTATGAGTTAAAAGCATAGTTAATAACACTTTAGAGTCTAGTCTGAATATCAAGCTGAGTGATTTTCATTTTATGGCAAAGCGTGAGACCAACCAATAGTGTTAAACTCTCCATAATTATGGGAGTTTGTTTCTCATAAATCCTTCCAATAAGAGCTTTAATTTCTCCTTTGGAATCATTGTTAATAGTACTATATGCCAAATTGAGAACAATATGCCTCTGTGTTTAATTTGAGTCTTGATCTAGTAAGAGAAGACCAACAATAAGCATATTTATGAGTTGTTATAGCTCTCTCATAAATATGAGTTCCAGATTATCCAATAGTGCAATTGGTCTAAGTTGATTGGGTATTTGAGCTATGTTAATGTAATGCTTGTATTTGCACTTGTTTTATCAACTTAGATAGCCAATCCACCGCTTGTATTTATGGCAAAGCGTGATACCAACCAAGAGTGCTCAACTCTTTATAATTATGGGAGTTTGTTTCTCGTAAATCCTTCCAAAAAGAGCTTTAATTTCTCCTTTGGAATCTCTAGTAATAGTACTATATTCCAAATTGAGAACAATAGGCATTTGTGTTTAATTTGAGTCTTGATCCAGTAAGAGGAGACCAGTTGATAGCTATTAGTTTTCTTAGTTTCTTTAAGTGATTAAAGTATCCAAAGTCATAGGCCAAGTCAATATCTTTGAACCAGAAGTTTCATTTAAGAACATTAGTTGGGTCTAGCTTTAGGATAGTATTCTTGACTTGTTGCATTAGAAAAATACTAGAAAGTTTTTTATGGTGGTAGTTCATGTTATTTTTGTGTTTCCATATAACCCAACATTTGGTAGAGGGTAAGGTAGCTCTAATGTGAATATTATTATGAGAATACCAATATTACCTTCTTATGATGTGGATAAGGGTCATGTGTCTACCTATGTGAAGTTTGAACGTGGTGCTGAATTACTACCAGACAAACCATGAGTTATTGCATAGAATGAATATATGTTGAATTGACTCAATATTGTCACAATTTGGCATTTTGAGGCTAAATATATGTTTTTTTGTTGTAGAATTGTATCCACAGAAACCCAGTTGTGAAGAAGCTTTCGTATGAGAAAGGAAAACTTATTTGGAATAACAGTGTTCCATGTTTTATTATAGAGAATATAGGGAGTTCTTTTAGTTCTCAAATTGTTTCATGTGTCTTTGGTACTGAAATCTCCAGATTTATTGATAGTCACTTAAATTTTGTCTTCCACCAATCCTTTAATAGCTAGTTTGGTGTCTTTGGCTTACCCAAATTGTTTTAGCTAGTCCAAGGCATAGATCTTTGATTTTATGTAATCTCTCAAAGGTATCTGCTATATTAATTCAATCCTTCTTATGATAGATTTAGGTAGTAGAGAGTTTTGAAGATGGTAATATGGGATTGCTAGTTATATTGTATGAATGAAGGTTAGTATGCCTCCAAATGATAACTAGTTATGACTATCTTATGATTTTAATTAATAGATTTTCAGAGTGTATAGCTGTACTTTTAGAGTGTATAGTTGAGCCCATGTATTTCAAATGGAATCTTCCCAGTTTGAAACCAGTGAGATGTTGGATGTAGTTTAATATAGCAGAAGTTATTGCTGATGAAGGTATAAAATCGATATTTCTTTACCTATTAGTTACCCAGATTGTTCTTGATACTTGAGTAAGAATTTATAGATATTATTGATGTTTGTAGTTAATCAATTAGTAAAGATAATCATGTCATTGGCAAAATCCAAACAGGGAATTATCATTGGACTAGCTGTTTTAAATCTAATAGCAATATTATCTTGTAGAAGTTGTTTAAGACCTATGATTATGAACTCCTCGGCTAAGATGAATAGACATGTAGAAATGGGTCCCATTGTCTGACTCCATTAGTGGATTTGAAGTAACCTCTAGCTTCATCATTGATGATGACTGAAAACCTGACTTCATTGATAACATTCTTGATTAAGTTTATGAGTCTATTATCAAAACCAAAAGAAGTTTGTACTTGAGTAATAAATTATATTGGAACTTTGTCGAAAGCCTTTGTCATGTCCAATTTTATTATCAGATTGCCTTCTCTAGACTTCATGTTAAGATTATAGGAAATTTCCTTAGTGAGGAGAGTATTTTCTTTAATATTTATGCCTCTTACAAAACCACTCTATTATTCAAAAAATTAGTTTAGAAAGAAGAGTGGAAATCCTGTCATTGAGAATTATAGACATAATCTTGTTGGAAATTGTACACAGACTTATGGGTCAACAGTCATAGTATGATTTATGATCTTCTTTTTTTGGAATTAGATAAATTGTTTTGGTATATATCCCACTGAGAGCATGTTCCCCATTGAAGAAAGCTTTGATTGCTGAACATGGGTCTTTAGCAATAGTATCCCATTATTGCTGGAAAAAATTGGTATGAAAACCATCCACACCACCAACACTTGAAGAATTCAGGGCTTTGACAAAACTATATATTTCCTGATCAGTTGGCTATAGAAGATGATGTAAGCACGAAAGTGGTTTGGCTATAGAAGTAGCTATTTGGAGAACACTCACAACTTTAACATATTCGGATGATATGTATGATGGTTGATGGAGTGTTGGTTTGACTCATTATTCAGAGAACACTCACAAATGAAATCAAATAGCATATGATGATAGATCAAGATGCACCATAAAGGTAATGGAAATCTTTTGATAAGTAAAACTCCAAACTGATTTTATCCCAAATGTAAACATATTGAATTACAAACTAAACTCGTTTCTCAAAATAATATTTTAAGGATAAATCTGTCATCGATAAATATTTTGAGTAGAAACACATTTTCTTATTGAAATTTTTCACTTGATTGAATCTGATTTCTACAATAAAGATTACAACTGTTTAAAGGAAAATATAACTAAAAAATCCAAAAAACAAGAAGTAGATATATTTAGAGATATCAAAAGATAACAAATTAAATAATATCTTAACAAACTAACTAAAAGATATCATAACAAAATATCTAACAAATAGTAAATTAAAATATGTCTTAACATATTGTAGTGCATATTGTAGATATAAATCCTTGCACAAAAGATTTTTGGTACAAGGTTATTATTGGGCAATAATTTTGGATGATGTAATGAAAAATTTAAGGGTTCTCACTTTTACCATCATTTTTCAAACTTAATCCAAGTATCATAAGTTTTACTGGAAACAATATATCAAGCAATATTATTCGTAAATGGGGTATAGACATTGTGGGACTGTCTCATTTCGGCGTCACGATAAAAGAAATATTTGATAGTACATATTGACTATTTCTCTAAATAGATAAAGGAAAACCCATTGATGTATGCATGGAAACGGTTTGGCTGTAGAAGTTGATGTTTAGAGAACACTCATAACTTGAGCCTATTTCGAATACTCAGATACAAGATGATGTATGCACGTAAGAGGTTTTCCTATGCAAGTTGTTGTTCGGAGAACACTCACAACTTTAACATATCCAGATGATATGTATGGTGGTGAATGGTTGTTGGTTTGACTTATTGTTGTTTGAAGAACACTCACAAATAAACTAACTCGTTTAACTTATTGTTGTTTGAATGATAAACTAACTCATTTCTTAATACAATATTTTAAGGATAAATCTGTCCATGACAAATATTTTGAGTACAAACTCATTTTTTATTGCTAGTTTTCACTTGATTGAATATGAATCCTCCAAAAGAGATTAAAACTATTTAAAATAAAATATAACTGAAAAGGTTTAAAAACTAGAATTAAATATCTTTAGAGATATCAAAAGATAAAAAATTAAATAATATCCTAACAAACTAACTAAAAGATATCCTAACAAACTATGTAGAAAATAGTAAATTGAAAAATATCTTTAAAAAAATCTAAAACTTAGCAAATTAGAAGGACATCCTAAAAAACTAACTAAAAGATAACATATATCCTAACAAACTAACTAAAAGATTGAAAGTATCATAAAAACTTATTTTAATGATCTTGAGATTTATTTTCGTATCCCTTTTTCTACTAGACTTCTAGAAGCATTTTACGTGCTCTCTTGAGACTTTAACATGCAAGACATGGGATGAACTTGATAAGTATTACATACACTTGGCTTTTTAATGTTCTCATTGTCCATAATCTTAATAATTAACTCATTTAGTGCATCTTCGATCTGTATAGCACGCGGTCTTGTAATTAGATCAACATATATGTTTAAAGTATCATCTTTCTCATCATTGCTACTCATGATCATATCATATTATAATAATATGATCATATCATATTATAATAATATGATCATATCATTCTTTTATTTTTAAAATATCTTGTCCTCAAGCTTTAATACACAAATTATGATTTTAAGTGCACGTCGCATATCAACAAGGGAATTTTGTTGTTTGTTAACCTTCTCTATTAATATTTTTGCAACTCTAAAATGTCTCTTTAGTCTTCTTCCATGTGATTCTTGGTCATGAGAATATCATCAAATTTGTTTATTTAAGTATCATAATTCAAATTCCAACAATTAGTACTTCGACGATCTCATGTTGGTCTTCAATCGGATCTATTTGGATGTCCTCATTTTATCCTCAAAACTGTTTCACTTAGCACATCTTTCTTCAAATGAGGTCAAAAGAAATGCTTAACGACTAAGCATTTGTCTCTTCCGAAGTGACCCATAAGACCTCCTCCATTTTTTTTGTTAAGATGAGATCACGCATAAAACCTTGTGGAATACAAAAATGCTTGTCTCTTAACAAGAACTCGTCGTTTTTGTAGAACAAGTCAAATACCTCTTTAGAACACACCTTGCAAATATGTCCAAATTCTGGACCATCTTCGTATAAATCTTTATGTGTTCATATCCTAGAACCCTGACCTCTATTATAGAGATTAATGCATGTATCATTGATAATGATTCTTCTAAAATATTATATTTCTCTTTTTGTGTTTGATGATGTAAGGGAATGTCTCAATAAACCTCAGCCGATTAGTGTGCCTTCTTTTGAGTTTGGTCTGGCCTCTTATATGCTTAAGACTCTCATGATTTGTATGAATAATAAACTGTTTAAAAATTTAAATTATATTTCCATATTTCCAACGATCTTACCAATGCATAGTGCTCCTTAACATAGGTTGGATAATTGAGTATTGATTCACTAAATTTCTCAGAAAATAGGCTCAATACACCTCCAATAGCCAGTCCAAAAATATTCATACACCATTTCAAATCTTTGACAAAAATCAAGAAGAACTAATGCTTGTGTGAGGATATCTTCAAAGGCTTGAAAAACATTCTCTTTTGATTCCTCCAACTTTTAAATATATAGTTTTCTTAATCAAATAAGTGAGAGGAGTTTTTAAGGTATTGAAATCGTTCAAAAATATCATATATAAACTAGCAAAATCCAGAAACTTCACACATGTCCAATTGTTGTTTGTGTTGGCCATTCTCGAATTACCTTGATCTTTTCTTGATCAACTTATAGGCCTTGAGAATTCATAATAAATCCAAGAAATACAATACTTCATGCAATAGATACATTTTTTCAAATTAGCAAACAATTTATCATTTCTTAAAATATCCAAAACCAGTTTCAAATGGCCAGCGTGGTTTTCTAAGTTTTTATGATAGATAAGTAAGTCATCAAGGTAGAAAACAACATATATTCCAATAAATGAAGCACAATTTAGTAATCTCATAGAAGTTCCCAGTGAATTAGTTAATCCAAAATATATCCCTAACCTCTCGATAAACCATGTTTTATTTTAAGATCCATTTTCCATTCATCATCATCTTGCATGCGAATCGTTATATTATTGATGGCTCTGTGGTTAACACTATGATGTTACTTAGTTATTATTTATTAACTTGTTATTTCTTACTATCTTCGAAATTATTTGATTCCTCATTGACTAAGTTGAGTAACCCCTCTAATCCTTTATGAATGATAAAGTAAGGATTATTAATGAACCGGAGTGTTGACATTTAGATAACTTCATGTAGCTAAGAATTTTATCATTCCATGCTCGATCAAACATCTTTTAAAGTATTATAGTATCATCATAGCCCTAATTAAACGATGAGAGAATGATTATACTAATTGATCTTCAGCTTCTAGAATTCTTGAATGCAGAATGTGTTAATATATTTCTTCCAACTTTGACTTGATTTTAGAATTGATTAAGTAGCCTGCCTAGTATTTAGTGAAGACTTTGGTAAGGGTGAACAAAACTCGAGAACATCTCCAAAGTTTTTTATCAACCAAAATTTACATATTCTATTTGTGTGTATGGCTAAAGTTATATGGTGATAAATGTTTTTTAGGAAAAATGATTTTATCTGCATGCATATTTTTTATTTCTTTGTTGTTTTTTATGGTAAAACTTTTGAAGTTAGAGGTTTTATATTTATATTTTGGTGAATATGCAAGTTGGTAGAAGAATCTTACATGTGTATGAAAGTATCTTCTTTTAAGCGGACACGTGCATTCTTCTAACCTTCTCGAATTATGACCCTACAAGTTAATCTAAGACATAGAAAAGAAATTGAAGGTAAATATTCCTTCATACCTTTACATATCCATTTATGTCATTCTTTTGCTACCGTTTTCTTGATTTTTTTTTATTTCGATACTTTCTTATGCTTATAGTTACAATAAACTTTTGATTTGTTCTTATAAATGGGTAAGAAATATGAAAGTAATGACTACTTAAACATTCAGAATAATCACGATATTGGTTCTTTTAGAGCTGAATCTTATGGTCATGAAGAAGTTTGTAAATTTACACGCCAAATTCATCAAGCCCTTTGGAAGAAGAAAGTTATGGTAAATAAAACGAAGTCACTTAAGGGTATTGTTCCACTCAACATTGTTTCTCTTACCTCTTCCATTCTTGAGGGTATGCGTCTATCCACAATATGAGGTAGTAGTAGAGTCCATCCACAATATTGTAATCTTATAGATGATTTCAGAATTGGAAGGTGATTCTTTGAATGATTTTCAGATAAACAATCTCGTGGAACATTGTTTCTCTTATTTCTTTCATTCTCGAGGGTATAAGTCTATTAACAACAGGAGGTAGTAGCAGAGTATATCAACAAAATTTTAATCTCAGAGATGATTCATAGGTATAAGGTGATTCTTTCAATAATTTTCAAATAACCAATATCATGAATAATTCATATCGTTATATTACTAACGATGAATGTGTAAAACAATTCGCTGACTAAACGATTCCTCATAATATAACTATTAGGTTTGATGTAACTAAAAAAAATACTTTCAACGTACGTGAATGTGAAGCTTTTTCTTCAATTACTATCTTTATCATTGGCTTTGGTTTCCTCTTACTCCAGATCTTGTAAAAAATCAAGCTACAAAATATTTACGCTAGCCATCCCATTCCAATTTATGGAGTCTCTTACTTTCGAATATAATTTTATCAATGAATATTTTTGAATATTTATCGGCGAATTAATTTTTAACTGTAGTTAAGGCTTTCAGGCGAAATACTAACTCATTTTTCTATTTCTTGATAGATTCATATGCAAAAATTACCATTGAGATTCCAACTTAGCCTGTTTTGTACTTTCTCTGTAACCTTGTCTCATTTCCTCTCTTTTCTTCTTCTTAACAAACTCAATGAGTTTATATTGATTTACTAAACTCTGGACTTGATCATATAAAGCCCAACAATTTATGACCAGTATCACCATATAACTTATAATACTATTTTTTGTCTTTGTGCTCTCGTGATCCATGCAACTTCTTTGACCGAGTGTACTTGACCGTATTTTTTATCCTTTCATAGATTGCTGTTAGAGTTTCTGTCAGCTCTATAAATTGTCTTTTTGGAGGTCTTTGGTCCTTCTGTTATTATTGAATCTACAGCCACTTTTGGATTTCCCTTTGTAACCTTGAATTTAACTATTTTGTGACCTGTGCAAAATTCGGCGGAAACATTATTTGCACTTCAGGATTGTTATGGGCCATCCACAACTAGGAGGTTGGGACTTGTTTTTGGTTAAGGGAATCCTCAGTTGGGATTCTTGGACCTACTGGAGTCTTGGTTGATGCCCAATGGTCTACTGATACCCCGACAGAGGAAGCACATATTATGACGATGTTTTAGTAGGTAGTAGTGCTCTAGGTTCTAGATCTGGGGGTAATCGTTGGTTTGATTTTGTTTGTCACGATCCTATCGAGATTTCAGAACCTTTTTATTTCTTCGGCTATGCCTTTAATTAAGAGTTCGACTTATTTTTTACTTCGACGAAATTGTCATCGCTTCTTTTTTTCAGCATGATGACCCATCTTCTGAGCTTTCTATGCCTCTTTGCGAGACGTATTGAAAGACAACTTCTTGCTCTGATTTTTGTTCAGTAATTAGTCCCTCAATATTTCAGGAGTTGTATCATTTTCTTTCTCTTCAACAACGTGTTGCATAATAGAATTGACTATGAGGGCCTTAGAGACTAATTGCTCCTCCAACAAAAGAAAATTGTTAGCGTGTTCCACCCTCAACCGCTGAGCTAGTCGCTCAAAATAAATGGGAATGATTGGAGGAGCATCCAGGATGGAAGTTGTGCGTCAGAAACCTCACTATTTAACTTTTCATCCACAGACAGATCAGGCAAGAACTTGACATCAAATAGTTTGAGCCTTCTTTTTTACTTTGATTGCATCCAACAGACGGTGTCAAATGATGTGGTAAATGCTAATTGATTAAATGGATCGAAATCCAAAATTATCCTGAGGAGAGTTAGAAAACAAAATAAATATATATTGTAAATATTGGTCATGAACAATTAAAAAAAAAGTGAACGATTCACATGTTTTCTATCTTCAAATGTAAACTACATTTTACAACAATGGTAGAGGTATAAGATATGTTACACACGCCATCATTGTATTATGTGATAACATTGTAGTATGGTTAATTTAGAATATTTTGCTTCCATAAAAAAACTACAACGACATATTGAAACGAATATCTTTGAAAGTCTCAGCTATGGACATGAGTCGGGTTTAGTCGAGAGATCCACCGCAGTAGTGAAGATCTTTTAGAGCTTCTTAATGGACTCTTTTCGCTTTATAGTGTACCTGGACTAATTAGTGATTGCAGATATACTCATTAAATGAATCTTAAAAAGTTAAAAATCAATAAAAAAATTAAATACTGAGAAATCTACCGATGACTATTTAGAAAAAGAATTTAGTGTCTCGGAATCGTAGAGACGGGTATCTGCATCCCATCACTGTAACAAACTTATGCAGAGGTAAGCAAAATCGGATAACTCAAACTTCTATTCTAATCCGCATGGTTTGGTTTTGTCACAAGTTACGATGTGAAATGCATATTTCTTGGTATTGAGATGTATATCATTGGTATCGTAATACATATTAGATTTTAGACCACAACGATACATATTTTATTATTTTAAAATACTTGTTGTTAGCTTCGTGTATCAGACGATACATATACAATATTTTACGATAGAATAAATATCAGCAAAATTGTATTATGCGATAATTACTTTATAAAGTTTAAGATATATATACTAAACTTTATAAAGTAATTATCGCATAATACAATTTTGCTGATATTTATTCTATCGTAAAATATTGTATATGTATCGTCTGATATATATGGTTATATTGAGAGTTTAATTTTAAAAGGTAAATTTAAACGGGTTTTACTATAAAATTTAAATTTAAACTCAAATGTTATATAAGTTTACAACTGTAATTTGGATTATAGATACTTTAAATACAAAGCGAGGCTTAAATCGTTGCTTCGTTCCTCGATTATCACGTTTTGTGTCATTTAGTCATTCGACAAAAAAATCACGGTTGAGGATCCCTCGTCTATCAAAAATCTATAAATTCAGTTTCCGAGCGTGGTTTTTGTTGTAATGCTGACACGTGTCACTATAGTTAAATGGTTTGTGTTCCACAGATAGTCCTTCGACTTTTAATTTCATTTTTACCCTTCGAATTTAATATTTTTTAAATATTTATTTTTATTTTTATTTTTTAGTTTTTTCTCAAAACAGAGTATAGAAACCGTGTTTTTTTTTATAGATTTTTGATAGACGATGGACCATCAACCGTGTTTTTTTGTCGATGGACTAAATGACACAAAACGTGATAGTCGAATGACGAAGCAACGATTTAAGCCTACAAAGCGAACTACATTAACTAACACAAAATTACTTCCATCTTTTACTTTTAACCTTTGGAATACGAATACTACTATAATATTTTTAAATTTAACCCCTAACTCTTTTTCAACAGTGAAATATGCTATATCACTAATATCACTGAAATAGGTTATATCAAAAATCCAAGAAGCGGGAAGAAGAGAATAAGAGCCTAATATTTAGTAATATAATATTAGACAAGAAACCAGATACAACGAAGAATCAAGAAATAACAGATAATTCAGATACTAATATTCAGAATGAAGCCCAGCCACAAAACATCAAGTCCCCAGAAGCAGAAGAAATAATAGAAGCTATCAAAACTTTAGAGTAATGCTACAATCTATTAACTTCTGGAGATTATAAAAATTTAATCTCGGGTAATGTCACTCCAAACCAAAATAATATAGGAAGCTTACCTGTTTCCCCTAAATACAAAGAAATACATATTGATTTTCATGAAATTCTTAACAATAAGCTAAAGTATGCTAGAAGAAGGAAGAAACCTAACAGTCTCATTATCAAGTCCTTAAGATTTTCAGGGATTAACAAACCAATTATCTCTCTTAAAGAAAGAAGACAAGGTTGGTCTTTGAAAAGTAGGCTTAACCGCTCAACATTCATCATTACGAGACAATTTTCTTCCACTTGACCTTTTGTTATGGTCTTCGATTTTTGTTGGACCCATATGCTTTGGAATATGTATCGTGAGATTGTATTCACCCGAATCAACTTAACCCCAATGGTTGGCCTCTCCTGTTAGCTTTCTGGGTGCTATGTGATGTTTGGGGTATTACTCATACTATTTCGTTATTTTGAGCAACACCCCATTTTGGTTAGGAGGTTAAATAAATCCAAAGCGATATGGAAACCGAGTTTCTTTGTCATGAGTGACAACTGGTCATCTTTCTCTATTGATCCAGTTTCTTCCACTTTTGGTATAGTCGATACGTATCCAGATATGGGTTTTCACCATCGATTTGTATGTTTTTTTATATTAACTCGTTCTATTGCTTTTTTATTTTTAGTTAGGTGAGCCAAAACTCTTCGCGAGAGGGCCTTTCATGCAAGGTTCCTTCTTTATTTGCTTACTCTTCCCGAGAGTTATGTTTTTTTATACCACGGCCCCTCGATGGTATTTCATAGATGTTTTTCAGCCGAAACATTTCCTCAAATCTGGTTTATAGAACTTATTCCTTCTAAATCGAGCCCTCAGTGCAGCCTTTGACAAACGAATTTAGCTGTTTCTGAAGCGTCGATTCTAACCGAGTGATTGTTGATGTCAACCCTAACCTTGTGGCTTCTTCAATAGAAAATAGAAAAGGATGTTAGAGTTGGGAAGGGATTTATTTCATGTGAGGTTCCTTGTTTTGTTGGTCATGAGCTTATGCACCTAAATAAAAGTGTGGTTGTATCAAAGAAAATTACTCAGATGACTAACCTTGAGATGCTAAAGCAACTTGACGGGCTAGTGAGAGTCTATGCTGATGAGGCCGAGAGAAAATGCTTACACAATACTCGGATCGTTAATATGTATCAATAAAAGTTAATGATTCATCGATGTTTTTCTCAAACAGAGTGAAGCTACGGTCGTTCAAGTGATGCGTAAGCTTTATCACAGTGTGGATTTTAGTCGTCGTTTTGGAGAGCTTTTGCATTACGACATATTATCCCTTTCTAATATTTCATACACTTCTTCTACTGGGACTTGCAAGCTATCTTGTAGCGATAATGACACCTTATGTGACAGCGCGACTTCCTATAATGCCACTCTCATCAATTCTATAAAATATATATCAGACGAGTGATTGATTGAGATTTTGAAGGGTTTTTATATGTCCCGACACCTTGATCCCCTCTCGTGAGATTGAAGGGCGCTTGCTGAATAATAACCCAATTGTTTTTAGGCTCAAGTACTTAAAACATATGATGCTCAAGTCAATTATGGATCTTCGTGTTCCACCTTTCCTATAGCCCCATCCCGAGGAAATGGCAAAGCCCACCAACATTCATTAGTGTAGGATTCAGTGTATCTAATCATACATTTTTATTATGTGATGTTTGTGCTCCCAACGCTCGTGCCCTAACCAAATTGACCTTTGGCATATTTAGTGTTGATGTTAGTTTCTAAATGTAGCATTTGAGAGAACTATGAGTGTAGCATGTCTTGCTAGTCCTACCATGGACAGTGAGGATGTATCTTTTTATTTTCTTGTCTTTGTCATTTTCTCACTTAGGTTGGTCAATCAATTGTTCCAGCTCATCTTTCACTCGTTACCCCGTGTTTTAGGGGTCGCGGGACGAGTGTTGAGGGTTTTGAGGATATCTTTGATGTTGTCCGACCTATGACCAAACAAATTCCGCCAGGTGTACTCGCTCGATGATTTTTTAAATTTCTATCTGCAACACCCGAAATTCCTCTGTGGTATGGTCGTGGACCCGATAGTAATCATAGTGCTTGTTAGGATTCCTGGTGGTCGGGTGCTATGATATCTTTTTGGGATGAGCTGGAAGGTCGATAATCTTGATCTTCTCATACATATAAGTGTTTGATACAGTCAACATAGGTTTATGGGCTTGTTCGTTGAGGTAAAACATCTAACATGATGGTCTACGCACGAGAAGTTCCTTGGAGAATACGACTACATTGGTATTTCGTTGGGCGTTGTCTCCTTAATGGTCATTTTATGCATTAGTCTCCCCGAGGTTGATAAACTTTTGGGCACAAGAGATTATGTTAGTCATGGTCAACAACTGCACTTTTCTGACAGAGTTAGCGAAGGGAAATTTCGAGAGCATTACTTGACACATTCCGAAAACCTTTAGGTGGTCATAAAAATATAACGTATTGGAACTCAGATTAATGTATTGTGAGATGAATTCCCTAGTGTTTCACACTTTTTCTGCTTAAGCGTCCACAAATTTCCAGCGCCCTTTTTCATTTCCTTGTTCAAATTAATCTTAGGCATGGATAGCTTCCCCAATCGGGGGAACGTTTCAACGGATCCTTAGGGCATCTAGTGGAAGCATACCAAGGCATATTCTTGGAGTCTAAGGGAGAAAGAACGACACATCATCGCATCCTTGCACTGTAGATACTCCATGAGTTGTCTAAAATATAGCATATGATGCTCGGGGTTGCTTGTGCAGGTGACGTATTGTAACTTCATGATATCCAACCCTAGGGGTGTCTGCTTGATAAGAATCCTTGGGAAAAGAGGCGAGTTGCGCATCCTTTATATGGTTACAAACGCCGAGATGGAGGCCAAAACATTAGGGCTCACTCACTTTTCCCCTCATTATAAGGGTGTGAATCTTCCAGATGACTCTCTTTGGTTCGAATGACGGACGTGAGCTCCTAAAAATCTGTAATCTGTTTCGTACCATAATGCCATGACTGCTACGTTGCACCATTTACCCATAGGGCATGAATTATTTTCATACCCTCGGAGGTCTCTCTTTCTCATATTCTTTTTGTGTTTATTCACCTCTGATTGGTAGAAAAGATCGTGCCATATCTCTAGGTGACGTATTATAGAAGGATGAATGCATTGCCTATCTCAGGATATCTCAATTTGAGTAAGATCTTGGTTATTTTCATTTGCTTGGACGAACATGGGCCCCGGTCGCCCAATGGCCTCTTGCATTACGGTGATGCTTCTAATCGGCTGCACTAGATCACTTACTTGTTGAGCTAAAATATTTATTCTCTCGTTAGTGAGGATAACGAGATCATCCGCTTCTTCGTTGTTGTTGGAATTTATGAAAGTGATATCATCTGTGGGAACCATAGATGAAGCCATGTGTTGCTCCTTACGCATGATGTTTTCTATTTTAATAAGGTGGGCGAGGTTATCCACCTTTTGAGGTAAGGTAAGTTGTATCTCCAACACTCTCGTCCCGGTGGCGGAAAATTTTCTGTATCGTAGATTCATGTTTCATGGTGGAGGAAACTACAGAAATCAAGATTTCCTCTAAAAACAAGTGGTTACGAACGCGAATTTTTGAGTTACATTAATGTAAAACGTAAAAACAAGATTAAATTATTGTGTTCATCGATTGGGTGTTGTTCTCCGGTCCGGTTTGGTTTGGGTTTCTTCCTTTTCCATGATTAATATTTGACAATATTAAATTTTTTTGTTTTAAGGTTTAATTTTATAGAGTAAAATCATATATGTTGGATTAAATTTGGATTAATGATGTGTTTCTTGCTACAAAGCTTTGTTTTTTGTTAATGACATCTATTATAAATTAGAAAGTAAAGCGAGGGTAATATAGTAAAAATGAGTGACAAGTGTTTTGGAGAGTTTGGATTATGGAGAAAATAATATATTTGATGGGGAAATAGCTTCACCGCAATCCATTTTCTAGTTTCATCTTTTTGTCTAAATTCAAAACTCATGTTGCATATTTTCTTCTACTTTTTGAAGAAACAATTGTATATTGATATAAAATACACTTAATAATAAAACAAATACCACTCTATATAAAATATAACATTACAGTTGTATAAAATATTAATGAATAGTTACTCTTCTTAATATTTAAAGTGATTTTTTCATTGGTGGTCGTTGTAAATTTGTAGATAGGAAAAAAACCAATTAATAGAAATTATCAATTTTAAAAAATAATAGAAATCTTGAAACCGAACGAGTAAGCAACGAAATGTAAAATTGAAAAAGGTTTATATTGTTTTTTTCATAAATTTTTGGTAAATTTCTTGATATTGATTTGTATTTATAAAATAACAATATTTTTTTTATAAAAAAACAAATTGAAAAGGAAAACGATGATAAAAATTAACAATTTCCTATCTTAGTGTAGTCGTCCAACGTCTTTTAACCCAGACATGTGCGCGGTTAGAATTTGGATATTTATTGTTCCAAGTTACAAAAATAAAAGAATGTTTCCAATCGTGATCAGACAAAGGAAGAGTGGCAATCTCATACCTGCTTCTAACAGTGATAAAGTCAAAGATAGTATCAGCGTACTTTATAATATTAAAGTTGGTTAAAAAGTAAAAGACCCATAAGTCTTTTTAGAATTCTCGAACTAATAAGAACGTTGTGTATAGTACGTCTTCCATTAAAAACTAGTGGAGAAGTGCAAATACAGATATATCTAAAAACTCTTGAATGAAATGATGAATGGAAATTCAAAGTTTCTAATGGAATATAGGAGTAAAGAAACATGTCTCATTTGATACATCTTGATAAGGAAGTTCACGAGGGTTAGGAAGTCAAGTGGTAACATCATTACGAAATCCATAAAAACTCCTAAAATTTTGACGCTCTTACTCAGACATGATTTTATAGGTACTCGGTTCAAAGTATTCTTTTAAAAACTCAAAAATTTTAGGAATGCCATCAGGATGAAACCGAAGGAGTTCATCCATAGCTACTATTGGTGAGGGGGTTTTCCTCTTTCAAGCAATTTCCAGGTAAAATAAAAAGTGTTACCAGTAAGGTTTCTAACTAAAGTATTGTTTATTTTTTATAATTTAGTTGTTTGAAAAGAGAATGTATAATCGCTAAATTTAACAACTGAAAGATTAAGTTTTTTTATATTAAAATTAGGTTTTTAATTTGATGAATCATCTAATTCTTTTTATCTAGTAGTTTTATCTATTAAGTAATCAAGGAATACATTAATAAGAAAGGAAAATAAAGTATAAAAATTACATGATTAAAGGATTTGGAGGTAAGAATCAAAGATATTGAAGCTTTAATAGAGGAAATGCAAAAAATGAAATTGAGTAGAAGATGAATAAATTTTTTAAATGAGGCGGTTTCCTCAATTTAAATAGAAGAAGCGATGGAAAATATCAACTGCATGATAAAAAAAAATCAACGGTTAAAGCAAGATTCTTAATATATATAATGTATAATAATAAAACAAAGATGCTTGCATTTTAAAGAAGTAGAAACGATTTTATGAAATGTGTAAGAAGTGATTGGGTTTAATGTTTAAAGGTTTATACGTGGAAAAATGAGTCTGGAGAATAAACGATTAAATGCACACAACAAATAATTTTAGTATTAAAAATATATATAATAATAAAATAAAAGTAAATTAATTAAATTTATCAATGATACCTTATTAGATCAAATATTGATAGTCTTTAAATATAATTATTTTAAAAAATACACATATATATATATAATAAAAAATTATTTTAAGGACTATGGGAGTCCTGATAAAGATATATCCTTTAGATATTATGTATTCCTTATATTAACAAGGCATATACATATTAAAGAATAATAAGATGACACAATATAAGAGAAAAAGATGTTAGACGAGAGCTATCATGAAGACTTAAACGAGGGACGAATAAAAGTGGTTATAAAGATTGCCAAGAAAAACTCTAGACGAGGTACATAATAAGGTAGTTACACGAGGAGAAAACATAGGTAAGTAGACCAGGGTCATTCAAGTTTTTTATATGTTCGAAGAAGCTCCATTTTCTTTCACATCCAAAGGTGTTGTGACCTTGCCTCGCCACGCCCCACCCTAAGGCGATGAGGCCTCGCCTTGCCACAGCGCCACGATGGTCGCCACAACGCCACGTCACAATTATGTCTTGAGCTTCTGCCTACCACAGAATATATCTATATTGAGCTCTACCAAAACTTATGCATCCGTAACTGTGAATCCAGTTAAGATCATCTAAAAGACGATCAATACCATAACGCCTCTCACTTTATCGTATGTATTCTTATACAACATCTTGGTCGAGCTTCATGTGTCTATCATTAATATTTTAACTTACATTGCAACCAACTCAATTGTGATTAGTACAGTGTCATTGTATGGTGCGTCTATTACTCTCAAATCATCATCGTTGAATCCCAATACTGGATATGGGTTTCGATATAGGTACGCTAATGTTTGGCCTTGTTGTGGATCCTCTATAATACTAATATATCTATTTATTAAATTCACGTGATCTCCTCTAAAATTGACACAAGTGTTCTATCTATTTGGATCATAGTCTAAGTATTGTTCATTTTATACCTAAACAATTATGATAGTATCAAAGGCTATTGGTTATTCAGCCCCTTGTGGTGTTGGTCTGTCATGCCCCTTGTGGTGTTGGTCTGTCATTTATTGTTAGTGGGTATTGATGAGTCTTAACATGTCTTGGTTCGTTCATGGTATTATTTTTTATAAACTCTAAGAGTTTGACGTCATCGATCATACTTTAGATTTGATATTGTATAGTCCAACAATCCCTTGTGTAGTGTCTAATATCGTTGTGGAATTTATAAACTTTTCTTTTGTCCTATGCTCACTGGAAGTTTTTAGTTTTCTTAGTCTTCAATTATGAGTACATTTTTTTCTCTTATAAAATATTTATAATTTTTCAATTAATTTGGAACATGCCTCTATGATCAGACATTCAATCATTCGGTTGCTACAGTTATTGTTGTTGTAATTGTTCATGTACTTCCATTATCGATTTTTTCCTTAGTTATAATGCTTCGATCAAGATGAGCCTTCATTATTCTTATTTCTTGAAATTATTTTATGCATTTAGATTTAACTTATGAAATTGTAAGTCACTCATGTTTTGTGTCCTAATAAATAGTTGTGCATATACGCATTCGGAGTGGTTGTATCTTATCAAGCCTTGATTTTGTAATCTTTTATCTTTTATGTGTTACTCCATTTTTTCTAATAAGTATTAAAAATTAATTTTACTTTTTATGACAGTGTGTGATAAAGGTCCTCATAATTTTCCGTGCATGCATGCCACAACTACCACCTAGTCATGGTGAATATGTAGCTCACTTTTAGTGTAAACAAGTCTTTGAATATACTCTTTAAAATTCTCCCTAGAGTTTCTTTTAAAATGGATAATATAACCATCATCTTTTTAAAGCACGTTATAACTAAGTAAGTGTCCTTAAAGTTCATGCACAATATTATGAAACTTGTAATGCAACATGTCGGAAGGCTATCTAACCATGCGAAGCCGTTTTCCCTGAAAGCCATAAATATACCTTGCACTTCATCTTATCATTTGTTAATTACCTAAGTATTTATCTCTTAAAATGCTCAATATGATGATTTGAACCCATTCTCGTGTTGAATTTTTAGATTTTGTGTTTTGTTGAAGTGTGGTGGTAGATATGCATATAAGATATCTAGTGTTAGTAGAGATTCCTCCTAAAAATCATCATCATCATCAAAAACGTTATTTATTTATTCATATTTTCATGTCTTATTAAGGGATATGTTTCTTGGTGTTCTCGTACATGATACTACTTGGCCAAATATTTGGTATTGTTCTTCTTCTAAAACATCGACTGATAGCCATGATGATGACGACCTTGTGTTGATATAATATAGTAAGGATTCAATTATATTGAATTATGGGCACCCAAATTTATATGATGACCCATGTAAGATAGAAATAACTTAGACTAATTCTATCTATTATCACTGAAACCCAAGTGTATCGATGAGGCATAGTTAGGTAGATTGGTGGTACAGACGCGAAAATATTTCAAAAGGCATGTACCAACAGAGGAGCCTGATATTGGTAAAAGTTTGTTTAGATCTCTGGTTGAGCCTTTCGGCTTGTTGCTAATTTGGTTGGATCCCCGGCTGAGCCAATGGGTTGGTTGGTGATTAGGTTGGAGCCTTAGCTCAACCACAGGGGCTTGATGGTAGCATGGTTGAATATTTAATTCTGATGGTGGAATTTTTTGTTCATTCAGTCGAACTGAGGTATCCATTGTTGAGATTATATTGTCACGTGTATTATCATTTTGTGCAATAAAAAAACAAATGTGTTCCAGCTGTAGAATTACTTGCAAATGGACTTCGGTTGTAAAATATTTTGAAAAAACAATTGTGTTCCATTACGGAACTACGTGTAATTTAGTTTCTAAAAAATAAATGTATTTTAATGGTGTAGTTAAGTGTAATTTGGTTTCGAAAATAAGAAAAACAATTCTCTAAAAATATCACTTATGGATTTGGTTTTGTTCTTCTTTAAAATATATATATATATATATATATATATATATATATATATATATATATATATATATATATATATATATATATATATATATATATATATATATATATATGTTCTTGGAATTATATTTTTTTGAGTTAAAGTTTGAAAGATATAGTTTTGAGTGTTAAACATAACTAATTGTTAAAGGTTTTATCTGTTTGTGTGTCTATGGATATTATTGGAAGTATTGATGATGTACATGGTCTTCGATAAACTTCAAAACTTAGGCGGACATAAGTTATTGATATTTTTATATAATGTATTTTTAACTTATATCTTATTATTGTTTTGACTCACAGAATTTCTCGAGAGATAAAATTTCAAGAGAATTTTTTAGAGAGAGAAAATAATCAAGTTTCAAATCGTGAAGTCTTATCCCTTTTTAAATAAAACTACACATATTTATATGTGTTTGGTACAAGTAACAAACCTGTGTTTGTTACAAGTAACAAACCTGTGTTTGTTACAAGTAACAAACCTGTGTTTGTTACAAGTAACAAACCTGTGTTTGTTACAAGTAACAAACCTGTGTTTGTTACAAGTAACAAACCTGTGTTTGTTACAAGTAACAAACCTATGTTTGTTACGTGGATATCTCACTCTATTTTACAACTTTATATAAACATACTATTAAAAATTACACATCTATTTTTTTCAAAACAAGATATTTTATTTATAAACCATAAAGGCAGATGTTAAACATAAACACTAGCAGAATGTAACTAGTATTAGAGTAAATAACTTGAAAGAAAATACAGAATTGGAACTAAAGAGAAAGCTTTAGATCATTTATCAACATTGATGCAAGTCATGGGTTATAGTCCTCTTGGAATTTTGTGCTACTAGATCAAGATCTTGCATTGAAGTTGTGTCCAAAAGAAGAAAATGTAGCAACCTCTTATGATTCTGAAATGTTCCTCAGTTTGATTGATTCGTATCTGTGTTGTCGATTCTTCACTAGAGAATCGTCTTATCATAGCCTAATGGAATCCAGCTTTTAATGTTGCTGATTAATACCTGCATTTAAAATCAACATTAGTAGGTCAGGTTTGATGAAACTGTTTACAGTTATTAGCTGCAGAATATATATCTAAAGAAAACAAGATATTGAGGCATTGGTGAATCATATTGAAAGATAATCCTTAAGTGTAGTTATTTAGTCTCAATTACCCAAGATTTAAACCTTTCAATAATAAAATAACTCTTAATTGAGTATGAGCATCAATTAGAGTTATATTATTGTTGGATTTTTCTTTGAGACAATATTTTGTAAGTGAGTCTGCTGCAAAATTGTATTCTCTATAAATCAGTCTTAAAGACATTGAAGAGGTTATAAAATTACGATAACAAGCAACAGTGAGAGATAAAAACCATAGCGCACAACCATTAGCTAAGGAATCAAAGAATATTCTAGAGTTTATATCAATGTCCACATGAATATAACCAAGATTGTTGCATAAAATTAATTCATCAACTAAAGCTCTAGTTTCAGCAATAATGAGAGATTGTTTCCCATATAATCCCCATCCATAAGCTATCATAATACCATTAGTTTATGATTAAAGGACATCACTGTACTTCACCATTAAGGATACAAGCTTCCTATTTTTTTTAATAATGTTAGAAGGCTCATTTTTTTAGTTTTTTAACAGTTTCTTTGAAGTTAAAGTCCTGAGAGAAATTCCATATGATTGTGTTTGGTTTTCCTTCATATAAGGTCAACTTTGTGATCCTGCTAATATCAGTTGTTGTAACATTTGATTGCTAAATTTCCGGGAGCAAACCTTGTCTAAAAGCAGCGCATGCTAGTTGTTCATCACATTCATCCAATTCAGTTCGTGGTCAACACAAACATTTAGTATAATCTTTTCATTTTCTCCAATTTCATGCTTGAAGTGAATTATGGTGTCCCTATTTACCTGCATTTCTTTGCTCCCCACGATTTTCCTTCCGAAATCTGTGTTGAAACATCTCAAAATTAGTTATTGATCCCATCAGAATCAAATTATACCACTTCAAAGTTGTGCCCTTGAAAGTATGTGAGATAACTCTACACAATAACTTGTCGTTATTATCAAAATTTGTGATATAGTTATTAAATTTCTCTATGTGGTCATTGGGATCTTGTGTTTCATCGAATATTTTAACTTTTGCGAGGTTGAAGTGCTTTAGAAGCACTATTGATCTTATCTCAGCTGGTAAAGGAGAAATCCTCCAATCTGCCCTTGCCTATATTGGTGATTCAGACTCCAATCCTCACCATTTGTAGCATCTTGGGATCTTGTTCGGCTTGGCTTATGCTTGCATAATGGTTGTGTGCTCCATGATGAAATAATGCATCACAAAATTTATTAGCATCATTATATTCTTATAACTTATTTAATTATGTAGCAACATTCTTACCATTAAAAGTGCAACACAATCGATAACTCTATCGGGTTTTCTGGCAACAACACAAACTTTAATTTACCTAAGAAGCTTCTTCTTTATTGCTCTAAACCAATCGTAGTTGTTTATTTTTTTCATGGTCTTAGATATAATATATCGTTTTGCAACCCAATTTATCTCATGGCACTCAATAGAACAGGGTGTAGCAAAAAAACATGATCAATAAAACAACAACATCCTGCACAGCATGCTCCCTGTCTGCCTTAATGGCTTTCTTTATTGCTTCTTATAAAATACCGCACACCATTCAAATTTAGTGTTAATTACGATGCTAGATATACGAACATGAGAGTTCAATGTAATAACTATGATAGTTCTAATACACCATGCGATATTAATGTTAATGAACATGCTAGTTATACCAAACATGAGACTTCAGTGTTACCAACCATGCGAGATTAGTACAGCTGAACATACTACTTATAATATACCAAAGATAGAGACCTACCTTTATCAAAGGATTTGATATTGTTTTGGTTTTATTTGTATCCATTATTCTTGAACTTGCATCCAAAAAGTATGTTTGCATGATCCTTGACTCCGTTTCGGCACCATCGGTATAGCAAAGTAGCAATCCTCTGGTTTTTCTTAAAATTATTTTCTTGTTTCCGTGTTTAAGCTCGAAAACGACCTTAACATCATTGGTCGTTAGTTTGACCACTTTCAAGCCGATTTATAAAGCTTTATTTTTTTACTAAGTAAGTCTTTATTATCTCGATTATAAGCATATAATATTTTTTTTACTAGAATGTTCTCATTGCGGAGGTTATAAGAAACCTTTAAGATTGTATAGAATGGGATTTCTTTGGCAACTTTAATGTGTTCCAGAGTGATATTATTTCTATTCTCATATTGAGGATGTTAACTAAATCTAATATGTATAAGCATGCTTTAAGATAAATATTTCATGTAATAAGAAGATCTGGCATGGGTTGATTAAACAAGCAATAACAATGCATTTTTGTTTGACCTTGTGTTTCCAGTTATATTGACCATCCTATTTTTAGGTATATTGAGTTTAAGAATAGTAACATATAATGCACAACCACAAATATAATATTCACTTCCTTTGTACGAAAGATAACGAATATGCGAGATTTGTGTATTCCAGATGAAGAAGATGCGAGATTAGTGCTAATCCCACATATACGTTGACTGAAAATAAAAAATGGAGTCTGAAAACACTAAACTTAGAAACCATGCAATATATTACAACATATTTATAAAATATAACACGATATATGCACCTAAGAACCTGCGAAAGTACTCCAAAACAGTATGGCTATCAAAACCAGAAACTACAAATGATCAACAAAATACCTAAGAACAATTTGAGTTTAACTGGAATCCTAGTTGCAATGAATACATTGAAATACACTATAAATACAGTATATAGCTAGAAATATAGAAGTTAGTTGACATGAACCGTCAAAATACATTGAAAATTATGACTGGTACGATGAGTACCTATAAGGTGTTTTTATTGGAGGTCCAAACACCAAATGAAGCTTGAATAGGTATTCCGGGATAATGAAGAATGACCTGATATGTCTTGATTGGTTCGTCGGATTTTGAAACCGCCATCGGAGTCGGACGTCGTCAACTTTTGGTGTTTTAGGTTTCTTGGGTTTACTGGATTTAGTGTGTTTAAAAGGGAATACATACTAAAAGGTTTCTATTTAAAAAGAGGAAAAAATGTTTTCAACCTAAAAGAATATTTTTTTTTATATAACCCGCATCCGATACTCAACGAGTGCGCACAAGGTAAACCCTCAATCTAACGCAATAACCTGAAAATCAACATCAGAAGGTAAACCACACAAGGTGACAGACTTAGCCAAGAAAACGTTTGTATAGGGACCATAGTTGTCAGTAGCGTGCGACGGTCCGTGGCGAAGAGAGCTAAAAAAGCCACAGTGGCGAGGCGAGCCGCGCGGCGATGGCCACATGTCATGCGGCGATCCTTTACCTGAATAATTTTTTTATAGCACATAACTGTAATTTAAATAGTAGTATTTAGACACTTAAACTAACAATAATAACTTAAACATCCAATTGTATATTCTTAGAACATCTGAGTCAAATATCAAACACATAGATTAAAAGATCAAATTATAAAACATCAAATTACATAATTCCTAAAACATATGAGTTAAATGACAAACATAGACTAAAACACATCATCGTCCGAGACAACATTTTCACATCCAACCCATCCGGTTGTGTACACGACAGATAATATTATAGTCAACGCATTGTCTTCTCGTTGAAAATACTGAAATGCAGAAGATAGTGATGCATTAGTAGGAACCAAATAGTAATACCCCTTTCTAAGCCTTTTGTCAATCAAAATTCCTCTTGGAAATTCCGTTTGAAAACAATTTTCACTTTATAGCCTAAAACAGTTCCATATACTATTTGACAGTTTGTATATTCATCTGCCTAAGAGACTAACAAAACCCAGTATTAATTTCAATAAATATTTGGAGCTGGGATACAGTTAATATAACGAGTGTGATGATATGAAAGATAGGATATGGAAGCTTGCCCTTAGAACAAAAGCATTCCAGATACGTGTGCAGGGAATAGTTTCAGACAAATTACCATAAAAACAGGACCGAAGCGGAGGTCTCTACGTCGTCATCGGGTTTGTGGCTGCTTGATTGAGGGAAGAATGAAAGATGCTAGAAGTAGAAGAGATAACGTGAATCTATTAAGTTATTAGGTTTTTATTATTTAATATATATATATATATATATATATATGGGTCTTAGTGTGGCGCGCCATGGCGAGCGCCTCGCCACACCATTTGTGGCGACCGTGGCGCGCCATGGCGACCGCCACGCTAAGACCGTCGCCACGTCCCATCCTGTGGCGCCGGAGGCTCGCCACGCCTCGCCACACCGCCGCGGCGACCGCCACAACGCCATTTGACAACTATAATAGGGACTCAAACTCGTGACCTTTGGTCACAAGCATTCCTTACTGATGTAGCGAATACTGCGAATAGACTGGTTTCTCACCCAAGTATTGGAATTGGGTCAAACAGGTACTGAAATTGAAGATTTCAACGAGCCCGTCAGATTTCAACCTGTAAAGCCTTCGAAAACCAGTGTTAATATTTTAGCGTTAATTTTTTTAATTTTTTTTAATGTAATTTCCCTCATTTGGAATTAGGGTTTTGGGTAGTGTTATATAAAGCATCATATACCCTATTTTGTCGTCAGACTTTTGATTAATAGAATTTTGAGATTATCTCTATGAGTCTCATTTATTCTCTAACCTAGGGTTAGGGTCATATCTATTGTTTTCTTCTTCTAATCTTCTGCCACGCCATCAATTGGTATTAGAGACCAACAATTCCTGTTATGCAGATACATGAATCATGTTCCGAGTACTTCTTGATTTGAAGGCTAGAATAGAGAACAACATCTTTCAGTCTACCTGCACAATTGGAGGAAAATTTACAAGTTTGTAATTGATTCAGAGATCTATGAGAATCTGATTTCAGAGGAGGCTGTTCACAAACTGGCCTTGAAGGGTGAAGCTCTTCCATACCCGTATATACTTTCAGGATTGATAGAGTACACCGAGGCAACAATTTCTAAACACTGTCAAATTGCATTTTAGTTGGTATTTACAAATATACAAGATGGTGTGATGTAGTTCCTATGGACGTTTGCCATCTAGTTTTAGGACGTCAATGGCGATTTAAGAGAAATTCTACTTATGATAGTAGAACGAATCGATACATTTTTATGAAAGATGGTATCAAGTTTAGATTAGCTCCATCTACAGTAGTGTCTCTAAAACCACTACCAGTTAAGGAGTTTCATGCTCAAATTGCACCAGCTGTCGATCTTAGTTGTGATGCTAAAACTATGTCTGACTCCGTGTTTGACAAGCCAGTCTATGATAAAAATATTTTTGAAGATGTATCTGGGTTGTATTTGACAAACCAGTTTACGATGAGTATGATGATGATTGGGATGATGAAGATCTCATTAATGTTGAGGATAAACTTGTAGATCAAGATATTATCTCAGGTAATATACACGGAAGAGTTGCAAACAACTCTCGTAGAGGGTTTGCAAATAACTCTCAGGGATAGAGCTACAAACAATTCCCATGTAATACACAAGGAATAGTTGCAAACAACTCCAAGGAATTTAGTTCCAAATAACTCTCAGGGAGGAGTTGCACACAACTCTCAGGGATAGTTGGTACAAACAACTCCCAGGTAATACCCAGGTATCGACTGCAAACAACTCTCAGGGACTTAGTTCCAAACAACTATTAGGAGGAGTTGCAAACAACTCTCAGGTAAGATTTGCAAACAACTCTCAGGTAATAGTTGTAAACAACTCTCAGGTAAGAGTTGCAAACAACTCCCAGTATAGATTTGTACACAACTCTCAGAAAATATAGTTTCAAATTGTTCTCATGAATAATAGGATGTGAGTTGTGCTATAATTAAGACCATGCTTTAGTGCAACTTCTGAGTATGTGAGTTGTGCTATGATTTAGAGTTTGAAACCTTATATTTTGGAGCACCAAATCATATCTATTTTTTTACCGTCATTTCGGTATAATTAATGTTATTTATGTGTTGTATCCAAACTGTTTTCATGCATACTATTATTTCCATCTTGTTCAGAATTTAAGAAAAGCTTTGGAACATACTAACATAGACTATAAGACTAGGATGCTAAATTTCTTCCATCAATGTGCTTATGCTCCCATCTAAGATATTTTTGATGATCTATTAACAGATTTTATATGCAAAGATGGTGAAACAATTAAAAAATTTCTTTAAAACTTACCTCCGAATAAGTAGGCTCAGACATACATTAAAGGGAAACGATACGACGCTATGGCTTCTACTGCGACCGACTCTTTTAACAATCAGGTCAAAATAATCTGCGGTCTATCCATTGTTGAGTTAATTGACCATATTAGAGTCTTGCTTATGACTCAAGTCTCATTGAGATTCCAAGAGGGGTTAAGTTGGAGTACTAATTTATGCCCCGAGTATGAAAAGAAGCTAAAGCAGAATGTTGAGAAATGTTGAACTTGGGTAGTATGCAAGTCTTCTGCAGCAATGTTTGAAGTTTTTCAGACCCTGTAGCGGTTTTGAATTTGTTGGATTTCCATTGCTTGAAATCAGGTCATAACATGAGGACCTGTGAGGTTCCAGTTTAAGTATCTTTATGTTGGGTACATTACTTTGTAATATCGTAAATGTTGTGGACAATACACTAAACAATTTGAAATTTGTTTATTACTATGTGTGTGTATATCAATATATTAACACGACTAATTAATGGTTTCAAACAACTCTCAGGATAAAGTTGCAAACAAATCTCAAGATAAAGTTGTAACAACTCTCGGGATATAGAGTAATAAACAACTCCCAGCTTGTACAGTTGTTCACAACTCTCATGTCATAGATCTATTCACAACCCTCAGACTATATAATTGCAAACAGCTCTCAAGTATTATATTTGAGAACAACTCTCATCTTGTAAAGTTGTTGACAACACTTAAGAATTTATAAATTGTAACACACAAAAAATTGAGTTCTCAACAACACTCAGGTAATATAGTTGTGAACAACTCTCAGACCATGTAGTTGCAAGAAACACTCATGACTATATGAGAATTGCTTGCAACAGCATCAACATTCCAAGATGCAAATTGTTTGCATATATATATATAAGACATTGGCGCGAACTGTTTTGCATGTACTTTCCCTGGGAGTTCTTTATCAAATCAACATGAGAGTTGCGCGCAAAATATTAATGATTCATAAAATTTATAAACTGATTAAAAGTTTATAAAAAAGAGAGATTACATAGCCATAACAGGCTTCGTGCACTTAATACTTTCAACATAATACAACCATCTTTAGTGTTTGTCAATTTGCATGAAAAAAAAAATAAGCAGTAACAATCAGTCATCACTAGACAATTCTTCGGCTTCTCCCTCATCTTCACACTCATCATCAGCATCTCCCTCGTGTTGTTCATCCATCTGATGGGCCTCCAACGATGTACAAATATGTTCCTCCTCTTCCCCATCTTTCTCCTCTTCCTCGTCTTCCTCCTCCGTGTCCTCCCTCTTCCTTTTCCGGTTTGCAACCTCTGTTGGCTGAGGGTCAATCACCATCTCAACCAATTCAACTGGTCCAGAGTCAGCTAGAGAAGTAATTCTCGATATCAAAGTCCAATACAGAGACTGGGCTGCTTTGTGGTGCCACCGGAGAGATTAATCTGGAGATTCTGTTGGTAGTTATGGAAGACCTAGAGTCACCTAATGAACTAGAGGTAGACATGGTGATTGTAAATAAAGATGATATAAGCTTTAGGTTATAGATTTTATTTTAAAAAAAAACCCTATGGTTACTATTATTTATAGTCAGGCGATGGAGTCTGAATGGGGTGGTAGATATGTTGATGATTACACAGCCTCCCCTCTGTCAATTCAGTAATTAATGGGCTACCTCTGATTAGATGGTTTTTTGCGTGCTCAATGCAGTTACCATTTACCAAGGCATACGCTATAGTCTGTTGGTATTCTTTTGTTATGTTTTCGAATTATCTAGTATACATCAAAGAATAATGCGAATTCTTAAGTAATTTCTGAGAGTTGTTTAGAAGTTTGTTTTTTGTAGTAGTTGCGAATTGTTTTGTGTAGGGCTGTTATCGGTCCGGTTCGGTTCGGGTTTTGAAGGAACTAGACTGGACCGCTAAGCTTATCGGTTCGGACCGGACCAGACCGCTAAGCTTTTGGTTCTAATTTTTGGAACCGGACCGAACCGTTAAGCTTTTGGTTTGGTCCGGTCCAGTCCGATTCGGTTTGATTCCGGCTCCGATTCGGTTCGATTCCGGCTCCGGTTCGGTCCGAGTTCGGTTAGGTCCGGTCCCGTTTTGGTCCGGTTTGGTCCACTTAAAAAAATAAAACTAATTAAAATTTGATTTTTAATTTTTATTTATTGAAATGAATGATATAAAGACTAAAGTTTATAAGTTAATCTTTGATTTTCTTACAAAATTGGTAATTACTATTAATTCTGGTTCTATAATTTATAAAAGAATATATAATAATAATAATAATAATAAATAATCGGTTCTAACGGTTTTATTGGTCCAATTTCCTATCAGTTCTACTGGCTTATCGGTTTCATCGGTTCGATTCCGTATTGGTTCTATCAGTTTATCGGTTTTATCGGTTCGATTTCATATCGGTCCCATCGGTTTATCGGTTTTGTCGGTTCGGTTCCTAACCGTTTTTTCGTTTCGGTTCCTTATCGGTTTTCGGTTTTTAGACTGGAACCGCGAACCGGACCGTTAAGGTTCGGTCCGGTTCTCGGTTCTAGAGAACCGTTGACAATCCTAGTTTTGTGAAGCTGTATGGGTAATTTTTTTTATAAGTTGCGAATTGTTTTGTCAAGTGGGTTTGAAAATTTCATTGCATATTTCTTAAACAAAAAATAAACTCTATATATATAAAAAAAATTAAAAGCAGTATATGTACACTAAAAAATTTACTCCCTCCACAATTTGGAACATAAAAAGGATGACTTCTAGTGTCGGTTAGTGTTTTCATCATTTAGGAAATAATAGTATATTTATCTCTGACTTCTCTTACCATATCCTTTCGATAAGTCTTTTTCACGTATCCTTTCTCGATAATATCTCTCGCGTATTCACAGATGAAAATACCGCATTCGAGGGAGCCTCTCTTTTGTTGTGGAATATTTCTCGCGTTTTTTACTTTGAACCCATTCCTTGTCTCTGGTAGGTATTTTCTCTCGAGACAATAATCCAACTATTCATAATAGTTTGTATCAAGCATCAGGTACAAATAAACTCTCAGGACATAAAATTGTAAACAACCACCAGGGAATAGAGTTGTCAACAACAACTCTTAGGTAATAGAGCTATCAAGAACTCTCAGGACATAGAGTTGTGACAGCTCTAAGGTAATAGAGCTGTCAACAACAACTCTCAGGTAATATAGTTGTAAAAAACTCTAAGGGAATGGATTTTTGAACAACTCTCAGGAAATAATATTGCAAACAACTCTCACTTCCTAAGTGATAGAGTTGAGACAGCTCTCAGGCCATGATGCGAATTGCATCTAGATATCAGGACATGATGCGAATTTCATATAACTTTCATACTTTATAGTATGGCAACAGTTAGTAATCTTACAAGTTGACCGTGTGTCTTTGTTTTGTTGTCCAACGCATGTAGACGAGGCAGTAACAGGTTGTAGTTTGTTGCTGTTCTGGCGTCTATATAAATAACGAGCAACGTCCAATGGTTCATTCTATTATTCTTAGTGCTGGATACTGGAATGGGCACAATGTTCGTGTATGGAGGAATTGTTTCAAATACATCGTCGACTATATTTTATATTTCCTTTCCTTCTATCAGTTGGCACTATATTAAAGTAAAAGTACATTAGAACGAGAACGTGTGATCTGTTGATAGTTTATACCTAAACTTACCGTAGCCATGCCAGAAATTTGTATGGCTCCATATTTGGCTTCATGAAAAGTTTTGCATGGAACCTTCCATTTAACTGTTGTAAGAAAATTTAGAATCCAAGCATCCAGAATCTATGGGGAGTTGTTTATTAAATACAATATATGAGGGTTGTTTGGATAATAGCTGGGAGTTGTTTGCTAAGTGGATACCTTGTAGTCCAGGTCATTTTCGAAATGTAGTGCAAAAAAATCACTCGCAAGCACGTGAAGTCCGTAGGTAAACTTGGACATTGTTAAGTACCATATATTTGGATCTTTCCCGTCTTCTCTGCCTTGAATTTGAAGTACTTTGTGGTATTCGTGGACATCGGTCAGTTTGATTATCTGTCTAGTTTTTGGCCAGTCGGTGAGAGTTACCAGTTTAAATGAATGTGGTTATTCTATAAGATTTACCTTTTCCTTCGGCTGATCGGTCAGTTTCAGTAGATTAAAATTAGGCAGCATGTCATCCTCCCATATTGTCTCTTCTCTTGACTTTAACATATAAATGTATTATGTTGTCAAATTATAAAAACAGAAATAAACGCAATAGTATCATCCTTCGACATATTATGACTGCTCTGGCATAAACGCAAGAGTCCGTTGACAAACTCTATTTATTGTATTCTCCGACATATTCTCCAAAGCCCGTTGTATTATATCGTCGATTTCAAGATCATCAATTTCATCTAAAAATTACTGTTAAACTTGCGAGTAATAACCATCAAAAAATACATTTGGTAAACGTACTGTGTTATCGTGTGTATTAGAAGACTCTGGAACTCCACCTTCTCGCTTTTCTAGTTGATTCAGTGCTGGTCTCACAACTACTACTTGGCTCAGTGGTTCTGACTTTGTGTTGATAATTTTTTAGACTTCAGTTATGTCTCCTTTTGGCAGTTGGACTTGTAACAGTGCTTCTTTCTGGATGAGCAGTTCTGACTTGTTACATGGATGGGCAGACTCTAAATCTTCCCCCGCAACAGGTTGTGTATCTTCAGTCTATGTTAGCCTTTCACTTTTTGCCAATGATAGGTGTTGTTCTTGTTGTTCTCCTTCAATCTATTGTTGTTGTTCTGGTCGTTGTTCTTCTTGAATTTGTTGTTGTGGTTGTTCTCTTTGGTTCAGTTGTTGTTGTAGTTGTTGTTGTGGCTGTTGTCGGTCGGCATGCTATTTCATATCAAACTTGACGGTTATTTGCACTAGTGGTAAAACAAACCTGAGAGGTCTAGCAAGCAACTCACATCCTATACAGTGAAAACAAGACGCATACATTTCTTACGAAAAACTCTCAGGTTATGATAAGAGTTATGAAGTTAAGGACATAACTCTCAGGATATTTATACACACAGCTTTAAGGTTATATAGTAACATAGAACTCCCAGGATGTAAAGTCACTAACAACTCTCATCATATTTTCCCAAACAACTCTCAGGTTACGATGAGATTTGTGTGCAAACAACTCAAAGTACTACACTCCGAATGCTACCTGAGACTTGTGTGTGGCTAAACAACGCCATTTGTTTGAACACATTATTTTGCGAATTGTTTGTATATATACCACGCGAATTATTTGAAACCCATAACGTAGATTAAGATGCGAGCTGTGTTTAAATACATACATGTTGGTTCTTTTAAAATACTAGACCCGCTTGATTTTGATAAAAAACAACTTAACAGCCCAACATTTTTGCATATTAAGATCCACTTACATCTTCACGACCTTATGCATTGGCAAGTCCAGACTCTTCAGCTATGACTTCTTTCTCACAAGCTTCTAACTCCTTAGCTCTATGTTCTTCGCAACTTAGTTCCTCCATTATTGGGGTTTAAATTGTTGTTCATTCGAAATAGAGTCATTTGTTTCTTTCTCCTTTGGAGGACTCAGAACTGTCATTTTATCTTTTGTAGGTTGAGACTTGTCCTCTTGTCTTTCCACTGTGTCTGTCTTTAACTTTCCCATTATTTGTTCATGTTATACCGGTATATAGTTTCCAACATCATCCTTCACCTCCGGTAGTGCTCCATCATGCTCTCTGGCTCCGGCTTCCTGCATTTGTCTGTCCTGATTCGGGTCATTTTCTTGAAGTTCAGATGACACAAGTGCCAACGGATCAGTGGACGCGGCTTCTGCTGCCAGTGCCGGTAGCCCTGCTTGCTTCTCCTTTTCAGGCCTTCCAGGGGAGCAAAAGGGCAAAGAGAGAGCATTGCGGAGTTGTCGTTCTTCTTCAAGTCTTGCTACCTTTAACCTTAACTATTCAAGCTGCAACGAGAAAGCCATAAGCATTACAATTTGTTCAGTGCGGGTTAAAAAGACAAAGAGAGAGCATTATGGAGTTATTGTTGTTCTGGTCACTGCTTCTGGTTGGTGTTTTTAAGTAAAGTATTGCCGTGCCTGTCTCACCATTTTCCTTGTTTTGGGGGCTGCACTTTTCTTTCTTTTACTCGGTCTTTCTTCCTGTAAAACATGTGTAACATCTGTATCTCTATTACCTACTATTACTCCAAATGTTTCTATTTCGGCCTTTGTCCAACAAAGGGGAGCCTCCACAACCTACGCATGAAAAACCATCAAAGTTATTACATGGGTGCGAGTTGTTTATCCCAACTTATAACCTGAGAGTTGTTTGCACTCATATCCCGAAAGTTGTTTGAAACACCCACATCATGAGAGTTTTTAGAAATTCTCACATCTTGGGAGTTGTTCACAAATGACCTGAGGTTTGTTTACAACTTCCATATTCTGAGAGTTATGTACACCTCAATTAACTGAGAGTTGTTTGCAACTCTATTATCTGATAATTATACATATAATCTGAGAGTTGTTTGTATATATAACCTGAGAGTTGTTTGGTGTACATATATATTTCATACCTCATCATCTGGCAGCAAAGGCAGCCTTCCAATCAGCTTAACAGTCGATTATTTGGACTCTAATCCCCATTATTTGAAGAAACTTGGGATCAAATTTGGCTTTACGAGCTCTAGCCCAATTATTGTGTACTCCATGACAAAGGGTTGCACCGGGAAAATTATGGTCATCAGGAGCTCTATGGAAGTGTGGTAATATTTAATTAAACATAAACATTCTTACGACTAGCAGTGCGACGCATCTGATAACTTTATTGGGGTTTTCTTCCGCAACAAACTCCTGATCGACTGGAGAAGCTTCAACAATATTGATCCGGACCAGTCATAGTCGTTTATTCGGTCGAGGTCTTCGATAAAATACAACGCATTCTAGCCCATTATATCTTCAGAGACTGAGTAGAATAACATTGAGCACAAAAACAATATCAACAACATGGAAACATCGTCCAACTCATGCTCCCCCATTGGCTGATGGCTTTTGCTATACCTGCCTGTAAAATTCACCACAACATGCTATGTCAGTGCATCTCAACATCCTGCTCAGAGTATAAACTATAATTAAGCATAATTTTACAATGTTGTTCGATACAGATTTAGAATTGTCGACCTAATATTCTTTGTCGTTTTACCCTTGAAGTATGTTCTCATCATCCTTGAATCATTCTTCTCTCCGTTTATGCATTTGGTTTGGAATTCGTCGGCTTTCGTTAAATCCATTTCCTCTGTGAGGTACTTAAGGAAAAAAATGAACTTTACATTGTCCGTCGTTATCTTGACAAGCTTTGACCTAAACCGGAAGACGTCTTGTTCAACCGAAAACATCTCTACAATAAACTGAATGTTCGCATAAAACTTCTTCTTCGGTAACTGCCCCTCCCAGAATTCGAATGCTGTCTTCAAAAGCGTGTAGAACGGTATGTTTCTCGTAGCTTCGATGTGGGCAGTTGTAATGTTATTCCCTCTCAGCAGTTTCAGAAGGCTAAAAAATCCCGACATGTAGAAGCTTGGTTTTGTGGTCATTGTTCATGCAAAAAAACATAAAACCAGCAAACAACGTTCAACTAGTATAATTCCAACACAACTCTCAAGTATGAAAGCGCAAACAACTCCCAGGATACGCTGTGAGTTGTTTGCAAAAAGTACTCATATATTCTAAAACAACTCGCAGGATTCAACATTGAAACAACGCTTAGACAATTTATCAAAACAACTCTCAGGTTACGCTCAAAGTTTATTTTCAAACAACATCAAAATAATATGTTGCGAATTGTGTTATGATAAACATGTAGCGACATGTAAATTATTTTATTTTTCATATGCACGTTGCCAGGATCTGAGAAATTTCAAAACAGCACCGAAACCAACAAACAACTAAATGTAGATCATCTATTACACATCACAACACGCACAAAACGATTAACAGTACATGCAACCTCTAAACCTACTGTGTAGAACGATAAACCCAGAAACTAAAATACCTGCACACTATCATAACTACGTGATTGCATTACAAATAAGCAACGTCGATCGTCAAAGAACACCAACAAACACTTGGAGATCACAAAAAAATCACATTTCGCTAAATCGAGACATACCCGCTTACTGTGGCTCGTTATTTCTTCACTGGCCGGCGGGAACTAAACGACGACAATTGAACGACTACTGCTTACTTGTCTCACGGACGACTAGAAGGTGGATGGTCGAGGATCGGCGAAGAACGTAGAATGTTGGTAGAGGAGGATTTCTAGTGTGAAGAGGAGTTATTTTCTAGATACCGAAAATATAAAATTTGTTTTGTGGATTTATGAGGTCTAAGAAAAAAAAAAATTAAATAAAAACACGGATATATATAGTTAGAGATAATATTTTTATTCGATGTTTAAATAGAAATATCAATCAACAATATCGTGATTTCTCGTACTAGTTGATAATTAGCGGTTGAATGATTATTTATAGTACTTTTCTCTCTCTCTTTTTTCTTGGACCCCAACTTAGTGGGCTATTTCTATGTTTCTATGGTTATTAGTAAGACACAACAGTCAATAAAACCTATATTCCGAAGTCATTTCTCTTTCTCTCTTTAACTAAAATCTTCTGAACCCTCGCGCAAGTTTTTTAAACTTTAAACCCTCACCCCTCTCTTTTTTCTGGATCATCGGCGTCGCTCTCAGAATTCGAAAGCTGTAAGGTATTCTTCTTCCTTCTTCACTACTCATATCTTGAAGGTCACTGGATTTGTTCTCTCCATTGTTGTTCTGTGTAACTTTCTCGAATTCCGCTGTAACATTTCTGTGTATTGAATCGTGCTTTGACTACCCCAGTGCTTTCTTAGCGTATTTGGTTTCGTATGATTCAATTCGATGTTATCGTTGCAGCATCTATTTTGCCAAACTAATTAGAAGGAGCTAAGCTAACTTCTCTATTTAAGCTTGGAAGTTTTCATTTCTGTCTCGTCCTCGTTGCTGTTACCTCATCTGTATTACCTGCTGCGGCGTAATGCATTAGGCTTGTTTCTGGTTGAGTACCCGTGATATATGCTCTGTCTATGTTTTTAAAGTTAGATTTCTTCTCTGAAATTAGATTCCTGTATTCCAATCTGCAGGAATATGAGTTTCAAAAATGTCAAATCTCCCAAGATTCCAGCTGCTGGTGCTCTTTCTGCCCTACTTAAATTAGGCGTTATTGGTGGGCTTGGCGTCTATGCTGTAGGTAATAGTTTTTACAATGTGGACGGTGGGCACCGTGCTATCATGTTCAACCGTTTAACTGGTATCAAAGAGAAGGTTTGTCTTTCTTGAAGCTAGATTCATTATTATCAGGCACTGAATACAAATGTCGAAGGAATAGCTTGCTTATCATTAGTCGGCCTATCAGCATGACGTGGCTCTGGCACCTTGATTAGCTTAGACGATTAGAACTAATGCACTAGTTATAATGTGGTATGCTGTTAGAGTTGTACTTACTGGTTAAATGTGTAGGTTTACCCTGAGGGGACTCACTTGATGGTTCCATGGTTTGAGAGGGCAGTTATCTTTGATGTTCGTGCACGACCATACGTGGTGGAGAGTACTTCTGGTAGTCGTGATCTCCAGATGGTAATGTATTTCATCTTGTTCCTCTCCATTGTATATTTTTTATGTACTTTATGCCATATGCAGGTATTGTGATTATTTCAGACCTTATTCAGGTCTAACTATTTTGTAGCTCAATATATCTTAAAATGAACTAGATGCAGTGTAGTAGGAATATTGAAATTGAATTTAGTTAGTTATATTTCCGTACAGAGAAATATTTATTGTTTTATATTATTCTTTACTCACTGGTTAAGATGCATCTTTTGTTTTTTTTTTCTTTCCATGGTCAAGTAAATTTAGGCAGCTGAAAAGCTATATGACCATGTTCCGACCTGCGGCATCTGCCTAAATGCTCCATTTTTAGATGCGCCATTGGTTGCACTTCTAGATTTCTTTTCTGTTTTGAATATCTAAATCTTCATTGTTAACGAATTTTCAATCATTGATTTGCAACCAACGGCGACACAGTTTATGTTTCGATCATGCTTCCATCTAAGTGCATAAGTTGATAGATTTAGTTTAATTGGTTTGTAACCCTCTGATTGATCACAGTTTTAAGATCAGCTATTACTTGTCATCACAATATTTTGGCTTGATAATAGTCTATTGATAATATTTTGGCTTTATCTCTAACATAGAATAGAGAAGCATGTACAAATAAACTGTTCTAAATGTTATACTATTGATCTGCAGGTGAGGATTGGACTTCGAGTTCTCACTCGCCCGATGCCCAACCAGTTACCTCAAATTTACCGAACCCTTGGTGAGAATTATAGCGAAAGAGTTCTGCCTTCAATCATTAATGAAACCTTAAAAGCCGTGGTTGCCCAATACAATGCCAGCCAGCTCATTACTCAGCGAGAGGTGTAGATTTAGCCATGCCTAGTATTTTGTCCTGTGATGTTTGATAGCAAACTAATGGTGCATATCATAACACCTCTTTCAGGCTGTTAGCAAGGAGATTCGTAAAATCTTGACCGAGAGAGCAGCAAACTTTAATATTGCGCTGGATGATGTTTCCATCACAACCCTGACCTTTGGTAATGAATTTACTGCTGCTATCGAGGCTAAACAGGTTGCAGCTCAAGAAGCTGAGAGAGCTAAATTTATAGTCGAAAAAGCTGAACAGGATAAGAAGAGTGCTGTCATCCGTGCACAGGTTCGATATAGTTCATTCTCAGTTCTTTAAGTTCACTCGATTCCTGATTTTCTTCTTTTTCTAAAAGATTTAACAACCAAACTGATTTTCTTTTTTTCTAAAAGATTTAACAACCAAAACCCTGATGAAGCTTGTGTAGGCTTCTCTAAATCTGTGTTAGATTTGTGCTGGAACTGGGATATATCTAAGTGAGCTCTTTAATTGATTCGTTGTTATTGGGATTACAGGGAGAAGCCAAGAGTGCGCAGCTGATTGGTCAAGCAATTGCAAACAACCCTGCTTTCATTACACTTAGGAAAATAGAAGCTGCAAGAGAGATTGCACAGACCATATCAAATTCGGCTAACAAGGTCTACTTGAATTCTGGTGATCTCTTGCTTAACCTTCAAGCTATGAATTTGGAGACAGCCAAGAAATAAAGGATATAAGCTTTAGAGATTATTGCACTTGGATTCTATTTTTTATTTCCGGAATATTGGTATGCTGCAGTATAGGAATCACTTCTTGGTTAATATTTGGAATCAATAGTGATCAAATTTAGAAGAGTTACTATTTAATATTTTGTGTATGACACGCTTTCAAAGTGTCATTTTTATACTGATCATACCTGCTAGAAGAATATAACCCATTCTCTTCGTGATGACAATTATGGATATTATGTCTGTACATTCATAAAATGAAAGAGAAGAAATTTCTCTTAGATTGGGGAAATATTCAGGGCTTATGAGCATCTCTAACCGTTTTAGCTTATAACTATTATGCTTTGGTATAAAACACCATAAATCTCATGTTTATATTTTTTTTTCTCTGTGATAAATAGGTTTTGGTATCAAAAAATTACAATAAACCATTATGTTTTTACCCTAGTCCAATTTAGCTGCCATAAATATCTTTTGACTTGCCACATTAGCGTCCCACGCTGACGTGGGAGCAGTATACCTTTTTTTTTTAACAAAGGACTATATTGAATAAATTGGAAAAACCAAGCCTATTTAGGCAATATTACAAAAATTTGAATTCTAAGCCCTAACCAAAACCGGGAAATTCATCTTCTTCTCCAAACCAACCCTAATTCACAAACTAAACCCTAATCAACAAGTCTCAGATAACCCAAATTAAGGCTCTCCAAGAAGGTAATAGCCTTTAACTTCGAAGGAGCCTCAATATCATTGAAATCAAAGTCGGATTGAACTCTCAAGGTCTCCTTGGCCACCCAATAAGCCCCATGGTTCTGTTCCCGAAATACATGCTTCACCACCATTTCAGCCTTGATAAGCTTCCTGCAACAGCTTAACAAAGAGTCAAGATACCAAGGAGACCTACCAAAAGACAAGAGATTGACCAAGACCATCGAATCAACTTCAACATCCACTCTCTCTAACCCCATATCGTTGCACAGCCTCAGACCATCCAACAAGGCTCGACATTCTGCTATCAATGGCGTACCTTTGCCATACAGCCTGCCAACACCTCTGATAATACCACCATTCCAGTCCCTTATCAAAGCACCACCAGCAGCTTCATGAGCAAAGGTACAAGCTCCATCTATATTTACTTTGTACCTGCCATACTTAGGATTTTTCCATTTAAAAAACAATGGTTTATTCAAACCCTTTGTCTGATTCACACAACCAATACTAGCACCATCCTTAGCATAACTTCCCCAATGCTTCGATTTTAGAATATTAGAGTGGTCCAGATTAGTTAAAATGAAGATAATTTGCTTAATGACAGACCCAACATTTGTATTTTCGTTACCTAACTTCTTCTTGTTCCTGCCTGACCAGATGGACCAAGTAATAATAGCTGGAAGGATCGTGAAAATGTCGCAGCTTCTTTGAGCAGCCCAGTACCACCTCGTAATGATGTGAGAAATCGTCATGTGAGACTGGACCTGCACTTTGAAGATTGCACTGAAGTGAAGCCAAACAGCCCAGGCTTGAGGACACTGCACAAAGACATGGTTAGTAGTTTCTACTTCATTGCAGTGAATGCACTTAGAAGCCAACTGAATATTTCGAGCTTGCATAACATCATCAGTAGGAACCCACTTATGTAAAACCCTCCATAACAAAAACGAACACTTTTTAGGTGTCACAACATTCCAATACTTGGCATAAATACTAGTGACACTGCCCTTGTTTCTGATGTGATTCAACGTGTTCTTAGAGTTAAACCTTCCATCCTTTGACAGAGACCAAAGCATAACATCCTGATTATTAGAGAGAGTAATCTCCCTAATCTTATTTATCTCTGTAACAGTCACTCTAGTACTGAGCCTATCGAAATCCCAAGAACCATCAGACCAGAAGTCCCTGACAAAAACATTAGCTGAGCCCCAAAGCAACCTTCTGTCATTATCACCAATAACTTTGATGAAGGGGCTGTCTGAGCACCATCTATCATACCAGAAGCTCATGCTCCCCTGACCAGGAAGCCAAAAAACATAATCCTTAGCTTTCTCTCTTGCAGAAATAACACGATTCCATGCTTTAGACTTAAGATTAGGTGATATAGCAAGAACAGGGTGTATATTATTCCTGCAATAAACTGATAACATGTAAGTAGCCCATAAAGATTTCTGCATCCTGAAGTTATACCATAACTTCATTGAATACACCACCTGCACATCCTTGAGCTTCTTAATGTTAAGGCCTCCTTCATTAGTTGGCTTGCACAGCCTCTCCCATCTAGCCCAACTAATAACTCTTTTGTCATTCTTGCTTCCCCACAGGAACATGTTCAACAGAGTTTCAAGCCTATTGATAATGCCAACAGGAAGGACAGAATGCTGCAGATAATATATTGGAAAAGCAACCAGAACAGCTTGAATCAACAACAACCTGCCAGCAAATGATAAGTGCAACTTATCCCAATCCATCATCCTATTTCTGACCTTGTAAATTAAGTCTTCAAAGTGAGCTATTCTTGAACTAATAGAAATAGTAGAGCCAAGATATGTAAAAGGCAGAAATGTATGTTTGATATTCCATAAGTCTTCAATAATAGCAATCTGATAATGAGCCATTTTATTGGACACAATTATCTTAGACTTTGCAGTGTTTATTTCTTGTCCAGAAATATTTTGATAGTGGTCTAAAACACCTTTAACAGCACCCATTGTATCCACTCTTCCATTAGCAAAAACCATGAAATCGTCTGCAAAAGCAAGACAAGCAATATTTTGATCACTTCTAGTCTTGTACCTGAATAAACTGTTACCATTAGAAGTAAACTTAATAGCCCGAATCAAATACTCTTCAGCCAGGATAAAAAGACTCGGGGAGAGTGGATCCCCTTGTCTAAGTCCTTGAGTGTTGGCAAAATACCCAATTGGCTCACCATTCACCAATATAGAAGAATAAACCTTGCTAATACAATTGCCAATGAGATCAGAAACATTAGTATCAAAACCAAAAAGTCTAAGAACTTTGAAGAGAAACACATGATTCAGCTTATCAAAAGCTTTAGTCATGTCAGTTTTAATAATAACATTGCCAAACCTCCTGTTCCTAATAATGTCAAAGCACAACTCCTGAGCCAAAAGGATGGAATCATGGATGCACCTCCCCTTTACAAAACCACCTTTCTCCTCAGAAATAAGCCTAGGCAAAATCTTAGCCATCCTGTTATTAATTATCTTCCCCACAATTCTTGAAAACATTGTAGTTAAACTGATAGAACAAAAGTCTCTCCACCTATTAGGGTTATCAGTCTTAGGGATTAAGCAGATCAATGTAGCCTTCACTCCCTTAGGCAGAACAAAACCATTGAAGAAACCCTTAACAACATTACTTAAATCACTACCAACAACAGCCCAACACTTCTTATAAAATTCACCATTATAGCCATCAGGGCCAGCAGCAGAATCCGAATTCAAAGATTTAATAACCTCAAAGATCTCCTCTGTTCGAGGTACACAAGAAATACTATAGTTATCTTCATCAATAACCAACGAGGGAATCACATCCATTAAGAAAGAATCAGGCTCCTCATTACTAGGAGGAGCAAGCAAAGTTTTACAATAATCGACAACAGAACTACCAATGTCTTCCTTAGAAGAGAGCCACTGATCACCAACCTTAATTCTGTGAATTATATTTCTCTTAATCCTCTTCCTCACAAAGCTATGATAAGCCTTTGTATTCCTATCAGAATCCTTCAACCAAGACACATGAGCCTTCTGCCTCCAGAAACTCTCTTCCCTATCAAGAAGCACCAAATGATTCTATCTAGCCTCCTCCAAAGCACTTCTATTTTCATCATTAGAGACATTTTGAAGCAGCACCTCCTTGGCATTGATACTTTCTTCAGACCACTTGATAGCATAAAAAACATTCCCAAAAGTACTCATATTCCAAGCCTTTAAAACAGCCTTCATTCTCTGCTACTTAATCCAAAAAACCATGACAGGATTTCTCACATCATCATTAACATTAGCAGACCAACTCTCTTTAACAGTCTTCAAGAAATCAGGGTGAGTAACCCACATATTTAGAAACCTAAACAAATCTTTAGGCCTTTCAAAACTAGAGGCAACCTTAATGACCAAAGGACAATGATCTGAACAACTTCTAGCAAGGTGGGATACAGCAGTACAATCAAAGAAATCTAACCAAGAAGAACTATATAAAACACGATCCAGCCTCCTCCATTTGTGTCCATTAGACCAGGTATAAGGACAACCTGAATACCCAGCATCAATGAACCCACAATCCATAATAAGGCCATTGAAGTCATCCATACCTCTTTGATTAATAGTAGAGCAAGACAACTGCTCCTGTATACTAGAAATAATATTAAAGTCACCAAACATAATCCATTCACAAGAACCAACATCAAGGCTCCTAATCGAATTCCAAAGCAACAACCTCTGATCCCTTCTACACTTTGCATACACAACACAAACATAAAACTCTTTGCTCATAGAAGAATGACTAACCTTTAAATGAATCAACTGCTCACTGTCAAAAACCACATCAACCTTGTAATCTTGATGCCAAAACACCCAAATCTTCTTATTCACATTACAGCTATACCCTGATAACTTCAACTTCCTGGCAACTATACTCATTTTATCAGCCTTCACAAAAGGCTCTTGAACAACAACAAAACTAGCCTTTTCAGAAATAACCAAAGACTTTAATCTTTGCATCGTTTCTTTATTAGCAAGCCCTCTTGCATTCCAGTTTATCATTGTAATGGTCATTGATTAGGAGGCGGCTTATGGGCTCTTTTGAGCTTCATAATTTTAGATGAAACCGGTCCCTTAGAACTCCATATCTTAGACACTTTCTTAGACTTCTGAATGTCATGCCTTCTACCCTTTTCTTTGTCAAACTTGTCCTTTACAGGGGAACAAATAAGACTACCATCATGTTTCGGGGAATCATGGACATCATCACTCAAAATTTCAAACATATTCTTTCTTTCTAAAGTCTTCAACGCATCAATCATATCATCCTCATTAACAGGAAAAGAAGAACCACTATTCTCAATAGTTATAACCCTTCGAAGAGAGCAACTATCAGACTCCATATCATCATGTAAAGAATCTGCAATCTTGTCAACAACTATTGACTTTAACAGACGATTAGTAACATTTTCATTACCAACATCAGTCTGAACCACCTGATCACAGAACACATTTGAATCTTGAATATTCACACCATCCCTATGAGAACAAGAGACCTGATCAGGTGCAGTCCCCTTATCCTGAACATTCACAAACATCTTTCCACCAGGCAACAACTTCTTGCAATTATCATTTGAATGGCCAATGTGAGCGCAATGACTACAATACATTGGAATACTGTCATACACCAGATCGATCCAGTAACCATCAGAATCTCCAAATTTTAACTGCATCTTGCAAATTAAAGGCTTTGAAATATCCACTTCAACCCAAACCCTACAACAATTCTGCCTAGCCCTATTAACAAAAGGAACCCAGACCTTCAACGGAGTTCCCAAAACTTTTGCAACTTCATTAATCGTAGACTTATTGAACAAGAACTCAGGCAGACCTGGAAGAGAAACCCAAATCGGAGTATATGGACTTTCAAGGTTAGGATCGAATCCAGGAGTCCACTTTAACAATCTCATTGTCTTACTGCCCAATACCCATACATTTCTTAACCAAAGCCTCATGAAATCATCAAACTCATTGAACTCCACAAAGATATGCCTGTAATCCCAGACCGAGACACTATATCTTCCAGCAAATTTAAATTTCGACAAGAAATTTCTAAAAGTCTCCATAGGTGGTTTACCAGTTGCAAATTTAGCAATTAAAGTGTGTTTGGAAATCTTCATCAATCTTTCCTTATCTCCAATATCAAACATAATCACAGGAAATTCATCTTGCAAAGAAACATAAACTTTCGAATGTTCAAAATCAGAGTTCTTGATTCTCAGAGTATCCGCATATGAACCTTTCTTGACTTCATCAACCTTTCCTTTATTTCTTTCCTAAAAATCCGGATTTGTAATTACATTGCAATCGACGCACAAAAGCCCTGTTTCCATCACACTCTGTTTTCCATCTTGAGATTGAGTAGATTTCCTAAGCAAAGGAAATTCCTCAGACGACCCAATCTTAAGATTATCAGCCATAATCGAAAACCAAAAACCAATTTACTCAGAGAACAAAGAATCAATGGAAGAAATTGATTAAAGAAATTGGTTCTGTTCTTGTTTAAGAACAGAGCTCCTCCAAGAAAGCATTTTTTAAAGTTTAACTGTTATATTTATTTATAATCACTTAAGTGTCACCATTAGTCTTATGATACTAAACTCCACCATAGATGAATTATTATATTTTGTTTTTACCTAATTCTGTTGATCTATTTTCTAACCCAAATCTGATCCAAATAATCTGATCTAGGCGTAATTTTTAAAATTAAAACTAGTTCAAGAGAATATCCACAAGCCCTAATTTCTAACCCAAATCACAACCCGATTTTTATGACCCAGTAACCTACCAGCCCTAATTTCTAGTCCGGAATCAAATAATCAAATAATTCATTTCTCTCTACAATTCTTAATTCCTTCGTTTCCAAATATATTGCATAATCCCTAATTTCTTTCCCAAATCGTAAACCTAAACCCTGTCACTCTGTTGTTTAACCTCAATTTTCATCTTAAATTCACACCCGCTATACTATTGCAACTATTCGAACATCCAAGTAAAACCTTGTAATACCTAAATCAGGTTGCTCGAACTCGAGCTATAGTCAACAATGGCTAGAGATGGTTACGAGGGTAAATCTATGTTATTATTCTATATTTTCGTTCGTGAAGTTTGGTTTAAGTTACTTCATTGTTAGATTTTAGGAACTCGTTGTTGTTGTTGTTGATTTAAGGTTTAGTTGTTTTTTTAAGTTTAAAGTCACTGCATCGTGAGACTGAGAACTCGTTGTTGTTGACAATATTAGGGTTTTGTTGTTTTTCTTATTTAAACTTACTTCGTCGTGAGATTGAGATCTGGTTGTTGTTGACACTATTAGGGTTTTTTTGTTTTCCGTATTTAAAGTTACTGCATTGGTAGATTATGAACTGGTTATTGTTGTTGATTGAGGGTTTCGTTGTTTTCAAACTTAAAGTTACTGCGTTGATATATTTTAGGGTTGGTGGTTGTCAATGGTGATTTAAGACTTCTTTGTTTTTCATATTTCAGGTCCAAATAAGATGTTTTTTTGCTGCACACTACCACTACAATGACAAAATTACGGGTAAAAGGAAGTTAATATATGTTGGAGGAAATTGTCAAACCAACGACTACATAAATCCAGATATATTTAGTCTGTTGGAATTGCATGCCATGCTTGACCTCATAGAGCAAAGGGTAAAGGGAAGGGGCATTATATGTTTGCGTACAACGTGCCCGATGTGGATTATTCTATAAAGCTAATAGAGACTGATGCAGACGCATTCACGTTAACACAGCGGCTTGGCCCAAATAGGGAGGCTAATATATATGCAGATTGAGCTCCACTAATGGAAGTTATATTGACTCTTACAAAACTGAAAAAATAGCACAGTTTCTATCGTAAATCTTGATGGAACTACAAGTATAGTAATAACCCAAGCAAAAGAGACTGTACACGGTGAATATGTTGTAGATGATACTAATTTAGAGGAGGAGATTGTTGGGGATGTAGAGGAGCCTATTGGTGATGTAGGTGTAAATGAGGTTGCTAGTGTAGGTGTAAATGAGGGTGTTGGTGACGTAGACGAACTTGTTGGTGTAGGTGTAGATGATGGTGTTGGTGATGTAGAGGAACTTATTGGTGTAAATGAGGCTGATGGTGTAGGTGTAAATGAGGGTTTTGGTAATGGTGAAGAACCTATTGGTGAAAATGAGGTCGCTAGTGTAAGTGTAAATGAGGGTGTTGGTGATGCAGAGGAGCTTGTTGGTGTAAATGAGGCACTTTGTGTAAATGATGATGCTGGTGGTGTAGATGAGGAGATTATTGCTAGGGTTGTACATGGGTCTGTAAGTGATGTAAATGATCATGTTGGTGATGTAGGTGTAAATGAGGTTGCTGGTGTACAAGAGACAAGTGTTGTAGGTGTAGATGAGACTGTTGGGGTACAAGAAACATGTGTTGTAGGTGTAGATGAGGGTTCTAGGGTACAAGAGATAGATGATGTAGGTGTAGATAAGGTTGCTGGTGTACAAGAGGCAGGTGTTGTAGGTGCAGGGGAAGATGTTTCACTTGAAGATCTTGATGATACATTCTTCGCAAATATTGACATGTCGCAGTTTGATACAAATACGGAGCAACAACAGGAAACTGGTGTTAATGTTAGTGAAGATGATAGCTAAAGACCAGTGGAGTTCAGTGATAGTTCGAGTAAAAATGATTACTTGGATGCCAACGTTGACGTTGATAGTGCTACGACTACCGAAGAGGAGTTCAATAGCAGTGACAAATTGACCACTCCTGAAGAATCAGATGAAGAGTATAACACAAAGAGGAGAAAGAAACCAAATATGCGCAAGTTGAGAAAGTTTAGGCCTCCTACTGAACTAAAGTTCATTGAGTTACAAGTCGGCCTTGAGTTTGGTTCATCAACATGTTTTAAAAACACTATCATGGAATATGGCATCAAACAGAAGTGTAAAATCTACATATATAAGAATGACAAATGAAGGTGTTCTTTCAAAACTGCTGAGAGTTGCAACTGGTATATCTATGCTTCTTGCAAAGGCAGCGCACCGAACTGGACCATTAGAACCCTTCGTTATGAACACCAATGTGTGCCCACCAACAAGAACATAAATATAAGTAGTATGTGACTTGCGAGACAGTATCTCCACCGGTGGCAAGTTGAACCAGATTGGTCAATCAAAAGTTTGATTGTTGACGTTAACTAGGAGTACCCGATGAAGATTACAAGACCGAAAGCATACAAAGCAAGATCGATGGCTATGAATATGATACCGGGAGATGATATGATTTATTATAGAATGTTGTGGCAATACTACCATGAAATAATAAAGACAAATCCAGGGTCTACTATGATTGTTCAATGCGATGAAAGAGTTTTAAAAAGAGTTTATGTTTGTTTGGCTGGTCTCAAGGAAGGGTTTCAGTTTCACTGCAGACCAATACTGGTATTGGATGGCTGCTTCTTAAATGGAGTATTTGGGAGGAAGTTGCTTGTAGCTATTGCGGTGGATGCGAATGACCAGATGTACCCGTTGGCTTGGGCTGTTGTAGAGTATGAAAACAAGGATAACTGGGGTTGCTTTCTGCAACTACTAGGTTATTATATCCACATACAGAACCATAGATCATCTACATGGATATCGGACAAACATAAAGGACTTGTACCACCCTTGCTTGCCATCTTCCATAATTTAGAGCACATACTCTTTTCAAGGCATCTGTACGCAAATATGAAGCAAACATTCCCTGGTAGAGAGGAGCACAACCTGTATGGGCTTGCGCGAGGTCCACCTAGTTCGAACAGTTCAACTGTAATATAGACAAGATGAAACAGTGCAACAAAACGGCTTACAATTGGATACAAGAAAGACCTGCTACACAATGGTCTATGGCACATTACGACACTGAAAGTAAGCGTTCTACACAGACAAGCAATCTAGCATAAAGTTATAACGTAGTAATATTAGAGTACCGTTCGAAAGGTATAATTAGTTTGTTGGAAGGGATAAGGGAGCAAGCTGTAGGGAGGATTGTTAAAAAGAGTAAATATGTAGAAAAATGGGATCAACGGGTATGCCCTGCTATCCAATTTTTTTTGGCAAATATTATTGATAAAGCTGGATAGTGTCGGGTTCTACAATCGGGGGGGGGGGGGGGAGGGGGGGTGGGAGGGTAGGTTTCAAGTTACAAAAGGCCAAAACTAGTACGTTGTAGACATGAATACGTGTGAGTGTGGTTGCAGGGTAGGTTTCAAGTTACTAAAGGCAAAAACCAGTACGTCGTCGACATGGGTACATGTGAGTGTGCTTGCAGGGCATGTCAGTTATCAGGTGTGCCATGTTGTCATGCTATTAATACTATATTCTTAATAGGACAACAACCCATTGATTACGTTGCGGCTGCTTTCTAGTCGTATCGCAGAGGATAATCTATTGTCATATTATCAACCTAGTGAACGGGTATAGATTGTGGTCTTCAAATCCTTTTCCAGCCATTGAATCTCCACCAGAGATCAAAGTTAGGGTCAGACGGTAATCAACGAGAAAGAAGGATAAGTTAGAGCTTCGTCAACCTCCTAGGACAGTGTCAACAACTATGAAATATTCCAAATCATACAACACCCAGAGATGTAGTAAGTGTAAAGGTATTTGACATAATAAAAGAAGTTGTTTATGTGAAGCAGGAGGCACATGTATGGTGGATGATCCCTCACCAGCAGTACTTGCACAAGGACAATCGGATAATGAATATACACAAATACATGCAAGTTTTAACTTGTTTATATTATTGTTAACTATTATTTATATTACTTTAATAAATTTATTGTTTTTATAATAGTTAAAAAGAGCTGGCATGGGTAATCCAGGAGTACAATCAGATGTAAGTTTTATTATTTTTTTCCTTTGTAAATGTGGATATGCATGTGCAGTTGAGTGTGGTTAAATATTATAAATATCGTTGTAGGTTGAGTTTTATGTTGGTCAATGTAACATTTTTAACTGTTAAATTGCACAGGGGTGGAAAACTATCTGCCGTAGCAAAGGATGGTAACAATTCTTACTTTCATGATTTTCTTATATTTTGACAGCTTGCGAGTTTGGTAATAATTGGAACGACCATGCAATTCTAGTGTTGACGATAATGAGAGTTGTTTTGTATACTGAACCATGCAAGTTCTTGTATATTTGACTATGCTGGTTCTGGTATGGTAAACATGTGACTTGCCATATAACAGACTATGCGTTTCCTTTGTATATTTGACCATACTAGTTCCTTTGTACACCAAACATACTACTTGATTGCATACTAAACTATGCGAGTTTTTGTATATTTAACCATGATAGGTTCAACATAGTAAACATGCGAATTGTCATATAACATACCATGCGAGTTCTTTGATTAATAAACATGCTTTTTTGCTTATACAATTAACCATGCGAGTTTTTGTATATTTGACCATGCTAGACATGTAAAACCAGTTTACTTTTTTGTTTTGCAGGTATATTTCATGTTGCATTTGGTATTGTTGGTTGTGAAGATGCTAACAATTAGCTATGGTTTTTGGAGAGTTTGAAACCTCATTTATTAGAGCGTCTAATAACATTTATTTCGAACCATCATTTAAGTATTATTAATGTTGTTTCTATCTTGTATCCAAACGGCTATCATGCATATTGTATTTTCTATCTTGTTCAGAATTTAAGGTATGTTATGAATAATACTAACAAATGGTTTAAAGCTAGGATGTTAGGTTTGTTTAGTCGATGTGCTTATGCTCCAACTATAGATATTTTTAATGAATATCGTTCATAAATTTTATGTGAAAGTGGTCTGAGAATTAAAAAAATCTCGAATTTTACCTTGGGAGAAGTATGCTCAGATCTTTAATAAATTAGGAAACGATATGGTGTTATGGTATCTATTACGTCTGAATCATTTAACAATCAGATTTAAAAACTATGTAGTCTACATATTGTTGAATTAATTGACAAGATTAGAGTCTTACTTATGACTCAAATTTCACAACGTTATTCGAAGTGGTTAAGCTGGAGTACTAAATTATGTTATGAGTATGAAAATAAGTTAAAGCAAAATGTCAAAAAACGACGTACTTAGCTAGTTCGTAAGTCTTCTACAACCTTATTTGAAGTTTTTTCCGATCCTGTTATGGTTGTTAATTTGCTAGATTTCAAATGTTCTTATGGTGCTTGGCAACAAATTTTTTTCCATGTTCTCACGCTTTAGATGCACTACAATTGACTCAACAAGATCATATGGCGTTGATAAATCCATTCTTCACTTTAAGAAATTACAGGTCAACTTATCCTTTTAGCATACCGACTATAACCAATTTTAGAGAATGATCAAGCTATAATGATTTGTCCAAGCCAAAGATTCTATCTCCGAACATGAAAAGACAAGCCGAAAGGCCTGATTAAAGTGTATTTTATATAGAGGATAAATAACAACCAAGCAGTTGAGGTATGGTTGTTCTTCAAAATCAGACCATAACAAGAGGACATGTCAAGTCCTACTTTAACGTGTGATTCCTTTCTTACCCGATCATGCGACTTTCTTTTATTTTAATATTCACCATGCGAGTTTCTTGTATTTTAAACATGCTCCTTCTTTTATATAAACTAACCATGCGATTCCTTATATATTAAACCATTCGATTTTAAGTTTATTTGTTGTGCAAGATCATATAGTTCCAACTATGCGAGTTTATCGAATACGAGTTTCTCGAATACGAGTTTCTTGAATATTAAACTTGCAAGTTTCTTGAATAGCCAAATATACTACTTCTTCTATATAAACGAACCATGCAACTCCTTGTATATTAAACCATTCGAATTTAACTCTATTTTTTATGCTAGATCCTATAGTTACAGCTATGCGTGTTTCTTGAATATTATACATGCGAGTTTCTTGAATATCCAAACATGCTACTTCTTCTATATAAACCAACCATGCAATTCTTTGTATAGTAAACTATTCAATTTTAATTCTATTTGCTATACTAAACCATATAGTTCCAGTTATGTGAGTTTCTTGAAAATTGAACATGTGAGCTTCTTGAATAACCAAACTTGCTACTTCTTCTATATAAACCAACCATGTGATTCCTTGTATATTAGAGAATTCGATTTTAAGTCTATTTGTTGTGCTAGATCCCATAGGTCTAGCTATGTGAGTTTCTTGAATATTAACGTGTGAGTTTATTGAAAAGCCAAACATATTACTTTTTCAATATAAACCAACCATGTGATTCCTTGTATATTAAATCATTCGATTTTAAGTCTATTTGATGCGCTAGATCCTATAGGTCTAACTATGCGAGTTTCATAAATATTGAACATGCGAGTTTCATGAATATCCAAACATGCTACTTCTTCTATATAAACAAACCATGTGATGCTTTGTATATTAAACCATTCAATTTTAAGTCTATTTGTTGTGCTAGATCCTATAGTTCTAGCTATGCAAGTTTCTTGAATATTGAACATATTGCTTCTTCTATATAAACCAACCATGCAATAGCAAGCATATATCAAATATGTTTATGCTATTTAACCAACTATGATATAACAGGCGTATATCAAAAGGCCCATATGAGATCATTAAATTATTGTATTAGTTAAACATAGATTACAAGTTGCATCAAATGAAAAAGAAAAGACCCTAAAAATCTTAATACACTCAAACAAAAAATATTATTATAGTATAGGGTTGGTCAGTTTGCAACGCAAGTTAACAACAAAAACATGCAAAACAAAAACAATCAACCATCAGAAGAAGAATCATCTTCTTCAGACTCTTCCTCTTCATCTATCTCGTCATCATTTTCCTCCTCTTCTCTCTTTTCCTTCATCTTGTCATCAACCTCATCGTCTTCTTCCTCCGTGTCTGGGATTTCTTCTTCCTCTTATTCTTCCTCCGACTCCTCTGTCTTCTATTTTTGTTGTGGAAGCTCGCTGGGGTCAGACTCATCTCCCGATAGTGACCTACGGTGGAGAGTAGTATTCATCTTGAAATGAGAATATAGACCCGTCTCCCGAAGATTCCAAGGAGTACTTGGTGGTTGTTGTGTGTTTGTAGTTTGAAAAGTGCTTGGAAGAGTCAGAAAGGCCATCATCCAAAAAGGATGAGTAGCCATAAGATTCTGAAGATGAAGGGAAGTGGGCCATGATTTTTGAATATGAAGAGTTTATGAGTTTTTTCTTTCAAGAGTTTATGTATAATACCTTCGGGGTACTCTTAATTATAGGCATAACTCTACTCAACTCTAACTCTAACTCAATCTCGATATTTGTTTTGTAGTTATTTATTTAGTCATGATTAGATATCTACCTGTGTCAAATCAAGAAATAATTCAACCAATTGAAATAATTAAAAGCTTAAATACTGACTTGATCACATAGCCTATAGTTGACATTTCATGTACTAATTACCATGCATGCCCTACGTTGAGACCAGTTACCTAAGAATTTAAAAAATAGTCAAACATGCGAGTTCTTTATAATTTAACCATGTGACTCTAGGTATATTAACCTAACAGACAACACAACTTACATGACCCGGAGAGTTGTTTTATATAATGACCATGCAATTCTAGGTATTTTACAACTATGTTATTCGTGTATTATTACTAATCAAGCGAATTTCTATATTGTTGATTCATGTATTGTTACTAATCAAGCGAGATTAGTGTTAATCAACATTTTGAGTTCAACACTACTCACTATTTTATCAAATTACTTACAAAATATGTCAAATTACAAATTTGGTCACATTAGAAAAATCTCTATTAAGATAGCTACCACCGAATGTTAGTGTTTGTATTATTTATGAAATAATAAAAAAATTGAGCTATACTAGTTGGGCACATATCTTCACTGTAAATATTTGATACAAAGTCATTTTGGATAATGTTTTTGGCATATTTACAAACAAAAACACCACAGTTGAGGCTGCATGGTTTTTATTATGGGATTTTTCTTACATTTCTCACTGTATGTCCCTTTTTTTACACCAAGTATGTATCATTGTTTCCATAGAATATGCCAACTGTTAAGAAAAGTTTAGAGAAGTTAGAAACTTATATATAATATATGATTGCTTTGAAAAACAAATCATGAGAATTCTTTTAAAAAATAACAATCTTATTTCTTTGAAACATTAACCATGCTAGTTTTTTTTAAATACTTATCAATGACTCAACCGTTTTTCCCGTGTAGTATAGTATGGATTTACTGTTTGGCATGAGTGTGTTATAGTTTCTTTTTATTTATTTTTTCCATTTCATTAACCACAAAAGTCCAGTGGTTCATTGCATCCTTTTTTGTGCAACACAATGGAAGGAATGCAAGATACGTATTAAGCCTCATAGTTTCGAATACTTCGTCAACAATTTTTGACAGATCTCACCTCTTGATAAATGTTTTATGCATTAAGAAAAAATATTACAAACAGTTTTGTGATAATAATCGATAACTAATTTTAGTTATATTTACTGATGCATGAGTAAAATTTTATATCGTGTTGTATTTACATTTATAAAAACCTTCGAAACCTTCAAATATTACTTGCCAATCGACTTCTTTAAGCACCTAATAAGTCCAAGCGTTGATAATCTACCAAATGACAAGTGGGAGGCGTATAACCAAAGATGAGATATTAGTACAACCAAATTGTGAGACCTCACTGAACTGAACACCATGCAAGATTACTAAACATGCGAGTTTCCAATATAAGTAATCATGCTAGACTAGTCCAACACTAAACATACGAAAGCTTAGTATAAGTAATCATGCTAGAATAGTCCAAACTAACTACCATGCGGTTCTATCTTTAAATCCACCGTTACAATGCAACACTTATATATTTTACCTTGAAGTCCATAAAGAACCGTGATAATGGTAAATATCATACTTTTGGATCTTTTTGTTCTTCTGCCGTTGGTAACTTAAGGACTTTGTGGTATTCACTCACCTCGATGAGCTGGGTTGTTGCTGTACTCTTTTCTCAATCACAGAAATTAACCTCTTTCTCTTGTTTCTGACGGATTAAATCCTAATTAGGCTACGAATCGTCATCTTCTACCGATTCTTTTGTATTTTGGATTATCAAAAAGTGGGTGTCATATTACAACCATGATATTCCAATCATATTATACCCATAAGATTCTAAGCATATTATCGCCATGCGATTCTAAGTAGACAATAACCATGATATTCTAAGTATATTAGACCATGCGACAGAGTAACCAACATGACTATATATATTCGATATCTAATAATTTTATCTACAAAATATCCACTTACAAGATCGCCAGTGATTACGTTGTCGCCTCTGCAGCCTTGTCAGCAACAACATCTTGTAAATTACAAGAAAGCATATCCTACGCGATATAATCCAAACTCGGATTCATGACAAAATTTACCTCAAGCTGATCAACTTCATCAAAAAAGGACTGTGAACATTGTATCAATAAATCATCAAAGAATGGTAGTTCTAAACATACAATTTTGTTTAGCTTATCACCTGATGGTGATGCTTATCCTTCCGATTTTCTGCTGGCTCTGGTACTGCTTCTATCACTTCTCTTTGGCTAGATTGTCTGACTTTGTGAAGCCTGGTTGTTGGTGTTCTACTTCCTTTTCAAATGTCTGTGGGACTTCTGTTGCTGCCTCTAGCTGGTAGTTTTTCCTTTGTGCACGGTTGTGCTTGTTGTTGTGCTTCTTTTTCAGCTTGCTATGGAAGTACTGGTGCTATTTCAGTTTGGGTGAGTTGTTCACTTTTGATGAAGCATATTCATTGTGGTTGATGGTGTTGTTGGTGTTTGGGTTGATATTTTTGGGCATCATGTTCTTGTTGTTGGTGGTGTTTGGCTTATTCTTCTTCGGGTTGATGGTTCCGGGCTTCCGGTCGGTTCACTTGATCTGATTGGTTGGATTTCTATATTTTGGGGCTACAGTATTGGCCATGCGATACTTTGCATAATGAACATGCGATTATAGTTATATTATATCATGTTATTCCTTATATGATAACTATGCGACCTCAGTATACTTTTAACCATGTGAGTTCTTATATACTAAACTAGGAAATTCAACCATGCAATTGCTTTGATAATTTAACCATGCGATTGCTTTGATATTAGACCATGTTAGTTCTTATATATTAAACATACGATTTGACGAGTTTTTAAACATACATGTTATTTGATATTTTACATTATGCGAGTTAATTGATATGTAAACCTTGCGAGTCATTTGATATACAAACCATACGACTTCTTTAATATTTAAATAAAAATATTTTTTTGAAACATTAACCATGGGACTTCTTTGAAACATTAACCGTGCGATTTATTTCAGGCATCATAGATCAAAGTATAACAAAATAACATATCCAAATCCTAGAAAATATGAATTTAGAGACATATATTATATAAAAAATTATATTTAAAACGTTGAATATTAGAGCAGTTTTATTAGAGTATATTCATTTATTACCACTTTCTATTTAGGTGGTACCACTTATGTAGTTTTTGCCTCCTATATTTTTGGTACCAGTGGTGTAGTTCTTATCTTCTTTAGTGGAGACTGATTTGTACCCAATACCTGTTCAGGTGGTACCACTGCTGTAGCGTCTGCCTTTTTTCAATTGGTACAAGTGGTGTGGTTTCTATCTCCTTTAGAGGAGATTCATTTGTACCCACTACATGTTCAGGTGGCACCATAGGTGTATTTTTTGTCTTCGGTTCAATTGGTACCAACATTGTATTTTATGTCTCCTTAAGAGGTGATTCAGTTGTACCTACTACATGTTCAGCTGGTACTGGTTTCACATCTTCATAGACTGGTGGTTCTTTTGTGACTCCTTCGCTGACTGGTGTGGTTGGTGTTGCTGTGTCAAGCTTCAAGTTGAACAAAAATGTAGAAAAATTATTTTTTCAAGTTCTTGTTGTTTAACAGAAATTATTTTTAAAGATCTTGTTGTTCAAATCTCTGACATAACTGAGCTAAATCTTGCTGTAGTTTTTCAATTTGTCAAAACAATGACAGATATATTGGTATGAGACGTGTGAGTATGAAATAAATACAACATATATAACAAGCTAGAACAGATAAAGGACACACACTTACTTGTTTGTCTTTTTTTTCAAGTGAACGCTGCATACGTTTGTTTTCAATAGACCTATTGTAGGCAGTGTTATTTATTTTACGTTCCACTATCTGACATAATATAGAACGGCTCTTGAAAGTGGTCATATGCTTTGTGTGGATGTTGGTCCAAGATTTGGATATTGTTGCAGTTCTCTTTAAGGTCGTTCCAGTCTTCTTTGACTTTGGTGGAGTCAGATAGTGTTTGAAAAAAATCATTAAAGGTTAAATCGAATTCATCTTTAGTTTTAGGTGGGGATGTCCGGTTTGATGTTGATGGAACAGTTAAGGGCTTGTGTTTTAGGGGTTGGGTGGTTGGTGGTGGCCTTGGATGTGGTTGTATTTTTCTTGTTTTCTGGGCTCCAAGTCTAGTTATTTTCCTAGGCGTTTCATTGGGTGAAACCGGTACAACATTTTGGTTATTTCTTGCTTCACCGCATCCAAATGTTGTTCTTTTAACCTCTGTTAATGTCAACTCAGCCTCCAAAATCTATCCAATGAAGAACAACTCAGTAAAACATTTGTCACAAGGAATCTTACTAGATTCTTACAGATCATGCGATTCTTTTAGTTTCCCAACAATGCAAGTTCTATCATACTAGAACTATGTGATTTCTATGATACCAAAACTATGAGATTTTCTTTCAGTTCCCAACCATGCGAGTTCTTTGATACTAAACTATGATATTTTCTTTCAGTTCCCAACCATACGATTTTTCTATACACAGCATGAGATGTTTTCGCAATAAAAAAACACGCTAGAGATTAATTATTTTAACCATAATTTTCTACATAAAATATAATAAAGTTCGAGAATATATATTTGATACCTCATAATATTCTAACAGGTGAAGCTTTTCAATCATCTGCATCGTTGATGGTTGGACTCAAACCCCCACAATTTCTAGCATTTTGGGATCATGTCTAGCTTGGCGAGTGCTTGTGCAATGGTTGTGTGCTCCATGGTGAGTTGCATCAATTTTTTTATTAACATCGGGATATATTATTAGAAATTATATTTAATTATGTTGAAACATTCTTACGAATAAAAGTGCAACACAACCGATAACTTTATTGGGTTTTTTAGCAACAACACAAGCTCTGATTGACCCAAGAAGCTTGCGCAATATTACTCCAAACGAGTCGTAGATGTTTATTTTGTCTAGGCTTTCAACATAATATACCGTGGTCCAACCTATTATATCTCATAATATTAAGTAGAACAGGGTAGAACAAAGAAACAAGATCAATAATCAAGCAACGTCTTTCATAACATTCTATGTTGAGTATACCTTACTATAAAATACCACACACCATGTGAATTCAGTGTTAATTACCATGGGAGATACACTACCATACGACTTTAGTGTATTGAAAAAATTAGTTATAGCAGATCATGCGATATCAGTGGTAATGAATATCATACTTATACAAAACATGTGACTTCAGTGTACAATGCTAGATTAATGAAACTAAACATCCTAATTGTAACAGACGTTAGATATAAACGTACCTTTATCATAGCATTTCATACCTATTTTCCATTTGTCGAGGCGACTTTTTTTGAACTTCCACCTATAAAGTATATTTGCATGATCATGGACTCTATTTCTTCACCTTCTTCGAAGCGAAGTAAGAATCCTCCTGTTTTTTTAAAGGCACTTCCTCGGTATTGTGTTTGAGCCTGAAAACAGACTTTACATCGCTAGTCGTTCGCTTGACAAGTTTGACCCAATTCGGAAAGCGTCTTCCTTAATTGAATACATCTTTATAATCTCCTCAATTATCTAGAAAATATTTTTTCATCAAGAACTTCTCATTGCGGTGGTCAAATAAGGCTTTCAAAATTGTATGGAAGGGTGTCTCTTTCACAACTTTGATGTGTTCTAATGTAATGATATTTATTTTACCTTATACAGATTTAGAATGCTAACTAATCCAGATCTGTAGATGTATGTTTTCATAGACATATTTCAGGCAAATCCAGATTCGACACAAATTGATTAAAGAGAAAATAACCATGCTACTTCTTTGAAACGTCAACCATGCTACTTCTTTGAAACGTCAACCATGCTACTTCTTTGAAAAATAACCATTTTATTTATTTAAAACACCAACCATACTACTTCTTTTAACAATTAACCATGCTAGTTATTTACAACATCAACCATGCTAGTTCTATGCACCACAAACCTAACCATGCATTTTCTTGACGAGATTAAACATGTGAGTTTTAAGGAAGCCATAATGCACAAACACAACCATGTGATTCATTTGGACTAACACAGAATGCCCTAGAACAATACAATCATGTGTTTCCTTCGTACAACAAGTAAACAAGATGCGAGATTGGTGTATTTCAGATGAAGAGAATGCGAGATTCGTGTTACTTACACATGCACGTTGAGAGAAAATTGGCAATTAAATTATAATGACTAAACTCATAAACAAGACGATATGGTACAACCTGGAAACAACACAACACATTAAAATGTAACACAATATATGCACCTAAAAATCCTAGAAATTACCCCAAAACATTATGTCTACCAAAACCAGAAGCTTGCAGTGATCATGATATACCTAACAACAATATGAATTTAACTAAGTAAGTAGGTGTAATGAACCACCGAAGTACACTCTAAAAACACTGTACAAACCTGCAAATGCAGAAGCTAGGTAATAGTGAAGTAATGAAATATAGTGAGGTTTTTTACTGTTATGATTGGTACATGTAAGGTATTATAGATGTCTTAACAATGACTAAACCATCAAATACGAATTTATGGACGATGAACAATGTTCGCCGGTGAGTTTATTGCTTCTTCGGTCTGAGAAACTGTCGTTGGAGATGTTATCGGAGGTAGTCAGGATGGTTACTGGGTATCCGGTTTGGTGGGATTTACTAATTTTGTGGGCTTCATCGGGTTTATTTATTTAACTAGGTTTAGTGAGTTTGAGAGGGAATAGGTACTGAAAGGTTTTGGTTCAAAAGGGGATAAATGTTTTCAACCTAAAACATCATATTTATACTAGTGGAGGTATTTTTATCCAGATTTTAGGTCCAGGTACGTATTGGTAGTGTGCAATTTTTGGGTATTAGGTAGTAATGATATAGTTGAATGAGTATATATGGGTACTTTTCTCAAATTAAAATTTGGTTTTCTTATTATTTAAATTAATAATACATTTAAATTATAAATAATATTTTTTAAACAAAATTTAATCTAAAACTTTAGGTATTAATTTTTTTAGATGTATGATCATCAATAAAGATAATGTCCAATGATTGGGCATAGTTGGATTATCGTTTACATGCATAGGAAAGAACTTTTGAAACTTTTTGAGTGAAGTTTGGGTTGTGACTAGTTTCAAAGACGTTTGTTGGAACCGAAGAGCCGAGAAAAGCTAACAAAATAGTTGACTATATAGTCAAAAGAGATATAGGTTGATCCAAAATAGTCTTATCTGAAGTGAGCTGGACCGTAGCATACTAGTACATAAAGCCTTGGTCATTTCCTTGGACGAACAAATATTTCCCCAATAATATTTCCCCAACAAATGGTGCGATGAGACTGGAGTAACATTATAAGAACTAGATCAATCGCTGATTTTGAAAATGGAGAAACAAATCTAGCCTAGAAATTGAAATCCACAAAGATGAGTACCATGCAACTTAGCCTAGAAAAAATCAACATGTCAAATGACTTCAAATCTTAAGAATTAAGGTTAAGGTTTACCTAGTACATAAATGATTGTCTACTACTATTGACGATAAATCCACATATATTGATGTCGTGGTACTTTCTAAAGCTCATAGTGCCCTCATGCTAAGCTTGTGAGATAAAGTGTTATTGACTATATTCAAAGGGTCCTATGAGAAATAACTTTACACACTGCCTATGGATAGTAGCACAGTGATCCGAAGGCACCTAAATGATTACAACCAAATCATACTTGACTTGAATAAAGTTAGTATGAAGGTGGTGGATGAATTTCAAACAACCATCATCTTAATTTATCTGGAAAATAAGTATGAACACTTCATGGACATCAGTCGTTATAATAAAAACTCTCTTACAATGGCCGAAGTTAAGAGTGCCTGAACTCCAAAGATCTTCAAAGAAAGACTGTTTTGAAAGGTGACTCCAAAGGGCACAAACTGAGTATGACAGGTTAGTCATGAAGGAGAGCTTGAAGCAAGATGAGAGGAAACTCCCAGTCAAAGTTTAAGTGGAATGGGATGGGTTCAAAAGTAATAAGTTGAATATGCAAGAAAAAAATGCATAGAAGTAGGAACTGACCAGAGAAATGAAAGGGAAACAAGTAGGAACTAACTGGAGATGTTGCAATAATGTCTAATTAGTATAAGTACACAGATGAATAAATGACTTCTTATTATTGCGAATGCAATGATAAACGAGTGTTGGATTCATTTGCGTCATTTCACAAGATTTAAAATAAATACTAGTTTGAATACTTGGGAATTCTTGACGGTGAAATGGTCATCTTCAAGAATGACGAATCTTACGATACAAAAAAGAATGGAACGGTTTGAATCAATTTGTCTACATAACTTGAGAGAGTGATTAACAACATAATTTATGTACCTAAAGTTAAACTTAACCTTCTTTTTTTTGGGATGTTATATGAGATTTAACTATAGGGGTGAAGATGGGAGACTTTGGGTCTTGCAAGGCCCGTTATTATTATGAAATAAATAAGACTAATGGTGTGTTAGTTCTTGAGGAAACTATAATTGTAGGGGGTGAAGGATTTTACTAGGTTATCCCATGATCGGCTGGCTTATATAAGTGAGAAGGAACTCAGTGAACTAAGTAAACTGGAACTATTAGATGGTACCACAATTCAGAAGCTGAGATTTTGTGAAAGTTTTGTTTTGTGTAAGAGCATGAGGATGAATTTTATGTCCAACAAATAGACATCCAATTAAGTAATTTATTATGTTCATTCAGACCTTTGGGGTCCGACATAAGAACCTACCATAGGTGGTACGAGGTACTTTATGCCTCTAATTGATGACTATTCCAGAAAAGTATGGGTAATACTTTTGAAGATCAAGAATGAAGACTTTGGGGCCTTTGTTACTAGAAGAATTTGGTAGATAATCAAATTATAAAATTATTAAAGAAACTTCAGACTAATAATGGGTTAGACGTATACTTAATACTACTTGAACATGTAGAAGGTTCTAGGGAGAAGCTGTGATACCGGCTGCATATATTATCCACATGAGTTCATCTATGACGTTTAACTTTATTTGTCCTAAAGAGGTCTGACCTGAAGAGGAACCTAAGATGGAACATTTAAGAGTGTTCAGATGTGCAGCCTATGAAAATATGAAGCAAGATAAGCTTAAGCAAAAAGTACTGAAATATTTGTTCCTTGAATATCCGGAAGAAGTAAAAGGGCATAAGTTGTGGTACCTTAGACCTGGATGTCAGAAGGCTTTAATAAGTAGAGACATAATTTTCAATAAAGAAGACATGTCATTGAAGAAGACGGTTGAGAATCAACCTAGTATTGTGGGGAAGAGATGTAAAGTAGATGATGAATCTGATCTACATGCCTGATAATTATACTCAGGACAAGAAGCAATCTAGAACCAACGATGATGAAAATCCGGAAGAAGTCACCTCATCTGTAAGGAGCCAAAGGGAACAATGTAAGAGTATGACGACACAACATCCGAAAGCAAGTTCTTAGATATGTTTCTTTGTTCTTAAATAGGTGAATATTTCTTTGTTATCTATTTTCGATTTATACTCTATAAACTATGTTTGAATTGTTCTTTAATTTGAATTTGGAATTCCTCTATTTGGAATTAAGTAGTATCGTTTGTATTTGCTGCAGTCTTGCATCTTATCTCCTCCAGTCTTGCATGTTGTAGTTGTAATTGTCTTGCGTGTCTTGCATGTTGTACTTGTAACAGTCTCGTATATTAATAAAGCTGGTATTGCATGTCTTTAATGGTAGACTCACATTTCTCCATACACTAAAAATAATCTCGCATCTTTATAAAATATCAAATATAGTTCTCATAATAATATAAAAGGTCTCACATTTAGTCATAACATTAAAGATAGTCTTGTATTTATCCATAATACTTGAAATTGGGCTTGCAAGTATGAGTACATGCTCTCACATCTAATTGAAACAAAAATATAACTTGATTTGCATTAAAAACAATAAGAGACACTTTATAACATGAAAAATTACAATATTCCAAAACTTTTAAAATAAAGGAGTGAAATTAAAACTTCAAACATAAAGACTTTTTTAGTATTTAAAACCATTTCTTGCAAGTCCGCAAATTATGCCCAAACTTTGAACAACGATCACACTCATTTGTCACATTGTTCCTTTATAGTTTTTCTTAGGACTTACAGCTCATGATTTCAAGTTAAGAGGAAGAATTTCTGACAATTCACTAGAGCTTGATCATTTACCAAAATTAGTTAAAACAGGTACGCTAAGATGGTAAATTAACGTGTAATGCTGAAAGTATAAAATGGCTCGATGAGTATTATTAGATCTTCCTTAGTCAAATTTATTGGATTAAAAGCATGAGAACATGGAAATTAATCTCGTTGAGTACCACAATAATATTTAAAATTCATTAAATTAACAACCATAACAGATTTTGAAAAAACTTTGTATGTCGCTACCGAATGACCTACTTCAACAATGATCTTAAGGTTATTTTTATAGTCATGACATAATTTACTGCTCCAACTTAGCCCGCATTCATAACATCTTAAAATTTGAGTCATAAATAAGACTATAATGTTGTCTATTAATTTCATAATAGGTAGATTACTTAGGTCTTTAATCTAATGGTTAAAAGATTTGAACAGAAAATATGACATATTCTTCATATCGTTTCTCTTTAACAAATGCTTGGGCATATTTTTCTCGAAGTAAATTATTGAGAAAGTTGATAACTCTATGATCTTCTTCACTAATAAACATTTCGAGTTTTTCATTAAATATATCTATAATTGGATCATAAGCACATTGTTTAAACCTACAAACCATCATAAACTTCAAATTTGGCTCTATACTGATGGTGTCAATAAATTTTGTAGGGTATTTATGTAATAAGATAATAAACGTTAAATTCTAGGTAGATGATAGAGAGATAGTTGAGCTGCTTAAACTGAAATTTCGAGAGAGAGAAAGTCTGATATTAACAATCACTTATTTTTTTATCTATTAAATGCATTTAAAATGCTATTTATAGGTAAAGTTTAACATTAATAGGCCGAACTGGATCGTAGCCCATATCCAAACGTAATCCAAGCTCAAATCAATCATAACCCATTAAATCCTAAGACCTAAAATAAATAAAATAAAATAAAATAACTAAACTAATAAAATAAATAAATTAATACATAGTACATATCAGTGAAATCAGTCAATTGTCTGATGTGACCCTCGAGAATTTTGGCCCTCCTAACTAGCCCCTTTAGTCCTCCTAAAATTAATTTTTGGGAACTAACATATATGTTCTTCATATATTGGTCGAATACCCTCTCAGATCCACCCTCTCGAATTTTGCTTCAAACTGGTCATAACTAACCTTGATTTTTCTATTTGATCCATTCAAATATACTAGTGATATTCTTTTAGTGACGTTTAACCGGATGCATCCCTCAAAATATTTTATCTATTCATTAGACCCACGATTTCTCTCTGCAATAGGTGAGGCGTGTCAACAACTGGAAATAGTTCCACTTTCTTAGAAATTATAGTCGTTGGTGATTTTTCCACTTTTTCAGAATCATATTTGGTGGTTTTTTATAGTCCCTTATAAAATCTCCCCCTTCTTTTTCTCATTGTAGTGAATTCTATAGTGAGAAAGAGAGAAGCTAAGATTTCTTGGAACCGAAAAGCTAACCACCGATAACGTTTTCTTCACCTTCCACTATCATCACCACCGCAAGTTTAGTATTCGATGATATCTTTTTCAGTTTGCATGTTCAGTGCCATAATTTCTTTAACCGATCGGTTGTGTTTATCCAAAATAAAACGAGGAAAAGAAGATAGCAAGGTCGGTTTATGGATTACCCGCATCTGGAAGGTAAAATTACTATTTTTCAAAAAATTGACTACAGAGGTGTCTATCCATACAATATGCACGATATTGCAGCATAACCTTCTTTCGCTGTCCAATCGTTCACTTCAAAAAGTATTTCCTCAAAACTAAAACAGTCTTAGGGAGCTACTAGTCATAAACGACCATTTATATTTAAAGCTATGGGTTTAGATACATAGAAAAACTCACCTCCAAACTTTACCAGACCTTCTAAAGTTCACACAAATCCACCTTCCTGGGATAAAAAACTCACCCATCAGACTCATCCGTCCCTTGATTCTCAATCACAACAGTCAAGTAGAAAAAAAGTTAATGTTTCTCATCGGACAAAAGCTTATGGATCTAATCTTAGGGAGCAATTATATGAATATGGAAATATGAGTAAGGATTCTCCTTTGGAAATATATTATAAATCCGAGGAGAATGTTGAGATTTCAATGACAACTAGAAAGAAAATTCTGAAGGCCAAAGGCAACAAATGTGGCAAGGCTAAAGCTACCTAAGTAGAGGCAAAAGTGATTCCCCCGTCGTTGGTTTGATGTATAAGGTCCAACTTTCAAAAGGTTAGCCTTAAGTATCTTTTTCACTTGAAAAAAATCCCTTACAACTCTTTCCAAGATAATGAACTGAATATTCTATACGAAAAGTAGGAAGTTCTGAATGAAGTAAAGCTATGGTTACCCAAACAAGGCGAGACTCCTAATTATAGTCCAAGGGAATTAGTAGTTTATTCGGATGTTCTTAACTGGGGTCTCCGATTTCTCGTAGATCTAGAAATTTTCAACTATTTTGAATTGGTTAGACTATACCCAAGCCAGGCTAGTCCGAGTGCTTGGTTAACTGCGATGTCATGTATCATGGCATCTAAGTTATCAAAAATTTGAATACCAATGGAACAATTCGTTTTCGTTGTTGGGCTATCCCAAAATTTATGGATTATTTTTTATTTTTAAAACATGGATGATGATTAAAAAGTTGTGAATGAAGTGTTGGAAGCTGAAAAACTGTGTAAAATGCAATTTTTCTTCGTTAGTGGTTGGTGGGAAAATAAGAGGAAGATAACTTCGAAAGAAAACCCAAGCAGGGTCACCAGATTTTGGAAAAACATTGGTACTTTTTGAATTTATCTTATCACTTTATGTATCCTCTATATTAGTAACTTACTCCGTATTTTCCTTTACAAAAATAATAAAGTCTCATCTAAATTATTTGAAGGATGCTAAGTTTAAAATTAACAAACTGCACCAATAGGATGAGAAGAATTGGTCCACCGTATTCCACAAAATCTAAACGAGATCTATCTTGGGAAGAATTGACTACCCTTTATCGTCCAACGGCTATCCTTAATAAAATTGAAGCTTCAGATGGAAATGCATTTCTTTAGAAAAGGACTAGAGCCGTTAGCCATTAGGTAAAAAAGGGTAAAACTGCCAATCAAGGTTCTAAGAAGGACAATATTGATGTTGAGGTTGTGGAGTAACCCGATGAATATTTTCCAACAACACTGAATGCTAATGTCAAAGAGGGTAATACACCCACCGAGCTTCTTATCTTGAAGAATAAATAGACACACACACACGAGAAAAGAGAAATAAAAAAGAAGAAAACAATTACCAATTCAGATATTGTCCCTGTTTCAGTCCCATCTATTGTCCTTTCAGTAACTGAACCAACTTCTCATTTGGTTCCAACAACAGAAGGATAATTTTATAATAAAGATAATATGACGGGACCTATAGATGGGATAGATTTCGAAGCTTTTAATAAATACTTTCCTGAATAAACTGACAACTTCACAGACGTGCCCTACGAAGATGTGACCTTTCAACTGATAAAATAATAAAATAGACTAGCGTATACAATATTGGGCTTCAAAAACCCATTGATAAGTCCGAGAGGTAACTTAAGATACGAAATGAAACCATCATTTCATTTGAAGAGGAATGCGAACGTCATAAAAAGGCATTCGAATAAGTAAAAAGTTGTGCTGATGGTTTAGAAAATTAGGCTATGGGGGTAATGAGGAACTTACGAAGCTAGAAGTTTCTCATGAGGAGTTGCAGTCATCTAGATATGGGAAGATTCAAAATTACAAAGATTAACAACCTAGCTATAATAATGCTATATATCTCTTATAGAAGGAGTTAAAAGAGCAAGATGCCCTTGTAAAAAAATATATAGGGGAGCTAACCACTCTTAAACCTTAAGCTGTAAAAGACAAAGTATATGCAGTGGATGAGTATGCTAAACGAGATTCTTTTATTAAGTCCAACATGGTACTAGATTTTCACAAGATATTCCAAACCACTTGGAGCTTTGTGGAGTTAGTGTAGAGGAATCATAGACTAATGATATGCCCATAGTTGATCAACTAGGCGTATCCATGGACTCAACCACTGATAATTCTGAAGAGAGTGATGAAAGAAAATCTGAGGTGGGATTTCAGAGGAACATATTGATGAGGATGAGCCCGGAGGAAAATGCATTCATATTTTTGTTATCATTGTGTGTAAGTCCTTAGCATAAGCAACACATTTTTTCGTACTCCATTCAAATTTTAATAAGTCAATGGTTTATCCAAATCATATTTGTATTTGATGCACTTTTAACGAGTTATATTTTTTGTTCTCTTTAAATTTATTCATGTCGAATGTAATTATCATGATAAATTAATCTACCCTTTCGAATTTAATCCATTCAAATTTTATCTTATTTGAAGGTAAACAAATTTTTGATTAAAGCATTTGAAGATAACCCACTTGAAAGTAAATAAATAATTTAATTCAACCATTCGAAGGTAAAACAATATTTAATCCCACCATTCGAAATAAAATAAATTATTTAATCCAACCATTTCAAGGTTATGAATTCGAAGGTAACGAATTATATCCGCATTACCATCCCTACCAACTTTCAACTATGACCAACAAATTTTGGAACCTTATAACATGATCATAAAGATATAAGGAGCACAAATATAAAATAAGAAGGATTAAAAGTAAAATGTGATAGATTGCAAATAGTTCGGACACCTCATTAAAATCTCCCCAAAGCACTAGGATATGAAAGAGTATGCCTGCCCCCAAGGGGGTAGCCGAGTTGGTTGAGTATGGTATGCTTGTGACCAAAGGTCATGAGTTCGAGTCCCTCTACATACGCTTTCTCGGCTGAGCCTGTCACCTTGTGTGGTTTACTTTCTGGCGTTGGTTTGCAGGCTATCGCGTCAGACTGAGGGTTTACCCTGTGCGCCCTCATTGCACTCTGAGTAGCGGCTGCGGGTTCCCTCCGAAAAAAAAAATAAAAAAATGAAAGAGTATGCCTCCAAATATTTACATAAATGAAAAAAATAAACATTTTGAACAACTATTGATGATAAATTCTTAAGTGTTCAATGTTCAATGGGTGTCTCAGAATTGGCTTCTTGATCCGCCAGCCAATAAGTTCCAGAATTCACTTATTCATTTACCAAAATAGCTCATCCCAATTAGATGCCAGCTTTTCTAACCATTTCTCTTTAGTATGTAAGAAGAACTTTTTTGAAACCCTATTTGCTACTTTGAATTCCCTTCTTCGAATTCGAGACACATACTTGCTCCTCATCGAAGTTTGATAATGAATAGCTCTCAAATAAGCTCTGGTTCTCATTTCCTCAATCATATCTAATTTAACTCTTCAGTTGTGTTGTTATCTTATTTGGAATAACTTTCAATTCAAAAGGATGGAAGGTTAGATTCATCAGTGTTACCGGGTTCATCCCATAAACCAAAGAAAATGGGGATTTATGAGTTATAGTTTGGGGGTAGTACGATAAGCCCATAACATGTTTTATAAATAATTTGACCACTTAAATGTTACCCCTTCAAAATATTTATTCAAACCCATCAGGATGGTCCTGTTGACAACCTCTGCCCCCCCATTAGCTCGAGGGTGAAAAGGTGAAGAGAAACAAAGTCTAATTATTCTGAAATTATAAAAATATTTAATGTTTGTATCTTTGAATTAAGGGTCATTAGTCATTGTAGCCCTTCTAGGTATCCCAAATCTATAACGTATATTACATATGATAAATTTTATGACTTTTTTGGATGTAGTACCAGAGAGAGGATCTCCTTCCACCCATTTGGAAAAATAATCTACTGCTATTATAATAGTTTGACAACCGCTAGATGTCATCGACAGGGTCTTACTAAACCAAGCCCCCATCTATAAAAAACAGTATCGCCTGAGATATCGATTCTAGTGGGAGTGCTAGCACATGTATTTCTTTTTTAAATCTTTGGCAAAAATCAAACTGTTTGACTAACTCTTTAGAATTTTTCATGATAGAATGCCAATAATATCTAGCCAATAAAATCCTTCTTGTTAATTTTTTATAACTATAGTGGCAGAACCTTCTTCATAATTTCATTCAGATAAGAATACATGAGACTTATTATACCCAATGCATCATAACAAAGGCCTGTTGAGGGATTTTTTTTGTAAAGGACATCTCCCAAGACTAAGAAACTATGTGCTTGAAACTTTAGCTTCTTAGCCAACACTTTATCAATGGAGAAACTTCATTTAGTAATGAACTATTTAATCTCATGCCTCGAATATCGGTTTGTAGTTGTTGAGACTTGAAAACTTTCATCAGTTCTTGTCCCAACTTCAAAGTTTGTTAATATCGAAGGATATTCTTATATTAAGATCCAATAATATGCTACAAAGTAAGTAATATTGGCTAAAGAATCAGTCATGAAATTTTATTCCCGTGGCAAATGTTCATACTCCACATATTTAAAGATAGCCGTTGTTTCCCTAAATATTTGTAAATACTTTACCAGATTCTCTTTTCTATCTTGGGATTGGCCATGAGCCTGATGTATGAGTAGTTACAAATCTCTTATTAAGCAAACTTTTTTGGTACCACAAATCTGGGTAAGTCATAGCCTTGCTACTGTCGCCTCATACTCTGTTTCATTATTTGATGCTTTAAAACCAAAGTGTATTCATTGGTACATAGAATCTCTGAAAGGAGATAGTAAATAAATTCTCGTCCCATAACACGACATTCTTGACCCTCCACCTATTCAAATTAGCCATTCTTTTATAGGTTATTCGATAATGGATTCAATATGTGGTCGCTCCTAATGGAATTCAAATAAAAAGTCCACTACAACTTGTTCCTTAATTGCAGTCTGAAGAGAAAAATTAATATCATAATCTTTCAATTCAACTGACCACTTGTTCATTCGACCTGACACATTTGGCCTCTTCATAATATTTTACAGTGGAAAAGAGGTTCAAACAGTAATAGAATGTGCTTGAAAATAGGGTCTCATTTTTTGGCTATTATTTAAAGAACTAAATCCAAGTTTTCTAGTTTCAAATATCTTTTTTCAGCATCCAACATGTTTTTCTAAATATAGTAAACAAGGTGAGGGTAACCATCTACTTCCCAAACCAAAATGAAACTCACTGCATAATCGGATACTGCTAAGTAAATATATATCCTTTCACCCGTTACTCACTTGATTAATATCTGTGATGAAGACAAGTGCTCTTTGATTTTACCAAAGCCTCAACGTATTTTGAAGACCAATTAACTCCATATGATTCCTTAAAACTTATAAAAAGAGGGCACACTCATACAAATACCTTGATATAAATATGTTTAACATAACTAGATTTCGGTAAATATTTGAACATCTTTAGTGGATCTCAGAGGGTCCATAGCAAGTAGTGAACTCAATTACACTAGTTTCAAATTTAATACCTTTTTCACATATAATATAGCCCAAAAATATTTCGGATTGCACTCTGAATGTGCATTTCGCCGAATTTAACTTTACATTGATAGCTTTCAAATTAGAAAGTTTCTTCGAGATCAGACAAATGATCCTTATCCCTTAAAATTTTCACCAACTTATCATCAATATATATATATATATATATGTTAATTTTTTTCCAATATGACTAGCGAAAGCTTTACTCACCAAACGTTGGTAGGTAGCGCCAACATTATACAAATCGAAGGATATAACTGTATGACAGTGGAGGCTCCTACCTGTTATGAACATAGTATTACCTTGGTCCAACAGATTAATCTGTATCTGATTGTACCCAGTGGATGCCTCCGTGAATGACATCAGCTTATTACCATAAGTAGAATATATGAGTTGATCTATTCGGGAGGACATGCAAGGGATTTTTCGGACAAGCCATGTTCAGGTCTGTGTAATCAATACATATACGCAATTTTTCATTCCTTTTTTTTACAAGAACTAGGTTTGCAGTCCATAATGGATATTAAGATTCCTGAATATGCCAAACTTTTGTCAATTGATCTACCTCTTTAACAATGAATTCATATTTTTCTATTAAAAAAAATCCTTTCGTTTATGTATGACAGGACATACATCGGGTCGTATAGCTATCTTGTGTCAAATGATGCTTGCAGGTAAAACTATTATATCCTCAGTACACCAAGCAAACATATACAAATTCTTAGATAAGAAATATAAAAATTATTACATCACTTTCGATGCTAATCTCGCTCCAATCCTAACATAGTTTCCATATGGGAAAGTATACAACTCAACATCTTTATCTGCAATAACCTCACTACGAGTCTCTCTCAGATCATTTATTTTGCTTGATTCCAAAGAGGAATCTTGTAATTTTCATTCCTTATTGGCTGTCACATTCTCTAATGCTATTGGGGCCAAAGCAGTGATGTAACAGTCCCTAGCCACTTTTTGACTACTTCGAACAACTCCAACCTGGCCCCCAACTGTATATTTTAAATATTAGTGAACTGTTGATGCAACAACATGCATCCTTGATAATGAAGATCTACCAAAGGTATAATTTTAAGGAGTTGGGCCATTAACAACCACAAAAAGTAATATAAATACCTTTTTAAAAGGTATTTTATTGAGAACAATCTCACATTAAAACTACCCAACTACATTAGTAGAGCTATTCGTAAATCCTACTATGGTTCCATTTCATCGAAGGATGGCCTTTGGGTTTTTCATTTGTTTATAAGTGGATAAAAATAAAACTTTAGCTGAGTAGCTTGTGTTGATCAAAATTCTTCAAATTTATATCCATTAAACTTCAACCCTCATCCTCATGTGGCCCCAGCGATATCTCTCAAATCATCCTCATCAAATACAATAAATGGCATATGATTCTGATAAAGATGGATAGATATTTTTCCTTCTAACTGGGTGTGTGGGCTAACTATATACCTCTTTTGAGTACAACTCGAGGGGGCTGATATAGTATTCCCCCCTCATAAAAAATAATCAATAATTAAAAAAATTGACACAATCTGAACACCTTTCCTTTCTTTTCAAACTCACTTATCATCATAATTCAGCCTCGATTTGGATCTTGATCGGGATCCAAATACTCTGAATCTTCATCAAACTCATTATATTGTTCGGTAATTACCATAGTCTTTTCTTGTTTATGTATCGCTTCTATGGCCTTTTTTCTAACAACAGTTTGTCACCAACTATTAGTGGTAATGATCCATTCCCAAATTATTCTTTGACAAAGATGGTCAATTTTCCATTTCTAATTAAAATTTGAAGTTCTTTATTTGAAGAAATAAAATCCTTAGTATCATACCCCGCATCATTATAATACCTACAGAATTGGGTATTCCGATTTTCCTTCAAAGTTTGAATGGGCGATGGCCTTCAAAACTGTACAAAGTTATTTGATTTTTCATAAATGGTTGCAATATTTTCATTGAATTCCGAAAAAAGTGATCAGGTTGAACCCACTGATTTCCCTGAATCTAAATTATTGTCCCTGTGAGTATTGGATAGCCTTAGCTCGATGAGAGTTCTGTTTGGAATCATTCAGATAATAATTGGTTGTTATTTTCTATTTGAGAGGAAGACAAACTATTCTATGGTTGACTAGGAAACTTCAATCTCTTCGTTTTTCTACTATAATTTGTTTTTCAATTTATGATAATAGACCTCTTCAAGTTATTTATTTTTTATGGAATAATAATATCAGTCAACTCCCCAGCAAGGAGCCATTGCCTAAATGCAACTATAGCTACTTGTTTTTGGAAATTTTGTAAACCATTTTTAGTTTCTACAAAATGTTTGGTATATTCCTTCAAGCTTTCGCTAGCAAATTGTCGACAATGGATTATCGTGTCTCGATTTCATCTAAGCTCTTTGTTTCTTACAAATTATCTTTGAAAATCCATTCAAACCATGTCAAAATTATTGATCGCCCTTGTGGAAGTCGATTACACCATTTTAAGGTGTTATACTTGAAAGTTTAGGGAAAAAACCAGCACAAAAACTTATCTTCATCGTCAAAATTCATCATGAAAATTTTAAATTATTTAGGTGGTTATCTGGTTATTTTCTCTTATCTAATTTCTCCATTTTGAAATATCAAACCGTCCGGGAAAATAACCAAATACAATCTCTGCAGATAAAGGCGACTGCCTCCAATTATTCCCTTGGTTCAACTAATAATCCTCATTAGATGTTGCAAATATACTCGGTTTAGATTGAATAGCAAACTAATCACTTACCATATGGTCAATGTTATGATTTCATGATCCCTTCATTTTGTTTACGCTCTATCAACTCTTTATTCTTTTGGTGTTTTCTTTTATCCAAAGAGTCTTGTTTACTTGACTTATAATATCAATTAGAATATCTCTTCGAATGATGTTTACCATGATGATTTTTTCTCTTCTTATGATAGTGATCATTACTTGAAGAGGATGAGGATACCTCAGACTCTGACATTGAATCTTCACTAGACTTTTAAAAACTAGAGCAATTATTCATTATATGTTCCTTTTTATAATGGATTTTTTTAGATTGACCTTTTGGTGTTTTTACGGACTATGCGTAGCATCAGGATCTACTGTTAGTTCATTCACACCCTTTCGACTATCGGATTTTAAAATTTTTGGCTGAACTTTACCCATAAATAAAATAACTAATAAAGTAACTAATAAAATAAGTCAATTAAATGAATAAATTAATACATAGTAAATATCAGCAAAATCATTCCTTTGTTTGATGTACCCCTCGGGCATTTTCCCCTCATCATGTACGACTGAGAACATATCTCAAATTATTAACATGATAAAAAATAAAGTAGACATGATAGCATTTTAGATACAAGACAAAAAAACATTAATGAAACCTGATCGAAAATTTATGTGATTTTATGTTCCAACAAATGAGGTTTCAAACTCTTTACAAATCAGCACTAACTGTCAGCATCTTCATGACCAATAATACCAAATGCAATAAGAAAAATAATTTATTTTTTTAAAACTAGTATCATATGTATCTCGTCTCGCAATTATCTTTTTATAGGTCTCGAAAAAATATTTTCTTATGACTTGCATGATTTATATAGTCCATCTCGCATATCTCAAATACAATGTAATGTGTCTCGCATGTTGGTGAAGTACAGCTACTATAGACTGGACATGCTTGTCGATAAAAAATATTCTATCAGTAAATAAAAGTGAAAGAAAAGAATGAAAATCTTAAAAAAAGATCCGAATGCTATGGAACGCCGCTTGAAGTTGTGACCCGAAGTATTTTCCACATGGTAGTTATTTTTAATATCAAGAATCTTCAATATTTTGAAACATCCGTTAATTAAATTAAATAAGGTAGAATTATCTCCAAAAGCTCCCCTTTATCTTCCTCTAAATCATTTCACGAGGGACGGTAAGAGATATTTAAACCGTAGTCCTTTTTAACAAACGATTTTACACTTGTTGTTGTAAATTCATTTTTTGATCAAATAGAATCTTGAATCTCGTTAGCAATTAAATCAGATGTCAGATGTTTTATACTTCTTTGTAAAAATCAGTGTCGTAAGTATGCAGATCAAAAAATCGCTCGATTATCCTAAAGCTAGATGAGTTAGGTGATGCATAAAATCTTCATTTACATCCTTGTGAGACTCTATTTTGAAAAATATCAGTTATTTGAGATCTATAATTATGCATATATTTGAAACAGAAACCATGTTCTAAGGCTTAACGATATAAAGCTAACCTTAGAGCTACATTATCTATATCAAAAACTTGCCAACACTTGTAATCTCATCGACCCAACTAATAGTAGCAAGTTATTATTTCTTATGATCAAAATAACCTTAACCATACCTACTCCATTCACTTATTAGTTTACTTCTTTAGGCTTAAAATAAACTTAAGCTAGACTCTCTTCATCTTTCTCGAACAACCATATGAATAAAAAATTATCCTATATCAAAATTAACATTTTTTAAATGTTGTATATAAAAAATTGCTAACAAACCCATAAAATCGATATCATTATTAAATAAAAAATTCTCATTATCATCGCAACCATAGGCGGAGCTGCAGTGGGTTCCATGGGTGTCCATGAACCCACGATATTTTATATATATTATTATTAAGCATACAGAATAGTTAAATAGACCATATCCCAATAGAAGAGGCTAAGGTAGGAACCATAGATTATGGGTTCTAACCTCAGCTCCTTCTGTTTCTTTCCCTTCTGACTTGGATAAGACTAACCTAAAGTATATAATTTTAGGAAAAGTATAAATATAATTAAGTAAAATATAATTACTTAAAATAAGTAAAAACATAATTAAACACTAACTTTAGGGTATGGATGGGCATTTTACCCGGAACCGAAAGAACCGAACCGAAGTAGATTTGGTTCTTTCATAATACCTGAATGGTTCCAGTTTTCAATTACCCACGGTTCTCGGAACCGAACCGAACCGCGTTTTATCATTGATCTCTAATTATGTTCTTTTTAATAAATGACAACATACTTTATTCAAAGTGGCGACATATTTACAAATTACTATGCGTATAAATAAAATAACAAAATATCAACCTTTGTATAATTTAATAAACTTGATATCATCTTTCTATTTTCTTTATATTACTAATATTATTCTTTAATATATTAATTTTGAATATTTCTTATATTTAGTTTTTTCTCTTACAATCTAACATAGTTTTATTGTTTTAAAGTGTAAAAAGAGTCTTATATATGTTGATATAGCAAAGCATTTAAAGTATCCAAAACTACCCGATTGGAACCGAATTAAGTACTCATACCGAACCGAATTAAGAAGAATCGAACCGAACCGAAATTTTTTTTATTCGGTTCCTAAATGGGTACTAGTTTTGAAGAACCGAGAACCGAAAGAACCGAGAACCAAAAGAACCAAACCGAACCGAACCAAAGAACCGAATGCCGATGCCTACTTTAGGGTTAATAGAAACGAAAAACATAATTTTAGAAAGGAAGGAAGAAAAATATGATTAAACATATTAATATAATTTTAGGAAAAAAGAAAAACATAATTAAACACTAATTTTAATTTTAAAGTTGATAAATATAATTTTAGAAAGGAAAGAAAACATAGATAAACACTAACCTAAATAAAACATAATTAAACACTAAGTATGTTAATAAATATAAATAGAAACGAAAAAGATAAATAAACACTAATCTACTTAAGTTAAATTATAAATAGATTTTATAAATATAATTTTAGGAAGGGAGGAAAACATAATTAAATATTAACTATAAAGTTAATAAATATAATTTAAAAAAAAAGGAAAGGATAATTAAACACTAATCTAATTAAGTTAATAAATATAAATAGAGTTAACTTAGAAGATTGTATATGCGCCTTAGAAAATTTTAAGGATTGCTTAATCCTTTTCCATGTATGCTATTTTTTTTTAACTTTAACAAAAACTTAATTTCAACACTAGTCTAAGTAAATTAAATTCGAGTAATTTAAATTCGAAAATCAAAGGAAAATATTCTTACTCCAACACTTCAAGAACATTGACTATATCATAGATTTCTCTCCAACACTTTCAATAACATTGACTATATCATAGATTTGTCGTCTCTCGAATCCTACAGATCTCAACACAATCAAAGACGTGTCAAGATACACACATTATATGAAGATAAGTAAAAAAGACTAAAATAAGAAGACTTAAATGTGAGGAAGCATTGCCAAACTCGATAACATTAGTGTTTATACTCGATAACATTGGTGTTCATGATTATAGATTGAAAAAATACTGAAGAAAATAACCAATACATTAAAAAAAATACTAGTGAACCAAACAAACCAACAAAAATAAACAAACATGGTGGATAAAATCCTAATTTTTTTATTTTTAATAACCAGGATCCCCATAGGGATCAAATCTTGGCTACGCCACTGATCACAACAGTAGGCGATACCGTAATTACTTATAACCAACACATTGCATATACTTTCATTATATTTTAGTTTACTTTTAAAGTCTTCAAACTCACTAAGAAGAACGATTGTAGTTTGACCATTTTGTTTGAAAATTCACACTCGAGGTCTAGACATTGCTTACATACTTTGTAAATTTTAAAAATAATTAGTAGCAATCATATTATTTTAAAATGTAATATGGTCTCGCATCTCTTGAAGAAATACTAAGAATAATGCGTCTCACACAATATATATATATATCTAATCTTGCATCATTATATCAAAAGTATCTCGCATCTCGAACCAATGGAATAAACAGGTCTTGCATCTATGATTCATGTGCATGTCTCACATGAATCATATAAATCGTTTACAGTCTTGCATCTACCAATAATAGTCTCTTATCTATCAAAATTGTTATGCATGCGCATGTCTCATGTTATAGGTCTCTGCTTGCACAAGTCTTGTATCGCTCATATCATATCTCTTATAGTCTCGCATCTACTTAGTATAGTCTCACATGTATTAAAATTATGATGCGTGTAGGTATCGTGTATCACATGTAATATGTATGGTAACTATGCAACATATCGCGTCTAAAATCCTATATGTATCACATCTTCTTATCCCGACGTGTCACATATTTCAAAAACTATACATGCAAACTATAAAATTGACTTTCAAAAAATTCCATCACCTAATAATAACTCATAACTCTCAACAAAATACATAAAACTACAAGTTTATAACTAATTAGCAAAATAAAAGAAATGATAACTTACAATTATAAAATCGAACACGAATATGATATTCGTATTCTATTGAAACCGAAATTGTTCTTCGTATTATGTAGAAACCAAGATTGTTTAAAAAAAACGAAAGCGAAAATGTTAACACGCCGAATCTCATAAAAATCTAAAAAAATAGATATTAAGATATTAAAAAACTATTATATTTTAAAAATGAAGGGTTATTTTAGGGTTACTAAAACTTTCTCCCTCTAGAATAAAGGTCCTGTGGAAACAAAGGATTATATGCTTAGAGTATTTAAAGTATTTTTAGAAAGTTGGATATTAAATAGGATTAAAATTTCATATCTAAATCTAAGTACTGTCTATTTATTATTGATTGTTGAAATATTAGACAATTATAAAACTTTGTATATATTCGAATACAATACGCAATTTCAAGCCATTTAAACCGTTGAAATAATTTAATCCTAATTCAAATAGTTTTTGGAAACCTTATTACCTTAATTCAGATATTTTATTTTATTTTATTTAAAAAATAAGATACATACCGCTTATTATATTCTGTTTTATTAAGTGTTTCAAAAAGTCTTTTAAAATTTCATATTAAATATTAGTTATACAACACCAATTCAATATTAAATCATTATTTTATAAAATCAAAAAAAGTTTTTTATGAGCGTTCTTTTTGTTTTTTTATTCCTAACATTTCACAATACATATCATTTTAAGAATGTATATAGTATGAAAGTTTTATTTATATAAATGCAGCCAAAAGCTTTAGAGTAAATCTTGGAGTATGACACAAACTTTAAAATATAAAAGGATGATAATAGTTTTAGGAGGTTGCTTAAAACACTAAATTACTAATTAAATTGAGTATGAACGTTGATGGGTATCAATTAAGGTAGTGAAAAATTGTCCTTAAGCAAAGAGGACAGTCTCTAAGATGTAGCCAAAAAAAGATTTCCTAAGGATAAGATTGATGATTTGATGAGCCTCTACGTCACTCAACTGCTAAATTAAAACCTTGTCCGGAATATTTCATGTCAATGTAATACGTGTGTATATGCAACAAAAGCAAAAATAAATAAACAATCGTCAAATACCCTTCGGTCCCAAAACATACGTGGTTTTACGGTCCCAAAACATACGTGGTTTTACGAAATTATTTTTATCCCATTTCATATATGGTTGGTTGCTTTAGCCGTTTTTTTACCTTGAATTTCGCACCCACTTTTTTTGAAAAGCAACCTCTTCATTAATGAAGATGATATCAGCGCCGTCTTTTAATCATTACTAATCTTTTCGAATTCTCCTAGCAATCAAAACTTCCTTTCGAGATTTACTATAAATTGAGATACTTTTCTACTTTTTACTGTCACTTTCATTTTCACTCTGCAAATCTTCAAAGCTTTCTCTCTCAAAAACAAATTCTTACTTAGGTTGTTTATGTTCACGGCTAGGAACGCTCTGATCAACCTATCTGAATTAGAAAAAGCGCAAAAAGTTGAAAGGGAAAAGCGCATTGCAGCAGGCTTACCCACTTCCCCCATCGACAAACCAGCAATCTCAGCCACAGAAACAGACCAGGGTTCTTCCTCCACAAAGGGTGTCAAACCGAAGAGGTTGTTTCAAACCAGTCTTTCCCCTATCATCTCAGGTTCTTCGGTTCAAGAGTCGGAACCCGTTGTTGAACCAGGTTTAGCAGTTACTAGCTTTAAAAAACCCTCCCCATTCTTAGCCATGGGGTCAGATGCTGAAACCTATCCTCACAAGCTAGTTGATGGGAGAAAAGGCCGGCTGGTCAAAGGGCAGGCTTCTAAGGGCACCCCTTCGAAATCAGGTGCCAAGGACAGTAGTACTGGGTCAGAAGTGCCCATTAGAGCACCCAGGGACAGGCTGTCCGGTCCGGAGGGTAGTGGCTCAAGTCCCCGAAGAAAAACGTCTACATTTGAGCCCCAACCGGAGGCTAGGAACCAAGAGAATACTGAAACTCATCAGTCCGAAAGTCAGGTTGAGCCAACCCCAAACCTCTCTCTCACCACAACAACTGTAAACCCTTCCTCAATCATGGAGGAAGTAATGGAGGACTCTATCGAAGAGGCTCCATTTGAGTCCGAACCTTCCGGGCAGACTAGTGGTGCTGTTGCTGCCCGAAAGGATAAAGGCAAGGAAAAGTTGTGCTTGAGGCATCCGGATCTGCCGGAGTGTCTTGAAGGAAGGGTGGGACCTTGTTTCCACAAGGTCAATGTTAAGTATCTCCTTGCTCTACAAAAGATCAATTACGCTTTCATCCATACAGTTGAGTTGGGCCGGATGTGTACGAAGTGGGGAATTCCGGAGAACGTGAAGATAAGAATCCCCATAAACCCCGAAACCCCCATGGACTGCAAGCTGAGCGAGATAGTTATCTTCACGAAGCTGTTTAACTGGGGGCTCAGATTTCCCTTGGACCCAGAGATTGTCAGATACTTTCATCTGATAAAGCTCTGTCCAAGTCAGTTGAGTCCCAATGCTTGGAACACCCTCATGGCCTGCATTATGGCCTCTAGGCTCTCCGGGATTCATCTACCAATGGAGGAGTTTGCTGTTGTGGCCAGTCTCTGCAGAAACCACCACATTCCATTCTATCACTTCAACATGGGTGATAACTACAAAGAAGTGGATGACCTGCTAGAGTCAGAGAGGAATTAGAGGACTCAATTCATGTTCGTAAGTGGTGCTTGGGAGAACGGGAGGAAAATCAAAGCCGGAGTCAACCCAAGTCTCCTCACCAGCAGATGGAGGAGTGATCGTAAAGCTCCTACTTTATATTCTTATCTCTTCTTTTATCAAATTTGTTTAAACTGATTGATCTTGTCTTTTTCTTAGCAGAACTGCCCAAGGACTTCAATGACTACCTAAAGTCCGGGCAGACCACTTGCACCAAGATCAGCACTTGGGCTGTTGAAAAGTGGGGAAACCGGTTTCACCATGCTTTCACAGGAGGCAACTTAGCAAGGTCTCACCTCTGGAACACTACTGGCCGGAGGGACTTGTCCTGGGAAGAACTCACCACTCCTCCCCCTCCGGATGTCTTCCTTAAGATTACACACGAATCGGATGGGACACTTTACTTGCCAGGCCGGGCCAAGGCCCCGAGTAAGATGAAAGGCAAGAAGAAGAAGGGCAAGAAAGTGGTAGGTGGAGCGGACCCTGCTGAGGTGGAGGAAGCTGTTTCAACAAATCCTGAGGGGCCAGCCCCAAGCCAGATTGATGCTACTCTCTTAGAAGTGGTAGAGCAGGAGAGTGTTAGGCAAAAGGTTCACTCCCCAAAACCCCCAAGGGCTCCCAAAAGAGACCGAAAACGGGGAACTGAAAACAAGGATAGGGAGACCAAGAAGAAGAAGACCTCTAAGGATGATGAACTTTCTCTCCGGCCTCCGGAGCCTCTCCCCCATGTTGATCCCACGGATCCAACACAAGCAGAGGAGATCCCTGATGACTTTCAAATCGACGAGGTCGGAGGGGGAGACCTTAGCATTGATGGGGTTGACATCACTGGTCTTGGTGGGCTTGGTGACTACTTTGTCAACCTCCCCAGAGACGATTTTGCTGGGCCTTACCTCCCTCCGAGTACTTCAAACACCGTCACTTTTAATGGTAAGACTTTTACTGTTTCAAGTGAAAGGGACATTATAGCTCACTCTATATTAAGTAGTGTTCAGCCGGTGCTTGTGTTGGAGAAGCAAGTTCGAAGTCAGGCATATATTATCAAAGACCTCAAGTCTGATAAGGAGAGGCTGTCCGATGACCTTCTTACTGCTACTCAACATGCTGATATTCTAAAGGGGGAAAACGAAGAGCTGAAGAAGAGCCAAGAGGATTGGACCACAAAAGTTGCCACTCTAGAAGACACTATCAAAGAGCTTCGGGAGAAGTTGTCCGGACTAGAGAAAGATCTCACCTCTTCGAAAGTGGAGGCCAAGGCCAAGGATCAAGTCATCCACAACTTGACCAATGACAAGATTGCGCTTGAGAACACGGTGTCCAAGGCTGCTGAGGAGAAAGCTGATCTGCTAAGGGAGCAGGAGGCCAAAATTCAGGCCAAGATCGATGTTAATGCCAACAACGTGATAGATACTCAAGAGCAGATGTATGCCAAGGTGAGGTCGGACATGGTCCTGCTTTTTCATGAGAAGTTCCCAAAGAGGAACTTGAGAGATTTGTGGCTTCATGTAGAGTACCAAGATCTTCCCTTCCACACCATGGCTGATGGGGACTTGCATGACTATTCCAGTGCTTCCTCCTCTGATGAAGAAGAAGAAAACACCGGGGAGGGCCCTATCAAAGAGAAAGACGATCCCAAGGGGAAGAAGAAGATAAGTGAGGCTGAGCCATCTTCAAAGGCCCAGTCCTAAATTATGAATTATCTTTTCACTTTTTATGTTATCTAAACTAAAGTCCTTGGAAGGCCAAGGCATTCTTTTTGTTATTGTGTCCGGTATCTGACCGGATAGATCCTTTGGTTTGTTTGAAAATTTAAAAGTCCTTGGAAGGCCAAGGCACTTAAGTTATTTTAATGAATATTTTTGGTTTGCACAATTCCCTGCATCCTTTCATAGTTTGTTTCAATTTTGGTGGCTAGTGTTTAAATAGCCCTTAGTTATTCCATAAACAGTCTAAAGCGAGAGTGTTTAAATTCTCCGATGACAAATGTTTAAGTGGTCATCATACTTTTACCTCAATCCAGATGGTGTGGCAAAAATCAAAGTAAGAACACTTCGATTTTTTTTTAAGAAGGCATCAAATTTTATTAAAAAGCCCGGACACCTCATTAAAACCTCCCCGCGTCACCAGGGTAGGAAAGAGTATGCCCCCAAATATTTACATGGATGCTTAAACAAGTAAATATTTACACAGATGCTACTCCAAGTACATCCGGAGATGTTCAATATTCCAAGGGTGGGTCAAAATTCTTCAATCATTGTCTTCTAGCCAATATGTTCCAGGTTTAAGCCTTTCAACGACCATATAAGGTCCTTCCCAAGTTGGGGCCAGTTTACCGAGAAACTTCTCTTTAGTGTGTAAGAAGACTTTCCTCAATACCTTGTCCCCCGGCTGGAAATCTCTTCTTTTAACTCTAGAAGCAAATCTGCTTCTCATTAAACCCTGATAGTGTGCAGCTCTAAGGTGAGCTTTAACTCGTCTTTCCTCTACTAGGTCAAGCTTACCTCTGATTGCCACTTCGTTAGCGCATTCGGAGAAGTTGTGAACCCGAAATGATGGGAGAGTTGCTTCTATGGGAGCTATTGCATCCATCCCATAGACCAAGGCAAAGGGTGACTCCTGTGTTGCAGCCCCAGGTGTAGTCCGGTAGGCCCACAAGACCTCTTGTAAATAGCTAGGCCACTTCCCAGCAGCCCCTTCCAGATTCTTCTTTAAACCGGACAGTATAGTTCTGTTAGCCACTTCAACCTGACCATTTTCTTGTGGGTGGAAAGGTGAAGAGAAACAATGTTGTATACCCCTTGAGGCACAAAAACTCTCCATTTCCCTATTGTCGAACTGTGGCCCATTGTCTGTCGTTATCTTTTGTGGAACACCAAATCTGCAACAGATGTTGGATAAAATGAATTTTATGACAGCTTTTGATGTTGTTCCTGCCAGGGGGGTGCTTCAATCCACTTCGAAAAGTAATCTATAACAAAAATTATAGTTCTGCACCCTCCGGACGCCATAGGGAGAGGGCCCACTAAATCTAACCCCCATCGAGCAAAAGGTATATGCTCATAAATCGACTCTAAAGGGATAGCTGGGACACGAATTTCATTGCTATATCTCTGGCATGGATCACACCTTCTCACTAGTTCCTTAGCATCCTGCATTATAGAAGGCCAGTAATAGCCAGCTAGTAAAACTCTTCGTGTTAGAGCCCTGAATCCACAGTGAGCTGATCCCTCGCCATCATCTAATTCGGAGAGGACTACTTGAGACTCATCATCTCCCAAACATTGCAAAAGAGGTTTACTGTAAGACTTTTTATACAAAACGTCTCTTAGTATGATAAAACCACGAGCCTTATGCTTCATTTTTCTTGCTAGTGCTTTATGGAGCCAGAATGCCATCGGAGAGGTACTGCAGGAGAGGAAATCTCCAATCTTGATGTTGTTGCATCTGCACTTCGAAAATTTCTTCCTCTTTACCCACATTAAGTTGAATGGAAGGGCTCTCCAACACATGGATCCAAGGATATGACTCAGTGTAGGCTATGGTTGCCAATGAATATGCTAGTTCATTCTCTGCCCGGGGTATATGCTCATAAACAATACTTTTGAACTTAAGAGCCTCATTTTTAAGAAGAAGTAAGTACTTCACTAGCTGCTCCTTTTTTGCCTCAGATTGACCTTGTGCATGATGAATAAGAAGTTGGGAATCACTCATCATCTTGACCCTCTTGGCTCCATAAATATAAGCCAACTTTAAACCAGCTATAGCTGCTTCGTATTCAGACTCATTGTTGGAAGCCCTGAAAGCAAAACATATAGCCTGGTACATTTTGTCACCATACGGAGAAGTCAAGCACACCCCTGAACCACATCCCATAGTGCTGGATCCACCATCCGTCCGGACGACCCATACCTTTTTGTCTTTCATCTCAGTAGTCTGCTCCGAATCTCTGTCAGAGTGGAATTTAACTAGAAAATCAGCCACAGTTTGGCCCTTGACTGCTGTTCGAGGAGCAAAATCTATATCGAAATCCCCCAATTCTACCGACCACTTAGTCATTCTACTTGAAATGTCTGCCTTTTGGAGAACATTCTTCAAGGAAAAAGATGTCCGGACAATAATAAGATGAGCCTGGAAATAAGGCCTCATCTTCCTTGCAGCTATTACAAGGGCTAATGCTAATTTTTCGAGTTTCAAATAACGCTTTTCTGCATCTATCAAGCTCTTGCTGATGTAGTATACTGGATGGGGGTAGTTATCCACCTCTCTCACCAACACAGCACTGATGGCACAACTTGAAACTGCCAAATATACGAAGAGTGTCTCTCCATCAACTGGTTTAAATAAGGTTTTGGGGGAGGACAGATGTTTCTTAATCTCATTGAAGGCCTCATCACATTGTGAGGTCCAGTCAAATCCCTTTGCACCCTTCAAAGTTTGAAAAAACGGGGTGCATCTGTCCGAGGACCTTGAGATAAATCGGTTTAAAGCAGCTAACCTCCCTGTCAATCGTTGTACTTCTTTAATATTCCGAGGAGGCTCCATTTGGAATAGAGCATTAAGCTGGTCCGGATCGGGCTGTATCCCTTGCTCACTTATTATATAACCTAGGAACTTCCCGGATTATACTCCGAACACATATTTTTCTGGATTTAGCTTCAAATTCACTTTTACCAAGTTGGCAAAATTTTCTTGGAGGTCAGCTAAGTGCAATTTCTCATCCACACTTTTCACCATCATGTCATTGATGTATACTTCCATATTCCTTCCAATTTGATCAGCAAAGGCTTTGTTCACCAATCTCTGATAAGTAGCCCCAGCATTTTTCAACCCAAACGGCATTACCTTGTAGCAATGAAGACCCCTGTCAGTGACAAACGTGGTATGCTCCTGATCCTTCAGATCTACTTGAATCTGATTGTACTCGGAGAAAGCATCCATAAAGGATAGCAGCTTATTCCCAGAGGTGGAGTCTACTAGCTGGTCAATCCGGGGAACTAGATACAAATCTTTTGGGCAAGCCCTATTGAGATCTGTGAAGTCAATGCACATACGCCACTTGCCATTTTTATTTTTCACCAAGACCGGATTGGCAGTCCACAAAGGATATTGAGACTCTTTGATATGCTCCATCTTTGTGATCCTGTCAACCTCTTGCACAATAACATCAGCCTTTTCCTTGGAAAAAGCCCTTCTCTTTTGTACCACTGGTGTTATGTCTCTCCGGACAGATAGGTGATGTGATATAACATCTGCTGGAACCCCAGTAACATCAGCATTGCACCAAGCAAAAACATGCTGATGGTTTTTCGAAAACTTTAACATCTTATTCTTCAGGTCGGGTGGCATTTTAGACCCTATCTTAACACTTTTCCCTTCTTCTAAAGAATGTGTTTCAACCTCTTCAACTGGTATCAATACTCTAGGGGTCTCTCTGGGGTCATCAATATCACCCTCACCCCCAAAAAGCCCCTCAAACTGCTATTGCTCGTTGATACGAACTGCCTCCAACGTCCGTGGAGCCAGGGCTGTAGCATAACATTCTCTTGCAACCTTTTGACTGCTTCGGACAACTCCCACTTGTCCTTGAACAACATATTTCAAACATTGGTGGACTGTCGAAGCCACTGCATGTATCCTAGAGAGCCAAGACCTCCCTAAAATAGCATCATAGCAAGTGGGACAATCTACCACAATAAAAAGTATCCTGACCATCTTCTTGAAAGGGCCCTTGCCCAACAAAACTTCCTCTTCGAACTCCCCGATCACATATGCTGAGCTACCAGTAAAGCCCACAATTGATCTGTCCGAATGCTGAATTACGGCTGGATTTTTCATTTTCTTGTAAGTGGTTAAGAAGAGGATACTGGCTGAGCTTCCAGTATCCACCAAGATTCGTCTTATGTCATTGCCACCGATGAATTATCCTATGACAGCAGCATCTTCATGAGGGCCAGCTATATCTCTTAAGCCATCTTCATCGAAAACAATGAAGGGGAATGGAATTTGCGATTGATAGGAGGTCATGCCTCCTTCTAGCTGGGTAGCTAAAGTATGAACGTGCCTCTTCCTCGAAGAAGCAGTAGGAGCTATCATAGTATCCCCTCCGAAAATTGTAAGTGACTAAAAAAACTTAATGAGCCCGGAGACTATTCTAGAACATTCCTCAATGGCACCCACTCTATTTTGAGTTGGATCAAATTCCAAGTATTCTGATTATACATCAAATCTTTCGATTATAACCATAGCTCCCTCCGGAGCAGCATTGCTCGGACCAACCCGGTGAGTATTGTCAGGCATATTACCTCCTCTTCTTTTGACATATGCCCCCAGCTTTCCTCTTTCAATCAAGTTCTGAACTTCTTGTTTCAAGGCTATACAATCGTCGGTGGTATGGCCAGTATCATTGTGGTACTGGCAGAAAAAGTTATTACGATGTTCCCTAGGAGATTGCAGTGCGACCGGTCTTCTATAGTGTACCTCTTCCTTTGTTTTATCATAAATGGTGGCCACACTTTCTTTTAATTCTGCAAACCACTCCGGTTGAACCCAAGGCCCTCTCTTATTTCTAGATTGTTGACTCTGAGCAGGTGCAGCTGGCTGAGATTGAGCTTTAGCCCTGCTATGCCCTTGTCCGGTCTCCTTTGCCTTGTTCCCGGATTGATTCTGATTGGGGTTTGGTGCAACCGGAGCAGACCTCACCTGCCTATGCACCCTAGTTTTCTTTGTTTCATCAATGTTGATCTGCTTTCCAACCTGATTCAACAAACCTCCCCAAGTCATGGCTTTCTTTCTGGTCACCGAATCAGCCAAATTCCCAGGGTTTAAGCCCTGTCTCAAGGATGCTATTGCTACTTGCTTGCAGTAATCAGCCAACCCATTTTTGGTGTTTACAAAACGACTTATGTATTCTTTCAATGATTCATTCGGTTCTTGGGCACAATGGATTATTGTTTCCCCGTTTCCCTTCAACCCTTTACTCCCAACAAACTGCCTTCGAAAGGCCACCCAAAAGGTGTCAAAATTATTAATGCAGCCTTGAGGTAGGCTGTTATACCACTTCAGAGCACTCCCCGTAAAGGATTGGGAGAATGCTCTGCAGAGTAACTTGTCGTCATTATCAAAGTTCATCATGAAGTTTTTAAATTGCTCCAAATGGTTGTCTGGATCAGTACTTCCATCGTACTTCTCCATTTTAGTGCTATCAAACCTCTTAGGGAGGTTTCTGGACAGAATTTTGGAAGACAATGGAGATTGCCTCCAATTTCGGCCACGACTGAACATAGTATCCTCATTGGGAGTTACAAAGATACCTGGTTCATCGTGGAAGGCAAAAGGATCCATCAGCATCCGGTCTACATGCCTCCAGCTGTGAGATGACCCTTTGCTAATATTCTTCTTCAATTTCCCATATCTATCCCTTTTCCTTGAATATTTTTTGATAAACTTTTGCTTCTTTTTAGTTCGGCCCTCATCGCTGCTAGAGGACAAGGACTCTTTAACTCCTTCCTCATCTGAGGAGCTATCAGAAGACTCTGAGTCTGAGTCAGAACTCTCCACTGGTTTAGACCGGTGAGACTTTTTGGAGCTGGCATGAGTCTTTTTGGTACTCACATGAGTCTTTAAAGGCTCATGCTCTTTAGGGTTATCGGTATGATGAGCAACTGATGCTTTTGACTTTTCTTTCATGCCCATCTTTTCCTTTTCTGCCCTCAGAGCTTCTATCTCACCCTTTAATCTATCACGCTCCTCGATAGTGTATTCATCGTTTTCACCCACCACTTCAAGCAAAGATGGTGGTACTTCTGGGGCGTCCGGATTTATTCGGACTGATTTTTCGTGTTGGTTTCGAATGCTTGATTCAGGCACCTTTTTCTCCCACTGTGGTCACCAATTTGGTGTGGTTAATTTTTGTCTGAGGGTAAATTTGTAATTTCTTTATAGTTTATGGAGGTTTGTAAGTGTTTAATGTTTGAGTAGAGAGTAGAGGGAGAATTAAGCAGCCTGGTTGTATTTAATTTTCATTATTCTCATTAAATGTTGGTGGTTGGGTATTTAAACCCTTACATTTGGGCCTTATGGGCTTTCGGGTCATGTTTAATGGACCCGGCTCAAGTTTAAGGACCCATGAGCTCTTAGTAGGAGAGCAGGCAGCTTAGTCAAGGAGTGATTAGGTTTTTATGTACTTTAGTCCTTGTTCGAACAGTCCAATGGATGAGGTATTTGAACTGATCTGTCCGGTTTGGTGATCTTAGTCCGAATTGTCCCTGTCCGGAGAGGTAACAACATTCAGACTCATCAAGCAATAGCTCTGATTTTACTGAAAATATTTCCAAAATTCTTTTTGTTCCACACTTTTAGGAAAGACTTGAGTATTTTTATTTTATACCCGAAGATTACATTGTTGTCACCATTGATCTTTAGGTTCCAGTTAATCTGAACAACACTTAAGAAACTACTATCATTAGTCCAAGCATTAAGGAATTTAAAGCTTTTCTTACATTGATTCAAATATTTTATAAGAGAGCTTATAAGAAGAGGGGCATGTTCAGAACAAGTTTTGACCATGTGTTGAACCTGAATCTCACCAAGATCAGAGGACCATCTATCATTCACCATAGCTCTGTCCAACCTTTTCCAACGAGAACCTCTGTTCCAAGTATACCTTGAGCCAAGAAACCCAACATCCTCAAGATTACAACATCTAATCATGTCATTGAAACTATCTTTACTGATTCGATCATTAGTAGAGCAACCAATTTAGTCTTCAGAAGAATTATGGCATTATAGTCACCAGCAGTAACCCATGCTTTATCTTTATTAGTATGATTTTTCATCTTATCCCACAAGTTATTCCTCTTATGTCTCTGATTATTAGCATAAACAGAAGTAAAAAGAAAGTTATCATCCAGGATAGGATAATGCACCTTCATGTGAATGAATTGCTCATAGTCCTCAATAACCTCAATAGACACGTCAATATACCAAAACCCTCAGATTTTGTTAAACAAATTAAACGTAAAATTATGAAACCCCGGAGAATTAGCAATGCTAGAAATATTCTTAGAATTAGACATAGGCTCTCGAACAACCAAAATGTTAATCTTCTCATTATCAGATAGGGATTTTCGTTGCTGCTTGTTCCCATTTTTCCTTAGGGAATTGATGACCAATTTATTACTTCTTCTATCTTTCTTAGCAGACTTTAATTTCCTGCTTAGGATAGTTGAAATCTTGATCACACTAGGGTTGCATTTAGTAGGAGTAATATTATTGCTTCCAATTTTTTCACAGTCAGAGGTGGAAGTATCTTCTTCAATAGGACTTGAGTGAATGTAATCATTGTCCATCTTTTGCAAGGCATCAATTATCTCCAAATTGTCTTTATCAGTACTAGAAACATTCTCTTAAATTTTAGTACATTTCTGGGTTTTGTTACTTAGACTTTGAGACTGAATAGGTTAATTTCCACTGGTCTCGATCTTGTTGTCTTTGTCTTTTTGTATGACAATGGATTTGATTTTCCTTCTGTAGACCTTACTGAAATTATGAATTTGTTGGCTGGTGCTTCCTTCATTCTATATTTTGTTCACCTTTTGGCTTTCACCAGCTTGAATTTCATCATTACTGTGGCTAAACTCTTTTGTCAGCTTTTCTGTCTTATCTTCTTTCTGATTTTCATTACTGTGGCTATTTTGATCAATCAACTCTTTTGTCAGCTTTTCTGTCTTATCTTCTTTCTGATTTTCATTACTGTGGCTATTTTGATCAATCATCTCTTCAGTCTGCTCATGGTCTTTATAATCATTCTTGGACTTTTTGTAGACGGAATCGTTGTGTTTTATGTGGAAACAAGTATTGCAGTATGCATGAACGTTTTTGTAACTTATAGGAGAATCCAATAATTTCGTTTTAACTTAGTGGAAATGTCGATTTCTATTTTGGCATAACAAGCATTGTTGAAGGAACGATGACTTTGGGGGTTCCTAAAGTAGCAGCAAGATCAGTTATGATAGATTGATTGAACAAGAACTCGAGAATTCTTTCGAAACGAGTCCATATCAAAGAACAAGGATTTTCGTATTTCTTATTAATCTCAGAGCTCCATAGAAGCAGTCTCATAGTCACTTCATTAACGTTCCAAACATTCGTGGACCACAGGAGACAAACATCATCTTTCAAGCTAAACTCTAGAAGAAGGTGATGATCATCCTGCATTTCAAAACTATAAGATCCCTTATATTTCAATTTATTTCAAGAACTCATTCATAACAAATGTTTTAGGAATTCCGCTACTAAATTTGCCCACAAGAGTAGATTTGGATTGATGGATTAACAAGTCTTTAACTTCATCACAATATTGAACAATTTTGTGATCATTATTTTTCTTGGTGAATTCTGGTGTAACCTCCACTTCTGATACTCTATTTCGTGGCTTAACAATGTTAGTGAACGTTTTCTTGATTTGAATATAGCTAGGAAGGTTTTCTGATGATATTGCTGAGAGAAAAGCTAGATATTCTTCTCTGTTATCATCATTCTTGCTGGTAAAATCCATGATAAGGAATCACTGGCTCAAAAGGAGGATCAAATGCATAAACAGAATATAGCATACTCGGAGTGTTTTGGGAAAGGAGACATTTTTTCTAATATCTACTTATTAAAATGACAATTTTGATAGATCTTGAAAATCAAAAATTATTTTTTTTTGATCTTATAATCATCTTAAACAAAATAACAATCGTGGTATAATTATTTTAAACAACTCGATAACACAACTCCGTGTCACGCTGATGTCAGCACGCAAGATGACGGGCCTAAAATACAGGTGGTTGTTTATCTTATAATGGTCGGCGCCACATGGAGGGCCCATAATACGTCACGCGGCTATACTGGCTGACGAAATGGGCAATTTGTCGTTTCCGCTGAAGCAGTCAAATTGAAATGCATATTTTCCGGAAAATTCCAAATATGTCGAAATAATTGCATTTCCTGTTTAATGGAATATTTATAACTTAAATAAGTTTTACTTTTTTTATAAGGTCGTTCCTTTTGGAATATTAAATAAAAATATAATCTTTTTGAAATTCAGATTCAGATGGCTTATTTCTTTTAAGTATGAATATAAATTATTATTTTTACATTAATTATTTTAAAAAAATTAAAAAATTAAAAGTTTTTAAATATTTTTTGTTCAATTTATTTTGTCTTTTTACTATTTTTTTTTCAAAATTTCAGTATTTTTTAAATTGTATTTTAACTTTTTTTTTATTCTTGTCGGTATCTTATTCTTTTCTTTTTTGCCATATATTTTTTATACTATGAAAACTTATCCATAAATATGGATTAAACTATCTGATTATCATATAATATTTAAAAATTACATACCAACTATAGATATTTGGACCACGATGAAAATCACGAATAACCTTTTTTTAAATGGTGAAGCTATTTCCCCCATAAAATTTATTATTTCTTCCATCATTCATAAAAGATCCCATCTTGTTATTTCCTCCATAAAGAAAATCCTAATTTATCCTTATTTTAATTTTACATCAAAAATCCAAATTTCTCCAATAACTATCCACCTTCACCTCTTCTCTTCTAACCCTAAAATACCCTAACCACCAAATAATTTTGAAGCAATTTTTGGAGTTCCAAAGATAAAAATCTATCGTTAATCTTATTTTTATTTTAAATATATGGGTTGACATATCTAATAAAATCTCTTTTTTAAATCTATGATTTTTTTTGCATAATGAGTTATAAGAACTCTATATGCAGATAAGAAAACTTGTTAATCGTTTATAATCGAGTTCCTGCATATCGAGTTACTAGTTTAATCGTTTTTAATATCAATTTCTAGTTTAATTGTTTATTTCCTGTATATTGTGTTTAAAATATAAATTTTCTGGGGTTTGATTAGTGTCTGTTGATTGTGTTATTTTTTAAAATATTATATGTGATTCTGAGTTCCTAACTCAAAATCATGTGCTTTAAAAAAACATGTTATTCAGAGTGGTTATCGTGGAACTACATGTTTTTTTTTGAAAAAATATGAAATTTTGTGACTAATCTTAAAAATAATTGAGTTTTTATGTTTTTTATTGTTTAATTTTAGAAGTTAAATCATATATGTTGGCTGTAATTTATCTTAATGATGTGTTTGTTGTAATAAGGGGTTGATAGTGGATAGTGGCATCAAATTATAAATTAGAAATTAAATAAACGACAAGAAGGTAAAAACAAGTGTTTCGTGTTTTATTAAAATTTAAAATGGAGGAAATAGTAGATCTTATGGAGGAAATAGCTTCACCCTTTTTTAAAATCAATTTGTTTTCTTTTTAAATCTGTATTATTCAGACCGTAGCTTAGAATAAATTGAAAGTATCATCGATTTTGCTTTTTCTAAGACGGATAAAACTATATCTATTAATGATACTTTAAAAAAATGGATTTTTTTCTCGTCACTAACATGCGAGGTCAGACATAACCAAACATATGAGACCATGCGTAACTAACATGCGAGACAATGGATAATAAACATGCAAGACCAGACATAAATAAACATGTGAGACTAAGGATAACCCAACATGCGAGACCAGACATAAAAAACATGTGAGATTATGTATAGATAAACATGTGAGACCATACATAAATAAACATATGAGGCATATACTACTTGATGATAAAGATGCAAGACCAAGGTTACTAAGTCTGACGGAAAAAAAAATTATCGATAGATCTAGTTTTGTTCATCTTAAAAAATGATTTATTATGCATTGTCTCGTATGATTTATAATGTTTAGTCCCGTATTTTCTGTATGCCTAGTGTCACATGTTAATTTATGTCTAGTCTCGCATGTTTTTTATGCATGGTCTCACATGTTTGGTTATGTCTAGTCTCGTATGTTACTAGCAAAAAAACTTTCTTTTATATATCGTTAATGGATTTGTTTTTGTTCGTCTTAAAAAAGTAAGTCGATGGTATTTTTGGATTTTTTTTATCCTTGGATTGAAAGATACATATATTTTAAAAGATAAAATAAAATAAAAAGTATGATTAAGAATGAGAAGTGGTTACATGGTTGGTGATTAAGAATGAGTATTAAAGGTATAATTAGAGAGTTGGGCATTGAATGAGAGGTTTTTAAGAAAATATGTATTAGATTTTCATCAGTGAAAGTTTAGGTATTAGAAGGAAGGTTTGGTTTTGGGTACCTTTTGGAAACATTTCCCTTGATATTATTTTTTGTGTTCGTTTTTTGTTTTCAAATTTTGCGAAAGATGAGAGATATATTTATATTCTATAAATATACAAAATTATATTATTCTCTTTTTTACTCACAAACCTATATAATTGTTTTATTTTTATAATTTTTAAATTAATATATGTTTGATTCTCCTAAATTTTAAACGGGAATAGATTATATATTTATAGTTTTGATCTCTTACATTATGTTTGATGATGAAACACGCTTTTATTTTTCTATTTTATTTATAAATCATACGTAGACTTATATACAAACTTAATTGTTGATTTTTTAGCAAGTTTATATTTTATTCTACCTAGAAAGCTTAATAATTTTTGTTATTATTCATTTTTAAGCCAGTAAATTGTAAACATAAACAGAAAATTGATTAAGTATTGTTGGCATATTATCAACAAGGACCTATGTGAAGCTATTGTTTCTTTTTCAAGAGTCGCCATATTCCTCTAAGAATTCATAGTACAACTAGTTCTCTTATCTTCAAAATTGACCACCCTCAAAATTGGAATGATTTTAGACCAATATGAATATTTAGTAGGATCCTCTATAAGATATTGAATAACAGGTTATCAAATATTCTTCCAAAATTATTTTTGACGAGCAAGGAAGATTTTCCAAAGAATTAGGTTTTGACTTAAACAACAAGGTAAGAGATAATAATATATGTTAAAGTTAAACATGTCGAAAACATTCGAAAAGTTTTTATTCAAATTCATTATCAAAATAATAGAATTCTTTGGATTTGACCAAAGGTTTCTGGAATTAATTTTAAAGAGTATAAATTATAATAGTTACCCTATCTTGGTCAATTGTGAGCTTCAGGGTTTTTCTAGGCCAACGAAAAAGTCATGCAAAGGGGTTCGCTATCCCCTAGCCTTTACATTATAAAAGAGGAATTTCTAATAAAGGGTTTTATGATATTATATACAAATAAGCAGGAGATGAGATATAAACCGAGAAGCCATCTTGATATACATTCCTTAGTATTTTCAGATGACTTCTTAATCTTCGCTAATGGATATCTCCTAAAATCGAGGTCCTCAGTCAATTCCTACAGCACTATCAAGAAATTATGGTCAGATTATCAATATAGATAAAACAAAAATATATACATCTACAAGGATGCCTATTTCAAGAATTAATCTGCTCAAAATTTGACTGGTTTCTATCACAGTTTGCAACCTCTCAAATTTTTGGGCATCACAATCAATACAACATATAGGACCAGTAATTTTGATGATCTGGTGACAAAGATAAGGAACAAAATTCTAGAGTGGGACTCACATATTTTTATTATATCATGGTTGACTCACTCTAATTCAATCCGTTCTTCTAACAATTTTTATTTATCGGATTCAAAATTGTATCCTCCCTAAAGTCATGATTCATAGATATGAAGGTATGTGGAATAGGTTTCTTCAGAGCACAAATGAAGTTAATCTTGCTATTAACTAAGCTAGCTGGTACCAATTATGTAAACCATATAAAGAGGGTGAATTAAATATCAGGATACTTGAGGACCTCCACAACACTTACTTTGGCAAGTTATGGTTTAGTTTCAAGTCTAAAAACATTATTGTCTAACTCCATGCTTTCAGTATACTGTCCTACGCCTCTTCCCACTTGTGTACAAGTAACAACTAGATGTTCTAAAACATGAAAAGTACCACTGAATATTAAAACCTAGCATAACTATACAAGTGGTCCCTCTCAACTTCATGTGATTTTAACATAAAAGATACATGGAATGAAATTTTATCAAAAGAAAACAAATCAAATCTTTTAAAATAATTTGGAACATCTATACACCTACAAGTGTTCTTTTCTCCTCTGGAGGATTCTGAATAACTCAATAGTAGTTGATTTTATCCTTCAAAAGAAGAACTTCACCTTGGTATCCAAATGTCAATTCTGTAAAAATTATGAATTTATTGAACACCTATTTATCCATTGCAATGATGTTTGGGAAGTATGGAAGTATTTCAGTAGCCTATTCGGAATTCAAATAACTAGAAACATGTCCCTTCCTCATATGATCATGAACTAGTTTTAATGAACTGAAAAATATGTGCACATGAGAACCATATTACCTCATATTATATGTTGGATAATTTGGCACTCAATGAACAAAATTAAACATCAAGACCAGCTCATTAATGCTAAATTTATCCTTGTTCAAATTAAATTCGTCCTTTTTAGGCTTGACAACGCAAATATTCTACAGATAGGATACCGGAGCCAGGACACAAAAGTTTTTTATGAGCTTGGTTGTTTCCAACATCTAAATAAGCCAAGAACATATCTCTTACTCTAGTGGATTCTCTCTTTAGTTGACATATATCAATTAAATATTGATTGATCTTGTAGCTAGTGATGGGGGATTTTTTAGGGATAATCAACGGAATATCATGGTTGCATTTGGTAGAACCTATGGAAAGAAATATTCTCTTATCATATAATGTAGGTCGTTACTTGACGGCCTTATCATATGTAAAATTAAGAAGATTAATTTCTTAGATATCGAGATTGACTCTTAGTTATTAATTGAAATGCTAGCAACTGGCAAAATGCTATGGTATTTAGATTCCATCTTGAACTGTTGTAGGTCTCTCATATCATCAACTATGACTATATCTCACATCTATAGGGAGAAAAACCAGATTGTAGATTGCTGGCTAAATGGGCTCTTAAAACAAAAGAAAAGTTTGATTATAACCAAAGCAAAGTCTCTAATCCTTTAAGAGCTACAAATTTCTTACAAAATCTTGGAATTGACTATATTATAGTCAAAGATTGTAGTTTGATCTACCTTTCTATGCACCATAGCATCAATTAGTTAATTTCTAAACAATTACTCTAATAGTTATATACATCTGCTTTATATTCTTAATTTCCTAAGCTTATTACTCTCATCCGATACTTATATTTTAACTAACAAAAATCAAAGAGGTCATTTTTTTTTCTGTCTATAGAAATATTTGAATTTTTTCAGGATAAGCTTCCCTTATAAGCTAAAATAAATGGATTAAAGGTTCCAAAATATAGAACATCAACCGTGTCGCAAGAATTAAGAAGATCAAACCTTTTTTATATAGTAAATCGGTGGTGAAAAGCTTACTTGATGTTAAGATCCTAATGTATTGAAAGACACCTTATCTTGTGGCTGATTCAAAGCCATAATATTTTCAGAACATATCTTTGTTGAATTTAGTGAAGCTACTAAAAATTCAAAGGAAACACTGTTGAGGTTAAAGATGAAATTCAGATTTTCATTATGTAGAATCACAGTGTTAGATCTAATAAAATGGAATAATGACCTTAGATGAAGTTGGATAGAGATTTCAGACCACTTGTTGATTTCTTTATGAGATTAACTATATCAAGATCTTCAAAAAGCTGGAATCACAAGTATATGAAGTTATCTTTTGTTAAAAATCTTGCAAGGGTTTGGGTAACTAGCTCACATGATAGACAAATAGATTTTTCTGGATACTCTTCAAAGGTTTAATGAAATGGGAGCACCGTTTGAATTTCACTTTAATTATGTCGCCTCTTTTCTTTCAAATTTTCATCGTATTAGTTTTAATGAGATTTGATCTTTAAATGTCACACACTTATTATCAATACAATTGTCTATTTTCATCAAAACAAAGTGTTTATATCTTTTTGTGTTATTTGATTTTTTAGCTTTTAAAACCACTAAACTTTTCAATTCGAAACTTAGTCTTACATATATTTCGCTTGAAAACTGCTTGTGACATGTTGGTGAAAATATAAAAGGGTATAGTTTTTTCTTCACTACCTAAGCGATACAATCAAAAATCGGACTTTATATGTGATTTTGGTAATCTGTTTAAAAATATAAAGTGAATAAAAAAATAAGAGTATAAGAAGACTAACAATAAAAACTATAACTCATATTGAAATAATTAAATAAACGGAGAACAATATTTAATTTTTATTAACTTTTTTGTTGTCGGAATATCGCTTTTCTTGTTATATATAATTGTTTGTTTCTTGTCGTTAGAATATAGAAATAGTTTTTAAACATAAAAATATAATATTGAAATATTAAAAATATTTATCAAAAATATTAGTTTATTAATGTTAAAATATAATAAAACAATATTAATAATGGTAAACTAGGATTCAACATGATGCTTAATATTGTTAAGATGTGAAAATAGGTTTTTCTTTTAAAGGCGAATTTTGAGAATATAGAGAGAAAAAACACTAAGCGCTCCAAAATAGGATACCTCACCGGCTCACCCTATCGAAGATCTTTTGTTTTGAAGATTAGTCTTCTTATCTAGATCTTAATCATAGAATACTGAATAAAATCTACTAAATCATATCAATCCTATCGATATAATTTCAAAGAAATCAAGAAGGGGTTTTAAGGTTGAGAAGGAAGATTTGGCAAATCAGATTTCAATCGAAGAAGTAGGAGATAAAGAAGATCGATTTAGGAACAAGCGACGGATTATAAATATATTTTGGTAATTTTTTACTAAAAAGTTAAAGATATTGCATTTGGAATGAACTTGATTTAGGGTTAGAAAAAGAATTGCTGATTTGATCGATTTCAATAGGATGACATCCAAAGAGAGTTGAATCAAAAGATAAAAAAAATGTATTTTATAAAGATCGAAGGTTAAGGCAGTCTAAGATTGAAGCAATCAAAGGAAACCGAGGATTAAACCTTCTGAAATGGAAGATATAGAGTCGGAGGTCGACAAGGAATCTATCTAGAATTCTAAGAATGTGAATGAGGTTCTTTCTACATCCAAAAATAGCAACCAAAAGACAAATAGGCATACCACGAATATAGTTCAGAGGAAAGTTTTTTTTAAAATCTCCATCAAATGGATATGAAATACAATTCATATCCCTTAACAAGAATACCTTGAGTGTTCCAGGACAGAACATCAGAAAGATGACATACAAAGATGCAGTCAGGAAATCAGGAACTTCTACAATCGATCAATAAATTCAACACGAAGAATTGACCATATCAGACAAAAGAGACTACAAAGAAGTTTGCTTCACTGCCAAAGATAAGTTGCTCTTACTCAACTCTACTATATTCACTTTAGTAGGTAAATTTTCTCTAGGTATACCATATCTAATAACTATTCAATCTTTTTCATAAAAATATGAAACTAAAATGTGAACTTAACCTATCAATATATGATAAATTGCATGTCTTTATAGAATTAACACAACAAGCTGATTCAAAAATCCTTTAGAAATGGAATGTTTGGACTTTAGGCTAACCTATTAATATATGATAAATGGTATGACTTTATAGAATTAACACAGTAAGATGATTTAAAGATCTTTTATAATGGAATGGGATCCTAATTTTAGTACAAAGAGGGAGTCACCAGTAGCCCTCGTGTGAGTTACTTTCCCAAAACATTATAGTGTTTTTATATAATAAGAACACTATAAAACATTACAAAAGCCATAATAAATCGTCTACACATTTGGATACCTAATTTTTTTTTACCAAACATATGATAAGGTCGGTTATTTTAGGCACTCTAACTTGTTTTTATCCGGAGGGTTGTTCGGACCAAACCACTATCATGAAAAACCGAACAAGACAAATGTAATGGAATATGACTAAGCTAGGTGCTGGTCATTTCACATGTTGGGCTAATGGGTTCTTAAACTTGATCCGACTCCACAATCCGACCCAATAGGCCCATGGGTCATTAATTAAGTATAAATACCCCAACCACTTTTATTAATGAATGTGATCAGAATTTAATTCAAGCACACAACTTAATTATCTCACTAAACTCTACCTTAAACATTAAATTCCCAAAATAGTTTACTAAATTACCCTCAAACAGAAATAAACCAAACCACTAGATATATATTATTTCTGAGGATATCCTATTATATTGTCTACACTATAATCACCTTGGTCATAATAGAACTCATTGTTAAAAAAAGATTCAAAAACCTGTTGTTGCTAATGAATTGAATACAACATTAAAAGATGGGCAATAAATGTATATAGATAACAAGTTTATTAACCAATATGACTGAGATATGGTCCCGTAATGCTAAAATGGAATCCTTAATTGTTAAGGAAAATAACAAAGGTCCCCTGAAAACTAATTCTGGAAAAAATGGAAACAGGTATAAATACTAGTCAACAAAATAGCAAAACACAAAAAAAGCACAAGAGGACTGATCACCAATAGAAAACAATAAAATTTCAAAGGAAGTACACAATTCTAAAATAATAGAAGCTCTTAAGGAGATAAATAATCCAACCCATAGTATCTTAAATGACAGTTAAATATTCAATTGGAACACTAGAGGGGTTGGGAATAAAAACACAATGGGGAGTATAAAATCTATTGTTAATTATGAGAAAATTGAATTCTTGTCTTTACATGTACCTTAATGATCTCAGATAGCAGAACTTAATCAACGTTGAAATATCTTGGCTTTAATCATGGATTGCAAACACAAATAATAAAATAGGATTAAGTGGAAAATCCTTTTATAATGGATATGATATGTGACAAAGAATATCTCATCCACTTGAAAGTCACTCATTCTAATGTCAATAAGGTCTTCAATGTTATTGTAATATATGTAAAATGCTCAAGAATCAATAGACTTCTCTTATGAGATAACTTAAGAGAACTCTATAAAAATCTATTTGAGTGGATTGTTATGGGAGATTTTAACTTTATAACTAAAGCAACCGAGTAGTTATGTTCAACATTTTGTTATGTTCAACATTTTGTTTAAGAAGTCTTGATAACTTCAACAACATAAAGCTCTTGTTAATGCTAAAATAAGAAATTACTTTGAGCATATTCAAGTCAAACATTTATCCAGAACATGTTCTGATCATACCCCAATGGTTATAACCATATCTAACAAAAATATAAGACCCAAAACATCATTTAAGTTCCTAAACATGTGGCAAAAGAAGAAGCATATTATGAGCAGAAAAACTGTTGAAACTGGTTCAAACAATGTGATAAAATCACTGCTCTTTTCCATAACTTTGTAAGGAAAAGACAAAGAAGAAACAAAATATATGGGATTAAACATGAAGGTAATTGGATTGAAGATTATAATAAGATGTTTGAATTAGCTCTCAACTACTTAAAAGATATTTTAGCTAACAACAATCAAGTTAAACCTTATGAAGATCTTATGGAGATAATAAATTAATCACTGATGTTGATAACAATTTTCTAATGAGTTCTCCAACTATAGAGAAAATCCAAAAAGTTGTGAAAAATCTAAAAACTAATAGTATTGTTGGTCCAGATGGATTCAATGCAATTATCTATTAATCATGTTCGAACATAATTAAGAATGATCTTTGCTATACAATTAATAATTTTTTCAATGGAAAAGATGGTCCAAATGCTATATTTTCTACTACCATTTGCCTTATTCCTAAAACTGAACACCCAAAACAGTGGAAAGACTTTAGACCCCGTATGTTTTTGTACTATTTTTAATATGATTATTTAAAAAATCATTAATGAAAAACTGTCATTAATTCTTCTTCTTATCTCAAGAAATCATTTATGATATTAATAAGAAGTCTAGGAGTGGAAACATTGTTCTTAATATTTATATGAAAAAAGTATTCGATAAATTGTATTACAACTTTATAAGTCTCATCAATAGTTATATCAGCAATGTATTCTTCTCTATTTTGATAAATAGAGACCTTCAAGGCTATTTCAAAATCCTAAATGGTATTAGGCAGGGAGATCCCATCTTCCCCAACCTCTTTATTATTGTTGAAGAATACGTCATATGAGGTATCAACAACCTTTTCAGTAGGTACCAGAACATGAAATTCAAAAACATGAGTCAATTGAACACTAATTTCCTAGCCTCTGCATATGACTTTTTCATCTTTGCAAATGGTTCTAAGAATAAAATCAATAGACTAAACAATTTGCTTAAACTATATCTAGATATTTCAAGTCAATGTATAAACAATGAGAAATCAATTTTGATCACTTCCAATAAGATTAGTTCTCAGAGAATTAAAGCTCTTGAAACGTCTACTGGGTTTAAATACAAAAGTTTTTCTATAAAATAATTAGGTATAACTATTGATAATAATAATAAGGCTTGAAAATATGATGGTCTTGTCAGCAAAATTAGATTAAAATCAATGAATGTAACTACATCAGACATTAATAAGATTTAGTAATTTAAATTTCACAATGATAGAAAAGATAAGATAGTCTGGACCTTAGGCAAATCCGGTGACTTCAACTTAAAATCAACCTGTAATTTCATAAGACAAAAAGAAAGTACATCAAATTTCTTTGCTAAAATATGGAAACATATCACTCATATTTCCTTTAATAGAAAATCATGAAAGGATGGATCTTTGTTGATACTAACTTACTGAAGAAAAAATTCAACTAGCTCATATGTGTATATTTTGTCAAGATATATATAGAAAATTAATCATTTTTTTATTAGTTATCATATATATTGGGAAATTTGTAATAATTTCTCCCTTTTATTTGGTATCACAATCGGTAGGTTTATGACAATTCACCATATAGTAAGATATTGGTTATGGTCTTCTTTAAAACAGACTCATATAATATTAATCATTCTATCAATAATATGCTAGAATATTTAGTATTATAAAAATAAAATAAATATGATGATCTTAATGTAAATATAAAATTATTATTGATAAGAGCAATCATAATATAATATGTATTACTAATACCAACAATCTTAAGAGAAAGTTATGGTATGGTGATCTTAATATGGCTAATAGATTAGGTTATTTCTTCCAATCTGTAAATATTAATAGGTTGAGTGCAGTTAGATGGCTAGCTCTTAAAAATGATAGAATTAAGTTAAATTGTTATGCATCTTGTCTAATCAATAGAGAGTCAAGTGGTGATGGAATATTTAGGGAGAACAAGGGTGAAACAATGGTTATTTATGGTAGATTATGTGACTACTTAAACTATTGGGTTGCTGAATGTATGGCTATATTAGATGGTCTAAAAATCTATAATCTGAAAGGTTATACGAGGGTAGATATAAAGTCTGATTCTGAGCTAATAATTGAAATGCTTGCCCAGGGTAAAACTCATTGGTATTTAGATCCAATGATTAGATGTTGTAGAAATCTGATTAATTATACAATGAAAATTAAACACATTTTTAGAATTCAAAACCAAACAACAGATTGGCTTGCTCGTTGAACTCTAAAATGTAAGATAAAATATTTTGAAAGCTACCAAATTCTTAATCTTTAAGAGTAATTGTTTTGATAGAAAGTTTAGGCATTAGCTACTTGAGTTCTAATGTTTAGCATCTTCATTAATATGAAAACCTATTTAAAAATTCAATTATGAGTTCTAATGTTTAGCATATTCATTAATATGCTACTTGAGGTCATGCAATGGAAACAACAAGATTATATTTTGGTTTCAAACATATTGCTCAAGGAAATCAAGAAAACAAATCCGATTCTTTAGAAGCAATCGACTATCTAGTAAAGTAAAGACTTTATCAACCAATAAAATACAAAGTGGTTGACCTTCAAGTCTTCATGGAAGATATGGCACACCATACTATATTAGAATTATATTAATCCAACTATATAACAATTATTATTATATAATGAAATTTTCATTTGAGGAAACAAAATTTAAATAATACAGTTAAACGCAAAAATATAATATTAACATTCTAAATTCATCATTTAATATTAATAATTTATTAAAATTAAGCTAAAATAAACAAATAATTTGACCCCAAAACAATATTAATATCGTAAACTAAGATTCAACGTCAAGTTGTATATTTTAATGTATAAACCTTTTAAAGAACTTATAAATTTGTTTTTTGGTTGAAATATGCATTATATAAAAAAATGATTCTTACATATGCCGACGAGTAGCATTAAGCGATGGATGGTTAACTTAAATTGGTCAAACGTAAGAAACAAAAATAAGACTAAAAAATCCCAAAGTAAAGAGGCTCGTGAAATCGAGAGTAGAAAAGCAATGAAAACAAGATTTGTCCAAAACAACAGCGGACGATACAGTAGCCAAACTATAAGAGATTAGTCGCTACAAACAATTAAAATAAGTTAGAAAATGATAAGGGTTACATTGGTTGAGCAACCTCTGTACCAAGGAACCTGAATTTAAGGTCAAAGAGCATACAATGCTCCCACTAGACGTGGTAAATAAATGTGCCAAAACAAGAGCAAAAATGTACCAGCTTCGAGAGGAATTCTAGTTTGACGCCATGCTAAACTAGGAATGATAATTATTTGAATTTATAGTGAACACAAGCTTGAAGCTGGCAAAGTCCCAAATGTTTTAAGTGAAGTTGCAGTCACAAAGGATATGATTGATAGTTTATGGCTAAAGTTTCATAAGACACAATCCGAAAGGGAATTTAACAGTAAACTTAAAATCATGTCATGGGTGGACAACATGTCCTTGATACCAAGCCAAACGATGAAGAAGTAGCGGGGGCATTAAATTTATATCATATTAACCCGACCTACCCAACACAAATGACATTTTATATGTTCTTGACTTCGAACTTAGTGATTCTTCTCCTAGAAATCTAGTATTGTACATCGTTGTGGAGGGTCTTGGAGGGGGAGGGGAGATGATGAGGTTAAATATCATGAATAGAACTGTGACTTCTAGAACTTGCAAATCTTATATGAAATGGCCAGTTTTGGAGCCCATCCTGGATACTACCTAAAATGTTGAGATTCTTGCTAAGCATTGAGTAATTGATGATACTCTTCATATTATGGGTTACTAGCGAAGTAGAGATGAGAACACATCATACCAGAATGATGTGTTCTCCCCATTACCAACTGTTACCCTGTAAAAATTTCTAGCCAAAAGCCTAAGACTTAAAATTTTCATCCAAGTGTAGGAGGGAGAAAATTCAATCTTTAAATACTATTAGTTATTGTCTTAATCTTCTTAGAGTTAATCCAAGAATTATCAATTTTACTAACAATAGACCACATGTTTGAGGACGACCGCATGATTCTATGTTTTTAGTTCTGGAATCGCAAGGCCTCCTTTAGACAGGGGCAAGTTTATAGTAGACAACGCAAATTTTACACTCATGGCCTTTATCTCATGACCATACCAAAGAAAACGTGGAGAGACTATGAGAGTTTTTCAAGATCTGTAACAGAGAGAATGAAGATCAAAGACCAGTAAACCTGTCCTCCCAAACTCACATATTTAACGAGTTGAATCCTACCCATATAAGAGAGATATTTGGAATTATATGAGGAAATATGGATATTAATTATGTCCATAAGGGGTCTACAATTGTTATGGAATATTTGACTCGTGAGAAGATGGGCTCTAAGAGGTTTAAGCTGGAGAGAACTTATGTTGAAACCAAAGATATTAATGTAATTTTATCTTAATGAAGGGTTAATTATGAAGAGGAATAAGTCTTTTAGGGGCTAATTTTAAGGCCCGAGAGATCAAAAAATTGTTAAGATCATTGTTGATGAGTTTGAGGGAGTTAGATTTACCTCGACATAAAATCATTAGAATATATTTGAAGCAAAGGTTGACAATATTAAGCTTATGAAACTTTAAATGGAAGTGAAAGTTTGTATGATTACTTTTCTCATTAAGGATACTAGAGAGAACTTGCATGACCAAAACGAATAATAAATAATGAAAATGATCATCGTGTTTTATAATATTTTTGCGATTAAAATTCTCGTTAGGGTCACCGTTAATAGTAATAGTGTAGGAATGAGTGATGATACATTAAAGTATCCAATGTAGAGAATAAGATGTCACTGAACGTTGTTAAAATCTTTCATCTGGTTAGTTTTAAGAAGAACCTTTTGCGCTCTTATAACTAGGGTGATAACCCTTTAGGAGCTTTTAAGAGATAATGATATTATCCGTAATATTGCGACTAGTCATAAAGGCCGATTGAAATTTGTCGATTAGATAAGGAAACTAGTATTTGATCATACGAGCCATAATATTTGAAATCAACCACATTATAAAATGCAATTGGCCTGAAATTCTCAGCGAATGAGGGGGAATCCTTCTTTGAGATGAAGGAAATAGTGATGGCATTAGATGATGGCTCAAGACGACCAAAATTAAAGAACTTAAGATCGCATCAATTTTTTTGTCAATGATGTTCCATGAGTGCTTAAAGAAATTCGTATTAAAACCATCGGGCCCCAAGGATTTACCGATATTAATACTAAAGATGGTGATCTTAATTTATGCACAAGTTACAGGGTGAACCATCAAACACATGTTATGGGTATTAACGTTTACAAAAATAAGAGAATATATTCTAGCTAGTCCATTGTAACCCTGTAAATACTTAGAGCCAAGAAGGTTGGAAGAATAGTTAACAAAAACGCTTGTCGCTCCGTTTGGGGAAATAGTTAAAAAAAAATTGAAATGATTTTATTTTTCAAGATACATTTTGGATACTATTATAAAAGAATTTTGTAGTGCGGTTCCTAATCTTGAGCTAAGTCTGTCTAAACTTTTGTTTATAGAAATATTTTTTGGTACGACTGAGGGAGATAATGCCGAAATGGCAACAATCTCAACAGAGATCAAAAGGTATTCAAGGATTCAGTAGTCAAAAAAGATTGAGTTGAGAGAATGTGGTTTTGAGAATTAAACACATTAGAGCTAATATAGATATATTCCTTACAATTAAACTCAGGGAGGGAAAACTAAAGCTGATTGAACTTATGTGCATTAGTCTCATACCATGACCAGAGACCAAAAGGTTGCAGGAATAAGTACTAGCTCGTTGTACGATGGATGGGACTAATACATGTTAAAAAATTTAAATGGTTTTTTAATACGAAACCTTGGGGTACCAGATTCAGAATAAAAGTGGAATGATCTCCAGAACGAAAAGGTCCAAAATAAGAAATTGACATAAAGAAAGAATCACTGTATTCACTTTTAACAAGGACTCAGTCAATTTTAAATATAATGTTGTTTAAAAAAATATTGAGTCAAAATAACTTGAAACCAAACGAATAAAGATCACCCAACTCATATTGATAGCAACAATGCTTAATAGTTACAAAAATTATTATTGTTTAAATAAATTATTTAGCAATAATAAAAATTATTATTGTTAAAATAAATCGTTTAACAACAATAAATTTTATTATTATCATTAGCACAAATAAATTAAAATATTTTAACAATAATTCTTCCTTTTCGAAACATATATATTACCTTATATATTTATTTGAACGGTATGGTGAAAATAAACATAACTTTTTTTTTAATTTTTTAATCATAATTAAAATTATAAATTTTTTAAAAAAATACATACAATATTGCAAAACAATATTAGAATACTTTTAGCAGTTTAAAATATAGAATATAAAGAATGATCTTATTTTGTACTTTGATCGTATTTTGATGTTTAGTTCTCGTTTTCATGTTTATATTAAAATCACTCCTTATTTATATCAACGTCAAATTATTAATTTAACTCGAATGCCTATAGTCTTAAGTAAAAACAGTGCTTATAATCTCATCCCAATTTGTTAATACAATCCGGAACAATAAATGAATACATGAATTTAATTATGAAAAAACAAAAACCAAAATATTGATTTCAATTGAAACAAAAGAGACAAATAATTTATCATCACGTGAGGTCTTTCTCTAACAGAAGATACTGTTAAAAATTTCCCTAATCTCCCGACCAGTGAAGTATTATTATACTTAGGTAGTGCTAATAACAATAAATAAATAAAGTCAATAGTCAATTCCCTAACTTGCTTACATATACAACAACTCTACAACACAAACTTTGAAAAGAGCGAGGTGACGAGGTCAGATTCATATTGATCGGTGATAAATAAGTTCATATGCCTAGTAAAAATATATAATTTCTTTTATAGATATGTTAATTTTTCAAATATAATAAAATAATTCAATTTGATTTGTACGTTTGATTTTGAATTTTTGTTTAGGTAAATCGACTTGACTGTTTATTTAACTCAATTCTTTTTTATATATTTGGAAATTGGTTATTAGAATTTTGTTTTTTTCATGTTTTTGGGAATTCATCAAATATTTCTTTTATTTTGTAGTTGAATTGTTGTATTACAGTAATGTTTTGATCGTTTTTTGAGTTTCTGGAAAATCTGGTTCGAGAAACCAGTTCAAGCTTCAACGAAGAAGATTAAGTTTTTGAAGATGCAAAACACGTACATTCACTGTATCGCGAGATGCGAAACACGTTTATTGTCTGTAGTGGTACATGTGAAACATGGTTATTTTATGTAAGATGTTATATTCTAGGTGTTAGATGTAAAACGAGACATATGATAAATGCGAAAATGTAAAATATAATTTTTTTAAAATACATTAAAAAAATATCATGAATGAATCTAGTTTTTTTTGTCTCAAAAAACAAAACCAATAATATTTCCGGATTTTTTTTCCGAGTTACCGTTTTGAAAGATACAAACTTTTTAAAATTTTAATGTTACAGTGTTTAAATTTTTTTAAGATGCGAAACCTTGTTTTTTTTATAGATGTGAACGTGTTTAAATTTTGTACTACTAGATGTGAACGTGTTTAAATTTTGTACTACTAGATGCGAAACAAGATCCACTATGATAGATGTGAAACCAGACCCACTATGATATATGCGAAACCAAACCAACTATGGTCGATGTGAAACCAGACCCATTATGATAGATGCAAAACCAAACCAACTATGATAGATGTGAAACCAGACCCACTATGATAAATGCAAAACCAAACCAACTATGATAGATGTGAAACCAGACCCACTATGATAGATGCGAAACCATGCATATATAGATGCAAAAGCAGGCAATGAGAAACCAATGTAAACTATATTTAAAAAAAATCAAAAGATATCATGAAGGGATGTCGTTTTGTTTGTCTTAAAAGAACAAAACCAATCGTATTTTCGGATTTTTTTTCTGAGTAACGAAATTTTAAGATTTAAAACTTATAGTGTAAACGAAGAAGATGCGAAACTTTCTTTGTTTTGCTAGATGCAAAACCTGTATAAATTTTATACTACTATATGCGAATTCAGACCCACTATAATAGATGCGGAAACTAGGCACGCTATGATAGATGGAAAACCATATAATGAGAAACTTGTGTAAAATATATTTTTGTAAAAAAAATCAAAACATATCATGAATGGTACTAGTTTTATTTATCTTAAAAAACAAAACTAATGGGTTTTTTGGATTTTTTTCGAGTTATTGTTTAAAAGATATGAACCTTTAGAATTTTCAATTAGAAAAATAAAAGAAAGAGAATGTGTCTGCTTGTTTGCTGGATTTTATATAGAATGATATTTTAGGTATAAAATCTCTTAAATGTTTTTTGCTTTTCGCTGTAATAGATATGTTGAATTGGTCTTAAAGAGTAAATCTCCCATTTATTAATATTCTTTATAAAATATATCAAAATAATTTTAAAAATTATTGGATGAGTTTTACCATGTTAACAATTGGGGTAACTTAGTTTTTAGATAATTCAAACTCAAAATCAACAATCAAACTTTCTGATTTATATACTAAATTCAAAATTTTTAATAAATCTTAAAAAACAAATTTGAAAAAAAAACTTAATATATTCCTAACAAAAAAACTTTATACCTCAAACCTTAAAAAAAATCAAACAAACGGAAATTTTGAAGCTTATTGATGAAATTGAAACTACAAATAAAGCAATATATTATTTTTATTAGAGTTCAAACCAGATTTAAATGGATACATCCATGAAGCTTTTCGATTTGGAAAGCTTCTTCGTGCGTAACACTGGCGGTGTAGCCTTTTTGTGCCACTGGTGTTCCTATACTACGCTGACACTGATTAGAAAAGTGTAGATCTGATGTGCATTTTGAAATCGTTGGCGGTGTAACTTCAGTGCACCATCAATAGAACGTGTCTTGGCTGGCGGTGGGCCATTTCTACATTGGCAGTGACTTCATTTTTATTACAAAATGAAATATGGGTTTTGAAGTCGCTGCTGGTGTATATTACACCGTCAGCGCAAACAACATCAACATTATACATTTTTATGCTTCCGGTATGTATTATACCGTCAACGCAAACAACACCAACATTACACATTTTTATGCTGCCAGTGTTGTGTTACACTGGCGACGTATTAGTTTTACACCGTCGACGAGTAATTCTACAAGCTATGGATCTTAAGAACACCAGTAATGTCATATTCATACACTATCGGTATTTTTAAGCTAGCGGTGTATTATTTTCACACGCCAACAAAGAATTCCACCGATAATGTAAGCATTTACACGCCGACAATATAACCTTAAATTTTGTTTTAATTTAACGAATTGATTTCTAATCATTTGTGATTGTTGTAGGAGGTCAAGGAATCCAGATTTGCCGGAGTAGATTCGGGTGTTATACTAGTTTAAAGGGAGTGAGTTTTGATGTTAAGGATACCGATTTAGCGGAAGAGGATTATGATATTAACAATATCGACAGAACACCCGAGGCTCTACATGTCAATTATAGTGATGTGTTTACCACTAAAACCAACTATACGCAATAATGTTTGGTTGATTTGGTGAGGGAAACCGCAAAAGAAAATGGTCTAGTAGCTGTAGTACGATGTCGCAACAATGCGAAAAATAGGAAAACTCATATGCTATTATTCGAATGCGACAGATCCGACACGTACACGAAATTGATAGAACTCAATGATCTAAATCGAAAATCTACCGGCACCAAGAAATGAAAATGTCCTCTTAACCTTAAAATAGAAATGGTAAAAGATGATGAATGGTCCTTAAAGATTGTGTGCGCGGTTCGCAATCATGGGAACACAAAATACAATGAGGTCATTTTTATTTGGGAAGGTTGTTAGGGAAAGACATGGAATTTATAATTAGTTCTACTAACATGGGATCTACTCTTTGGGTAATTTTGGGTGCAGTGAAAAAATGAACCCTAACAATTTATCTTTCTTCCGCACCGTATACAATACTCAACTAAAACAACGCAAGCTCGACAAAGGTGATCGCTCGCAGATGCAATATTTGACGGGTAGAGACTTATCGTTAGTTAAGGCAGTTGATCAAGTGTTCCCCAAAGCAACCTACTTGTTATGTCGATGGTACATTAACATGAATGTCCTAACTAAAAAAAACATCACCAACCACAAAAACGTCTTCGATACATTTTTGAAGGTTTGGAATAACATGATTTTGTCAAACACGATACTCTCATTTAATAGCTATCGAGTCAAAATGATCTACAACTTCTAAGATTATCCGAAAGCAATCGAATACACAAAGAGTAAGTTAGAGCCTTACAGTGATAAGCTTATCACGTGAAAATCTAACAATAACCAAACCATCAACCGCATCAAGAGCGCTCATTCCACCCTTAAGTGGGCCCTTAATATAAGCAAAGGTAACTTAGAGTAATTTTGGTTTAACGTGTATACTTTTATCGGTTTACAACATGGATTAATTAGAGGGTCGTTCGTGAAGAGTCGAGTTTTAGGCCTACATAAATTTTTGTACAAGGTGTACAAAGACCTAGGAGGTAACGTCTATCACGAAGCTTTAGATTTTTTTCTATGGAGGTAGAATGTTCCCAAAATATGGTAGCTAATGATGGTTCAAATTTATCTTCTCCTATACGAACTACGAACGTTATACCTTGTTTGCACAACATCTTCAATTTTGTAAGTAAAGGCATAACGGTACTTTTACACTATTTTTATGATTATTATAAGAGGTTAGATATAATTGTGTACTAATCTAATGAAAAAGAGGTATTAAAAGAGAAAATAGATGAACTGATGAATGTTTTCATGCAAAATGAAAACAAAGCACACATAGAACTTGCGTACAAGAAATGGTTTGACATACTGTATCCGGAAACATCTTCCATCTCAGAGCCGAAAGAGAAACTAAAAACACGTGGTCTTCCATCTACAAAAAAAAACATCTATTTGTGCATCACATTCGTCCACTAAACAAGATAAATCACAAGACGAACATGTGTTAGATATGGAGAAAATGAGTGAACCATCGTTACACCAAACTTTTAATACTCTATCGGCCATTATGCGAGAGAATGGAACTCTGCCAATCAAAGTACAGAAAGGGAGCGGAGTTCCTACATAGTCAAAGGGTAATATTTCTCTTCCCGAAAATCGTTGAAAGTTGAATTATCATTTGGAACTCGTACAATGCATTCACTATCAGGTGGAACTGTTGGTTGTAGCTCAAGCGCTGCGATGCCTACTAATGTAAAACGGGATTCTCATATGGAAGGTTACTTAAATAATTTCATATATCTTTTAAAACTTTCATAACTGCGTCAACGGTGTTAAGAAAAATGAGAATTATAGATATCAGTTGATTTCTCTTAGCTTATATGGGTAAGAATGTGGATGGAAGTCTATTAGGAATGCCTTATACCACGAGACTATGTATTATCCACGAGATTACATGAGGATATATGGTAGTATCAATGAGTTATCTAGAACTGCAGAATGTGTAAATTGCAACAATGGTTTCGGTATTTATGAGTATTAGATGACAATGCCCGAGAGGAGAATTAAGATCGTATAAAAGTTTAACTGCATTTCCCACTTTGTAGCATAGTCGGAGATTTGATGTTAGTTTCGTTTATTTTTCTTTACGAGGAGCACCCCCTCTGATGTCAAAGAGGAAGGAAATTGGGTTGGGATGAGCGAATGACAACCACTTTGTCATGTAAGTGTTAAATATCAACGAAAACATTCAGTTGTCATTAAAAAAGTTTTTAGATATTTACATTGTATTTTTTTCTTATGCAGCTCACTATTGTGGTTGACGGTCTGTGTAACGAGATACATCATTCTTGTACAAAATTGGTGAAACAAAAATATGACAAAGCTTGAGCTTGGCAATTACCGATTATTCCCCATTGCAAGACATATGTTGAAATTCAAAGACAAAGTTTTAAAGTAACCATGTATCCACTTTCTTTTAAATTACGTGTAATATTTTCATCAAACTATTTCTTATTGTAATTTATATACTACTTTTCTATGGATAAAACATGAGTTTAGGTAAGCGTTTAGTAGTTTTATGAATGTTATCAAACTCGATCTCATTAAATTCTATGATTTATATGTGATATAGTAGTATATTTCAATATTCTTATCAACTTAAATATAGGACAATACTTTAAATAGAAATTATCACGTGGGTGCATCCTGACACACGCAGGGATGCACATTGCATCGACCAATAAACCATGAGTCTGGGCATTGAATACTTTATATAAGTGTTAACATAAGTTTATTTATGGTTAAATTTACATTTTTATTCATAAATAAAATTTGTTACCTTTTTGTTAAAATATGAATATTTATATATGTTAAAAGTTTGTTCTTTTATTTTGGTGAGATAGATTTGTATCAGTCATTATATATATATATATATGATCTTTGGGGATTCAAATAAGAATACATGACTTTGGTGAGTGTGCAATAGAGGAAACATATTAAGAGAGAGATTACTCATTAGATTTCTTCTCGGAAGAACATAGAGATATCTTGAGAAAGTATTATGCGAGGTTTGTAATTTAGAGTTTCTGTAAAAACTGATTGTCATGAAATTAATCTTGTTTACAGTTGTATATGTTTGAACAAGAGGAATAATATTGTTGAGGCTTAGAGTTGACTTAGGCGGAATGTTTTAGACCACTATAAATATTAGGTGTTCAATTTATTCTTACTTTGTTCTTCCGTTTTATTGGCTTATCATGAACAAAAAATATTTGTTTGTGCAGACGATTAAGAATGATATGATAGTTGATCCATAATATCTTCATAACTGGTATCAAATATTGGTTATAAAGTGGTTCTTGAATATGAGATGGGCCTTACGAAGTTAGACATTGAGAGATTTAACAGAAAATAAGATTTTGGAATCTAAAAGACAAAGAATGGAAGCAGTTATGGTTCAACATAAAATGACTCCAGCCCTTCCAGGGAATACTAAGTTTCCTAAAACATTGACTGAGAAGCAAGAAATGCTTGAAAACTTATATAGCACGCTCATTATGTATTTGAGTGATAATATGCTGAGGCATGTCTCAAAATAAAATTCAACACATGGAGTTTGGAACAAACTAGAGAGCGTGTACATGCCAAAGTCCCTGATCAATCAAATCTATTTGAAGGCGAAGTTGTTTGATTTCAAGAAGACAATAATATTGATGAGAACCTGGATGAACTCTCTAAATAAGTGATCGATTTGGGGAATGTTGTTGAAGAAATCAATAATGAAGACCAAGCAGTGATCTTACTGAACTCATTGTCATTGGTGTACGAAAAAAATAAAAGATACCATCTAATACAACAAATAAATCTTGTATATGGATGAGTTGGAACCTCCATGAAGGTCCAAAGAGTTAAAACTCATACGATATAAGAAGGCTGAGAGTTCATGAAGTAACCATGAAACTTTGAATATAAGAAGGAGGCCAGAGATAAGGGACAACGAAAAATTAAAAGATAATCTAGATCAAAGTTATCAAAGAATTTTGATAAGAATTCAAGATAAAATTTCACTACTAAGAGAAACTGGGTCACTTTATAAAGGAATGTCTCAAAACTCTGAAGAAGAAATGTGATTGTAGATCAGATTAAGAGATGTTTTTGTGGCTTTCGAAGGATATAACTTTACAAATGTTCTCGTTCACTCATAAAAGAAAGACCAAATTTACCATATAATATTTAACTTTTTTAGTACCCCAAATGTTATTACTGACTATATAATACTAATTATTTTTTACCATTGTTTTTTCACTATTTGATCTTCTTCTCTCTTTTTCTTTTCAAAATAAAAAATCTTAAAAACTTGATTCCAAATTTTGATATTTTCTTCTATCTATTCTTTCTCTAATTTCTCTTTCTCGGTCCCTTTTTTATTTTTCCAAATTTACTCTAAGGTTACTCTCTGTTGGGAATATGGGTGTTGTGAATATGGGGTCCGGTCTGCATATTCCGCCTCCGTATATAAGTAAGAACAACACAATCTCAACATTAGTATGATATTGTTCGCTTTGGCACCCAAAGGCCCTCACAGCTTTGCATTTGGTCTACTACCAAAATGCCTCATACTAGTTGAGATATGCTCTTACTTATATACCATCCTTTCCATGTTTAACCGATGTGGGATGTGGGACTTTGATTGCCACCCTAACAAATCCTCCTATCGAACAAAGTACCACCTTAGCCTCCTCTTAATTGACTTCCATCCTCCCACTCTAATCAGGTCGGAAGACTACCTGACCATAGAGGCACTACGGATGTTACTGCTCACCTCCTATTAAGACCACTTTGTCTTGTTCCTTAGCGCAATTCCAATCAAGCGACACTTCTTAGTGAGCCACATGCACTCCAAACTAGGATCTCTAGAGCAGATCACCTTGAGCATGGCTACTGGTTCATCATGTTCGACCTCCGAGAATATTACCACCATCACGTTCTGTTTGGGCCTCGCGCTCTGATACCACGTGAGCCACAGGCATTCCGAACTAGGATCTCTAGAGCAGATCACCTTAAGCATGACTATTGGTTCATCATGTTCGAGCTCCAAGAATATTACCACCATCGCGTTCTGATACCACGTGTTGGGAATATGGGTGTTGTGAATATGGGGTCCGGTCTGCATATTCCGCCTCCGTATATAAGTAAGAACAACACGATCTCAACACTAGTATGATATTGTCCGCTTTGGCACCCGAATGCCCTCACGGCTTTGCATTTGGTCCACTACCAAAAGGCCTCATACTAGTTGAGATATGTTCTTACTTATATAGCACTCATCCTTCCCATGTTTAACCGATGCGGGATGTGAGACTTTGGTCGCCATCCTAACACTCTCAATTTATTTATGACAAACAAAAGTTACTTGTTTCTCGTAATCATTCATACCATCCTTCAAAGTCACTCTCAATTTCATTCACATTTTTTTTAAATCTTACTTAGGTTCTTTAAATATCTTCTCATTCACGTTTTTCTCATTTTTCGATTGATCAAACTTAACATTTTAGGTTCTTCAAGTTGTTTCTCGTTTGCGCTGTTGTTCTGTTTTTTTTTGTTTTTTTTACGAAATCCAAACCAATAATGTTTGTTTTCAAATATTTATTTGTACATAATTTTTTTCGTAGTTTGATTTCAAATTCTAGGTTTAAGTTGAATTAATGGTTGAAAGTTAAGAAATTGGGTGTTTCACCTTTTCAAACACTCTAAGCGTAAAATATGAAACAAGGTTTAAAACGAAATACGAAGTGCGAATTGGGGTTAAAACAAAATGTAAAGTGCAAGATACGAAACATGATTCATATTTTTCACTTTGCGCTTTGTACTCTGTATTTCACACTGAGGTAAAAAAATTGAAAGTTTGTTTTTTGCCTAGGAGCATACTGCGAATCACATTTCATACTTAGGAAAACATTTTTTTCTTAAGCGCAATGTATGAATCGTTAAGTGTGAATCACGTTTCGTACTTTCTATTTTTCACCTCGCATTTTGTAGCTAGGAAAAAAAGTGTGATATGCGAAACATTGGTTAAATGGTAAAACAAAATGGTAAATATCATTCATAGAACTAGTTTTGTTTGTTTCAAAAAAATCAATGGTATCTTTAGATATGTTTTCCGAGTTATGGTTTGGAAGATACGAACTATTTTAAAAAATATATTTTTTTTATGAGAGATAAAAATACATGAGTTAATTCTTTTTCTAAAACCTAAAGAGGTAGATTATGTAGAAAATACAAAAAAAAATATATCTTTTATTACGTTGAATATTTAAGGTAATTATCCGTAGTTGATATTTTCCGTAGGATCTCATATGGTAACTAACCCAATTATAAAAATAATAATTTTAAGAAACTAAAAAAAATAAGATTTTTTGGTTTAAATATAAAATAATGTATTTTAAATTCAATTTAGATTGTATTATTTAAAAAAATTAAAAATATATATTTACTACCAAAAACTATATTTTTTAAAAAATTATCTAACAAAATCACAATTAAACAAGAGAAAAGTACCGGTAAATACCTTCTCAACTATGTTATTACCCGGCGGTATCCGCTTTTTGGATAGTGTCACTTGGTACCTCGAACTGAAATTTGGACAAAAATACCCCCGACAAAATATAGGCGCGCTGGTAAAAAAAAAAGCTGGTACAATTCTCAGGATGCGAATTGCTTGCAAATTCTCAGGATGCGAATTGCTTGCATTTTCTGAACGATTCTCATGATAAGATGCGAATTGCTTGCAAATTTCTGAACGATTCTCATGATAAGATGCGAATTGCTTGCAATTTCTGAACGATTCTCATGATAAGATGCGAATTGCTTGCAAATTTCTGAACGATTCTCATGATAAGATGCGAATTGCTTGCAACTCTCGGGATTTTTGAACGATTAAAAAAAAAAAAACTGGTACAATTCTCAGGATGGGAATTGCTTGCAAATTCTCAGGATGTGAATTGCTTGCAATTTCTGAACGATTCTCATGATAAGATGCGAATTGCTTGCAATTTCTGAACGATTCTCATGATAAGATGCGAATTGCTTGCAATTTCTGAACGATTCTCATGATAAGATGCGAATTGCTTGCAAATTTATGAACGATTCTCATGATAAGATGCGAATTGCTTGCAACTCTCAGGATTTCTGAACGATTAAAAAAACTAGTATGAAAAAAAACTGGTACAATTCTCAAGATGCGAATTGCTTGCAACTGGTGAAATTTAATTTTTAAAAAAAATAAAAAAATATCATCAATGGATCTAGTTTTGTTCATTTTTAAAAAAACAAAAGTGATGGTACTTTCATTTATTTTTTTCGAGCTCCGGTTCGAAAGATACAGATCTTTTAAAAATAAAGTTAAAGGAAAAGTAGGAAAGAGAAGGAAAGAGAAGGAAAGAGAAGGAAAGAGAAGGAAAGAGAAATTTTGGTTACGTGGCTGTTCATGAATGGTGATGGTAGTTAGGGTATTAAAATAAAATTAGGTACTATATCACAATTAGGTAGTTGAGTTGGGTATTAAGTAACAATTGATCAAACCTTGGGTGGTAAGTGACAATTGAATAGTTTAGTAGGTACCTTTGGTACAATTTTCCGTTAAACAACTTACGACTCATTTAATATAAATAAAAATATATCTCAAACAAATTTACAATATATAGTAATCCAAAATAACTAAATATAAACGATCAAACAAAACAAATCGATACCAATCAAAATAAAAGAATGGCATGTTATACCAGTCTCTAAATCTACTTGCATATTAACACGCAAGGTAAATACTTTTGTAAAACCCTATTGTATATGATAATTACATTCCACCGTCTATTTTGATAAATTCATATATAAATTTTAAAATATATTAAATCTCAAAGTAAATTTGACATAAAACAATTGATTTATTGTTTAGTGATTTGAATTAATCATGAATTATTATATACTTTTATTTTCTCATGAACAAATTAAATATATAGGATGAAAATTTAAAGTTGAAGATATATTAATATATTGTTTACTTTTTAGCGGATCTTCGGATACATGTGGCTTTAAGAAACACCTATTTTTTAATGGAAATGTCACATTAACTACTTTCTGACTAAACTTATTATCATCATCTAGTATTCCAACTATTTTTTATGCCTACTAAACACCAATCTCACCAAACTAATTCCTTTTTAATACCCATCTTATATTTTCATTCCTGAACTACCCTCAACAGATCATGCGATTTATGTGTAAGAGATCATGAGATTTATGTGTAACAGATCATGAGATTTGTGGGTAACCGATCATGTGATTTATGTGTAAAACAGATCATGAGATTTATGTGTAACAGATCATGCGATTTATTTGTAATAGATCATGAGATTTATGTGTAATAGATCATGATATTTATGTGTAAAGACAGATCATTCGATTTATTTGTAATAGATCATGCGATTTATGTGTAAGAGATCACGAGATTTATGTGTAACAGATCATGAGATTTGTGGGTAACAGATCATGTGATTTATGTGTAAAAACAGATCATGCGATTTGTGTGTAACAGATCATGAGATTTATGTGTAACAGATCATGAGATTTGTGTGTAACAGATCATGAGATTTATGTGTAAAGACGGATCATGCGATTTATTTGTAATAGATCATGAGATTTACGTGTAACAGATCATGTGATTTGTGCGTAACAAATCATGCGATTTATGTGTAAAAACAGATCATGCGATTTGTGTGTAACAGATCATGAGATTTATGTGTAAAAACAGATCATGAGATTTATGTGTAATAGATCATGAGATTTATGTGTAACAGATCATGAGATTTGTGTGTAACAGATCATGAGATTTATGTGTAAAAACAGATCATGCGATTTGTGTGTAACACATCATGAGATATTTATGTGTAACAGATCATGAGATTTCGGTCATGCGATTTACAACTTACAATATTAAACATGACGCGATATACCCTCAGGGTTATTTTTGTCCGAAATAGTATGTAGTATTTGGGTACTGAAACAGAATATCATACTTGAAAAGGTACCGACTAGTACTTTTCCCTTTTTTTAAATGGAAAAAGTTGTAAAATTATATCATTTAAATCAGGTGTGCACCTGTCGCTAATAATAAGATAATTAAAAACAAGTTTTAATTTAATTGTTTCAGGATTTTACTTACTTATGTCATTATAAATTATCTCTCCAATATGGATTACCCTTTTTAAAATTTCTAGTTATATGTACAACGAAGACTACATCAAAGTGATAGTTAAGTCTCCAGGAGCTTCTCTAGCCATATGGAATCCAACAAAAAATCAAGTCATGTTCAATTGTTGTAAGTCCTGGATTGAGATTAATCTCACTACACATCTACTTGATAGGATTTGGGTTGGCTTCAGTCAAACTAAAGGTCTAAGGCAATAAATAGTCTATGAGAACGGACTTGACTATTGATTGGAATGCAATCATATAAGATTATAGAAAATGAAAAGAAACAACAACTTCTACCCAACCTAATGAAATTCAACACCTCAAGAAAATGCATTTGATATATCTATCATTGTTCAAAGACCAGATAAAGAGGACACTTCAAATCCCCTATTAGAATTTACCAAACCCAAAGTTACTCAGTACGAAGATATAATCCCTGATAGAATTATCACTTATGAATCTATCTATTCCCTCGTTTTTATCTAAAAAATCCAACAAATACCAACCCAAACATTGCCTTTAACATTAAGCCAAATATCTTTACCAAGCTCATCAAAATCCTTACCTGTTATTGCTCTTGTTGAGATTACAGAAGCCTTTCATGTCCTGGACAAAGGCACTAAGATCTCTAAAATTAACAATCATGTCCCTTTAAATTCTTCTCCTCCATCCTCAAATATCAACACCACCAGTAAAATTCCTCATCCCACAAACCCCCATCTCTAGACAACAAAGACTTTGACATTTTACTAAAAACAAGAAAAGAAAAAAAAACCAAGAGCAATACATCAAAAACAAAAACCTTACCTAAAGCAACTCAAAAGAGAAAGTCTGCCAGACATTTAAGTGGGTTATCCAAATGATAATAAATCTCTTATGATGGAATGTTAGAGGGACAAGAAACAAGGCTACTCGAAGAATATTGAAATCAATCATTAAATCTGAAAAAATTATCTTCCTAACCATTCAAGAGCCTATGATTGATGTTATCCATCTTCCAAAGGTCTCAAGAATCTTAGGTTTTCATCATAGTTTGGTCAACATCTCTAAAACAATTTGGGTATCTCGGAATCTGGACTTCAATATAACTATATTGGCTAACTGGAAGCAATCTTTTCACCTAAAGGTTAATCTTTCTCTTCTAAATAAAGATTTACTAATTTCTATTGTCTATACTAAATATAACAATGAGCTTAAAATGAAGCTATGGGAAAACCTTAGATAGATTGCTAACTCTTCCTATGAATGGATTGTAATAGGGGGCTTTAATGCCATCGTAACTCCTTCTGGTCAACTATCATGCTCATCTCTTTGCGCCAGAAGTATGAATGAGTTTAATCAGACTATTTAAGACTGTAGTCTCATTGATATTGGCTACAATGGCAGTAAATACACATGGACTAATTCTCACAAGTTTAAAAGATTGGATATACTTTTTACCAACAATTCTTGGTCCAGACTCTTTGAAATAACCTCTGGCACTCACATAGCAAGAACTGTATCAGATCATAGCCATTTCTACATCTCCATTACTCACCAATCTGAAAAAATAAAACCATCTTTGAGATTTTAAAACATGTGGCTGAATCATCCTGAATTTCACAAATTTGTTGTTGGAAGCAAGACATGTATGGAAACCCCCTTCAAATATTGTGGAAGAATTGAAAAGATTAAAGTGTATGCATAAAGAATGGAACATAGTCTCATTTGGTAATATTTTTAATGCTATTGCAAATTCTAAAATTGAAGTCAAGTCATTAGAAATCTCCTATTAAGAATCTAGAACTATAGAAAACAAGATCAACCTACCTAAACCTAAATATGATCACCTCCAATTACTAGCTAAATAAAAATCCTATTGGGAGAAAAAATGCAGCAAAAATTGGGTACTAAGTGGTGACAAAAATACTAAAGTGCTCCGCAGTTACGTTAAGAAGAAAGTAGAAAGTGCAAAATCAATAAAATATATAATGGGATTATTGGATTGATAATCATAAAGAGATTTCTCTCTCTGCTATCTCCCACTTTCAAAGCTTACTCATATCTACAACTAGCAGTGAAGTCCCTAATCTCTCTCATATTATTCCCAAGCTAATAACTCCTGAAGAAAAAAATTATCTTATAAAGTACCCTACTGATGATGAGATTCACAACTATATCAAATCCTTAAATTTCTCTAGTGTGTTTGGGATTGATGGTTTCAACATCATGTTCTATGAAAATTGTTGGTCTACAATTGGAAAAGAATTTTGTGCTACCATTTAGGATTTTTTCAATAGAACTCAAGACTCTCAAGGTATTTTATACTACATGTATTTGTCTAATTCCTAAAAAGGATTCTCCTAAGACTTGAAATGACTACATACCAATCAGTCTCTGTACTATATTTAATCTAATCATCTTTAGAATCATAAACGACAAGCTTTCTTATTTATTACCTAAGTGATATCTGATGAGCATAATGGTTTTGTTCGTAGGAGGAATATCCATGAAAACAGTCTTCGAACTCAAGAAGTATTGAAAGATCTAAACAAAATAAGCAGAGGAGGAAATTTACTCATTAAGTTAGACATGGAAAAAGCTTTCGATAAGATTTATTTTTCCTTTATTCTTAGAATTTTTAATACCTTTGTTTTTTCAAATAAATTTATTGACATGATTAATTGCTCTATTAGTTCTAACAAGTTTTCTATCATAATCATTGGTGAGGCTAATGGATACTTATATCCACTGACGGGGTTAGGCAAGGCGACCCATTATCTCCTACTTTGTTCATCTTAGCAGAAGAGTTCCTTATTAGAGGCTTAAAACAGATCTATCAAGCTAACAGAGAGGTCAGATCTATAACAAAAAGCTCTATAATAATATTTTGTCTTGCTTTCTAGGTGATCTGATCATCTTTTGCAATTCTCTACTTCAAGCATCAACAAAATCCTAAACAATCTGTAAACCTGCCAAGAGATATCTCGTCAGACTATCAACAAACACATATCCTCTATTATCCCTTCAGAAAAAATCCCCAACAATAAACTCTTATCTATAGAAATTCTAATGGATTCAAGAAAGGAATTCTTTTTATGAAACATCCGGGCATCTACATTTACAACATGCCAACAGAATTTCATTATGAAGATATTGTTACCAAAATAAGAGAGAAAATTCTTAAATGAGACAACTTACTCTTATCATTTGATGGTAGACTAACTCTCATCCAAGCTTTTCTTCCTTGCCATCCCAAATTACCATATTCAAAGCTCCATCATTTCTAAATTTGTCACAAAAATAATTAAAAACCTATTCAGAAGATTTCTATGGGGTACTAACAATCATCAAAGAGGCATATCATTGACTATTTGGGATAATATTTGCAATCCATACGAAAAAGGTCTAAATATCAAAAGCTTAAATGATCTCTCTCAAGCTTACTCATGCAAGATGTAGTGAAAATTCAAATAAAATAAAATTATTTGGTCTAGATTTATGCACTCAAAATAATGCTCTAACATTTATCCTATCCAAACTCAAAAGAAACCTATAAACTCAATAATATGGAACATAATTCATGATATTATAAAGCTTGCTGAAAAATTAATCTTCAGGAGATTAGGAAATGGTGAAATATAATTTGGCTTGACTCTTCGTTCTAAAAGGCCTCTAATCTCTTTTAATCCGGGTGTTTCTACTGATTGGTAAGTCAAAAATAAAGTTACGAATTTATGAACATAAGGAAATTGGAATTTTAAGAAACTCATTAGGAGTGTTCTCTCATTAGACAATAAATAAAATCTATTCATCAAAGAAGTTGAAGAGGATACCATCCGATGGACTCTCACTAATCAAGGAACAATCAATACTAAGGAACTATGGGATAACATAAGAACTAAAGGCACAAAATCTAACATTTAAGCAAATTCTAGATTCAGTCACTCAAAAGAAGTGTTCTTTCTTTCTTTGGAAAACTTTGAATAACTGGATTTTTGTTGACAACGTCCTTCGACACCGGAAGATATCTCTTGCCTCTAAATGTCAACATTGTGAAAATAATGAGATTATTTCTCACCTTTTTTGTTCAATGCATGAACTCATGTGATGTTTGGCTCTATTTCAGTAGCATTTTGAATATAATAATTGGAAACTACATGATTATTCAACACATAATAATACTCTGGTTCTGAGCTACATCTAAAGACACTCATATCCGTACTATTCTCCCTGCTATCATTCGTTGGACTATATAGTCTAACAGAAAAAAGCTGAACATCACAAAAAGTGTTTCTTTAACCATCTCCCAAATCAAAACTTTAATTCAAAGGTTTAATATGGAAAAACCTTCATAAAAGGGAGTATTGGGATAAATACAACAACATTGCTATAGAACTTGGATGTTACAATCACCTTATCTACCCTAAAAAGTCCTGCTATCAACATACAAAAACTGAACATATATGGTGCTTGTGCTGTAAACGCAGAAGCTAGTGGTAGTGCCATCATCAGAAACTCGAAGGGTGATATAAATTATCTTATACGCAGGTTATATGGTAAACAAAATGAATGTCGTGCTCTTTTTTATGGGCTTTTCTTATACTCTAATCTAAAATTAACTAACATCGACATTAAAACAGACTCAAATATTTTAATCGTTGTGTTAAACAATCAAAATATCCCCTTAGTATCTCTCTTATCTTATAAATTGTTGCGGGAATCTTTTATCAGTTAATATGACTATTTCCCACATATAGAGAACAAAACACTGTTGTTGACTGGCTAACAAGAGGGATATGCAAATGGTGGTTGCTCTTCTAGACAGCTTGGAACTTGGTTTCTTCAGAGACGTAAACTAACTTTGGGTTATTCATATATATATATATATATATATCACTTCTTAGAGAATCTGAAGTTATATTATTAATTTTCTCTATAAAGTACTAACTATCTTCTAAGTATGGAATTCTTACGTGACAAGATCAAATGTTGGAAATCAATTCAGCAACTTTGTTCCATCCTCGACGACTTCCTCATCAAGCCATCAATCTCTTTAGCTCTGTTTTAATTTTTGGAATAACTTCTCAGTCCTCTCTATATTATCAGATCATCGCCACTTAGTCTTCATATGTCTCGATCTCCTTGGATCTTCTGACATTCAGTCGAGCAGTTGGCATTCATCTCTCATGAGTTAAAATTCTTGCTTGAAGCATATCCTGTCACAAACTCTTCTTAGAAAAAGTTGTTCTCGGTCCTATTGAGCTTTTCTCTCAAGACCTAATCCTCATTTGTTCAGGTTAATTATTCTCCGGAGCTTGCTTTCATCAAATAATCAAATACTAAAGTGCTCGTTTGGTGCCAAAGTATCTCCCTATGTTTCTCCATGAAAATTCATCTTCAAATGATTTTTTCTAATTCTTAGCAGCATCTTAGAAGAAATCAAATCTTCAAGAATTCATTGGTCTCTCCCCTTCAAGAGTTCTCCATTCTCGCTCAACCGTCTTCCTCAAAATTGAAACTTGTTTAGCACTCTAAATTTATTTTGGAGAATACTGTATAGTACTTAACTTTGTATCTAACTTTTAGTATATTTTAATAAGTCTTTTTTATTAAATACTAATAATAACAACCTTCTGTTTCATAACTAAATCTTAAAAGTACATCTATCATATAGATAACACTCATACTTGTATTTTTCGTATATAATGTGTATAAAATTATACAAAATTATCGTATAATAACGTTTATGAGATTAAAAACATCATTTTTACACTTTTTACCTCTTGCATTAACGGTGAAAATATCGTTTGCTAAACCATCAATATTGGTACGTGGTATAAATTTTAGGATAAAAGGCAGATGCCAAACCATTTGTCATTTCTTTCTTTGTTGATTAAGCTAACATAAATATAATATCATTGCAATTTTATTTCATGGCTTGACATCTTGAATAAGTGTTTTATTCGAGACAATCTATCGATCTAGAGACTAATAATCATCCGCCTCCCTACTATTTTCTTTGTAACAATGCTATTGACTAATAATCATCCATCTTCCGATGGGTTTCTTTGTAACAATGCTATTGAATCAATGAATAATAATTTTTATAATTGTCCTTTCACCCTAAATATTTGGGAGGTTTCCGATTCTAAACTTGGATGCTTTTTTAGGCGCTGATTGGTATGGGCCGTATTATGGACGTTTATCTTCGGTGTATTTACTTTTAAACTATTGTTTACCACGTTTTAGAAAAAATGCAAAAAATTGTAACACACTCAATTTTTTTTTTTAAAATAAGCGGTATGAAACCGCAAAGTTTTGAATTCCCAAATCACTTCATTCAGTCATTTAACTTCATTTTAGTATCATTTTCATTTATTTTAGCTTTTTCTTTTAGTTTTATAGTTTTGGGATGCTTTCTTATTTGTTGATGTTGTGATTTGGTCCGTTACAATTTATTATTCTCTTTAATTAGTGTGTCAATTATTTAAATTTGGAACACCATTACATTTTTAATTAGAGACGGAATATCAAGTTAATTGTATATAAGATTGTTCAAAATGAGAGTCATCCTTCTCCAAGAAACAGAGTCGTCCTCTGCTTTGGATTTCAAAATTAATCAACTTCTCGTTGATTAATCATCTTTCTGATTGATCATTTGTGATTCTCTTTCTTCTGGCGATCTATTGTATTGGTGTTTCTCGTTATTTTTTCTGGTGGGTCTTTTTGATTTTCGTTCAAGAGGTTGATACTCTGTTCTTGCAGAGTCTGGGTTGTGCTGGGTTTTTGAGTATTATTGGTCTTCAATATGCTTAATATTGAGGATTTCCCCTCTTTAAATGATGGGAATAAGAATTTTACGGCTGGTGATAATAGGGAGGTGACTGAGAAGAGATCTTACTCTGAAGTTTTGAAGAATGATATTGATTGCAAAGGCTTTTCTCCAGATTGTGTCAAGACCTTTCAAGATCACAATGTGTTACAATATTCAAAGAAAATTAAATCTATACTTATGAAAGATTCAAGATCCACTATTGTTGCGAAGTTTAGCCAGGGAATTCCTAAAAAGGCAGCTTTTCAAACCTTTCTGGATTCCTTCAGGTTCAAAGGTCTATTCTCGTATGCTACTCTAGATTCAAGACAGATTTTTATTGAATTTAGTTTACTGGAGGATGTCGATAGAATATGGTCAAAAGGGATATGGAAAGTCGATGGGAAGGTTATGCGAATCTTAAAATGGTATCCTGAAACAAGCAAGATTTTTTAATGTCCTACTACTCTTCTTTGGGTGCGATTTGAAAGATTGCCAGAATTTCTTTATAATAGAAATGTTATCAAAGACATGGCTAATTCTTTAGGTCTAGTTCATCAGATTGTTGTTCCCGGTTATAACATGGCCTTGGTCAATGTGTGCTATGCGTTAGTAGAAATTGATATGTCCAGGTTTTTGAAAAGAAAGCTGTGGATCGATTTTGGTGAGCAGGATGGTTGTTGGGTTGGGATTAGTTATAAAAATGTGCCATATTATTGTAAAAAATGCAAGCACTTGGGTCATAATTTTGAGGAGTGTAAAAAGAATATTACAAAGGATGACTTGGATGTTAAATCTCATAGTTTAGAAGAAAGACAGTCTGGTTCTGGTAAGACTAAAGAGCTTCCTAAGGATGATCGGGTCCAACAATCTAGTCAAGTTTTTAAAAGGAAAGTGTAGTCTAATATTGTCCCTAAGGACAATTCTGTGACTGCTCAAAATGATATTATTTCACCAAGTTCTGTTAAGGTGGTTTTATCTTCTACAGAAGGCAATAACAGTCATGAGCCTAAAAAGGGTGGTGAAAGTACTCAGCAGCATGAAGAAATGAAGATTATCGAGGCCATCAAAAATCTTGATCAGGGATGTTATCGTGGGGATTCTCCTGTAAATGATAATTCGGATGGAAGGGACCTCTGGGATTCTGATTGTAGTACTTCTGAGGATCAGATTGTGAAATAGACCTCACCTGTGTTTAAGGAGATTCTTCTGAAAAATTTAAAATCCACTAAGAAAATAAAGAAACCAGATCATAGAGTTGTGAAATCCTTACGTTTTAAGGACAGTCATTACAAATCATACTCTGATAATGATACATCTGTTTAGTTGGAACCTTCGGGGGATCAACAATAATCCTACCATTCTGAGGTTAAAGGACTTAATTTTCTCTAATAATATTCAAATTCTTGCTTTGCAGGAGCCCTTGGTGTCTGCTGATAAGATTAAGGATTTTTCGGACAAGCTTGGTTTTAGCAACTATGTTGCTAATATGTCTAATAAAATCTGGTGTTTCTGGAAAGATGATGTTAAGATTGATGTTCAGAATGATCATGAGCAATGTTTAAACTTAGAAGTGTTTATTTCTGATTTGGGGTTTAAGTTTATGTTATCAATCGTCTACGCTAAATGTAACAGATATGAGAGGAGAAACCTGTGAAGTATGCTTCATTCTATCTCTAATACAGGGAATGCTTGGCTGTTAGTTAGGGATTTTAATGTGATCTCCTCCTCAGATGATCAGATTGGCTGTTCTTCATTGTGTGTAAATAGCATGGAGGAGTTTAATGGTTGTATTAATGATTGTTTGTTGGAAGATGCGGGTTTTTGAGGCTCGAGATTTACTTGGAATAGGGGTTCTAAATGGAAGCGTTTGGATAAGGCTATGGTTAACAGTTGTTGGAATGATTCTTTTGGCAGTACTAAGGTTTTACATTTGATCAGAACATGTTCAGATCATTCGCCGTTATTGATTAAAGCCTATAAAGTCTCTAATGTTAATCTTAAGAAAGGTTTTAAGTACATGAACATGTGGGAGAATGAGGAGTCATTTCTAGGCATTGTGGAAGCTAATTGGATGCTGCCTATTCATTGCTACCCTAATCAAATTTTTTGGCTGAAGTTAAAGAGACTTAAAGTTTGTTTGAAGGATTGGAATGCTAATAGTTTTGGAAACATTTTTAGTAAGCTTAATGAGGCTGAGGTGGAGGTTAGGAAGTTGGAAGATTTGCTGATGGTCAGTTTCGATGTTGAGTTGAAGGCCAAGTTAGATAAAGCCAACTGCTTATACATCAAGTATCTTAAAAATAAATCTGATTTTTGGAAGCAAAAGTGTTATGGTGATTGGCTTACTGATGGTGATAAAAATTCGAAGCTTTTTCATTCTTTTGTGAACAAAAAGAGAAGGAAAGGCAGGATCAACAGTATAAGGGAGGGTGACTCTTGGTTAAATGATGATGAAGGCATTGGCTTGTCTGCTGAGAAGTTCTTTAAGGACTCTTTGGCTTCTGAGTCTTATAACAGTAAGAGTGAGGAAACTACTCTCCTTAATGATGATATTTTTAAGGTTATTCCTTCTCTGATTTCTTGTGAGGACAATGCTGCTTTGATGAAATCAACTACTGAGGATGAAATTTGGGTGTGATCTCTTCTATGAAGTTGGAGAGTGTTGTTGGTGTTGACGGATTTAATCTCTATTTCTTTAAGTATTGTTGGAAGGTTATCAAGTGTGATCTTTGTGCTTCTTTCAATTCATTTATCTGTGGTAATTACATTCCTAATGGAATGTTTGCTACTGGTCTGTCTTTGATCGCCAAGACCAAGAACTCTACTTCTTGGAATGAGTATATGCATATTGGGTTGTGCTCTATGATGAACAGAATCTTTTCAAAGCTTATTAACTTGAGGCTGGCTATTATTCTGCCCAGAATCATTTCTTCTTCTCAGGGTGCATTTGTTCGAGGGCGCTGTATTCATGATAATATTCTTGTTGCTAAGGAGATGGTTTATGACATTAAAAGGAAGCCTAAAACTGGCAACGTTATGATTCAGCTCGACATGTCTAAAGCGTTTGATAAGATGTCCTTTTCCTTTCTTTATAAAGTCTTATTAAACTTTGGTTTTCTAACGAATTTATAAGTCTTATTAGCAGGTTGATTTCGAATGTCAATATATCCATTCTGTTGAATGGTGGTTCATTTGGCTACTTCGGAACTAAGAAAGGTTTGAGACTGTGTGATCCCTTGTCTCTTAGTCTTTTTATTATTGGAGAAGAGGTCTTATTGCGTGGAATGTAATGTTTATTTGAATCTAATAAGAAAATGAAATACAATACTAGATCTCAAATTTTATTACCCTGTCTGGCATTTGCAGACGATATCCTTATTTTCACTAATAGTTTACATGATTCTATTGAGAAGCTTAGTAGTTTACTTGATAAATATCAACTTGTTTCTGGACAGTTGATAAACAAACAAGCATTCCAGGGTAGCTATGTTGGAGGTTCAAACTGGCTATAAATCTGAGCATCTGCCTACTACTTATCTGGGGTGTATCCTGAGTAATAGCAACAAGCCCTGCAATTTCATCAAAATTATTGACAGTATTAACGATAAGATTTCTGTTTGGGACTCAAAATTTTTATCATTTGGTGGAAGCTTAGTTCTTATTTCTAATGTTCTTATGTCTTTTCCTAACTATTGGCTGCAGAATAGTGTTCTTCCTAAGAGTATTATTGTTAGAATCGAGAAGATTCTGAACAGGTTTCTTTGGAGGTCTAGTTATAATGAACCTTCTACTCATTGGGCTACTTGGAGTTCTATCTGGAAGCCTTTTGAAGAGGGGGGACTTAACATTAGGAAGATTAATGATATTCAGTATACTTATTCAATGAAATTATGGTTCTCATTTATGCAAAATGAATCTGTTTGGGCCAAGTTAATGCATAGTACATACTCTAAAAATTCTCATCCATTGTATGCTAATTTTAATAGGGCTCGGTCTCATGCATGGAGGAGGCTGATCAGTGTGAAGAATGATGCAGAGAATAACATTAGATGGGTCTTAGGCAATGGAGATATTGATTACTGGAGGGATAACTAGCATAATTATAAGCCTATTCACAATGATCAAAATGAAGTCAGTTACCTGGAGGCTAACGTTAGCTCCTTTTGGAAGGATGGCAGTTGGGATACTGATGCAATGGTCCCTTTCCTTTCACCTGAAAGATGGAGCCAAATTCAGAGATTAAGGGTGGATAATTCAAAGAATGACATTATGCTATGGTCTTGCTCAAATGATTCTACTTTCAATACCAAGGCTACTTGGGATTCCATCAGGCACAAATCAAACTACTCTAGCATGTTTAACAAAGTTTGGAGTTCTATTATTCCCAGGAAGTTTTCCTTTCTTCTCTGGAAATTTATAATGCATTATATCCCTATTGATTCTGTTCTTAGGAAAAGGCATTTAGAGTTGGTTTCTAAGTGTCAGTTTTGTAGGAATAGTGAAGATATTAACCATGTTTTTGTCAACTGTTCTCATTCATGGCAGATTTGGAACCATTATAGTGTCATTTTTAGGATTAACATTAAAAGAAGCATGGTTCTTACTCATGTTATCAAAATTTGGCATAGTTTTTCTAGCAGTAAATCACATATCTCGCATCTTATGCCTGCTATTATTTGCTGGTTTATTTGGTCTAACAGAAACAAATCTAAATTCAAGGGTGTTGATTATAATTTTGTATCTACTATAAACAATATTAATCGTATCATTCTAGCTTTAAATATATTTGTTCTAAAGAAAAACACTGGTTAAAAACTAAGAATGCTAGTGTACTAATGGGCTGTCCTATTTTCTATTCTAAGCCTAGATATTGTACCTGGAAATTACCAGTTGAAGGTCAAATCAAGTTGAATATTGACGCTTCAGTGCTGAGGAACGGGGAGGCTAGTGGCGCCGGTATCTTTAGGAACCATCTCGGTGAAGTTTTGCAGTGCTTCGGGAATACTTATGGGAAAATGTCCCAATTGTTAGCTGAAACCCGAGCGTTGCTGGACGGTTTACTGATTTGCAAACGGAATCAGTTGTTCAATGTTGACATCGAATCTGACTGTCAGATTCTTGTCAACTTTATTGCCTCTGGAGCTTCGCCGTGGTATCTCTGTCCGGTCGTCAAGATTTGCCGGATGACCTTCGCTTCTTCGATGGTGTTGATATTCATTCCCAGAATCCAGAATCAGGCCACCGATTGGCTGGCCAGATGGATTCTCCGAAGCACCATTAAGCCTTCCTTCATTCATTTTAGCATTCCATCTGAATTGAATGTTATTATCTTTCTGGAAGGCTTGGGTGTAGGTTATGTAACCTAGTTTTTTTAGGCTTGTTTTTCTTTTTCAGGTCAATTAAGCTTTTTGGGTTGAAGTTTCTAAAGTAGAGCTACAATGGCTGTTTGGTTGAAGCTGTTTCAAAGGTCGATGAAGATGAATTCAAATATGGTGCATGGATTGCTGGGTGTGAAAGAAGGTTGGAGTTTGGATAGCTGAGGATTCTTGACTCGTGTTTAAGCTGCTGGACTCAAAGATTGAATCTATGTTTTTTCGATTTTTTGGTTGTTTCTTTTGAAGATGGGTGTTTTGAAAAGGGGCTAGTTGGAGAGGGAGTCTGTTTCGAAGGTTGAAGACGATCTGTTTTCAATTTAGGGTTTCGAAATTGATTTAGAAATTTTCTATAGGGTTATTGTTTAAGAACCTCTATTTTTTAGTTAGTTTCTTAATTGGTTCTCTTGTACCGTAAAACTCTCATTTAGGTAATATATTATTTTTTGCTTAAAAATAATAATAATTAGAGACGGAATATTTCAACATGAACTTATCATGATATTCCAAATTATTTTAATTTCTATTTTAAATATTTTATATCATTATTTACTAATATTACATCACACTAATATTTACTAATATTACTCATCACATTAATATTGATACATACCATTTATAAATAATGTTAACTGATCTCTAAAAATACATTTAAAAAAAATATTAAATATTAAAAAATTACATTTTTATATTTTATAAAATATTATTAATTAAATATAATCTGTAAATTTAAAACACAACATTCAATACAAAATCGTACATTTATTAAGCTGAGATCACCAACTAATTATTTAGTTGTAACAGCATTTCTGTCTTCGAGTCGATAACATTCATAAACATAATGTGTATGGAGAGAAATGACCTTTGGCTGAAATTTGAGACACTAATGGTTTAGTATTAGGTAGCGTATTAATGATTATTATGGTTATAGTGGGACATATATAATATATACACGCAAACACGTTAACAAAAGCATAAGCATGACACATGATACAACGTAAGCCACGAACTAAACCCATCTTTTATGGATTATGTATTTTATGCCCCTTAATTATTTGAGTCTTATAGAAATAAATTTATATAGCTTTTCTTTTCAAAGCTTTAATTATCTTCAATTTTAGATATTTATATATCACTTGTGTTATCTATATACTATACCTGCAAACTATTAAATGATAGAAACATTAAATGTAATGTTTCTTTTAATTTTTAAATATAATATTTTTATAGTTTTTAAGAACTTTTATCTTTTTAGTTAGTGATTTATGTAGACTGAAATAATTAAACAAATTGATTAATAATTAAATTAAATAGTTTCAAAATAAGTTTATTTTTAAATTATTATTATTACCCAAAAGCTATCTACATTTTAACTTTCTAATCGTGGTTTTATTTTTAGAAAAAATCACAATTAATTTTAAATTAATAACTTCAAAAAAGAATTAATTTTTTTAATCAAATGTAACATTCTCATTGAACTAAAAATAGAGGTACAAAAAACTAGAATCTCAAAATAAAGTAGGAACCAAAATGAATTAAGGCACTAATAATTTTGAGATCTACCATAGTCATTTTTCAAAGATCCAGTATACGTTTAAGAAAACCATATTACTAATGAATATTGTGTGAGATTTCAACGAACCATCATTACCAAAAGAAAACCGTAACTGTTCATAAGAAAAGGGTTCCACTCAAGAAGAAAACCGATAAGTGAATCAATGATTTTGTCTTTTTTAGACTTGATGCAAGCTTGTTCTTTGATTAGTTTGGAAGTACCAATCATCTATGAAGTTATGTGTTATCAGGAATGAGAACAGACAGAGCAAAGATTGAGAGATGCTTGAGGCTTCACACCCATAACTTTGAGTGCTCGATCAATTTTAGTCAGAGATTTTTCAAGGTAAAAACAACTTTCGAAGAAATGTCTTTGCACCACATGGTCGATGAACTGACGTTACAAATATGAACTATTACTAAAGCTGATTGTGTTCCTTGACTTAATCTTGATTTTTAAAATTTTGATGATCAATGCTGCACTTTGAATGTACCTGAAAATAAGTTAATCCCATTTATATTTATGTAAGTTAATGGGCTAGTCAGGTTGAATGTGCTGAGCTTGTTAGGTATAGAGTCAATCAAAGAGACTTTAGATGCAAAATAGAGATGAGGTAAAAGATTCAATCATTCAGACGAATATAGCATAATCCTACATTTTCAAGGAAAACTATAGCTCTTAGTTGATTAGGGATTTGATTTTGATCAAGGTCTAGTCTCAATTTGCACTTTAAAGTCTATCTTGCGAGCTAGTCGGCTGAATCATATTGGTTTCTATAAATGTAGGTCAGAGTCATGTTAGGAGTCATAAAGCTTTTACAACAAGCAAGGTAAGGATAAAGAGTCCAGAGATAGTTGTTAGTAGTAATAAAATCCACTATAATTTTTTAATCAAATTCAAAATCAATTTTGTCTAATTTAAAGTTGTTGCAAAGTAATAAACCATCAAGGAAGGCTCAAACTTCAACATTCATAGGAGATGTTTTGACATAGAGCCTTCCAAACCCTTTAATAATATTACCAAAGCTATCCTTAAATAAGCCCCCACCACTACCCACACTATTAGGCATACAAGAACCATCCAAAATAATCTTCAATCTGGACAAAAGAGGGGACCAATTAAGAATGGAGACCTTCCTAGGAGATTTTAAGTGATTGAATCATCCAATTTTAATACCAGATTTATCATCATGTAACCGGTGACATTTTTTTTAATAGGAAAGCATTGTCAAGACCAATAATCATATAGTTAATATAACTGATGGCTGAACTAGTTGAGTAAGGAAGGTATTTATGCTTAGCACTGTTTCTAAATTTCCATAGGGCCCAACTGATAATGACAGGGATGATAATTCGAATATGAATTCTTTGGAAGATCAACAAAACCAAGTTCTCAACAAGTGAGGGTAAGTCATGTGTCCAACAATAATCATTCCAAAAAGAGTAGCATAGTAATTTTATATTTCCCAAGTCGTCTTATAGTTAACAAAAAAATGAATGATAATCTCCCTATTTTCACAGTTCTGGCATTTAGAGGCAATAGGTATGTGCCTTTTTGGAGGATATTATCTTTAAACATCTAGTTATTAAGGATTTTCCAACAAAGAATACAACACTTCATATGAGAGATGTTATTCTATATCATTTTGAATAAGTTTGAACGGTTGTGCTTACTGCTGAGATAATTCCAGGTGTCTTTGGTGTTCTATAAACCATTTTTAGAAAGCAGTGATCTGATATTGTCCTTCATTTGATCATTGATAGAATACTCATGAATAAAGTTGATTTCAGAATGAATGATAATATTTTTAAGCTTGTTTAAGTTCCAATGATATATGTCCCATAAATCTTTAACTTTGTCACTAATATACTAGTTATTGTCTTCACTGTAGGAAAGACAAATGAATGGAGAAGGCTTATACCACTTGTCAAGCCAGAAATCCATGTCATCAGTGCCCAATTTCCTGGCAATATGGTTTTCAGCAGCATTTCTATAAGTTATAAGTCTCTTCCATATAATAGAATTGTAGTTGGAGAGACTCACTTGAAATGTATGTTGATTCTTGCAGTATATACTAGCAATATAGGTGGCCCAAATAGAGTTATGGTTCCCGAATTTATACCACATCTTGAAGGAAAATATTTTTTGAAGATCTTCCACGACTCTAAAGTTCAATCCACCATCCTCAAAATATTAAATAGGTTAGTAAATTTGGTTAATATAATCTTCTTAGCTTGACTATAGGATCCCCAAAGGAATTTATTAAAAGAGCCTCAATCATTTTGATGATAGTTTTAGGAAGAAGACTGTTCTATATCCAATATAATTGGTAGGCCATCAGAACAGAGTTAATAAATTTTATGATAGGTATACATAAATAAACCATAGAGAAAGAGTTCATATTGGATCCAGTTTGAATTTATAAGGTGTTTTTCCTCATTATGTTAAGACTAGATGAAGTTATGACCTTAGTCTTATCCTTATTAATAAATTGACCAGATATATCCTAATAGTGTTGCAGAAATGATTAAAGATTATTAATAAAAGAAGGAAGACCATTAGTGAAGATCAACAAGTCATCCGCAAATGCCAGACAAATAATTTCTAAGGGACTTGCGGTCTTGTAAGTCATAGTCTTTTTATCATTGAATAATTTGTTCAAACCACAAATGAGGTACTCCTCAGCAATTATAAAAAGACTAGGAGCCAGTGGGTGTATTTGCCTAACACCTCTTGTTGTCTTTAAGTAACCCCTGGATTCACTATTGATGAGGATAGAAATGTGAAACCTTCTTAATTATTTTAGCCACTAAGTTTATGAAAATTTAGGAAAAGCTACATAGGGATATGATTTGAAAGATGAAAATGTGAGAAATATGATCAAAATCCTTGGTCATCTCCATCTTGATCAAAATGTTGTCAACCTTATTCTTATTTTTCAAGCCATGGACAAGCTATTTAGTTAACATGATATTGTCATGGATGTCCGTATCCAAGACAAAACCTTCATGAACTTTAAAAAATGTTTTTGGAGCAATTTAGCTAGTCTATTATTAAGGAATTTGGACAAGATCCATTAAAAACTCATAAATATCATCCATATCACTAGATAACATAACTTAAAATAAGACTCAACAGCGTCACCAATTTGATTAGCATATTTTATCCAACCACCATTGTCAAGAATATTATGTATCTTTTTTTATATATAGATATGGAAAGCACGAGTGTTCTTATACCCATCTTTGAGCCAATCAGAAAATATCTTTTGGTGTCAATATAATTCTTCTTAGGAAGAAGGTGAGTATGAAGAACCTTAGCTTTATTAAGATTAATTTTGTCATCAAAACATCAATTCATTTGATATCTAGATTCCAGAGAATTAACCTTGTCTTCAACATCTTTAATAGAGTAAAAAAAGATTCCAAAACATTCTTTATTCCAAGTTTTAAGAGCATCCTTAAGACTTTTAGTTTTGAATTAGAATATATTATTAGGTGTACCATTTAGGTTTCATTCCAGTTTTGATCCACCATTGATAAAAAATCCTCATTCAAAGTTCACATGTTTTGAAAACGAAATGGGGTGCTAGGTTTAGAGAGGTGATTAGATATGGCAATACTAAGAGGAAAGCGGCCAGAACAGGTTCTAGCTAAGTGAGTTACTTTAGTGTCAACAAAAAAGTCAGACCAAGATTGATTAAAAAATACACGGTCTAATCTTTTCCAATTGGTTCTAGTGGTCCAAGTGGTCCAGAACATGTTCTAGCTAAGTGAGTTACTTTAGTGTCAACAAAAAAGTCAAACCAAGATTGATTTAAAAATACACGGTCTAATCTTTTCCAATTGGTTCTAGTGGTCCAAGTGTATTTATTATCAGCATAACCAATATCTTCCAACTTACAATCACTAATTGCATCATTAAACTCATCATGACTTCTAATACATAGGGTAATACAATTCAGCTGATCATGGGGGGAGGGGGGAGTAATAGCATTGAAGTCCCACATGATCAACCGTTCATTGGTTTGAACACCAAGGACTATCAGATTATTCCATAAATCCATACTCAAATTTTTTTGACATTTAGCATAAATAACAGTAACTAAAACGGTTTTAACCATATTTGTGTAACTGTTTTTAGCATGAATGAGCTACTGATTATCAAGAATAATTTTTAACTTGAAATCTTCACTCCATAAAATCCAAATTTTGTTGTTCAAGTTAGAGGTCTACATTAGGTAAACTAATGTAGGCAACTATCTTACTAATGATAAGTTGATCAATAAAAGGCACATAGATAGCTATTATATCAAACTTACCTTTCACTATTAATGATTTGAGCATGTTCCTTGAGGATTTGTTACCAATATCACTAGATAACATAACTTTGGTTAAATTCGTATTTAGAAATTCACAACCTTAAAAACTGAATAAATAAAATGATATAATATATATTTTTTAAATTCAAAAATAAAATAAGCTCATTAAAAACAATAGTATAATATTAATATTATTTTATTATTACAATTCGGTTCCATAAAATTTGAATTGATAAACAATATATCAATAATTATTATAAACTACATCACAGTGTTTGTTAATGATAATGTTTTTATAATATCGAACAAAAAACAGTTAAGTTAGTATAAAAATGTAGATTCAGATTATTATTAATATTTTAAAAATATACTAATTTTTTTTAAAACATATAATAAATTTATTATCCAATTAATTAAAAAACAATAAATTTACATGTGTTTTATTTTATCTAGAGTTTAAAAAATAGTATAAATGTTCTGATAGTAAATCATAGAAACAATTTGGTAACGTCGAAAAAATTTCTAGCATGTGATTAGAGTTTTTAATGTACATAACAATTGCTAATAGCGGTGGCAGTATATCCCGTCACACCATACATTTAATAATTTTTGGTGTGACACAATTCAACTTCGTTATTACAATATTTTTGGCATGACGTATTGTTACATTGTCATACGTCACAGTATATCACGTATGACAATTTCTAACGTGTCACATTTAATATATTTAATAGTTTTCTATTTGGGTACATTTATTTTCAAAATATTATTAATATATATATGATATTTTTAATTATATTTAAATATTTTAAATATACAATTAGATTTTTCACTGAATAGTTTATTAGATTTTTAAATTAGATTTGTAAAGTTTTTAGAATTTTTAGATCTTTCAACTATTATATATTTTTAATAGCTTTAGATCTTTCAACGAATAAATTACCAAAATTTTCAAGTATATATATTTAGATGTTTTAAATTGTTTATTAGATATTCCGCCTATCAGATATTTTAACGATATAGTTAAAGTTTTTAGAATTATATATATATATATATTAGTATTTTAGTATTTTAGTATTTTAATATTATGTATTTATCCCACATTTTTATTCTCTTATTTACTATTTATGTGTCTATCTATATATTGAGACTTTTCTACTTATTGTACTAATATTTTCCTAAATAATAATAAAACTTTAATCATCTTTCTATATTTCTCTTTTTCTCTATCGTATCAAGCGTGGGTTTAGATCTTGAGTTTAATTTTCGTGCATTCCACTGTGACAGCGGACAATTATTTTAGCTGTCCACCAGAAGAAAAGAGGAGAGAAATGTTTTTAGTTTACAGATCTGGTGTGTTCAGGCAGAGTCAATAGACCTGACCGAGAGGCAAACGGTGTCAGGTTTTTTTGAATTTCGGACAGTGTGTTTAGAACATCTAATATTTCAATCTGACTGGTTGGATTGTGATCTTGTGCTATGGTTACGAAGAAATCTATAATAGAAGAGTGCATCATTTTTTGTTGGTAAAATCGTGGGTTCAAATTTGATTTTCATTTTGATTTTAATTTTAATTTTGATTGAAATTTATATTTGAATTTGGATTTGGTATTTAGGTTTAGTATTAGATTTAGTTTTTGATTTTAACTTGTATAGATTTTTTTGGATTCGGATTTTGTATAGATTTTATTCATATTCGGTATTTGGATTTAATATTGGATTTAATTTTGGTTTTGGATTTGGTATAGATTTTGTTTGGATTCGGAGTTGATATAGATTTTTTTTTGGATTTAGTATTTGGATTTGGTATTTGGATTTAGTATTCAATTTAGATTTGGATTTGGATTTGGTAGAGATTTTGTTTGGGTTCACATTTGGTATAGATTTTGTTTTGGATTTGGATTTGGTATAGACTTTCTTTGGATTCAGCTTTGGTATAGATTTTATTTGGACTTGGTATTTCAATTTAGTATTGGATTTATTTCTGGATTTAGTTTGGATTTGGTATATATTTTGTTTAGATTCAGATTTGGTAAAGATTTTGTATGGATTCGTTTGGTTGTTAGATTTTGTTTGACATTTGGATTATGTTTGACGTTTGTTTAGATTGATGTTTTCCGTTTTAATTCATTTCGATTTGTTTTGATTTCTTTGGATTCATTTGGTGTTTATATTTTGTTTGATGTTTGGATTATATCTAGCATTCGCTTATATCGACGTTTTTCATTTGGATTTCGTTTTGAATATTTAACGTTTAGATTTTTTTGGTATTTGGATTTCATTTGACGTTTGAAATTTGACGATTCAAAGTGAATATTTAAGATTGGGGATTTTAGATTGAGATTGGAGAGATGGTTGAAGAAATATAAAGAAGAAGATGACATTTGAAGGTTGTTTAAAGATCATTTAAAGATTGAAGACAACTTGCAGATTTCTTCACACATATCATTTGAAGATGACATTTTCACGAAATCTCAGTCAACAACGCGGTTTTATTTTCTTTATGACAAACTCTCGATGCTTATAAATTTTGCATTTTGGGTTTGAGAGAGGGTGATTGGAGATTTAGGGTTACATGTTTAAGATTTAGGATTGTTGATTCGAGATTTAATATTTGAATTGAATATTTGGTTTAAAAAACATAATAAGGTAGAAGAAATGTGAAGAATAATACTCGAAGAAGATGCGTGAATAAGAGTACTTGAAGAATATTTATGAAGAAAATGTGAAGAATATAAAATTTCTACTCATCAACAGAAGAGTTCTCAAGTGCCTATTTGTTGTGCTTCCTTGCGTACCTCTGGTTTCTCAAGAACTGTGGGTCCATTCTTCTGGTTGAAGTATTTATGTTCCTCTTAGGTTTCTTGATTCAATTATGATGAGCCTTTTGAAATTGGTTGTGGCGGTGTGAAGAAGACGTATAAAGAAGTTTTACATATTGAAGGAAAATTTTAAAGATTGAAAGCAGCTTAATGATTTCTTCATAAATAAACACAATATTTTTTGTTTTCTTGGAAAAATCTTGATGCTTATCACTACGTCATCATGAGTTTGAGACGGGATGTTAAAAATTTAGTACTTTTATATTGTGTATTTATCCAACATCGTTATTCTCTTATATATTACTAATGTCTATATATATATAGACCTTTCTACTTATTCAACTAATATCCTTTTAAAAAAATAATAAAATCATATCCGTGTTTATTTGTTTATCTTTTTTTATGATGTATACATACACTACTTTACAACCGTAAATAACAAAATAAAATTTAAAAGATATTTAATTAACAATAAAAAATACAATTTTTTGTGTGAAAAAACATTAAAATTTAAAATAGAAAAGTTCATACATAGTTCCTAGGGCATACCCCGAGGTGATACAGCGAAAATAGAGAGAAAAGTCAATATCAAGATATCATAGGATATAATATGGCCTAGTAATCAAAACAAAAATAACGCAATAACAAAATCGCCAGTGGCTAGATGACTGTGAGCTGACTCCACGTCCTACGAGTCCTGAATCCCGCTCCAGTCTGTACTGTAGATACCTGTGATAAATAAGATTAATTATAAATAGTTTGAGAAAGCTATGGGGTCCAGTCAACCTTGGTTCCATGGAATCTGTATTGTAGGCCTGATAAGATTTGGTAAGAAATTGAAGAGGCCAAGGCTGGAGCAGATCCAAAGATTCTTGAATTCCGCTATTTCCAAACGTGGTAAATGACCGCGTTAAAACAAGATCACCAAATACAGTGGTCTGGTGTTTTAGACCATTTAAACGCCTTAAGAATCCAAGATTTCCAGCTAGAGAAATGGAGAGTAAAACCAAGCTTAATACTGGAGTAGGTCCAAATACTCTAAGCGAAACTATATTCAAATAGAACATGACCTGTAGATTCCGGTACAAAATTACAGAGGGGACACACAGTAGGGATGTTCAGACCCCAATTGAGGAGCTTGTCTCTGGTGGCAAGCTTACCCTGTATTGCTAACCACGAAATGAAAGAGTAACGCAGAATATTGTCTTTTTTCCATACTAACGCTGCCCAACCCATCTTTGGGTTAGGCACACAAATAGCGTTGTACGTGTCTTTGATAGTGAACTTGGAGCGCCCGCCTTTAGTAACCCAGAATAGAACATCCTTCGAGAGGTTATTTGGTTGGGGGGAGAGAGAGAGAATCAGTATGTAAAGTTCTTCAAGATTAACTCGACTACGGGCACGAGCCGATCTTAAGTTTTCCAGCCAGTTCCATTCTCCATTGATAATGATGTCTGAAACCTTTAGATCATTTCCCAAACGAGAATCACTAATGATATCAGAGCCGAAATGTTTTGCTAATGACGGGGAGATGAGCCACGGGTCATTCCAGAACGAAGTGTTTTGACCATTTCTGATACCTACCCTGTACAAATTGCTCGCCAAAGGGCGAAGACGAAGCATTTTCCTCCAGATCCAAGAAGAAGAAGAACCAATAGAGACATTCCACAAATTTTTATTTTTAATCTGTTCATTTTTAATCCAGTCACACCATATAGAATCGTGCTTGTTACTAACTATAGACCAAAGGTGCTTGAGGACGGCCGCCTGATTCCAGAGTTTTAAATCTAGAACCCCAAGGCCTCCCTCATCGTAAGAAGTGGCAACAGTGGAACAAGCCACTTTGGCCCCGTGGATAATCATTGCCGATCCAGACCAAAAGAATCTTCTTAGGTATTGGCTTAACTCTTTAACAATTCTAGGCGGGAGGATAAAGATCAAAGACCAGTAAACTTGACCCGCAAAACGAACAAATTTAATTAATTGGAGTCTTCCCGTATGGGATAGGTGTTTAGAAGTCCAGGAGTCCATACGGGAGGTTATTTTGTGAAGAAGGAGCGACAGTCCGAATAAGTGAGTTTACCTGTAAGGAGGGAGACTCCAAGGTACTTCACAGGAAGAGAGCCTTCCGGAAAGTTCATAATTGGCAGAAGGGTCGATCTGAGGTGATCATCAATACCGGAGAAAAAAATGTGACTTTTCAGCGAATTGACTTTAAGACCAGAGAGATAAGAGAATTCATCTAGAGCGTCTTTGATGAGATTAAGAGAAAGAGTGTCACCATGACAGAAGATCATAAGATCATCTGCAAAGCAAAGGTTGATGATTTTTTGCTTGTGACATTTCCAGTGAAAACATAATTTTCCATCAAGACTTTTTTATCTAAAAAAATTAGAAAGTACTTGCATAACAAGCACAAAGAGGATGGGGGAAATAGGATCCCTTGTCTGAGACCTTTTTTCCCTTTGAAGGAGCCATAAATGTCTCCATTAATAATGACAGAGTAAGAGGGGGAAGAGATACAATTTACAATCCATGTGATCATCTTCTCAGGGATATTCATTGCCACGAGAATGTCGAGGATGAGGTGCCATCGAACATTATCTAAAGCTTTCATGATATCTATTTTAAGAGCAACCCTTTTTCCTCTACCCTTAGATTGATATCCCATAAGCAGCTCTTGGGATAAAAGAATGTTATCAGATATATTCCTTCCTGGAACAAAAGCCAATTGAGAGGAATCAATAAAGTAAGGAAATGAGACTTTAATTCTATTGGCCAAATTTTTTGAGATAATTTTATAAACAACATTGCAGAGAGGAATGAGTCTATAGTCGGCTGGTACAGAAGGCGAATCAGATTTGGGAATTAGAGCGATAGAAGTAGCGTTCCACGACTCGGTCAACTTCCCGGAAATAAAGAAATCCTGGACACCCTTACAGATGTCCTGGCCAAAAATGCTCCAGGATGTCTTGAAAAAGTTAGAGTTATAACCGTCAGGCCCATGAGATTTGTCACTATCGCTACTGAAAAGAGCAGATTTAATTTCAGCAAAAGTGATCTCCCGAATCATTAACTCTCTATCAACATTGGTTACTTTAGAAGAGATCAGAGAGGATATTTTTTCCAAGCCAGGATAGTTAGCCGGGTGCTTGGTACCTAGGGAATTTCCGAAAAAGTTCACAGAAACTTTTGCAACACTAGACGGAGACGTGGAAAGAACCCCGTGCTAATTTGAAATCGAGACAATTTTATTGCGAAATAGCCGGGCTTTGATACTTTTGTGGAAGAATTTAGAATTCTTGTCCCCCAACTTAATCCAGTTTTCTCTAGTTTTTTGTTTTTAAAAAACTTCTTCTGCACGACTAAGGAATATAAAGAGAGCATAAGCCTCACTTTTGTTTGTTACTAAACGAGGATTGAGGGGATCAGAGGCTAGCTCATCCTGAATATTAAACAAGGATCTTTGTGTATTGGATACTTGGGAAGAAATGTCACCGAATTCCTTACGATTGAGAAGAGCTAGCTCACTTTGAAGACGAGCTAGCTTATATAAAACCAGCTTTATACCAGTGGAATGGATTGGCAAATTCCAACTATTCGAGACAATATCTTTAAAAAGGGGGTGAGTTTGCCACATGTTAAAATAACGAAAGGGTTTTTTCCACTTGGGCCGAGGGAAACCAAGATTGAGGGTTACCGTGGAGTGGTCAAAAGTATGAAAATACCCAAAATGGACATGGGACATAGGAAAGAGGTCGTCCCATTCAGAATTGACTAGGACCCGGTCTAATTTGGATAGGATGGGATGAGAGGGTTGCTTATTAATCCAAGTGAAAGGAAATCTAGATGATTGAAAATCACTGAATTTGCATTGATAACAACAATTATTAAAATCATCAATATCTTGAGACCAAGAATCAGAGGAGTCAATCCTCTCATTCGGGTGACAAATGGCATTAAAACCCAAGGGAGGTGGTTTTCATGCTTGGATAAAATAATGAGGTCATTCCAAAGGGAAATGCAATCTTGTGCTTCATTAAAGGCATATATAGCAATTAACTTGAAAGTAGCCCTGAAATTATGACATTTAGCAATGCAATGAATGTACTGAGGGGATTGGGAGATCCTAGAAATTGAGATAACACTAGGGTTCCAGGTGATCCATATTCTACCTAGTTGATGAGACGAGTGGTTGGTTAAAACATGCCAAAAAGGGACCATTCGCCTAAATATGGGATCAACATTTTGACTTTGGAATTTTGTTTCTACTAGTACTATTAAGGAGATATGATTACTAATGATAAAATCAGTGACGTCTTTTTGCCTAACATGGTCGTTTAGCCCTCGCGTATTCCAAGAGGAAATATTCATTGATAGAGAACTTACAGTGAGTCAGCCGATGCTCCTGTCAGAGGAGAATACTTGATTACCCTTTTCCTTAGCTTCATCTGTGCAAGACCTTTTTTGGAAGGGGGGGGGGGTCCACCTATTCCTCAAGCTCCACCTCCGTGTCCTCTGAAATGGATGGAAGCCGAGATCTCAAATCTAGCTCTGGATCAATCTCCGAAGGGTCTTCCTCAGAAGATAAAGACATGATAAGGAAAGGGGAAAGCTTGATAGGGCCTCTTTTGGATAGGCGAGTAGGATACTCGAAGACTTTGCAATTAGCACATTGGGGGGGGGGGGGGGGGAGGGGGAAGGCCCTGATATTCAAACAAAATCGATATAAATTTGCCTCGAATCTTGAAGGTGAGCTCATATCGAATAGGTGATCCTGCCTTAATCATGATACAAATGCGGGCAAAACGAACTTTTTCCTTTCTCTCTATCTGACGATCCACATAAAGAGGAGTTCTGATGACTGATCCAATGTTTTTGAAACCCTCCGCAGTCCAAAGCTCAAAGGTAGATTGAATACCTTAACCCAGATCGGGATTTCTGTGTGAGGATCTTTGATAGAAGAGGTGAGAGGCTCCCATAGTTTAAACATTATTAAATTTCCACCCAAATGCCAATGTGCTTCCTCCAACACCTTTTTAGCCATCACCTCAGAACCAAATTTGAAAAGAAAATAGCCCTCGGGAAGGGGCTTGAGATCCAGAAGACCAAATCTTTTCGATAGAGATTCCATATTTGCTTTTAGAAAAGCAATATTTGACGGTTGATTAAGGAAATATCCTGAAAGGCAAGCCTTCCAAGAGTCCGGAGCTTCTAACGCCGAGTCGCTCATAATGAATTCATTACCCACCATTTCCATATGACTAATTCCAATCGCTAAAGGGGAGCGATTATCAATGTGTCCCGCAACAATGCTTGCATACGAGGATTGAGAAGTAGAGTTAGGAAGATAATTCGAACTAGCGAGTCCTCTTGATAAATTCTTGGAAGATTGAAGAGATGGAGGCTTGGCATGGGCAAGCTTGTATTTCCTCCCTTTTGGCCTTTACCCGCATTTCCAAAATTTCGGATAAGAGAATGGTGACCATAAGAAGATCCTCCTCCTAAAATACCTTTGCCTTTATTTTTTATAGGCTTCTCTATGGTTAAAATTTATGTAGGCCCAATACTTTTCGAAAATCGGCCCATAGAAGAAGAGTCTGTTGGCTGGTCCGTTTTAGCTCTAGAAAGGCCCAAAGAAGGAGAGTCTATTGGCTGGTCCATTTTAGCACCAGAAAGGCCCGGTTTTGCAGCAATCAGATTGGGCCTTTTCATGTCAATCTTTCCATAACCCAGACCCGGCTCAGATCCACAACCTTTCAAACACACTGTTTCGGTTCATTTACTCCCTCGACTATCAGTGCCAACCAATACCAAGGGACAAGAAACCCTAGCTAAATCAACTTCCAGAGATGAGTAATTGAGACGATAGCCGGCGGTGGTGGGTGGATGATCCAGAGAGAGCGGCTGGTTCGACATTGAAGGGACAATCTCCACCTAGGCCAGAAGATGCAACTACCCTAGATGAAGATAGAGAGGCGTACGCTAAGATCGAAGACCTACCCCTTCCCATCAAAGAGATGGAAAGAGAGTCAACGTGTCCGGTAACGGTTGGGAGGAGGCCAGAAAGATGCTGGGGAGTCAGGGCCAGAGAAGCTGCCATAGACAGGGAAACCGGTAGAGGTGGGTACTGGAGCTCGTCAATCACCACTACTGAATTCTCGTAAAACCCCAGATCAGTTCGAGGAGGGTTTCTGGTTCTGGGGGAGAAATTGGTGGCCGGAGGAGGGAGGCAAATCCCAGGAGGAGCTAGAGAGAAAATGACCAGTGGAACTGAACAGTTCGACTCAACCGGAGGTAAGAAGCTATCGATGTCAAGCAAAGGGGCTTATTAGAATAGAATCTGCCCTTGGCCAGATTCCATATGATATCTGGCCAAGGCTAAAGTTTCTTTGACAAAGTATTCGTGGGAAGCAGAGATCAGAGGAGGGTGGGAGGGTGAGGGCTCAGGGAGGAGAGGATTGGCAACAGGAAGAGTGACAAATAGGTCAGGCTCCGAGAAGCTTAGGAAGGATGCTAATGAAGAGGAGAAGCCTTGCATACGCAAAGGAGAGAAGCTGCCAGTGCATCCCAATGGCTTCGAAGGTCTCAGACATTCAGAGTATTCCATGAGGTAAGACGGTTTGTGTTTTTGATTTGTTGTGATAGGGAAGGGGGTAACAGAGTAGTAAAAATGTTGAGGATTGTTGAAGAAGGATGGAAAAGGTTTATAGGATATTGGAAAATGTATATGGGAGATAAGGATACGACTTGAGTAGGAGATATAGGCCACCAAGGGTAGAGCAGATTGTCTATAGGGGTCAGGACAAGTTGCGTCTAGGCTTAGAAGATAGTATAGCTTAGAAGAGGTCTGGTTCGAGTTTAAGAGGGGGCTGTGATAGAAAGAGGGTCTAATCTTTGCCCAGAATGGGAGAGAAAATTTTGGCAAAGAGAGAGGATTTTTTGAAATGAGGGAATAGAAAAGGTGGGAAAATCGAGAATGTACTATATAGTTATGGTAACTAGATAGGGGAACGAGACTAAAGGTAGAGAATATGGTTTGGTTTGAGAAACTTGAAGGGTAACTAGAAATCTTGGTTTTGAAAACAGGTCTAAAAGAGGCTGCTGATGAAGGTTCAGGCAATGGGGGAAGGTGAGGCTTGAAAGACATCGACTTGAAGAGGACAGGGAGGCTCAGAGTAGGGACTTCAAGGGAGGTCACACTACTGAATCTACTGAGTTGCTCCTCTTGTACCAATGGATTGAGATTGGAGCAAGCCATCAGACTTGACACCATTGCATTTCAAGGTACAAAGAGAAAGCAAACAACTTGAAAAGAGGGAGTCTTTGAAGAGAGAGTGTAGGTTACTGGTAGTAAAATCAAGAGGTTTGAGCATTGTACAGAGGGTACAAGGTTGGAGCTTGAGATGACCATCTATCTTGTCACTACAGCAGCCCATGGAGCTTTAAAAAGGCAAGCAGATGAGTGAATAATGGGTGCTGATAATGGAATCAGGTTTGCTTGTACAGAGGATAGAAGGAAAGTGAGAGACCAGCTAGATGAAGCCATCAATCATATGGATCTAAATCCATTGATCTAGCTTCACTAGCAGCAAAGAGGAAGAACAAATGACCGTTGGGGAAAAGAGAAGTGAGGAGAGAAGGGAGAGCAAGATTTGACTTTGGTGGATCCGAATTTTAGTTTCAAGTTTGGTGGATCCGAATTTTATAAAAAAAATACAATTTTAATATAGATAAAACAAAGCAATTGTTTAATTGGACAAAATAATAACGATGTTTAATACACTAAAATAGAAAAACAAAATAAAATGTTTAATACAATCAAATACAAAATCTAACGAGCTTGATCTTTATAGTTATAACGTGGTGGTGGAGGATATGGAGTAGGAGAAAGATCAACATCCATATCTGTAGTAACTTCATTCAAATCTATTTTAGCTATAATTAGTCGCATTGATTCTCTTTGTTACCATTGGATGATGCGTACTTCACTATACATCATCACGTGTTCAAAATACATCAATTCCATATATTGGTGATCAGAAAATTGTTGTTGTTGATGAGAAGAACTACCCGCGTTGGAAGCGGTAGGCTGATGCTCTTGCATCGTAGTGTGCATGGCTTGATGAAGGAAACCCGTAGGTGGAGCAGGTGGTTTGACAACAATGAAACGATGAACTTCCCTTGGATTGTACTCCATGAAACGATGAACTTCTCTTGGCTCCTGATCTTCTTCTACTCGATGAAGATGTTTCATACTCACTTTTTTTACATTCTTATACTTTCTTGAAGCCATTGAGAATTTGAATTAAGAAAACAAATATTTGAATAGAGTGTTTGTGAGAGATTTAAGAAAATTCTTGTGAGATTATTCAACAAGAACCACTATATGTATAGAGTTTTTTCTTTCGTTCCAAATTTGGTAACTGATTTGGAACGAATTTAAATAAAATATATCATTACAAATTGGATATATGATTTCACAAATCGCATATCTGATTTGTTGGCCAACCGGATATCCGAGTGGCCATGGCAATATTTAAAAATACAATATGTTAGAAATCTAATATTGAATTGGCCGAATTGGATATCCGATTTAATAGATACTTTTTTTTTATTGTTGTTTATTCTCTATAAATAAAGAAGAAACTCACTCAATTCTCACTTACCTCTGAAACACAATCCTTCTTCCAAAATCTCTAAAAAATAATATACTATGAGTATAACAACATTGTTCTTCCAATATCTTACTCTACATCCATCTTCTACGATCTACTATCAAATTTTGCAATCAATTATATCAATTAAGTTTGCTAGACGAAGGACTATAAGTGTTGATTTAAAAGTATGGTATAATTTTTCTGTTTATTATATTTAAAAATCGTTTATTGATGAAAAGTTTATTAAAAAATTATTTAAATTTAATAATAATAATAATAATCCAAACTTATTATTTGTTTCTAAAATATATCAAATTTATCAAAAACAATATTAAATTTTTTAAGACATTCGTCATATTTGAACCATCCGATAAATCTTAACCGAACTTCTTCCTCTACTAAAATTTTCTAAATATTTAGTTGTTATCCAAAATCACAAATTTGTTATATCAAAATAAAAGATTCATAAAAAGAATAACTAATAAAATATGAAAATAATTTTGTTAAAAAACATATTCATACATTTTTCCTATCTTTAAATTTCCAAACAAATTTTGGTAAATTTATTACAACGTATTTTATTAAAATATTTCCGCGACATTATTTTTTAAACATTATTTTAGGTAGGAGCTAACTTTTCAAAATTCATATATATATATATATAGAAAAGAAAAATATAGTCTCCCCTCATGACCAATAGTTTAGATGGTACTAAGTAGTTGGCATCCAATCATCATTGAGTTCATTTTGTGTTCCCACTCTCTATATAAATAACCCTTAAAGACCCTTGACTATAACACCTCCTCCTTCATAAATACAAACATAACATAAACCCAAACAAACTTCTCTCTACTCTAATCTACTTTCTTCTTCTTTCTTTCTCTCTCATAATGCAAGAAGCAATACCCTACAAGTCATGGCAACCCATCTACACTAAAACCAACTCAAACCCACCATCATCATCATCAAACATTATAACAACGACAAGATCTACTCTATCTCAAAACGCTTTAGTGCTTTTTATGGTACGTGGATGTTGCATGGGCCACGTTATCCGACGGCTTCTTTTGGCTCATGGTGTCAATCCGATGGTTCAAGAGGTTAGTGAAGAAGATAAGAGTTTGGTTTTGGGTGAGCTAAACAATATTATTATTATCAATAATGGTAGAAAAGAAGAAGACAATATTGTTTTGGAATTTCCATTTGTGTTCATTGGCGGAAAGTTGTTTGGAGGGTTGGATAAGGTTATGAATAGTCATATTTGCGGAGAGTTGAATCTTGTTTTGAAACAAGCCGGAGTTTTGTGGCTTTAATCCATGAAAGGTTTGTGAACAACTTTTTTAATTGTATTGAATGGAAGTAATTTGTGATATTCGTAAAGCCTTATGTATTAGAATTTTAGATCTATTGAATTTCAACATATTTTTATGATATAGGTGCGATAGAAGAATAATGTGATTCTTTTCATGTTCGGTTTTAGTTTAAAAAATTATCTATTTTTGGATAAAATTAATCATGTATGTGTTAATTATCTATTTTATAATAGAGATAGTTTTTTAATTATTTATTTTTGATAAAATTAGGTATTTAATTATGCATTTTTATAAAGTTAGTCTTTCAAATAAGTATGTACGAGATTAATTTTATCCAAAAATAAATAATCAATTGATTAAAATCGGATGATAGTTAAACGACGGACTAGATAATCAAGATTGAACATTTTTTAATCAATAAATTATATATCATGAAAATAAATAATAGACCGATTACTATCCAAAGCTAAAAATTTTAAAATATTGGTTGGATTTTAAAATGCACTATATTACAAATTTTATAAAACATTATTTTCGTCCTAACATTATTTTCGTCATGCGAAACGCTGCTTTTGTCGATACGTATAAAATTTGACAAAAAAAAAACATTTACTAGATTCGTAATATAATGATCAAGTTGTATTCTATTATTATTTGGTGGCCAAAACTTTTTTTTTTGTCACAATAAGGAACACACAACTACTAAGAAAAAGACATCCTTCTATAGGCCCATCCATTCGATTATACATTATTGATGAAAACTAAAGAATGACCATATAAATAAGATAAATTATGGCTCTCGTATGGGATTTTGTTCGAATAAAATTAGATTTTTTTTCGGAAGGAACCCGCAGCCGCTACTCAGAATGCAATGAGTGCGTACAGAGTAAACTCTCAAGCTGACGCGATAGCCTGCAAACCAACGCTAGAAGGTAAACCACACAAAGTGACAGGCTCAGTCGAAAAAACGTATGTAAATGGACTCGAACTCATGACCTTTTGGTCATAAGGATACCATAGTCAACCAACTCGGTTACCCTGCGAGCTAAAATTAGAGTACAATCATAGGATAATGACCATATTTGTCACACATCAATAAGAATATTGACTGACTTGCAAAACCATAATATTAGACTTTCATTTTAGATACGTTATAAAATCAATTAATAAATATAAAATATTATTCTTTTCGTTCCAAATAAACATCGTTTTAGAAAATTATTATATAATTTAAAATTATTATATAATTTAAAATTATTATATAATTTTTTTAATTGTGTATCTTGTCTAATATTGTAATAATTTTATAAATTTTTTATGGTAAAAGTTAACAGAGTAAAATGGAATTGTATTTTGTGTAAAATTAATTATTGTATTTTTAATATCCACACTTTCTAGGATATTAATTTTCAAATGGGGAAGCATATCATGACTTGGTTGAAATCTTTACGTTTTTTGTTTTTGTTTTCACTTGACCTTTGAAATTTATAATGGGTTATTTTGAATTTTAATTACGCGGAAGCGAGTCACACTTATTTGTTTTAATTATAATTAAGAACATGAAATAGACTTGGTCGGCCATATGTCGTACTCGTATTACCTTCATGGTTTTAAATCATATCTAATCTTCTTCGGTAACCCAAGATTTTAATATTAAATAAAGAAACAATTAAACGCAGAAAGTCGTAATTTTTCTTAAATAAAAAATGAAATCACATATTATACTTTTCTAAATATGGCTAATATCATGAAAATTGTTAGAAATATTGATAAAAAATGGATAGTTAGAAAAGAAAAAATCCGATGATAGAAATTGACGAAGCAATCAAAACATGTAAAATTTGGAAGTTTTCGGATGGAGGTTGATCGTAGCAAACCGGTAAATATTTGTTCTAAAAAAGTTTTATCATGACCAACACAAGGATAAACGCGACAAAGCGGTCTATACCAGTGTCCAAGTAGTTTTTGTCGTGATCAATATATGTTAAACGTGATCAATATATGTTAAACGTGATCAGTAGGTTCTACATCAGTTATTCTGATGCAGGATGATGTTTTACCGTGACTAAAGCGGAGTTCGTCGTACCAAGCCCCCTCAAATTCGAAGTGATGTGTTTTTTGCGAAAGTGTTTCTCCAAAAAAGGTTCATCCTGAAAGGATGTGATTTTATAACTCTTTGGAAAAGATTTAATCATCTTTATAAATAGGTAAATCATTTAAGAACAAAAACACAACTTCAATCAATATATCTTAAATTTAATATGTGACAAAACTCTGTATATTCAAAAACTGTCATTTGATATAAATTTTATTGTTAATCTAAATCTAAAAACTTGTTATAACCTAAAAGAATCTCTTAAAAATATCTAAGCAATAAAGGAGATCATAATATATATTTTTTTGGAAAATGTGTTTATGTACGTGTCTCAAGCTTCCATTATTTATGACGAATGTCTGAAGAATTTATCTTGATCAAAGTCTATAAGTTATTGTTTCTAATCTATATTTTCTAACAATAAAACGAATTAGTGATCATGGAAGTGGAAAAAGTTAATGTCATGAATAAAATATCAAGTTCAAGTGAATCCATATTATGAAGCAAAATGTGAAGGAGAATGACAAATTAACATCTTTGACATTGGCTTTCAGATTTGGAGAATGCTAAGAAGAAACATAGGTACGTCTAAATCTCGTATGACTAAATATGTAGTTTATATGATTTTAGTAGAATATATTCCTCTCCCCCAAACTCTTCAATGTAAAAGTATAGATAAAATACACATGTCCGCAAAGGTGTATGATGCTCTAAAGAAATAAATTATAGTTAACCAAATACACTTCCACCCAAGTGAAATTGCAAGGAACTCCAATCTTCAAAAGAAGTGTGAAATTATAAACAAGATAGAAATAAAGTTGTGGCAATGGTGAAATCAACACTGCGGAAAAAAGATTGTGTGAGGTAAAACTAGGTAACACCAACAGATCACAAGTAGACAAACATGGAAACGTCAACTTAATGTTTACAAATGGGAAAATGATAATATGTTTTTGAAAGTAAATAAAAATTTTAGTATCGGATGATCTTTTTGCCAAAGTTTGAATTCATTTTGTGTACGAATTTGGTAAACTCGTTATAACCAAACACGACCGTTTTGTTGGAAAATGATACTCAAGTAATAGAATGGTGAAACTATGCACTACCGTAAATTTAATAAGTAGAATGAAGAATTCTATTTATATTTATTCTAATAATGACTATTTTTATAGCATGGTAAACTTGCTCATATATGACATAGTACGATAAAATAGAATTGTTAAAGCTAGACTTATAATATATGATATAGGTTCATATGAAAATTATAAATTATGTGTAAAATCAAAGACAATTCAAAAGTCTTACAAATTTGTTGAAAGATGCACAGAATTGTTATACTTAATACACATTGATATATGTGAGTTAAATGGTATCTTGACATTTGTGAGTAAAACATACTTTATAACTTTTATTGATGACTATTCTAGATTTACTTATTCCTATTTTCTTAAACATAAAGATGAGGCCTTTAGTTTGTTTAAGATCTTCAAAGTGGAATTTGAAAATCAATTAGACATTAAGATTAAAATCGTACATAATGATCGAGGTGAGGAATATTTCTCGATAAAATTTTGTAGTTTTGTGAGGAGAATCAGATAATTCATCAATGCTCGATGACTTACATGCCGCAACCAAATGGCCTGGTTGCACGTTAAAATATAACTTTGATCAATATGACCAGTGTCATGCTAGTTAATTCCAAATTGCATATTTATTTATAAGGTAAAGTTGGTCTAACTTTATGTCATATTTGTAATTATATTCCTCTTAATAAAATCAGAATGTCTCCATAATATTTATAGGAAGAAAAAAAACCAAATATAGATTACTTTGAACTGTGGGGATGTTTAGCATTTTGCAAAAACACGCATCTAAAAAGAATAAAGTTAGGTCTTAAAGCTATAAGATGCGTGTTCATTAGTTTTGCGACCAATAGTAAAGCTTAAATATTATTAGACTTAGAATAAAATATGGTATTAGAATCAAAAGAAGTGTAGTTCTTTGAATCCAAATTATATGATAATAAGAGAATGCAAACTTATGTAAAAAAACGAGGATTTAAAAAAAATACATTTGGTTGACGAGCAACCACGAGAACCTCGTGGGATTAAAAGGGAAAAAATACCTAAAAAATTAGGATTTGATGAGATAAACTCTCAAATAATTTATTTATTTTTAGTAGAATGAAGTTGTGAACAAATCACTCGGAAACTTTTGATAGTAATTTTTTAGAAGACGACCCTAAATCATATAAAGAAGCAATAACATCATGAGATTTCACATTTTAGCAAGAGATCATAAATGATGAAATGGATTAAATAATATCAAATCATACGTCAGAGTTGGTGGATTTACCTCCGGGTTCAAAACCAATTGGTTGTAAATGGGTATGTAGGAAGAATTTCTACACGGACGGAACCATTCAAGTATTTAAAGTAAGATTTATAGTAAAAGGTTTTTGGTAAAAAAGAGAATAAATTATATGTACACCTATGCTCTAGTGGAAAGAACAACAACCATTATGATTCTCTTTGCAATTGTATCGGTATAAAATTTGAAAATTCACCAAATCGATAAAATGAAGTTCCTAAATAGAGATATGGATGAAGAGATTTATATGGTGTAACCTGAGGGTTTTGTACTTTCGAGAAATAAGTTTAAGGTATGCAGGCTTGTTAAGTCATTCTACAGTCTGAAACAAGCACCTAAGAAGTGATATAAATCTTTTGATTATGTTGTTGTACGCGATGAGTTTAGGCATAATACAACAAATAAATATTTATACACTAAGGTTCGCGGTGATCTAATAGTCATTGTATGCCTATATGTAGATGATTCTCTCATATTAAGTAATAACATATAAAGGATTAATGAAATAGAGAGGTTTTTATCGTCTACTTGTAAGATGAGGATCTTAATAAAGTAGACCATATTTTAGGAATTAAGGTATTCAAAAGTAGTGGGGTATATGCCCTAAGTCAATCCCATTACATTGAAAATGTACTTGATAAGTTCAAGCATTTAAAATTAGAAGAAACACAAACAACATTTGATCATAGTTTAAATCTTGGAAAAAATAATAAAGGAGAGCAGTGGTTCAATTAGAATATGTTAGTGTAATAGGAAGATTAATGTACACGGTTTTATGCACTATGATGAATATATCTCTTACGGGTTATAAATTGAGTCAATCTACGAGTAACCCAAGTACGAAAAATTGGAATTCAATTGGAAGGGTCTTGTGGTACTTGAAAAAGATTAAATATATGGGTCTCAAATATTCTAATTTGTATGACGTACTTGAGGGATACAAAGATGTAAGTTTGGTCACTAGTTTAGCTGATAACAAGTCGACTACAAGGTGGATGTTCACATTTGCAAGTGATGCTGTTTCGCGAGGATCAAAGAAATAGAGGTTGAATGGTTAGAAGATCTCTTATTGGAGATACCATACACATTTAAGGGGAACATGATAATACAAATACAAATCATATAAGGTGACAATAACATCCTGGGATTCCGCATTTTGGCAATAGGTCATAAATAAAAAAAATGAATTTAATAATATCAAATCACACTTAGAAGTTAGTGGACTTACTTTCGGATTTAAGACTAATTGGTTGTAAGTGGGTATTTAAAAATAAATGTCACAAACATAAACTATTCAAGCTTTTAAAAGCAAAATTAGTAGCCAAAGTTTTTCGGTAAAAAAAGGGAATAAATTATTTTGACACCTAGGGTCCAATAGCTAGAACATCAATTATTATAATGCTTTTTAAAATTATATCGCTATATAAATAAAAAAATCACCAAATGGATGTGAAAATAGATTTCCTAAGTAGAGATCTTGATGCGGAGATTTATATGGATCAACTTGAGGAGTTTGGAATTCCGGGAAATGAGTCTAAGGTATGTAGGCTTGTTAAGTCATTATATATTCTTAAACAAGCATCTACGAAGTGACATGAAAATTTTGATCATTTAATAGTATTTGATGAGTTTAGATATAACACGGCGGAGAAATGTTTATACACAAAAGTTTGTGATGATGTAATAGTCATTATTTCTCTATATGTAGATGATTTTCACATATTAAGTAATGACATAAAAGAAATTAATCAAACGAAGATATTTCGATCATCTACTTTTAAGATGAAGGATCTTAACTTAGGAATTAAAGTATTCATGGGTTATACCTTATGTCAACCTCATTATGTCGAGAATTTACTTAATAAGTTCAAACATCTAAAATTCAAAGAATCATAAACACCATTTGATCATAGTTTGAAGCTTAGAAAAAATGAAAGAAGAGTAGCAACTTAGCTAGAATATCATAGGGCTACATAAAACTTAATGTATGCATCTTCATGAACTAGAGCAGATATATCTTTTGCGATCAGTAAATTAAGTAAATTTACGAGTAATCTAAGTATGAAACATTATAATGTAATTGGAAGGGTATTGGGGTACTTGAAAAAGACCAAAGACATGCATCTCCAATATTCTAGTGTTTTAGGGGTATTTGAGGGATACACGGATGCAAGTTGGATCACCAGTCTAGCTAATAAAAAAATCGACCACAGGGTGGGTGTTCGCATTTGCAGGTAGTGCTGTTTTGTGGGGATATAAAAAACAAACATGCATATCCCACTCGACTATGAAGTTCGAGTTCATAGCATTGGCCGCAACGGGTAAAGAATTTGAATGGTTAAGAGATCTCTTGTTGGAGATACCATTCACTTCAAGCAGGAATATAGAGGTGGTGGTGCCTCTCATGTTCAAAGGGGAATATAGAGGTGGTGCTGCCTCTCACGACAAATTGAGTCTCTCTCAAGTTATAATTCTTGAAATAGATAGGACACATAATTAAAATAGTAGTAAAGTAAATTGTGATCAAATGTTTGAAAAACAAAATGTGTTTGTAAGATCGTTGGTTTGGTCACATGGGAGGTTGGTTCAAACTTATGACTCGTGTGGTTTATTTCTTTTTAAGGGTAATTTTGTAAAGTATTTTGGAAATTTAATGTTTAAGGTATAGGGTAGTGAGATAATTAAGGTGTGTGCTTGTATTAAATTCTGATTACCCTCATTAATGAAAGTGGTTGGGGTACTTATACGGATCAAAATGCATCATACTAGTTGAGATATGTTCTTACATACATACCACTAATCGTTCCCATGTTTAATCGATGTGGGATGTGCCTCCTCTCATCCGCCCATTCTAATCAGGCATACATACCACTAATTGTTTCCATGTTTAATCGATGTGGGATGTGCCTCCTCTCATCCGCCCATTCTAATCAGGTTGGCAGTCTACTTGACGTCTAGAGGCACTACGGATGTTACTGTCCACCTCCTATTAGACCACCGTTGTCTTGTTCTTTAGCGCCACTCCAATCAAGCCACACTACTTGATGAGCCACATGCACTCCGAACTAGGATCTTTAGAGCAGATCACCTTGAGCAAGACTACTGGTTCATCATGTTCGACCTCCGAAAATATTACCACCATCGCGTTCCGTTTGGATCTGGTCTGGCAGAGAGATACCATTTATTGGGAATATGGGTACCGCACAGCTTTGCTTTTGGTCCACTTCCCAAATGCCTCATACTGGTTGAGATATGCTCTTAATTATACACCACTAATCCTTTTCATGTCTAACCGATGTGGGATGTGGGACTTTGGTCGTCATCCTAACATAGGCAAATGTGAAATGCGAAACATAGGCTAAAATTGATTTTTTTAAATGTGAATTATAAAACATGGGTAAATGTGAATCCCAAACAATGAAACACACCTTAACTGGTTTAGGGACAAAAATTTTAAAAAAAATTTAAAAAAATTATATTATTTATGGGTTTATTTTTTTTATTCGTCTGAAAAACTAAAAATCGTTGATATGTTTTGATTTATTTTTTGAATTATCGTTTGAAAAATACAACCTTCTAAAAATTTAAATCGGAAAAATATATAAATAAATATGGATAACGAGTTATAAAAATCTATTCCTGTTAAAACAATGGACGAAAAAACTATTTAAAATATATTTTAATAAGTTGTATTTTTAAATATTGATTAACAATTAAATTAAATTTTAATATGATATTACCGCTCATGTTTTTTAATTAAGTTAGTTGAGTGGATTCAACTTCTTAAAAATAAATTTTATTTCAATTGAAATTAATTACCGATTAAAAATGACCCAATTATTCATTTAAAAAATGATTGTTTTTAAAAATATTTTGTTTTATACTTGATTAAAAGTTTAAATCGTTTCATAATTTATGCCTATTTCGTTATTTTTATTCAATGTCTTGATTTTAAAATTAAATTTTTTAAACTTTGGATTTGACAAAATCTATAAATTTAGTTCATAAATTTAATTAAATTTTATAGATTTAATTTGTGTCGCTAGTTTTTTTTCCATGTGATGTCAATAATTAAATTTATAACTTTACCAAAATTTTAAAACTTAAAAATAATTTTAAAATTAAAAAACTAAATTGAAAAAGTGAAAACTAAGTTTCCAATTTTAAAAAATTGTGGTCAAGTAAAAAATGGGCTTCCTAACCCACACAGAAAGACAATGGGCTTCCTAACATGGATACCTTACCTATAACTAAAAAGTTATTGTGACATTGTATGATTAGCGTGACTAGGGATTATTATTGGTTTGAATCCTCAAATATTTAATAGTCGAACGCCTTTATTTATTACAATAGGTTATGTATACATATTCTTCTTACATGTCTATATATTAATTTTTATACGGGTACAAAAAGTTAACTGTCCTATTATAATATTTTTTTATTAAATAATTTTTTTTAATATTTCAATGAAATTGTATGGTAATTTTCGTGGGTTGGATTTACATATTAGAGTATTCGCATTTCGAATTTATCAAAATTAAAAATTTAGTTTTTCTATAGAAGATATTTTTGAGACAAAAACTAAATATGGACTATATTAACTTTGACTAAATATAAATATAAGAGAGGTGTTTGATAAAAAATGAAATATACGGATCCATTTAATTGAAATGATCACCTAAGAATTGTTGGGTGCCCGTTGCTATATGTATGGGATTATTTTTGCATTTAAGTTTCATAGCTAGATACAGGAAAAAATATTTTTCCGATCAATCGACAATGCTACGACAAGATAGCTTTTAGAGATAACCCGCGAATCATATTTATATTTTATTTTCAAATATTCAAATTCATCCCAAGCCATTTTTCAAATAAAAAATATTCCAAACAATAAAAAAATAAAAAATTTCAAATAAAAAGTGAATAAGTTATTTAGTTTAGGCCAGAGAAAGTGCGGTATGAGCATGAGTTAAGTCTTGGTATGCAAAGTTTGGTTTTGGTTTGAGCTAAGTTTTGACACGAAGAGTTTTACTTCAGATAGCTTCAAGCTTTGATTTTTTTCTAGGAAATCATTATAATATTGGATTTCGTATAGTCGTATGGAGGGAGCCCGCAGCCGCTACTCAGAGTGCAATGAGTGCGCACAGGGTAAACCCTCAGTCTGACGCGATAGCCTGCAAACCAACGCCAGAAGGTAAACCACACAAGGTGACAGGCTCAGCCGAGAAAGCGTATGTAGAGGGACTCGAACTCATGACCTTTTGGTCATAAGAATGCCATATTCAACCAACTCGGCTACCCCCTTGGGAGCTAGGATTTCGTATAGTGGTTTGGAGTTAAATGGATAATAATTGAGATACAATGTGGTACAATTTTGTTATAAATATTTGGTGTACTATTTGATTAAAATCCTTGATAATGATGCTAGTACAAGATTGTTATAAATGTTAGTTAAACTATTTGATCATAAATTCATCTATTAGTACAAGTTGTTGTAAGAGTCTTGGTTTACTATTGTGAGCATAGTGTATGTTTGTACTAATCTACATCATATTTAAGATATTATGTATGCACGTGTAAAATATGGAGCATTTTTACGGAGAGAAATTTTTTAAAGAGAGAAGCAATCTTTAGTGATAGAAAACACTCAATAACTTGGTGAATTTTAAAATTGATGAATTTTTGAAAACAAACCTGCGAACAAAATGTTAAAGGAAATATCGACGGCCGAGAGATGCCTATAAAGATTTATACCATGTTTTGAACATAATATATTATCTTTTTTTTATTCTTATAATTGTTTTTGCAATAGTTTTATTTGTAAAATCACATCTATTATCTGTTCAACGTAAAATTACTTTATAATTCGAACTACATGCTTATTTTTTTTATTCATATTCAATATTTATATTCATTGGAATCTAAATACCAAAGAGAAAATATTGGTACGGAGGTTCATAACCTACATTTCAAATACCGAAGCCTTATGTCCATACCAAAATATTGGTATGGAGGTTCATAACCTAAGTGTATTGGTTTATTACAGGATACTGCACAAATATTAAGAGTTTACTTTATTTAATCATGGTACTACAAATTTATCTTTACTATATCAATTTTTTTATTTCCTATTCATTATTATTATTTGTCTATTACACATTTTCCAATCAATCATCTTAGAGATTTTTTTAAATGAAATATTATTTCAAAACATGTTGAATAATGAATAAACTTTGGCATAAACAAAATTTCATTCAATTTTTTGTTTGGTGAAATTGAAATTTTTTAAAACTTGTTCTCGACTACAATTGAAATTATAAATAGAACATCAACTACAATAGTATTTTTTACAAAAACAAATGGATACACATACACTACAAAATTCATCTATTCATCCGTCTGATTTTAATATTGATCTCAATCGAGGTTTTTTAGTTATTTATCTTAATATGGATTACCTAGTGGCTTGGTTCATGATCTCAACCATACTCCAATCAACTTAAATAATGAATCTGAATCCGTAAATGTTTTGCTAGACTTAAACAACCCCTCTTTTTTCTCTTTCGGGATCCACCATCATTCACACCTCAAGCCTCACTTCCAACTCGGATTCCACCCCCCGCATGAACCATATCCATGTCCCAAAATCGTTTCTCGAATCTTTTCCAGGTCGAAATAGTAAAGGCTACGCTATCTCACGTTATCCAAAGGCTTACCGTCCCATTGTCCTCAAACCAGCTATCTCCTCTGCCATAGTCCAAAACCAGACTGCTCAAGACCAAACCCTGAACCCAAATGTGACCCAGCCTTCTGCCTTCCGCCCCTGGGCTAATGTCGCTGCTGCTGACCAAGAGCCAAAGAATCTGATGGCTATTAAGAAAACCGATGATGTTCTCTTCGAAAATGGCACTCTTATCTTCCCTGACGATGCTCTCACTAGAGGACCTGCGGAATGGAACAAATGTCTTTCAGGCTACTTCCTATCCAAACGAAGAGCAACTTCGCACGTCCAATTCCTTGCAAACCAGATATGGGGCTCCATGACTCTCCAAGAGTGCAAGTCAACTCCGTCGGGATACTATTTTCTTAGATTCTCGTCGGCTGATACTGCAACGGACGTGCTGGAGAGAGTCCCCTGGTTCTTCAGCAACCATCATGTCTTTTTAAAGAGATGGGCCCCTATGGAGACCTTGCAGAAAGAGGCTCTCAAGGCCATACCCCCATGGGTCAACTTCCACGGTATGCCGCATGAGCTCTGGTCAGAAAAGGGACTCAGCATCCTTGGAAACTCCCTCAGAACCCCTCTTTATGTGGACATTAAAACCAAAAACCGCACCCGCATGAGCTACGCCCGCATCTGTATCATCATGCAAGCCTCTGACCCTTTTCTATCATCTATAACTATTGGTTGCCTTGGGAGGAAACATATGATCCAAGTCGAATGCCAAGGCTTGCCAATAGTTTGCTCCCGTTGCTCCTTCTTTGGCCATGCATCAGCATCCTGCCCTCACCCTACCGATCCAACCTCTGTTGAAACAATTCCTCTAAGACCTGACAAAGAGCCAATGTCTGATCATCCCGACGCTTCCCTCACCGACTCTGTTGGAAGTGACTCCACTCCAAGCTACGAAAACCTGCACCCCATGACTACCCGGAATGGATGGACAAAAAGCCAAATAATAACCAGCCACAGCTCAACGGCTCCCCAGATCGGTCCGAGCAGCAGAACGGAGTCGCCGGGCGATATCACGTCCCCTAGAATCGGTCAAGGTCATATTAGTGTTAATGTTTCTGTGAACGGGGCTCAGCCCCTAGATTTTTAAGTGTTTTTCTCTATCCCTTTGTCTCCCACTTTTATTTAAATGAAACTTGCTTGCTGGAACGTTCGCGGTCTTAATCATCCCGTTCGTCAAAAGGATGTTCGCGATTTTGTCTTTTCGAATAACATTAACTTGATTTACATGCTTGAAACCAAAGTCAATTCAAACAATGTTAGCCTGATCATGCAAAGCATGCTCCCTTGGTGGCATTACGTCACTAACCACCATAACCATCACTATGGCCGTATTTGGCTTGCTTGGAATCCAAGTGTTTTCCATGTCCATCCTATTTTGTATTTGGCTCAAATTATGCATTGCCTTATAACCTAGACCTCCACAAAAAAATTCTTCTACTCCACGTTTATTTATTGTTTCAACGACCCTTCTGACCGAACCCCGTTATGGAATGACCTATCCTCTTTAGCCTCTAATCTCCCCAGGCCCCATGGACCATCTTATGAGATTTTAATGTCATTCGAAACCCCTTAGAAAGAACCAACTCTGACCCTAGATGGAACAGCTCCATCTCGGACTTTAACGATTGCTGCCGTAATTGTAACCTCGACGATCTTCGTACCTCGGGTTTTCAATTTTTGTGCTTCAACCACCAAATTGATAACCCCATCTCCTCTAGAATTGATAGAGCTTTAGTAAATAACCTTTAGGATAACGCCTTCCCAAACTCTTTCGCTCATTTAAACACCCTTAGGACCTCGTTTCATAACCTAAGTGTCCGGGTTTATTACAAGATACTGCACAAATATTAAGATTTTACTTTATTTAATCCAATGGTACTACAAATTTATCTTTGCTATATAATTTTTTTTTATCCAGAGTTTAATTATTATTCTAATTGTCTGTTACACATTTTACAATCAATCATCTTAGGGATTTTTTTTAAAATGAAATATTATTTCAAAACATGTAGAATAATGAATAAACTTCGGTATAAACAAAATTTCATTTAAATTTTTGTTTGCTGAAACTGAAATTTTTTAAAACTTGTTCTCAACTACAATTGATTTATAAATAGAACATCACCTACAATAGTATTTTTACAAAAAAACATATGGATACACATACACTACAAAATTCATCTATTCGTCTGCCTGATTTTAATATTGATCTCAATCAGGTTTATTTAGTTCATTATCTTAATATGGATTACCTAATAATTTGGTTCCCGATCTCAACCATACTCCAATCAACTTAAATAATGAATCCAAATCCAGAAATGTTTCGCTAGATTTAAACAAACAAGAGGATGTTGAAAATAATACTACTAATTTAAAGATTGGAAGAACATTTTGATATAGGTAAAAATTTATGTTTTTAAATAAACAAATTTTTAATTTGTTTATTATCCAAATAATAATGAACTCGCTTGTTGTTTTTGTTCGTGGTAATGTATTTGTTGATGGAGATAAAATACATTATTCTTAAAGATCTTTGCATTGAAGCGTTACCGTTTGAATCGATATATCCTTGATATATACATAATTGTAAACATAAAAGATAAAAATAAAAACCGTTACTATTAAAAAATTCCATGGTTTTAAAGATAAAATCCAATTTTTAAAACTATAAATATAAATTATTACTATTAAAGAAATAAAATTTAATTTTAAGCTAATAATATCTATTTACATCTAATTTTTTTATAAATATTTTTAATTGTTTTTATAATTTTAAAAACAATAAGATTTTAAATTTTCAGTTGTTTATGTAGTTTTTGGATTCAAATAATTTTCTTATATACTTTTAAATAAATAAAACTGTTATCTAATAACATCATTTATACGTTACTGAGATATTTGTTTTTAAGTAATTCTAATTATTTGTATCGATATCAATTTGATTGTTATTACAGTAATATTTAAAGTATAATTAAATATATTAATATAATTTTAATGCTTTGTATTAAATTTAGTTGTTGTTACGATCATTTATCAACAATAAATTAATAAGAGAAAGTATGATTACACATAATTTTGTATATACCTTATTATTAACTTATTGTTTTATTATAATAAATTTTACTTAAATTTAAAATTAAATTGATTTAAAGTAATTATACCCATCAATTTTTTTTTTTATTTTTTTTATAAATTGGCAGTAAATAGTTTCTGATTGACAATGTTTCCAAAGATATTTTTTAGTAATTTTTTTTGGTGAAAGTAAACATTAAATTAATGGAAATAGTTCATACAAGTTACCTGGTGCATACCCCGAGAAGACAATTAATAGAAAAGGAGTTAGATTAAGAAGTACAACATAGGACATAGGAAACATAAGTTCACTGGATGCTGACGTAGCGTAAACGAGGCTCGGACTTCGGACTTGCTCAGATCTACTGAAGGGTTGCTAGAAGTCTTGGTGAGAGAAGAACCTGCATAGAAAAGAGGAAAAATTAGATGAAGCATTGTACTTTTACTTAGGCCAGCTGATCTTGGTACCCTGAAATCTGAAACGTAGATCATCTATAATACGATGGAAAGTTAAAGATTCCAGGGCTGGAGCGGAACCAAAAATTCTGGCATTCCGCTTCTTCTAGACGTGGTAAGTGACCGCGCCAAAACAAGTACGCCAGATAAAATGGTCCCGAGAGTTGGACCATTTAGACGCCTCGATAATCCAAGATTGCCAGCACGAAGAAGAGAACGGGAATCCTAGTTCAGAACTAGCATAGGACCAAATGTTCTGAGTGAATCTGCACTCATAGAGAATATGAGAGATAGATTCAGAATCAGAATTGCAAAGGACACAATGAGTGGGGGTGTTTAGTCCCCAATCAAGAATTTTGTCCCTGGTTACAAGCTTGCCTAAAATAGCAAGCCAAAGAATAAAGGAGTGGCGAGGAATATTATATTTGTGCCATACTAACCCGGCCCAACCCCCTTCAGGGTTGGGAGATCGAATTGCATTATACGTGTCCTTAATTGTGAACACAGAATTTCCTGCTGATGCCGTCCAGAACGGGACATCGATGGAGGAGATGTTAGGGGGGGAAGAGTTTCGATGAGGTTGTTTATTTCAAGTAGATGAGCTCTACTTCAGGATCTTGCTGGTCTGATATCAGCTGGCCAGCTCCAGGATCCATTAAGAATGATATCTGAAACCTTAAGATTATCTCCCAACCGAGAATCACTTATTATGTTTTCCCCATAGTGAGAAGCCAGGGACTTTGAAAGAAGCCAAGGGTCATACCAGAAAGAAGTATTTTTACCATTGCCAATAGCCACCCTGTACAAGTTACTTGCCAAAGGGCGCATACGAAGAATTTTCCTCCAAATCCACGAGGGATTGGATCCAGATTGGGTGATCCAGAAATTTTTCCCTTTCATTTTTTCCACTTTAATCCACTCACACCAGATGGAGTGATTAGTATTACTAATAATAGACCAAAGATGCTTGAGGATGGCCGCCTGATTCCAAATCTTTAGATTTAAAATCCCAAGGCCACCCTCTTTAGTGGGAGACGTTACAGAGTCCCAAGAAACTTTTGTCCCGTGAATTTTCGTGATCGTTCCCGACCAGAGGAAATGACTGAGGTACTGGCTTAGCTCTTTGATTATTCTAGATGGGAGAATAAAAAAATAGAGGACCAGTAGACCTGACCAACAAATAAGACAGACTTAATCAACCGAAGCCTACCTGCATAAGAGAGGTGTTTGAATGTCCAGGACTCAATACGATTAGTGATCTTGTGAAGCAGAGAACGACAGTCCGAGTAGGTAAATTTATTCGTAATAAGGGGAACTCTCAGATACTTTACTGGGAGGGTACCTTCCGGGAAGCCCAGAATAGGCAGTAAATTAGACTTGAGAGACTCCTCAATACCCGAAAGAAAAATATGACTTTTTAAGGGGTTGACTTTAAGACCATAGAGCTTATAGAATTCATCCAGGGCCTCTTTTATAAGGTTTAGCGAGTTGGGGTCCCCATGGCTGAAGATCATCAGGTCATCTGCGAAGCAGAGATTGATAATTTTAAGCTTTTGACACTTCCAGTGAAAACGAAAGTTATTGTGCTGGCTTTTTTCTTTGAGTAACCCAGAAAGAACTTGCATAATGAGAACAAAAAGGAAAGGTGATAAAGGATCACCTTGTCTCAGTCCTTTTTTCCCAGAAATATTCCCGTAAGAGTCTCCATTAATATTAATTGAGTAAGAGGTGGATGAGATGCATTTTATTATCCAAGAAATCATTTTTCCAGGAAATCGCATTGCCACCAGGATGTCAAGGATTAGGTGTCAATGGACATTGTCAAATGCTTTCATTATATCTATTTTGAGAGCAATCCTTTTGCCTGCAGCATTGGAATGATACCCTCGCAATAGTTCTTGGGATAATAGAATGTTATCAGAGATATTCCTTCCCGCCACGAAGGCCGATTGAGAATGGTCGATCAGATAGGGGAAGGAGACCTTAATTCTATTAGCTAGAATTTTGGAGATAATTTTATAGACAACATTGCATAGGGCAATAGGTCTAAAGTCTCCAAGAACAGAGGGAGATACGGTTTTGGGAATAAGGGAAATGGAAGTTGAGTTCCAAGACTTATCCAAAGTTTCCGAATTAAAGAATTCTAGGACACCATTACAAATATCAGAACCAACTATATTCCAAGAAGCTTTAAAGAAGGAAGAGTTATATCTATCAGGCCCAGACGACTTGTTACTGTCAATGCTGAATAATGCAGATTTAATTTCCTCGCAGGAGATTTCGCGCGTCATTAAATCCATATAATTACTGTTGACAGTGGAAGTAATCAAAGAAGAGACTCTCTCCAGGCCCGGGTAAGAGATAGAGTGTTGAGAGCCCAACAAATTTTCGAAGTACTTAACAAAGACTTTAGAGATACCAGCTGGCGTAGAGATGGTAACTCCGGAGTCATTATTAACAGAAACGATTTTATTACAGAAGAGGCGGGATTTGATACTATTATGAAAGAATTTAGTATTCTTGTCCCCGAGCTTAATCCAATTTTCCCGAGATTTTTGTTTTAGAAATGACTCCTCGGCACGACTATAAAATATGTAGTCTTTGGAAGCCTCAATTTCTTCACAAATTGTTCTCGGGTTGAGGGGGTCAAGCCTAAGTCTAGACTGGATCTCAAACAGCTTGGATTGAGCTGTACTAACTCTATTACTGATATCGCTAAATTCTCTACGGTTGAGTTTAGCAAGATCGATTTGGAGTCTTTTAAGCTTTTCTGTTACAAGCCTCATTCCAGAGGATGAAATAGGGCAATTCGAGCTATTCAGGACTATTTCCTTGAATGAAGGATGAGATTGCCACATGTTGAAAAACCGGAAGGGCTTTTTACTTCTAGGTCTAGGCATACCAAGATTGAGAGTAACTGTGGTATGGTCTGACGTTCTAAGGAAGCCATATCGAGCATTAGACATTGGGAAAAGGTCGTCCCAGTTGGGACTCACCATAACTCGATCTATTTTAGAGAGGATTGGTCGAGCAGGCTGCTTATTAATCCAAGTGAAGTGAAACCCTGTGGACCGGAGATCACTAAGCTCACTTAGGTACAGCAGTTGTTAAACTCGTCAATAGCTGAAGTCCAGTTATCCGAAGCACCAATTCTTTCGTCAGGGTGACGAATAGCATTAAAGTCACCTAGTGCGACCCATTAAATATGCTTCTCTTGATTGGAAATGGCAATTAAGTCGTTCCAAATGGGGGAACGATCAGTTGCTTCGTTAAAAGCATAGATTGCTGTTAACCTAAAAGCCGTATTATAATTATGGCATTTGACTCGACAATGGATGTACTGGGGAGACTCGGAGAGTTTCGAGATTGTGATCACACTTGGGTTCCAAGTGACCCAAATTCGACCGAGGGGATGGGAGGAGTAGTTATTTATGACATGCCAGAAGGGGACCATTTTACTTATGAAAGCGTCAACCTTAGCTTTATTAACTTTAGTCTCGACTAGAATAATCAAGGAAATACTATTTGTAATAATAAAATCAGTTACGTCTTTTTGTCTAACAGGGTCATTGAGACCCCGAACATTCCAGGAAGCTATATTCATTAAAAGAGTGACTTACAGTGCATCAGACGATGGTCCTATCGGAGGACATTTCCATTTTACCCTTCCCCTTCGGGTCTACAGTGCGAAGCCTTTTCGGAGGAGATTCCGCCTCTTCTCCACTTTCCACTTCTGGCTCTTCATTTATGGATAGAAGGTGATGACTAGGGTCTGCTTCAGGAATGTACTCGGAAGGGTCTTCCTCAGAGGATGAAGATGGAGCTGGGAAAGGAGATAGCTTCATGGGGCCTTTTTTGCAGATACGAGTAGGATGACCAAAAACCTTGCAGTTGGCGCACTGGGGAGGAAGCCCCTGGTATTCAAAAGATACCGAGATAGATTTACCCCTTATCTTAAAGGAGAGCTCAGAGCGGATATGAGAACCTACAGAGATCATAATACAGATGCGAGCGAAACGAAGCTTTTCTTTTTTCTCCGTTTGGTGATCCACATATAGAGGAGTCCCTAGGACTGAGCCTATGTTACTAAATCCCTCCGCCGTCCAGAGTTCCAGGGGCAGATTGAAAACCTTAACCCATATAGGAATTTCCGTATGAGGATCTTTGATAAGAGGGGAGAGAGGTTCCCAGACTTTCAGAATCATCAAATTGCCTCCAAAATGCCAAGGGGCTCCCTCCAAGATCTTTTTAACCATACTTTCGGAACCTAATTGGAAAAGAAAATAGCCTTCGGGAAGGGGTTTAAATTGAATGAGGCTAAACCTTTTCCACAGAGCCTCAACATTAGCTTTGAGAAAGCTCAGATTGCTTGGTTGAGAAAGAAAATATCCTGAAAGACAAGCTTTCCAGGATTCCGGAGGGCCCATAGCTGATTCTTTCATGATGAATTCACTGCCTACAATCTCCATATGATTGACTCCAATCACCAAAGGAGATCGGTTATCGCTATGACCCGAAACTATACTCGCATAAGAGGATGAAGCTGACAAATGTAGACGAGAGTTTGAATTTGCAAATCCCAAAGAGCTTGGTTTAAAAGGAGAGGCTTGAGACAATTTTGAAGGGATTTGGGAAAGTTTATTTTTAAATCGCCTTCCTTTAGGGCCTTTGCCCGCGTTGCCAAAATTCGAGATTAATGAATATGGTACATACGGAGACGGACCACCCATTATTCCTTGGCCCGCATTTCTTTTCGGCCTATCAATGGAGAGGATTTGGGTCGACCCGATCGATTTATAAGATCTGCTTTGGATGGGTGATCCCGCCCAATTTAAATTAATAACCCGGTTTGGAGGCCCAACAGAGCAAGGACCCAAAAGAGAACCCGATCGATTTACTGGGTCCTTCTCACTTGGGCCCCCAGAGACTGAAAACATGAGATTAGAGGTTGACTTAGGCAGAGCACCAGAGGACCCAACTCCTACCAAATCTGCCCTAACTCCCTTATCCGATCCCGAAACCCTCAGAGCAACTCCATACCTGTCATTCTCCGATCCCAAGGTCGCTGGAGTAATTTCCGTCTCACTGGTTGCCGATCTCGTCTTCGTCGCTCTCTCCCTGGTTACTTTCCTCAGACCGACGCCGGCGCCCTCCACAGATCCCAACTCGACCAGACAGTTGCCGGAATCAGCCCTAGAACCAGAACCCAATCCCGAAACCCACTGAGCAGCGCCATTCCGATCCTTCTCCGATCTCAAGTTCGCCAGAGCTAATCCCGTCTTACTGTTCAACCACCCATCGTCGGCCTCATCCGCTTCATTCACCGATCCCAGCTGCTTCTCTCTCTCCCTGGTTGTTATCCTCAGACCAGCGCCATCCCCTGACCCTAACTCGACCAGACATTTGCCGGATTCCGATATGCACAGAGCAGAGCCAGTCCTTTCCTTCGCCGATTCCAGATTCGCCAGAGCATACCCCGACTCACAGACCATCCAATCCTCATCAGCCTCCTCAGCTTCAGTCGGTGATCCCATCTGCTTCTCTCTCGCCCTGGATGCTTTCCGTAGACCAGCGGCGCCATCCCCAGAACCCAACGCACCCAGACGATTGCCGGCTTTCAAATCGCAAACCGGCGAACCCTTGCTAGAGATTCCAGTCGACTCACCCAAGCAGCCTTGACCTTCCGGCGTCATTTGGAGCCTTGAATCCAGAGACGAGAGGAGAAACCCTTTGAAGACGAGTCAGAGGCGTAACCAGTTCTAGGACTGGTAGCATATGCGAGGCGAGAAGCCCCGTTACAATCTCCAGAGCCCCTGAGCTTATCGGGGATCTTGATTCGAGGGAGATGTGGCTTGCAAGCCGGTTCGAAGGAGTACCAAAGGCGCCGATCCTATTACAGGGAGTCGAGGAGACGCTATTGGGGCTGAGCAGCGATCATAGATTGTGGCAACAAGATTTTCGTAAGCTCCCATAGATATCGGAGACTCAGCTAAGCCTTCAGAAGACATGAAGACCGGGCGAGGGAGGGCTTCTACCACAGAGGCAGAGGAGAAGTGAGTCTCAGCTAGGTTTCTAGGGCTCACAGGGGAAAGATACTGCTTTTGCAGGGTGGAAGGCGATATAGGGGGTATAGGGAATGCCCCGATTCCATATGGCTTCTAGCCATGGCCAAAGCGTCCCTAACGAAAGCTTCGTGGAGAGGGGAGATGGGGACAGGAAGGGGCATAGGGGTGGAGATCGGGAAGCTGATAGGAGAATCAGCACAGACACCTGGATCAGAGGAGCTGACCGGAATAGAGGCCAGTTTTGAAGAGAAAGCCTGCGATCGCACCGGAGAGAAGGAGTCTACGAAATCGGAGGCTGATTTTGGACGAGGGGAAGTCATTTGAGGCAGAGCAAGGTAAGAGATTCTTTGAATCTGATTTAAACTTAGAGACGAAATAGAAGATCTTGAGAGGGGTGAGAAACTGAGTATAGCTTTATATAATGAGATTGAAGAGCAGGATTTTAGCCTTAGACATGAATAGGATAGTAAAGTGAAACTAGCTACTGGATTTAAAAGGATGGTAGTCTGATATGATGTTGAAGTAACAGACAATAGGGTGAGGAGGGAGGCTTGCCTTGGGGTTGAGAAATGTTGGAAAGGAGGGAGAAGTTTGAGGATAGTACAAGAGAGCCAGTAATGCTCAATGTAGCTATCTGACTTTGGCAAAAGCAGGGGGCTTAGGAAAGAGGATGTTGGGGCTTCCCAAAATAGAGAAGAGAGAGACCAACTAGGTAGAGACATCGAAGGGGGAGCCAACCAGGATAGATTATCTGGTTCGAGAAAAGAAATCTCCTTAGTTCGAAGGTAACTCCAAAATGAAGATAATCCAGTGGACAATAAAGAGGCCAACTTCATAGAACTGAGCAAAGCATGGGGCTTGGCTAACCTAGGATTAGACATTAGAATAGACATTATGGGGTTCTTTTTTGCTCTGAAGTACAGGCTGAATGGTAAGGGTTGTGTGGAAGGCTGAGGTGCGAAGGAATGGTGGGATTTTGATACAGCTAGGAAGATGCTTGATTGGACTCTGATGTAACCTTTTGATACATCAGGATATTCATCTTCAAGCTTATGAACCGGAGGATTAAGAGGAAGAGAAGGCAGAATGGGAATAGAAGATGGTTTTGGTTCAAACGAGGGTTTTATACATGAGATAAAGAGGGACAGCAAGACTTTGTGACTTGGGGAAGATGTGATCTTTACTACCATATACAAAGAAATGACACTGAGATCTATACCTTGAGTGTTCATGAGTAATACTTAGTAATTCCATTTGTACTTTAAGTAATTATTATTAATTTTATTAATATTAATTATTTTATTTTATTAAATATATTTATGATAATTAACAAAAAAAAATACTAAATTCCGTTGAATTTTAAGCAATAAATAATTAATATATATATATATATATATATATATATATAAATAAATCAAAATAGAATGTTAAAAACATATGAGTTACATCATTATAGTTGTTTTAGTAATTTGGTCCTAAAACTAGTAAACTTTAAGTTTTAATATGTTTGGTAATAACTTTTTCAATTACCTAGTCTACCCTCTTAGCCTTAAAGAAAAAAATAAAACTAAAACATTAAGCAATTATATGTACAAAAGATATTTGAAAAAAGAGAAAATATATTCATGGAAAGAATAAACACACTTCACCTTACATATATAAAAAAATCTCCAAAATTCCCTCTGCATTCCAGCTTGTTAACATTGTTTTCAGCTAAACAAACCAAAAGTTATAGTAAATATTAATAGAAAAAATAATAACTTAATTTTTTTAACTTTTTCAAAATAATTATATTCTAAATTTTTTTGACAGATTTACAAAATAAAACAAATCTACTTCTAATAAAATTTAGTTATATAATTTTTTAACATAACATTTTCTTATCTCTAACACGTAAATATTTTCACTTCGTTTCGGAAATTTATTTAGACTAAACTCACGATCGGCTTTAATACTTGAATCAAAATTTCTTACTTGTAAGTTTTTAAAAATAATATAAAAAACGATTGAAAACAAAAAAAAGAAAGAATTTTGTTTAGAACACAAAATGTGATATTTGAGTTTTGTTTGAAAAAAACTATTTTTTGTCTAAAGAAAATGAAAATATTAGTATAAGAAGCACTGATATTTTCATTTTCTTTAGATAAAAAAAATATTTTTTCAAACAAAACTTAATGTATCAATATTTTTTGTTTCAAACAAAATTCATTTTATTTTTATTTTTAATGGATCATGATATGATTAAAAAAAACTTACAAGTAAGACCATTTGATTTAAATATTAAAGCAGATGATGGGTTTGATCTAAATAAATTTTTGGAAGAAGATGAAGAAGAAAGCAAAGATATTCATGTGTTTAAGATTAGAGAAACAATCTAAAAATTTATCCTCCAAAATTTTATTAGAAATAGAATTGTTTTATTTTGTATATCTGTAAAAAAATATTAAAAAAAATATATATTTTTTTAAAAATATTTAAGCTATTAATTTTCTATTAATGATTACAAAGGTTTGTTTGGCTAAAAACAATCGCTACAAAAATGGTAACAAGTAGTATGTTATTACCAATCTTTCGCTGCGTGGATATAAAAAACATGAAAGATCTTTCGTATATGTAAGGTAAACTGTGTTTATTCTATCTATCGATATATTTTCTCTTTTCAAATATGTTTTTTATGTATAATTTCTATATGTTAGAATTCTTTGTGGAGCAGTAATCTTAGGTTTTTTTTGTTTTTTTAATTGAAAGAGCTATTAATAAACATAGTGTAACTGACATTTTACTAGTTTTAAGATCAAATCACTAAAACGACAATATAATACTGAACATGATGGCTCCCAATGGGATAGCCGAGTTGGTTGAGTAAGACATGCTTCTGACCAAAGGTGATGAGTTCAAGTCCCTCTACATACGCTTTATCGGCTGAGCCTGTCACCTTGTGTGGTTTACCTTCTGGCGTTGGTTTGCAGGCTATTGCGTCAGACTGAGGGTTTACCCTGTTTGCACTCATTGCACTCTGAGTAGCGGCTGCGGGTTCCCTACGAAAAATAAAATAATGAACACGATGTAATAATATGTTTTTAATATTATATTTTGATTTACAAAGATACAAAAAATCTATATTTTAGTGATTTATTTTTTAAAACTCAACAAATTTTAGTGTTTTTATGTTAATTATTATAAATATATTTAAAAAAATAAAATTACTAATATTGGTGTTATTAATTTCTATATGAGGGTAATTTTGTAAAGTGATTTGAAAATTTAATGTTTAGAGTATAAAGTAGTGAGATAATTAAGCTGCGTACGAGTAATCAATTCTGAGTATCCTCATTAATGAGAGTTATTTCGGTATTTATACTTAATTGTCGACCCATGGGCATATCAGGTTACATAGTAGAGTCGGGTCAAGTTTAAGGATCCATTAGTAATTTAGTGTGAAGTGATCAACATCTAGTTTAGTCACCATTTATTACGTTTGTCTTGTTCGGTTTTTTTATAATAGTGGTTATGGTCCGAATCTCATTAAAACTAAGTAATATAGTTGAGAATTTCTAGTACTAAGCATATGATCACATTTTCATTGCACAGATAGTTGATCTTTTCCCAGTAACATTGATTTATATAAATGTGGAACCTTATAATTTCGATCATGCATAATTGAATGTTAAAAATATTTTATTGGACTTTATCTTAGAAAAAAGATTCAAACGAATTAGCAATGACATTGACAAGTTTGTTAATAGATTTAGGTGATTTATTATATTGTAAATATTGAATCTCATTAAAAAAATCTAAGATCCAAAATAGTTAATCGGGAGGATTTTTTGGTTGACATATCAAACGAATATCAAATCCACTTTTCGTGGTTACTTGACAAAATTCAACATCGTTACCATCAATATTTGTTCTTGCGTTGTTTTGTTGAATATAAATTGTATTTTTTGAATCTTCTCTTGATCATTTTTCTTTGATAGCGGGGATGATTTTTTTTAAGAAAATAGACCATATCATATCTTTTTAAACGAAGTTATAGGTTTTGTTTCTAATGTACCAACAACTCTATTAATACTAGTTCTTTTAATTGGTTCCCCAAAAATATTTCATTAATTTGAGATACATTAAACTGTGTTCCATTATTCTTTATTGTTTCCATAACATATAATGGATCGTATAATGGATCGCATGGACACTGAAAAATAAGATGCTGCCAAATTTCTTATTATTTTTAAAACTTTTTCATCAATACTCTTTTGTGGAAGCATATCATATATATTTATTTGTTTATCGTTTTTTGTTAGTACCTAATATGGTGAATCAAAATTATCTTTCAAAAACATTGTCGATCCTAAAATTATCCAATTTATATGGATGTAACTAATTAAATATCATTATTGTAATAATAATTAAAATTATATAAATAAATATATTTTATATTACTTAAAAATAAGTATGTCAATAACATCAACTAAGATTATATATAAAAAATATTAATAAATAATTTTTTTGGTTTATTTAAAATTATATAAAATATATTTGAATCCAACAACTATGTAAATAAAACTGAAAATTTAAAATCTTTTGCTTTTAAAATTAAAACAAGAAAAAAATATGTAAATAGATATTATTATATGAAAAATAAATTTTATTTTTAAAATAGTGATGGTTTATCATTTTGGTTTTAAACATTTGAAAAACTGAATCTTATTCTCGAAACTCTGAATTTTTTAATTGTGATGGTTTATTTTTTTTAATTTATATTTACAATTATGTGTATATTAAGGATGAATATCTATTCAAACAATTCAATGTTCACAATTTCATTCAAACAAAACAACAAAAATTCAATGTAAGTATTATTTAAAAGCAACACCCAAATACCATATCATTTCTTTCTCTTTCATATATCTTTCCTATACACTTCCCTCAAACAAAAATAAAAAAGCAGTTCACTACTTTTTTCTTCTTCTTCTTTTTTATACTGGTAAATCGAACAAAAAAACAATAATATATCTTTCATTTATAGATTGATTATATTGATTATAGTCATAATTAGCTCATGCTATAATCTGTATATATGAACAATATTCTTATTGAAATATATACATCACTTTTTATTACTAGTCTAACGTGGTATCAAAACAAAGTAACTAATTCTCTTGATTATTACGATCACCATTCTTACTCAAATAAATCCAACACAACAAATCACCATAGTTGAAATTTTTTACCAATCGGAGATCCAAACCACCACCAACTCAAAGGATTCCGGATCGGAGACAAAACATATTGATCATTCACATCCCTTCTATATTCATCATTCAGACCAACCATGCTATGTCTTGGTTCCTATCAAATCAAACATTATCAATTATCAATCATGGAGTAAGACAGTTATTCATGTCCTAACTACAAAAATAAGATCGATTTCATTGACGATAGTGTCAAATAACCAACACAAGAGAATGAACCTCTTTCGTTTGAGAAATGGAACCAATGCAATAACATGATAATTTCTTGGCTGACTCATGTTGTTGAATCATACATTGCTGATGGAGCTATTCATGTGAAGTATGGGTTGACTTGTACGACCAATTCTCTCAAAATAGTACTCCAGTCGTGCTTCAGATACAAAAATCAATCGCTACCATATCACAAGGCACAATGACTGTAGGTGCATATTTTACCAAGATCAATGCATTGTGGGACGAGATCAAGACATATCGTTCTCCACTGACCTGCAATCAATGACAAACACACCTCAATAATTTTTAATGGGTTTGCATGAATCTTACAAGATGGTGAGGTTTAACGTATTGATTATTTCACCTCTGCTCTATATTCTTCAAACATATTCTTAAATAATCCAAGAAGAGAAGCCACAAAAGATATCTCCTGAGCCAATTAAAAACTTCTCCATATGAGCCACAACCCCAAGAAAAGGAGGAAATTCAAAGTAGAAACTATGTGAGCACTGTAACATATCTGTAATACTATAGATAAATGTCGGACTCTCAGATATCATTGTATTTATTGCAATAAGAAGGGTCACACAGATGATAGATTTCAACTCAAACATTGAAACAATAAAAGTTGGGACAATTCTGAGCACAACAATTTTCAGTTTTGTGGCAATCAACCTTTGGCAAACGCGAGAGAAACTCAGAATTTATCAGGTTCTAATACGTGCTAGCATTGTTCAGGGTTTCACTACCAAACAAATAAAATAATTAACCCAAGCAATCATTGCACTGAATCACAATAAATATGGTAATGTTGATGCATATATGAATGATGCAAGCTTGATTCTATCTACTATTGTGTCTTTGAATTTTAGTAATATAAGTTCTTGGATTTTGGATACTAGTGCCACATATCATATTGTTTCTCATATATCACTCTTAACTAACCCCAAGCCTTCCACTATTACAAATGTTAATTTACCAAATGGTAGAGCACCACAAATCACTCACATTGGCATAATTAGTTTTAATTCAAAATTAACCCTTACAGATGTCTTGTGTGTACGAGCCTTTAGTTTAAAGTTAATTTCAGTTAGTAAACTCACTAAAGATCATAATTTCTGCATCGATATCTTTCCTAACTACTTTATTTTTGCAGGACTTAGTTTCCGGGAAGATGATTGGCTCGGGTAGACAACATGGTGGTCTATACTATAGGCATCCAAATAAATCGTCTATCTGTCTGGTGTCCGAGTCAGCTGACCTATGGCACTTACACCTAGGCCATCCATCACTGTCTCGTACATTTGCTTCCAGGTATTCACAAAGAGTTAGGAAATAATTGTACAATTTTCCCACAACTAAAACAAACATGTTTTCCTTTTCTTAAAAGTTCATTAAATATAAAATTTCCTTTCTCCTTATTATATTATGATGTTTGGGATTCTCACAAAGTTCCTTCATAAACTGGTTTACGTTATTTTCTTATAATTTTTGATGATTTTGCTCAATGTACGTGGATCTTTCTTATGCATCATAAATCATAAACACAATCTTTATTAATTAATTTAGTACAATTCGTCGAAACCCAATTTGAAACAGATGTTCAAAAAATAAGAGTAGATAATGGTAGTGAATTTCTTCATCTTTATTTTTTTTAAACAAAAGTATTAAACTTCAAAACTTGTGTTTTTACACCCCACAACAAAACAGATTTGTCGAACAAAAATATCAGCATATTTTAAATGTTGCTTGTTCTCTCATGTTTCAATCAAATGTACCACTAGAATTTTGGAGGGATTGTGTTTTAATAGTCATTTATTTAATTAACCGCACTCATACTCCTTTATTATCAAATAAATCTCCATTCAAGGTCTTATATAATCGTTCCCCTTCACTTAAAATGTGTGTTTTTGGTTGTGCGTGCTATGCAACTAATATTCATCCTAAACATAAATTTGATCATCATGCATTCATTTGTGTTTTTTGGGGTATCAACATGGAAAAGAGGCTACAAAGTTCATTATTTACATACATATAAAGTTTTCATAAACCGTGATGTCCACTTTAAGGAAAATCTATTTCTCTTCCATCATGTCTCCACCTTGACTTTTTTGAACCAATCATCCTTATCATCCTTCAATCAATCACCCAACTCCTCATCAGTTCCATTGCCCAATCCCACATCATGTGACTTAAAACCTCAACCTTTATCGCTTTTGCCTTCATTTAATCCCATAAATCTCACACATTTAACCTTTATCTCTCATACGTTCCCAGAATCAACTATAAGTTCATCATCCTCACTCTTGACTCTGTTATCAACTTCCGTTCTGCCAACACCTTCCACTTCACCATCACCCCCAAATATACATATTTCTCATCTATTGCCTAATGATATCTCAGTTTGTCGTTCCACCCATTACATACATCTACCTGCATGGAACTAAAACTACGGTATGTCTACTGAGATCAATTAATTGTCAATGTAATCAAGTTCTCGTCAATCTACAAGGTATCATTTCTTATCTCATGCTTTTGTTTTACGTTTTCCCCTTAACCACTATGTTTTTTAGCTTTGCTATCAGCACGAACAGAGCCTTCATATTGTGAAAATTCTAACAGTGATCCAGTATGGCGCCAAACCATCTCCATTGAGCTTGAGGCTCTAGAACATAACAACACTTGACAGTTGGTCCTCTTTCTTCCGGGTCACGAACCTATCGGATGTCAGTGGGCTTATAAGATCAAATATAACTATGATAGAACCATTGAAAGATATAAAGCCCTTTTAGTGGAAAAGGAATACAATTAGGTTGAAGGTATTGACTATCAGGATATATTTTCTCTAACTGCTAAACTCACCACTTTTAAATGATTGTTGACTGTTGCAGATTCCAGAAATTGGTATATTCATCAACTTGGTGTGCATAATACCTTTATACGTGGAAATCTAGTTGCGGAGGGCCTACACTAATAAGGGGAGATTTTGGTATGTCGACTTCACAAATCTATCTACGAATTAACACAAACTCCCCAAATTGGTTCTCTACTTTTTCAACTAAAGTCAAAACCGCAGATTACATACAATCAAAAATGGATTACTCAGTTTTTAAAATCTCAAGGTAATATGTTCACTCTATTTTCATATATATATATATATATATATTGATGATATCCTATATACTCGAAAGGAATTACATGGAATTCAACTGATAAAGAATCATCTACTCCAATATTTTCACGTTAAAGATCTTGTCGATTTAAAATATTTTTTAGGCATTAAATTTTCTCAATCTAAGATAGAAATATTTATGTCTCAAAAAAATATGAATTAAATTTTAAGAAAACACATGGAGCCTGATTGAAAACTGATGAAGCCCCATTGTCGACTGTGGCTTCCAATTCCGCCAAAGCACTTAGATGAGTACTGAAGTCCCATACCTACATAAATAAAGAGAAAAATATATTTAAAAATCAGCTTTCTATACCTTTTGATCTCATTCTAAACAAAAAAGTTTAAGTAGCTAGACACCAAACAAACAGTCATTGTTATTATAAGCCTAAAACCCAAAAAACACCTATGGACACCAAACAACCACTGAATCATACATAACATTTCTACTGATCAAAAGTTAAGGTAGTTTAGTTATTTCTATCCAGTATTTATAGAAACAAACAACATCCATGACAAGTCTAACCCGCACATGCCCGATAGCCCCCCATGTCGCACATATATGTGGATTCTGCGTCATGGCACGTATACAATTAACACATCCATGATGAGCTACCTTTCGCAGCTGTATATCAAAAGGCAAAAACTTCAAAACCTTTATATGTCTAATAAATTCAAAAGAAACAAAAGGTCATGAACTGAAAAAATTGCCTGCAAAACAAGAGCAGCAAATCCCTCATCTTCACTCTCCTCATCGTTGTCGCTGTCGCTATCGCTATCGCTGTCGCTATCGCTTTCCATATCATCATCACCCGATTCAGGTCCAATATTTAAAAAACACATGATTTTTATAAGTAAAACCCGAAAAATTTTCAATGGAGCAGAATTTAAAATTAACTGATGAAGACGGTTAGCTACTTCATGATTCGACTAGATATCATAGACTGTTTGGCAGATTAATACGTTTAATAGTGATGAGGCCTGATATTGTGTATTCATTACGTACACTGAGCCAATTTATTGGAGCACCTAGGAAGCCACACTGAAACCAGCTTTAAGAGTCATCTGTTATATCAAGAAATCACATTGTCAAGGTCTTTTTTTTCATTAGAAAACATTTTGACATTTAGTGTCTTCTATGATGCATATTGTGGTGGATATTTCAAGATTTTCTATTTCTGGTTACTGTGTTTTTCTTGGCTCATCACTCATTTCATGGAAATCAAATAAACAAACTAATATTACATGATTATATGCGGAAGGAGAGTATAGAGCAATGACGAATACTTGTTTGGAATTAACCTGGTTGAGATACATACTTAAATGTAACAAGTTCACTGCTATACTCATAGATGTTGATGATATCCTATTGACTGGCAATGACTTGCATGTAATCAAATGTACGAAGAATCATCTACTCCAACATTTTTCAAATTAAAGATCTTGGTGAGTTAAAATATTTTCTAGGTATATAAGTTTCTTGATCTAAGAAAGAAATATTCATGTCTTAAAGAAAATATTGATTAGATATATTTTGCAAGATGTAGTATACTCATGAGTAAAATTTGACAAATTCCTAACGGAGCAGAATTTAAAATTAACCGATAAAAATGATGAGCTACTTCATGATTCGACTAGATATCGGAGACTGGTTGGTAGTTTAATATATTTGACAATGATCATGTTGATATTGTGTATTCAGAGTGTACACTGGGTCAATTTAGTTGGAAGCCATATTGGAAATAAACGTGAGTCATATTCGATAAAAAAATTACATTCGTATATTTCTCGTTTTGTAGGAATTGTATCAGGCTCACATTACAGTTATCATACTGTATATAAATGACTGAAAAGTTTCTAGAGATATTGGGCATCCATGAGGTTGGATTTAATGGTTAAAAAAAAGACAACTGAGATTTATACTTGAAAGTGTACGGTTAAGAAGCAAGTTTATAAAATTAATTTTTCAAGTAAGATTGCTCTAAAATTCATCCATATGATTATTTTTGGATGAAATTTCATAATATCATATGAGTTATAGCCACTCTATATCAATATATGGTATATGGTTATGCTCCAACTAATATATCTAAAACAATTACCCTTATTCGATTCTCCACCATATTCATACCCTCTTAAAGATATTGGAATTACTTTTGTTTGTGAAAATGATTTTGTTCATGTAAGTAAATAAATTATATTATACTAGAGTATGTTAACATTGTCTTCGTTTCTTAATTTGTTTTATAGATTCATATGTTCATAAATAGACCGTTTTCAAAATTATATTATGTTTGATCGTATCAACAAATAAAAATATCAAGTGCATTATGAGTCATGTATTACCAAAACCTCAACAAATTGAGTCAGATTAGGCCACATCATTTGGATGATAAAGAAACATCTGTCACAGGTTTGACTAAATAATTTTTTGAATCTTATTCATTCAATGTTTGAATTTGATTACGTAGACCAAATGTGGTTGCTGTTCTTTTATTTTTTTTGTACTTGGTTAATTAAAACCCTGATATTTGTCATATACTATTTAAACTTGAATATGTAATGTTTGAAATTAATTATACCTAACTAAATTTGAAATAATATCATAACTATTACTCTTATACAAACTTTAATCTATTAACGCATGATGATGTAATATATTAATACGCGTCGATATAAGAATTGCAAACGTAATATTGCTACTAGGATGAGAGATATAGTAAAATTCATACGTACTAATCACATGTTGAATGAGATTTGACCTCATCAATCACATTATACTTATATGATATATGTTGATATTATGTTATCTGATTCAGATACGTGGATTATGTTATCTTTGTCCAATACGTGTCAAGATTTGATTCGGTCTTGTGGATTATGTTATCTTTATTTGATATTGTATAAGGAGAAGTCATCCATAATGAAAGTCGAGGAAAGTCAAGAAATGAAATTCCATCGAATATTCACATTTGAAATAATTCATCGAAAAGGTAGCCCAAGTTGTTCCAAATATGTGCAAAGTATTTTTTGACACAATGGTAAGAAATATGAGATAACACAATATCGTTACATTGAAAGGCTCATACAATCGTGAGTAAGCCAAAAATAGGTAGAGTTATTTGAAATAGCTGCAAACATATGGTATTTTTTACCTTTCATATGAATGATGTCTCTAAAACAAGAATATGCAAGTGAGAGGAATCGATGATTATGGAAGCGTATATGGAAGAAAAACGATAACGAATGTAAATAAAAATGGAATTATCATTTGGTGTTATTATTCTAGATTATTATATGTCGTATCCTTGTTACCACTCTACTTTCCTTATGTATCGTTGTATTCCTTATTTATCCTACGTCATGTCTTTATGGTTGTAATAGTTGTCATTTGTAACATTTTTATGAAGTATTACTATTTTGTCGCACAATCCAAAGTTACATTGTTTAACAAAATCACAGTTTCACACGAGATATGCGAATACCTAGGAAAGTTTTATGTATTTACTGCGAAGGTATGTTTTTGTTTTAAAAATCATAGTCAAAGTTTTAGCTTTGAGTCACCGGGTTGTGCATAGAATACCTTGATGCTTCTAACATAATGTGCAAAGATGGCTTTGTTTCTTTGCAAAACATGTACGAATAAATGAAAAAATATTTAGCTCATATTTTCAAAATCAGAAGCGTTATTCCATACAGGTTCTACAAAATACTAGAAAATTATGTATATAATGTATAAAATAATGATTTTGATTTGAAAATTAGGACCAAATTGTTTCTTCTTTATTTGCACTTGATGGGTGAAGCAACAAGGCTTTCTTCGAATAACCTTTGTGAATTAAGGCTAATGTTTTTGCTCTACTTGAGCTTAAACTATAGAGAAAGTTTTGTAAAATATATGAATATATAAGGCTTATTTTAATTTGCGAAGTGTTTCATGTTTGGCCTCCATTACTTAAAAAATATTAAACTTAAAAAACATACACTCGAAATAACACAACCAAAAAATATCTAACATAAAAGTGATTACGTCATATATAATTTAGAATAAATAGTTATAACATAAATTTATCGTAATACTCAACAATAATCCATAATCATAATAGATTATAATAAAACATACTAAAACATACTCATAATAGAAATATTAAAACATACATAGAAAGTTAACCTATATATAGATGCAAAATACGCAAGCAATAAATGAAAGACTTATCTCGCACTCTCTTCGACATATGAAGTGATATGTGGCTTTATTTTTACAGTATCATAGTAAAATTGATTAAGTGTTGGTTTTATACGTGCTCCAATAAGGGTTTTCTATGACATATGTTGCAGGGATGAGTATACCATGACCGAACTTCATTTACCATAAATTTTTCATGCACCAAAATGGATAACTTAAATCTATAATATGAAACTCTACATTTTATTTTGAGAATTTTACATCATCATATATCAAATTATGGCTAGAAACTTCATTGGTCACCGAAGTTAGTCACTTGTTTCAAAATTATCATTCAAGTTATATTTGTTTCAGAATTGCCACTCAAGTTATATTTTTTTTACATTTATGGTCACTAGCGGTGACTAAAAATGAAAATAAAAGACCAACATTAGTGACCACCGGTGAAACAAAGTAACTGTTTTGATATAAAAATTAAATAAGTGGCACTTTTGAAACAAGTGACCAACTCCAGTGACTAACCGTGACTTTTAGCTATCAAATTGTCATACAAAATTTCCAACGTATATTTGTCTCAACGAAACTTTCTTTAGTATTTATATTACCCTTAGGTAAAATATTTAAATTGAGCATGATATCCTCTGAATATTGAAAATAATCAAACGTCACATTTTGGATAAGACTGGAAGTTAAGATAAAAAAGAAAACATAAAGATATGTAAGTATATTTTAATTCAGAACAGAAAAAGAAACTATAATTGTATCTCAAATTTTAAACTGAACTTACATCCATATCTTGAAATATTATGATCGTATCTTTATCAAAATCTCGAGTAATTGTTGGCAACCCAACTCTACTTGGAAAATATCTACACATGTGCTACAAAAAGATAGAATAGAAAGCATGTAGCGTAACCACTAATCTTTGGAAATGGTCGTAAATCAACGCATCTAACATCCTAAGAAGCTCATAATCATTTAGCCTTTTAAAACAAACTTTTACAAAGAGAGTGATATGCAATATCACTACAAAACCAGTTACTATTTCTGTAAATATTTTTTATGCTCCAAGAAGTGAAGAAGTTTAAAAAAATTATATCAGCCGTTTTATTGTAAATATGCAACAACTAAAAGAATTAAATAGATAAGTATGGGTTGTATAGGCGACCATAACAACTTTAATTCTCTTGTTTGGAGAAACAAATTCTTCTTTGGTTTTTCAACACTAATTTCAAGCATAAAAAAGAAATATTGGAATCTCTTTTTATCATCCATAAATACCAGACGTTCTCAATTATCAATCATCAATATAACACATGTACTAACATAAACATTGTCTAGTGTAAGTAATAACTTACAAAACGTAAAATGGAAAGAATATATCTCCCATTTACATCAATCTATTAGTTCATCAACGAAAGGAACGTTGATTTTTCAACAACGTAAGACGTTAAAAAAAATACTTAATAGTGTTTAAAGAATCTCCCATCTCGTATAATGCGTAACATCAAATAGATGGTCATTTTTAAAAGCATACTAAAAAAACTCCAACATCGTATAATATATATTAGAGATGTAAATAATATATCCAATCTAAATAGTGTTAATTGATTTTGTTTGTTTTGTTTATATTAGATATAATCGATTGATTGCATGATTAATATAATTTGAGCAATTAGATTTTCTAATGTTAACTAATTTGATTATTTTGTTTGTGTTATATGTAATTAGTTGGTTTGATTTATTGTTTGATCAATTGAGTTTGATTGTTATGTTTATGTTTATGTAACTGATTATTTAAAACATATATAGTGTTAAACTTGATAATGGTGTAGTAAAGTTCGTAATTGATATATTTTGGTATTTTTATTTTGTATGGACGACCAACTATTCGTTGTTCTACTCTATATGAGACATTTCAGAAATGGAATTTACACGACTAGTATAATGTTTGTGGGGATCGTTTTAAGACATCATTTGGTTATCTTATCATTATACTTAGTTGTTACAATGTGTCCCTTCTAAAGAATTCATCGAGCGATGATATTCCAAGACCAACGTATAGTATTTTTTGTTGAATTGTTTGTTACATCGGATGATGTGCATGTTATAAAGATTCCATTTTTATCTAATATAATCGGAGTTAGTGCCCGTGTACTAAAAAGGGGTAGATTCCATCGAATATAAATAATAACAGTGTTCATCTTTACTCGTTACATGAAATTATTTCATGCTTGAGTTATAAGGACTATCACACCCTCTTAAAAGAGTGTCACATATCCAATATTTACTTATTTGTTGCATTTTTGTGCTATATTTGCATACATAATGGGTCATATAATTTTTTTCAAACTATATTCTTTTCTAGGATTGTCCCAGATGTTTAATTAGATATAATTGTGATACAACTATTGGCTCATACATACTATTTTATTGGGAATTTTTTTAATTTATAAAACGAAATAATTTTAGGGGTTTGTTATGATGTTATGAGAATGAATTTACAATAACTTTCATAATTTAACAACTCTACTATAAGCTAATTATTCAATTAGTTTTCCGCATCTTTTAGACATTCACTGACTAACCTCTTTAATAGTGTATTATACAAGCATACATTCAAAATATATTGAAGAACAATCTTAGGAATTAAGTTGGATCATTTGATACATGTTGAGCATAAATACATGTGACACGAAAAATGGCTTAGAATGCAGAATTCCAGTTTTTTAATTTGGTGTATAGATAACTTGTGGTATATAATGTCGAGGGTGCGCATACCACATAGGCATATAGCGAATGAAATCCTCCTCCAAACACATATGTGATCAATATTAGTCAAGGTATTATATATTGTTTTTTACTAAACGCGCATTCCATACATGAATTAGAAATATAAATATGATTGGTTGGAAAAAGGTATATGTGTATTTTATTTTTATATATGATTAAGAAACCTTGCTCGTAGACTATATATTATGATTTTATATTATGTTATGTATGCATAGTATTTTATGTTAAGTATTATATTTATATTAAGTTATATATTTTATGTTAAGTTATATATTTATATAATATTTTATACTATTATTTTATTCAAGGAATATTTAAGTTCTTATTGATGTGGTTGATTTTATGATTATTGCATACTATTGTTTTATCTAATATACAATCTTTACTTAATGTTGAGTACGATATTCGAAGTATGCACGTGAAAAGCATGGTTATAAAAAACATTATTATTTTTTAACCCATAATTTACCCTTGAAATTCAAATTATTTTGTATACTATATTCTAATTATGGGTTGAAATGATAATATTTTTCAAACATGGTATGGATTTCACATGCATACTCTAAATTTCTTCGTCAATTGTTTTAATATGCTTGTTGAATGAATTTAGTGTCTAAAAACAAGACTATTATTTAAAATATAATTTTTATATACTGTGCAAAGTATTGTTACATGAAAAACATTAAAGGATGGTTCATATATTATATGCAAATTATAGATTACATACTTATCGTATTGTCTTTACATGGGCATGCACTTTGTACGCATATTTTGAATTTTGATGAAAACATTTGGAGTATACATGCGAAATGTATTCCCATTATCCAAAAAACATGATCATTTTTACTCGTAATTCACATATAATGTGTGGTGAAACTTATAATATTTTGTACGTAATTCTAAAATCTTGGTTGTAAAGCTACTATATTTCTTTGTGAGAGGTAATTTTTAACCCACAACAAAAAAATGACATGGACAAAAATAAATAATAGAGTTTAACAATACACTCACATATATTATAAAAATAAACTTTCATTGGTTAAATGAAATTGTTATATAAACAAGATAGATTAAAATAAGTAAAAGACATATGATAATTAAAAGATAACGAGATCAAAGAAGATGATGAATACCTTCATTGGTAGTCGTATTGTTTGTTCAGATATGCCTCGTATGCATCAGTTATCGTGGCTTCTTGTTTCTAGACAACAATATCGTAAAATTCTCTTTGATTACTTTTTTGTTAATACTAACCAAGTAAAGTTTCGATACCGACTATCATAAATTATATTAAAGATCAAATAATCAATAGGTTCAAAACCTTTTCAATGGTCATCTTCTTTGCCCTGATATTTCTGATACACGACAGTCGTTGCATCTTCCTTTTAGTTGAAAAAGACGATAATTCACAAAAATAAAACGTTCTTTGGTTATTTTGTCAGTAATACAAATCAATTATAATTTATATGACGATTGACGCGAATCATATGTAAGGTCTAGTACTCAATATGTTAAAATCCCTTTCAAATGAGTCCATTTAGTTTTGAATTTTACAATGAAAAGAGTCTTGCAGATATATATTATAATTCATCTCATAAATGTATTTAATTTTGCAGATTATGTTAAATACAATGTGCATTCATTCCACATCGGTTTTGTCCATACTTATATGACTTTCATCAAACATGGATCTTGACAGAACTTTAGCTCATATATTTTTTTATCTAGGGTTAATTTTCATCAAGTATTCAGTGAATAAATATTATGTAATATATGGTTCTAAATCTTATTTGACATATGTTGGGTATATATTATGTAATCTACCGTTTCAAATTCATATATTGACAAGTTTCAAATAAGAATTACGTTAGCTCAATATGTTATACTATTACTAGATATCTCACTTCGCTATAATCATATGTTTTTGAGTTATATACCAACATGTATCAAATAAGTATTCAGTTAGTTTAATATGTTAAATATTATAAAAACCGAGTTAACCTTATTAAGCACAAACATAACATGAATATCGTTTTGGTATTAGTTAACCAAATATAACAGAACTCCAACAATAGTATATGTCTTACTTAATCAAGTACGAACATTGCATTATCAAGTTTCATAATTATTTGATCAAATAAATGACAAATAGTTATTTATAGGTCAAAGAATGGTGGTCTGATTTAACTAAAGTTTTCAAATCATTAATAGTAGTACAAAACTACATATGCGTTAGCCTTTTATATTCGGTAAATACCAAAATGGAATGTAATTTTATTAGCGGTGCATTTGGGAATATATAAATATACATATAAAAAATATAAAAATCATAATAAGTTAAGGTACGTGAAATAACATTATTTATTTACTTACAAGAATGAAATGATTTCTGTAAAACAAGAACTTCCATCTTCTTAAGTGAGCTTAATGAGCCGGGGAAGAAAGAGAACGAAAGATATATACCATATATTAATATAAATTCTATATCATTAATTCAATATCGGTCAATGTCATCCAAAATCGTTAATCCTAACGTATTTTAAAAAAATTAACTCGAACATTTTTTAAAACTAATTATGGACCATACTTTCAATTATAAATCTTATTTTGTTTTAGTTTTACTGTCAAATCCAAGCTCATAATTGTTTATTTTTTTAACATCGTGAAGTATTTTAGATACAATACGATAATAACAATGTAATTATGGAAAAGTATCTTCAACTTGAAAAATATAAAGATGCAATTTTTTTGTAATAAACTCACGTAAAACAAAGCATCATTGACCTTACTTGAGGTACCATAGACATATTTTTTGTTATGGGTATTGATAGGTTTGGATATATTTGGAAATGCCATTACTGCTTAAACCAAAGGGTAATTCATACATGTTTTGCACCAAATAAGTAAATCATGACTCACGTATGTGCTAACCCATTTAGGTATTGAGCTTTGAAGATACACAGAATCCAAAGTCTGACCCGAATGACCCATGGCTTATAAAACAAGTATAAATACCCTAACCACCCTCAATTAAGAGGGTGAGAAAATTTTAATAGCTAGAACACACCTGTTTATCTCTCTACCCTTCACTTAAATAATAAATTCCTGCAAAAGATAAAACTATTTCCAAATATACCCTTTGATCGCAAATAATACACCAAATTGGCGACCACGGTGGGAGGCAAAGGTGCCTGAATTTTAAATTCAAAACCATTAAATAAAGAAGTGCGGATGTCACTGAAACAAATGGATCCTAATGTACAAGACGTTCCACCTCCAGAGGTTGAAGGTGTGAGAGAGAATAATTAGCATACTAATGCGTCTCATGTCAATCACAATGATGATAAAAAACAATCCATGCAGGATGCACGTGATCAGCTAAGGGTTGATGAAGCCGTAAGGACTAAAAAGTAAGCTGAAAAAGGAATAAAAGAGAAGTCTGGTGCATCTGCACTCCACCCTACTGATAAGCCTAGTGTAAATTAGCAGTCCACAAAGACTCATGGCAGCTCTAAGAAAACATATTGGTCTAAATGAGTGGTGAGCACAACGTCATACTCTTTTAATAATTCATCCAATGATTCAGACCTTAAAGAATAATTCTCATCCAAGAGTGATGAATGTCGTCTAAAGAAGAGATTGAGGCTGACCAAGAAAAATTCTAGAAAAAGGGATAAACAGGACATAATTAAAAAGTACCAAGGAAAAATAAAGGATTCAACTGATCACCACATTAACCGTTTGCCGATAGATCCATTTGTATTTCAATCCAAACTGAGTATTTTTACAACTCCCAATGAAGATACAATATTTAACCGTAGCCAAAATTGGAGATAGTCACCCTTGTCTTAAAAAACACTCTCCGAACATCTGCCTAACCGATTTGACAATGGGTCAAGCTATATATACCCAATTCAGGTTCAAATATACCCAATTTTGAGTATACCCAAAGTTGATCTAAGTATACCCTTTTTTTTTCCAAAAATACCCTTTTCTAGGTATATAAGCCATTTTTTTTTACTAACTTCCATCCACAACATTTTTCCCTACACTTTCTCTCACTTCCCTCACTTCTCTCACTTCTCTCTAACTCTCAAATTCTCTTCACTCAAACACTCTCACTTCTCTCTCAATTTTTCCGGCGAGCCACCACCATCACCACTACTCCTCCTCCTCCTTCATCATGGTGAAGAACAACTCCCCCCCCCCCCCCCCCCCGCCCCACCACCTACGTAAGTTCCCTAATCTAAATTTGTTTGTTAATTTTGTTAGTTTTAGGTATGAATTTAAGATTTAGGTTAGATTTAGGGTAGAATTTAGGATTTAGGTTAGATTTAGGGCTCGAATTAGGCAAATTACTAAGGTTTAGTGGCCATTTTCCAGCCAAGTTGCCGATTGGAAAATGACCGGCATAGGGCACCGGTGGTGCGCCTTGGGCAGCACCATCGGTGCGAGCAGGTGTACCGCTCAGTACAGCTGCTGTGTACCGAGAGGCACAGACACCTGTGTCGCTCGGTACAAGGTGCCCGTGCCGCTCGATACGGCTTGCTGTGTACCTATGGTGCGCGGTTTTTTTTTAAATTTTTTTTGAATTAGACTTTTAAAGGTTTTACTTTTGTATTTTTTTTAAAAAAAATTGAAATTTATAAGAAATTACTTTCTATAGGGAGTTCAGTTGCGAATTAGAGTGTTGTTGTTTCTAATTTTGTGGGTTACATCATATGTTACTGTTACATCATACTAGTACACATCCACCACCTGTTAGTGACAGGGTGGATGCCACTGGGGACCCTGAGCAGGACACCATCGATGAGGAGCATATCGATGCGATCCACATAGAGGAGCAGCGTAAGACGTTTGCATTTCTCAAATGCAACAAGATACCTCTGCTTCCTGACTACAAAGAGCACGAGGCGTACCACGTATTTATAGGACAGGTAAGTACCAAACTATTAAACGTCTAGTCTAAGGAATTACTATTATTATTTGGTGACTTAGTTTTTTATTTACAGGGTCGCACTACATTAGGCATACACGCACATTATAATGTGCTTCGTATGTGGGACCTCAGTGCTCAGCCAGAGGTGCAGCGACATTTGGCGCGGACTCTTTTCGGTCCTCTTATAGCCCACTTGCCTCAGTACTTCACGCACTCCGTGCTTGATGAGGTTTTTGTTGAGCGTTGGCATCAGAAGACCAACATGTTCTATTTCTCATTTGGGGAGATGACGATTACCCTCGACGATGTCAGCTGCATTACAGGTCTCCCTATAGTTGGCCAGACCTTGGATGTAGTCACGGCTCCACGTGATGAGGCATACAGCTACTATGCTAGTATGTTAGGTTTGACAGTGGATGAGGTCCGCGCAGAGATACAGTCCACTAGAGGCGTTGACTTCAAGATCAAGTGGCTGCGGGAGACTTTTAGCAGGGGTCGCTACGTTGAGGAGACTGATGCTGAGACTATCCGCCAGGTATCACGATTGTACCTTATGTTCTTATTTGGTTGCACTATTTTTGCGGATACTAGTCTGAAAAGCATCAAGGCTGACTACTTGTACGGGTTGGCGAATATGGATTCTGGGTTGTAGAACATCACATGGGGTACGAGTGCATTGGCATTCCTTTTCCGTGGTTTGGGTGATGCTTCGAAAGCATCAAAGCATAACCTTTATGGATTTGTAGCTATGCTTGATTGCTGGATTTATGACCACTTCCCCGCGTTTAGAGCCTCAGAGAATGCGGACCACGTAGCGAGGCAGCCTAGGATTGTGAAGTGGCTACCGAAGCGGATTGTTGGGCAAAACATCCGCCCCAAATCGGTTGTTCGTACTCTCCTTGCAGATCAGAAGGAGACAGATGTAAGTGTTTAAATTTTAGTAGTCATGAACATTTTAATATTAAGTTTTATTTTTTAAAATAGTCTAAATGTTTTACTTTTTTGGAACATGTCATATTTGAGCCATACCAGGACATTAGAGTCCAGTTCCTCGTGCAGGAGATCCGTACTATCGTTTATCCTTTGCGGATGATGAGCACGGTCGAGGGCTACATGCCTGATCGGGTTATGCACCAGTTCGGATAGGTTCAGGATGAGCCCGAACTCCCACTTGTACTCCGACCGGGTTACAAGAAAGGAGATTTAGCGAGGTACACGTGGCGAGAGAGCGCATGGCTAGATTAGCCTCAACACTTGCTTTCTGAGGATTGGTTGACCGTTACCATTGCCACATATAGAGAGTCTGCGACGAACACCTACTGGAGGTACCTGGCTGAGTATGGTTAGCATACTATTACTCCACCACCACGTACTACGGACGACAAATTGCTAGACGATGTTCGCTCGATTGTTACTATGTCTATAGAGCGTGGAGAAACGGGTGCTCTTAGGTGGAGAGATCAAGTCATGCAGCTCTTCTCTCCTTGGTTGTTTGTCCTCATTATTGGACTTGTTTTAGCTTTGTTGTGATCTATCTTTTTCATGGACGTGGTAGTTGTTTATCCATTCGTAGGATTTGTTTAACTATCATATTTTGTATCATGACATCTACTATGTTATTTATATCGTTTCCTTTAGATTTGTTAAACTTAATTTGAATTCTTAATTACAATTTACAATCCGCAAAACACATAAATCGTACCATTCTTACCATCAAAACTTTAAACCATAACAATAATTTAACAAAATTCATCAACCGTTATAAAAACAAACACCATCAAACCCACTCTAATCCATGCCCTAAGGCTTACCTTTTTAAACCAAAACAAAAAATATTCCAAAAAATTACAAGTTATTGTGCACCATTGGTACGCAATCAGTTGTACCTATGGTGCACACTACTCCGTGCCAATGGTACAACAGTGTGTGCACCATGGGTACTGTAGAAGGCGTACCTATGGTGCGTTGTACCATCAGTAAAAGGGGCATGTACCGATGGTACCACCCCCTTTTACCGATGGTACCATGCACCGGTCGGCATGCCATGTACCGGCCGGTGCATGGCACCATCGGTACACAGCAGTGTGCACCGATGGTACCTCACACTGTGTACCTATGGTGCAACCTTCGTGCACCATAGGTACACAGTGTGGTGTACTATCGGTACACTCGACTGTGCACCATAGGTACACAATAGACAGTACCTATGGTGCGCAATTGAAACTTGGAATTTTTTCCCAGTTTTTTTTTCCCGCGTCTTCTTTTTTCGCGCTCTTAAATTCCCCCCAAAGTAATCTTTCATTTTTCTATTTAAAGAAGTCTATCTTACAACACCAAACACACAAAACTCTCCTTCAAACATAGTTGAGGTCTTTTTTAAAGGGTTGGAGTGTGTTTGATGATGCTCATCTACTCAAGGCTGCAAAAACTGTGAAGTTCAAACGGCCGGACGATAATACCGATGAGTTCTTCGATGAAGTTTTGTGTATGATGTATTTCATGTACGGCGAAATGTCTACGTCTAGACAAATGCCTCAATCTCGTACTCGTGAGGAGGTAGCCACGAGGTACAAGTGTATAACTAGTGGACCGATGTTCTTGGTGTTTAACGAGCCCCAACAAATTAGGAACGAGGCATTCGAATCCTTCGGTTTAATGATCACAGACCATTTGTCTTTGGAAATGGTAGAATACGTTCATTCTCAAATCGCCATGAAGGAGGAAACAGTGCGTATTCTCAGCGACAATGGAGGCTACGATTTTGACTAACTGTGTGTTCAATCTCAAGTTATCTACTCCTATTTGTGCGATGTTGTTTTTACTTGTTTGTAACGTTTGATATTAAGTTATGAAATGATTAGTTGCTTATCGTTATAAGTTGGAAAATTTCATGAATTACGGTCAAATAACAAAAGTACAAAACGTTATGATAAAGTAAACAAAGTTCTAAACAACATAAATCCGTCCAAAAGACATAAAGCGACCAAAATACATAAAGGTGTTCGAAACATGAACATAAATCCGACCAATAGATATAAATCAACTACTAAAATTCATCAAGATTAGCTACTTCTGGGAATGAACAAACTGGCTTTCTCCCTTCGAGTACCGTGTATTTTTGGCAGCGAACAATTATTGGTAGCTCCCAATACGTAGCCTCTTCACTCTTCAACTTCTGCCACGTAGGATGTACGCGTGCGCAAGGGCAAAGGGGATTGATTGATAGCTGTTTAATACTACTTAAATTAGAACCAATAATTGAGTAATATAGTTTTAAGTAAAAACATAGCCATAAATCGAATGACTTACATTGACGAAGTGGTTAGTATCAACGAATCCAAACCCAATCTCACGTCTTTGGGCCATAATGGGGGGTTTACCGTGCAGAGGTAAAAAAGAATGACTACAGTTGTGAGACGCCACGAGTGACACAAAATGAACAATGCATTCGAACTTGGTTGCAATCGCAATCCCCATTTCAGGCATTGTCATCCAATATTTGGGTGATGCTGGTGTCTCGTAGTAGTTTATACTTTCTGCAACCTTCAGGTAATCCTCTTTACCGTTATAAATCTTGTTGTATGTGTCATAGTTTTCCATGAGTTCATCGTATATTGCCTTCCGAACACATTGCCAACCTTTTTCAGGACCATACAACCCAAATGAAACTTCTCTATATCCACAATGACCATCTGCCTTCACATCATTTATACCCGATATAAAAGGGTTGAAGTGAGTCAGAAACCAACGCAAAAAACCTTTCGGGTCGTGTATTAGTTCTGTGACTCGATCAGTGGATGATTGTACGATTTTGCTAGCGCGCGAGGCAATAGAAGAACTACGGGTACGAGGTACTTTAGGCATATCTGGCCGAATCGTATTTGCACTAGCAACTGCTTTACCCTTTTTTAACTTTTGGTGGTTTTAAAGAGTTCATGACTGAGTCATGACTAGCCTTATCCTCATCTAGCTCGTGTTCCCAGGAGCATTTGTCCCGTTTAGTGGATGATGTATCGACAACTAACTTTCTTTTCACTTGTGGGCGGCCTCGGTGTTTCTGCTTCTCCAATGGCTCTAGCAATGAGGATGTTTCAGGATAAACAACTTCAACCCATTTCTTGTAAATGTGTTTTATACGGCTTTCATGTTTTGTCTCCACAACATCGGTTACTAGCCTTAGCAGATCATCTTTGAGAATTTCCATGATCGTACGGAATGAACAAGGCATTATTTCTAACCTTGTCCAGTGGATATGAAAAGCATCTAGAGAGGCAAAAATTTCGTCTTTATGCCACTTGCGGACCTGGTGACAGCAATGTATACCATGGGTAGATTTTATAGCGCATATATAGACGCCATTGTCTTTAACATCCGACCCATCTTGAATAACGACCATATTGCTATCTTCGGCCTTCTCTACTTCGTCGAAAAATAGTTCTAACGCAATGTGGGAAACCTTGCCTCGAATTTCATCAAAAAATTTATCCGTGAACTTATGCAATGCTATGTAACGACTCTTCTCGAACGACGACCTAATGGCAGCATGTTGGATTTCAACAAGCGAATGAACCCTCCCCCAAAATAACTCGAAGTTTAATTTGCTTGTACGTATGTAACGCTTTAGGTTAGAATGAACACTCTCGACGCGGTTAGTCGTGCAATGTCCCAAATGCAAGTTATTGTTCGTCTTCTAAACAACAAATTTGTCCATGTATTTATCGAGCCACGATTTTTCAGTGTATTCAATTGCAAGAGGGTAATCTTTGTACTCCAATAGCATGTCCCGTCGGGCGTGATCGAATTCAATCTCTGATGCTGCATACGCAATCTTCTTCCAAGCAGAAACAAATTTCACATGATCACTTTTCTCGAGGAAGCATTTTCTTATTTTCCCCTGAACATTCTGTGCTATGTGCCATCGACATAACATATGCGTTGTCTCTGGGAATACTTCTTCTATGGCGTGCATCAACGCTAAATATCTGTAGGTTAGGATGACCTGGACATGAAGGCAAATGCCGCACAGAAAGTCAATCCGGTACACGTCACACCCACTATCTCGAACAATGGCATACCATATCGTATGACTTTATATGTACTATCCATTATCAAAACTGTTGGAAATGTCCGCAAAAGGTCAACACTGACTGGATGGGCAAAAAACAAATCTGTAATGATTTGTCCATCGTCTTCACCAGATTTATTCCATTCATAATAATTATGTGACTTAAGCTCCCACAACAAGAACTGGAGTTGTGACCTACCCGCCTTTTTTAAAACCCTACTTTTATGTCGTGCATTGTAGATGGTCCGCATGGTAGAAGCATTATCTTCGTTCAACTTCTTAACACCATTCAGTATATCTCTGAGGTTAGTACGAATATAGGTCGCTCGTTCAACATATTCCATCTCTTCATCATTCAAACGGCCAGTAAAAGAATGACCATCTAGATGTTTTGAAGTCTCATGGTTATGAATACAACACATCTCACTTCTAACTTCCATTGTTCTGGTTCAACCATTAACCCGAGAAGGTGAAATGGGCAGTCAATCTTTTTTGTTCGTGTAGACTTCCTTTACGGTATTTTTCTGCTACTGTTCGAGTATATTTCCCCCCCCCCCTCCCTCTCACACTGGAAATACATCCTCAGACTTTTTCTACTGTTTACTTTGTCGCGCCGACTTATGTTGATAACCATACCATAGAGTTTTCCTGTCTTCGTAACCCATTTTACCAACGTGTCGTGTGTGTAGAACTCGGTAGTGAAGAACAAATGAATGTAGTCAGTAGCGGAAGGTGCCTCAGTCCCATAGGCGACATCCGTCCCCTGTTACACAACAACAAACCACAATAAGCATTCACGTATAGTTAAAAACGAAAAAAAAACCTTGATTTGTTTCGAAACATCTGCGCGAACCCAAGGTTAAGAGGCCTAGAACCGGTGGTTCTAGGCCTCAGAACCGGCCGGACACGACCAGGTGCACCACCGGTTCTGAGGCCATGAACCGGTGGTGCTGGGGCTTTAGAACCGAGCGGACTGCGGCCCCTGCACCACCGGTTCATGGCCTTAACACCGATGGTTCTTAGGCCTTGGCACCGACCGACAGGTGGCCCTTCCACAATCGGTTCCTGGCCATGGAACCGGTGGTGCGTAGGTGACGCACGACCGGTTCAAAGGCCAAGAACCGGTCGTGCGTCACCTGGCACCACCGGTTCCATGGCCAGGAACCGATGGTGCAAGGGTCTCCGACGAAATTTTTACCTTCTCCTCCGGCGACAGTGGCGGCTTCTCCGGCGACTCCAACTCTTTTTCGGCAAAATTTCATCATCCCTTTTTTTCCGGCTACATCAACTCCTCCACACTGATCCCTAGTTCTGCTTCAGTCATGATCGATTTTGTGTTTTAGGTTGAAAGTTCTTGATTTTGTTATGAAGTTTGAAGTTGGTTTCAAATTTTTTAAGAAAACTATACTATTTAGATCATAAATTCAGTAAAGAATAATGTTTGTTTGGGTATAGATAGCGAAATAGGTTATTTGGTGAATATGGTATACTCAAGATACACTTAGTAGTTTTTTTTACTTAATGGCAGTTTAGATATTAATTTTCTTGTCGAGGGTAAAAAGGTAAAAAAAAAGTCAAACAAAAGTCAAACAGAGATTTTGGGTATACTTAAACCTGAATTGGGTATATATAGCCATACCTTTTGACAATTCCAAAATGGAGAAGTAAAATGGAACCAAAGATTTGTACAATCATCTCAAGCAATTTAAAGAATTTATAATGAATTTTGATGATGATGACAAGCTACCATGCAATGCCTTCTCACAAACCTTTAAAGGAAGTGCCCTTAAGTGGTACAACAGTCTCCCTCAGGGTTCTATAAATAATTTTGACATATTATGGGTAACATTCCGGAGGTAATTTGTATGAATCAATGAGCTTAAAGGGAATGATGATACGATTATTCATTGTTACTGAAAGCCAAACGAATATTTGAAGGAATACATTAGTAGGCTTGTAAAAAAGAATAATGAGCTACCTGATTGTTTTGAATAGATAGCAATTTCCTCTTTAAGACAAGGCTTGAATCCGAGTAATTTGGCCGACTCGGTAACCCGAAAAAAGCAATGACTTTTGGGGGGATGTTTAATCAAGTTGGAAATAAGATTACTGTTGAACAAAATAAGAACTTTAGAGTGCCTCGTCAAAATAAATCCACCATTACAGTGCCAATTTCACAAGCAACAACTCATTCCGATTACAAATCAAAGGAAACTGAACAGGGATCACATCGGCCCAAGAAGAATCGGTCCAATCAAAACCAACAAGTTAGAAGTAAAACGGGTCCATGGGTTCAGCCTGAATGCTTTGCTCAGTTGGAAGAGAGTGTAACGACAATTTATAACAATACTAGAAATGATGTGCACATCTAAAGCCAGTCCTACTGCAGTCCGTAGAGATATTTAAAGTACCTGTTATTGAAAATACCATAATGATGTGGGTCATGACACGCATGATTGTATAGCATTGGAGCGAAAAGTGAAAAATCTCACTGGGAGAGGAAAATTGGGTGCGTTTATTAAAAAACAACGGGGCAGCAGACCGGATAATACACAATTCAATTCCAATACTCCTCGAGACAGGAAAATGCCATGGTCATTGTTAAAGTATTTGATGTGGACTCTGAATACCTTGATCCTGACCCAGATCGAAATTAGGTGGGGGTGATTATGGATAAAGTTTGGTACAATTTCTGATATGGTGAATGTTTTTGAATCATTAACCATATTTGGGGGAGACACTGTGACAGCGACCTCAAATTCTTCACGAAAAAGGCATGTCAAGAGCTTAACTACTGAGTTGGAAGGAAAAATATCCACACATCTGTACCAAAACCTCATATACTTTCATAGTCTTTGATGAGAATGACTTAAGAGATATTGCGGGGCCACACGAAGATGATGTGGTGATAGATTCACCCATTGGGAGTAATGACATACGTCAAATCTTGATTAACACTAGTAGTTTGGCAAACGTTTTATTTCGGAATACTTATAGGTAGATGAAAAATCCATTGGTTATTCAACGATCAAACAAAACAATTGTGGGGTTTACTGGAAGTTCGGCATATGTCATGGGTAGAGGACCTTTTAAGAAAACAGTAAAGGTATTATTTATTGTGGTTGACTGCCCAACATCACACAATGTTATATTTGGAAGATCTTGGATTTCTAGGATGCATGTTGTGGCCTCTACTGTCCATTAATGTTTAAAATATGTTGTGGGCACACAGGTGGGTGTTGTCTGAAGCAGTTAGAAAGTGACTAAAGAATGTTATGTAACAACTTTTGCCTCAAAGTCATTAGAGGCAGTCAAGGCTAACAAGGAATAACAACTACTAGGGCCTTCCACCGATAAGAATGAAATAGATGATCCAAAGGACGCTCCTAGTGTTATAATACCCATAGAAGAAGTTGAAATCCATTGCCTAACAGAAGCAAAAAATGTTAAGATTGGACACTAAATTGCCATTAAGTTTGAAAAAATAGTTATTGTCTTTCTTGTCTAACAATCTACATGTGTTTGCATGGTATAATGATGATGTAACTGGGGTACCCGGTGAAGTAATCTACCACAAATTTTCAGTCTGATCTAATGTTGGACCGTTAGTACAGAGAAAAATGACCTTTTCCAAAGAAAACGTTGATGTGATAGTACACGAAGTTGATCACTTAACCAAGAGGCATCATATTAAAGATTCTCGATATTCGTTGTGGAATACTAACCCCGTTTTAGTCAAGAAAAAGAATAGAAAATAACACCTGTGTATTGATTTCTCTTATCTTAACAGAGCATGTCCTAAAGATCCTTTTCCAGTACCTTGGATAGATCACTTGGTAGACTCCATATTGGGGAACAAGTTGTTATCCTTCATGGATGTCTTTTTAGGGTACAATCAGATACAGGTGGATCCGAACGATCAAGATCATACTACCTTTATCACGGATAGAGGGCTTCATTGCTATAAGGTGATGTCATTTGGGTTAAATAATGGTGGAGCTACTTATCGGTGATTGGTAAACAAAATATTTGCTGGCCAGATTGGTAGAAATATGGAAATATATATAGATGATATGACGGTGAAGATCCTTTGGGAGGTAGACCGGATATCCGATCTTCAAGAGACTTTTTCTAAATTAGAAGCCATCAACCTGAAATTAAACACGGAGAAATGTATTTATGAGGTCCGATCTGGAAAGTTTGTCGAATATGTCATAAGTGAAAAGGGGATATAGGCCGATCCAGATCAGTTAAATGCTCTATTGGTTATGGATGCTTCTCGAAACACTAAAGAAGTCCAGAGACTAACCGGGCGGTTGGATGTATTGAATAGGTTTATTTCAAGATCATAAGACAAGTGTGCTCAATTGTTTCAAGTTTTGAGGAATGCTAAAGACTTGAATTGGTCTCCGCAGTGTGATCAAGCCTTTCTTGAAATAATTTTTTTTGTAAAGACGTTGTTCAAAATTATCTTAGGAAAGAAACTGTATATGTATCATAACTGTGTTGGAGTGTGCCGTGAGTGCTGTTTTTGTAAGGGAAGTGAATAATTACCCTCGTCCCATGTATTACATAAGCAAGAGTTTGATGGAATCAGGAAAAAGGTATTTAAAGTTAGAAAAGTTAGCCCTGGTGTTGGTAATAGCAGCAAAAAAAATGAGGCCATTCTTTCAAGCACATTCGATTATAGTTCGAACATCTTTCCCCTTAAAGAGTCCTACAAAAAGCTGATACATCAGGAAGAATGAATAAGTGGTCAGTTGAGCTTGGAGACTGTGGTATTGATTTTGCGCCTCACACCGCAATCAAGACTCAAGCTATAAATTATTTCTTGGTAGGATTTCATACTAAAATGCTTTACGAATAAGAGCATGCAAATAAAACTAAGAAAAAATGGTCAATCCAAACATACGGTAGGTCTAGTACGATGGGATGTGGGGCTGTAATTTTCTTAACTTCCCCTTATAGTGATACTATGTATCAAGCTATATATTTTGGCTTTAGGGCATCCAATAATGAATCAGAGTATGAGGCCGTCATTGCTGGGTTAAGACTAGATCAAATATATAGACCAAAGAGGGTCCAGTTAGTGAGTGATTCCTAATTGCTTATTGGTCAGACTCAAGGGAAATCTGAAACTAAAAATGATCAGTTAATAAAGTATATGAAAATATTGAGCATTCCTAATTGCGTTATCCAAAGGCATCCGATATGAATATGTCCCTAGATCGGAGAATACCATGGCAGGTTCTTTAGCTACCATAGCCTATTCTGAAGTATATCAATGAATTCTTATGCAAGAATACCCCTTCATAAGCTCGGTTCAAGGGAAAGAGGGTGAATCTGAAGAAAGTATGAATATATCTCGCATACAATCTAAAGATTGGATGTATAACATACATCAATTTATTTCTGATGGAGTTTTACCTTCAGATAAAATCCTGGCTAAAACGATCAGGTACAAGGCTCGTGGTTACCTGGTGTTGAGAGAAATTATTTATAAAAAATCTTTCAGCAGAACTCTCCTACGTTGCTTAAGATTTGAAGAATCTCAAATGTTGTATCTGAATTGAACGATAGAGAGGGATCAGCACATTGTGGTTATAAGGCCTTAACCAGAAGAGTTTTGTTAGCAGGATATTATTGACCTACTATAATGGCAGATCCCAAAAATATGGTCAGAAGATATGATCCCTGCCAGAATATGGGAACGAAATCCATACACCAAAAGTTGCTATGGAATCAATATCTAAATCCATACATTTTGAAAGATGGGGTTTGGACTTAGTTGAACCTCTTCCCATGACATTTGGAGGTCGTTTAACGATAATCGTGGCAATAAATTATTTCTCTAAATGGATAGAAGTTGCACCATTAGCTGGAACCACTTCAAAGGAATTCATAAAATTTATCTTATCTAATATTTGTTGCCGATTTGGAATTCCCCAACAAATTACTACGAACAATGGGCCACAGTTTGAAAACAAAGACACGGACACGTTTGGTACCTCAAAAGGAATTCAATATTGTTTCTCTTTTCCTTTCCAACCTCAGAATAATGAGCAGGTTGAAGCTGCTAATCGAAAATTTTTAACAGGGTTGAAAAAGAATATGGAAGAAGCTACAGGGAAATGGCCGAGTTATTTATAAGAAGTATTGTGGGCCTATCAAACTACCCCACGAACGGCCACCCAAAAGTCTCTATTTGCCCCTGTTTATGGGATTGATGTAATCACTCATATAGAGGCTACTTTGCCATCATTCAGGATATAAAATTAGTTTGAACAAACTAATGAGATGGTAGTAATAAATCAGTTGGATATGATTGAAGAAAGAATAATGAAGGCATATTTAAGAACAACACACCATCAGGGTTTAATAAGAAGTAGATTTGCATCCAGAGTAAAAAGAAGAGATTTCCAGTTGGGGATAAAGTATTAAGAAAAGTTTTTTTTGCATACCAAAGAGAAATAATTTGGAAAACTGGCTCCAAATTGGGAAGGCCCTTACATGGTGTGTGAAAGAATCAAGCAAGGAACATATAGACTTTAAGACAAAGAAGGCAACATGTTGAAGCACTCATGGAATGTTAAGCATCTCACGTTGTGCTTAGAATAAAAGTATCTTGTAAATAATTAATTTGTCATACTTTAGTGTAAATATTCAGGGACATACTCTTTCATACCCTGGTGGCGCGGGGAGGTTTTAATGAGGTGTCCGGTTTTCAATCAATGTTATCTTATGCCTTTTTCAAAGATTGTGGTGAGTCCGAGGAGATCGAATAAATTAAATATCTATTAAACACCTCCGACCTTCAAATGAAGTATCTTTGAAGTGATCAGATCTATTAAACATTTTCATCCTTCAAATGAAGTATCTTTGAAGTGATCAATTCTATTAAATATTTCGTCCTTCAAATGAAATATCTTTGAAGTGATTCAATGAATTAAACGCTTATTAAAAACGTCAAAAGAATTAAATATTGATTAAAAACTAGACATAAGAAGAGAAATAAATACATGCGAAGGAAAACTTAACATTTCATATTGATCAGAATATGTCTCATCCACCATCACACAAAATGCCTTGGCCATCCAAGGAATTCAGTTCACAAAACAAGATTTGAAAGAAAATAAAAAAATACCTTAGCCCTCCAAGGACTTTAGTCTTAAACATAAAAAGTAAACACAATAACCTTAGGGCTCATTCCCTTCAGTTTTTTCCTTACCAACATCGTTCTGGGGACTCTTGGCATCGGTGCTTGAGCTTTCATCGGTTCCCTCGTCAGAATAACTCTCACTTGGTGAAAAAAACCCGTGTTTATCACCATCTGGCATAGTATGAAGATGTATATCTTTATATGGCACAAACTTCCATAAAGGTTAAAGGTTCTTCTTTGGACAGGTCTAATGAAATAGTAAAATCATATCCGATTTGATACATTCGTCCCTCTTCTCCAAAGAATTCACAACACCAGCATCATACGTTTCTACTTCTACATATATCTCTTGAGCTTGATGCTTCTTTAGAGAAATATTGTCTTCTTCTTTCTCTTTAAGAAGTTTCTCTAACTTCTCTTTCTCTCTGGTTAAGGTGCTGATAATGTTTGGATCGTTGGTTTTTTATTCCTTCAAGGACTTAATCTTATTATAGGTGGTAGTTTCCAGTTCGGAGTACTTAGTCTGGATGTCCCCTTGGGCAGTCTTGGATTGACGCAGTTCGGTGCTCAGTTCCTCTTTCTCTTTATTTAAAGCCTCCACTCTATGTTGTGCGGATGAAGGATAATTTTTCAAGTTTTGATTTTCTGTGGTAAGAGAAGTTATATCCTTGGCCTGATCCCTAACCTGTCTTTCCAGACTATTGGCCTGATGAAGGCCAAAACTGCATGGTGCAAGTTATCCTTCTTACTGGATACCTCGAAAGATTTAATATTATAAGTTACGGCATTGGCTATTATGGTATGAGGAAATGTCTAATGGAAGTCATCCTTATCAAGATCACTAAAGTACATATTACGAAGGGTATCCAGGTTAACCTATCCTTCAATAGCTGGCTGATCCGTTGTGGGAAACACTAGAAAATGAGGATTAACTGGTAGCTCTTCTTGTGGGGAATATCAGTTGGAAGAGTATAAGTAACAAACGGAGGGCAGAGGATTATCTCTAACCCTAAGTTACTCTTCTTCTTTTTTAAGGCCCATCGGTTAATACCTTCCTTGCGCCTCTTGTGACCTTTCTTCTTAGTTTAGGGCAACTGATTTGATCCCTCGGATTCCCCAACTATTGTAAAAACTGCCTCTAACAAAACAACATTGATTCCTTCAGGATTTCCCGAACTAGCTACTTCGGGAACCTGATGAGATGGGTCAACTTCAACTTTTTTTATTCTTATTATTCTTCATCTTATCTAGATGGGTAGAAGCTTTATATCCGGCTGGTCTGTAGATTTTTCTATCTTTCGCCTCATTCCGGTTAAGGATGACATCCGATGGAGGGGGAGTGGTCAGTTGTTCCCAAGAAAATTTTCTACTTCCAGTGGTATTCCACAAGCGAGCCCTCAACATGTTTCCAAAAGTAAAACAATTATGAAAGGCAAGCCCCAAATTCTCTGATGCCCATTGACTTAACTTGGCAAATGTAGCCATTCCTGCCTCTAGATACTCTGAGAATATTTTCGAAAATAATGCAAAGAGACAAAATAATCAATTCGCTACAAATAAAAATCCGAACAAAAGTTACCTGAACTCTTCTAGTATCTGGTTAATTTACTTGGATTTTCTTTGTAGTTGATCTTCTTCCCATTCTCCCAAGCTCCATTTATGAAAAGAAACTGAGTCTTTCATGGTTTCTCAGCCTATGACAGATCATTTACTACTTTATAGTTGTTTCCCATGTTGTAATGATAAAAATAGATTTGGTGATTTCTACACAAACTAGCCACAACAGCAAACTGCTCCATAGGCATTGGAATCTTTGATAACCTAGAAGCAATAATATTGGCTAGCAGAGTATACCAAGCATTCAGACTTAGCTGACTTGGGAAAAGCCTGATTAAATGAAAGTATATGATTATTTCCAGGTTTAAGGGTAAATGAAGTCCCCAGTTCAGCACATCGGTGTATAACACAATTCCATTAGCTTTACAATCCATAGAAGTTTTTGGAGTAATAGGAATCCTCACCTTAATAGACTTCTGAAAGCCCTATTTTGTTCTTATTCGATCTAATTTGGCAGTATGTGTATACACGTAGGATACTTTTTGAAGGGCCAGTAAGTATTTCACACTAACCTTACAAAAGTTGGGCCCAACTTTCCCTTCCAGGCACTACAAAAGTGACTCAATATTTAGTTGTCCCACTTTTCTTCTACTTGTCCAATCCAGTGTGGTATTCCCAATGTGTCCGAATGTCTCTAATAGGGTATCTTTCTCACTATCTTCCATTATAATAGACCGTTGTTTGGCCAATTGAGCACCCGTGGCTTCTTTCACAACTAGGTGGCCTCATTAAGGAGAGGCAATGGATTCGGATCCACGAGAGTGTTTAATGTCTCTGAACTAACATTTTTGGAAGAATGAGGGGTGCTCTTGGCCTTGAAGAGTCGAGTGGCGAGAAATGGTGAAGGTTTCTTAACACTGGAAACTGCTTTGTTCTTAGAAAAAGAATTTAGGGATACTTGAACTGAAGGTTCAGATTCTAGGGTAGATAAATTCGGATAAAAGAAATTTTTCGGTTTACCAATAATCTGGACGACGATGAACTCTTGTCCTGTGTTAGTACTGTTTGGCTAATTACTCCACCAGGAGAGGTAGGGAGTCCGGCTGCGACTCTTGCCTTATTTCTTGCTTTTTCCAAATCAGATAGATTTAACCAACCTCCTTTGATTAGAGCAGTTCTGGTTGTAAACATATAATTTCCCATGTATAAAATAAAATTACAAACTCAAGTTTTCTCTCTGTAGAAATATTTCTTGCTTATTGAAAACGTAACAGTGAAACTGACTTATATAAAGGTAAGCCACTTGAGTGTTTCACCTATGAGAGATAAATCGTTCAAGTAATGATTAAGGGATATTAAGTACATCCTAATTACGTTTTGAAAGATAGGTGCAAGTACCAAGGGAGAAAACGGTTGAGAGGTCGAATCAAAATAGGACACGTGTTGTTTTTCAAAATTTTGACCTTTGGTTCTTCCATCTACAAAAAGAGAACACTTCAGATCTGGTCATGGTCTTCTCCTCGGTATTTAGCTCTTTGAAAAACACTTCGAATATGATCCATGTCTTTTCATCGATAATTTAAATCTTCCAAAATATTTTTAAAAGAACTAAAGGGTCTACTGATAAGTTCGAATATTTTTGGAAGCGCACTACTGCTTAAACCGAAGGGGTAATTCAGACATGTTTTGCTCCAACTAAGTAAATCATGACTCAGCTATGTGCTAACCTATGCTAAACTGTTTCGGTATTGGGCTTTGAAAATCGACTAGAATCCAAAGTCTGACCCGAACGGTCTATGGGTTATAATACAAGTATAAATACATCAACCACCCTCACTTAAGAGGGTGAGAAAAACTTAATAGCTTGAATACACCTCTTTTAACTCTATATCCTTCACTCTAACAATAAATGTCTAAAAAGATAAAACTCTTTCCAAATATACCCTTTGATAAGAAATGTTCACACCAAGTATTATGGTTTTTTATAGAAATTTTAGAAAATGAGTATCAACATATTTTTATTCGTGATGCGTTATTTATTGTATTGGGTATGCTAACGATATATGTTTCTAAAATGACAAGTACAAATTAAGATTTGTCACAAATAATCAATCGGTAAGGTCCCGATTTCTTACTTCCTTTAATATTAATCGGTTCTATAGATTCCTCCACATGGTTCTTCTTACAATTAGAAATTGCATCACCTTATCCTGATATAATCATGAATATCTCGTTTGTAAATGTTGATAAAACAATCAATCATTATTTTTTCACAACCTTATATTCGAATGTATTTTTTGAGCTAGGAAGTCTGTCTAATTTTAATGTATGAACTTAACGAAATGCGTTTATATTATCTCTCCAACATGGTTCTTCTTACAATTAGAAATTGCATCACCTTATTGTGATATAATCATGAATATCTCGTTTGTAAATGTTGATAAAACAATCGATCATTATTTTTTCACAACCATATGTTCGAATGTATTTTTTGAGCTAGGAAGTCTGTCTAATTTTTTCTAATATAATATATGAACTTAAAAAAATGCGTTTATATTATTTCTCCAACATTGATAGTACACATGCACAAGGTAATCCATGTATTTTTAGAATAATATTCGATACGTATTTTTTGTCTCATTTATAATTTTTCAAAAATACATTTCGACCGCTTCTAATAACAAACCTGAAAATAAAAAAAAATGTATAAGTAGTCGTAACATGTAAAGAACCCAACTTACGTTTCTTGAAAGGTTTTCTAATATTCGAAAATATTGTATATGATGTGGATGTTAGATGCATGATTGGACTTATAATTCTTCAAATATATATATATATATATATATATATATATATATATATATATATAATTCACGGACTGACGCAGACAGTTCGGTGAATTGACAGTTTGGAGCTCCGGTGTCAGATTTTGACCCACAGTCACGAACGCAAGTCAAGAGCTTTGCTCGTGAGCTATGGGTTTTTTTGGGCATTCGGGCTCATCTATCCTCTTTTTTCGCAATTTTAATACTTTAGACTATTTTTGTAATTTTCATATTTTTAGTTTTAGGGTTTTGCTTGAACTCTATATAACCCTATCTTCTATTCATTGTTGAGGGAATTGTTTTGTTTAATAAAAATTAGGGTTATCCCTTTTTAAGCTTCTGCTACGTTTCACTCTCTTTCAGTTTACAAGCTATTGCGTCAGACTCAGGGTTTATCCTGTGCACACTCATTGCTGTCACTTTGTGTGGTTTACCTTCTGGCGTTGGTTCACATGCTATTGCGTCAGACTGACGGTTTACCCTGCGCGCACTCATTGCACTCTGGACAGCGGCTGCGAGTCCTTCCAAAAAAAAATTACGTTCGATCAGATAAAATTTATAACAACATAAAATTCATGGTAGATTAATCAGCTCGTATCGTATATAACAGCAATTATACATATTTAAAAAAGCCAAGTTGTGTTTGCCAATACGACCTACTTACCTCCACTGCCAAAACTAATAAAGAAAAACATTTACAACTATTCGATGATCATGTTAATTTATTGCTTTTAAAGCACTAGTTGCCCTAGTTGTACCATGTAACATTCATTAATGGTTGATACTAAGACCACCTTGACTCAAGGCAATTTTGTGTAGATCACTTTCATCCCAACTTTTGATGTTAATAATTATGTAGTGACATAACAAAGTGGATTTCTTTTTTAATGTTTGGTACTAGCAAATAGGGTTTGAAGAATGGTATCTCTCTCTGTATATCAATCATATTAGAGCCAATAAACACAAAATGATTGATCCATAACATAATCTCCAACACAAATCTCTTTTTGTTGTAAGTATCTTTCTTTTCCTAGTGGAATATGAGTGGTCATTGTATAAAACAACTTTGTTTAATTCCTCAATCAACTCTTTCTATTGATCTTATGTTTGGGTCTCATAATCTGGATCACTACTCACTAGCTACTCAATCGTTTGTGTAGGCTTTTTATACTCTTGTCCACTTACTCCTACTTAAAAAATTGACATGGTTCTATTTACTTTTCAAATTTTAGCTCAATAAGTTTTAAATATCTTATAGAATATTTCGGATTTTAAATTAAAATGTAAAGATTTCAATTTATGTTTTAAAGTTAATATTATAGGATGCAAATAGTAAATATATCAATCCTATGGGCTTAATTTCAAAAACAAATCATCTAAATATATAAAAAAAATCAATTTATTATTAATATTTTACCGATTCGTTAATCAAACAAATCACAAAATTAATTGCGGAAAAAATAATTATCGATAGAATAAATCAACCTACAAGATTTATTATACGAAGATAAAAAATTTTGATGTAAAAAGTAAAACCACGGGACTTATGGTTAGTCCAACCTAAAAACTTTTATTATTATGGTAAGGTGATGGTACAAGTATATCCAGTCACTAACAAGTCACTAATAAAAATCTAGAATTCACCAATAATTTTAAGCATAATAAACTAACAAGAAAAGATGCAAAAGTGAAGAATATCAACAAAAATACTACACTATTCCAGTAGCGATTTTCTCTCAAAACGTAGCACCAAATCACAATCCAACCAGTTAGATTGAAGCTTTATATGTCTGACACGTGTTATCCAAAGTTTAGAAAAAAAAAACGGACATCGTTTGTACCTTGATCAAACACTTTGATTGTGTCTTCACTTTCTTATATTTTGTGTGTGTCTGTGTCTTATCTCTTGCTCATATATATATATATAAACCTAAAGTCCTGAAAACCTTAGTCATAAGCTGGGTCCTAATTGGGTCGGACGATAACAATCTCCCCCCTCCAGCCCATCACGAGGAAGATGTGATCATGAGGTGATCAATTGAACCTCATCTTGGTTAGTTTACTAAAAAGCTCAACCTTGCTTTCGAGAAAGGCGTTTGTGAGCACATGTCTATACTATTCTTATAAATGTAACTTTCTTCAAGTTTATTTGTCTCCATACTTCATGCACCAATAAATCTCACATCAATATGTATGGTGTGTGTGTGTGATACATTGGATTCTTTCTCAAATCTATAGTACTCTGATTATCACATAATACTACATACTCATCTTGCTTCAACCTCAATTCTCGAAGGAACCTCTTGATGTAGCCCAAAAAGTGCAAACAAAAACCTTTTTATTTTTATTTTATCTTATTTTTGAATAAAATAAAATAAAATAAAAAAGGTATCACCTCTTAAGACAAGGCATCTTTTTACTTGCTTATGTTGCTGTAATATATTATGCTTTAATTATTTACAATATTATGTTACATATTTTTGTAGCTTGGATTTCTAGGAAATGGCTCCTCCTGAATATATAAACAACTTAACGTAGACTGTGTGTTATCAAATTCACTGGTCATGTCAGCATCTACATATCCCTTCAAGTATAGATTTACCACCTCCATAACACAAACTTAAAAAAGAAGTTCCTCGCAAGTATCTAAAAATCCACTTCGCTAATTTGCAATGAACTTCATCCGAATTTGATTAATATCTACTCACTGAACCGACAACAAATATAATGTCTAGCTTGTACACACCATAGTATACATCAAAGGGACTAACAGTATAAAAGTAATGAATCGTTGACATACTCTATTTCTCTTTTCTTTATTGTAGGCCACCATTCCTTACTTAACTTGAAATGTATAGCTAATGGTGTATTAAATGGCTTGGGATTCTTAATATTGAACAATTCAAGTGAACGTTCAGTATATTTCTCCTATGATAGCCATAACTTTCTATTTTTCCCAGTCACGAGCAATATTCATTACTAAGATTTGCTTTGTTGGACCCAAATTGTTTATGTCAAATAATTTGGTTTAGTCTTTCTTAAAACTAATAATCATTTGAGTATCTTGCCCGACTATAAACATATTGTCTACATATAGAAGATGTGTGATGAAATTACCTCCAAAAGAATTTTAAATAGACATAAACAGGAGATGAGTTCATTTGTAACCATATTTATCATAAACAAGTTGAATTTCTGATACCACTACCTTGGCATATGTTTAAGCCCATGTAGACGTTTCTTCAACTTATATACAAACTTTTCTTTCCTTTTCTCTTTAAAACCTTTCATACTGGTCCATATATATTTCCTCATGTAATGTAAAAATATGGTTTTTACATCAAGTTATCCAACTCAAATTAAGACTTCCAGTTAAACCCAACATAGTTTTGATAAAACTATTGACAACAGAAGAGAAAATCTCATTGAAATCAATTTTTTTTTGTTGCATTATTTATTATTAGTCTAGTTTTCCTCTTGAGAATCTTATTACCATATTTCCCTGTTTCTAAAAACCCATCTATTTTTTAAGACTTTATATCTGTTAAGAGTTTTACTAGCTTACAAAAATCATTATTTTTTAAGACTTTATATCTGTTAAGAGGTTTTACTAGCTTACAAAAATCATTATTTTTTAAGGAATTCATCTCTTCCTTGATAACATTAAGCTAAAGAGTTTTCGCCTCATGAGATAACATTTCATGATAATTCTTTGGATCTCTGTCTTCGGTGACTAGAATAAACTTTGAGCGTGGATGCATTGTTGCATGTTTTCTCTCTCTCTCTCTCTCTTTCTCTCTCTCTCTCTCTCTCTCTCTCTCTCCTCTCTCTCTCTCTCTCTCTCTCTCTCTCTCATCTCTCTCTCTCTCTCTCTCTCCTCTCTCTCACTCTCTCTCTCTCTCTCTCTCTCTCTCTCTCTCTCTCTCTCTCTCTCTCTCTCCTCTCTCTCTCTCTCTCTCCTCTCCTCGTTGACCTATGAACCTGTGCACACCTCCATGCGAGGGGTAAGTTTCTCCATATCTCATGAACTTCTTCCTCAAATAAGGTATCATTAGAACCATCAGTATCAACATAATCTTGTAAATCACCACCGGGTGCAACATCCTCAATTTCAAGAAGCACCTTAACATTCCCATTTGTTGGCTGATTTATATAAGGAATAATAGAAGAATAAATATTATTAGTAGTATTTAAAGGTACATCAAACTTAGAAGTGAACCTTTTACTCAAAATATATGAAACTTTCGCGTTCAAAGAATACAACATCTCTACTTCTTAGTACGTTATTCTTCTAACGACCATAAAGTCTGAATTCAAAATTTCCATCACCATATCCAACAAAGACACGATGATGGTGTTTGAGTCCAGTTTAGATCTTTATAGTTTTACAACATGCATGTATGCCTTGCACCCAAAAAAATCTAATATGTGAATATGTAGATTCTTTTAATGGAGCTTTATTTATCAATTACACAACACTATTAACTACTTCATCCCAAAATATCTAGGAAGCTTAGACATTTGTTCCATATATATCACTTTCTCTACAATGGTACGATTCATTGTCTCTACAACTCCATTATGTTGTGGTCACTTGGTGTTGTCCTCTCATGTATAATACCATAATATGAGTTATAAAATTTTAACTCATTGAAAGTATACTCACCACCATTGTTAAACCGAAGATATTTCAACTGTCTTATTTTCTACCATGACATTGAATTTTCTAAAAAATCTAGAATACTTGAATTTTGTTCTGTAACATTTATACCCAAGTTTTTCGAGTAGTATCATCAATAAATATAAGAAAATACTTATTAACACCAATAGACTCCACTTTCATAGGATCACAAACATCATAATGTATTAAATTCAACTTTGTCTGATGGACTTCCTAGAAAATGAAGCTCCATGTTTTTTTTATTGCCAAATAATGGTCACAAAGGTCAATAATAATAGATTTATAAACAAGAATAAGTGACCTACCTACCAAGTCTTAGTCTTTAATGCGACAAATTATAAGAATTTGTTTCCTCAACTACATTTAGCTCATAGGAACATATATCGAAATGTGTCTTTATACAAAAATAAACACAAATAACCTTGAGTAACTATCATCAAACCATCAGATAATTTATACTTACCATCACCAAAGGTGTGATCGAAACTTTTTTTATCAACGATATTTTGTAGACAACAAATTTATATGTAAATAAATAATATGGCACACGTCTTTTAGTGTAAGTATGTACCCAACGTATATCTTCACACAAATATCATTCAGCCGCATCATGTTAGCTGAGCTCTGACTTCCCATCTTAATTCTAGGACAATGATATGAGACACTTGTATCTATAATCGAATTTGAAATTGAACTATCATCATTATCAGTAGAAGAAATGTATGTAATATATTTAGCATCATCCTTACTTCTTTAATTTCACTTGTTATTTTTCTTTCTTCCTACTTTTAAATTTTAAATTAACAAGTTTTTAATAATTTTATTATTATGAGCGATATTCGTTTTGTAAGGACCTTTCAATTTATTCCAAAGATCATGCCAGTCGGACTATTAAGTAACACGGTAAAATATGTTAATATTAACTCATTATTTAATACTCCCTAAAGTCTTTCTTTGCAACCTATCACAATCTTTGTCATGTCTTTCTCGTGGTTTTACATGTTCAATAGAGTTACCAGCACCATCTTTAATTGTCTCAATCATATCAAATAAATCGTTTTTAATACAGTAGGTCATCCATCATTGGTCTCCAAATAATATCATTGGTTGATATTAACCTAATCATAGAGTTATCATTATTATACTGTATATTCAATGGCTAAAGAACCCACGACCTCTGATACCAATTTTAGGACCTAAATGGTAGTATATTCAACCACCCACAAGATCAACTTCAATATAATTAATCAAATAAATAAGAAACACACATCACCACCAATTAGGTAACCAAATAAACCACAAAACTAATCATGAAAAGATATCAAATGGTAAAATAAATCAACACATAAAATATATTTTACATGAAAAAACTCTTTCAATATGAAAAGTAAATACCAAGAACTTATGAAGAGTCCATCCCAAACACTTCTATTATTATAATAAGTTGATGATATAAGTATATCCAAACCAATCTAATACATATCTAAAATTCACCAACAATTTTAGGCATAATAGACTAACAAAATGAGAAACAAAAATAAAGAATATCACTTAAAATATTGCATTGTTCTAGTAGCGATTTCTTCTAATCTAGCATCAAATAATGATCTAACCAGTCAGATCAAATCCTTATATTTCCTGAATACGTTGTCTAAAATAACATAACAACGAATATTGTTTTCCTTTTGATCATATCTTTTTATTGTGGCTGCAAACATTAGATTGGAAAATAAAAAATTATATCTCTTCTTGTATTTTTTACTATCATATATCTTACACCATATATATGTATAGTCCTAGGATAATCAAAATCATTCTTATATAATTAGATCTAGATTGGACTGGACCCTAGCAAATATTTTTATAATTTTGATAGTTGCCCTATATTAATTCATGAGTTAAATTATATGAAGAAAGTTCATTTATATTTTATCAACTGTTTGGTTGTAATGAGTTTTTTAAAATATTGGAAAACCATTGGTGTAATATTATATAAATATTTTTTAAAGATGATTAGTTTTCACTTTCGTAAATACATTTTGAAGAAATACGATAACATAATAATAATATATGTTTTTTATATCACGTTATATTAAAAAATTAATTTATATAAATACTACATAATAATGGTCACTTTTAACATTATTAGGTTAGATAAAACAAATATATAATTTAGCAAACTATGATTTTACTAGTAATTAGAGAAAATAAACTTGGAGGGTTTATAAATAGTGATAAACCTTTCCCTCCAAATTTAATAAATGGGCCAAAAGACAATATTATTAACAACCTTGACTATGAAAGTTGAATTTCTACAATACTAGAAGCCATGAGGTATGAGCCTAACTAATAGAGAATAAAACCACTAGAGGTTTCTAAAATGTTGCTATCATGTTATCTGGCTCACAAGCAAGATCTAGTATAACCTATTACAAGTCTGAGTTTCAGAGAACTAAGAAGAGAACTCTACAATGGAGTACCTAAGTAAGATGAAAGGTACCGATGATAATTTATCCATACTAGATTTTTGTCTCAATAGATGTTGTACTAATACAAGTGTTAGTTGGGTTAGACAAGGAACAAAAGGACTAGTTAGACCTATAAGCCAGTCTTTTAACTTGACATAGCAGGTCGGAATAGTAAAACAAACTACAACCAAAAAGTCAAAAAAGTCATGGAAGCATAACAATAGTTATTTTTGAGGATAATGAACTGATTGTGGAGGCATAAATAACTATCTTAGCAATTACACAAACAATTACAGTGCTTGAAGCAACTATAGAGGAGGTAGATGTGGTAGATATACCTCTAACAAGCTGATATGTCAGATTTTTGGCAAGTATGACCACATTGGAACCTACTGTTACTTTAGGGATGACCTTAATTATATGTTTTCAATTCGTAATGAACAAACCATCAATGAATAAGAACAATAAACTTTTCTACCTAAAAGGTATAGACAATGTCTTGTATGGTGATAGTGGTGTTAACCATCATGTCACAGAGAATCCCAACCTTATGAGGAAAATGGATGACCATACTGGTAACAAGACTACCACAGTAGGTGGTGGTGATATAATGTGTATTTCACATATTAGAGAGTCTAAAATCATTACACAAACAAAGAAGATAATCAGCCCAAAAACATTTTACATGTGCCCAAAATAAACAAGAACCTACTCTATGTTCATCAACTTACCATGCATAAAATCTTTATATTAAATTTTATAATAATGCTTGTTTTTTTAAAGATAAAGCCACATGTAATTTGCTACTAATAGGGAGAACTGAAAATATACCTACACGATGAAAAACCTACTTCTAGTTTGTCCAATTCTAAATTTTCAAGTTGTCAGCCAAATGTTTTCAATGTTTAGTAATTTTGCACTAAGATTCTATCAAGTTTATGAAGTAATTTAATTTTGTTTAAATAATGATAGCAAAAAAAACTTAGCCACCCTTCTAGTAAAGTCATTTCTCTTATTTTAAAACAATGTAATCTACCTAATATATTAAGTAATGAAATGGTTTTTCTTTGATGCTTTCTAATAAAGAAAGTCACATGCTTTGTCTTATTACAAATTTGATTCTTATACTAAACATATTCTAGACCTACTTCACTATGTCCTCTGGGGTCCTCCACCTATACAAACACCGGTAAGGTTTTGGATACTACATAGTCTTCCTAGATTACTATACTATATATACTTGATTATACCCATTAAATCAAAAATGAACCCCTATATGTCTTTAAACACTTAAACATTTTTTGAAAATCACTTTGATAGAAAAATAAAATTCTTATAGTCTTACTAGGGAAGAGAATTCAGGCCTTTTGTTCATAAAGCTAAGTAATCATGTATTATATTAAGAAAATTATATCTTAGACTTCTGGCAAAAATCACAAGACAGAATGGAAGCACATGCAAGTTATTACGATATATCTTACATTTCTGGCTCAGTCTAAGCTAACCTACAAGTTATGGTCAGAAGACCTTTTAACAGCCACCTATTTAATAAACAGATTACCAACTGTAATTCTAAATAATTTTACCACCAATGCAAAGTTATAGAATATTAAACTTAAATATATTTGGATGTGCATGTTTGTCATGCTTAAAGCCTTACCAACCCCATATATTTAAAAACCACTCAACAAAGTGTATTTTCCTAAGTTATAGTGATCACCATAAAGGTTATTAGTGTCTTAGCTCTACTGAAAAAATTACATTTCCAGAAATGTCATTTTTAATAAGGGTGAGTTTCCTATTTCCTTAGATTTTCTAAACACAAAGTTTCCTGAAATTCATATCGTTTGTTTCAGGTTATCCAGTTTTCATGGACAATTAGTTATAGGTGGCAATTTTACTCTAGTCGAATTAATTATAAGTTCCCTTCAACACCTATCTTGTAACTCTATTCAATAACTTCCTATCACAAACACACCCATCCTAACACATACCATTGACTCTATTAGATATCAGAGCTAAATATAGACACCCACTCATACCATCACACAGTATACTCAAGATAATTAACCTACCCAAAACCAACCTCTCACCCATATAATTGCACATCATGTTCGACCACAAATTATTGCCAAATACATACCACTCTTACTACTAGAGAATATGTTCATCCTATACACTCTACCTATGCATACGCACATATTCTAACCATAAATATTAGGCTTCTATATCCAAACAATTCTACTTACACAGACACTTTACCCAATTCACATCCTATGATAACTAGAGACAAGCATGGGATCTTAAATCTAAAACTATATACAATGGACTCACCATTACCCGTAGAAGATTTTCTAGAGAACCTATAATGTACTCTGAAGCTATTAATTATCCCTAGGAAATGAGGGTTGAATCTAATGTTTTAATTCATAAACAAATTTGATTCTTAGTTCTACAAATATGTACAATGAATATTGTTTTATGTAAATGAGTGTATAAATTTAAATACAACTAAGACGGGTATATGCAGTGCTACAAAGTCGAGTTAGTTTTTAATAGTTTTCACTAGATTCCGTGAATAGATTTATCCTAAGCCTTTATTCAAAATCTTGTACTATCATGTTAGTTCTAACTCTTGGAGTTCCTAATAAGATGTTAGGTATCTGAACATAAATAATTCTTTTTTAAATGGTGTTATCGTTCACACGGTCTATATGACTCAACCTGAAAGTTTGAGGATCCAATGAAACCATCATATGTTTATCAGCTACACAAGGCACTTTATGGTCTAAAACATATACCTAGATCGTGATATTTTAATTTGTGAGAACCCTTAATTCAACGGGGTTTAAAAAAGAGAGTCGAATTGTGTATGTTTTTCTATGTTGCCAACAAAGTCATACTCATTATACTTTTTTATGTTGATAATATAGTTACATGTAATCATTCATCATCCTTACAAAAATTCATTTATAAGCCACATTGTAATTTAACTTTAAAAAAATAGGTTGTTTGCATCTATACCTAGGTATTGAGGTCCATAAAGACCATACTAGATTCTATCTAACTCAAATGAAATACATCAATAGCTTACTTAAGAGTGAAAGTATTTCCTATGTTGATCCATGTCCTACTCTAATATGTATTGGTCCATTTCCCTCTACTTTTAATGGTGATCATCTTATGCATTCTACAAGATGGCGTAGTGTGTTAGCAGCATTACAATATTTACTTAATACACAAGCTGAAATCGCTTTTATTATCAACAAACTTAGTTAAATTCATTTATGCCTAGCTACATTATATTAGTAAAGTGTAAAATGAATCTAAAGATACTTATCTGGTCCTTTTGAGTTCTTAACCATGTCCAGATCTTCACCATACATGATTTATTGATCTAGAGTGTTCCACCTTGCTACGTTGGTGGTTACCATGTGTTCTTCATTAACACCTTAGTCTCATGGTCTTCAAAAAGGCAAAACGTATTTCTCGTATCTAGTATCGAATCGGAGTATTGCGCTCTTGCCAATTTGTATGTTGAACTCATATAGCTTCACTCTGTCCTAACTGAGCATTATTTTCCTCTTTTCTGATCTTTGGTTATCCGGGCACTTATATGAGAGCAAGATAAATTGCATCTAATCCCGTACTTCATACTCAAACAAAGCATATCAAGTTGGATATTTATTTTATTTTGAACCAAATTCTTCAAGTAACGCTTGATATCGCTTACATTATTTCCCATTACTAAATCAACAATGTACTCGTAAAGCTATTGTCCAACTCGTATTTCCTCTTTCTTTGATAAACTAGGATTCGCGATTTCAACTCTTCATTTGAAGGTGGGTCAGAAATACAACCTTACTCAATTAAAACTCTATTATTTTGAAATAAGAAAATGATCTATGAAAGGAAGAAGAAGAGGTGTTGTTAAATAAATAAAAACATTATGTATCTTGAGAAAACAAAATTATGAAGAAAAAATAGGAACAACATGTGACTGCTATGGCTTTAAGACTAGTTCAGTCCAAGTTTAAACATTGTTTTCTTGTAAGTCCATCATAAGATCAAAACACATGTGTCATTTAACAATATTCTTTCAATGTTTCAAACCCAAACTCACACAACGTTTTTACAAATCCCTAAACATAGTATAGAATATTTTATAACAATAGTAACGATAAAATTTTAAATATATCTCATTTTTCAAGGTAACAAATTCTAATATATATGTGTGCATTTGATTAAGTATAACTAATTACCCATGGATGCTCCATTAATTTAATTATATATTTAACAACAATGTGAAACGAATTTTGAATTCCTTGAATTTTTTAAACGTTAAAGTCGTTTCACGTTGTTGTTGAAAAAATATTACACTTAATCAAATTAGAGTTTGTTACATTGATAAATAATATATACCTAAAATTTTAACTTTACGATTGTTATAAAATATTATATACTATGTTCAAGGCTCGGTAAAAGGGTTGTGTGAGTTTAGACTTTAAACATTGAAAGCGTATTGTTAAATTATACGTGTTTTTTTATCTTATTTTTTACTTCTAAAAACATGACGTTTAGACTTAGATTTAACTAGTCTTGAAGCACTAGTAGTCATATGCTTTTCCATTTCTTTCAGTTTCACAACTTTTTTTCTCTCGAGCTACCTCATGTTCTTCTTCTTTTAACAACAAATCGTCTTCTTCCTTTCACAAATCATTTTGTTGTTTTATAATAACAGTGTTTTTATTGAGTAAAGATGTATTTCTGACCTCCCCCCTCAAATGAAGAGTCAAAATCGTGAGTCCTACTTTGTATCAAAAAAAAGAAGAAACACGGCTGGGATAACGGATTTGCGAGTACATCGTTGATTTGATAATGGGAAGGAATGTCACTGAATCCAAGTATTACTCAAATAAGTTGGTTCTGAATGAGTACAGATCCAAATTGACATGCTTTGTTCAAGTATGAAGTACGCGATTATAAGCAATTTATCTTGCTCCTAAATTACTGCCTAAATAATCGGAGGTCGGAGAAGAGGAAAATCAAACTCTTGTAGGATATAAGCTATATGATTTCAGTCTCTTAATATTACTTGGGGGATGCCTAAGTATTAATTTAGAATTTTTTTTTCACGACATATCATACAACCGCTTAATATTAATCGTTGATTTGAAATTATAAATAAATGATCTAGATTATAAGGTCAAATAATGTATCAAAAAAATTACGGAACATATTTGATGATGAAACAACATATATAAAAATATCAAATATCATATTATAGTTCTTGACATGTAATAAATCTTGTAAAAGATATATAAAGAAAAAAAATTGATGAAATAAAAGAATTGATGAAAACGATGAATATTGCCTCATTAAATAGCTAGTCCTGAATAAATTCAATAACAATAGGAATCCCTAATAAGGGAATCACCCGATATGATATGTTTACCCTTATAAAAGAGTTAAGGGTCTGCAATAACTGTAAAAATAATTTCAATTAATCAAAATGAAGAAAACATAGCAAAATAATAAGAACAAGGCAGAAAGTCGTCTTGGCTAAGGACGAGGCAGACTAACGTTGGACAAGAACAACGCAGAATGACATCATGAATAAAGACAAGACAAAATGTCAACTTGGCAAAAAAGAGAAGGCATAGTATCATCTTGGTTAAAAACAAGGTTAAACATTATCTTAGATTACTAATATTTGTAATCGATAAATATCATGTATCTTATATTACATATGTCATTCATCCCTATCTTTTGAGATCCATAACACTATAATAATGATGTAACCTATCGCTGAAAAGAACTTAATAATATTTTAGAGTGAGCATCAACAAGATATTAAGATTTCTTTAATTCTTGAGTCGTTTAGTCTTGAAAAACATTTGTATTTTATTTAACAAGATTATCCTTCATCATTCTTATTTTAAATTTCTAAAATCTTTGTTAAAAAAAAATCAAATACTACAATAATTGACTTATACACTTTTGGTTAATTAATAATAATATAAGACTAATAACAAATATAAATTCATTTTAGTATTATATAATTCAATCGATTAGTATCATGAGTAGTATAGTTGATAAATTAGTCAATCATCAACTTTAAAACTTAGTAATATCGGAATAATTGGATTGCTACCATCAATTGAACTCAAACAATCCACATCTCTGAATCACCTCCAACGAATCTGATCTAAGGGAACAAACAATCAATGTTGATGATTGTGTATCTCCTATGAAGGTACAAGTAGACAACAAGTAAATAAGTAAAGATAATGAGGTGGATGTAATGATCATAGATGATGTGGTAGATGTAATGATCATAGTCCAACATTAAACTGTTGTGAGTATTTCATTATGACAATAGCTTAATAGAATATTTAGGGACTTCATGACCTTATTCCTCAAATTGATGTCACATCTTGTTTTTAGCATCTCATATCCCTTGTTTTCTTGTTATAAAAATCATAGTTCGTATTTATAAAGTAGACTATATTATAAATAAAATGTACCATGCTAGCACGTTCTAACAAATTAAAAATCTCATTATTTATGTATAATTTGTACGTTTTAGAACCCTAGCATATATATGTTTTCCCTCAAACTATATCCCATCACTTAATTAATTGCACTGTAAATTTCCTCACCTAAACCGCCAACTTCCGACGTACCACAATCAACGTTTATAATAATATTTGATACATCATCCTTTATGGTTGGACCTTACTTACATTTATCCCGATATTGGTAACCCATTGGGTTATAATTAGCGAATTTAACACAATTCGTAAACCAAACGGTAGAACTGGAAATAATGATAAGATTCTCATATTTTTGGTCAGACAAAAAGAAAAACAACCTAATCACTTTTAAAATTGACCATATTCTCGTTAATATTGATTGGAAAGATTCTTTTCATATGTATTTTCTCACTTTAACCCATCACATACTTCTTACCATTCTCGGTTATCCCAATTTCAGTATCCATGACCTCATACTAAAAACTCTTTTGTTTTATTACTATAGTAGTTCTATCATGAGTACACTAAATTATAACTACTAGTTGGAATCTCTCGATAACAAAACTAAACAATTCTCATGACACCACTAAAGTTACTTGCCTTTAAAAAAATAGCCTCAATCGTCACTAGTTCAACAAATTTAGTGGCAGAGTAAATATTACCAAGTCAAATATTCTTCTAGTTCAAATAAATATCTCAACCAACCATTTTATTCACGACCTCGTGTTAGCTGAAATTGAAACCTCCAAAACCTTAATTTTTATTAGCCGAGTAGAGGATAAAGAATGTGAATATGGGGGTTTGAATAAGTAATTGTTGAAGACCCAAAAATAATAAATACAAACTAATGTTAAATAAAACATAAAGAAGCATGGATATAGATTTTAAAAAAGTAAATAAATATGATTCATATAATAAACAATAATAACAATCAGACGCTGCCCAACAAACATCAATAGCATTTTCAGATTTAAAAAAATACAAACATGCTTCTTTAAATGATCAAATATTGTTGTTTCAAAACTCGTAAGGAAGTTTTTTAATCAATCCTTACTAGTAACAACTTTGGTATATTCATCAGCATAAGTGATAGTGCTTTATGTTGGAAATTTTTCATTTTTTATGGATAAAAATTTTTAGTTGGATTTTATGGTTGAAGTTCATCTTCATTATTCATGGGATCATGGTTGTCATTATTTTCTTCATCAAAGGGTTAAAATATTCTTCTTAATTATTTCTGACCTCCCCCCTCAAATGAAGAGTCAAAATCGTGAGTCCTACTTTGTATCAAAAAAAAGAAGAAACACGGCTGGGATAACGGATTTGCGAGTACATCGTTGATTTGATAATGGGAAGGAATGTCACTGAATCCAAGTATTACTCAAATAAGTTGGTTCTGAATGAGTACAGATCCAAATTGACATGCTTTGTTCAAGTATGAAGTACGGGATTATAAGCAATTTATCTTGCTCCTAAATTACTGCCTAAATAATCGGAGGTCGGAGAAGAGGAAAATCAAACTCTTGTAGGATATAAGCTATATGATTTCAGTCTCTTAATATTACTTGGGGGATGCCTAAGTATTAATTTAGAATTTTTTTTTCACGACATATCATACAACCGCTTAATATTAATCGTTGATTTGAAATTATAAATAAATGATCTAGATTATAAGGTCAAATAATGTATCAAAAATATTACGGAACATATTTGATGATGAAACAACATATATAAAAATATCAAATATCATATTATAGTTCTTGACATGTAATAAATCTTGTAAAAGATATATAAAGAAAAAAAATTGATGAAATAAAAGAATTGATGAAAACGATGAATCTTGCCTCATTAAATAGCTAGTCCTGAATAAATTCAATAACAATAGGAATCCCTAATAAGGGAATCACCCGATATGATATGTTTACCCTTATAAAAGAGTTAAGGGTCTGCAATAACTGTAAAAATAATTTCAATTAATCAAAATGAAGAAAACATAGCAAAATAATAAGAACAAGGCAGAAAGTCGTCTTGGCTAAGGACGAGGCAGACTAACGTTGGACAAGAACAACGCAGAATGACATCATGAATAAAGACAAGACAAAATGTCAACTTGGCAAAAAAGAGAAGGCATAGTATCATCTTGGTTAAAAACAAGGTTAAACATTATCTTAGATTACTAATATTTGTAATCGATAAATATCATGTATCTTATATTACATATGTCATTCATCCCTATCTTTTGAGATCCATAACACTATAATAATGATGTAACCTATCGCTGAAAAGAACTTAATAATATTTTAGAGTGAGCATCAACAAGATATTAAGATTTCTTTAATTCTTGAGTCGTTTAGTCTTGAAAAACATTTGTATTTTATTTAACAAGATTATCCTTCATCATTCTTATTTTAAATTTCTAAAATCTTTGTTAAAAAAAAATCAAATACTACAATAATTGACTTATACACTTTTGGTTAATTAATAATAATATAAGACTAATAACAAATATAAATTCATTTTAGTATTATATAATTCAATCGATTAGTATCATGAGTAGTATAGTTGATAAATTAGTCAATCATCAACTTTAAAACTTAGTAATATCGGAATAATTGGATTGCTACCATCAATTGAACTCAAACAATCCACATCTCTGAATCACCTCCAACGAATCTGATCTAAGGGAACAAACAATCAATGTTGATGATTGTGTATCTCCTATGAAGGTACAAGTAGACAACAAGTAAATAAGTAAAGATAATGAGGTGGATGTAATGATCATAGATGATGTGGTAGATGTAATGATCATAGTCCAACATTAAACTGTTGTGAGTATTTCATTATGACAATAGCTTAATAGAATATTTAGGGACTTCATGACCTTATTCCTCAAATTGATGTCACATCTTGTTTTTAGCATCTCATATCCCTTGTTTTCTTGTTATAAAAATCATAGTTCGTATTTATAAAGTAGACTATATTATAAATAAAATGTACCATGCTAGCACGTTCTAACAAATTAAAAATCTCATTATTTATGTATAATTTGTACGTTTTAGAACCCTAGCATATATATGTTTTCCCTCAAACTATATCCCATCACTTAATTAATTGCACTGTAAATTTCCTCACCTAAACCGCCAACTTCCGACGTACCACAATCAACGTTTATAATAATATTTGATACATCATCCTTTATGGTTGGACCTTACTTACATTTATCCCGATATTGGTAACCCATTGGGTTATAATTAGCGAATTTAACACAATTCGTAAACCAAACGGTAGAACTGGAAATAATGATAAGATTCTCATATTTTTGGTCAGACAAAAAGAAAAACAACCTAATCACTTTTAAAATTGACCATATTCTCGTTAATATTGATTGGAAAGATTCTTTTCATATGTATTTTCTCACTTTAACCCATCACATACTTCTTACCATTCTCGGTTATCCCAATTTCAGTATCCATGACCTCATACTAAAAACTCTTTTGTTTTATTACTATAGTAGTTCTATCATGAGTACACTAAATTATAACTACTAGTTGGAATCTCTCGATAACAAAACTAAACAATTCTCATGACACCACTAAAGTTACTTGCCTTTAAAAAAATAGCCTCAATCGTCACTAGTTCAACAAATTTAGTGGCAGAGTAAATATTACCAAGTCAAATATTCTTCTAGTTCAAATAAATATCTCAACCAACCATTTTATTCACGACCTCGTGTTAGCTGAAATTGAAACCTCCAAAACCTTAATTTTTATTAGCCGAGTAGAGGATAAAGAATGTGAATATGGGGGTTTGAATAAGTAATTGTTGAAGACCCAAAAATAATAAATACAAACTAATGTTAAATAAAACATAAAGAAGCATGGATATAGATTTTTAAAAAGTAAATAAATATGATTCATATAATAAACAATAATAACAATCAGACGCTGCCCAACAAACATCAATAGCATTTTCAGATTTAAAAAAATACAAACATGCTTCTTTAAATGATCAAATATTGTTGTTTCAAAACTCGTAAGGAAGTTTTTTAATCAATCCTTACTAGTAACAACTTTGGTATATTCATCAGCATAAGTGATAGTGCTTTATGTTGGAAATTTTTCATTTTTTATGGATAAAATTTTTTAGTTGGATTTTATGGTTGAAGTTCATCTTCATTATTCATGGGATCATGGTTGTCATTATTTTCTTCATCAAAGGGTTAAAATATTCTTCTTAATTATCTTCATATTGAACGTCTTTCTTCCGTTATAGTTTGGAAGATAAAGAAGGCAGATTGGAAAATAAAAAATTTGGGTATCCATAATTTGTTCACAATCATTATCATGAGTAATGTATTTAAACGCATTTCTTATTGATTTATTACAGATTCAAAACTTTTTATTTGCGTAGTCGTGAGAGTAACAAACTTGATTCTTTTTCTAGACTCTTCTTGTGTAATGGGCTTCTGGTCCAATATTTAGTTTTGTGACGCATGTGTAGAAAATTAGTTGGTCTAGTAGCCCTTTAAGCTCGTGACTTAGTTTTAGGACAAGAGTTATTATTCACTTGATCCAATCTTGGACAAGCTTCCTCGATAGCCTTGACAACTTTGGTTGTACGGGATACCACTTTACCTCCACAACTTCGGCTCACTCATTTATCTACACTTATCTTGGTCTCTTCTAATCTTTCAGCTCCACCATTATCTTTCAGTAAGTTTTATTTCCTTATGTTGATTAATCTATCATTCTTCCTTAAACTAAACTAAGAGAAGCGAAGTCTCAATTTATCATGCACGTATACAAACCGGGAATGATATAGAGGTTTTATGAATGAGTCTTTTATCTATTAGTGAAAAATATTTCCTAAAAGAATATTTTCACAAATAAAAGGTAAATCAATTTCAATGTGTTTGGTACAGGCATGGAATACCGAGTTCAAAACAAGCAAAACACCTTTTATATTGTCACATTAGTCACTATGCGGGTGAAGGAGAGCAATGTGAAGCTCACGAAGCCCCTATTGCAACAACAAAAGCTCATCAGATAAATTGGCTAGAGGAGAATACTCATATTTGGTGCTCGAACGTGCCACCACCTGATTTTACTTGGAGGACAAAGAAATCAATAAATCTTCAAAGTACAAGCACTAGCCCCCAACCGACTTTCTGTCATCAAGAAAGTTGGACCAGTCGGCGTCTAAGAACACTATAAGACAAAGCTGAGGAAACATCTTGAGGTTGAGACTAAGACATCACATCGTAGATAAGTAACACAACACTTTTTTAACAAATCTTAAATGCATAGTAGGAGCTTGTGGAGACTGAGATAAATTGTTTACCATAAATGGTATATGTGGTCTTGTATTTTAAAGATATAAAAGAGACCTTAAAAGATTTTGATATGGTGTATGATAAAAAATGAGTACCATCATGAAGAGGAGGAAGATGACCCACTATCATTGGGGTATCACATTGCATAGAAGTGGGTATTTCAACAGCGGTAAATAAATTTTCAATATAATTATTTAGAGTAATTAGAGTCTAGTAGTGTCCTTGGAACCTCCATTCCAGAAAAATATGTGTAGGTATTACATATTCTTCATTGAGATGGTAAAATGTATAATTTTAATGAACTTATAAAGGTTTTATTACATATTACATAACACAATAATATCGTCAACATACACTTAGATTATTAAGGTTAATTGTGTAGTCATGTAGAAAAACATAAAACGGTCTTATTTAGTGTTTTGGAAATCTCATTAGATAAAAACAATTTTCAGTGTGGAATACAATATTCAAGGAGCTTGTTTTAACTCATAAATAGCCTTGTTAAGCCTACAAACATGTTGTGGTATCATAGATACTCAAACCCTTGGGTTGAACCATATAAACAGTCTTATGTAGGTACTCATTTAAGATGGTATTGTTGATCTCTAAATGGAGAATGTTCCAATTTTTAGATACAAAAATGTGAAGTTCAAACCTAATAGTTAAAGCCTTGATGACTAGACTAAAATTTTCATCAAAATCCACACAATGAGACTGGTAAAACCCTTTAGCAACCAATTGGCTCTTGTACCTTTGTATTGACCCATTAATTCCATATTTTCATTTATACACCCATTTGTAACCTATCACATTCATCAGTAGGAATCCAATCAGTCAAATTCCATGTTTGATTTACTTGTAAATCCTTAAATTATGCTTGCATAACACGTTTCTAATTAGGATCAAATAATACATCAATAAATTTAGTGGGTTCTCTATGTAGGGTCATTGATATGGTAGTCAAGCTAGCAAAAATGAACTTTGGCTTGGATTTTCCATCTTTGGCCCTCGTGTGCATATGATGGATGTTCGTAATGAGTGAATGATAAACTGTTAAGTCTAATTGTGATGTATGGGTGATGCATGGGACTCATATGGGCTTGATTTGTTGTTTGGCTAGGTAGGCTATAATCTATATGTAGTTTATGAGATGTAAGTGGATTTTCTTGCTAAGGAAATAATGTGTCTTGTGTATGAAGTAACTGAGTATGTATTGTATGATAATTTTTAGGTGAAAGATAAAGTATTGCCTAATATTAGGTTGTTTAGTTAATTTTTTGTAGAAATTGTGATGGATGGACAGTTAGAACTTATGAGGTTTGCAATGCTAAAAATATAAACTAGATAAGTGCACCTTCTTAGTAGATTCATGTACGGTAGGATTTTATTGGCTTGACTGACTAGTAGTGTCTAAAAAACTAAGACATGTAAAGAGAAAACTAGAATGTGATAGACGGAGAAGACTCGGGTTTTCTAGTATTTAGAAATTGTTTTGACAAGGGAACGCATACTCATAAAAAATAAAATGCCTAGAGATATAAATATTTCTAGGATGAGCTAGACATTTATATTATTTGTGTATAGTAGAATACCATATTAAAATACATATTAAATAATGAAATTAAAATGTTGTATTATTTATATGGCCTAATACAAGGATAGCAAGCACACCCAAAAAATATTATAAATGAATAATTTGGTTTTCTATCATGGAGTGTATCATAGGGTATTTGGTATTTTAAGATCAAAGTAGGAAGTTTGTTAATCAGATAAGTATCAATAGAGAATACCTCACATCATTAGGTAAAGGTCAGCTGAGACTAAGCTAACAAGGTTATGCCAGTCTCGGTAATGTGCATGTGCTTCTTGTTTTCCTTTTCATTTTGCGCCGAAGTGTAAGGACCAAAAGTTCTAAGATGAATTTGAGATTGATTAGTAATTGGTACGAAAATCTTGAACACGCCTCCCCCATCAACCTGAATTTGTTTTCTTTCAAATTTTATATTTATAAGTTTTATAAATTGAATAAACATTGCAAGAACGTCATTTTTATGTTTTAAAGGATAGATTCGATTGAACCTCCTAAAATTATCTAGAAATAAGACATAGTATTTAAAATCAATTGCATATTATGTAAGAGTTGGTCCATAAAGGTCCGTATGATTTGGGTCTAGTATATTAGCAACATGAGATGTTGAATTAGAGAAATGGAGTCTACCATACTTGCCTAGTTGACAAGAGTCAGTGAATTGAAAACTTTATTCAGAATTAATTTATGACATTACAAAGACTCAACACTTTAGATAAAGATTGATGAGAGGGATGACTCAATCTCATATGTCACCCATCGGTTAAATAAATGGAATTTTATGACTTATAAATAACTATGCATTAAATACTCCAGTACTTAAATCTCTTGTACTAGATGGACTATCAATACAATATAAGCCATCTCTAGATCTCCATGTTAAAAGTGTTTTTCATGTTTGCAAATCCTTCACAAAATAATAATATTTATAATACTCAACATTGATAAGGAAGTAATTTGCCGATCCCAATAGAAAAGGAGTTAATTGCAAAAAGGAAAAGGGAAATATGCTCGTTATTGTATTACTTATTTACTAGAAGACAATGTTTAAATAAAGTAGCTTGTAAATGACTAATTGTGATATAATACAAGACTGCTAAGGACATAAATGGGCCCCATATTCCCCAATATAAAAGGGATCTCATTTATTCTTGGTAGGTGGACAATTGAATATTATATTCTCTCTCTACTTTCTCTCTCTACACTTTGAGCTCTAGTCACATCAGGTCCAAGATCCAAGATTCTTTATCCTAGTCATTTATTCTCTCATCAAACATATACTGACTTTTATGAGGTTAACTGAGACATATAAAGTAAACCTCGTTAATTTTAGGTACATGTAAGATATTCTCAAAACTATATATTTGTTTTCATATATATGTCGTCTAGAATTGCATATATGCTTAATCATGCATCTATGATCATTAACTTTAACAGAAATCTTACCAACATAGTCATATTTCTAACTCACCGTACTTGAGATTTCTAGCGACATGGTGTGTTGCTCTTGAATATGCATACCAGGTAACATCATGACCTTGATATTGAGTAATTAGGTAGGTATTCTGATATGTCTCATTCCTTTGTTGTTCATTAGGAATATATCCCCGAGTTGATGGATCATTTCTGAAGTAGCAGCTTTGTGCAGCATGTCCGAACTTGCCACAAATTTAGAAAATTAGCCTATTGGGTGAGTACCTTCCTTTTTTCCCTCTCCTTTAGCCATAGTCATTTTCTTTTATGTAATTATTATGATAGTATCCATATCTTCCTCTATAATTTCTAATATGTCCCCTAGAGTAGTAAACATTTGGATATTGTAAATTGTTGTTTCTTTGTGACTTGTTATCATTCTTATTACAACTAAAGTTGGCTGAAGATATATTTAGGATAGTTATAAAGTTTTTTAGGCTAGACAGTTTCTCTAGCCTACTCTCAAATATCAAGAGAGAAGTATGGAAATTAATCTAACTCATGATATCCTTGTTAGTCAGACTCACAACTATAGGATTATACTATGATTCTAGTCTTACAAGAACTTGTGAGACCAAATCATTTGTTATAATTGAACATCTAGCTAATATCAAGTTTTTATAATTATCTTTTCATCTTGCATATGTATTCTTCCATACTAGAACTTTTTTTCTTGTTCTCTGAAATTCTCTCTTGTAGTAGGTTATCAGCACTCTTGTTTGTGAGCCTGACAACTTGGTAACAACATTTCACAACAGTTTAGAAGTCTCCTCTAGTATGAGTTAAGCTAGAGTGATGGGCTGATAATGGTATATAACAACCCTATAAGTAACTATTCTCTAGATATTCAGTCATCATATGCAGAATTTTCAATCATAATTCCTACTAAGTTAGTGATAATTTTAGGTGGGCATGATTTATCACCTATTATGAAACCATATAGTCTATTACCTTTAATGATAGGTAAAATCATCGCATTCCAAAGTAGAAAATTAGATTTGTCAAGTCTGATGTTATTGGTGTTGTTTCCTATTTGATTCATTTGCATTTTGTAGTTGGTTTTAAAACCAGGAGGTATGCAAACTAATTTCATCGATTTATAACTTAACGATGGAGAATTAATATTAGCCATTATACGGATCTGGTACCAAATTATAATTTGGAAGATGAAAAAGTAAGATTGGAGAATAAAATTTTATAAGTATTCATAATTTCTTCACAATTATTTACGTGAGTAATGTATTTATACACATTTGTATTGATTTGTTAGAGATTCAAAAGTTTTTATTCGGGTAGTGGTGAAAGTAACAAACTTTATTCCTCTTCTAGACTTATGTTGTATAGTTTTTTGTTTTAGTTGTGTGTATGTGGGATTCTGGGCCAATGTATAAGTGTGTAGCCCATGTGCCAAAATAAAGTTTGTCCAATAGCCCTTTGACCTTGTGACTTAGGGTCAGGACATGAGTTTTATTTCACCTGAATAAGTCTTGTACAAGTTTCCTCAGCAACCTCGGCGGCACGAGCTACCAATTTACTTGTACAACCTCGGTTTGCTCCTTTATTTACACTCTTCTTACTCTCTTCTATTCTTTCATCTCTACCATTATCTTACAACAAGTTTTTGTTTCATTTATGTCAGTTACTCTATAATCTTCACTATCATCATGTAGATAGTCTTCCTTAACAATGTATTTCATGAGAGAACATAATTGAAGTGTAGGGTTAGACCTCTGAAGCAACAAGTATCAAATCATTGAAATATTTTTGCATAGAAGGTTGGCTAATTTTGTTTTTTAAAATCAATTGCAATATGAATTGCTTCAGTCGTAAAGTTGTCATCATTGGTTAAACTTGTTTGAAGCTCGGTTATCTTAACGTTAAAAGTGTCAAAATTTGTTGTGGCCATATTTCGTTTTCTATTGTCTTTGACTAAGTTACCATAAGATGTTTTCATTTATCATATTCATCATCTTGCCCAAAAATGATGTTATGATGTAGTTTGCGTATGAATCATGATGTTAGTCGATGACGTAAATTTTTTAGAAATAAATATAGAATTGCAATAGCTATCATATAAAAAAAAGAAATTATTATTTATAAAGTCATTTAAATTTATAAGAAATAAAATAAGGTACCTCCAGACAAATTTATGATTATCATTGTAAGATATCAACATGAGATAGAAAAAAATCAAACGGTCAACTTGGACATAACGCGAGTTGACTACTCAATAAGGTATTGAGATCTGAAATATATGAAAACCCAATAACTTATTTAGACGAATGAGAAATCACAAATGGAGTTGAGCAACGTTTTCTTCGAACAACTATAACTTGAAAATTATTCTTTGATTTATTAGTTATTTTCTTTTTAGATGTAGGGTTTTTTAAAAAGTAGGTTGTAAGAGACTCTTTTTTGTAAAAGGAAAATTCGATTTAATTTTTAGAGAAGTTTTCAGAGGGATTTTTGTATTTTCCTTTTGCATTACTCTTGATCTTTTTTAACGAAGTTAGGTCATCATTTTTGTTTGACTATTTTTTATGTTTTTTGAGAAATATACAAAGCACGCTGAGTCAAGTCACCACCACCCATTTGGACAAATGGAGCTTCGTTTATATATTTTTCATTAGCAATATTTTCAGTTTTATCAACAATCAATTCCCCTTCAATATGGCATAGTTTATACTGGTTGTAGCAAGCTTGTAATAATAATTTACGTCATAATAATAAAAATTGGGAAGACGAGAGATATTATATTGCAAATATAAATGAAGTTAGCAAATAATTTAAGGAAAATACTATCAAATACTTGGTATAGTGCCATAAAAAATCTATTTTTATCTAATATATTTCATTGAAGATCTTTCAATTGGACCATTTTTTTGTTATGGTTGGGATTCCTAAGGACTACTTAAAAAAATTAGTTTGTCTTTTAGTCATAATTTGAGTCTGGAAGTTTGAAGATGCGTTCTTATCCAAGAGCAAAAAATTAGAAAACACTTTTACTTAATTTTTTCTAATTATACAATGTATGAGGATATTTTTAATTTTAATAGTGATACAATGATATTTAAAGCTAATACAATACTTAGGTTTCTCCACCCATTAGGTGTAATTTGTGATGGGTAGTATCTAACAAATTTGAAAAACTCGGTTCTTAAAAGGTGAAGAAGAAGTTTTAAGCCCCTGTATAAATGATTGTGAAAGAAGCACATTTCATCTTATTTCACATGATGAGGCAGTTCTCTATTTTTTAAAGTCTATGATAATGGACTGAGAAATTCCTCAGTTTTAATGTATTTCTTCTTCTTTAGAATTATCAAGATATATAATAGTTTTGGTCATTGACGAGAAAATGTTATAAAAAAAAATAAACATTTTCAACTATATCGTCAAGATCTATAGTTGATGGATATTGAATATCTGTTGATTAGAAAACAAATCTGTATGCATTGTTAACAAGTTCAAGTGGAATATCATCAATAGTTTTTTTATAATAGTTAATTCATGTTTTACACAATGGAATGAGTATTTTCATTTTTAATAGGTTTGTGGTTCTTGTTTGAAAAGTTTTGTTTTAGCATAGGTAAGAACATGCTAATAATATTCATTATTACGGGGGCTTTAACTCCCAAATGATCCACTTCAACGATCATATCAGAAATCTAATTGACAAATTCTTTCAGACGTGATATATGAGTCTCGAAGTATTTCTAGTGATTCTCAACTCTAACCATCGATCATACACTATAATATAAATAAGTAAATAGTAAACATAAGAAGTGTACGTTGTTATATAAAAATAGGAAGTAACGAACGAAGGAAAAGCGATGCAAGTAAAGAAAGGTTGTAATTTAATATTGTAAAAGAATGTTTTAGAAAGAGTAATTTTTCGATAGAATTTTTTTTAGAATGAACCAAAGGAAATTTTCATGCCTTTATATAGATACTCCAATATAATCTCAACCATTAGATTAAGATAAAGATCGATGGTTCAAAATTTAACTTTACATATTACGAGATAGGAAACCGCACAAGCAAAATATCAAAATTTTAAAGTCAATATTCTACACATTTTGATTTTAAAAGTTACTTAAAAAATGAGGATTATATATAAAAAAATTAATTTATGTATTTAAATGAAAATTTATCTCGATGAACTTGATTATATTGAATCAATAGAGAAAATTATATAAGAAGATAATAACTCATTGTATGTATTAGGCCATATAAATGCAACTAATATAATGGATAAGGAAAAACGGTACATGTGATTTGATGACCCAAAAGCAAAGAATAAAAAAATAAATGATTTGATGATCCAAGTACAAAGAATTATGTAAATATCATAGTGAATACAGGAGATTTAAAGAGAAACGTTACATGGCAAAAAGAACATTCAAGAAGCTTCTAAGTAATTATTTAACATTACTAAAACACCCTAGACGGTTGAATTGTAATTTGGTAATGTATGGAACAATTTTTGTAACAGATGAATGTCACGTATCCATAAAGATATGTGACATTAATCTATATAGTTAAGATTAAATAGTAGTATAAACATGATTTTGTATCTCATTTGTAAACGATTATACTTTTGGATATTAAGAAGAATAATGTACCTAAGAGTTTTTTAGTTCTTGATTTGTTTAGCGCATATAGTCATTGTAAGTATTTTTTTCATCTCTTTGGTTTGATATACGACTTTATCCCACTTATATAACCGCCTTATATAAAACTAATACAACCTTTTAGTGACCAAAAATTATTAACAATGGTTAGTGGTCTTTGACCTCTCTAAATCGGGACAATGTTATGACCATGCTAACCTCCAAAAGATTGTAAATCACATGTGCGACCTTCTCCGTTCTTCTCACTGATCACAATTACTCATCATGTTCGACTTTTAATAGTTCTCAAAACCATCCATTAAACACACAAATTATTTCATTCGTTGGAGTGTGCCAAAAAACTAGTAAGAAAAACTAGAATGAAATAAGTATAATTCATCTCGTCTTTCATTCATTCTATAGCTTGTCATCCTTAGACAACCTATCTACAAGGTATAAAGTGCTCGGTTAGAGCATACATATTTCTTATAATTGTGTAATTTGTAGCAACCACGTAAAAAATATTAGTCACCTCATATTTTATTTGGTCTTTTCTCACTGTATCTCGGAGGCCTCAATTCGCAAACATGTTCTCTTTATGACATCGGATTAGCCCGATTGGCTTTTGTTGACCAATTTTTAGAAGCTCGTTAAATTTTATCTTAGTTATATCTGACGTGCTTGTTCATGTGTTACAAATTATCATGTGCGAAATCAAAAAAATGCTAAAATATTTGTCCCTTCATTTATTTTATCATGTCCCTGAACATGTCAGATACAAATATTTTTACTTCAAATCCAACGTAGATAAACATTATCCTTTATTTATTTTTTTTATTTAAAGATCTCAAAAATTACAAAATTCGACAAAAAAAGTAATCGCATTAATGATTTAGCCCGACTGCCATATATCATCTTATGAGTGTTCTAATATTTACTTACTCTATTTTACGTTATTATCGTTGTTAACATTTCTAACTTTGTACTCTACCATCATTATTTGTTGTTTTGCTAACGAAAAAAATCCAACATAGAACCTTTCTAATTTAATTTAATTTAATTTAATGCGTTTTAGTTTAAATTTTATCATCATGCTTTAGTCTAATCATATCTACATAATAGAGTTGTTGTAGTTGTACAAGAAACTTAGAGTTGAAGAAATAAAAAAACTATTTTATCTTCTATTTTTATTTTTAGTTACATGGTTTAATCAATTTACTATTTTTCTTCCTTAAGAGAAAACCCTAGTCCTACAAGAGAAGTACATAAAAGAATTATATTTTAGCAAACCCTAAAACACCAAGAATATTCATAAAATTTGCTTTTTTGTGCTAAAAAAAGGTTAGGTTAAATGCAAGGATCCTTTTAGGATTGTGCCATGTGTAGATACAAATAGGTGTTTTCAAATAATGAATTAATAAAGATTTTTTATTTATTTTAAAGGTACTTATATTCTCCTAACTTTTGATAAACAAAACCATGTGAATGCTGTAATGGATTCCTAGATCCAAATCTGTCCTTCCTTTTAGTGATATTTATTAGGGTTAACAAAAGAAAATAAAATTATTTTTTCTTTTACATATCTGCCCTTGAAGATTTAATCATAAAATAGTTTAGAACAAACTTTTTTAAGTGTTAGAATATTCATGGTTGGTGGTGCATCGGAAATACTCATGCTTTGAAGTTTGGAAATATGTTGAAGGGTTTGTTTGGGTTTGGAATATTACTTTCATTAAAACAAAATTAATATAAATAAATAAACTCTTCCCTATGTGTTTTTAAACAAGTAAAAGACAAGCCAAAAGAAAACAAAACATAGAAACAAACACGCCCTTGGTGACAAGGTCTTGCTTTTCCCTAAATCTAGCTTATTTATACTATTTGAAAATATGCCTACGGTTTCTAACTCGGTTAACTAATTAGTTAAATAAAAAGTTGGATTTACCAACATGAATTACACACACTAATATTATTGTCGAAAAAAATTATGGTGTATTATTGAGGAAAATTGGAAGTAACAATAATAATAATAATATAAAATCTATTATTAATCTTTAAAAAATCACGTTATTAAAAAATAAAAAATAAACTATCAATTAAATACAAAAAAAAAATATAAAAAAAAATGATGATTTTGACCGTAAATTTTAAAACAGTAATTAATGGCTATACAACCTTGAGTTCAAAAATTGTAGCAGTAGAAGTAATTAAACAAAAGGGCATTGAGAGAGTATTGAAGAAAGCGAGAATATTCTAGTGCCGCCACAAATCAACAACTAAAATCCAAAATATAAATAGTTAACAAAGTTTCATCATTAGATTATCATTAATCCTTTTCTTTTCTTTTCTCTTTTTATGTCAGAAAAAGTCAGCCCACAACACAAGTATACGACTGAGACTGACTCGCTCTCCCTTCCAAAAATTCACTGCATTTGTCAGCTCTGTCTCTCTATTCCCCAAATACTTACTTCTTAATTTTCCTTATTTACTTTTAACTAATCTATACTTTAATTTAATCATACGATTAATTTGATGTAAAGATGCAGTAGGATGAAACATGGAAAAAATACTCCTCCATACCTACTCAACCATGTAATATCGAAGTGGTATCTATTTTTAGACTAATTTCATTAAATATCTAGAATAATAATTTGGACAAAAATACCTTTTAGGGTATAAAAAGAAATAATTTGGTTTATAACCTATTTTTTTCATCTCATAAATCTGATTTTTGGGTTCCAATTCCTTCTGTTTTCATCTTTCTAATTTTGAGAAGAGAAAAACACGAAACCCGAGAGTGAACCAAAAAATCACCTTCAACACAACCGTGAACTAACCTTTCAGGCGACGATATCACTTTCAGACTCCGATCATCGGTTAGAAGAGGACGTTCCCGACGACGATATCATTTTGGGATATACTTTCGGACGGTGTTTTACTGTTAGAGATTAGTTTCCTTCTCCCGGTGGATTTTTTTTTTGTCGGACGAGACACTGTAACGTCCTAGACTATTGTTTCGAGTGTTATTTCGGTTTAAAAAACACATAACGGACAGTAGACAGTTCTCAGGCGACGTTTTTTCTTGATTTCGGCAGTTCTATATAGATTAGTTTGTATATATTTGAGATATCGTTGTTTTTTTTTAAATTTCCTATGTTAGTTAAGGGTTGAAAATGTTTGTGTGAGACTGTAGGTGTTATGTTAGTCTCGATGTTGATATCAGAGAATGTCGATGGAGCAGACAGTGGTTAGTCGATTGTTTTACATGAATCGCAACCTCGCTGTGAAATTTTAGCTCTATCTAGCAATATATGTAGTTCAGCAAGTGTTGGCATCATATGCATGCAATGTTGTACATATCTAGCAATGTATGCAATCTATTTTGCAATGTGAGTATTATGTCTACACTAACATGCAACATGTCTAGCAATGTCTGCACTGAATCTGCAATATGTCTATCAATGTGTATAAGTTAGTTGATGTTGTTGTTTGGTTAGTGAAACCCATAGAGTGTTTGGTTGGTCATGTCTAGGATTGTAAAAAAAAATTGTGTTATGTTGGGATGATTGCGATATATGTTACTACTGCGATCTAAGGATTATGATTAAGTTGACTTGAAATTGAGATATATGCAGGCAAACATGACTAAGACGGGCGTATTCTACAACTCTTGCTTAGTGAGTATAATCAACCTTTGTAAGTATGTTAAGCTAACTACAAAGGATGTGAAGGCCATATTTGGGCTGAAACACGGGATCGAGGAGATGCCTATGAATAAAACAGGAGCATTTATCGGTCTACACGCTGATGGAGCTGAGAACGATTTGATGTTAATGGAGAAGTATTTTTTGAGTCCCCGCACAAGGAGGAACTGGCCGACGAACGACAAATCAGTGTCTAATGCATTGATAAAGGTGAACGAATTCTCGAAATTTGTATTTGTTTTGAATTGTTGTTGTAGCATATTAGTATGTTGTTATTTTTTTACATGTATCTAGCAAAGTCACCGTAGTTTATCTAGCAATATCAGAATAGGAGTATCTGTTTTGAGTTGTTGTTGCAGTATGTTAGTATGATATTTTTTTTTACATGTATCTAGCAATGTCATAATAAGAGTATTTGTTTTGAATTGTTGTTACAGTATATAAGTATGTTGTTATTTTTTTACATGTTTTATTGATTTCGGCAGTTGTATATAGTTCAGGTTGTATATATTTGAGATATCTTTATTTTTTAAAAAAATTCATGTGTTAGTTAAGGGTTGAAGATGTTTGTGTGAGACTGTAGGTGTTATGTTAGTGTAGATGTTGATCTCGGAGCAGGCCGACGGAGCAAAATGTGGTTAGTTGATGGTTTTACATGAATCGCATCCTCGCCGCGATATGTTGGCCATATCTAGCAATGTATGCAGTTCAGCAAGTATTGGCTGAAATATATACAACAATGCATTGAATGTTGTACATTTCTAACAATGTATGCAATATGTGTTGCAATGTCTAGAAATGTTCGTAATATGTCTACACTAACATGCAATGTCTGCATTGAATCTGCAATATATCTAGCAATGTGTGTAAGTTATTTGATGTTTTTGTTTGGTTCATGTCTAGGATTATGGAAAGTTTTTCTGTTATGTTGGGGTGATTGCGATATAGGTTACTACTGCGATATAGGTTACTAATGCGATGTTTTTCTTTTGTTATGTTGTTCATGTCTAGAAATGTCAGCAAAAATTGTTGAAATGTCTAGCAATGTTCGGAATATGTGTACACTAACATGCAATACGTCTAGCAATGTCTGCATATATGTCTAGCAATATCAGCAATGTGTCTAGCAATATCTGCAATACGTTTACAACTGTCTTAAATATGTCTAGCAATGTCTGAAATATGTCTAGCAATGTCTGCAATATGTCTACCAATGTGTAGCAATGTCTTTTCATATATCTAACAATGTGTGTAAGTTAGTTAATTCCTTAGTTTTGTTAGTGAAACCCAATGACTGCTTGGTTTGAAATGTTTAGAAATGTGGCAAGTGTTTTTTGTTTTATTTGGGTGATTGGGATGTAGATTATGACCGTGATATAAAGAATATTATTAAAATGACTAGAAATTACGATATGTACAGGCAAACATGACTGCGACGGGGATATTCTACAGGTCGGGCTTAGTCAGTATAATCAACTTTCTAAGACGAAATATAATAACAGCATAACACATAGAAGCTACTCGGGACTTCCATTTCTATACGTTTATCAAAACATCGTTCGATGTAAGGAACGGGGATATGCCCACTAAAAGGAGAACAGACATATTTAAGCATTTCCTCAGTGATTCAAACACAAACAGACGATGGTAGTTATATTTGATTTTGAAATAGTTTTATTTGGGACAACCGTATAATTGTGTAACTCATTATAAATTGAATGTTGTTTGCACAGATCTTTTTTAGACATTAGTATTTGGACAATAATTCATTATTGTCATTTTAAAGCATCTAGCAATATCAGATTACGTGTATCTAGCAATGCATTTTTTTATGTATATAGCAATATCATAATTGAATATCTAGCAATGTCGTAAGAACGTGTCTAGCGATGTCGTATAACTCGTATCTAATAATATCATAACGTCGTATCTAGAAATGTCATATAACTCGTATATAACAATGTCATATATCTCGTATATAGCAATGTCATATAACTCGTATCTAGCAATGTCATAATGTCGTATATAGCAATGTCATATAACTCGTATATAATAATTTCATATAACTCGTATATATCAATACATTAATCAAGTATCTAGTAATGTCAAATAACTCGTATTTATCAATATCATAACGTCGTATATAGCAATGTCATAACGTCGTATTTAGCAATGTTATATAACTCGTATATAGAAATGTCATATAACTCGTATCCAGCAATGTCATCAGGGTACCAAGTGCTAATATGTTTGGTAATTAGGTACATAGGATGTCATTTTCGGATACTAATATGTATTATTAATGTATCAAGCAAGACCCTGTCATTCCTAGTGTATCCAACCATTTAACGATTACTACGTAACTAGCAATGTGGTAATAAAGTATCTAGCAATGTCATATAACTAGTATCTAGCAATGTCATATAACGTCGTATATAGCAATGTCATATAACTTGTATCTAGCAATGTCATGTAACTTGTTATAGCAATATCATATAACTTGTATCTAGCAATGTCATGTAACTAGTATTCAGACTGATGTTATTGGAGTTCATGCATTATGTTTTTTTATTTAGTATTTTTTTAATTGACAAAATGGACCAACCCTCTGAGATATTCTATTTTTAGGAGGGTTGTTGTACTTGGAAGTTGTAAAGCCACTATCTAATATTTAATCTATTTTATAATTATGTTGTTAGTTTTTTTAGGGTGTTCAATGGATGTTTACAGTAGCAATGTCTTTATTTACAGTATCACTAAGGATTAGAGAGTCAGTAGTTGCAGAAGTAGTTATAAAGGCAGTTATTAAACACAAACGTAAGAAGTAAGATTAGTGTATCTAGAAAACCCATACCAATGTATCTAGCAATGTGATATTTGAATTACAATCGCAATAACAATTCTCATATCTAGCAATTTTGTATTTGTGTGTCTAGCAATGTTATACTAGCGTGTCTAGCAATGTGGTATTAGTGTATCTAGCAATGTTGTATTAGTGTGTCTAGCAATATCTTCTGAGTGCATCTGGAAATCCAATAAAATGTATCTAGCAATCTCATTATACCGTATCTAGCAATGTCTAAATACAAGCCGAAAATCGCATCCTTTAAACGGCAATCACATTATGTTTGTTAAATCTTCAGATGCTTGCAAAATATATTCTGAGTGTATCTGGCAATCCAATAAAATGTATCTAGCAATCTCATTATATTGTATCTAGCAATGTCTAAACACAAGCCGAAAATCGCATCCTCTACACGGTAATCGCATCTTGTTCGACAAATCTAAAAATGCTTGTAAAACCTGACCAGAAAGTTACAGAATAACGAAAACAGAAAAAACTCGACTAGAAAGCTGACCTAAAAAACTTCTAAACAAACAAATCGATTAAAACATATGAACTGGACAAGTTCGATCTCAGGTTTAAGCTGGGGAGAAACGAAGAAAGTATTTAACTGTAGTAGGTACCATACCTTCGAAGTGGCTACCGGTGGTTGACGTTGAGAGCGAATGTAGCTGTTCGACGTTCGTTAGGCAGAAATTATCGCTGGAAATATGGTTTAATCAACGTCTGTCGAACTTCAAAGCTTAAACAGGTTCTGGAATCGGGGAATGGTTTTTTCTTGTGGTTATCAGGTGTTTGACGGTGGAATAAAGGGCTAGACTGCCAATAGGGATCCTCTCTGACGGTTAACAGTGGTTGCCGACGACTGATTGCAATAACAAAATTAAGCAAAATACAGGGAACATGGAAATTCTATGTTGGGGAAAGATGCTTGGCTGAAACTTTAATGTCATTACCCTACCAAAGAAGTAAACAAGGGAAATATCTCACTAAAAACGAACTAAAATAATTCAAAGCTGATATTTAACCGAGAACAAAATCAACAGATACAAATATATTAGAAGTCTCGTACTTTAAACAAGCATGCACATGAAGACTGAGTCCGGACTATAAATTAGAAGACAAATCAATGCGGAAGCAACAAATTGGAAATTATAAAAAGGGAAAAACAAGAAAAACAAATAAAGAAACATTACCTCGGAATTTTCAAGATCTCCCGACTTTCGTACCAAAATTTATTGGACAAGAGAATCATTTTTCAGGATAATGCTCGTCGTCGGGTGGTTGACGGTGGTTTAGGGTGATCGCCAGGATGACGGTAGGTTGACGGTGGTTTAGGTTGACGGTAACAATTTTTCAAAATTACAGGTGTTTTGGGAGGGTTAAGAGAGAGAGTGGAGGCTGGTTCAAAATTCAAAATTTAAAATTGTTGATTGGGTGAAAATACCCATTAATTATCCAAATAAGGCTTATATACTATGTTGAGGGTAGTTATTATATCAAAAAAGATAGGTCTTGAAAGAGAATTGTTTTATTAAGATGAGTCTTAAGTGAGTATTAACCCATTTTTGGGTACTAGATACTAACATGTTTGGCCAATAAGTACTTAGAGTGTCATTTCCCATGAAACACAATAATTGCTTTGAATAGAAATTCAAAGTTATATTTTTTTTTTTCAATAATCTCTTCTATTTTAAAATCTTGTCCCTTAATTTTGCGTCAACGATGTACACTTAATATTTTATCAATAATATTCAACTAACTCACGAACTGAATTATATTGAATAATTAAAAAAACATCCGTAGTATTGAATTAAGGACCAACGAGATCAAAACTTGAAAAAAAATATAGTAGTATTCATCGTATGATTGGGAGCTATTATCTTTCGAAAGTTAGGCACGTTCATGACAGAGTTTTTTAAAGACAATTAAATGTTATGTGCGACCAAATTCATACATCCCACATCGATTAAACATGGGAAGAAGATCAATATATAAGTTAAGAATATATATCTATTAGTGTGAGACTTTTTGGAAATGGACCAAAAGCAAAGCCGTGCGGGCCAGTGGGTCCAAAGCAGACAATATCACACTAGCATGGAGATTTGAGTATTCTTACTTATATAAAATGACGGAATATGCGGATCCCATATTCTTTACAAATGGTATCAGAGTACTATGCTCAGACGGAACACGATATGGTGGGTGTGATGTTGGTGAAGTTCTCATATGTCGAACATCTTACCATAAGCCAGGAGCCATACTCAAAGTGAATGATCTGCTGGATAGATGGAGTGCCTGATGGCTCATCAAGCAAATGGCTTGATCAAGGAGCATCGCAGTGTCATCTATAGATGGAGTGCCTGATATAGCTAAGCAAGCATGTTGTTTGATCAAAGAGGGACACAGTATCATCTGATAGTGAGCAGATAGCCGCCATAAAGCTCTATAAGTCAAGCATCTCCACCTGACTAGATTAGACGGATGGAAGTCAATTGAGAGGAGGCTAGAGTAGTACTTTGTTCGAAAGGAGAATTGTTAGGAGTGACCAGAGTCTCATCCGCATCGGTTAAAAATGAGAAGAAAGATCAATAAATAAGTTAAGAATATATTTCCATTAGTGTGAGGCCTTTTGGAAGTGGACCAAAAGAAAAGTCGTGCGGACCAGTGATTCCAATGCGGGCAATATCACACTAGTGTAGATATCGAATTATTCTTACTTATATACAGAGGCGGAATATACTGACCCAATGTTTCCAACATTAAGTCATAATCAAATGCTCACCGTTGGATTTCATTTAATTTGTATAAACAATTAATTATTCGAAAAGTTACTTTTTAAAAATATCAAAAAAAAATATTTGGGGTCAGAAAAATAGTTTTTTCCACTATTCAAATAAGTTTCAAACTTGAATTAATAGGCTTTACTAATTTTGATCAAAATTATTTGTTGTATAATTAGTTTTATACACAAATTAGCACTATTTTAAAAGAACATTGGTATTGATTTGGTTAACATTCCCGTCATCGTATAAAATTCAGTATAAGGTAAGTGATGGATAAGATGATATATAATTCTTAACCTTATAAATCATTTAGCGATATAATAATTTTGAACAAAACTCTTAGTTTTACTTTTATTTAAAAAAAGAAAGATCTTACTTTCATGGTGAAATAAATGTGGATTTGGTACCTGTAAAATATGTGGAGTTCATACTTTATTTTTGTAAGTAAATTTGAAATAATGGAATTTTGACACTAGTCTCATCTTCTTTATTTTAAGTTTGAAGAATTTTGTTCATTTTTTTTTGAAGGAATCTGCAGCCGTTATTCAATATTATCAAAGTGACAGTCTTAGCCAAGAAAGTGTTTTTAAAGGGACTCGAATTTATGACCTTTGGTCACAAGCATGCCTTACTCCACCAACTCGGTTACTCCTTTCGGGACTAGTTTTGTTCACTTTAAATAGGTTGATACTAGTTAAAACAGTGTTCTTATTTATATATTATTAATTTTTCGTGTCTAAGAGATACAAGATTTTTGTTGTATTTATGTTTTTTAAGTTAAAAGGTTTATTTATTGAGCTATATAATCTTAGCCTGATTAAAATGTGCAATTTGCAGCAGCATGATAAAATCTAAGAGAAGGTTATTGCTGAATAATTTATAACATAAATGAAAAACATTTATTGAATTCTTATGTAGCTCATTCCAACACTCTATAAAAGGGTGATAGCTTTCAATTGAGTAGGAGCCTAGAAATTAATATGGTCTATTTTCATATTATATTTTAGAGTCCACATAACGAGCCAATCAGCCGCTTTCTTTTGTTCTCTAAAATAATATTTAAAGATCAATGAAGTGGATATTAAGGATATGATACTATTGAGAATAGACTCCAAAGACGAGGTAGTTTTACTCAGTCGGTTTTTATATCTATATTACTTAAACAATTGATTTTGCAGATCTGAAGACCATCTTGAAGGGATCTGGATTGAGCTTTTATAAGAGAAAGCTTTACATAAAAGTTACTATAGCCATGAAGTGAATTATGACCCATCCACTGGATTCTCCAGAAGCGAGACAACGAACATCAATGGTTAGCTTGCATCTACCAGGGAAAGTAGGAATCTAGGAAATGTGGGAATATTTTTATTTCTTATTGAGGTGGTTGAAACGTCCTAGAACTGTAGCTGCATTCTCAAAAAAATTCCAATGTTTATGGTTAAATAGGTTAGAACGATCAAGGCTTCATAAAATATACTTTATGTAGTTAATGGATGAGATAGGAGAGATGGAACAACCTTTGAATTTAACCTTATTCCTAGATTTCCAAATTACTCAGTTGATGATAGCAGGAAAAATAGAATTCATGTGAGCTTTATTTGTAGATAACCAGAACAAACACCTAGTCATGGTAGATGTAGACATACATTTGCCGATTTTGATCCTGGAAATAGCTGCAAAGTAAGACCATGTTGACCAGGAAAAATTACAAAAAACAAATAAATGATTAGGAGTTTCTAAATTGTTATAAAATTTACACTTGGAAACTAAAACATTATGTCTAGTCTGCATAATAGAGTTAATATGAAGCATATTATGAAGAAGCCTCCACAATAGAAAATAACATTTTCTTGGAGTAATCTGATTCCAGATCTTGTCAAATAGAGTAGATTTTGTATGATTGGATTTGATGTTAATCATAGTATCATTAATGTTGAAAATACCATCTTGGAAAAGTTACCAATACATAGTATCATCAAGCTGGTCATCAATAGATTTCTTAGAAATTAAATTCATATTCCAAACATTATTATCCTAGAAAGAGTTCACCTTATCACCAATTAGTCATTGTTATCTGAATTTGCATCTAATTTGATTAAATGAGGTTTTCCAAACCAAATATCCCGCCAGAAATCCAAGTTTCCTTTGCCCAAATTTTACTTAATATTCTCTTCCGGGAAATTCTTTATGTTAGAGAGCCTTTTCCAAGTGTTAGATCCTTGCTTTGAGTAGTTGAGTTAGTGGGGATGCTTATCTTTGCAGTAGATATTGTGAAGGAACTTAGACCAAATATAATTATTCTCTATAAAACCAATACAAAGCTTGCAAGAAAAAGTAGTTTGAATGTCATTTAAGTTTCTCAAATCAAGATCACCTTCGCTGAAAGTTTTTACAATTAGTGCAACAATTAGACCAGTAAATTTTGTAATCTCATTACAAGAACCCCAAAGATTAGGAAGCCAACAACTTTGTATCAAATAGATAGGGATAGACATTAAGAACAGTTGATAAGGGTAAGCCTTCCAACATAGGATAATTTCTTGTCTTTACTATCGTTGATCTTATTTTTTATTTTGTTTAGAAATGAGACAAAGTTACTGATCTTGTTATTAGAGTTGAGAGCGATGTCAAGATAAGTAGTTGGGATAAAACTAGTGTTGTAGCTGGTTTGGATAACAATAGCTCTTATTTTGTCTCGAGATAAGTTAGTTGAAGTAATTATATTCGTTTTTTTCTTCTTGATTGATTGCTTTAATATATCCTGATATTGTTGTAGAAAGTTTTCAAGAATATTCATAGAAGAGCTAAGACCATTAGTAAATATTCATAAATTTTCAGCAAAGGCAAGACATGGAATATTAATGCTACTACAAGAATACTTCACAATTTTATTAGATTCATAAATATTATTAAGCCCTCTTATTAGCACTTCTTTTTCTATAATAAAAAGACTAGGGGAAAGTTTCCCCTTGTATAATGTTTTTTTGCTGTAAAGAAACCAATGGCCTTGCCATTGATGTTAGAGACAAACCGATTTGATAAGACAACTACATAAGTTTACAAATCTAGAATTGAAAGCAAAAAATTACAAAACTTTAATAATAAAGCTATGAGACAGATTATCGATTTCCTTATTCATATGAACTTTGATTACAATGTTTCCTGCCTTTGTTCTCCTGCTAAATTCATGGAGTAGCTCTTTGGTAAGAGAAATATTATCTTGAATAGACTTTTTTTAACATAACCATCATGCACTTCAGAAATAAGCTTAGGAAGAAGGTTAGCTAGTTTGTTATTTGGAATCTTAGACATGATTCTATTCATAATAGTACACAAGCTGATAGGTCTAAAGTTTTTCCATGATGTTGGGTTGCAGGTTTTCGAGATGAGACAAATGTCAGTAGCCATGATGTCTTTGGTATGTATAGACCAATGATGGATGATTCAATTTCTTTGTAGAAATCTTGTTTGATTATTTTCCAGCAAGTGAGGAAGAAGCATTTGTTGAATCCATCCATGCCAGTTGCACTAGAAGGCTTGAGATTTTTGTTGTATCTAATAGATTAGTTTTTAAACATTTTCATGTTTTATCTTTTTTCACTTAATTTTCATTCCTCACTTCTAATCAAATGGTTTGGAACACAACTTTCATTTTGAATATAACTAGCCGTTTTTTAAATCACTTACAATAAATTTTCATTTTTCACTTTAATCGCATCTAACATTACATTTCATCATAGATTTTTAGGTTTAGATTTATTTTATAATTATTTTATTCATCAATTAATTCAAAAAATTAATTTAAAAAAACTATTATTGTGGATTTTTTAAATATTAGTAAGTAATTTCTCTAGTTCAATCTAAATAACGTTTTTGAATAAGTTTTTTGTTTCATGGTAGATGTTGTTTACATTTTTTAATACACCATATTATATATATATACATATTACTTCGAATGAATAGCATATTTAACTAATTGCAACTCCATCCTTTAAATTATTTTCTTTTTATTTTAAAATTTATTATTACCATATTTTTAGTATTGGTGAAAAACAATTAAACCTTGTATTTGTTATGAAATGGGGTAGAGGTGACAAATATGTTTGGACACGCCCAAAAATAAATGGAGATACGCCCGAATTAAATTGGGTTCAAGCAAAAATATCATGTTTATCTTGTAAAACGTAAATCTTGCAATACACCAGATACGTACACGTATGTTCGCTAATAATAATGATACGCAGACCTACACAGACGAAGACATGCATACGCTTAGCCACGCAGACACATAGTCACGCTAATAATAATGACACGCCACACATGCTAATCAATTATATATTATACTAAATAAAAAAACATTACTTATAAACTTATTATTATAAAGATCATATATTTTATTTTTAAATAATACAAAAAGTGTTATTATGATTCTATTATTATATTCTAGATATTATTATTATAATTTGGTTATAAATATTATTATTGTTGTTATTATTTTACAAATTATAATCATATGATTATAATTTTATTATTATATTTTGATTATTATTATTATTTGGTTATTAAAAATTTAAGTGTTGTAATTATTTTATAAATCAAAATTTTAAGATATTATAAGTTATATGGTTATAATGTTATTATTACATTTTGAAAATTATTATTATTTCGTTATAAATATTACAAGTGTTGTTATTATTTTATAAACCAAAATCATATTTTATCATGTTAAAATATTAAAAGTTTTATGGTTATAATTTTATTATTACATTTTGAATATTATTATTATTATTATTATCTGGTTATAAATATTACAAGTGTTGTTATTATTTGATAAACCAAAATCAGATCTTATCATGTTAAAATGGTTGAAAATTACTGTTAGTCCTCCATGTTTACCTCTTGTACCCAACTAGTCCATCACCTTCACTTTTGTCTCCCACCCATCCCCTTCGTTTGAGAAATTTGCACGATTAGTCTCTCCACACATGTAAACCATTTAAAAACTAACATGTGGTACCTAAATCACAAGTTTTGTATCACTTGTGGTCCCTAAATCCCAAGTTTTGTGTTATTTTTGGTCCTCCGGAATGTGCGGGAGGACTGATCGTGCAAATTTCTCAAACGAAGGGGGTGAGTGGGAGAAAAAAGTGAAGATGAGGGACTAGTTTGATACAAAGGATAAAAATGGGGGACTAACAATGATTTTTAGCATGTTAAGATATTACAAGTTTTATGGTTATAATTTTATTATTACATTTTGAATATTATTATTATTACTTGGTTATAAATATTAGTAGTGTTGTTATTATTTTATTAATTAAAATCATATCTTATCATGTTAAAATATTACCATTTTTATGGTTATAATTTTATTATTACATTTTGAATATTATTATTATGACTTAGTTATAAATATTAGTAGTGTTGTTATTATTTTATAAACCAAAATCATATCTTATTATGGTAAAACATTACAAGTTTTATAGTCATAATTTTATTATTACATTTTGAATATTATTACTATTATTTGGTTATAGATATTACAAGTATTGTTATTATTTTATAAACAATATCATATCTTATAATTTTAAAATATTATAAGTTATATGGTTATAATTTTTTATTATATTTTGATACTTATTATTGCGATTTGGTTATAAATATTACAAGTGTTGATATTATTTTATAAACCAAAATCATTTCTTATAATTATTTAATAATAAATTTGTTGTTATTATAATGAAAGGTAAATATTTTTTATTAGTTTTTTTAGACGATCACCCAATTTATACTCTTGTGGGCCAGGAGTTGTACAAATGTTTGCAAATTAAAATACAAAACCTAAAAAATCTATTACAAACATCATTCATCTTCTTCAAGTTCTTCTTTGTAATCATAATCTCCAGACTCACTTGATTCACCTTCACCTTTATTTTATTGCATAATTTCTTGTTCAAGTGTATCTTCATAATCATCCAGATAATCTTCGAAGATGTCGTCTACATTCACTTCATCTATAAATTCTTTGTCTTGCATCTTTTTATCTGCCGCGGTCTAATCAATGACTGCCACAAGCACTCATAGTGCTTTGCCCGTCAATTTTGTTCTCTTAGTCGTGTATTGCAACATCGCTTGGCTAAAAGCACACTCACTTGAAATTTTAGTCATAGGTATTGCATAAATCTCTTTAACAAACCTGCAAATAATATGATAACATCATTTTTGGTACTCCACCATTTTAAGATATCTTCAATACCTCCGTCGGTATAATTTTTTAAATCAAACCTAGTGCTCAAATATCTAGACAACTCATTATGAGATTGAGAGATAAGTCTAAATTCATCGTTATTTAACATTTCCATTTGAGCATGGTTAGTAGAAGATCTCCTTCTACCTTATTGCTATTACCCCTTGCATTTGAAGCTGTATTTGGTATATATCTTTCAGCATACTTATTCTACATATTAAGGATACAGTCATATACTTAGGCAGTATTTTGTGGACTATCTTCAGAAAATTGTAAGGCTTTATAAAAACATTTAACTAGTAATTCAAATTGATATTTTCGTGGAAAATGATCCAAAATGCACGCAATAGAATAAGTCATCGGGATTGGATGAAAATACTTTGAAAACTTTAATTCTATTTCGGGCACCATGTCTACACTTACAATATAAGATCTATATTCATTCATATGCATGAAAAGATTAGCAATCGTGAAAAGGGCCAAGTGAACATTAGGATTATTTTGCGTAGAAAAGGTTTTAGTTCCATCTTTAAAAAGTTTTAAAATTTTAACATGGAATCACAATAAATCCAATATTGATTTTCAAGACTCGGTGGAGGATAAGAATTATTATAAAGCGTAGTAATCTCTTCTTTAAATACATGAGCACGTGCAAGCAACATATAAGTAGAATTCCATCTAGTTTTGACATCTAATATAAGTTTCTTATATGTATTCCCATTTTAATAACAAGTGTTTTAAAATATATTTTTAGCAACAGAGGTCGAGCAATATAGGACCCCCGTTTTAATATGAGCAATATAATCTTCCAAAATCATACTTATTCTATTGTTCGCAACTAATTGAATTACATGGCATTAACATTTGGTGTGTAACAATTTTGGAAAAATGGGAGTGCAATCATCTCTAAGAAATTTTATAGCACCGTAATTCGCAAATGCATTGTCGAAAAAAATAGACATAATATTATTTTTAATTTCATAATTATTCATGTATTCAACTATACTCTCTTTATTTACTTGTGCATTATGATGACCAATAGATTAAAACCATATAATTCTCATTTGGAGTACACGTTCGGGATCCATCTAATGAAGGGTAACACATAGCATATCGAAATCAGTAAAAGTAGTTATATCACTAGTAATAGAAATATTTCATGGGAAAGCTAGCATAGTTTCGATAATGTTTTTTTTTATTTTTAAAAAATATTTAAAGACTAGCGATCGCGAAGAGCTACGTAGAATGCATTTGGCTCATGGGTTTACACCAGCTTGCATCCAATTTTCGTATCTCTAACTATCTGCATAACCAAAAGGTTGTAAACTACCAATCACATAAATCATTGTTTCTTCCATATACTTATCTTGGTTAAACTCAAAAGTAGGACCGATTTGAGGGTCTACAAATGTATTACTATTTTTGTTAATTTTTGAAGGATCAAATTTTTTTATGAGTTCTTAAATGTTTTGCAATAGTGCTGGTTATATTTTATCCTCCTTTATAAACATAACTTCATGCGCAAATTTTAGAAATAGCGAAGGTATTTTCATCATTTGCACTAAAGTACTCCCAAGTCCAAGATGTTATCTTACGAGACCTCGACCCACCACTATTACACAAACACTTTCGTGGAAGGAGAGTGTTTCAATGTGAAATGAGTCTCTAGGTAAATCATTCGTTGTATTGAGATCTACATTAGCGGGTGGGTGAACATTAGTATTTCTACGTTTTTGAGCCATTTTAAAACTTAAAACAACGTTTTTTTTAAATATACAATAAAATACTAATCTAAACTAATATCACAATTAACAAAATCTAAATTTAGACTAATACTTACTAATATCACAAATGAAAATGAATTATCTAGGTCTTTTAAATAAAAGTAAACAAATAACAACTAATCTAAACAACTATAACAAGCAAATAACGTGATAAAATATTATTTAGGTATTTTTATCGAAGAAAAACAAAAAGCAAAAAAAATATAGAAGTTATTTCGAAAGTAAAACTAAAGTTTCTACAGAAGTAACTAATGCTTTCGTAGAATTTTTAGAACAAGTAAAGAGATTTAGAGTAGTATTGAGAGATTGTGATTTTGGGATTGGGTTTCTCCTTTATTTATAGGGGTTGCTAACCACTCCCATGGCTGATGGTAGTTCTTCTGAAAACCAAAAACAACAACAAGGAGTTTCTGATCGCGAATATGCTGAGTGGTCGCATGGTCACCAAATACAGTATGCCGAGTGGTCGCATAATCAACACGTGGAGTGGCATGGTTTTCATACGCACTGGCAAGGTCAACAAGAGTAGTGGTATGGTCAAAACGACAAGCGGTGTGGTCAATACGAGCAGTGGCATAGTCGACAAGAGGAATGGAATGATCGATTTGCAGCCTTTCAAGCGGAACAATCCGAATACATGCGACAAATGATGGAGAACATGCATTTGCAAGGTCCACCACCTTCCAACAACGAAAATGAAGATCCTTAGTTTTCTTACATTTGATTGTATTGGGCATTTTCATTGTAAAATTTTTCTTTTTTATTTAATTGAACAACTATGTTATTTATTTGGTTTTTATTATTAATGAATTGTTTGTTTTGCTTATATTTTTTATTAAATGTTAATTAAATATCTTTCAACTTTTATTTTGTTATTTACAAGTAATATATGTTTATCCATATACTTATACAATTCTAAAAACTTTAAATTTATACTTCAAATATTCAATAGTTCGAAAATATAATAAACTATTTAATAGATCTAAACATATACACTTCAAGCTTGAAAGATCTAAAAATCTAAAAGAAGTAAAAAAAAACTAAACTAGAACTATATAATATTTGATAATCGTATAAATATTTTAAAAATATAGTATTTAAAAATAAAAATACATTTAGATGTCTAATAGGTAGATATTATTTAATATCTACCTAATTTTAAATAAACTATCTATAATATCTAAATATAATCAAACAATATCAAAATAATATTAGAAGTATCTTGTTTATAATATACATATCTTAATTATTGAATTTCGATTTAGTTAAGGCATACATATTAATTTTTAAAAATCGTATAAATATTTTAAAATCAAAATATAATTAGATATCTAATAAGTAGATATTATTTAATATATACTTAATATTAAATAAACTGTATATAATATCTAAATATAATCAAACAATATCAAAATAATATTAGAAATATCTTATTTACAAATTTTAATTATAAAATTTCGATTTAGTTAAGGCATATAAATTATATTTTAATAATCGTATAAATATTTAAAAAATATAATATTTAAAAATCAAAATACAATAAATATCATAATTATTTAATTTACATTATACAAATTAGTTTTAAATAATTTTTAGAGGTGTAATTTAGTAATCCAACGTTTACGAAAAACGTGAAAAGCTCCAAGAAATGCTCTGAAACTCTCTGTTCTTGTGAAAGAACAGAGGATCATTCTTCTTCTTCTTTCTTGGATTCTGTTCTTAATTCAAGTTGTGGTTGGGAATGGATAATACATTAGAGATTGAATCGACGGAAAAAATTTCCTTTGCTGAGGAAATCGTCGAAATCTGATGAACAGAGTATGAAAAACAAGGAGATGGAGATCTTGAATTCGGGTAGCAGAGACTGTAATATGGTTTTGAATCCTGTATTTGAAGAGAACAAGGATAAAGAAGAGACAATTCATAAGAAATCTTTCGCTAATTTGTTGAAATCGACAAAAGCAGAGTTTGTTCACTCAAACGTTTCTGTTATGATTTCTAATGAGATTCCAATAATTAAATTCGATGCTGGAGACAAAGAGCAACTTCTAAAGGTTTCAAAACATACCTTAATAGCAAAATTTGCTACTGGTAAACCTTCAATGGAGGTTCTACGCAATTTCTTGAAGAAGTTTGATTTCGTTGGAAAATTTAGCCTTTCTGTCTGGGACTATCGTCATGTTTTTATGGAATTCTCTGAGAATGATGATTTAAAAAGGTTATGGTCAAGAAACGTCTGGGCTTTGGGGAACAAAACAATGAGACTATTGAAGTGGACGCCGGGATTTGATCCTAGTCTTGAGTGCCCATTTACTCCGATATGGGTTACTCTTCCAAATATTCCTGAGTTCTTGTTTAATTATTCGACTATTAGTGAAATAGCTAAAGTACTGGGTACTCTTCTGAAGGTTTGGATTCCTTCGATTAATAGAGCAAGACAGAACTGCTGTAGAGTTTGGGTGGAGGTTGATATATCTAAACCATTAATACAGAAGGTGCAATTAAAGTTTGGTGAAGAAGATGGCTATTGGATTGACTTGGTGTATGAAAACATTCCCCTTTATTGTACTAACTGTGATCATATTGGGCATGCTAAGGATAAGTGCAAGAAAGTATTGATGGATGGTAAGACTTTAAGGAATGCTAATCAGAATTTGAATGGTCTTGATGTTCAGAATATGGAGGCTAATCAGATAAGTTCTGAGGTGCCAGATCAATTCTCTTGTTTGCAATATATGGACAAGGTAAAGGATGTTGATGTCAAAAGGGATGAGGGTATTATTAAAGATCAAAAGGATAAGGATGATGCTGTTCTTGATAGGAATAAGGGTCGTTGGTTAAAATCGGTTGTGGTAAATCAAGGAAGTGAGAATTTGGTCCACAGGGAAGTTGAGGTTGATAGTAGTTCTTTTCAAGGAAAGATTTCTGAGATGGACAAGAAGGAATCATCTCTTCAGGATAATGAGGAAGAAATGATTGAAGCTTTGAAGATGTTGGAAAGAAAGAATACCTTTGAAGTCCTCAGTGAAGAAGTTCATGATTCTCCTAAACTGGATGGTAGTCTTCCTGCCTCTCCTGTTAAGGATAAAGGTGGGAAAGATAGGCATGAGAATAAGAAAGTGAAGAAAGTGTCTAAGTTATGGACCTCAAAAGGTCATGTATCTTCAAAGATCATGAAGATGAAAAGGCCTCATTAATCTGTTCTTCTTTAATGACTATAACAATGCTGAATTGGAATGCAAGGGGACTTGCAAATAAAGAGACTGTTCAAAGACTAAAGTCTATGGTGTTTTTTGAAAAGATTAGTTTTGTGGCTATTCAAGAGCCTTTGGTTAATTCTGATACGATGATGTTACTGGCTAGGAAGTTAAAGTTTAGTGGTTATATTTGTAATGTGAGCAACAAAATTTGGGTTCTTTGGCAGCAGGATTTCTGTGTTGATGTTGTTTTGGATACTGAGCAGTTGATTCATCTCAAGGTGGCTCATCCTTTTTTAAATAAGGTGTTTGATGTATCTATCATCTATGCTAAGTGTAAGAAGGAGCAGAGGGTTGTGCTTTGGGATACTATTAGAAGCTTGGATGTTCAGAATGAATGGATCCTTTGTGGCGATTTCAATGTCATTTCAAATATTCAGGAGCAGTTATGTTGTTCTACTACTAATCTCAGAGGTATGGATGATTTTAATAATTGTATTATGGATTGTAGTCTTCTGGATGCTGGGTTCAGTGGTTGTTCTTTCACCTGGTCTAATGGTAAGAAATGGAGAAGATTGGATCGTGTGCTTTAAAATAATGCTTGGCTGGAATGTTTTGATCATACTTCTGTGTCTCATCTAGCCCGTAATTGTTCGGATCATTGTCCTATTATTATTAAGATCTCTTCTAAATTGGAAATATCTAAAGCTTCTTTTAGATTTTTAAACATGTGGACAACCCATGCTGGTTTTTTAAAGGAAGTCAAGGAGAGTTGGTCTGGTGTTATTAGTCCTGAGGTTAGGAATCCTATTATGATATTTTGGCTTAAACAGCAGAGGTTGAAGTTGGTGTTGAGAACTTGGAATAGAAATGTCTTTGGTAATATATTCGATGCCATTAAGCAATCTGAGCAATCTATTATCAATAGAGAATCTATTCTGCAGAATGAAGTTTCTGAGATTAATGAATCATTGTTAGTTGAGGCCAAAAGGAATCACTTGCTCTTACTTGATAGAGAAGAAAGTTATTGGAGACAGAAAGCTCCTTACCATGGTTTTGTGAAGAAAAGATTGAAGAGAAACAGAATTGATAGAATAAAGGTTGGGGAATAGTGGCTTAATGATAAAGATAGCATCAGATCTTCTGCTGTTGAGTACTTCAAAGGTTTGTTATCTCCTGATTTTAATGTTGAGAATGATCAGACTGTGAATGGAGTTATTCCTTGTCTTGTTAATGAGGATGATAATAGAAGTTTGGTTAGAGTTCCTGATGAAGATGCGGTTTATAGTGTTGTGAAGGGTTTGAACTCTGAAGCTGCGTCTGGTCCTGATGGCTTCAATGGTGAGTTTTATAAATGTTGTTGGGATATTGTGGGCTCTGATTTGACTAATGCTGTTAGGGGTTTCTTTGAAGGGTATTCTATTCCTAAAGGTGTTAAATCTACAATGGTTTGCTTAATCCCTAAGATGGAGAATCCTAACAGGTGGAAAGATTTTCGACCCATTAGTCTTACTTCTGTTTTTTCAAGGATCTTGGGAAAGATTATAAATAACAGACTCTCCTCTATTTTGCCTAAGCTGATTTCTGATGTGCAAGGGGGTTTTGTTAAGGGTCGTTCCATTCAGCACTCTATTCTTCTTGTTCAGGAGTTGGCCTTGGAAATTAATAGCAATAAAAAGGTTGGTAATGTTATTATCAAAACTGATATGACCAAGGCTTTTGACAAATTAAAGCATGACTTTTTGTTCACTATTCTTAGAATGTTTGGCTTTTCTAATGAGGTGATTGGTCTGGTTAATAGATGCATCAGTAATGCTTATTCTTCTATTCTTGTTAATGGAGAGATGGCTGGTTATTTCCAAAATACTCATGGATTAAGACAAGGGGATCCCCTCTCCCCGAGTCTGTTCATTGTGGCTGAAGAATATTTGATTCGAAGTGTCACTTTGGCTTCTAATGAGAATCAGTGTTTTAGATACAAGACAAGGAGTAATATTTATATAACATGTTCTGCTTTTGCTGATGATTTCATGTTGTTTTCTAATGGAAGTGTTCAAGCTATGGAGGCTTTTAAAGCCATTATGGACCATTATCAGATGGTGTCTGGTCAGGAGATTAATGTAACTAAATCTAAGTTCATTACTTCTTCTAAGATGTCTGCTCATAATGTTGTTGTTATTAAAGAGATCTGGAAGTTCAAAAATTCTCATTTACCATTCAATTATTTGGGTACATCAATTGCTAACAATACAAGGATGGTAAATTTTGAGAATATTATTGACAAGGTTAGGAAAAGAATCATGGAATGGGACAAACTTCACTTATCGTTTGCTGGTCGTCTCTAGTTGATCCAATCTGTTTTGATGGCCTTTCCAAACTATCATCTGCAACATACTTCCCTTCCTGTTGGCATTGTTCAGAGACTGGAAATCTTATTCAACAAATTCATGTGGGGCACAAAAGAAGACAAGAATGCTATTAGTTGGGCTCGTTGGGAAAGATTATGCAAACCATATTGTGAGGGTGGTTTGAATCTGAGAAGACTGAATGACTTGCAGCAGGTATATGCTATGAAACTGTGGTTTGAATTCAGGATGCAACAGTCTTTATGGGCAAAATATATAAGATGTCTATATATTGCTTTAACAATATTCATCATGTTCTAGCTATAGCTACTTACAGGAAATCAAAAGTATGGTTTCGTATTCTTAAAGTTAGAGAGACATCTGAAGAGTTTATTTTTTGGAAACCTGGTTTTGGCAATATTGGATTATGGTATGATAAATGGTGTTCTACTAAACCATTTATAAAGGTCACTGAGGATAGAGTTAGAAAACTCTTGTGGGATAGTAGTAATGACCAGGTGAAAGACTTTTGGTTGGGTAACTCTTGGGATATAGTCAGGCTCAAGACTTTAGTTACAACTACAGAGATTAATAAAATAACAGAGATCAAGCTGGCTAATACTGAGGATCTGTTGCTTTGGTCTTTATCTGAGAATGGAAAATTCAGTGTCAAAGATACTATAAACCATGTCAGAACTAAAGGTAGTATTTCTAGTTTGTATAAGAAGACATGGAATGCTGTTACGCCTAGAAAGTGTTCTTTTTTGTTGTGGAGGGTGCTTCACAACTGGATTCCTACCGATAATGTGATGCAAAGAAAAGGGTTCATGATGGCTTCAAAATGTGTATTTTGTGACAGTAATGAATCAGTTAACCATGTTTTTGTCCAATGTCACACAGCTTGGGAGTTTGGCTTTATTTCAGCAACATTCTTAAGGTTCAAATTCAATCTCATATGACTGTTTCTCATTTAGTCATGAGATGGTACTGGGCAGGTAAAAACTGTGACATCTTTAGTGTTATTCCAGCTATTGTCATGTGGTCTACATGGACTGGTCGTAACAAAAAGAAAATCAGCAATGAGAACATCACTACTGCTTTAATTATCAAACATATTCTAATGATTTTATCAAGCCTAGATCATGCTAAGGTATTAAGTAGAAAGCATTGGGGAAAGTTCATCACTGAAGCTGCTAGCATGGGTTGTACTAATCAATTTAAACTCAGGAACAGACCTCTCTTCTTAAAATGGAAAAGTCCTAAACATGGAAGGTATAAACTTAATGTGGATGGTTCATGTACCTTTAATGGTGAAGCTGGAGGTGGAGCTTTGATCCGTGACAACAATGGAGACATTGTCGCCGGCATCGGAAGTCTGTATGGGAAAGCTTCTCCTCTGATTGCAGAAAGTAGAGCTCTGCTGGATGGCTTAAGATTGTGCATGAAGCTTGGGCTTAGAAGGGTAGATGTTGAGCTCGATTCCTTGGTTCTTGTTAATTTGATTCAATACGGTAATGTTCCTTGGTTTTTAGATCCATTACTCAAGTGTTGCAGGAATTTGATCAAAGCAGAAATGGTGGTGAGTCATATTTTTAGGGAACAGAACTTGGGAGCTGATTGGCTTGCTAAGGATGTTCTTAATCAGCAATTGGGTTTAGAGTTTACTAAGGTGAATGCTCCATTAAAGCTAAAAGCTATTGTCTTGCTGGAGAAGATGAACTTTGGGTATCTCAGATTAGTAGAGTAATGGAAATTAGGGTTTGTGGTTCTGATTTGGGGAAGAAGAAGAGAAGGAGAAGAATAGGGTTCGCGCTTTATTCTTCAAATTTTTGTAAAATTGCCTATTAAGGGCTTACATTTTCTTTTTAATTCAATTGAAATCCTTTAGTTAAAAAAATAGTTTTAAATAATTTTATAGAAATTTATAAATAATAACTTAAATGGATAGAAACACAAAACTCAAAATCACGCTAATTTGTTTACCGGTATAACACTCGGCATATAAGTGATACTTAAAACTGTTAAATGAATGACACGCATCCAAAAAATACGCACACATTTAAAACTATTATAGAACGGAGATATTGTGGGTCGACACGCTTGCCACTAGGGCTGTCAAAAAAATCCGAAAAATCCGATATCCGACCGAAATATTCGATATCGAATCTGAATAAAACGGATAATATCCGTATTCGAAAGAAAACAGATAATATTCGTATCCGAATTCGTATTTGAAAATAGCGGATATGGATATAGTCATATCCGTATTCGAAATATCCGATATCCGAATTTTATAGATAAATAAATATAATTTTTTTTATATTTAAGCATATTTTTTAGTTATCCCACATTGTAAAAAGCAAAACAAATTACTAACAAAGTTGGCTATAAATATATAGGGTTGCTTCTTTGAAAAATGTATCTTATCCCACATCTAAAGTTGGAAAAAAGAATTGTTACCAAGCTGTTTATAAAACACATGGTTTCTTAGCAAGTATATCCTTTTTAGTCTTCTGACTCTTATCCCACATTTAAAATGTGGAAAAGAAATGCTACCAAATTTTCTATAAAAGACATGGTAGTTTAATTTTCTATAAAAGACATCATAGTTTTTCAAAATAAGTATATTTTTTTTAGTCTTATCCCACATCTAAAATGAGAGTATGTATTTTTACTAAGGTGCTTCTAAAAGTAGCCCATACAATATTGCAATTAGTTAAAAACATTAGTGGAAATTCGGATTCGGATATTATCCGTATCCGGATATTACGGATAATATCCGTCGGATACGGATTCGGATGTTGTTTTTTTATAAAACTTCGGATTCGGATAGTGATTTCGGATTTCGGATACGGATTCGAATGTAGGCAGATTCGTATCCGAAATATCCGTTTGACAGCCCTACTTGCCACCGCTAAACTGGGGGAGTATGTTTCAAAACAAATTATGAGATAATCTTTCCAAATGAAAAGGCTTTCAATACCGCTACTAGCTCTCTTTCAATCTCATCATCTGTGTCATCATGCACTTCTCCCTCTAAAAACATGCTTTAACTTTTCACCGTCTTTCATAAAAATAAAACAAATAATAAAAAGAAATTACAAATATTTTATTCTACCCTTTAAAGCATATTATCGAAAAGAGATCCATATTCTTGTCCATAAACGAGTTTATGTATAATTAGGGCAGAGACATACACATAAGAACCATTTAGAAACACCTTGTTTTCTCTTTCAAAATCCTATTAAAGCTTTTCGGATTCATATTAAAGCTTTTCTTTTTAAAGAGTTTTCAATTTTCATTTCGGTTTTCATGATATATAGAAAGAACTGAAGTCAACCAAAAACAAAGATTAAGAAAAATAACTGAAAGACAAAAAAAAAAAAAAAAGTAGATTTAAAGAAGATGGCAGCAGCTGAAGAACCAATCTTTAATGGTTTTGCTCAAAACCCTACTCCTGAATCTAATCATCTTCCTGTTGTTAAGAAGAAAAGAAACCTCCCTGGGAACCCAGGTTAGTCTCTTAGATTTTTTCTTACTCTTTTTGTTTGAAACCATTGATTTCATCCGTAGATGATGAGATCAGCCTACTGAACCTATGCTAATCTTCTTTGAGTTTTTGTAGAAGTATGAATATTTATGTTTTTTACTAATATTTGTCTATAATTTACTATAATAAAACTTGGATTGGGGTTGTAGATAGTCTGTGTACTATTGTGTAATGATTTATATGTTTCCAACAGACCCTGAAGCTGAAGTAATAGCATTGTCTCCCAAAACTTTGATGGCAACAAACAGATTCTTATGCGAAATTTGCGGCAAGGGTTTTCAAAGAGATCAAAACCTGCAACTACATAGAAGAGGACACAACCTTCCATGGAAGCTGAAGCAAAGGACTAGTAAAGAAGTTCGAAAGCGTGTTTACGTCTGTCCTGAAAAGACTTGTGTGCATAACCATCCTTCTCGAGCTTTAGGTGACCTTACTGGGATCAAGAAACACTTTTGTAGGAAGCATGGCGAGAAGAAGTGGAAGTGCGAGAAATGCTCCAAGAGGTATGCTGTCCAATCCGATTGGAAAGCGCATTCGAAGACGTGTGGAACGAGGGAGTATAGATGTGATTGTGGCACCGTATTCTCGAGGTATATTTAAAATTTATGGAACATATAAGTTTTTGTTCTTTTCGTGGTTAGATGTATCTTTTGAGTGAAATGAGGGGTAATCTAATGACTACAAGATATAAATTTTCCATCCCTAAGATTTTAGTGTTGATATTCTATTAATTTGATGTGTATGAACAGGCGTGATAGCTTTATAACACATAGGGCATTTTGCGATGCATTGGCCGAAGAGACAGCGAGGCTAAACGCTACATCACATCTAAACAGCCTCAGCTATCATTTTATGGCCGGGACACCACTAGTACCAAACACCATGCCACAACACTTCTCTACTGTGTTCAAGCCAGACCAACACGACCAGCAAACCGGACAAGAATCAATACTCTCGTTGTGGTCAACAAGTTCGACATCACCCGGTCAAGGATCCCATACCACTACTCAAGAACCAAATATTCACCATCATGATATTCATTCAAATGGACAGACCGTTCTTTTTGGCACCAACCCTCTTGTTTCGAGCCCAAACCCTAATTACCAGCTAAACTGGATATTTGGTAACAAGCATGATGCCAATAATCAAGAACTAACAAGTACTTCACTTCCGTTGATGCACAACATCCAAAGCGATCATCATCGTGAACAAATAGTGAGTGTTCCATCTCAGTACAGTAACCAGCAACGACAACAACAACATCAGCAACAGACAGCACTAGCTAGTATGTCGGCAACGGCATTGTTGCAAAAAGCAGCCGAGATTGGTGTAACATCGACTGACCAAACATTCTTGGGCAGTTTTGGGTTAAAGGGCAGTACTAATAATACTATTGGTCAAGTCCAAGGTGGTGATAAGTACTATGGATTGTTTGAAACTAGTGATGTGGAGAACGCAAGAGATGATATTGCTATAATGAACCAATTACAAATGTATCCTTCGAAGCGGAGGCATATTGACAATGGAGATGGAGGAGGAGGAGGGCAAACTAGGGATTTCTTGGGGGTTGGTATACAAACTATATGCCATCCTTCTTCTATCAATGGATGGATTTGAATGATCTTGTGGGTATTAGCAGTTTTTCAATTCAGAAGTTAGTATATTCAATCAAATCAATTATTGTTGTTGGATCAAAATATGGTGTTCGAGCTTATTTTCAAGTCAGAGTTCAGTATCTTTTGTACAAAAAGTTTTTATATTTACAGTAAAGCTCTACTACTCAATAAAATATTTACTAATTAAAATATATATTGAACATGTTTACTTGGACTAAAATGAAATGGTCCTATAGAAAGCAACATCAAAGGCAAAGAAAGCAGAATTGTTCTAGAAAAAGACAGAGGAAAAGAGGGGGAATTTAGTATATGGAAACTTTGCAACAAGGAAAAGGTGGCATTGAGTGCTTGATGGGTCTAAAAGTAAGCTTAGAAAAAAATAGTGAAGAGTTGAGAGAAAGAGAGATCCATGCATATTCTGGTGGAACCCTGAAAGTTGATACCTTTAAGAATAGTGGCTCTTGTATTCGATAAGAAGAAAAGTGGGGGCAAAACAAAAGCAAAGAAGAGTACACCTTTTGAGCTCCATTATTACATCCCTATTGTTGGTGGTAGTTGTCTTGTCAAAATTGTGAAGAGTATTCATATTATCAAATTACTTCGGTAATTATCTTAGATTTCAATGGTGTTATTATTCACGTACCTTAAAAATTCAATCAAATAAGATTTTAAGATGAAAAAAAGATGAAGAGATGAAGACAACTGCTTTAGTGTACTACGATAGGTAACTAGCGACCTATTCGAGCTGGATTCAAATATAACTCGAATTTAAATTTAGTGTAACATTGTTAGATGGAGAATAAAGAAGCTACTTGAATCATACTAATCAATATGCACTATTTCGCAAATGATAAGTACAAAATAAAAAAGACATAGCAAAATAAGAGCAGGATTTTAACGTAGTTCGACAATAATATTTATGAACGATCTACGGGGGAAATATTTTACTACAATGGAAAACGATTCTATATTCAAGTATTTGTTTTGCGTAATCCTAATATATTTATAAAAGATTTATAGAACTTTCGTGATAATGGTCTTGTGGGCTCTTTAGTTTCACTCACAACTATTAATAACACAAAAATATACGAGCAAGACACAAAATACATTATTAATGACATAAGAATGTATTGTGGACACAAGTTACATTGTGAACACAAAAATAAAAAAGTACACTTTTTCTCCTTAAGATGAATATCTTTTGACTTAACAAAATGTCCCTAAGGCATTCATTTGATGTTGCGAACACCAATCTAGTTTACGGACTCACTCCCTAAACTTCTGACATGATACAGCCTTGGTCATTATATTTACTGAATTATCGTGTGTAAACACTTTTTTCACATCAATAATTATTTTTTATATTATATCACGAATAAAATGATAAATGTTATCCATGTGATTTTTACGCTCGTGGTACATATGGTTTCATGTAAGGTGTATGACACTTCGACTATCACAAAACACATTTGTAGTAGTCCTATCCAAGCCCAAATCTGCTACCAAAGCTTGCAACCATATTGCCTCCGTAATCGTTTATGTTACAGCCATGTACTCTGCCTCTCTTGTATGCAAAGCTTCAATAGCTTGCAACTTTTCTTTCCAACTGATCGCACTCCGAGCTAGAGTAAACACATATCATGTTAGAGATCTTCTTTTATCTATATCACCTGCAAAATGAGAATCAAAGAAACCAACCACTGATCCTACCATACTGTACCTCGGTTCATCAACATTGGTATTGTTGAAAATCAAGCCAGCATTCACAGTACTCCTCAGATACCAAAGTATCCATATAATTACTTGATAGTATTCTTTCCCAAGACATCCCATGTACCTGTTGACTACACTAACGACATGTAAAATATGAGAACATGCGTACACCATAGCATACATCATGCTACCAACTTCACTTGAGTATGAAACCTTTGACATTTGTTTCAACTCAGCATCATATGTGGCCGATCTTGTTGCAAACAGCTTGAAATGAGTGGCAAACAGGATGCTAAATGCCTTAACATCAAACATGTTGAAACGTTGTAGCATTTTATCAATGTAGCTTAGTTGAGACAGGTGTAATGATCATTCACTTATGTTTCTGGTAATCTTCATCCCAAATACAATTTGTGCCCCATCCATATCTTTCATCTCAGACTCGACACTAAGCGACATATTTATTTTCACAATGTGTGACATAATACAAGCAACAATAAGCATATCATCCACATATAACAATAAGTAAACATAAAAGTCATCTGACATCTTCTTATGATACACACAACTATCATATGAACTTATTTTGAACCTTGTTGACATCGTGAATGTATCAAAATGTTTATATAATTACCTAAGTGATTATATCAAAGCATATAGTGATGTTTTCAGTTGACAAACCTTGTCCTCGATATTAGGTTCGAAAAATACCTATGGTTGTCTCATGTAGATTCGTTCCTCAAATTCACCATGTAGAAACACAATCTTCAAATCCAACTGCTCAAGCTCTAAGTCTTTGAAAATTACTATGGTTAACAAAACTCGAATCAAACTATGTTTCACCACTAGAGAAAATACTTCATTAAAATTAATTCATTTTTAAAACCCTTAGCAATCAGTCTTGTCTTAAATTGAGGTACATCAACCTCTGGATTACCTTTCTTTTTCCTGAATACCCACTTGCAACCTCTTTCATTATGTCTTTTAGGCAAGTCAACAAGCTTTCATGTTTGATTCTTGTGAAGAGATTCAACCTTTTACCCTATAGCACCAATCAACTTACCTGCTTCTGAAATAGCTATAGCTTCTCTATAGCTAATAGGTTCTTGCATCTTAACTTATTCTGCAATTGACACATCATATGAAACTATGTTCGCATATATTTTTTGTGGTCTAATCTTTTTTTGTTTTGTTGTCTAATGTTATGTTATAAGGTTGTTGTTCTAGTTTGTGCCCAATATTGTCACTATCATCAGATGTTGACGTTTCACCTTTTGATCCTGGATCCACCTCAGACCCATTTGAATTATTAGACCTACTAGGAACTGATTCTACTTCAAGTTTGACATATTTACTCATAATCGATCATGATTCGACCATTTCTCATACATCCTTATGAATTTCTAGTGAAGCAAACTCATTAAAAATCACGTCCATATAGAGTAGAGAACCTGGAGACTTTGGAGAAGTATACCATAACTTATATATTTTCATACCACTAGCGTATTCTTAAAATATGAACCTCTTTACCCTCGATTCAAGTTTACAATCTCTCACATGAGTGTACGCAGGATAACCAAACACCTTCAATTGTTCGTACTCAACCGATGATCCAGACCAAATTTCAAAAGGAGTCTTACAATCAATAACCATTGATGGAGACCGATTCACCAAGTAAAACGTTGTATTGATAAATGCAACCTAAAAATCCTTTCCCACTCCGGAATGCGAGAGCATGCTTCGTGCATTGTCACTAAACGTTTTGTTCATTCTTTCTACGATCCTATTTTTATGGTGTTCTAGAATAAGTGCAATAGCACACTATTCTATCAGCTTTATAGAATTTGTTGAACTCACGTTGTAAAAAAATTGTAACCTATTAACTTTATTAAGATGTTTAATATTTCTTCCTATCTAATTCTCAATCATCGTCTTCAATTTGAAAAAGGTTGAATATGGCTCATATTTGGTTTTTAGATATAACTCATGTAGTGTATAACTCCACTCTTTGATGGAATTTTATTTGTTCCCCAAAGATCTAAGTGAATGTAACCTGTTGTCCCTTTAGTATTTCTTATAACCAACTTTCCGAATTTCACTCTAGTTTATTTACCAAACACACAGTATTCACAAAATCGTAATGATATTATTTTATACCCTTTTAACAAATTTATTTTTACTAAAACAACCAATCATCTTTCACTTATGTGAGACATCAATGCCACAACAGATTCTTATCCTACCCACTTTGGTTATTACTCCCTGATAATGCTACTGTAATATCACACACAACAACACTCATCTCGAGAATATAAGTCTCTTCTGAAAATTGTCTTTTACACACTATTGAGCCCTTTATCACCTTGATTATACCGTCGTATACATGATACTTATAACCCTGAGAGTCTAGTGTCTCAACAGATATCAAATTTATCTTCACCCTAGGAACATGCCAACACGTCACGATTCTAACAACATCATCAAACATTTTGATCCTAATGTTACTAATCCCGCTAATATGCAACAAATGTTTATTCACCGAATAAATAATTTCTTATATTGGCTTATAAGTATCAAATCATTGCTTGAACTGATACTTTGATATGTTACTCTAGTATCGAGTACCCAAGAGTTTTACCCACAGTCTGAACTCACAAACAACATATCTCATGTACCATTGTTTTTATTATCATCATAATTGTTCATGTCTTCTACGAGGTTTGCAACATTTTTTTCCCTTCTTACCTTTCAGCTTCGGACAATCTCTTTTGTAATGATCCTGATCAATGTATTCATAACAGTTTGAGTTCTTGGCTCTTGATTTGGACCTCTGATTTTTTTTGAATAACTTGCATTGTTGCTAGATCTTCCTTTGGCCATAAGACATTTCTCTTTCATCTGAATGATTGGCTGCAACTGTCTCAACTCCTTTGATTTCAGCACTCTTTTTACATTTTCCTCGGATAACTTGTCATTGCCATATATTATGGTATCTACAAAATTCTCATAGGAAATTGTTAACGATCTAAAAAGGCTTTATCATCATCCTTAATTATGTTAAGATTCTCGAGATCCATAATAATTTATCTAAAATTATCAAGATGTTCAGTTATGGACATACATTATTTCAATCTGAAATAGTACAAACTTTTCTTCAAGTATAACCAGTTCACGATTGATTAATCTAAGTAAAAAATTATTTTATGTGAATGCAACAGTCTTCTCACCACTAATCTCGCGCAGAATGTTGTCATTTACATTCATTAGAATCCAACATGTTTTCATTTCTTGAATATCTTGTTTCTCCTCCTCTTTCATATTTGCTAGTAACTTACTCTACATAGTCTTCCACAAACCTTGTAGTGCCAAAACATATTTCAATGTAATCTTCCACTACACAAAGCCGGATCCCCCATAAAATCTTTTGGTTCGTATTTTGTTGATGTATACGCCATTGTAAATCGTAATTGCAAAACCGAGGCTCTGATAAAAATTTGTTATGAATCAATTTGAAATATTTCACAAATGGATTAAACAATAAACAAAATAAAAAACATAATAATGTAGTGTCTGTTTTGTGTAATCCTAGTATTTATTTATAGTGTAATAATATATTTTTTATGAGAATGGGCCATTGAGCTTATTTGTTTCACATTAATAATGTCACAACAACGCACTATCGGACACAATATACAATATAAATGATACAAAAAAAATTCCATTCCACATAGTGTACACTTCAAACACAAGAATCATAAGGTATATTATTCAAACCATTCTCAATGGATTCAAACATAATTCAAATCTAAAAGGATTGATCTATCAAAAAAATCAGCACAATCTATGTTTTTAAGTTTGTTATGAATTGAGTTTGAGTATGGAGGTAAAACAATTAATTGTTTGATTTTTTTTGTATAAATCATTGTTGTAAGTTTGATATATATATATATATATATATATATATATATATAAAAGTAAGTAATTGTACATTAATAGTAGATTTTAATGGAGAGATGACTTACAACAACGAGATCAAAACTGTACAAAAGTTAGTGCAAGTCTGTTATTAAGTTATCTTAGAAATATACTTGCAAATCCGCTGCATTCGGTTTGTCACTAACAAAAATAGTTTGAACCTTATTTGACATAGTATGTGTATCCCAATGGATTTTAAACATACCTTCATTGCTAATTTGACCAAATGGAAATGGGTCATATCGTGAAAATTTTCTTGTACATACATTAAAACAACGGACCAGTTCGTTGCTAATTTATTATTATAGTATCACAAATATTTAGTTCGATCTAATGATAATATTTGAATACCATTACTAAGGTAATTGAATTTTTTTGCAAAGTATTAAAAGTTTGTCGCTACTTTCTTTGAATATCATTGTTAAACAGCCAAAATTTCATTATGACTAGCATCTCAACCATATATTTTATAACAATAATACTAATAAACGAGAATAATAAAGATAACAACCAATCAAATACAATCACGAAATACGGAGTTCGTCAACAAAAATAGTGATCATCATAATAAAGAAGATCAATATTTGTCTTCATCATTTTCAAAGTCGATCTCATCTTCATCGTCCTTCTTGTCATACTCCAGCTTCAATATTTTCGTTATCGATAACTTTTCACATGTTTCATCAAACTGCACAACAAGATAAAAATTGACAAATTCCACACAAAAAATCGATGTAAATTAAAAAAGTCTAAGCACTTACAGTTTGAATAACTTATATACAATGGTTCATCGACCAACCAACGTGAGTCTTAATCCACCATTAAGGGATCTATGTTTTTTCGACTTAATTCAATTGATTCTCACTATACAAATACTCAACCGTTGGCATGTTTGTTAGAAAACAAAATACGAACATTTATCAAATCTAGAGATGGACGCTCGATATTGGCTTCCTTTAAAGAATTGACCTATTTTCTAGTTATAAATTTCTTGTAACGACTACTTAGTTATTTCAAGAACAATTTATGAAAAACATCGGGCTGATTTTGATATTTTTGGAATGGAATTATACCACAAAGTATTATACATAAATTTGTAACGTTTGATGTTTCCACTGAAAATATCATCTACTACAATAATTTTGGATAACAATCAATATATTATTTAGATTTTCAATAATGAGAGAAAAATTATAAAAAAACGTTTAATGTATAAATCAACTGGACATGGTGATGAAAACCAAGATTTCAAGCTATGAGTATCAATAGGCAACTCAAACAATAATGTTACTCTATGGAATCAAAGTACGAGCGATACAAGCATAATGATGTTTCATCCAATTAAATTAAAAGTAAGACTATTTGTAATACAAAAAAATAGTTTATGCTCTATCCTACTAGATCCAACTACATAGTCTAAGTGAAATTTATACCTTAAAGGCTCAACAAAAGATCCATTTTAGCTGATTTATTAGAGTCATGAGATCACAACTAAAAGTATTGGTTTTGTTGGTCTATATTTAGCAATCAACCTTACATGTAAACATTCTTATTTTACCTAGTAGCTCTGGAAAATTGATGTGAATGGAATATAAATTAGAAAATGAATATATAACGAGAACCACCAAATATAATTTAACACAAAAACATACGATCACAGATGTCTGTGAATGGAATATAAATTAGAAAATGAATATAATTTAACACAAAGGACAACAACTTTGCAGATCTTCCCGGCGAAGTAAAACCTACGATCACAGATGTCTTCACCTTAATGGTTGCATGTACCTGAAGTAAAAAGTAGCATTGTCTTTTCAAAAATCAATCGTGTGATTTATAGCTTTAAAAGAAATCTAATATGATAAATCTATGGAGTGTAAAATCATTAGTTTAAATTTATTGAGCAATTTTACAACATAAAAAGCAATATATTTCAAGTGACTCATTGTTTTTTTCAATAATTTGACAGCCTTATTTAAAAATAAATCATGACCAAAAACATTTTATGTCTTCAAAAAGTAAAAAATGCTTAAGTAGTTTTGAATTTATAAAGAGCAAAGACAACCTAATTAATAATACTACATCATTATCGTAGTGCATTTAGATTGTAGATGTAGCATACAATCAATCACGAAGATATAAAGAGCATGACCAAGTCAAGCAAGCACCAAGTCAAACAGGGTAAAAATGAGTATCTCAATTCAACCTTTGTTATTCACATTTTGCATTACAAAAATATTACATTAGCATAATGTTTACCAACAGTAAATATGGTTTCAATAGGGTACAATCTACAAATGATCTCAACACCAAGAAAAATTACATGACTTCCTGTACTCATTATGACAAGCAAAAACTAATTAGTTTCGGTCAATATGGATATTATATTTTAAATATATATTGAGAATCGTTCTCGGCCATTATTCATAACAGATAAAAAAACTTATATCGAAGAAGTCTAGAATATTTTAGTTCTAAAAATAGTTTTGCACCCTCTAGGACAGCGTTAGCAACACCAGTTGCTTCTCCATGAGTTGGTTTTAAGTTTGCAGTCATATTTTCCACAACACGAGTGATAATATATGGCGTTCTAAATTTTGGTACAATCTAACATTGCTTCAAAGAAAATCCAAAATCTAATTACATAATTTGTATACTAAAATCTTAGAGAATAAATACTACAATTATCCAAGTGAATATCTTAAAATCTCTCCACATGTTAGACCTAAACCTAGAGGTTGTCTTTTCAAAGGTTTCTCATAACACTGAAATGCTAAAATGATTTTAGGAGAGAACCATCACAGATTTTTTGACTACAATCTAAACAAAAACATACAAATATGAAAAATAATGTCCACCATATTAGTCTAAATCTCAATCTCATCCCCATCCTAAAATCTTATCGTTCATATTATAACCAAATGTTCTCCATATATTCTAAAACTAAATAAACAAAGGGATAAACACAATTGACAAAACTATACATACATTGACTTTTAAAATTTATATGAATTATAAGAATTGTGAATTATTTTAGATTTCAAATTTAAACAATGATATATAATAAACATAAATTAGATGAAGAAACAAGAAAATATAATGAAAAAATTATATGAAATGGGACTGATTTGGAGAGAATGAAGAAATAAAGGAGTCAAAATGCTGAAGAAATGATTAATTGGGTTTTATAATTTTCTCTAAAGAAACTATGAAAAGTACTAAAGTTGTCTCATAGTTATAGGGTTTTGAGTTAGGTTAGTAAAATGAATTGATTAGGTGGCAATTGACTAATTAAGCATTCATTCAATTCATTTAAGTTACAAAATATAATTTCTAAAATTTAGTAGTAGTTAATGAGTTGTAAATAATAAAAAATTAGTAACGACATATTAAGTTTGTTTCTTCAAATTAATTATCGACCCGAAATGGTTTTCACATATAAAAAACACTCATGTTACAATTTCGTTATAAACTCCTTGCTAATGTGTTACGACGTTGCAATAGATTTATTTGCGGGTTGGAAAAAATTATTTGTATACTAGTGAGATACCCTGTTATCATTTAAGTTATAAAATTATATATTTTTACCAAACTGTAGATTATAGTCTTATACGATCTAGTTATTTTACAAGAATGTATATGTTTAATTAACAAAGTAGAATATAATAATACGAATGTATAAATATAAATAGTATAAAGCATATGAAAACATATGTATAGAGAGTTTTGTATTATAATTCGGACAAAAAAATATAATTTATTAATTAATATAATAGACGACTTACGTACATACAATTTAAATCCTAATATCTTACAAAATTAAATTTTCAAAAAAACATTCATAATTATCTTTTAATATATCATTAAAGATTATTCTGAATGATCGGTTGGTGAACATGTGTTTGACGACTCGAGCAACGTCGAGTTAGGTCTATTAAAGATGAAACATGTGTATGCTGAGTAGTTGGATAGTATTAAGGATGGATATTGTACACCTCATATTATAAGTATTATTATTTTTGTTAAAAAAATTATTTGTAACTCTAGCGACCAAAGGGTAATTTGGATGTACATTTGCATGTGCAAACCCTTATATTTATGATTATGACAAAGCTCATAACCAATTTCATCATACAAAAATGCGTGAATATTGATCATTATTCTTTTACAGAACAAAGTGAAGAGATTTTGAATATCGTTAATTAAGTTCTCGTGTGTATTATTGTTAGGAATTAATTATCTTTTATTTTGTAAGGATGGATCTTTGTTAGTGTATTTATAAAAGGTTGCCTACCTCGCAGAATGGTTGGAATTAAATGTTATTATTTTCTTCCTCGATGGACGAGACTATCACCCATAACAAAGTGTATCTCATTAAAACTATTATTGACACCAATAATTAGTGGGAAATGTTATATTTGTTATTGTTATGAATGTTATAGATATTGTTGTATTTATGCATTATCTTTTCAATTAATGTAGTTTGATCTTTTATTTTTAAATATTTATTATGCGATGTTGAAAATGAGTCACTTTTAAAGATAAATTCACTAGCGGCACCTCAACTGGTACAATATGAGACATTATCGTATATTTTTAACAAATTGAAATCTAGTTAAGTTACAAATTAAGAGAAGACTTTAATAAATAAAATTTAATACTTATCTTTAACAAAATGACACTTTTTTTATGATGAGTATGTTGCTTCCAATGAGGGATGGAAGAGTTTTGTTGGTACTTTTATTAAGATAATATGGACTTTCAAATATAAAAATGACCATAAATCAAAGTTCTTACTACGTTTGCTCTATAGTATATGAAAATAAGGCAGGTCACTAATGATGAGTCCGAATTCGAAGAGCTCCCCGGAAGGATAGTCCAAAGTAAATCACCCCGTAAATTCGGACAGACTCCAAGACTTCAATTCGAACAGCACTGATTGAACCGGACAGATGATCTCGAACACTGCAAGCGTAAGGCAGTTCGAACTATGACTAAAGTACTAAAAAACCTAATCACTGTCTGACTAAGCTACCTGTACATCTGCTTAAAACTCATGGGTCTTTAAACATGACCCGGGTCCATTAAACTTGACCCGAAAGCCTATAAGGGCCCAAATATCATACTATAAATACCCAACCACCACCATTAACTATGGGTAAGAAAAATTAACTGCTGCCAGGCTGCTTAATTCTCTCTCCACCCTTAAAACACCCTGAAACACTTTGAAACACCTTAAAACACCACCATACCACCGTGAAACACCCTTACACCGTCTTAAAACTCCACTTGAAATTACCAGCCTACCCTCAGGCTACTTTTATCCACACCAAATTGGCGACCACAGTGGGAGGCGACGGTGCCTGAATCAAGCATTCAAAACCAAGTAAGGAAATTTTGTCCGAATGAATCCGGATAATCCAGAGCTTCCACCAGCTTTGCTCGAAGTGGTGGAAGAGAACGATGAATATACTGTCCAAGAGCGTGACAGGTTAAGGGTCGAAATAGAAGCTCTGAGGGCTGAGAAGGCCAAGATGGGCATGAAGGAAAAGTCCAAAGCATCAGTTGCTCATCGCTCTGATAACCCTCGAGAGCATGAGGCTTCAAAAACTCATGTGAGCTCTAAAAAGACACATGCCAGTTCTAAAAAGTCTCACCGGTCCAAGCCTTTGGAGAGTTCTGACTCAAGCTCAGAATCTTCGGACAGCTCTTCGGACAGTGAGGGAAATGAAAAATCCTTGTCCTCCAGTAGTGATGAGGGGCGAACCAGGAAAAAACAGAAGCAAGTTAAAAAGTACTCCAGAAAAAGAGATCACCATGGAAGGATGAAAAGGCACATTGGAAAAGGATCATCTCACAGCCGGAGGCATATAGACCGGATGCTGGTGGATCATTTTTCCTTCCATGATGAGCCAGGTATCTTTGCAACACCTAATGAGGATACTGCGTTCAGTCGTGGGAGGAACTGGAGGCAATCGCCATTGTCTTCCAAAATACTGTCCGGAAACCTCCCCAAGAGGTTTGATAGCACCAAGATGGAGAAGTACGATGGCAGTACTGATCCAGACAATCATCTGGAGCAATTCAAGAACTTCATGATGAACTTTGATGATGATGATAAACTACTCTGCAGGGCATTCTCCCAATCCTTCACGGGGAGTGCTCTAAAGTGGTACAACAGCCTTCCTCAGGTTTGTATCATAGACTTTGATACTTTTTGGGTGGCCTTTCGAAGGCAATTTGTGGGAAGTAAGGAGTTAAAGGGTAATGGAGATACCATAATCCATTGTGACCAGGAACCAAACGAATCATTAAAAAAGTACATAAGTCGTTTTGTGAACACAAAAAACGGGCTGGCTGATTGCTTTGAACAAGTGGCAATAGCCTCTCTGAGACAAGGTTTGAACCCGGGCAACCTGGCCGATTCAGTAACAAGGAAGAAAGCCATGACCTGGGGTGGATTGCTAAATCAAGTTGGGAAACAAATAAATGTTGATGAAACAAAAAAGACCAGGGTGCACAGACAGGTGAGATCCACCCCGGTGGCACCAACTCCAAATCAAAACCAGTCCGGAAACAAAGCTAGAGAAACCGGACAGGGGCATGGAAGGGGAAAAGCTCAGTCTCAACCAGCTGCTCCTGCACAAAGCCAACAGTCTAGAAACAAAAGGGGACCATGGGTCCAGCCGGAGTGGTTTGCAGAACTCAAAGAAAGTGTGGCAACCATTTTCGATAAAACAAAAGATGAAGTACACTACCGGAGACCAGCAACCTTGCAGTCTCCCAGAGAACATCGAAACAGTTCTTTTTGTCAATATCACAATGATATTGGCCATACTACTGATGATTGCATAGCACTGAAACAAGAGGTTCAAAACCTGATCGAAAGAGGGAAATTGGGTGCATACGTTAAAAGGAGAGGAGGCAACAGGCCTGACAACACTCACCGGGCTGGTCCGGTTAATGCTGCCCCAGAGGGGGCTATGGTAATCATTGAAAGGTTTGATGTGGAATCCGAATACTTGGATCCTGATCCAACAAGGAACAGAGTGGGTGCAATAGAGGAGCGTTCCAGGTCGGTCTCCGGGCTCATTAAATTCTTTGAGTCCTTGACAATTTTCGGAGGGGACACTGTAACGGCCCCTACCACTTCATCAAGAAAAAGGCATGTTCATAATTTGGCTACCCAGCTAGAAGGGGGCATGACCTCATATCAATCGTCAAGTTTGTTCCCATTCATTGTCTTTGATGGGGATGATTTGAGAGACATTGCTGGCCCTCATGAAGATGCTGTTGTTATAGGAGCATCAATAGGGGGCAATGAGATAAGGCGAATCTTGGTAGATACTGGGAGCTCTGCCAATATCCTTTTCCTAGATACTTACAAGAAAATGAAAAATCCAGCTGTGATTCAAAAGTCAGACAGATCGATAGTAGGCTTCACGGGCAGTTCAGCTGATGTAATCGGTGAGTTCGAAGAAAAAGTATTGTTGGGCAGAGGCCCTTTCAAGAAAACAGTCAGAATACTTTTCATTGTGGTGGATTGTCCCACTTGCTACAATGCTATTCTAGGGAGATCTTGGCTCTCTAGAATGCATGCAGTGGCTTCGACAGTCCATCAATGTCTAAAATATGCTGTTCAGGGGCAGGTTGGGGTTGTCCGGAGCAGTCAAAAAGTTGCAAGAGAATGCTATGCCACTGCCTTGGCTCCACGAACGCAGGGGGCAGTCCGAATAAATGACCAATAGCAGTTTGAGGGCCTTTCTGGGGGTGAGGGTGAAATTGATGACCCCAGAGAGACCCCCGGAGTGTTGATCCCAGTTGAGGAGGTTGAAACACATTGCTTGGAAGAAGGGAAAATTGTCAAGATAGGGTCCAAAATGCCACCAATGTTGAAAGAAGGTATGTTGAAATTCTTAAAAGACCATCAGCATGTTTTTGCTTGGTGCAACGCTGATGTTACTGGAGTTCCATCAGAGGTGATTTCCCATCACTTATCTGTCCGGAGAGACGTGGCGCCAGTAGTACAAAAGAGGAGAGCTTTCTCAAAAGAAAAGGCTGATATCATTGTACAAGAGGTTGACAGACTCACGAAGATGGGGCACATTAAAGAATCTCAGTACCCTTTGTGGACTGCCAATCCAGTCTTGGTAAAAAAGAAAAACGGTAAATGGCGAATGTGCATTGACTTCACAGACCTCAACCGAGCTTGCCCAAAAGATCTGTATCCAGTTCCCCGGATAGACCAGTTAGTAGATTCTACTTCTGGAAACAAGCTGCTCTCCTTCATGGATGCCTTCTCCGGGTACAATCAAATCCAGGTGAATCCAAAAGATCAAGAGCATACCACTTTTGTTACTGATAGAGGTCTGCACTGCTATAAGGTGATGCCTTTTGGCTTGAAAAATGTTGGGGCTACTTATCAAAGGTTAGTCAATAAAGCATTTGCTGATCAGATTGGAAGAAATATGGAGGTCTACATTGATGATATGATGGTGAAAAGTATGGATGAGCAGCTACACTTGTCCGACCTCCAGGAGACTTTTGCCAACCTGGCTAAGGTGAATTTAAAGTTAAATCCTGAAAAATGTGTGTTTGGAGTGCAGTCCGGGAAGTTCTTGGGGTATATTATAAGTGAGCATGGAATACAGCCCGACCCGGACCAACTCAACGCCTTGTTCCAAATGGAGCCTCCACGAAATATTAAAGAAGTGCAGCGATTAACGGGGAGGTTAGCAGCTTTGAACAGATTCATCTCCAGGTCTTCGGACAGATGTGCTCCATTTTTTCAAACCTTGAAGGGTGCAAAAGGGTTTGAGTGGACACCACAGTGTGGTGAGGCATTCAATGAAATTAAGAAGCATCTGTCCTCTCCCAAGACTTTGTTCAAACCAATTGATGGGGAGACTCTCTTCATATATCTGGCTGTTTCAAGTTGTGCCATTAGTGCTGTGTTAGTAAGGGAGGTTGATGGGTATCCTCACCCAGTGTACTATATCAGCAAAAGCTTGATTGATGCTGAGAAGCGTTACTTGAAACTAGAAAAACTAGCATTGGCCTTGGTGATAGCTGCAAGAAAGATGAGGCCTTATTTTCAGGCTCATCCTATTATTGTCCGGACATCTTTCCCTTTAAAGAATGTCCTTCAAAAAGCAGACATTTCAAGCCGAATGACAAAGTGGTCAGTAGAGTTGGGGGACTTCGACATAGACTTTGCTCCTCGAACAGCGGTAAAAGCTCAAGCTGTGGCTGATTTTCTCGTCGAATTCCATTCTGATAGGGACTCAGAACAACCTGCTGATTCAAAAGACAAAAAAGTGTGGATTGTCCGAACAGACGGAGGGTCCAGTGCCATAGGATCTGGGGCAGGAATATGTCTCACTTCCCCCTATGGGGACAACATGTTCCAAGCTATTTGTTTTGCTTTCAGGGCATCCAATAATGAGTCTGAATACGAAGCAGCTATAGCTGGGTTGAAATTGGCTTACATCTGTGGAGCAAAAAGGGTCAAGCTGCTAAGTGACTCCCAATTGCTTGTCCACCATGCCTTGGGCCTATCAGAAGCTAGAAAGGAACAATTGATCAAATATTTACTTCTCTTGAAAAATGAGGCAATGAAGTTTAAAGCTGTTGTCTATGAGCATATTCCCCGGGCAGAGAATGAGTTAGCAGACTCGTTGGCAACAATAGCATATACGGAGTCCTATCCATGGATCCATGTGCTTGAAAGTCCTTCTATTCAACTTGATGAAGGGGAGAAAGAGGAAGTCTTTGAAATACAAGTAAATCAGCCTCAGGATTGGAGGTCTCCTCTTATACAATATCTGTCCGATGGCATCATACCTTTGAATAAATCACAAGCCAGAACGTTAAAGCACAAGGCTCGTGGTTTCATCATGATTACAGAGGTCTTGTACAAGAAATCCTATAGCAAACCTCTCCTACACTGTTTAGGAGATCATGAGTCGCAGATGGTTCTCTCCGAATTGCATGATGGTGAGGGGTCAGCTCATTGTGGATTTAGAGCGTTGACAAGAAGAGTGCTTCTCTCCGGATATTATTGGCCTTCAATAATGAAAGATGCCAAGGAACTGGTAAGAAGGTGTGACCCATGCCAGAGGTACAGCAATGAAATTCATATACCAGCCATTCCTTTGGAATCAATTTCTGAGCCTATCCCTTTTGCTCGATGGGGATTGGACTTAGTTGGGCCTCTCCCTATGGCGTCCGGAGGGCGTAAAACCATAATCGTAGCCATTGACTACTTTTCGAAGTGGATAGAAGCAGCCCCCTTGGCAGGAACAACATCAAAGGCTGTTATAAAATTCATTATATCCAACATATGTTGCAGATTTGGTGTCCCCCAGAAAATAACAACAGACAATGGGCCACAGTTTGACAACAGAGAAATGGAGAGCTTCTGTGCCTCAAGGGGTATTCAGCACTGCTTTTCTTCACCTTTCCACCCACAGGCCAATGGGCAAGTTGAAGTGGCTAATAGAACTATACTGTCTGGTTTAAAGAAAAATTTGGAAGGGGCTGTTGGGAAGTGGCCTAGTTATTTACAAGAAGTCTTGTGGGCCTACCGGACAACACCTGGGGCTGCAACACAAGAATCACCTTTTGCCTTGGTCTATGGGATGGATGCAGTAGCCCCCATAGAGAAGACACTTCCCTCCTTTCGAGTCCACAACTTCTCCGGACAGGCTAATGAAATGGCAGTTAGAAATCAACTTGATTTAATTGAAGAAAGGCGAGTAAAAGCTCATCTTAGAATGGCACACTATCAAGGCTTGATGAGAAGCAGGTTTGCTTCTAAAGTTAAAAGAAGGGACTTTCAACCAGGAGATAAGGTATTGAGGAAAGTTTTCTTGCATACCAAGGAGAAGCTCTTCGGAAAGCTGGCCCCAACTTGGGAGGGTCCCTATACTGTGGTTGAAAGAATCAAGCCTGGAACGTACTGGTTAGAAGACAAAGATGGCAGGGTTTTAACTCACCCTTGGAATATTGAACACCTTCGAATGTACTTAGAATGAAACTTATATAAATATTTACTGGTTTGAAACATCCATGTAAATATTTGGGGGCATACTACTACCTCTCTCCGGCGCCACGGAGAGCTTTAAATGAAACTTGGAGCCTTTTTGAATAATTTTCTAAGTTTTTGCAAAATTCTGTTGATTGTCATACTATTCGGACTGAAAGGTCTAAGGGCTACTTAAATTCTAGCCAGAGAAACTAAACGCTCTCACAACACGATGATTTGAAATTACTTAAACTCTAAGATATTTAAACAGACTATGAAATAAGAGAGTGGTTGAGCAAGATAAAACTTTCATTCAACAAGTTTAAAATTGCCTTGGCCTTCCAAGGACTTTTTAAAACAAGTTTGAGCACAATACAAAAATCTGTCCGGATAAAACGGACAACATCACAAAAAAGGTGCCTTGGCCTTCCAAGGACTTTGGTTCAAGTAAAAGATAAACAAAACAGATTATAAATTAAGGAGGAGCCTTTGAAGATGGCTCACCCTCATCTGTTCTCTTGCCCTTGATGTTGCTTTTTTCCTCAATGACCTTCTTGCCTTTGGGGTCAACCTCTTCCTCACCCGGACTCTCTCCGGTTTCCTCTTCATCACCAGACGAGGATATATCAGTGTACCCTTCATCAACCATGGTCCAGTAGGGGAGATCATCGTCGTCCACATAACGCCATAAGTCCCCTAGTCTCCTCTTTGGGAACTTCTCATGGAACAAGAGGACCATGTCGGACTTCACTTTCTCAACCGTTAATTCTTCACTCCGTATCATCTCCCTGGCATAAGCGTTGATTTTGGCCTTGATCATGGCCTCTTGATCCTTCACCAAAGCATCTTTCTCCTCAACAGCCTGAGTCACTGCATTCTCTAAAGCAAGTTTGTCAGTGGTCAGGTTGGTGACAATCTTCTCCTTTGCTGCAGTTTCTCCCCTTGATACTGCCAAGTCCTTCTCCAATCCGGACAGCTTAGCCCGGAGATCTTTCACAGTCTCTTCTAAAGAAGCAACTTTTGTGTTGCTTTTCTCTTGATTCTCCTTTAGCTGTTCGTTTGACTCCTTAAGCAAGTCAACCTTAGTAGTGGCAGTCCTGAGGTCATCGGACAGTTTCTCCTTCTCAGACTTAAGTTCTTTGATGGTTTCTGCCTGACTCCGGACTTGCCTTTCCAGGGTGAGTACTGGTTGTACGTTGCTAAGGAGGGAATGAGCTATAACATCCCTCTCGCTGGAGACCAAGAAAGTTTTACCATTGAAGTTTACTGTGTTGGAACTACTGGGAGGAACATATGGCCCTGCGAACTCATCTCTTGACAGGCCAAGGAAGTAATCACCTAGGGGGCCCAGACCGGTGACGTCCACTTCATCCATATTAATCTCTCCTCTATCCACTTCATCAGTGTGAAATTCCATTGGAATCCCTTCATTGAGATTCCCTGGGATCTCTTCGGCTAAGGTTGGATCAGTTGGGAAAGTGGGCTCCGGGTCTCGGAGAGCAAGCTCTTCTCCTTGGGAAATCTTCTTCTTTTTGACCTCCCTATCAGCACTGTCACTCGTTTGCTTACGAGTCCGTTTAGAAGCCCTTGAGGGTTTTGGGGACTTCACTCTTTGTTGCTCGCTCTCCTGTTCTACCACTTGTAGAAGGTTTGCATCGACTTGAGCCTGAGCTGGCACCTCTGAACCTGTTGGGACCTCTTTCTCAGCATCCTCTACCGCCTTCCTGCTTTTCTTCTTCTTGCCCTTCATTTTACTGGGGGCTTTGGCCCGGACAGGAAGGAAGAGGGTCCCATCTAACTCATGAGACCTTCTCAGAACTACATCCTCATCAGGTGGGGTGGTGAACTCCTCCCAGGATAGATCCCTCCGGCCTGTGGTGTTCCACAGATGGGATCTCGCTAAATTCCCAGGGGTAAAAGCCTTGTGAAACCGGTTCTCCCAGTTCTCTGCGGCCCATGCATTTATCTTGCCACAGGTGACCTGTCCGGCTTTTAGGTAGTCTCCAAATTCTTTTGGCAGCTCTAATGAAACAAGAAAGTAGCTAGTTAGCATAAAGTTAATGAAAAGAGAAATTCGAACAGAAACTTAAAGGAAAACTTACGATCGCTCCTCCATCTACTTCGAAGAAGGCTAGGATTCTCCCCGACCTTGATTTTATTGCCATTCTCCCATGAGCCACTTACAAATAAAAACTGGCTCCTCCACTTACTCTCCGACTCCAGGAGATCATCGACAGCTTTCAAGTCATTCCCCATATTAAAGTGATAGAAAGGGAACTGATGGTGTTTGCACAAACTAGCAACAGCAGCGAACTCTTCCATTGGAAGAGGAATTCCGGACAACCTAGATGCCATAATGCATGACATCAAGGTGTACCATCCGTTAGGGCTTAGCTGTGATGGACATAGCTTGACTAGGTGGAAATAGCGCACTATCTCTGGATCCAGTGGGAACCTAAGTCCCCAGTTGAATAGCTCCGTAAAGAAGACTATCTCATTCCTTTTACAATCCATTGGGGTCTCCGGATCGATGGGAATTCGGATTTTAACGTTTTCAGGGATCCCCCACTTGGTGCGAAACCGTCCCAAATCTCTAGTATGGATAAACGCATACTTGGTCTTTAACAGAGACAAAAGATACTTGAACTCTACCTTGTGAAAGCAGGGCCCTACTCTCCCTTCGAGGCTCTCTGGCAGATCCGGACGCCTCAGATATAAGTCCTCTTTGCCCTTCTTGGCAACAACTATAGCAGTGTCAGCTTATCCGGAAGACTCGGACTCAAACCTAACCTCCTCGGTGGAGTCTTCCATCCTCTCCTCCATTATTGTTGGGGGAGCTTCTGCAGAAACAGCCCGGGGAGGGATGAAGCTTGGCACAGCTGATCCTCCGGACTGGTGGCTCGATGTATGTTTTTGAGTTCTCACCTCAGTTTGAGTTTCTGAGGTCGAGATTTCCTTGGGAGGTAGTGGACTGCTAGCCTCCGGACCAACCGGCCTTTCCCGGAGAGTCCTAACAGTTGCCCCGGACCCTGAATCGCTGGTATTTTTTGAAGAAAGTCCCTTAACCAATCTGCTTGGTCTTTTCATGATTAGTTTGTCTGGAGAATGGTCGGAGTCGGACCCCATGGCAATAAAAGTGGATTTCTTCCTGACACTTGTGACAACGACCCCCGGTTCGACAATGGGGATTGACTCTTGGACTGATGAGCCAGAAACTATAGGGGAGAGTGTTGATTGAAAAAGCTCTCTAGGTTTTGTACCTTTCGAAGAAGACGAACCTCTATCAGATTCTTCGATTGAAGGGGCTCGTTTCTCGACAGGCGATGCTGGAAGCCCTGCTGCAAGTCTTTTCTCTTTTTCAACCCGTTGAGCTTTCTCCAATTCTGAGAGATTAAGCCAGCCACCCTTGATTAGAGCTGTTCTTGCTGTGAACATAAAACAACTAAGGAAAGTTTGAAGTTTTAGAGAGATGAAGTTTTGAGTGAAATGGCAAAGTGAAAGTGAAAATGAGACTGTGAAAGACAAATGGAATTTATAGTAAATGTAAAAAAGGGTTTGATTCCTAGGAGAATCCGAAAAGTTGGGCAATGATTAAAAACGGCGCTGACATCATCAATAGCATTTAAAGAAGTAACTTATTCGAGAAAGTGGTGCAACTTTCAAGGTGAAAAACGGCTAAAAGTAACCAACCAGAGAGTGACACGTGTCCCACTACCTCTGACAAAGAACCGTTTGGAATTTGTAACGATTGCTCTGTCCGGGTCCGTCTTCAACTCTTCGAATTGGAAGACCACTTCTTAAGTCGGACTGTTTTTCAGTTCTTTAACAAGGACACTTGTTCAAATACCTAAAAAAGGGGCTCCTGATGAGTCCGAATTCGAAGAGCTCCCCGGAAGGATAGTCCAAAGTAAATCACCCCGTAAATTCGGACAGACTCCAAGAATTCAATTCGAACAGCACTGATTGAACCGGACAGATGATCTCGAACACTGCAAGCGTAAGGCAGTTCGAACTATGACTAAAGTACTAAAAAACCTAATCACTGTCTGACTAAGCTACCTGTACATCTGCTTAAAACTCATGGGTCTTTAAACATGACCCGGGTCCATTAAACTTGACCCGAAAGCCTATAAGGGCCCAAATATCATACTATAAATACCCAACCACCAGCATTAACTATGGGTAAGAAAAATTAACTGCTGTCAGGCTGCTTAATTCTCTCTCCACCCTTAAAACACCCTGAAACACTTTGAAACACCTTAAAACACCACCATACCACCGTGAAACACCCTTACACCGTCTTAAAACTCCACTTGAAATTACCAGCCTACCCTCAGGCTACTTTTATCCACACCAACTAAAATTAAAAGTGAAGTAAAACCATGGTACCTGAAAAAGGCTAAGATTTTTTTATAATGCTTTAGATATTATAAATAAGACATTGAGAATCCATGCAAGTCTTGCAATCTAAGGCTCAACCTCGCCTACTTCAATAATTATTTCCAAAAAATGGATGTTGCAGCGATGTTTGTTATGTCACTCAATAATTTTTTTCATATTATTGTTAAGGTACTTATGATGAAAGTGAATACTATCATAAAATATATAGATCAAAATAAGTTTTTTAAGGACATCGATAGTGTTCCATTACTACGGTAAAGTTCATCATTCAAGAGGAAGTTTTTGACAATCTTTCTAATTCTCGTATATATATTTTAGAAATGGTCAAGCAACCTATATTTTAAAATGATCCTCCCATTATTTTATAAGATCTTCCGTCGGTTTTAGAGGAGAAATATTTTTTTTATATTATAGTTTTTGAGTAAAAGGCGGAGCTTGAAGCGTTGATATATATTTTAAATATAGGAAACAAAGACAAAACCTCGACCTGACCTTTACACTTCCTTATCTTGACCGATCCGAGATTGGAAGGCCCTGAATGTGTGTATTAGTTAGTCTAATAGCATAAACATAAACAATATGCTAGTCTTGCTTATAGCATCATATTTGGTTGTGATTAATCCATCTTTTTTGAAAATATAGAGAAAATTTTATAAACATGTTATCTAGATGAGAAAGTCATTGACCTTAAGTACTTACGTATGTGTTTGTGGTAATATTTATTTAAAAAAAATATTATGGTTTTGTTTATTTTTTGGATACTTTTAGCATTTTGGATACTTTTAGCATTTAAAAAGTCACTTGTTCTTAAATATATAAAGTATAAAAAAAACTAAAATAAAATAGTAAACAAAATAACAAAGCATGTATAAAGGACTGGAGAGAGTTTGTAGTATGACAGATTAATTTTTCTCGTTGTCACTTTTTTTGTTTCTTTTATTATTCTTATCTGTGGGGTGTATTTCCAGTGTTATGTCATTGATTCCTCTGGTAAGGTGGCTCATAAAACAGGTGGGGGTGGTTCGTTGACGACCATAATCTAGTTTGGTGTTTAGTTGTCATCAAGTTTTGGAGTCTTAACCTTTTTTGGATAAAACCTGATATTGGTATGTACAAACGCATTTTGTGATAAGGTTTAGTTTCTTCTTTCTCATGTTTGTAGTACTCTCATTTATTTTGGAGCATATCGATTATTTGTTAGAACTTTTAATTGTTTAACATTTTGGTCATTATAGATTTGTTGGCTTAAACTTTATATTATAATGGATATTAAGTTAGTAATAATTTTTGTATTGATAATTAGGAATTATATTGGCAGTAAATCATTGTAACATGCTAAGAATCACCTTTGATAGTTTTAGACTCATTTATCTATTTTTATCTATCTGGACCTTTGTTTGTTGGTGAGTCAAACATATGTCTTAGAATTTTTAAACAACCTTTTATTATATTGAAAAATAGAGGTCTCTTACATTCCGACTAACAATATATTGGTCATCATACTTAATGAGAACATTATATGCATGTTTCATATCTAAATTCTTACAATTATTCTTACATTTATGATTATAAATGTGTGTTTTATAAATATGTTAATTTATGATTTTCGTTTTAATGTCAAATTTTACTTGAGATTGGATTGTTAATTTTTTTACCATACTTGGGTTATCAATATAACCAACCCCGTGTTTACATAAGCCTAACGTGTTGGTATGAGCTCTTGTTAATTGAGTAATCTAGTTTTTGGATACTCTTGCTTGTGTGTAATAAGAATGTTATGTACATTTGCACAGTATAGTGGTGTAGCCTATATGTTTAACATTAAATATTTTTTTGTCTTGCAATTGTCTAAGATAATATATAAATATTATTTGAGGTAAACGAATGATAATGTTTTTAAGTTTGGATGTATTAAAATAAATATTTATATTTATATGTAACAAAAACTATACCATTCTTATAAAGTTAAACTTATGATAAAAACAAGAAAAATGTCACATTTAGTATCTTTATAGATGTTTCACACTTTACAGATGTTTGATTTTTTATTTCATCAAGGTTATATACTTCAGGTTTCAATATTCTATTTATTATGTATATGCCTTTCTGATTCGCACTATGTTTTCTTTTACCATTGACTTGCATGTATTGGAAAACGTGAGATTTAGAATTCTCTTAGCTTGATGTCTTTGTTAAATTGTTTAACAACGAGCTTCATGTAATATAATTTTCTTAAGCGTTTTGTTTCACGGAATTCTTTGAAAAAATCTTTATTTATAGTTTTTGCATTGTTATTGTTTACATCATCAAAAACTCAACATACAAAAATTAAGGAAAATAGGTTTCTTCAATTGTGAGGCATTTGGTTGCATTGTTATACCATTTGAGTTGTGTTTTATTTTATTTTGGACCAATAGTATCTTGTTGAATATATATTGGACCAATAGAGAATATATATGTGTACATTACTTACACTTCTCATATTTTTGTGCATCACTTAGTATAGTCTTTTGTCGGTATATAGGATGACAATTTTATATTGCAACAAATATTTAGATTTTAAGTACGAACTTGGGTTTCAACGAGTTTTTGTATTTGCCTAATTTTATGGCTTGTTTTGTTAAATTTCTAAAGTTTTAATTTTAAGCAGTGTCTTTGTAGATTGTATTCTATAAAGACAGCAATCATGTATTTTTAAAAATAGGATATCATCTTTGTGGCCGATACACGAGATTGTTTAGATATATGTTGGGTAATATATGTTGGGTAATAATGATTCATCTAGGACTTTTCTCACATAATAAACCGATTTTTAGGTACTGACATATGTGCATAATAACTCTTCATTTACTTTTTTATCCGAGATTTTGTGGTATATGCGCCACCTTATTTTGGCTTGGATAACATCTCAGTGGACATCAGATATAACTTGGGCTTTTGGAATATCATTATGTATTATTATTCCAAAAAATTGACGTCTTATATTACTTTGAAAAAATTAAGACATTTTTAGCTTTGATACGAATATGTTTAGAAAAAAAACTCTTATGAGGTTTTATACTATATGTATGTTCTGAGGGAGGAAATTTCTGACGAATATTGTAGTTGTGCTGCGTTTGTTCTATACAGTTTAATGGACTGAAAAGCTCAAATGTTTTCCATATACAATATCGAATGGTCATTTATTTGGGTTAAGTCAGAGATTGTATGTCCTAACAACTTTAAATATTTCATCTAAGTTGACAATACCAGAGTTATATCATGAGAACTTAATAAATATGGTGTTAACTTTCTCTATATCGAGAATCTTTGCTTTGTAGGTTTATAATCATTTCTTAGTATTAAAGGTTGTATATTTTTTGTCATGCTTGTTCATCTAGATCTGATTCTATCTTGAATAAGTATCAATGAATAATGGTAATTCTTTATTTAATTTAGGGTATACTAACTTATCATTTGTTGTGGTAAAAATGGGTACTCATGACATGTTAAGTTTAAATTTGTGAATTCTATACACATAATTTACTTATTTTTGTTTCTTTCTTTTATATTAAGATTGGATTCGTAACATATTATGAGAATCTGATTTCTCATATGTGTATGATCTTACATAATCAGTAATCACTTTAATATCATATGTAGCCAAAATTCTTTGTCGTTGCTATATTGGATTTACGAGGATCAAAGTTGATTCGAGTGACATCTAAGTTCTTTCAGGCTACAAAATTGAGATATGCTGTAAGGAAAGTTACAAAAATATTTTTATTAATTTGTGGTATTATGGATCATACACGCTAATATTTATTTATGTGGTATCTGGGATTTTTTTATCCAACTCATCTATTAATTACATATGATTCGTGCCATTTCCCATTTGACAGTGATTGTATAGAAAAGTAACCAATGCAATACGATAAAACCAGTAAATTTTTAGAATGTTTTTGTAAGATAAGATTACATCTATAACAATAAAATATTCTTTATCGATAGAGAAATTTTATGTTGGGTCGATCTCAACCTCGATGATGGTATCCCTCATTGGTTTTATCTATTTCTGGAAACCCAACAAGCGTATTAGTTGTGTGTCAGATGATAACCTCTTTGTCCATGTCGTGTATATTATGAATTTAAAATTTCTATATAACTATTCATTGTCAAAAAAATAGTTTCATTAAGAAGCTCTAGTGCCCAATATGTCATGGATCCCCACGTGATATTTGTTAGAGAAAGTAAGATTAGGCGAGATGAAGTTGATAGATATTATACTTATATAATGTTCTAAAGGGTTTGATATGCCTATTGCATCTTCTGCATGCCTCTTCTTGGGTGAGTTAGAGTTATCAAATAGCAAAGGTCTTTATTTTTAGGTTATGACTAATATATGTTTTTGCCTGCTGTATGGGGTAGTTTGTCATATTATTTCTGGTCATCATATATATATGAGGGTTTTTTTATCTTATTGTTGATCTAACAATAATTATTTATTAAACTTAACTTTGTTTATATTTGGTGGTTTAGATAACCTATCTGCATGTGAATTTTACTCAATATTATCTACCATATATTTATAGATGTTTCTGTTGGATATGGTTAGCAGTTTAATGTGTTATACGATTTGTCTTGAATAAAAGTTGTTTAACCAATGAGGTAAACACTTATGTATTATACATTTTCGCATTTTATAATATGGGTTAAGCGATTTTTGTTTTTGAGAAAAAGTGTGTAGTTTGGGTTATTGGTCGATCGTTACATATCGGTTAAGCATTATAAAAGAATCATTTTATTTTGAATAATTGAGTAAGTATTTCAGACCATATGACCAATATTTTCCTGAGGCTAAGAGAAAAATATTAAAATATTTTTTCATAATAATATACTTAAGTTTCATACATGTCATGCACGTATCAAATATATTCATGTGGGTCGGATGTTTTATTGTGAAAAGAAAATCATCATATTGATCTTCTTAAGAAATGGTGTGTCATATATGTTTTAAAGCAATGATGACTGGAAGATGACGTTTTAAACTACTATTATTTTTTATTTGGACTCATATAGTGTTTATTTTATAAATTTTTGTCTCATGAGAGTTTTTCATGTTTTCTTTACTTGTGCTTAAGTTAGTATCTAAAGGTGGATGGACTAGAGCCTGACATATTTTATTTTTACATCTTTGATACTTTGATACACCGGTTGGCCTCTTCTTGATGGTTCTTTGCAATTCTAATTCCATATTTTTCTTTCATAGTTCTTGTTTTCTTTTATTTTGTTAGGTTTTGGAAAATTCACTGTATGGATTGATGGTATTATTCTCTACCCATCGGTGTACTGCTTACATAGTAGTTTTTTTTTATATTTTCTTTTATGTTCTCCGAGATGATGCAGATTGTTTGGTTGTTAACGTAAGTTTTATTTTGCTAGTCACATATTATGCATTATAACTCATCCAATCATGTCTAGTTTTGCAAAAGTGCTAGCTTATATGGCATGTCTTTTATTAAGTGTGAATTATAGTATACAACATAAGGTATATACCTTCAAATGGGTATGTATATTAGCGTGCTAATATAAATTGAGAGGTACACAATATAAGGACATATGTTGTTGGTCGTGGTATTGTATCTTTATTTAGTCTTTCAGTTATGGCGAGCATGTTGAAAAGAACTACATAATATTGGTATCTTTATACAGTTGTATCATATTCTCCTAAATATCTATATTATTTGAAGAGGCCAACCAAATTTTATTTTCTTCTTGGCAAAATTAATATAATTAGATACTCATCTAGATATTATTTGAAGCAAATAGTATCATATTCTCCTAAATATCTATATTATCCACGATATTCAAATACTTTATTATCTTCCATCTTAACTAATTCATGATTTACTCTCCAACAAATTTTATTTTCTTCTTATATCTCTCAATAAATGTTTATTGTTCCTCTGCCACCACAAAATCTTCTAACCACTAAAGCAAGTTCTTCAACACCTCCATCAATTCTCACCTAAAATCTTCACAAGTGTCTCAAATATCCAAAAAAAAAAATATAATATTAATTGTTTCAATAAATCCATAGCCAACAATTATTTCAAAAACATCTATGTGCTAGATGCATCTATTATTTTCACTCTAGATAAAATGATATTAAATATAAATTAATCGTGTATATTTATAATAGTTATTTCAAATAGGGATGGTAATCTTTCCGAACCAATGGATACCAGACCTGGACCGGTCGAATGGATTAAGACATTTCAATTTTTATTTTTGTGCGGTATGGATCGTGAGTTTTGAAATATATTATCTACCGAGTTTTGAATGAATTACAGATTCTAAAATAAAAATCGTCAGGATATCTAATGTGAGTCCAACAATCCACATACTCATTATATTAATATTACTAATTGATATATATAATATAATATTATTTTATAAACTTTTAAAATATATTATAATTTTGATTAAATTAATTCTTGATTGTTTTGTGATTTTTGTATTTATGAATTTATTTTTTATATTTTTATCGTTATTCATACTTGATTAAATTTAGAATTATATTAAACTATCCTACGTCTAACAATTTTGATATTTGATTTGAATAATTTTATTTATTTATTTTGAGTTCAATTTAAAAATTTATTAACAAAACTACGAACTTGAATTATTTTATTAAAAATTTAAAAATATAAAAAATTAAATTATAAATATGTTATTATAGATTTATTATTATATTTTTATATTTCTTATTATTAAGTTTCGAAATTTATATTTTATATATTATTATTATTTTATAAATATATTTTTAATTCTTTTATCATACAATATTTTACAAAAAAAAATATTTTTTATGAATAAATAAACTATTTTGAAATATCGTATCATACAATATTTTACAAAAAAAATATATTTTATGAATAAATAAACTATTTTGAAATATCGACGACTCAATACGAGAATCAAACGAGTTTAGAAGTAAAAAACAAAACATTCGCCTGATAAATATCCAATTCAGATCAATTTAAAAATATAAAAAACAATAACTTACAAATATAGCTGTATCCCATCCGAACTATTACAATATCATAAATTTAAAATTATTTTGAAACCCATCTTAATTTAATATTTTTGACTTTATTCTTTAAGTATAAACAAAACGCAAGAACTTAACTTTCAATGAATTTTAGACTAACACGTATCGTATCTGCTTAATTTTAAATTCAATTTGGATCTCTAACAAAATGAAAGAAGAAAGATACAAACAAAAGTATTAAAAGAGAAACATTTCAATAATGCAGATATAAAAGTTTCAAACTTTTTTTCTAAGATATTTGACGAAAAAACTGTTCCTTGAATTTATCCTCTCGATTTTTAGGCAGGGAAAAGAAAAATAAAGTGTAAAGTGAGAAAGCAAGATAACACTGTTCTCGCACCATTGCTTTTCTTCAGTCTAATTTGGTGAGAGGAATGAATAGTGTGAGATAGTGACACTAAAATATAGAATTTTAATTACAAAACAAGTAAATACACCAATTTTGTGACAAATAGAGAGGCCAAACACCAAATTTTAGCTTTTAGTATGTGTAGTATGTATGTATGTACTCAGGTTTCTGTCTCATCTTTGTCTTCATATGTTTAGTTTTTGTCCTGTGAGAAAAATGCTGATAATATGCTTTTCGAAATTGCAGGGGGTGTGCAGTGATGAATGATGATCAGATTTTGTCCAATGGTAAAGGATCAATTTAGTATATTTCAAACCTGATGGATAGTAATAGTTTCTAGTCTAAACCTGGAGACAGAAATTAATTGTTTACGTACTTCTTTTAGACATGAATAGTATTTTTAAAGAATCGTTAGGCTGTTTTTATGTCATTTACGATTTTATCTTGACTGAAAATACGTTACCAATGTGGCAACATTGTTTATTTATTTATTTATATTTTTATAATTACTTTTAATAATTTTATCCGAATAAAAAAGTCCGGATTTTTAACTCAAAATTCATTACCAAAAAATCTAAAAAGAAAATATGTCATATTAGTTATTTTGCATGTTTTTTTATAGTTTATGTAGAGCTAGAAATAGAAATGTTATTTTGAAATGTTATTTTCATGATAATTGTTCTGATTATGAGATTTTTGGTCTATATTATCATTTAGTTAAATTTTATTCTGTCGAAATCTAAAATTTTGAATGGATTGCGGTGATAGTAATACGGAGATAACAAAATACTGGACTTTTGAATTTTAGATTGTTTTTTCAAGAAGTCGAGTTTCTAAAGTTTGGTGTAATTGAATAGTCAATCGTCTAAGTTTTTGTTTTTATGGTTGAACTCATGGATTTAATTTGAGTGGATATTTTAGCCTTGTGTTTCTCCGGCTTTTTTTATTTTGTATGTTGTTGGAACCAGTTATTTTTAGTCCAACGGACGTGATTTTGAAAAACTCAATTCATTCTCGTCTTTATTCTTGTCTCGTTAGAATCTTTTTGGGTCAAAACCTATTTGAGAGGAAAAAAACTTTATTTTCTTCAGAGGAAAAGAATACATAAGAAAATATTAGTTTGCTAGTGTAAGTACTGCATTTTTTTACAAATATAAATATTATTTTTTGCTAATTTTACCAAGTTGGATAGCTCCTTAAGACTTCGATGGCAAAATACAATTAGTATTATCAACTAGTATAGAAAATTCAAACAAAAAAGAACGAACCAATATTTTGGTGTTACATTGAACTTATTACGAAATTCGAGACTATGTAAAAAAGAACTGGAGAATCAGATAAGTCGTGCAAATAATGAATGCACCTAAGAAATATGAAAGGTTGCAGGTTTAAATGATGGTTTGGAAGAGTATGTTGAGATATATGTCCCATACACGATCAAACTTTTTTTTAACAATTAGACATTTATGACAGTCGTTGGGTCATCTTTACATGGACGATTGTGATGATTTATTCTATCTTTAAATACCAAAATTGTTTGTAATGTTAAACATTTTTTCTTGTTTGATACTAATCTAATATATTATTCTTCTCGGACCCTCTTTACAAAAATCTTATTTTTATTTTTATTTAATTTCACGTTATGAATATCTAAATAAATGGTTGTGAGCGATTATTCTAGAGACAGTGACTCCTAAAATTGTGATACATCAAAGGGTTCAACCATCGGTGACCAACCTCAAGTTTGAGAATATGCAAATCCATGTTGGAGATGGTGGGTGTTGTTAGGTTGGGATCAAATTTCTCTATAAATTTAGTTTCGGCTCTAAAGAATATTTAGATGTAGTTTTCTCCCTTCTAATAGAGAACTTTATGAATGAAAAATATGGATTTTATGACTAAGATTGGATTTATTTTTATCGATCGTACAAGAATTTATCAAAGTGTGTGATGATTAGGCTTCCCACCAAAGGGAATACAACTGCAGATTATCTTTATTATGAGATAGTATTATTTACATATTTTCTTTTGTAGAGGTTGATTTACTCGTTCACCATATATTACTGGACTTCTTCCATATGTCTAGAATGTGTCCAAGCTAGTATTAAATTACTAAAGGTTTTTATTAGCATTAATCACGGTCGTAAACCCACCATAAGAATTTTATTTTTGTTAGCGGGGATTCAGAAATATACAAACCTTTTTGGCATAAACCCGTCATTAGAGGTTAGATATTTACCAATAATTTTTTTATCCTTTACTTTTTTGGTATGTTATTCTCGTAGAATTTTAACAGTTTTACTTTGTTGTTTTTAACACTAACATATCATTTTTTTTTATAATCAGTTGGAATTTGGAAAAAATACAATAATTGGGTGAGGTTGTCCCGAAGTGTTGGGAGAATTCATATTGTAAGATTAATACCCCTAAAACAATTGTTGTTCTAGGGTATTGGTCGCCTAACCAAGAGTTTGTTTGTATCCAACCAAAGCCTAAAATCTTAAACTGTCATCCACAAAGAATATGAAGACCGCTTCTACCACTATCTTTTTAACGCAATTGTGTTGCAAGAAGGGAATGTGGCTCTAAAAGTCGTTAAATATATCGGAAGGGGGAGAAGTCCATAGTGGTTGATGCTGAAGCTCTGAGAAAGGCTAGGGAGAATGATGTGAGAAATTCTTAGTACAATTCCGAGTTTCAAAGTTAAATGGAGGAAAATTCTTCTTGAATGTTAGGGTTCCAGAGAAGTGGGAGAATCAGGTGAAGTCTTGTAGATAACTTGTTAAGAAGAAAAAAAATATAAAGGACCATTATTGTGGTTCGAGTTCTGCATAAGCTTCTATTGATCCTTCTACGGTATCCCCGGTGAGAGAAAATACTACTTCTAGCTCTTGGTTATACCCCTAGGAGAAGTAATTGCTCATTTTCACTCCTACTATTATTCTGCAAAAAGATATTACTCCTGCCACCACTCCTACTATAGTTGTAAAGGAATAAATCATTTTAAATTATCAATTTATCTTCTATTGGAAGTTGTTTTTTGGAGCGCCAAATATCCACAGATCCATAAATACCCTTAAAAGTGTCTTTCAAATGATGATGTTTGTATGAAGTTGAACCGTGGGGTCGAAACATCCTATGGTCGAAAGTTGATCTTGGACATAAGGTAAGTGGTATTTTTTTCTCATTTGTTTATTTGTGAATTAGTTCTCTTGAATAACTTTGAATTTATTTAGATCATCTTCAACATCTTCGGCATGTTGGTGAGAGGACATGGAGATGGAAGATTAGAGGTTCATGATCTCCACCGTTATTTTCCATGGTGGTCGAACTCTTATAATATCAAAGATAATACATGGAAAAATAAGCTCAGGTGGAAGAACGTGATTCTCTCTAGTAAATGTCTCGAAAGGACTTGGAGGCTCACTTTAAGGTAAAATTTTACTACGGTTTAAAAGGTAAGGAAAGATGCGAAATGTCGAATGGTTGGACGAGATAAAATGCTAGCGAGCTGGATTGAGTTAATGTCTAAGTGACCGATTATCAAAGTAGAATATCTGAGTTATAAAGAATCTTATCAAAAGTGGTTGGTTACCAATATAGGATCCTCAAGTTAGAGAGAAAACTTTAGACTTCTCACGATGCGTTAATAAGGGCCCAACATTCTCTGGAAATTACTAATATCTTAATGTAGGAAGAATAGGCTCAACAAAAAAAATTAAGACATGTATTGTCTTAATATTTCATAACGCCAGGTTAGACTTGGTGGGCTCTTCTAAAGTTAGCTACTCGACAAGTAGTGCCTTGAGAGGGTATGGGTAACTTTAGTTTTTTCTATTCGAAGAAAAAAGTAAACAACGAGAGAAATGTTCTAAATAAACAAATTATTTTTCATCTCTTCTAAGAAACAATAACTGTATATATATTGGTCTTCATCTCTCGGGAAGTGATAAAAAAGTAAGGTTTCCTCATTTAAAAGTTGGTTTATGAAAATGAGTGACGTTTTCTTCCATCATGTCGTGTAATGAAGAAGTGGATCTTCCATCCTAAAATATAGAGGAATAATGGATTCCTCCATCTCAGCAAACTGATATCGAAAATGTACTTTCACCCCCAATAAATCGATATATAAAAGTTTATTTCTACCAAAACGTATGTCATTTCATTACGTGTTTTATTTTTGTTTCAATATATCAAGGACTAAATTCATCTTGTAAAGATAAATTTTGGCCAATATTTTATTTTATTTTTAATAAAAATTTCATGTTGGCAGTATTAGATATATGTTTTACTGCTCGTTTACTTTTAAGAAAACTCTTTTAGCTTGATTACATGTTTTAAAGGTTCAGTCTATTCTTTTTTATTTACTTTGTGTATTGCTTGAAAATACTTGAAGTATGGTGTGCCTGGTTATTTATAAACAATTCTTGTAACCATTTTTCATTTTTTTCTATTCCTTTTACAAGAAGAAAAAATATATTTTTCTTGATTTTTTTACATGTTTTCACATAACAACAAGTAATGTCAAACCCATTTCAGGATGGTCAATTCTGAATGTAAAAATTAGATGTTATGGCTCGGAAGCCTACTACATATTAGTGCTCTGCTTTAATATTTATGATTTATATTTAAATTTTTAATGGGAGATATATAAGAGCACTTAAGTTAAGATGGTATCATAATTTATTAATGCCACCAAAGTAGGAAATAGTATACTTGGAAACAGAAAGTTACAAATGTAAAACTAGTTAAGATCATGCAATCCTCGTGAGGTGTAGAGTTTTAAGGGTTTAATATTCTATATGTATGGTAAAGGGTATCCTTTTGTATTCAAAAACTTGTAAGTCTATGGTATTGAATTTGGTTATAACTGTGCAAGGTCCTTTCCCAGTTTGACCCTAGTTTTCAGGAGCTTTATTTTTGGTGTGGAGGAAGACCCTTCTAAAAAATTAATATTCTATTTTGAAAATCTTGAAAATAAATCTTATAGTCATACATATTTTGCATCAGTTTTTGGTAGTGCTCCGTACACAGGGTGGGTCTTGATACTTTTTCATCTATCATGTTTAATTATGCCCTTCGGTTTTTCTATTTGTGACTTTGTTATAGTTAATGACTTTATATGAGGGAAATAAGGTTTCTAATATATCTGATGGGACTGTGACTTTTATCCAATGACCAAAACGAAATGGTGTATCTCTATAGGACCATGGTACCTTTTGAAGTGTATATGGCCACGTTCATGCATAAAATTTAAAAAGAATTTGTATCATTTCTGAGATGGTTTGTTTGGTTACTTCAACCTGCCTAATAGTTTGGAGATCGAGTGTTAACGAGAAGTGTTGTCGGAATACTCTAGTTTGATATAATAAGGATAACTCCTCATTGGAACTATAACCCGTTATTAGTTGTTATTACTCTTGGGATCACATATTTGCTGGAAATATTGGTTATGAGGATGTTGATGACTTCATTAGCTCGTATCTTTACTAATGCTTTGGCCTTTACCCATTTAGACATGTAATCTACAGCCATTATATGGTACTTTTGACCCTCTAACGCTTTATGAAATGGTCATACTATATCCAAGTCCCACATGTCTAAAGGAATTTCTTTATAACGGATTCCAATAGGTCGGACTTGAATTGTGTTTGTGAAATGTTGGTAAGTATTGCATTGTGGAAAATGGCATATAATGGATATATATTGTTGGCCATAAGTAATATTCTAGCATGATTAGCAAGTACAGAGTATTGTACCCACAGTGAGCTCCTCATTCTCCTTTGTATACCTTTAAAGGTGCATGCATATTCTTCTGATCTGAAGCATATGAAATTTTTGTTCTTCTCCTAATTCTCTTTTATAGATTCGCAAGTATTACGGTGTATCGATAACCATGAACTCGGATGTTAGCATTTCTAGTTTATTGCACTTAGGGGCCAAGACATCAACTACTGCATTTTTTTCCCGATATGATTTTTTATACTCAAGTTGCTCAAATTTGGTGGATTCAGCATGTAGCTTATGTATGTAAAATATAAGGTTGTATTAATTTGCTTTAGCTTATCCAAACTATATGATTTACTATCAATAGTAAGTCAATGAGGAGTTTTACATGTTGGACTTCAAAAATTTGGGTTAAACAAAGCCCAAATATTGTTGTTTCATATTTAACTTCGTTTTTAAGCAATGAAGCCTAATTTTATTGATTGGTACAAAGGGTCCCTCGAATGAGATGTTAGTTGTACCCCAAACTCAGAGCCAGTTTTTTTGAGCCCCAATCAGTTTTGACTATCGATATGGATTCTAGATTATCTTCTGAAAGAGTTGGTTTTTTGTTTTGGAATGTAGTCAGGAGGTCTTCCAAGACTTGTACTTTGATGGAAGTCTGAGGTTTAAAACTTATTTCAAAATATCCAAGCTCCATAGACCATCGTATTATTTTGTCGATGATATTAAGCTTACAAACAACGTTTCTTAAAAGAAATGAGGTTTCAGATACGATTGTATGTACTTAAAAATATGGCCTCATTGTTATGGCAGCCAACCATTATTAGTAACCGATATTAGTTTTTCCATCTATAAGTACCGAGTTTTAGTCTCAATGAGAGACTTACTCATGTGGTATAAGGCTCTTCAAATGGAATTTTCTTTTCCTATTAGGATTGCGCTGATAACATGGTTAGATACCGTTAGGCAAAAATATAGAGTGTCACATGAGTTGACCGCACTTCATAGATTCATATCCTAATCTTTTGATAAATGCGTTATATTTTGTAAAATCTAAAAGGGGGTCGAATGGTTCAGCTGGACCTAAGAGTGTGCCAAACCATTTAGAAAAAATCAAAGAGAATTTTACTTTCATGTGATAATTTGGACCCCTTTGATGTTTCGTAGTGGCTTCGTAACTATTAGACTAATTAGTTAATGTTGGTTTCTTTGTTTCTTTTATCATTGACCAAATATCCCAACATATCTCATGAGCAAACTCCAAATAAAATGTTTATTTTTATGGTTTCCGTTTTAAATATTATTGTTGAAGGTTTATTCAAGGTCGGTCAAGTGCTTAGTGTCTTCTCTGCTTGTAACCAACATATCCACATTGTATGCTTATATATTTTCTCTAATATTGTTAGATAACGCCTTGTTGACTAATTTTTTATATGTTACACATGTGTTTTTGCATCGAATGACATTACCTTGTAGCAGTGTAGCCCTTGTTCGATTATGAAAGTTGTATGTTCTTCATCATATGGATACAACATTATCCAATATACCCAGAATAAGAATTTCTGAAGGGTAACATCCCATTTCATGAGGTGAAATATAATAATTGAGGATCGGTAAAAAGTCATTTGGGCATGCGTGGTTGATTGGTAAGGTCCATACACATGCACCACTTGATATTTTTCCTTTTCACCAATACGTGTTTGCGATCCGAATAGGATAAATATTTTCTCTGATGTGATCAATCTGGCTTAGCCGAGGGAATTGGGCTATTACGACTTCAAAATTATTTTGGGAGAATTTTCAGTGATTTTTATTTATTGGCTAGAAATTATTATTTATAGACAATTGGTGGCATATTATTGTGGTCGGCACTCCTATTACATCGTGCACTACCAGAACAACTAAGAGGACCTATATTTAGTTATAACTTATGATGAGTCCGAATTTTTCCTGCTCCCCGAACAGGGACAGATCGGTCCAACCTCTCCGGATACCGGACAGCTCACTTCGAATATCTGGCCTATAGGACTATTCGAACTATGACAAAAGTTCTAAAATACCTAAAAACTTCTTGACTAAGCTACCTGCTCTCCTACTTAAAGCTCATGAGTCTTTTAACATGACCCGAAAGCCCATAAGGGCCCAAACATCAGGGTATAAATACCTAACCACCTGCATTAAGTGTGGGTAATGAGAATTAATTGCTACCAAGCTGCTTAATTATCTCTCTACTCTCTACTCTAAACACACAACACCCACATACTACCTTAAAATACCAACTGAAATTACTAGCCTACCCTCAGGCGATTATTATCCACACCAAATTGGCGACTACATTGGGAGATTGAGGAAGGTACCTGAATCAAGCATTCAAAACCAGCTAAGAAAATCTGTCTGAATGAATCCGGACAATCCAGAACTACCACCAGCTTTGCTCGAAATGGTGGGAGAGAACGATGAATACACTGTCGAAGAGCATGATAGGCTAAGGGGTGAAATAGAAGCTCTGAGGGCAGAGAAGGCCAAGATGGGCGTGAAAGAAAAATCCAAAGCATCGGTTGCTCATCACACCGATAACCCCAGAGAGCATGAGTCTTCGAAAACTCATGTGAGTACCAAAAAGACTCATGCCAGTTCTAAAAAGTCTCACCGGTCCAAGCTTGTGGAGAGTTCTGACTCAAGCTCAGAATCTTCTGATAGCTCTTCGAACGATGAAGGAGTTGAAAAATCTTTATCCTCAAGCAGCGATGAGGGTCGAACTAGAAAGAAACAAAGGCAGATAAAAAATTATTCAAGAAAAAGGGATAGACATGGAAGAATGAAGAAGAATATTGGAAAAGGGTCATCACACAGCCGGAGGCATGTGGATAAGATGCTGATGGATCCCTTCGCTTTCCACGATGAACCAGGTATCTTTGCAACTCCTAATGAGGATATTGTGTTCAGTCGTGGAAGGAATTGGAGGCAATCTCCTTTGTCTTCTAAAATTCTGTCCGGAAACCTCCACAAGAGGTTTGACAGCACCACAATAGAGAAGTACGATGGCAGTACTGATTCGGACAACTATCTAGAGCAATTTAAAAACTTCATGATGAACTTTGACGACGATGATAAACTACTTTGTAGGGCATTCTCCCAATCGTTCACGGGGAGTGCTCTGAAATGGTACAACAACCTGCCTCAGGGTTGTATTAAAGATTTCGATACTTTTTGGGTAGCCTTTCGAAGGCAGTTCGTAGGGAGTAAAGAGCTAAAGAGCAATGGAGACACAATAATCCATTGTGCCCAGGAACCAAATGAGTCCTTGAAAGAATATATAAGTCGTTTTGTGAATACCAAGAATGGGTTGGCTGATTGCTTCGAACAAGTGGCAATAGCATCCCTAAGGCAAGGTTTGAACCAAAGCAATCTAGTTGATTCAGTGACCAGAAAGAAGGCCATGACATGGGGAGGGTTGCTGAATCAGGTTGGCAAACAGATAAATGTTAATGAAATAAAGAAAACCAAGGTGCACAGGCAGGTAAGGTCTACCCCAGTGGCACCAAATCCTAATCAAAATCAGTCCGGGAACAAAGCAAGAGAGACCGGACAGGGGCATGGTAGGGCAAAAGCTCAATCTCAGCCAGCTGCTCCTGCTCAGAGTCAGCAATCCAGAAACAAAAGAGGGCCATGGGTCCAACCGGAGTGCTTCGCAGAGTTAAAAGAAAGTGTGGCCACCATTTTTGATAAAACAAAGGATGAGGTGCATTACCGGAGACCGGCAACACTGCAGTCTCCCAGAGAGCATCGCAACAACTCTTTTTTCCAATATCACAATGATATTGGCCATACCACTGATGACTGCATAACATTGAAACAAGAAGTTCAAAACTTGATTGAGAGGGGAAAGTTGGGAGCTTACGTTAAAAGAAGAGGAGGCAATAGGCCTGACAATACTCACCGGGTTGGTCCAAGTAATGCTACTCCGGAGGGAGCCATTGTTATAGTTGAAAGGTTTGACGTGGAATCTGAATACTTGGATCCTGATCTAACTCGAAACAGAGTGGGTGCTATAGAGGAATGTTCTAGATCAGTCTCCGGGCTCATTAAGTTTTTTGAGTCGCTTACGATTTTCGGAGGGGACACTATGACAGCTCCTACTGCTTCTTCGAGGAAGAGGCATGTTCATACTTTAGCCTCCCAGCTAGAAGGAGGCATGATATCCTATCAGTCACCAAACTCATTCCCCTTCATTGTTTTTGATGAAGATGATTTGAGAGACATTGCTGGCCCTCATGAGGATGCTGTTGTCATAGGAGCATCTATAGGGGGCAATGACATAAGACAAATCCTGGTGGATACTGGAAGCTCAGCCAATATCATTTTCCTAACCACTTACAAGAAAATGAAAAATCCAGCTATAATTCAGAATTCGGACAGGTCAATCGTGGGCTTCACAGGAAGCTCAGCAGATGTGATCGGAGAGTTCGAAGAAGAGGTGTTATTGGGCAAGGGCCCTTTCAAAAAATGGTCAGAATACTCTTTATTGTGGTGGATTGTCCCACTTGCTATAATGCTATTCTAGGGAGGTCTTGGCTCTCTAGGATGCATGCAGTGGCTTCAACAGTCCACCAGTGCTTGAAGTATGCTGTTCAGGGACAGGTTGGAGTCGTCCGGAGCAGCCAAAAGGTTGCAAGAGAATGTTATGTCACTGCCCTGGCTCCTCGAACGTTGGGGGCAGTCCGTATTAATGAACAATAGCAGTTTGAGGGCCTTTCTGGGGGTGAGGGTGAAATTGATGACCCCAGAGAGACCCCTGGAGTATTGATACCGATCGAAGAGGTAGAAACACACTGTTTGGAATATGGGAAAAGTGTATAGATATGGTCTAAGATGCCACCTATGTTGAAAAAGGAAATGTTGAAGTTTTTGAAGAACCATCAGCACGTTTTTGCTTGGTGCAATGCTGATGTTACTGGGGTTCCATCAGAAGTGATATCACACCACCTATCCGTCCGGAGAGATGTAGCTCCAGTAGTTCAAAAAAGAAGAGCTTTTTCCAAAGAAAAGGCTGATGTCATTGTGCAAGAGGTTGACAGACTCACAAAGATGGGGCACATCAAGGAATCTCAATACCCTTTGTGGACTGCCAATCCTATCTTGGTGAAAAAGAAGAATGGCAAGTGGCGCATGTGCATTGATTTCACAGATCTCAATAGAGCTTGCCCAAAAGACTTATATCTGGTCCCCCGAATTTATCAGTTAGTAGATTCTACCTCTGGGAACAAGCTGCTTTCCTTTATGGATGCCTTCTCCGGATACAATCAGATTCAAGTGGATCTGAAGGATCAAGAGCATACCACATTTGTTACTGACAGGGGACTTCATTGCTACAAGGTGATGCCATTTGGTTTGAAACATGCTGGGGCTACTTATCAGAGGTTAGTCAACAAGGCATTTGCTGATCAAATTGGAAGAAATATGGAAGTATACATTGACGATATGATGGTAAAAAGTGTGGATGAGCAGTTGCACTTGTCCGATCTTCAAGAAACTTTTACCAACTTGGTGAAAGTAAATTTGAAGTTAAACCCTGAAAAGTGTGTGTTCGGAGTGCAGTCCGGGAAGTTTCTAGGTTATATCATAAGTGAACATGGAATACAGCCCGATCCGGACCAGCTCAATGCTCTATTCCAAATGGAGCCTCCTCGAAACATTAAAGAAGTACAGCGATTAACGGGGAGATTAGCTGCCTTAAACAGATTTATCTCAAGGTCTTCGGACAGGTGTGCTCCTTTCTTTCAAACTTTGAAGGGTGCAAAGGGATTCGATTGGACCCCACAGTGTGATGAGGCTTTCAATGAAATCAAGAAACACCTGTCCTCCCCCAAAACTTTGTTCAAGCCAGTCGATGGGGAGACTCTCTTTGTATATTTGGCAGTTTCAAGCTGTGCCATCAGTGTTGTGTTGGTAAGAGAGATCGATGGTCATCCTCATCCAGTGTACTACTACATCAGCAAAAGCTTGATAGATGCTGAGAGGCGTTACTTGAAACTTGAAAAATTGGCATTAGCCCTGGTGATAGCTGCAAGAAAGATGAGGCCTTATTTCCAGGCTTATCCTATCATCGTCCGGACCTCTTTTCCCCTGAAGAATATCCTTCAAAAAGCAGACATTTCGAGCAGGATGACTAAGTGGTCAGTAGAGTTGGGGGACTTCGACATAGACTTTGCTCCCCGAACAGCAGTCAAAGCCCAAGCTGTAGCTGATTTTCTGGTCGAATTCCACTCCGACAGGGATTCAGAGCAAGCTACTGATATAAAGGATAAGAAAGTATGGGTCGTCCGAACAGATGGTGGATCTAGCACTATGGGATGTGGTGCAGGAGTATGTTTAACTTCCCCATATGGAGACAATATGTACCATGCTCTTTGTTTTGCTTTTAGGGCATCTAATAACGAGTCCGAATACGAAGCAGCTATAGCTGGGTTAAAGTTAGCCTACATTTGTGGGGCTAAGAGGGTCAAGCTGTTAAGTGACTCCCAACTACTTATCCACCATGCCCAAGGCCAATCTGAGGCTAAGAAGGAGCAACTTGTGAAGTATTTACTCCTCCTAAAAAATGAAGCACTTAAGTTTAAAGATGTTATCTATGAGCACATTCCCCGGACAGAAAATGAGCTAGCAGACTCATTGGCAACCATAGCGTATACGGAGTCATATCCATGGATCCATGTGCTCGAAAGCCCCTCTATTCAACTTAGTAAGGGTAAATAAGAGGAAATTTTTGAAGTACAAGTGAAACAACCTCAAGATTGGAGGTTTCCTCTCCTGCAATATCTCTCCGATGGTGTCGTGCCTCCAGATAAGTCACTAGCCAGAACATTGAAACACAAGGCTCGTGGTTTCATCATATTGAGAGAGGTGTTGTACAAAAAGTCCTACAGTAAACCTCTCCTGCGTTGTTTGGGGTATGAAGAGTCACAAGTGGTCCTCTCCGAATTGCATGATGGTAAGGGATCAGCCCATTGTGGGTTTAGAGCTTTGACAAGAAGAGTTTTACTCTCCGGTTACTATTGGCCATCAATCACGAAAGATGCTAAGGAATTGGTAAGAAGGTGTGACCCATGCCAGAGGTACAGCAATGAAATTCATGTACCAGCCATTCCTTTAGAGTCAATTTCTGAGCCCATTCCTTTTGCTCGATGGGGATTGGATTTAGTAGGGCCTCTCCCTGTGGCGTCCGGAGGGCGCAAAACTATAATTATGGCCATAGACTACTTCTCGAAGTGGATAGAAGCAGCCCCTCTAGCAGGGACGACATCAAAGGCTGTTATAAAATTCATTATATCCAACATATGTTGCAAATTTGGTATCCCACAGAAAATAACAACAGACAATGGGCTACAGTTCAACAATAGAGAAATGGAGAGCTTCTGTGCCTCAAGGGGTATACAGCATTGTTTTTCTTCACCTTTCCACCCACAAGCAAATGGGTAAGTTGAAGTGGCTAATAGAACTATATTGTCCGGTTTAAAGAAGAATTTGGAAGGGGCTGCGGGGAAGTGGCCTAGTTATTTACAAGAGGTCTTGTGGGCCTACCGGACAACACCTGGGGCTGTAACACAAGAATCACCTTTTGCCTTGGTCTATGGGATGGATGCAGTAGCTCCTATAGAAGCAACTCTCTCCTCATTTCGTGTTCACAACTTCTCCGAACATACTAATGAGGTGGCAATCAGAGGTCAACTGGATTTGATAGAAGAAAGACGGGTTAAAGCTCACCTTAGAGTTGCACACTATCAGGGCTTGATGAGAAGCAGGTTTGCTTCCAAAGTTAAAAGAAGAGATTTCCAACCAGGGGACAAAGTATTAAGGAAGGTCTTCTTACACACTAAAGAAAAGCTCTTCGGAAAGCTGGCCCCAACTTGGGAGGGTCCGTATATGGTTGTTGAAAGAATTAAGCCTGGAACTTATTGGTTGGAAGACAAAGATGGCAGAGTTCTAACTCATCCTTGGAATATTGAACATCTCAGGATGTACTTGGAGTAGCACCTGTGTAAATATTTACTTGTTTAAACGTCCATGTAAATATTTGGGGGCACGGGGAGGTTTTAATGAGGAGTCCAGGCGGTTGAATAAAATTTGATGCCTTCTTAAAAATTTTCTAAGTGTTTTTAAAGTTTTGTCCCTTGTCATACTATCCGGATTGAAATAACTAAGGGCTATTTAAACTCTAGCTGGAGAACTTAAACACTCTCACTATGAAACAACTAAAGGCTATTTAAACTTTGGCTATCAAAATTAGAACAAACAATGAAAGAAGATGGTAGTTGCACAAAACAGAGATATTCATTGAATAAAATAACTTAAACTTTCCTTGGCCTTCCAAGGACTTTTAAACAATCAAAGTAGAATACAAAAAACCTGTACGGTCAAATGCCGGACACCATTACAAAAAGAGTGCCTTATACTTCCAAGGACTTTAGTCTGGATAAGAAATAAACGAAGTGGATCGTAAGTTAAGGTTGAGCCTTTGAAGATGGCTCACCTTCATCTACCTTCTTACCCTTAGAGTTATCTTTCCCTTCATCTACCTTCTTGCCTTTGGGATCATCTTTCTCTTCATCTGGGCTCTCCCCAGTATGTTCTTCATCACCCGAGGAGTCACTAGAATAGCCATACTTGTCACCTTCGGCCATCGTGTGGTATGGGAGGTCATCGGGCTCAACATAAAGCCATAAGTCCCCTAGGTTCCTCTGTGGAAACTTTTCATGGAAGAGTAGAACCATGTCAGACCTCACCTTCTCAAGCAATAGCTCTTCGCTTTTAATCATCTAGTCGACATAGGCATTGATCTTGGCTTGGATCGTAGCCTCTTGATCCCTTAACAAAGTGGTTTTCTCCTCGGCTGCCTTGGATGCTGCATTCTCAAGAGCAATCTTGTAAGTAGTTAGGTTGGTGATAATCTTGTCATTTGCCTTGGTCTCTTCTTTTGAGGCAGTAAGGTCTTTCTCCACACCGGACAGCTTCTCCCGGAGGACTCTAATGGTTTCCTCTAGAGTGGCAACTTTTGTGGTGCTTTCCTCCTGATTCCTCTTCAACTCCTCGTTTGCTTCCTTTAGCATGTCAGCATTGGAAGTAGCAGTGCGAAGGTCTTCGGACAGCTTTTCCTTCTCAGACTTAAGGTCTTTGATGATGTCTGCTTGACCCCGAACTTGTCTCTCCAATGTAAGTACCGGCTGCACGTTGCTTAGCAAATGAGTGGGCTATGGTGTCCTTTTCACTAGAGACAATGAAAGTCTTACCATTAAAGTTGACTGTGTTGGAGCTGCTCGGAGGAATGTAAGGCCCTGCAAATTCATCTCTGGGGAGGCTGAGGAAGTATTCACCAAGCTCACCAAGACCGGTGATGTCTACTCCACCAATGTTGAGATCTCCCCCCTCCACCTCATTGGTATGAAAGTCCCTTGGGATCTCTTCGGCCTGCGTTGGGTCAGAAGGGTCAGCTTGGAAAGAAGGCTCCGGATCCCGGAGAGCAAGCTCATCTCCCTTTGAAGTCTTTTTCTTCTTGGCTACCCGGTCTGCGCCTTCGCTCCCCTGTTTTCGATTCCTCTTGGAAGCTCTTGGAGGTTTTGGGAGATATGCTTCCTGCCTTTCGGTCTCTTGCTCCAGTACTTGCAAAAGAGCAGCATCGATTTGGCTATGGGCTGGCCCCTCCGGGTCTGTTGGAGCATCCTTCTCAACATCACCAGGATTAACATCACTCGCCACCTTCTCGCCTTTCTTCTTGCCCTTTATTTTTCTTGGGGATTTGGCCCGGCCTGGCAGGAAGAGTGTCCCATCTGGTTCATGGGTCCTCTTAAGCACAGTGTCCGGAGAAGGCTGGGTGGTGAGCTCCTCCCAAGTCAAGTCTCTCCGACCTGTGGTGTTCCACAGGTGAGACCTTGCCAAGTTTCCACTGGTGAAAGCAGCATGGAATCGGTTCCCCCATTCCTCAGCAGCCCAGGCATTAATCCTGCCACAAGTGACCTGCCCGGCCTTCAAGTAATCACCGAACTCCTTAGGCAGTTCTGTTAAGACAAAAGAAAGACTAATTAATTTAAACCAACTTTAAGAAGTAAACAAAGATTTAAAGTGGGAGACTTACAGTCACTCCTCCATCTGCTTCTAAGGAGGCTTGGGTTCACTCCGGACTTGATCTTCTTTCCGTTTTCCCAAGCGCCACTGACGAACAAAAACTGGCTCATCCATTTACTCTCAGACTCCAACAGATCATCAACAACTTTGAAACTGTCCCCCATATTGAAATGGTAGAAGGGGAATTGGTGATGTTTGCAAAGATTGGCCACTGCAGCAAACTCTTCCATAGGAAGAGGGATCCCGGACAGCCTTGATGCCATGATGCATGACATAAGGGTATACCAAGCGTTGGGGCTCAGCTGGCTCGGACAGAGTTTGATCAAATGAAAATATCTGACAATCTCTGGGTCCAATGGGAATCTGAGTCCCCAATTAAATAGCTCCGTGAAGATAACTATTTCATTCAGCTTGCAATCCATAGGAGTTTCAGGATCTATGGGAATCCTTATCTTCACATTTTCTGGGATCTCACATTTCGTGCACATTCGAACCAGTTCAGCCGTATGGATGAATGCATACTTGGTCTTCTGTAAGGCCAAGAGGTATTTAAGTTCGACCTTGTGAAAACAAGGCCCCACCTTCCCTTCAAGACACTCTGGCAGCTCCGGATGTCTCAAGCACAGTTTTTCTTTGCCTTTATCTTTTTTGGCAGCAGCAGTATTACTAGTCTGACCGGAAGGCTCAGACTCGAAAGGGACTTCTTCAGCAGAGTCCTCCATTTTTTCCTCCATAATCGTTGGAGGAATATCAGTGGCAGTGGCCCGGGGAGAATTCAAACTTGGCTCAGCCTGGCTTCTGGACTGCTGATCTTCAGTGTTTCCTTGACTTCTAGTCTCAGGCTGGAGCTCTGAGGCAGAGATCTCTCTTCGAAGTGCTGGGCTGCTAGCCTCCGGAACAGGTAGTCTTTCCCGGAGAGCTCTGATAGGCACTCGAGACCCAGAGCTGCTATTTTTTGCCCCCGGCTTTGAGGGAGTGTTCTTAGAGGCTTGCCCCTTAACCAGCTGACTCTTTCTTCGGTCGACTAACTTCTCTGGGGAGTGCTCCATGTCTGATCCCATCGCTATGAAGGGTGAGGGTTTTTTGAAGCTAGTGGCAGTTACTCCTGGTTCGACGATGGTTTCTGATTCCTGAACCGAGAAACCAGAGATGATGGGGGAAAGGTTAGGTTGGAATAACTTTCTAGGCTTAGTGCCTTTGGAGGAAGAAGATCCTCAATCTGACTCTGCAGCAGAGGTGATTGGTCTGTCAACAGGCGAAGTAGGTAACCCTGCTGCGATTCGTCTTTCCTTCTCAACTTTTTATACCTTCTCCAACTCAGAAAGGTTGATCCACCCGCCTTTGATCAAAGCAGTCCTTGCTGTAAACATAAACTATCAAGTAAATCTTTGCTTTAGAGAGAGAAAGCTCTAAGAAAATATGCAGAGTAAATATGAAAGAGATAGTAAAACATTAGAAAGTGAGTTTGAATTTATAGTAAATCTGAAAAAGGAAGTTGATTCCTAGGAGAATTCGAAAAGTTTGGCAATGATTAAAGGACGGCGCTGATGTCACCATCTGTAATTAAAGAGGTTGCTTTTTCGAAGAAGGTGGGTTCGAAATTCAAGGTGAAAAAACGGCTGAAGCAACCAATCAGAGTGTGACACGTGTCCCACGATCTCTGGCAAAAAACCGTTTGGATTCATCAAGCTTTATCTGTCCGGATAAAACCATAAAGCAAATAAACCTTTCCGGATGAGAACTACCCCTGATATAGGACTGTTTTTCAGGTTTTTGACAAAGAGAATTTGAGCAAACACCTAAAAAAGGGGCTCCTGATGAGTCCGAATTTTTCCTGCTCCCCGAACAGGGACAGATCGGTCCAACCTCTCCGGATACCGGACAGCTCACTTCGAATATCTGGCCTATAGGACTGTTTGAACTATGACAAAAGTACTAAAATACCTAAACACTTCTTGACTAAGCTACCTGCTCTCCTACTTAGAGCTCATGGGTCTTTTAATATGACCCGGGTCCATTAAACATGACTCGAAAGCCCATAAGGGCACAAACATCAGGGTATAAATACCCAACCACCTGCATTAAGTGTGTGTAATGAGAATTAACTCCTACCAAGCTGCTTAATTATCTCTCTACTCTCTACTCTAAACACATAACACCCACATACTACCTTAAAACACCAACTGAAATTACTAGCCTACCCTCAGGCGATTATTATCCACACCAACTTATGCGGGTCATTTATCAATATTCTAATTTTAAGTATTACTTCTTTTTTGTCTTCCTTTGGTTACATTATATGAGGGGTCTCTAGTGGATCATCTATATCATCTAATAATACAAAGAACCCGTTTAATTTTTATTTGTTGGATCCTAGGAAAGCAACGTAATATTCTTTTGTTGTGCATTGGTTGCTTCAAATTTCTATGATCCTTACATTCATGACGTACCGAAGACACTGATACAATAGCCTGCATATGATTGGATCATGATCGTCCGATACAAAATTATATATAACGTTCATCGACCAACATAAAGAGGCATTGCATATTTTTCTACATTCTCTATGCCTGAGAACCACATATATCTTTTGTTCTCCAATCATAATGGTTTTTACTCCATTGAACTAGTGAGGATTATTTTTAAGGTGTTAATGGTATTATATCTAGGTCACAAATTTTCTTAAATAAAATATTGGATGAGCTCTAGATATCGATCAAGATTATTCTTATTTCTTCCCCCAACAATGTCAGTGAAGATTATTACACCATCATTGTGAGTTTATACTACCCATATTAAATTGTCACCATCGAAAGTAATGGTGGGTATGGATTCATGTAACGATGGGTAAATGCTTGGCCTATTTTCAGGACCTTAAGGTTAGTTGTATGATGTTTTCGAGAGAAATTTTTGACTATGGAAATGGATTATCCTCTATTAATTATGCCAAGTACTTGCCTAAGTGGATCAAGATTTAATACTTATTTCATGATCTATAGATGGCCAATGATTCAATTACTTAAGGTGCCACAACTTGGGATTCTACCTGAGGAGGTTGGGCCCGGGGTGTTGTTGGTTGGCGCACTTGGTTATTTATAGATGTTTAAAGGGTTATGCATTTGATAAATTTTGATATGATGTGTTTTATTCAGTAAAAAATATCATAGTCGAATTTGGTAACCATGGTTTTAATGTAATTACAATTATAGGTTAGATGAGGGGTAAAAAGATAGCATAACAGTAGTGATGAATGATCAGAGTGCGATCTTAAACTCCTAGGTTAATTTCTTATTTATAGTTAGGTTAAAGTTGTAATTGTTTCATTAATTACAAAATAAATAAGCATTATGTCACATGTTGAATGCATTAATAAGATAAATGTGTTACTTATATGTTTGCTCGAATCCTTTATAATTGAAGGTTCAACCCCAATACATATATCAGCGCTTACCCGAGTCCTTTATAATGTTAGGGTTCGTGTAAATTTCATGTCTAGCCTCTTAATAGCTCTAATCGAACTGTCATGCCTTCAAAAATATCAGTTTTCTACTAGTCTTATTTATATCTCGTTAAAAAATATTCGTCGACCTAAACCACTATTGCGGAAAAAACTCAATTTTAACAAAAGGAAAAAGTATAGAAATATGAAGGAGGCTGATAAAGTCCCAACAAATCAAATTTATTTTATTATTAAGTTTTCTTAAGCGTGTGGCCTATCTAGTACTTCAAAGTAAACACAGCATGAATAGTATTCGACAGAAAAAAATAAAAAGTAAGAAATGGGTCATACTAGTGTATTACGAGTTGTTTGAGCACATAGATAAATATTTGGAGAGAAACGAGGCTCTTTTTTGTCTGATCTCGTAGGTAAAAATCAAGAGGAAAACAAGGCTTTTTTATGAAATAAAAATATATTTGACAATCGTGAGAGACTCTTGTGTAGAGTTTGTCTCCTAAAGAATAACACGGTGACAAGTCAAATAATGATCAACTAGAGTATGATAGACAGGTGGTACTCGTGTAATGCTGATTATTGGGCTCATTGACCAATAGTGTGAGACAGATTATCCCAATCATTGATCAAAGTAAGAATTTGGACGATCAAAATTTAGAGTATATCATTATAAAAGGCAACATTATGAGCTGTGGAATATTTGTACTTCCTTTTTGCGCTTGGATCGCAATTGATTCATCGAATCTTTATTAGATAAACAAAATTAATTCTCTGCTCATTCATTATTTTGAATATGTCATGGAGGTGTTCAACGCAAGAGGACGCAATGTATCCAAAATCCAAACTGTTATTATATGGCCTAGGTGTCTCAATCTGAGATATAAATGAGGGAAAGTAGATCCCAAAATTCTGATGAGCTGCTAGTTTGGGGCGATTGTTGTTCGTAAGGACCCAGCGCTGCAAGGAAGAAAAATCCAGATGAATATGAAGAAGCTCATACTGATGAAAGTTTTTTGTGAGCCTTACGATGTTGACGATCAACAATCGTTAGAATATGTTTTTCTCAGAGTATAATATACTTGCCTCAATGGGATCAAATTTCTCATTGAGGAAGATATGTTAGAAGACTATCTTACTGGATATATAAGTGTTTTTTTTGTTAATGTGTGTATTCTTATACATCTTACATTATGTGATTTCTTACGACTGGCAAAGATGTGTTAGAGTCATTTACTTCAAATGGTTATTGAATATTGATAGCCTCAATAATGGTTTCATATCGTGTAAAATTCCTCTTTGATATTGAAGAGTTGTTAGTTGTGAAGAATATCTACTTGCAGAGAGGTATTCTGTATTAATATTTATTTATTTATTCACGATCTATGGAAGATGACCATGGATCTCCCACACTCTGATATGCATGGCCAATGATGTGTTATCTATGTGACTGGGTCCTGAGAGATCGAAGCGTATGAGAGAAGATGAATATTCATAATTTTTGGTCATGCCACAGTAAGTTGTTCTATTTTGCTATGTTTTTTAAATAGATAACTAATAAGAAATTTATTGTATGTATGCATTATTTGTAGAATATCTCAGACTATTTTTGAAAAAATAAGATGTGGCGAAGAAGAAGTTGATTTGCCTGAACGGGGTTTCATTTATGATTTTGGTAAATTATATCGCCCATTATATATACTTGCGAATTTTTCCACCCCTTACTTATTGGCCGATGTAAAATAGTTTGTATGAAGTATCTTCCCATGGTGAAAATGTAATGGCATGCTCTCCCACAATAATTATGAATCTTTCTCCGAAGGATTCAACAAATTATCGGCAATGTTTTCCCCTATAAAATTGATCATGTATTAGTAAAGCAATATGACCGTCAAATATAATGAAGTGGAATGAAAAGCTAAAGAGCTAGTGTCAATGGATCTAGACATCCAGACGATGGCTCAAATAAAGGAAAACTTGGAGAATGGATCTGGCTACAGTATGGAACCATAAAAACAAAGGTAACATCTTTTTACGGTTTGTGATTTTTGAAAATGGATGATTTTGAGAGTCTCTATAAGTGAGTCTTCGCAAGAGTCTTGCATTTTTCGAGGGAATTGATTTGAAAGGCCCAAACCTTCAACAATTGTTGGTTTCTATTATAATCACGGAAATAGTAACCCAGATGTTGTCATCGTTATGACATAGAAGTATTAGGTCTATGAGTTCGTTATTGGACTTGGTATCTCAAAGCTCGCACACAAGGTGAGCATAGAAATTATATAGTTTAAAATATACTCTTCTTGTATGATTTGATTTGTCGCATGTCGTTTATGATGTGTTTGTTATGATAGCGAGTGTGTCGCAAGGAAGCGCAATAATAATACTCAATCTTTTGTCGTTATTTTTAAATTTGGGCAATCTATGAACTATGTTTCCCTAATAAATGGTCCAACTAACTGAAAAATAAAGGCATTAGAAGAAATACAAGCTCGGCTACAAAGCGATTTTTTCGTTGCCGTGAGAGAAAACTATCCAGCTCAACGGCAGTTAATTGAGCAAGAATGGATAATCATAATTTAGAATTGGTTGCATTGTTACAAGATCAATACCAATCCATAATATTCGAGTTGGATGAGTGGATGGTGAAGGCGGAGATACTGAAACATATATCATCAGCTTGACAGACAACTCGCACTATCGATGTAGGCGGTGAGAATATACAAAGACTCTTTGGAGGAATTGGCCAGGGAGTTTTCCAAAGAGAGGGAGTTGTATAAGAATGAGTTGACAAATAATAGAGAGTAATCTGCAACATAATATGTGGACCTTGGTCAGAAGAGGGAAGATTTGATGATTTAGGTCATTCATAAAACTTGGTTGTACCTAGACTTGGTTTCATTCTTAGAGTTAGTCCGTTGTGAATGGTCACTGGGGGTCGAGTGGTCCTTGATAGAGGCATGTGTGTGCTTTCTTCGATGTCTTGATATGAAATGGTCTTCAGAGTGGGTATTTTAACTCATTTGAATATAGGAGTCTTGATCCATCGTGGGTTGTCGATTATCAATTCGTGGGTCTCTATTATAAAAACAATAGTGTCACTCAGACAACACTGTAATAATTTCACCTGAATGTATTTGAGCTACAAACATAGGCTCATATTTAATGTAGGAAGAGTGGTATAAATGATAAAAATTAGAAATTCTTGATGATGAGCCTTGAAATGGTTCATCTAAAATTGGTTGGTCAATATATCTAGAGAGAGAAAGCTATTAAATAGAGAAATAACAGTAGTAAATATCGGTGGTAATAAATGATTGTTCACCTTTTTCTAAGGAGGTGACATTTTATATTTATAATGACCAATATAGACTTAGAGCTCTATTTACCCATTAATACAAAGAGTTCATTTTAAGGCTTAAACTTAGCTTTTAACCTATAGGGTTCTAAAACCGACTTAAGACAAAGTATGTGGCCCATCATATAATTCCCTTATGAGTAGCCCATCCCCCTTGTTCCTGTTGAAGTGACTTGTGAAGGAATACTTGAAGCCCGTTGGTAAGGTCAAAAAACTTGATGTGGGTCTTATGGCTAATCCTTCGGCATACAAACTTAATCACCTAGAAAAATAGGATTTCAATTAACTCAACCTCGAACAAACAACTTTGAAGCTCTTCGCCTATGAGAATATGAAATTAGTCTAGCTTATAATTTCACATTTTTCTAAAACTTTGGTTGCGTAATTTTGCCACATGGCGCTCTTGTTCAGAAGTTGGGACAAACAATCTCTGCAAATTTATAATACATGTTTGGTGAAACTTCGACGATTCAACTCCCTGAAACCCACCATGATTTCTTTCTAGGCTAATGTGACAAACATTTATCTCTATAAATAGTGGTGAACCCCAAACTCATTTCTCACACTTTTTAGAGAGAGAATCTTCGTCACTCATTCCTTTTATTTTTTATTTTTTGTTGTGTGTTTCCATGGTGACCTATGGTTCGCTCTTCTTCAGTTCTGCTTATGTTCCCGAGGTTTTTTTTCTCGCATTTCGTACCTTTTTTATGTATTTTTCCTAGATTTTGCTCTTATTTTGGTGTGCATCGACCTTTTTAAAAGGTACATTATTCTCTTTGATATTGTTTTAAGTTATGGCATGCAATCATATGAACCTTTTTGGAAATTTTACGACCTTGAGAATTTGAACATGCCTTTGAAGTTAAGTGCCCATGAAGTTAAGGACCTAGTTCTATAGCCTTTAGAAAACGATAAGGCCATGGTCACAGATGAATTGTAGTCCTCAACCCCCGTCCCTAAATACTTAACCACCAAAGGGAATTTGTTTGGTTGAGGCACGGTCCAAAAATTGTTGGGTGCCATTTGAGGAATCCCACCCCGGAAGGTACCCATGTGGATAATCCTCGCGCTCGGCCCTCACAACCGTAAATATCTTCAAGCATAATCATTACGAGTGACGTAATGGAAGGCACTATAGAAAGTAATAAGGCTGGGAAACATCTAATAACTTTTATTCCCCAAAAAGAATAAACGTTTGAAACAAAAGAACTCTGAGATCCACCTTTAGACTGGAGGTGAAAAATTCATGGTAGCTTATAAGAAAAAAACTGACTAGGATACTATGAGATTTCTACAACAACCTAACAGTCTGGTACAACCAGAGCACTACTCCCATAGTCTGATGCAACTAGAGTACGAAGCCCCCCAACCTACCTGACATCCTCCATAGGTCGGTGTTGTATAGGTTTTCTTTTATAATAAAAAAGACGCACCGAACTATTCTTTAGAACATCAAATATGTATACCCACAACCCAAGAAGCTTGAAGATATGCGAGCTTTATGACGTAACCGTACGAATGTGAGGATAAGGTTACCCGTGGAAGGGGAAATCCTCATTTGGGCCAAGTCTGATGAGCTAGTATTTTTCACCAACGTCTTTGATTGGGTCTTTCGTCTTCTCTTCCATCCCAGTCCTTGATACCTTTTCATCCGACTTTATATATGTCCAAGTCAAACTAGCATGATTTCCTAGCGGATGGTGATGTCTTTTTTTATAATCACCTCTGCCCTATTGGGAAACTCGTTAAAAATATATTTCTAAAAGAAAACTCTTTATCAATCATAGTTATCCCATTCATACCTTACTATGGGGATAACCTATAGGCAGTGACAGACTTGGCAGAGTATGAGATAACGTGGAAAAAAATCTTCATGTTTGTGTAGTAAAAATGGAATCCTAATTAGATTAGGTTCCTGATTACCCTTATAAACTCTTGGATATCAACGAGTAAGAGTTCCCCCATTTCATGTTAATACTTCCATTTTGGAGTGAAATTCCTTCTACCCAGAAACTAGCTATTCGGTTTCTCATCATTCTTCATATGATTTGGGTCATGACCAATTGAAATTGCGAGTTTCACAGTTACTTGACCCTTTGCAACTTAGTTGATTTAAAATTTTGAGACATGTACAAGTGGTTGACTCCCGAAGGCAAAAAAACAGGAAATAAGGTCGACACCTCGATGCTCGCAGATCCTATGAGCAAATTAATTAAGCTACCAGAAAGAACTCGAGCTCCTAGTAAGCATATCGGGAAGTCCACCAACTCCGACATTCCCCAAAATAATTCAAAGAAGGAGAAAAGCTCGGGAATTAGCGGTGATAATGATCCCAAAACAGATTGTTTAAAGTTGTTAGTCCCTCGCTAGACTTCCCTTGTTATACCGCCCAACGATTTGTTTGCACAATTTTATAGTGTATCTCGTGGAAGCTACGAATGAAGGTGGTCTCACTGAAGCTGCTACAAACTATACCTATTTGGTTGTGACCGTGAAGTTTGAGTCAAATGAGAAAGCTCTAGTATCAATTGATAGGTTTGACGACCTCCCCAAAGTAGTCTCCAGATATGCCAACGCTTTTGAAAATTACCCCAACAGCAATCAATAATTACATTACGGATGCAGTCGCATAACATATCTCTCTTTCCAATAAAGTGAGGTTTTACCTTTTCACTTTCGAGTATCACCATAATTTGTAGGTTTTTTTAGCTCCTAGACTTCTTCTCGTAAATTTTGAATAATACCTTGGGCATGATGGAAAAAACCACAATAAAACGTGAAGTTGAGGCTCCCGAGATGGCCATCATATTGAGGAGACCCCTTAAGTACGTGAGAGACATCAACGAAGTTGATAAGGTGAGGTGGTTTATGGATAATACATTATTCGTGGCTAATACCGCTTATCGAAAGAGTGAAGATAAGTTTGCTAAAAAGATCAGCATGCTTAAAGCAAACAATGAAAACTTGAAGAAAATCGTAGAGCTACCTAGAAAGTATTCGAACACGTTGAGGATAAACATGGGGATGAGATGGAAGATTCCATCGAAACTTCTAAAGAGAAACAAAAAACAAGATTCAAAAACAGATGGTTCTATCATTCCATCATGTCTTCTCGGATCTCAAACTTGGAGGGTTCTGGGGTGATATTTTTGGGCTAGGCGCTCTCCCAGGATATCAATGGAATTTGATCTCGTATTAGATGATAAATGAGAGAAATATGATAAATTCAAATAGAAAGCAAGAACTAATGAGATAAAAGTATACGAGCTTGCTCTCTTCCCGTACAGGAAAGCTCTAAGCATATTTATGATGTCAACTCGCCCCAGAATCACATATGTTTCAAACTCCCCAGTTACTATGGCACTGACCTAGGTTCACCCAATAACGGTTTGATCTGAGCGGTGTATGGTGGAAGGAATCCTCATACGATTGTAAGCTTCTTGAATAGGATGTTAGCCGAGCTGCATGTGTCTATTAAGACCCTGTAGATATTCTCTTCTCCTAAATAATTGTTTATCAAGACAGGTTCCTCGTGTGGGCTAGCAATGGCCAACGGGTTAATATATATAAAAATTATTATAGGATAGGAAGCTCGGTCAACTTCCAAAGAATTTTTCCCACTTAACTGTGCTTTGATGTTCTTCGAATGCCACTGCCTAGACAAAGTGGTAGCTCTTGAAGTGGTATTGCCCCCAGCTATGGTTAGGAGCCCTATAGTGATAATTATACCATCTTCTCCTGAATATTTTGTGAATGCATGACTTCTTAGGCCCAAGTCAAGATAATCTCCACCAAAGACGGCTTGTATAATATGACGATTTGAATTGAGATCACACATACTGGTCTTTTAGCTAATGTTGATCATGTTCTTGTTTTATTGTTTTAGAACGACCATATGGTTCCTCGAGTCACTCGCTCTAGCAAAGCCCGCTCCATTTCCATAAGTTCGTTGTATTCCATGATTATATTTCACATACCAAATCAAATTACCTTTGTCAATGAAATTTTGAATTTATTCCTTAAGGGTTATGCAGTTATTTGTCCAATGACCAATGTCGTTATGATATCTGCAATACTTTCCACTTCTATTTTCTCGAGCTTTTGGTAATCGGGAGATGTGGCCTAAAACGTACATGGCCCATAACGTCTTGGTATAATTATGCCATATTTTCTATTAGCTCGATATAGTTATCATGTATTAGCCTTTTATTCCTCTATTCCTCATGTGCATGGCCTAAAGATGCATTACATGGGGCTGATGCTTGTGGATATTTTGGAGTCTTGACTTGAATTGAACGTTTCTGTATTACAAATTCAAAGGGTAAATGAAGGGGATATAAAACTTGTTGTTGCTGGAACTCTTGTGGTGTACTGTATATAGTCGATGTGGTCGCATGTATCAGAGTGGGAGATAGATACTTTTGTCTCAATATATCTTCCAGAATCAAATAGATATGTGTAATCTTCTCAATATGGATCTTGGACTCAACTTGAGCTTGAAGTACTCCGAACGTAAAATATTTCTTTCTCATAGTTTCCTCTGTCATATTAGTTCATGGGGTGAGCCCATGTCTCTACGAGGCGTTTGTTATCCCCTCCCAACAATCAGTCAAGTTGTTCTTGATGTGCACAATATGTTGCGTACAGCCCCTTAAACTTTCCATATTCATCTTTGTGTAGTGTACTATATGGTCCCACGTGATCTTGCTCTCCGAAAATTGATATCAAACAGAGTCCACAAATGATCAAATATCATGATGGACCTTGGGGCCAACTTGTTTGACCAAGTTAGAGCATTCCCTTTGAAAGTCGTAGAGAATGCTTAACACCACAACTAGTCATCATCGGGAAAGTTTATCATCATATTTGTAAACTGCTCTATGTGGTGATCTGGTTCACTAGTCATATCATACTTGTCTATTTTGTGAATGTGAAGCCTTTATTATAGCTCAATCGTCATATTATATGGGATGATATGGGATATTCCTTCTATATCTCTGGGTATAGGAAGATTCATTCAGCCCATCACCTCGAGCTGAACACGGGTTTACTTGATAGAGAAATTCCACGTTAAATATGGGTACTTCACTACCATAGACACGTCTCTACCATGGGAATACATGTTGATGTTGAGTAGGATTTTTCCTCTGAGGATTGAGTATGTTCTGGGGTCCAGGGTAAATAAAGTCCGCCTGGTTTTCAACATCTATAATCGGTTTTGAGGTGCATGTTGAGTTGTCAGCTCATAACAAACCCACTCGCCAGCTACAGTAGCAGGTCATGTGCCATGCACGACCTCTTTTTGGTCCACCTCGGGGTTCTTTGTGGATCTGTTCTTTACTATGTCTCATTTTTTCCCTAAATAACGTATGCGCTTTGTGTGCCCAATGTCTCTTTGGCAATGCCTCCATTTGCGCAAAGAGGAGAACGCTTTGTCGTCACGTGCTGACACTAATATATATCATTTTCTAACCATATGCTCCCTCCTCGAGGATTCGTAAGCATGATCTGGAACATATGGTCCTGTGAGCTCGTAACTATCGCCTTAGGTCCACTCGTCAGCAAGTTTCGTGATACAAACTTCATACTTACAGTCTGGTTCACCTATTTGTGGCAATATCCCTTCTCCATTGAAGGGGACACCACTTCAGGTCTAGCGGGGGTACTTGCCAATGCCTACTTTATGTTTGAAGAGTTATGATTTGAGACTTAATTAGTTGTCTATGTTCAGCTGAGCAAGAAATATAGAGGATTTTTGCGGGTTTTAAGATCCCGACACGTCTCACACTAGGGTGAGAGGTATACTAGTTGTTCCTTAAGTAACCATTATATTTATACTCACTCCAAAGCGAAAGATTAGTTTGGTTTTGAAAATTGTCTTTGAGTATAGTAGTAAGTGAGTTCCCACTTTGGTCGCCACTAAAGAGCCCTTAATGGGTTCACCTAAAATATGTTGGTCAATAACTATATAGAGAAAGAACAGTAGTGAATCTCAAGTTGTAATAAATAATTGTTCATTATTTCCCAATAAGGTGACATGTTGTGTTTATAGTGACAAATATGAGTCTTACAAATCTAATTGTCCATGAATACAAAGAGTTCCTTTCAATTCTTAAGCTCATCGTTTAATCTATTGGGCCAAAAACCGGCTTAAGACAAAGCCTTTGGCTCATCAGATAATTCTTTTATCCCCAAGTATTTCAACAAATATTGTTTCTTCTATTTTGATTTGTTGTGGAGAATAAATCGATTGCAATAGCGTCCTACTGAGATAGTGAAAACGTCATTTCTTATTTTAGAATTATCTTGACGAATATGACAATGAATTATCGAGCGCGACCTTTGCAGCCTCATATCCCAGCAACAAATCATGTCGACACCGATATTTTTTAGAACGTCTCTTTCTCGTAGGTTTGTTATAAGTTATTCATTTGTTGTTTTATTACACCCATTAGATCTAGTTGCGAATTGGCAGCAAGAACTTAAGCCTCATAAATTGAATGGTTCGACATGGTAAAAAAATTGAATTCTCTTATTTCCTATGATAAAAAGATGATTCGTTTCTTTTTAAAATGTTTCAAATAAAATATATCACTTAACTAAAAATAATAATTTTGTCGAGGATAAAAATCACCACTAATTTTTAATTTTTTATGTTTTATTTGTATTTTAAAATTATATTTTGGTTTATTTTTCTCTCTCCATACTTCCAAACAAAAAAATTAGAATCTCATAGTTAATTTTTCAATTTTTATTACTAGCTATTTATTTTTACCATTTACCATTTATTAAATAAATTATCAGATTAGACTAGACATCAAAACTCGATCTATTTAACTAAAACCAAAATCTGTTTTAAGCCCTAACACCATTTCTAAATCAAATCAGAAACATAAATCCCTAACACAATTGAGAAACCCAAATTCCACTGTGACAGACGGGTCGGAGAAAGAGATTTTGTTATCGGTATATGGTTTTAGAAAATCCTTAGGTGTGCTGTATACTCTAATCGGACCACGGTACCTCTCGCAATGTCAAGCCTCTCCAGAAGTTTTAATGTCTGGTCATCGGATATTGCCACGTAGCCGATCTAGTTTACATTTAGGCTCCAAATGTTCGATTAGTGCAATTTTAAAATAAAATCAAGAGGTTGTTGTTGGAGGTAGCCGAGATGGTTGATTATGGCATTCTTATGACCAACTATCGCGTCAGACTGAGAGTTTACCCTGTGCGCACTCATTGCACTCTGAATAGCGGCTGCGGGTTTCCTCCGGAAAAAAAAATAGTGCGGAGGTAACGCGATTATGATATAAACGACGATACTACCTTCGGGTACTGGTATTGTCCTTTCTTTGAAATCTCAACTATCTAGTCCTTCAGAATTGTTGGGCTGAAGGAAATTATATAACAATTGGGCCTAAAGAAGGCCCAAAGAAAAGTAACAGTACCCAAAGCCCTTCATATTTTGCAAAATGGATTTAAGTACTAATTTGAGAGAGAAACGAGATTTATGAAATGAAATTTACAGATTCTCCGGTGACCGAACTACAGGTGCGCAATGCACACCTCTCCATCCAGCAAGACAACGGTACATTCCACGTCGGCACCTCCGTCTGGCCATGTTCTCTCGTCCTCGCCAAATTCGCCGATCGGTGGTCTCCCCCGCCGAATCAACCACCGTCCCCCGCCGCCAATCCCTATGCGGAGCTTCTCGATTTTCACAGCGGAAACCGCCGCCGTCGCGGAATCGAGCTCGGAGCCGGTTGCGGAGCTGCCGGGATGGCGTTCCACTTGCTCGGACTGACCGAAATCGTTCTCACCGACATCTCACCAGTGATGCCGGCGCTCAAACACAACCTGAAGCGAAACAAAAGTGTTCTAGGCAAAAACCTGAAGACGTCGGTGCTTTACTGGAACAACCGCGATCAGATCCGCGCATTGAATCCGCCGTTCGATCTGGTTATTGCGGCGGACGTTGTGTACATCGAGGAATCGGTGGGGCAGCTGGTGGCGGCGATGGAGGCGTTGGTGGCGGATGATGGTGCTGTTCTGTTGGGATATCAGGTTAGGTCGCCAGAGGCGGATAAACTGTTTTGGGAAGTGTGCGATGACGTTTTCGAGATCGAGAAGGTTCCACATGAAGATTTGCATCCTGATTATGCATATGAAGAAGCTGATGTGTATATTCTGAGGAAGAAGAAAAAAACGATAATAAGTGAGAATTAAATGTCTTATTGTTTTAATTTGATGTTTATGAGATATAAATGAATTATGTTGGTTTATCTGTAATCTAGTGAAGTTAACAATTAACATGGTTTAAATAAACAACTAATAATTATCTGAGCATTTATAGTTGTATGCATTATATGCAAGCTTCAATTTAATAATAATTTAACAAGACTTAATTATAATAGCAATTAATAAAGAAGAATCTCAATAATTTATAGAGCATGGGTATGGGAAAAGATGTGTTTTATGACGTCAAAAATTCTTTTTGTTACAGTTAGAATAAATATTATATGGGCTATGCTGAATTGATCATAAAATCTGGATCTTTTTTTCTGAAAATTTTGAAGAGATTACCTTGTCCTTATAATAATATTATATGTTTATATGTGAGGGTTAAAATGGGCTTTTCAAATGTTTGAATAAAATATTCTAATTTAAGATTTTATAATAAGACTCAATTTAGTCGTGTCTATATTAATTTAGAATTTCAGTGAAGCGATGCCAAGATTAGAGATTTCATCGCTACAAACTATGGGGCCGACCGATATTTCGTCATGACCAGAGACATAGCGGATAATGATAAAATTTAACAAAATGTGTTTTTTAGAATATTTATATCTACCAAAAACAGTGGCGGATCCAGGAATAAAATTTAAGGTATGCCCAAAGATGTTATGGAAAATTTCATTAAAATATAAATATTCGAGTATTGCATAATAAAAATATGCAAATATTCTAGTTACAATTTAAAATGAAAATATATTCTAGTCCAAAAGTAAATGCATTCTTCTCTTACTCATGCTTTGAAAGTGTTGGATAATATCTAGATCATCAACCGTAGAAAATACTTCTTTCTCCACAAATGTCACTGAACAATCATTAAGCCGTGAATCGTGAATTGACAATTCTATTTCTCAACTCATTCTTCACCAATTTTATACGAGAAAATACTCGCTCAAAACTTGCGGTAGCAACCGGTAAGGACAAAACTCGCTTCAAAAGTCTGTACACAAATCCAAATATCTAGTGTTATTTTGTACAAATAAAAGTCTTACATAGATCCGAGATAATTTTCTTATAGAAAGAAAAACTAGGGTTTGAAAATTCCCAACTTTTTTGGTGATTTGTTGAATCAAAATTAAAGTAAAACCAAATGGAAATTTTTATTGCTTTGTTGAATGAAAATCGAAGTAAACTTCAACTAAGGAAAAATCTTACAATTTAGCAGGTGGACAAGATATTACATCAACCATCTGCAAATCTTTGTGTTCATTAATCATTAACCTGCAATGAAATATGCAATCAATTTGGAATGAATGATTAACAACCATGCATATCATATAATTTTATTATAGAAAGGAAAACTAAGGTTTGAAAATCCCCAATTTTTTCAATGATTTGTTGAATCAAAGTTGAAGTAAGTTTGAAAATCCCCAATTTTTCAATGATTTGTTGAATCAAAGTTGAAGTAAAACCTAATATCAAATTTTACTTCTTTGTAAATCGAAGTAAACTCCAATGGAAAATTCATTAACTGAATCAACTTGATATTTTATTTTTATAGTTTTATGTTGCTTTTATTTGAGAGAAGTTGGAAAAGAGACGGGTACGATTAGGGGGAAATAGAGTAAAATAGAAAGTAAAAGAATGTAAAGAAGTGAAATAAAAGAATTTAAAGAAGTGAAGCTTTTATTTGAGAGAAGTTGGAAAATATAGTAAAAATAAAAAGTAAAAGAATATAAAGAAGAAGTGAAAGAAGTTAAGCTTTTATTTGAGAGAAGTTCGGAAATATAGTAAAAATAAAAAGTAAAAGAAGTGGGTATCCAATAGGTGTTGAACCCAAGACCTCAAGTATACTACTTGAGAAGTTAACCATTATACTAAACGTATTTTTCTGATTTAGGGTTGTCCCGGGCATACCTATCTCCCCCCTAAATCCGCCCCTGCCAAAAGACGAGGGTCTGATTTTATCTACGGGTTTAATTAATTTTATAAACATGTAAAAAATTCAAGAACAAATTACAATAGTGATAAAATTTCAAAGTTCTTTCTTACATGCATCTTTCTCGTTATATTCAAATTTTGTCAACTATGAATCCGATTTTTTTTTATTTGGATTCATAAAACTTATTATATCACGAAAGAACTTTTTTAAAAAAATTAAGCAATAAAGAGATCGAAATAACTTTTTTGAAAAACAATAGTTTTCGGCGATTTTCGGACGATTTTGCGACGGGATTTATCTTAGCCTATTGGTGTAAGTGTTGTTTCATAAACTCTTTTCTAACAATAAAAATGAATTAGTATCATGACAAAGGAAACAATTATGGCTACCATCAAGTTGATGAGTCAAGACCTTGTAAGATTGAACTGTTTTGGTGGTTCCAAGTACTTTCTTGTTGACTACTGAAATCAACTACATCCACTATCCAAACCTGAAGAAAGTCTCAAAAGCGAGTGACAAAAACAGTGTGAAAATCAAGGAAAAAATGCATAAGCAAGAGGAGGATAATCTCATGTGTCGGGGACATATCATGAATGCACTTTCGGATCTTCTATTCGACCTCTACACAATTGAGTCTTCAACGTTGAAGATTTGGAATGCACTTGAAGAATAAGATAATACCAATGAAGAAGGTACGAATTTTTTTTATTAAATTCTCAATATTTTAATTTTAATTTTATTGATAGTAAATCAATATTTTGATTTTAATCTCTCATGAGTTTCAAAGTATAGTAAATAAACTCGTGTTCGTCAAAGTAATGTTTTCAATAATTTTTTCAAGTAGACACAATCATAGAAAAATTGCATCCGTATTGAAAAAATTATCGAAAGAAGATACTTCCTAAATCTAAAAAGTATAATTTTGAACAAATCCAAAAGCACTTACGGATTGAAGAAGAATCGTGTGCTAAAGATGCCAAAAAAATCCAAGATTGGAGTTTCCACGAGTATGAATGCAATAGAATCAAAGTAAAAAAATAGAAAATCATGAGAAAATCATTTCACAATAAGAACATAAATATTTTTAAACGTGCAAAGGGAAATTTCTTTGTGTGTGGCAAACCGAGTCATTTCGCGTGTACGTGCAACCGTAAGAAAAATGGTGATAGTATAAATTTTATAGACGAAGATATTGTTACAATGGTAACGAATGTCAATATCATTGATGTTAAGACTTCAGGTTGGTGGTACGATACATGCACATTCGTTCATGTTTGTAATGTCAATTCTTTGTTCAAAATAATGGAAGTGAGTAATATGACAAATAAGATGCATATGGAAAACACAAACAAGTCCAAAGTTGAACGACGCATAAATATAGAGTTGATATTTTTTTAGTTGTAATAAAATTACTCTTGCAAATATATTGTATGTTTCGAAAAATTTAGTTTCCAATGATCTATTATATAAAGCTGGAATTCGGCCTGAGTACAAATCTAGCAACCTTTTTTTTCGGAGGGAACCCGCAGCCGCTACTCAAAGTGCAGTGAGTGCGCGCAGGGTAAACCCTTAGTCTGACGTGATAGCCTATAAACCAACACCATAAGTTAAACCACACAATGTGACAGGCTCACCCGAGAAAGCGTATGTAGAGGGACTCGAACTCATAACTTTTGGTCACGAGCATGCCTTACAAATCTAGCAATCTTGTTTTGTCTAATGTTGGAATTTTTGTACGAAATGGATACTATTGTTAGAATATGTCAAAACTATATACTCATGATGCTATAATTCTTGACGTGAAGAATTATATTTACTCTTGCTTTATTTATTATTAAATGGTAAACTTGCTCATATAAGACATAGCACTATAAATAAAATTGTTAAAACTTCACTTATAAAGTGTAATATAAGTTCGTATGAAAAATGTAAATTGTGTGTCGAATAAAAATGATTAAGAAACCTTACAAATCCGTGAAATATGCACAAAATTGTCAGACTTGATACACATTGACATATGTGAGTTAAATGGTATCTTGACACGTGGGGTATGAGATACTTTATAACTTTTATTGATGACTACTCTAAATTTCCTTATGTCTATTTTCTTAAACATAAGAATGAAGTCTTTAGCATGTTTAAGATCTTCAAAGAAAACGTAAAAAATCAATTAGACATTAAGATTAAAATTTCGCATAATCATAGAGGTGAGAAATATTGTTAAGGAGAATTTTCTAGTTTTTTAAGAGCTTGTGATAAATTCATCAATGTTTGACTTCTTATAAGCCGCAACAAAATCGATTGGTTTAGTACAAAAATATAAATTTGATTGAGATGACCAATGGCATGCTAGTTATTTTTTATAAATCCATAATTGTCCAAGGGGAAAAAAGGTCTAAAATATTTCTAGAGGAGTCACACACATATAAGAGAGATAAACTGAAATATAAATTCTAGAGAGAGAAGCTTCCTAAAAGTAGTAAAAATAATTATTATTTCCTCTTTCCAAAAAATGTAAATTACCTTATATAGTAATGGTGGTGGACCCCTTGAGCCACATGGTTAGCCCATTTTTACATAAAGAACCTAAAAGTTACTCATTTGTCGAGTTTACATCACAAAGTAATTACCAGTACATTATTAACCGGTTTGGCATACGGGTGAGATAAATCTTGTATTTATCAGTAACCCATAAGTCCTTGCAAAGATTCTTTGGGAGGACTAAACATGGTACTTCGAATTTTATTCATGTTCTTGCTCCGGACTTTAACTAACCCTGATGATCCAACATGGTTTTGATCGGATAGTTTTGTCTCTGATTATTTTTGTTATGAGAATTACTAGTCTCGTGAACTGGCCATCGCGCGTGGCTTTACTCTTGTACGTGTTTCACAAAAGTATTCGGCCTACGCAATAGGCCCTTAGTGGTCAAGCATAAAAATGTGGTAAAGAAACCGTTTCACTTCCCCATATAAATATAAATTGGGGAATGAAATTACATGTAAGGGACCTTTCTACTCCCCTACATAAGTGTCTGTTGGGTCTTCTAAAAGTATATGATGCGCTCTTGAAATACCCTATATAAATTTTCCATATATTCTCTCATTATTCTCCTTTTTTTACTGTTCAAAATATATAAAGACAAAATTTTGTGCTCCTACCACCATAAAACCCAGTCTCTAGCTCGATCATTGCGTAAAAATGATTCTAGCATAAATCGTAACCTTCTATCGTTCTCTGCTGCCATGCATTCTCTTCAGAGTTATATGTTTTATCTTGATAATGCTTTAGAGGACTAGTTGTCAATTTCTGAGCAATCCGAAGCTAAAAACGTTGTCGAGATTGCATATGAATGGCTTGTTCATATTGGTTAGGTTTTCGAATAAATAGGTAGCACATCATGAAGAAAACTACTTGAACCAGTTGTCCATTTTTCTTCTTCAAACCCTTTAACCCGACCTTCTACAAAAAAAAACTTTTCCCTTAAGGTCAACTTGCTCTAAGAAAATTGAGCACCGACTATGTTTTATTTTGATGGTCCACTTCGACTATGAAGAAATATCCCATTAAAACAATCATGCAATGCTTTTAGATAAAAAAGGCATTATTCTAATAAACCTAAACAAAAATCTAAAAGGCCTAAGACAATCCTTTTGGACCGTGATACTCCTTCGGAGAAATCGGCTGGATCGGGAGAGAAGGTTCCCACAAGATCCTAAAATATTCCTGGAACTCAAGCTACAACTCAAGTTATGCCTCCAAATGGATATGCTGGACTTTAAAATAGAACATCGGGTGTCAAGGAAAATTTGATGCGATTGTTTAACGAACCCGATGAGGATGTAGAGGTTTGAACCTGCTTAGGGTCTTACGTTGGCACCTCAAGCAAAACAAGAGGGCGAAAATGATGATGAGGTCGAAACCTGAGGGAAAGTAAATAGAAGGCATCTAAACTAAAAAAACTGAAGAATAAAAAAACAGAAGTCGAACTACCTTCCGAAATATCTGAGGTGCTTGGGGGCAACCTTCACAAAGTTGACAAATGATATCTCATAGCCCTATATGATCTTAATTACAATTACTTCTCTGAGGTAGATGAACCAAAAAATTGACGGTAATTGGGTATTCTAGAGTCAGTGGATATGCCCTTTCTTAAAACGAGAGAGACGCTATATTTATCAAGAAGTATGAGTTGGTCGTGTATCCGAACATTTTAAATTAGGGACTTTGGTTCCCCCTAGACCATGTTATTGTTAAATAATTTGAGTGGTTTAATCTCATGTCTTGAGTCATTGCATTGAGACTTGCAGGAATTGAGCTTCCGATGGAACAATTTATGGCTCTGACTACCATGTCGAGGAATCTCCACATATCATTATACTATATCAGCCTAGAGAATGATTTAAGGTGGTGAACGATCTCCTCGAAGAGGACAAAAATTGGAAACAATAGTTCTTATTTTTAGTGAGTGTTGTGGATTAGAAAACCCATCTCGAAGAATAAAAACCCTTGAAGACTTCTGATACGGAAGAGTACAAGTCAGACAGGTTTTCTATCAAATCCGCCTAATATAATTATAAAACGTTTTGTTCTTTAATGTTTTACTTCTCATATGGTCTTATTTTACACGAGTCTCTAGTTTTCAACAACATCATCTGGAAGTTGTTGAGGAGACTTTCACCTAACCGAGAAGATGGGCCTGAGAATATTGGTTGAGAAAATTTCACCATTTATTTACTTGCGCCATCTTTGGAGTATGAACCAAGAAACTACCCACTATTTGGCACAATTGTTGACTCATCATGATTCTGCTAAACTTGTAACATGATTGGTTGCTCTGGATGCCGAAGTGTTCATTCCAACCAGAAAGAAGGCTCTTATTCACATATTGAAGAATGAGGCTTATGGTTATCGTGAAAAAAAGAAGTCTACAAAGAGCATTGAAGAGGAAAAATAAACTATCTTGGTCGGTCCATAAATTACTGAGCGATTGATGATATTGTTGAGCCGTCAATATTCGATGAAAAATAGAAAGGCCATGCTATGAAAAAGAAACCAACACACATATGAAAAGATAAAAAAAGGAGGGAAAAAATTTTTAGTATAAAAGAAGTTGACATTAGAAAAAGGTTATCCGCTCCTTGGGTCAAATTGTGACTACCACAGTAGCTAATCGTTCAGATATTTAAGTCTTATGAAACTAATCATCAACTCTTCCTAAGAAAAACCAGTAGATTCCAGAGAGGAGCCAACATGTGTTGGACACTGAATCTAGAGAAGAGCAAACGCCAGTTTCTCTAGAGGAAGACCAACAAAGGTTAAATTCTTCCAGCTTTGGGTCATTCCAACTACTCGGGACAGACCGTTTTGGTATAAATCTTCATGAGCTCGTCAATTCTATTTCCAACCTTGATATAGAAACAACGTAGCGAAAAATAAAGTTAGAGAATGCTAAAACCGCAGCTGTGAGCCTTGAGAATACCAATTTGAAACTTGAAGAAACTGCTTCATTTTTTGTGACATATTCAGTAGGCTGCGGATGGATTGCACCTACAAATCTCGATCGTTCGGAATAAGAAATAGGCTCACTCTGCTGACCAACACCTCAAATTTCCAAGGTGAGTTGAATGAATTAACAATTATCATGCTAAAATCGAATTCGGATCATAAAGTGACTTGCAAAGAGAAATATATGCACTATGGTCTTCTTATAAAAAATATGAAGAACATGCGAAGGATACCTGAGATGTTGAATAACTGAAACAAAAAGCTATCGAAGATGCTGCTGTTTTTATATATCAAGCAGAAAAATACGTAGCTATTGCACATTCTGTTTTCGCCAACGAATGCCTAGGCGCGTTAACTCAACGTGACACTACGGTTTGCAATGGTCCTGGTTTTCATGAAAATTTTCTGTACTAGAATTTTGGTGCTTACTGGAATATGGTTCCGGAAGAGGATCAACCTACAAACATTTGGCTTGAAAATGAATAAGGGGTTTCAGAAGATGTAGTTGAGGAGTTCACGGACTTGGTAGGTGAAGATAATGATGATAATGACTCAGAGAGTAAGGATGTTAAAGAAGAGACCTCTCAAAACAATGCTTCCAGTGGAGACTCTAAAGACGACAGAATAATTTTGTTTTTGCATTCTCAATATTATAACTTTTTTATGTTTCTTTTTTAACCCAAGTCCATGTATGGTCACACGTTTAGTTCTTTTAGTAGGATTTTATAAATAGTAATTTTGTTATTCATCTTTTTCTTACCATCGTAAAAAAGATTTTATTTGAATTCATGTCTTCGAATTTTTCTTAGTTGAGGGTGATTAATTCATAACCGTTTATCGAAGCTCTTTTAGATATTTAAAAAGTATTGAGCTCCCAGTATTGACCAACTATTGTTTGATATTTTTTGTATGAACAATTAGTGTTTGAACATTTTTAAATATGATCAACTATTGTTGTAACCTTTTAGACATGATCAACTAGTATGGAAACCCTTTAAACATTACCAGCTAGTGTTGGAACCTTTTAAACCTGATTTTTGGGTTGGAAATTTTCAGACTTATTGAAAATGAAGTCATGAAATATATAATGAAAATGATATATTTATACTAGTCTGCTATGTAGACACCTCATTAAAACCTTAATGTGCTACCAGAGTAGAAAAGAGCAAGCCATTGGTCATTACATGACTAATTGAAAATATTTGTCGGTTTTTACATACTTATTCCAAATAAAACCTCAAATTTTCAATGTTCTACGGATACTGAAGCAATTTTATTTCTTGATCTTCCAAACGATATATTTCAGGATTTACCCTCTCAGTCACCGAGTAAAGTCCTTCCCAATTTGGCCACAACTTTCCAAGCCGTTTTTCTTTAGTGTGAAAGAAAATCTTTTTCAGAACCTTATTGTTCATTTTGAACTCTCTCGAATGGAATCGAGATTTGTATCTACTTCTCATTAAAGTATGATAATGAAGGGATCTTAAATGTGTCTTCATCCTCTTCTCTTCAACCAAGTGAAGTTTGGTAAAATGATGTGACCCTTGTCAAAAGTACAGAAATGCAATTCATGTACCAGTAGTCCTTATGAAATATGTGTCTGTAACGTACCTTTTGACATGTGGGAAATTGATTTAGTCGGACCACTTCCGATGGCCTCTAGAAGGGGTGTCTCACTATCATTTTGGCAATCGATTAATTTTCCAAGTGAGTAAAAGCTTTCCCGCTATCTGGGGTAACTTCCATTATAGTAATAAAGTTTATTCTTTCTAACATATGTTGTAGGTTTGGCAATCTCAGGCGTATTACTACAGACAATGCTCATTAATTTAACAACAAATACATAGAATTATTTTGTGCAACAAGAGGAATTTTCCATTATTTCTTTTCTCCTTTTTATCCCCAAGCCAATGGACAAGTTGAGGTAGCTAACCATATAATTTTAATGGGCCTGAAAAATAACTTGGAGGGAGCAGACGGGAAATGGCCAAGTTATCTACAAGAAGTACTATAGTCTACCAAACTACTCTTCATACAGCTACTCAAGAGTCTCTATTCGCTTTAGTTTATGGGATGGATGCAATCAAACCCATAAAAGCTACATTTTCTTCTTCCAGAGTTCAAAATTATTTCGAGGAGAATAATGAGATGGCGATAAGGGCTCAGTTGGATTTGATTAAAGAAATGAAAATTAAATCTCATTTGAGAATTGTTCATTACCAATGCCTGATGAGAAGCAGGTATGCATCCAAAGTAAGATGAATAAACTTTCAAGTGGGAGATAACATTCTAAGAAAAGTATTTGTACATACGAAGGAGAAGAAGTTTGGTAAGTTGGTTCTGAACTGGGAAGGATCTTACATTGTGTATGAAAAGATCAAGCAAGGAACATACAAGTTGTTAGATAAAGAAGGTAACCTTTTGAAGCACCCTTAAAATATTGAGCATCTAAGGTTATATTTAGAATAAAATAACCTTGTAAATATTTACTTTATTTTAGTTCAATGTAAATATTAAGGGGCATACTATTTCCTACCCTAGTGACGCGATGAGGTTTTAATGAGGTGTCTGAATCACAATCAATCTATCATCTTTTGCTTTTAAAATGTGTCTTTGCTATGCTTGGTTGGATTAAATTTTGATGCATTCGAATGGATTACCTTCGAATGTCCTGGTTGTCTTAAATTTTGATGCCTTCGAGGATCAGCCTCAGACTTTTTGAAAATTACAGAGGATCGGGGAGGATTGGAGAATCGTTCCCATGAAAGTTCACGGATCATATTTGTTCTCCATAGGTGGGCCCTCGCCATATTTCTTGGAGTGAAGCAGTTGTGAAACCTAGTTGAGCATTTTTCAGTGGCCCATTGATTCAAATTTATTAAATTTTATTTCGCGTCTTCTATGTTTAAAGAGCTTTGAGAATATTATAAAACAAATCCAAAGTGAGAAATAACAACATCAAAATGTGGAAACTAAAGAAATCTTTAAAACAGTTATTAAAGCTTTTCTAGTTCTTATGAGCATACTCGGAATTTCTTTAGATTTAATTTTTCTGCCATTTTCTCAAGCACCACTAACAAAAAGAAACTAAGTCCTCCAAGGCTTGTCAATTTCTAGCAGGTCTTCAAGCACTTTAAAGTCATTACGCATATTAAAATAATAAAAAGGGATATGGCCATTGCGACACAAACCAGCCACATCAGCTAGTTACTCCATAGGCATCAGAAGTTTGGATGGCCTAGAAGCTATGATGCTTGCTAACCGTGTAAACCAAACGTTAGGGCTTAGTTGACTTGGGCATAACTTTACTAAATGGAAGTACCTCACTATTTACGGGTCTAAGGAAAACCGAAGGCCCCAATTGAGTACCTCAGTATAAACCATCAATTCTTCAGCCTTTCAGTCTATCAGAGTATCATCAGGTAGAGGTAGCATCACCTTGATCGATTTGGGAAATCCTCATTTTTTCTAAATCCCATTCAGTTCTGATGGATGAAAATAAACGTATGATATCCTTCGTAAAGATAGTATATACTTGACACTACCTTTAGTGAAATTGGGCCCGGCTCACCCAACGGGGGACTCCAGAAATGGTTTGGACTCTGGCTAGATATCCTTTTTTATTTTTTCTTGAGTCACATTCTTAGTGTCCCTAGTTTGACTGGATGTCTCTAAGGGGGTATCTTCCCCGCTATCATCCATTTTTCCTTCTATTATTTGTGGCCATTGTTTCAAGGGTTCACTGGGTTGTATAATGTGATTCTCTTCCTCAATTTGAGGGGGTTCAGTAGATGAAACTATGGGATTTTCTACTAAAATAAGCAGTGTATTAAGTTATATTGTAGTAACAACTGCCATGGTCGGAATTTGTCTTGAGGGATTTCTAGCATCGGTAAAGGTTTCAGATATTTTTTCCTTTCCTTTATCCAATGAAGGAAGTTTATCTTTAGCTTTAGAAAGCTTGGTAATTCTGCGATGAGTACTTTCGCCTATATCGAATCCCATGGCGATAAAAGTCGAAGGACATTTACGGTTGATAATTCCTTCTGTTGCGAATGGTTTTGTTGTCCAAACAGATTGGTAAGAAGATGGAGAAGAATGGGCAAGAGGGCTTAGTTTAGAAGCTTGTTTCTCAACCACTTCACATGGTGAAGCATGTAATCCGGCGTTGATTACAACTTGCCTTTTTTCTTTCTCTAACTCGGATAAATTGAGCCAACCTCCTCTGATTAAAGCATTTGTGGCTGTAAACATAAAAACCTTGGGAAGTACTGGAAAGTTTTATTTATGATGAACAAGGAATAAGAAGAAATTAAATTTCAAATTTGGAAATCTAACTCTTTCTCTATCTAAAGTGTTAGATTAATTCTCTCTCACTCTAGAAATAAGAGCATTAGAAATTTTACCCTTATAAAGGTAGAGAAGAGTCATTTGAGTGTTTTTACTAGGGAAAAGAAACCACCAATAATAAAAAGGGCTATTAAATGTAGCCCATTTCCTATTTTACGTAAACATGATTACCTATAACTAAACCAGTTAGTAGGTCCAATAACTACTTGACATCTGTCTTAAAAAGAAAACCGGATGCGACCTTTGAGAAATAATTACTTTAATCATATCATTTGGCGGGATTTCAGATGAAAGTTGCAACCTTTGATAAATAACTGCTTTAATCATATCCTTTAAAAATAATTCCAAAATAATTTGATATAGTAGCTCTCTCAAAATATTTTTGAGAGAGCTAAAGGGGTTAGATGATAGGGTCATATTTTGTTGAAAGTTGATACAGTAAGAGGGTCGGTTTTTCCTTAGAGAGGAAACTCAGACGTAGAAACTAAATCATGATGAGTTATCCGTCACCATGAACGCGTCTTAAACGTCTACTATGTCAACTTTTGATCTACTTTCGTTGTTTGCATTTGTATTTCGAATTATGTAATGTCTAAAATTATGTGAAATAATGAAGAGGTTAATGTTATTATTTCAAATTTACCGTTATCATAATCTTAAAATTAAACAAGTTTTTAGCGTGGAAATGGTACATATATTACAATGAAAACGTTTTTAAACTAAAGCAGCTAAATCGATTACTTTGATACTACAATTTTTAATTTCTCCGTATCTCTTGCAACGACAATGAATCGATAATGCCCAACATTTCGCATTTTTTGAACCCAATTTTAGGAAACAAAGTTGTACCCTTACATATGAGGTATCAACCGCAATGGAAAACTACAAAACAAAAACACAATATAAAATCACAATGACATAATCAGTGGGATGTTTTAAATTTTAAATGAACCAGCAATGTAATGAAATACTGACGCTCACAAAATGGTTGGAGTTGACCCAACACAGTTCAATTTCAACCGATTTGACATTGAATGGGGTGCATCTCTTAATGGAAAAAAGTGAAGCTAGCATCCGTAGTTTTACATTGTCATACAAAGTGGAGTATGCTGTTACACATAGATATGATCCCGACTCACATATTGGGCATCGTCCTCCAATTATCTATACTGGCTACATCATTAGAGTACTTCACATGTTCCATAATATGTATCAAATCCTTCATGCTTGTAAAAATCTTCACGTACACGAATGTGTAATCCATAAGCTCGTTGTCGAGGGTATCCCTAATCAACCTATATCAATCTTGTTGTCCGCTCAAGGAAAATGCAATCGAGCGGTACCCGCAATGGCCATCGAATTTAACATTGGTAATGGACGTTATAAAAGGCCCAAACAAGATGGGGCATTAATTTAAGTAACTGTTGGGATCAAACAAACTTGCTTTAGGCGGCATCATAGCACTTAACCTACAACCAACCATTCCACTATAATGCATTGTCCCACTTGCTTGTATAAGAATATCACTCCCTTGTTTTTTAACTCCGCTTCTCTTACCAAATTTGGGAGCCGTCATTCTGGTCCATTTAACCGAAATTATTGTTGGCTTTTTGAAATATTTTACTAGCAATGGTGCACTTGCTTCCTCAGAAGTTATCAAATGCTCGTGGTATGATTTGTCACGTTTACTAAATGATTCAGATGCAGTTATAGATAATTTACATTCGGAAGATGGACGATTATACGCTTTTAGTTTTTCCAAAAGCTTTAAAAGGGAAGCTGTTTCCTGCTGGATTATGACAAACCATTTCTTATAAACATGTTTAATGTGTGCTTCGTCTTGGTTTCCATGACTTCAAGTACTAGTTATCAATTTTTACTTTCAATTTCTCGATCGTCGTAAGATTGGTACAAAAAACTATATCTAACCTCTTCCAAAGATTCTGAAAAAAATAAAAAAGGTACCTCAAAGCCTTTACGAACACATTTATAGATTTCGTGTGAACAAGGTATACCATGTGTAGTTCGTATTTCACAACAACAAGGCATGCCGTGCACGACCGTCATTTTTTAGGAACATTATACTTTGTCGGAAAAAAGTTCCAAAGCATAGTGGGAGACATTATTCTTACCTTATCATACATATTGTTAGCGAATTTATGTAGGGTTAACAATCGACCCTTTTCAAATGAGGCTTTAATGTCTCGTGTTGCAATTCAATCAAATTATGCACCTTTAACCAAAAATAATTGACGTTACGTTTACTCGTACTAAGGAAACACTTGAGGGTGGAATGAGAGCTCTTCATGCGGTTAGTGAATTGGTTACCGAATGCAATGAGTTGTTAGTTCTCTACGTGACAAACTTAACATTATACGACCCTAACTAACTTATAGTGTATTCAATTGCTTTCAGATTTTCTTTGAAGTTACAGAGCATTTTTTACCGATATTTATTGTAGGAATATCTCAGTTTCCGGCAACATCATCTAACTCCACACTATCAAAAATTCATTAGATACTCTCGTTGATGATTTTGTTATTTTCTCTAGAACGTACAAGTTATTGTGCAATCGATATAATATGTGTGTTGCATTGGGGAACACTTCATCGACTGCCTTCACCAACGATAAGTTTTTATTTATCAAAACAATGGAGGGTGGTTTGATGAAGTGAGTTACCATCAACAATTGTAAACATTCATACACTCATTTGTAGCTCTCGAATTTATTCCTGGAATAAATTTTTACCGATGATATCGCTTTTGTCTTGGTCTTATCTATATTATTTGTAATAATTAAACATTTTTCAATTCACCTAACAAGTATAAGAATTGCGATCGACCGCATTTCTCGATCTTTCGTTGTTTTAGTTGAGCATTGTACACAATGCACATAGATAACAAATTATTAGGTTTTAATTTTTTCACTCCGCCAGGAATATCATGAGGATGGAATCCTATTTTTGTAGAACTAACTACAAAATTCGACTCTTCGTTCGAAAATATTCTAAAGTCCAAATGCTCTTTACTAAATTTTGTAAACAATGAGTTTTAGGAATTAATTTGTAAACAATGTAAATTCAGGGACTTGATTGTAATTAGTGTAAGTTTTGTCTTTAATTTATGAACGATGTAAGTTTTAGGAAGCTATTATGACTTTACATAATTTGTAAGGACTAAATAATAATTAATCCGTTTTTGTAACAGATTCAGTTATTCAACTAAGTCTTTGATCCTCTATATAAAGGACTAGACAGATCTAATAAAGGGGTCAGGGGCAGATTTAGGGGGGAGATAGGTATGCCAGGGACTACCCTAAATCAGAAAAATAAGTTTAATATAGTGGTTAAGTTCTCAAGTAATATACTCGAGGTCTTGGGGTTCAACACCTATTGAACGCCCACTTATTCTATGATTCTTTTACTTTTTATTTCACTTCTTTACATTCTTTTACTTTCTATTTTACTCTATTTTCCCTAATCGTGTCTCTTTTCCAACTTCTCTCAAATAAAAGCAACATAAAACTATAGAAATAAAATATTAAGTTGATTTAGTTAATGAATTTTCCATTGGAGTTTACTTCGATTTACAAAGAAGTAAAATTTGATATTGGGTTTTACTTCAACTTTGATTCAACAAATCATTGAAAAATTGGGGATTTTCAAACTTACTTCAACTTTGATTCAACAAATCATTGAAAAAATTGGGGATTTTCAAACCCTAGTTTTCCTTTCTATAATAAAATTATATGATATGCATGGTTGTTAATCATTCATTCCAAATTGATTGCATATTTCATTGCAGGTTAATGATTAATGAACACGAAGATTTGCAGATGGTTGATGTAATATCTTGTCCACCTACTAATTTGTAAGATTTTTCCTTAGTTGAAATTTACTTCGATTTTCATTCAACAAAGCAATAAAAAATTTCTATTTGGTTTTACTTCAATTTTGATTCAACAAATCACCAAAAAAATTGGGATTTTTCAAACCCTAGTTTTCCTTTCTATAAGAAAATTATCTCGGATCTATGTAAGACTTTTATTTGTACAAAAAAACACTAGATATTTGGATTTGTGTACAGACTTTTGAAGCGATTTTTGTCCTTACCGGTTGCTACCGCAAGTTTTGAGCGAGTATTTTCTCATATGAAATTGGTGAAGAATGAGTTGAGAAATAGAATGGTCAATTCACGATTCACGGCTCAATGATTGTTCAGTGACATTTGTGGAGAAAAAAGTGTTTTCTAAAGTTGATGATCTAGATATTATCCAACGCTTTCAAAGCATGAGTAAGAGAAGAATGCATTTACTTTTGGACTATAATATATACTCATTTTGAATTGTAACTAGAATATTTACATATTTTTATTATGCAATACTGAAATATTTATATTTTAATGAAATTTTCCATAACATCTTTGGCCATACCTTAAATTTTATTCCTGGATCCGCCACTGAAAGGGGTTGAACACTTTTTACTTGAAACTCATTTTGTACTTATGTTTTCTCTTTCTAAAAAATCTTAAGCACTTTCTCTCTCTAGAATTTCTCTCTAGTAATTTACCTAAGCAAATCAAAACCTTATCAAATTGGCGACTTCACTGGAGACTAAGCAGAAAAATCAGTAGCTTATTCATTCGGTGATATTCTTTAACTAAACTTCATAAGATGAATCCTGAAAATAATAATCATACGCTTCAATCAGCGTTAGAAACAGTGAGAGATGATTTGCAAAAGAATGGGACCAATGAGAATATGACTTTGATGGATTGTCTCCGGTCTAAGTTCGATCTAATGTTGAGACAAGAATGAATCAACTTCTTGATAAAATCAATGCGTTGAATGAAAAATATGAATGAAGGGAGCAAGAAATACTTTATGCTAGAATCAGATCTGAGGTTAGGCAGGAGTTGGAAAAGACCGATGTTGAAGGTCAGTCAGATCAATCTTTCGATGATAGACATGCTAAGTCTGAGCATAAAAAAACATGTTTTGTGTCTCCTAAAGAGAGATATTCATCTCGAAAGGATAAGAAAGATAAGCAAAAATTGATAACTTCCACTGATGAGGAGGTAGAAAGCTCTGCTTTAGGATTTAAAAGGCATAGAGGTTCTTTAAAGGGAGAATCGGAAAGAGATTATTCGAGGAGGTATAAAAAGGAGAGCAAGTCTAAGAATGCTCCTCGATCAACTTGGCATGAAGGAAATCCTTCAAATCAATATGGTGAGACCGACATGAATTTGTATTTTATAATGGAGACCGATGATCAATTTGTTCAAGGTGTTGATTGGAGGAACTCTCCATTAACAGATGAAATTCATTCTATGATGCTTCCGAAGTGTTTTGATATTTCGAAGGTTAAAAAGTTCGATGGGATGCAAGATCCCGATGATCACATCGAACAATTTAAAAATTATATGATGAAATTCGAGGATGACGACCAGCTTTTGTGTCGTGCTTTCTCTCAAACTTTTAAAGGAACAGCTCTCAAGTGGTACAACAGGATTCCGAGGGGGTTCATTTCAAATTTCAGGGATTTTTATACTGTTTTCCGAAGGCAGTTTGTTGAAAGCAAGAAAATAAGAGCTAATGGTGATACAATTATCCAGTGCAAACAAGCACCATGAGAAAAATTGAAAGATTATACTAAGAGGTTTGTGTTAACCAAATCAAGTTTAGATAATTGTGAAGAAAATATGGCAATGGCCGCTTTTCGTCAGGGTTTGTTGTCAGGGGATCTGGCTAATGAGACGACAAAAAGAAGGGCTTTGACTTTTGGAGCGTTGATGGCTCGAGTCAAAGATCAAATTAAGGTTGAAGAATCTAGCAGAGTATGAGGTGGACCAGTTAATACTTCGAAGAATTTGGGACATACAGCCAAGAATCAGGGGCAGCCCTCGAATGGAAATAATAATGCTAATGGGAATAATCAGCAGTCTAGGTAGAAGAACAGTGATTTTCCTGCTCGGAGTGGTGGATATTCGAACCACACTTCATCCAACAATTACAATAGGCCTAGGCCGGATACTTGGGTTAGGCCAGATTACTATGCTGATTTATGAGAGAGTGTTTCCGTTATTTGGGATAAAACTAAGAATTCTATAAACTTTAGGAAACCAACTCCTATCAGCAGACCGAGGAAAGAAAAGAATAATAAATTTTGTAGGTATCATGATGACATTGGGTGTGATACAAATGATTGTATTGCTTTGAAAAAAGAAATCCAATATTTGATTGAGAATGGCAAGCTCTTGACTTATGTGAAGTCACATGGAAGTGCATCGAAGGATAACGGTGCATCAACTTCAAAGGCTGCGCAACCAGCTGAGAATTTGATGAATATGGATTCACAGGTTGAGTCATTTGATGCTTTAATGAATATGTTGAGAAGGATCCGAAATGGTTGCTTATGATGACAGTCGATGAGTCTGTTGAGGTTGTTTCTATTGGAAAAGGGACATGTTCGTAAATTATCCAAGTTTTTCGAATTGTTAGCAAATTTTTGGGGCGATTCAATGACTGGAAATTTAGACAACTCAAGGAAAAGGTATGTTGTCAACTTGACAACTCAAATTGAAGATAAGATGTCAACGCATTTGTATGGGAAGAAAGACATTCCCTTCATTTTGTTTGATGAAGATGATTTGAGAGGGACTGCAGGACCACATGAGCATGCTGTGGTAATTGGAGCTGAGGAGGCTGGCGTCGAAATTCGACGTGTGTTGATTGACACTAGCAGTTTTGCCAATGTTCTTTTTAAGTCCACCTATGATAGGATGATAAACCCTCCTCAGATTACTTAATCAGATCATACAATTATTGGATTTACGGGTGTAACAGCTCATGTTGTTGGGGAATTCGAGGGAGAAGTTAGTTTGGGAAAAGGACCATTCAAGAAGAAGGTTCAAGTGCTTTTTGTGGTGGTGGACTATCCCACAAGTTATAATGTTATTTTTGGGAGGTCGTGGCTTTTAAAAATGTATGGGGTGGTATCAACAGTCCATCAATGTTTTGAGTACGTGGTTGGAGACAGATTTGCAGTGGTTCGGGGTGATCAAAAGGTTTCCGGAGAATGCTATGCCACTGTGCTTCAGGTCCGAAGATCCAGCAGTGGAGATTTGATGCGAGAATAACAGTTAGAAGGGGTTCCCTCGGAGTTGGAAGAAAAGATTGACGATCCGAGGGAAACTCCGGGGTCTTTAACAATGACTCAAGAAACAGAGGAGTTTACTTTTTCAGAAGGAAAAGTTCTACAGATTGGAACTTTATTGACCGCTAATATACGTCAACAACTGCTTAATTTTTTGTCTCAGAATTTGGACGTCTTCACTTGGAAGACAGAAGATGTAACACGAGTACCTATCGAAGTAATCCGGCATAGTTTGGCCATATATTTGAAGGTTAAGCCAGTGATTCAAAAAAGAAGAGCATTTTCATCGGAAAAAGCGGAAGCAATTGTTGCAGAAGTGGATCGATTGTCTAAAGTCGGACACATAAAGCAATCTCAATATCCTTTGTGGATTGCGAATCCGGTAGTGGTTAAAAAGAAGAATGAGAAATGGAGGATGTGTGTGAATTTTACAGATTTAAATAGAGCTTGCCCCAAAGATCCGTTTCCAGTTCCTCGAATTGACCACTTGATTGATTCTACTTTAGGTAATAAAATTTTGACTTTTATGGATGCTTTCGCAGGGTATAATCAGATCCAGATGGATCTGAAGGATTAAGAATGCACGACTTTTATAACTGATAGAGGCTTCCATTGTTATAAGGTGATGCCCTTTGGATTGAAGAATGTTGGGTCTACTTATCAAAGGTTAATGAACAAAGCTTTTGCTACACGGATTGGAAGGAATATGGAGGTATATATAGACGATATGGTAGTGAAAAATTCAAGGGATGAAGTGCATCTTGATGATCTAGAAGAAGCTTTTTTGAATCTAAGAGCAATCAGGTTGAAGTTAAATCCGGAAAAATGTACCTTCGGAGTTTTTGAATCTAAGGGATGAATTTTTAGGAATTAATTTGTAAACAATGTAAATTCAGGGACTTGATTGTAATTAGTATAAGTTTTGTCTTTAATTTATGAATGATGTAAGTTTTAGGAAGCTATTACGACTTTACATAATTTGTAAGGACTAAATAATAATTAATCCGTTTTTGTAACAGATTCAGTTATTCAACTAAGTCTTGGCTCCTCTATATAAAGGACCGGACAGATCTAATAAAGGGGTTGAACACTTTTTACTTGAAACTCATTTTGTACTTGTGTTTTCTCTTTCGAAAAACTCTTAAGCACTTTCCCTCTATAGAATTTCTCTCTAGCAATTTACCTAAGCAAATCAAAACCTTATCAGTACACAATGCACATAGATAACAAATTATTAGGTTTTAATTTTTTCACTCCGCTAGGAATATCATGAGGATGAGATCCTATTTTTGTAGAACAAACTACAAAATTCAACTATTCTTTGGAAAATGTTCTTAAAGTCCAAATTCTATTTACTAAACTTTGTAGTCTCGTGATTGTAAACCTCGCATACGATCTTTAAGGACCATAAATCTTTACTAACCTTATTTTCTCTAAGCGCGAAATGGTATCCATATTTCTTGGTCCCGGTAGACTTCCTCTTAAGATCCTTTGGTTCTACCAACTTTGTGCACTTTCCAGATATCTCATATACAAAAATTATTCAATGAGTGTTTTTGCTTTTGGCATCGTCGCGATGTTGTGATATAATTGCAAACCTGTTGTCTTTTATGGTAAGCTTAATCCAATCGACTGATTCCTGTTGCGTATAGCGGGATTTCGTGCTGAAAAAATAACAATAATCGACGGAGCAAGGCTCATCTCTTATCAATCCAAAATCAATAAGCTCCTCAACCTACATAGCCAAAATGTACACATGAAAATCATACCATAGTTTAATGGGTAATATTACCACCTTGCCGGTAGGATCCCTACCAACTGGCGGGAAGAAAATTCCACCCCAACGGAAGATTTTCCCACAAGAGGGTTAAAAATTCTCCCCCGACGGTGAAAATATGAAACTATATTAATAAAAGTTTTTCAGCACGCCCCCCGGCGGGGAGGGGCATCAGGGATGGTGGAATAACATTCCTTCTGTGTTGGTGTCATTAATACTAAACCGTCGGGGCCTTATTTCTAGCAACATACAGTCTATGCTCTACACTAGCGGGGACTAATTTTACACTATAATTTTTACTTAGAAATAAGTCTCTACCGGTTCATCATTTCTGCACCGACGGGTGGGACTTGGGTAAAACTCAGGGGCGAAAGCTCATCTTAGGCTAAAATAAGTCCCCGTCGGGGTCGAGTGCGGGTTGGACTGTTAAAGTTCTTTATAAATCAGGATGAACTCTACAAAAATGGAAATTTGAGACCCAAATTGATTAAAAAGAATACTTCATTTGAATTTTCAAGTTTATCAACAAGGTTGAAGGTTCTTCTTCTCGCTTTCTAAAATATTTTTTTAGGGTTTGGATATTTGTAGAGGTTTTTAAAGTTTTTTGTGTTCTTTAGAAAATTTCAAGTTTTTGTGATTTTTTTAAGTTTTGTATATAATTAGAAAGTTTGTGTGCAAAATTTTGTATTTTAGAGTTTGTGCAACTTAACCTAGCTAAGTCTACCCATTTTCACAAAAGTAAAAAAATAATATTTTAAAGTCAAAATAGTAACATAATAAAAGACCAAAAATTATAAAAGATGCTATTTTTTTAGATGGTTATAATAATTTTGGGCATTATTTAGCCAAAGCCTTCTAGGTATAAACGTGCAATTTCTTGTATATTAAACCATCAAATCCAAGTATAGTGATATTCCAAGTATATTAAACAAACAAGGCATGTTATAAATAGAGTGAAATCTATTATTTTACAACCTTACAATATATGACTTTAGGAACCTATTGTATATGACAATACATATTCAAAGTTGAATCTTAATCTACTTAAGATCCACTTACATCTTCATGTACTTGTACCATTTGTGTAGTATCTGTCTCTTTTACAGGCGATTCATTTGGTACAAATTGTTGTTCTTGTGGTACCAGTTTTTCTTTAACAGGCGAACACTGCATACTGTAAAAATCGACACAAAACCTGTTTGTATTTGTTTATCTTTTATGTTTCAGTCTCTGATGTAAAATAAAACTCCTCTTAAATGTTGTCATATTCTTCATTCTGATGTTGATTTGAGCCCTCGATGTCGTTGCATTTTTCTTTAAAGGTGGTTGTAGAGCTCTTTGAGGGGTTGAAGTATTGTTGAATGATGTTTAAGTCTTCCTTTGTTGGTTGAAGAATTCCTCTAGGGTACAATCAACATCAAAGTCATCATTGAACCTCCCGGTTTTAGCTAAAGATGTCCAAATTGGTGTTTTGTTGCTGGTTGTGGGCTGGTGTGTTTGATAGTTGTCTGGGGTGTGGTGGCCTTCTACTTGGTTTTGTTGCTACAAATTTGGTCATCTTCTTAGCCCTTTGATCTGGTACATAATCTGGGTTCCCACTAATTTTATCCCCACTAGCTTCATCCCCACCAAATTCTCTTCTTTCATCCTTTGTCAATGTTAACTCACCCTTCAAAACATATACAATGATAATCAACTCATTAAAACATTGGTGACTAGTTCAAGAAAACATGAGAGGTTAATGTAACTCAACATGTAATTCTTACTAACCATGCGATTCTAGTGTTGATGATAATACGATTCTACTGATACTAACCATGCCATTGCTACTAACCTTGTGATTGTAATGAAATAAACACTATGCAAGACTAATGATTCTCACCATGTGTTTATACTAAAAAATAATATTCGAGACTAAAATATTTGATACCTCATCATCTTTGAACAAGTTTATCTTTTTAATTATAACTAGGGTTGATAATTTTGACTTAAATCCTCACAATTTGTATCATCTTGGTATTATATTAGGCCTTACTTCTGCTTGCGCAATGGTTTTCTGCTCTATGATGAATGACTGCATCAAAAAAATTATCAGCACCATTATATTTTTTAAACCCTTTTAATTATATAACAATATGCTTACCATTAAAATGGAAACACATCCGATAAATCTATCTGGTTTATTGGGCACACAAGTTCTAATTAACCAAAAAGCTTTTCCTTTATTGTTATAGATCAATCATAGTTGTTTGTTTTTTGAAGGTATTTGATATAATAGACCGTTCCTAACAATGAATAGAATAGAGTAGAGCATGTAAATACGATCAATAAAATAACTACATCCTTCACAGGGTGACACCCCCCTGAATTGCTTTGTCTATTGCTTCATGTAAAGCACAACACAATATGGTACACTAATCCTACTAAGAATTCAACTTTACACTATGTATTTTGAGTGATACTGACCATACCTTTCTACTATAAATAAACACCACGTGATTCTAGTTTTATTGAGCATGCATTTCTAGTGTTACATATAATGCGTTTCTAATTAAATTGTCCATGCGTTTATACTGTAAACAAATACAATGTGATTTTAATGCTAATGAGTATCTTTTTATACTGTAACCATATAAAAAATCCAACGATAAAGACATACATTTATCAAATTATTTGATTTTGGTTATGTTTTGTTTTTGTAAATTTTTAGAATTTTTGTCAAGAAAGTGTGTCCTTATGATCATTGACTATGTTTCCTAACCATCGGTGTAACAAATTTTGAATCACAAAGTTGAGTTTAAGGCTATATATTCGTTGCCATGTTTCAACCCAAAAACAGTATTCACGTCATTCGTCGTTAGTTTGACTAGTTCAGACCCAATTCTGAAAGTGTGTTATTCCATAATGTCTTTATGATATTGGTTATAATATGATAATATTTTTTTATCAAAAACTTTTCATTGGGAATCTCATAAGAAGCTTTCAATATTGTATAGAAAGACGTTCCAAATGCAGCTTTCATGTGTTTATTTGTAATAATATTACTATTCTCTTTCATTAGATTCAGATTGCTAACTAAACTAGATCTGTAAAAACAACATTTAAAAGATATTTTTCTCGTAAAACACCATGCAACACATGTTGATTAATCATGAGACATTAATACGATTAAATATTCGACTAAAACACAAAATAAACACCATGCGATTCTAGTGCTACAGACAGTACGATTCTAATGATACTTACCATGCTTTCCTAACTGTAAATAAACACCATACGATTCTAGTGTTACAGACAACGCGATTTTAGATCAAATAAACATGTTGGATTTCTGTAACATGCAAGACGTTTTGACAAATAAACATGCCACACACAACCATAACTGTAATCATGCGATTCTCCTGTGTATAACAGATGTAGAGGACGCGGGGCATGGTTCGTATCTCACATTCACGTTGAAAACAACCGAAAATGGATTCTCAAAGCATCAAACTAGGATACTAGATACCACATTACAACTTAATTACTAAAATATAATATATTAAATGCAAATACTATGACATTTAATACTCTGAAACCCAATATTTACCAAATATGTAGTATGAAGGTGATCACGATATCCAGAGTTCTAATGTCTTTTGCTTATAATAGAGGTCCAAACACAAATTGTAGTTCAAAACCATTGTTCAAAGACAACGAATCACACCTCAAATATGCGTGAACATTTGATGGAGTTCGTTTTAGATTTCGAATGTTATCATTTTCTGGATTTAAAATTTAAAACAAATGTAATAGAGAGGGAGCTGAAACATTTTTGTTCAAAAGATAAGAACAACTCTCGACTTAAAACACTTTATTCATATATAATCTAAATATCTACTCATAGTTTGTAATTTTCGAATACTAATGATTATAAAATATATGGTTGAATACTAATATTATATTTTACTATCCATATTTAAAGATATCTCCTATAGCTTATGTTAAATATATTGTATTTAAATTTTTTAATATAAAAGATGTTTATATTTTAACAAATAAAAACACGTTTGTACCATTAACATAAAAATGAACATATACGTATAAAAATATAAGTAAATTATTAAATCTTATTTTTCTTTTGTTCCAAAATTTGAATTGACTAAACCTCTCCAAATTTATTTTCAATTGTATTTCATTTTCTAAAAAAAATAAGATTTTATTTTTTTTTGGAAAAAACGCGCAGCTGCTATTCAACGAGGGTGCACCGGATAAACCTGGTTCAATAAAAAAAAACGTATGTAGAGGACTTAAACTCATGGCCTTTGATTATGAAAATGCCTTATTTCAACAAACTCGAACGCAAGATTTTGTTTTTTTATGTGATTTATTTATATCGTTAGGAATTCAAGTTTTATTGTTTTAAATTTGTTAACTATAAAAAAATAACGTCTGTATATTTAGAGTTGATTGATTTAAAGTTTTTTATTTTTATAATTGAAATAATCAATAGGCTTTCGCTAAATTCGGGTCCAAAAAATGTTAACCAGCTTCAAAAAATATGGCGTTTTTGAATTTTTACTATTTTACCTTTACTCCGGCAGTTGAACCCTTCTCAACGGGCGGGTAAGACTTTTTCACCCGCCGGGATAAGCTTCCCCGCCGGTTGAGAGCTCAACCGACGGGATAAAAAGACAATTTTGATCAGTTTTTAAATTTTGGGGCTAATTACCATGCGAACCCTAATTTAACCATAACCTAATCAATAACTTTGACATCAATTTTAAATTATAATCAGGAGATGCCTGAGATTTTTCTTTTGGCCAAAGCTATTTCCCCCATGAATTTTTTTATTTCCTCCATAATTTAAAATCTCTAAAACACTTGAAACATGATATTACTAGTTTACCCTTATTTTGTTTTCAAATTTAATATTCGTGCCATTAGTGAAATAGATTTTCCTACTGTGTAAAAACATAACATTAAGTTTCGAAGAGGAAACAAATCTCGACTAGGAAGAGCCTGTGCTCTTCTTTCAAAGGAAATGCAACCCGTTAATAATTCTTCCCAAAATCTCAAGCAACTCAGCAATCTCACTGGCCTTCCCAATCTCAAAGACAAACCTATAGATGACATTGTTTATAGCTTTTACAATAAACAATCAATTTACCTTGCATTCAGAGAAGGGTATTTTCAAATACACCATTTCTCTATGGTCTTGGGAACCAAACAAATTTAACAATCTCAACAAAAATGAATAGTTAGATATATTTCTTGGCAAGCTTAGCAGTCGTCTCTGGTAAAAGCCACGAATTATAACAGAAGTTCGTAGACTGGCCGAAGATGAAGCCATGTTTAGGGCTTTATATCTTTTTCCTTAATATTCTTTAATGGGTTACTAAAATAAAAAACAACGCAAAGCCAATTCACCCTTTATTTATATACAGATTCTGCTGCTCTGAAACTTGGTAAGAAATCAGCAGAGTACCTACCTGCGATGCAACAACAAGGATTTGGAAGAAGCTTCGTGGGTTTCAAACTGTTTCCAAAATAAGGTCCAAAATAAGAATCGTTTCAGATGGCCATCACTATTCTGATGTTTTTTTAGCAGAGAGCATGTGATTCCCAGTGACCATCTCGGAATCACATGCTCTTTGTTAAAAAAAACAGCAGAATATCAAAATCGAGTTGACCAAAGGTAGATAAACTAAAGAACCCTAATCGAAAAATGAAAAAACAATTGTTTGTAATGGGTAATGGTTTTGTTATGGTTTTTTTCTTTTAATTTGTTAATGGGTAGGGATAATAGAATGGGCGAAAGAAAGTAGAATAATGGTGTTCTTGAAAGTGAAAACGGTAGAATAAATAGATAGAAGGGCAAATGTGTAATTTCCTTTATGGATGAAATAACAACATGGAGTTTTTTCCAAATTATGGAGGAAATAAAAAAATGGAGGAAATAAAAAAATTCATGAAAGAAATAGCTTTAGCCTTTTCTTTTTAATATTTAAAAAATAATTCAAAATTTGGACACAAAATCAAAATCGGACTAATCAATTAAAACAAAAGACTTCCATAGTTTCCAAAATGCTAACACAATGTTTCTGATCTAGGGGATCAGAACTCAGAAGTACAATTTTTTCTTTCTAGAAAAGAAAGTGCAATCTTCCGAACCAGTGTTGAAATAAGTACGATTTAGAAAGAAACCCAAAATTGGCCAACGTTATCGGGCCTCGATAAAATAGTTAAAAATAGATCATCTATTCATATACCTCTCTATATATATATTTTATAACCTTCTCACTTCTTCCATTAGTTTGCTTTTCCACTGCACCACGGACACGAAAGGGTATATGATCGTAAAATTGGAGCCATTAACAAAAACATGAACTGTAGTATCTCTAACGGAGAGGAGGAGGAGGAGGAGGGTCCAGGCAGACCGATACAATTAGTGTATACCGACGAAAGTGGAAGGTTCAAGATTAATCCAGAAGCCATTGTTGTTCTTCGACGACTCAAAGGACCTTTAGCTGTTATCTCGGTTTGTGGACCACCTCGTCAAGGCAAAAGTTTTCTACTCAATCAGGTTCTCTATCCTTCATTCTTCGATTTCTTCTTCTTTCTTTTATATCCTTGATTTCTATTTTAGGGTTTTTTAGTAGTCATTTTTTCCAGAGTGTTGCACAATGTTTATGTGAAACTCAAAAGGGAAATACCAAAATGGAGAGTGTTCTCAAAGTTGTGTTTTTTTTCTCAGACCAAATGAGCCAATGAAAGAAAAGTTTGGTGCTTTTTTTTGTTTGAATTCTTCTTGTAATGAAATAAGGAGGAAAACTAAGAACTTTAGCACGAGTTCTAAACTTAAAACTACTTATTTAATCTTTTAGCTCCTGCTGTTCTACTGTTCTTTTGTACTTTCTATGTCATGGGTTCTTTCTTTAGATACGAATGTTCTATAAGTTGCTAGACTGTTCTTTCTTTGGTCTTGATTCCTATGTTTACTGATACAAGTGTGTTCATAATCGGAATTCTGAGGTAGATTCTTGGTATTAAGAGGAATGGTTTTCGAGTTGGATCGACATCCCGGCCGTGCACTAAAGGACTCTGGATGTGGAGTTCCCCGGTTAAGAGAATCGCTCTCGATGGAACCCAATATAATCTTCTTCTATTAGACACTGAAGGGCTCAATGCAGATGATCAAACGGTTAGATTTCTTAAAAGTGTAAAGTTCTTTTTACCAAGTACATGTGGATTGCAATTCAAGACATATACAGTGCTGTAGTTCAAATAGTAGAAAAGGAGCTAAAATAAATTTACTTCTCTGACTTTCTTTTTTCTATCAGGTGACAAACAGCCACCAGATTTTCTCGTTAGCAATCTTCGTGTCGAGCTTGTGCATCTACAATCAGGTTAAGATTTTGTTTACAAGGCTACTGGCATCAGGTGTCGAATAGTGCTAACATTGGATTTTTTTTATATTTTTACTATTATGCTAAAGTTATAGTCTTCACGTCTCAACTTCAGATAGGTGGTATTGATGAAGGGGCACTTGACCATCTACAAATTGTAACTAAAATGACTAAGCTTATCCGTCTTCGGGACTCGGGAGAAGCAAATACCCTATCCGAGTTGGGATACTTTTCTCCGACGTTTGTTTGGCTTGTAAGGGTATGTGCTGATATGCTAACGTGCATTTGTATAGTCTTTTGGTGATGCCATACTTACCATATTTCAGTTGTCCTGGTTATACCTTATAATACTTTTGATGCAAGACCTAACTTTTGTGCCTGGAAAAATTTGAATGGAGAACAAAGGGCGAAAAAAATGAAATTGTCTCCGCTTTGATACAAAGTACGAGAAAAGAGAAACTGTAAAAAGAGTTCTACGAATTGTGTTTTTCATGTTTGTTATAGGGAAAAAGTTTCAGTCGGATAAGATGTGTGTTGATTTTGTCTTTTCTTACAGTATCCTTTCAATCTGTTAAATTCAGGACTTTTTAAAGGACTTGGTGGAGGCTCCAACACCTCGTGATTACCTAGAGTCAGCATTGAGACCGGTTCTGAGTGATAGAAAAGACATAACAGAAAAGAATAAGGTATCCTTTTCCTGGATCTTATAGCTAGAGTATAGTTTCAGACCCGTTTGGTTTCTGTACACTGCTTAGATTCATTTGCTGCTTAAAGATAAGACTACTATTTTCTTAGGGTCATTCTATTATGTCATTTGTGGTAGAATGCCACTTCATAATACACATATCTCATTCATTGAAATTTTCAACAGATTGGTAAGTCTATTTGTTCTTTTTTACCTGATCGTGAGTGCTTCACCCTTGCCCCCCCTGTGAACAATGAAGCCGACCTGCAACATCTTGATCGAAGTTTGGTAATCGATTGTATCCAAAGCTAATTATACAGTAGATAAAGAGCTTGTCATATCTCTTCTTTTATTAATTAGCTTGCTTTATATATTATATGTATAGTTGGAAAACTTACGGCCGGAGTTTGTGACTGGGCTTGATGTCTTGGTGAAGTTTGTTTTTGAGAGAACCAAGCCCAAGCAGATAGGTACTATAATTCTGACAGGACCAGTTCTCGCCGGAATCATAAAATATTTTCTTGATGCTCTGAATGAAGGGGTTGTGCCAACTGTATCTTCCTGCTGGCAGGTTATCTCTCTTTCTCTTCTGCTGTATTCCAACGAATACTTATGAAATCGGACACTACCAGCCAACATAGTTGTCAAATCGTGAATCGATTTTAACTTTATGCATATCATAATATATAAAGTTCATCAAAGACGAAAGACAAAACATATCATAAATATAGGAGATGCTGTGGTTAAAAGCAATGAAAACTTGATAACATAATCATACGGAATAACAAAATCGGATATAAGGTAATAGAAAAGAAAAACAAAGATATTTGTTTGCTTAAATATGTCTTACTCACGGCCGAAATTGTATTGTGATATGTAGTATATCGTTAGATACAGGGTTGTACCATGTGATACATTTTCTGTAACCTAGTTTTTAAGATACCTGACGTACCAGGATACATATCGTCGAGGCCTGAAAGAGATGTATATCATAAGATATGCCATTTTAAATAGTGTAAGCTGGGACCTTGACTATATTTGATATGTTCACTGGCGTTATAATATTATTGCATGTTCCATTGTGGCACTTGCACTTGTCATTCAAGCTTTGTGATGAAATTTAAATTTACATGAAATGATATCAGTAGCAAGCAAGTTGGATCCATATAATCGGTGATAGAAGGCATTCTCCTTGGTCAAATCTAAAATCACTAGTGGTTCCCGGCATAATTAAATATGCATGCTCTTCGTTGTAGAGTGCAGAAAAAGTGGAATGTCGAAGGGCCTTTGAAACCGCAAAAGAAGCTTACATGTCTGTTTTTGACCGTTCAAAGCCTCCTGATGAAGTAAGTATATTATGTAGTTAAAGATCTGTTGGAAAACTGCGGTTTTACTGACACATGCTTAACTTTTGTCATTCGCTCTTCTATATGTTTTAGGTTTCCCTCAGAGATGCTCATGGAGAAGCGGTTGAGAAATCAGTTTCTGTGTTTGATTCGAGTGCCATTGGAAGTAGTCTAGCAAGAGAACATTACAGAGTGCTTCTTCAAAATTTCTTAAGACAGGCATTCGAGGTTATCATTTGACTTTGTTTGGAATTTTGCAGCCACGCATTTATAAATCTTTAAAACAAATTATTGAGATATATATCAAATAAATAAATTTAGTGGACTATGACAGTTTCTGAAGACAGGCATTTATAAATCAGTCATGTATTTTCAATGACAGTTTCTTAACGAAGCCTAATATTACTCCAACATGTGTAGTTATGAGCTTTTTAAATTGTCTTGTGGTCTTACACTCTCAGAAACTGGTATGATCAGGACTAGACATGCAATGATTCATATCTGACTTTTATACTCGTGTGTGTGTGTATATATATATATATACTAACTAGGTATAGAAGCAGCTTTTTTTTTTAGCTTTGTATCTACTAAAACTGAGCTATTGACAGGACTATAAAAGAAATGCATTTATGGAGGCAGATTTAAGATGTTCTAAAACAATTGAAAGCATGACGGAAAAGTTGCATGAAGCCTTCCAGATTACTGGTGCAAAGATCGGGGACGTTTTCATGGTAAGTTTTGTTCGTAGGCTATGGTTAGTTCATCTTATGGATCATTTAGTTTTCTATCACTATTAACTTTTTTATCTCAGTTGTTTCTAACACAGTCGTTCTATTTATTTTCTAGATCATTTCCCATAAAGTAGATTTGGTGTAGCTACTCATGCACTCTCATCACTGAGTAGTGTAATCTGTGATTTATTGTGCATGCTTAGTTATTGTCTTAATAAGGATAGGATTGTAGATTTTTGTTAAAGTTCTTCCATCAATATTAATTTACACGAAACCTTGATGATTTTTTTATCAGCATCATTGTGACATCAGATACATATTATATGAAGCAGGCCCTTGATGGTTTGCTAGGAGAATACGTGAAATCATCTCATGGTCCTGCAAAATGGCAAAAACTGTCATTATTCTTACAAAAGAGGTTTGTTTCGTACCTAAACTATTTAGAGGCTTGTATCGAAGTTACAGAACGAAACCTTCTTATACTGGTGAGCATGGGCAAAGCTAAGCTTAAGTACCGCTCTTTATTTTGTTTCAATTCTGGATATTTCCAGTTTTTGAATCTAGCTGAGCCTTTTTTGTTTCTGTTAAGATTAACAAACCTAAGCCTAATTCAAGCTCACTAAAAGACCTTTTCAATTCATGAGATGAGGCTATTAGAATGTTTCGTATAGTGTGGCAAGCCTGAACTAAAATTGGATACTGACCGGTCTAAAAATCACTTCACTCGAAATCTTTTTAAGCCAAGTTGAGCTGACTTTGAATATCCCAATGTAGTTCTTTGTGGAACCGGATTTAAGTTTAGATCGAGAGTAACCCTGATATAAGCTTACACTCTGATCTATACCAGTTTGCAGGATATCATAATGCACTATCCTAATAAGCAGATGAATGACGTTCTATCAGAAAACAATAAACTCTTATCACACAATCAGTCGATCTTGGATCAGATGGAATCACTTAAAAAACAATTGAATTCAAGTCAAAAGTTAAAAAACGACTATCAAAAGCATTACGAGGATGCTATTAATGACATGAAGAAGCTCTCTGATGATTACACAACACGTATTACTAGTTTGGAGAGCAAGTGCAGTTCCTTGCGTGACAACCTTTCTTGTTTGGCTGAGACTGTAGAACCAGTAAGGCAGGATTCATTGGAATGGAGAAGGAAATTTGAAGAAATTTCAACAAGGGATGCAGGTGATATGAGGGCCACCACAGAGATATCGGTTCTTAAGGAAATACAAGCTCGGGCTGCATGGAAAGAAGCGAATGAGTGGAAGGTCAAATATGAAAATGTTCTCAGGGAAGCAGAAGAGTGGAAAAGTAAGTATGAAATTGGTGTTAAACAAGCTGCATCTGCTATGGAGAAGGAAATGAAGTTGCTAAAAAATTTGGAGCAGGCACAACATAGAGAGAATGTATTTAAGGCAGAACTTTCAAGCAATATGGAAACAAAGGTAGTGAGCTCTTCTCTCTCTCTATTGTTTTCTTTATTATGTGCATTCTTTGTTGTACATAAACATAATCTTCCAAACCAATCACATTATATAGAAGCTAAACAAATAAGGCGAAGCAGGTATAAATCCAACATAGGACTTGCTTGGTTTGATTTTAAGCTATCTTCCTTCCTACAAAAACGTTACACCGTGAATGAGAAAATATAATTTATTTTCTTGTTGTCTGCCTATATCTGCAGGGCAACATAAAATTTTACTTCAGAAGTTTTCATTTCTCTTGACACTCTTTCTATTGTCTTTGTAGGTTAAGGAAGCATATGAGTGGAAGCTCAAGTATGGCACGGCACAGGACGAGGCAAATGATTGGAAAACCAAGTATGAAAGCTCTATTAGAGAAGTCGAAGTTGCCAATGAGTATATAACAAATTTACAAGAAAGTTCAAAGGAGGCACAACTTAAATACGAGGTCCTTAGCGCAGAACTTTCTAGCAGATTGGAGGAAAAGGTAGCAACCCTTTACTCTCTAGCTCCTCTCGTTGTGGCAGCTTGACCTTTATACAATTTCAAAAGTAATTGAGTATAGAAAGGATTGTAACTAATTATGTTTTCGCTAACTATTTCCCACACGGACACTAGTGTCTCTAATTTCATGCTTCAGGCTCCTAAGTTTTTTTGGTTGTATGATTGTACTGCATAAACATAGTATCATAAGAAAGCAGTTTAATTTTTTCAGCATTCACTCTTTAGGAGGGTTTTGGCTATAGGGACTTACTAAAATAACATTTGTGGATTGTACAGGAAAATGATATCAGGGGTAAGATGACAAAGCTTACATGTGCAGAGCAACGGTTAGCCACTTTAAGTATAGAGTTACAGGTGAGCTTTTTAACTTGTGAATTACTTAGTGACTGTCACTTCGTAACATTATCTCTCTGAGATTGACACATCAAGGCTTTGTAAAATGGGAAAATTTTATATTATCAAAGATCTAAGGGTTTCCGCTTGCAAAAAACTTGAATGTTCCTCTTAAGAGGGAGAGAGTTGGTAATGTGCTATTTATAAGTGACCATGCGAGTAAGGATTCGGATCAACGAAACCTTAAGGGAAAACATATTATGACACCAGAAGATTAAAGAACATTTTAGCTTATAGTTGTCTCGATTTGACCTTTTTAAGTTCTCTTTATAAGTGGGTACTTTTTTTCCAATATTCCTAAAGGCTCTTCTTCCTAACTTAGAAACAGACTAAGAAACTTTTCCTTTCTCGGATTTTCCACAGACAATTTATATAAACGCCTGCTCATTCTTCTGTTTTGGTCTTATTTAATGCAGAATGCTAAGTCAAAGATCGAACAATATAGTCAGGCTTCGTCTGATTTGAAGCTTCGAATGAAACAGTTGGAAGAAAACTACACAACTCTAAAAAGCACTGCTGAAACAACAGAGAAAGAGGCCAAACGACTGGAACATGAGAAAACAAAGCTCGAGCAGAAGTACCTTGATAGGTTAATAAAATCTGAGGAAGCTTTTGAATCAAGTAAAGCGGAGCTTGTCAGTTCAGCTCAGCACGAGAAACGTGATCTTCAACAGGAACAAATCAAAGAGATAGAAAAACTGAGAATTCACATTGAGGGTGAAGCTGAAAAAAAACAAAATCTCCAATTGAAGATTACTACATTAGAGGCCATGATTGAGGCAAGAGAACAAGAGATAAGGATTCTAAAGATGGAAAATGAACTGAATTCATTACCGGATCATATGTCTCCTCTTGCGAAGCGGTCGAGGTTAGAAGTTGTCAGTATGCCTTCTGATTCGGCTCAATCTACGGATGAACATGAAACCAAGAGTGACAAAAAGAAGGGTCTGAATCCCCGTAAATGTAGTACTGCAATGATGGAAGAAGCTAGTTCGATTGTTGTCAAACGTGAAGAAGGTAATAATAGTGTGAATTTGGATGCTGTAACTGAGGATTATACTAAATTTACGATTAAAAAGTTACGGATGGAAATTTTAAATGCCGGTTTAGGTTCGACGTTAGTAGGGTTACAGAGTCCGAGGAAGAAAGACTACGTTGCTCTGTATGAACAATATGTTCTGCATAAAGGAAACAATTGAGCTGGTTAAAGAAGGAAAGGATTGTCGTCTATAAGAACATAGTATTGGAGGTATTTTGTGTAAATCATCTCTAACCTTTGGATGGTTTCTAAAAAGACTTGTATTCTTGTTATTTCATTAATGGGTAATGCTAAACCCAGATCCGTTTTGGCTATAACGAGGCCCATTATATTTTGACTATACTAAGATTTCAAATATGATCCTTATCAATATTTAATACCACGCACTAAAGAAAATACTACAATACCGTTGGTTTGTAATATTGTACAACTTCTAAACAAATAAATGGATTTTTTTTTGAAATCCGTATCTTTTTTAATATAATTCAAAAAAGAATTTCGAAACCACCATTGTGTTTCTTTTTTTGAGACGAATTAAACAAGTGGTGCAAATGATATGTTTTGAGAATTTTTTTACAACTGTTAAAATATACCGTTTAGCAGTTTTAGAACTGTTAAAAATTAAAACGGTTAAAACTTCATTAAACTATCAAAATATATCGTTTAACACCACCAATCCTTTCTTACCAACATCAAAGTGTTAAAATAGTGTATATATTTTCTTAGACTAGCTGAATATCCACAATATCCCCAAAGTAACAGATAAAAAAATTGAGTTTCAAAAACGTTTAAGCTGATACGAAATAACTCCATTTGTTCATGCAATCTGGATTGGTAGCTATACAAGGAACTAAGTATAAGATTGGTAGTTATACAGGGAACTAAGTATAAGATAATAATGCTAGCCAAATAATGACAAAAAAATTCCGCACATAGTACAAGTTTGGAGCTCGAGAAACTTGATCAATGTAATCTATATTATTGTTAAACGGGTTTATAGGAGTTTTATATTACTGTTAAACATGTTTATAGCAATTTTATATTAATGTTAAACCGGTTTATAGCAGTTTTATATTACTGTTAAACCTTGATAGCAGTTCTATATTACTATTAAGATTATTTTATTCTTATTTCATTTACAGGACTACTTCCAACTACATATGCTGTTGTTTATTCAGAAGATTCAAATAATTGGATGTGGTTCTTAACTATAAAGTTTACATTTATATATATATATATATATATATATATATATATATATAATTCCATCTTGACCATGCCTTAGCAGAGAATGTGTTATCAGTAATGTAAACAAAATTATCCACTTCTTGAGGAGTGATCTCTTCATATTTTGATGCGATAAGCATTGAAGGAAAACTCAAAAGCTGAAGCTTTTCCTTGTTAAGAAAATTGAGTGACAAAAATCTTTTAAGGTAGTTAACGACGATGAACAATGTTTATGAGAGGAGTTTGTATTCGTCTGCAATTTCTACCAACCAATCCACAAAAATACCTCTCATGTTTCAGATTACATCCTCATGAATTTCTTCAATGTAATTTGGTAAAGTGCTCCTCTTTAGCTCTACCTGAATAAGTAAATTAACAAACACCATCAGATCCAAATTTATTCTCACATGTTATGGATTCCAAAGTAAACCAAAATCTAAATTGCACTCAGATCAAATCAATCTTAAAAAAACCTAATAATACCCAAATAAGTTTGAAGCATAAAACAGATCTACTCTTAATGGTGATTTGGTTCATGGAAATTTGATAATAAAGATTAGCATTAAACTTATATATATATGAAACCAATTCAAAAAATAGGCTAAAATATAAGGCACTATAGAAAGAAAATGCTAAAATGCCTTAACAATTGAGTTTTCACCCACAACCTTGGTCTGATTCTGATTCGCAACCCAATGATAAAAAATATTCAATTTTTATTTCTTAACGAACAACAAAAAATAAGAACTAACAAGCGGTACATGATTCAATTAAACCCCTAAAATCAATTACAGTATACAAAAATGAAATTCTGCCATTACCAATGTTTGGAACTTTACGCACAGTATCAGTGTCCTTCTTCTTGTCCACCTCCATAGCATGCACCTCCGTCGCATTCTTCGCAACTGGTATTCTTTTATCTTCCTTCACCTTCTTCCTTTAAGCCTTCACACCCTCCTCTTCTATCTCATTCTCCTTCGCCGGAGTGAAAGCCGTCGTGACCTCATTTTCTCAAGAAAACCGCTCTCCCTTCCAATGATATCAAACAACTTCTCTAACTGATTGGACATATCAAAAGTCGCTCTAAATGGCATTTCATTCGCCGGTGATGATATCGACGATTTAGCCTTAAATCGAAAATAATATCCATGTGATCTAGCGTGTGATATCAAGGTTATTTTAGGGTTTTTAAAAGTAATTGATATTTAAAAATAATAATTAATGTAGTGTGATACTTTGTTGGAATTAGGCCTGTGAACATGGATTAAAAATACATTTGAATCTTATATTGGTACTTATATGGAAATAACCCTATTTTATTTTATTCATATTATCTCATTATGATTTGAAATCAAAAGGAAATTTTATTTTTATTTTGAAGATTTGTGTTAGTTTATAATAAAGATTAGCCAACCTATAAAACCTATTAAACATTCAAATTTATAAATGTATATAAATAATGAGGATCATAGTGTTTAAGTGTTGTTTGGTAAAGATTTTTTATCCCATTCTTCTATCATACCTGCTATTATATTTTATTTTCTCTTTCCACTATTTTCTGGATCAAATATTTTAGGGAAATAGAGCATTAATTTTCACACGATAAAGAGTTTACGATAAGAATTTATATAGAGGTTCATCGGGATTTAGAGAGTAGTGTAGACGGGTTAAGCTTGTGATACTATCACTTATATTTTCCGTTTTTTGGTTTTGATTTTTATCTTTTTTAGGATTTGAACGGTAAGCTTTTGGCTATCCATTTTAGTAAGAGATAGTCTTTCGACTAAAAGAGTTTTGGTGGTAGTTTATTGCCTATCCATCTTTGATAAAAGTAGTCCCCAATGTGTTGGTTATCCATTTTCTATACAGATTGTCCACTGACTATCGACTTTAGTGACAGGTATCCCCCAAGAGGTAGCCGAGTTGGTTGAGTAAGACATGTTTGTGACCAAAGATCATGAGTTCGAGTCCTTCTACATACGCTTTGTTGGCTGAGTCTGTCACCTTGTGTGGTTTACCTTGTGGCGTTGGTTTGCAGGCTATTGCGTCAGACTGAGGGTTTACCCTGTGAGCACTTGTTCAGTAGTGGCTGCGGGTTCCCTCCGAAAAAAAGAAGATAATGTAGTACTCTAAATAAACATGCACGGGAAACTAACTTTATCGAAAATGGATAATCAAAGGACTCTTCTAAACAATTTTTAGTCGATAGACTATCTGCCAGTAAAGTGGATAATCAAATGACTATCACTGATATTAATTAGTCGAGAGACTATTTGTCACTAACGTAAATAGTCAATGTACTTTTTACTATTCAAAGTCTTTTTTTTTATATTACACTAAAGAGTTTATGGTTATATTTTTTAAGAGTTTAAGTTCGAATCCGAAGCTTACTATACAACATTGAATCATTTTATCTAAATACCACGAACCTTTTCCTATAACAATAATCTCAATTAGCAGAGAGGAAGCGGTTTCAATATCAATCATTATGAGCGGCTTTTGTTTACAGATTATGAGACCATCAAGAAGGGCACGAGTCTCGACTATAAGAGGCGAATGCTTTCGATATATTCTTCTAAAGGATGCAAATATTTCCCATGTACTATCATAAACTATTTAACCACCACATGCCTCACCATAGTTGGTATATGAGCCATCTATATTAAGCTTGAGTCTGTTTGCAATAGGATGCATCCATTTGAGTGCAATAAAATTCATGGACAGAGATAGATGATGAATGCAACCAAGAGCAGTTGCATCATTTCTACTTTGACTTTAGTGAGTTCTCTTTAACATTTTAGTCATGTCCAAGTTAGTTAACATGCAAATAATTTGATCAATCAATTAGTTGGCATTACATGCTATATTTTGATGTTTGATCTTGTTTTTGTCATTCCAAATGATCCAACATACAATAGAAGAATGATGGATGTTTACACCAAAAAAAGAATGATGGATGCAATATGCACTGCCTTATTACTATACCATTACCAGTTTCTAATCACATGATGAAAAGTTATATTCCTGGTAATCATGAAGCCAAATAACCCAACAAGGTGATTCCAAACAACCCATCTAACCTCACAACTTACAAACAAGTGCTGGACAGTTTCAGAATTATGACATACTTGACATTTAGAGACTAAACTTATATATCTTCTTTGAAGTATTGAGTAAATTGGAATCTATTTGTTCAATAGTTTACAGAGAAAAAATGAACACTTCATTGGAGTTACTGAATTCTATGTTTTACCAAAGAACTTTGAACTAGTTCTAATACTTCTTATATTGTTCCACGTTTCTTTAACCTCAAATCATTAAATTTAAATAAAAACCAAATGATATAATCTTCTTTCAAAGGATTACGCCTGATCTTACTAACATTAGCTATATCAAGGGTGTAATCTGATGTTTGAGGAGGTCAAGACTCCATTGATAATTCAACTAATAGTTACTAACCTTGTACAAATAATACCAAGAAGCATCTTCACTCTTTGTGGATTGAATAAATGGATGTTTAGAACACCATTTATCAGTCGAGAAATCACAGTTACCAGCACCAATTTTCCATTATATAAATGTTTCAGCAATAGGTCTTATCTTAAGCATTCTTTTATAATTTTAGAGCTTTTACTTGTTGCTTGAATAATTGTAGACAAAGAGTTGGGATAATAGATAGATTTTAGGAATCTATCCCACATAGAGCTTTGAGCTCTATATCTGTACACAATCTTGCAAAAGTAAACAGTTTGGAGTTCTTTAATTTTTCTGAGGTTCATGCCACCTTCAGGGTAAGACTTACATAACTTATACCATTTGACCCGTATTATGTTAGACTTGCTTTCAGAGTTTCCCCATAAGAATTTGTTACTTATAGTTTCAATTATTTGAGTGATACTTTTAGGTAATAGGTTGCTCTGTATATAGTAATCACTATAGGTAACTAGGATAATTTGGATTAAAGTCAACCTACCACCAAAAAATAGAATGTTTAAGTACCACTAAGAAACTCTATTTCTTATTTTCTATATAAGGTCCTCATATAGCTTGCTGTTATTTGATGCACACATTTGAATACCAAGGTACTTCAATGGAAGAGAATTGTGGTTGAAACTTGTGATGTTTTCCAGTTGATGAACTCTAGTTTGAGGTATTCTTTTAGTTGTGTATAATTTGTTTTTCTCTTTGCTTATAACTTGACCCAAAAAACTTGATAATGATTAAAGAAGTCACAAAGAAACTTAACAATTGTGACTGAGCCATTTATAAAAATCAGCAGATCATCTGCATAAGCAAGAGCTTGAATTTCCAGATAACTTCTACTTCTATATCTTAAGTCACACTTAATTTGGTCTAGTATTTTCAAACCCCTGATCAGATATTCCTGGGTAATAATGAAAAGGCTGGGAGAAAGAGGATCTCCCTGCCTAAGTCCATTAGTTGTCTTAAAAAATCCATGAGTCTCACTATTTATCAGAACTAAAAATAAATATGAACTTATGTTATTCATGATAAGACTTTGAATCTTATTATTGAAGCTAAATACATCCAATAGCTTAATCGTAAAACTGAAAGATAGTTTGTTAAATACCTTAGCCATATCCACCTTTAGTATGATATTACTTCCACGAACATTTTTGTTGAGATCATAAACCAATTCATGAGCAATAAGGTTGTTTTTATGGATGTTTCGTTCATTGACAAATCCTCCTTGCTCATCAGAGATGATCTTACAGATAACAAGAGCAATTTTAGTGTTGAGCACATTGGATAGAATTCTGTTGAACATTGTAGACAAAATTATCGATCTAAACTAATTCTAAGCATGATAATGATCAATTTTAGGATAAGACATAAGGTGGTAGCATGAAATCTTTGAGGAATTGGAAATTTTGTTTTGAAGAAAACTGATATTGCATGACATACATCCTTTTGAATTATTAGCCAACATAATTGATTTTTTTTTGCTCTGTAACCATCAACACCAGCAAACCTTATAGGATTCATTGCCATAATTATATCATGAATTTATATATCTTTAGGAAACTCCAGGAATTTGCTATTATCCTTATTTGTAATGAGTCATGGAATAATTTTATTTATTTCATCAGGATCCTTTTGAGTAGTACCATCAACCGGAATAGATTTGAAATGCTCTATAGCAGATAAGCCAAGATGTTTAGGGTTTTCAATCCAACTACCCTCAGACCAGATTCCTTGGATAAGGTTTCTTCTTCTCCTCTTCCTCACATAGCTGTGGTAGATTTTATAATTTTTATCACTATCCCTGAGCCAACTTATATGGTTTTTTTGTTCCCATTAAGCCTCATCCATAGCTAGAAGCTACAAGTGAATTGTATGATATTTTAATCTCATATTCAACGTGTATAATTGCCTAAAAATATTACCAAACACTTCATAATTCTAAAATTTAAGTATTTGCTTAAGTATTTTAAGCTTAAACTAGCATGTATGAATATGAAGGTCATAGATTGTATAAACCCAATTCTCTCTGAAAATATCTAAGAATTACAAATGTAATATCCACATGTTCTGGAATCTAAATGGAACAATTATCCTGCTTATTTCAGTGGCTATCTTAATGCTAAGAGGGTTGTGATCGATTCTAGTCGTCACCAAATTCTTAACAGTTGTTTTATTGCAACTATTAGCCCATGTAGGATTGAACAAAACACGAATGAGATGTTTTCATTTTCTAGAGTTTGTCCAAGTATAGTTTGAGCCTATAAAACAACCATCTTCAAGGTTGTAATCTTGGACAGTTTCATTAAATTCGTCTATATTTTTTTGGCATAAAGTGGAGCCAGATAGCTGCTCGTTATGGCTAACAATTGTATTAAAGTTTTCCATGAGGATCCCTTCATCCACCATAGAGGAAAAACTTCTCATATCATATTATAACTCAGTTCTTTGAGTGTGAATACATTTTTCATATATATCAGTTATTGAGAATGCTTTGTTTGAAGATCGATTGGTTACTTTTAAATGTATAAGTTGGTCATGGTTAACTATAACATTAATAGTGAATTCATTTCTCTAAAGGATCCAAATCTTGTTATTGAGATTACTTATATTGTGCTGATATCCTAACTTGTTTACAATCCTATTCAAATTACCCACCTCTATCATAGGTTTTGAAGAGCCATAAAGTCGATACTCTACAACCTTTTATTTGAATTTAACCTTCTAATATTTTCATTATTACCTAAACCCTTACGTTCCAACATAAGATGTCTATAGTTATTTAAATCTAAATGAAAAAGATCTGCTCAGACCTTTGGTTTTCATACCTTTTAATTATTTAGGTATTTGCTGATATTTGCTTTCTTGATTTTCTTGTTTTGTACCAACTTAAACTCATCTTCTGGCCTAGTTTTGTTACATGTTAGAGAGGTAGGTAAGCTGCATGTTATGCCTACTCTATAATAAGAAATTTTCATACATTTTCCTTTATCTCTGTTTGTTTTGAATGTATTTCAAATATCAATATCATGCAACACTTCTATAATATCTCTATTATTTACTTTCAGGTTTTCATTATTAGAGACAAACATAAGATGATCACGAATATCTTTGTTACTAGTATCTTCATAATGTGTTGTTCTATGAGTGTGAGTATTCTCCTCTAATCCTGGTTTGCAAATATTTTTGATTCCTTTAAATTTGTGTATTGGTTTGGACGTTGTGTCTTTGTCCTTAAAATTAAGATCGTCCTTTATTATTATTATAGACTTCAACTTTGTTTTGTATTGTTGCTTGGTTGGTGAATAAATGATAATCTCCTTGAGTGGTTGAGCTACAACCATCTACTTTGGTAAAAGGTTTTTTGCAGTTAGGTGAGCCATGGCCTAAGTGGTAACAATGGTTACAGTATGTATGTGTGTTAACATACGTTATCTCTTATCGGTAACCTTTCTTGTCACCAATGGTAATCCAAACCTTATTGAAAAATTCTTTAGAGACATCCAAAGTGAGCCATACCTTGCAACAATTATATCTCGCTCTATTTTTCTCAAAAATCCAGAATGCTAAGGGATCTCAGATGGTCTTTGATATAGTTTTTATAATTCTATGATTATACATGAATTTTGGGAAGTTTGGGAGAATAATCCACACCGGGGTAATTGGTGATTCCTTAGAATTGAAAGATGACTTCCATGATTATTTCTCCAACAGTCTAGACATTTATAAATCAGAGAATTTTTCAGATTCTTTATAAATTTATCTTAAATATTACATGTATTTGATCCCGAGTTGAAATGGAAAATTCACCAGAAAACCTGAATCTTTCCAAAAACTTTTGTATACACTCAATTTTGGGTCTTCTTGAAGCAAACTTACCTATAAGTGTATATTTTGTTGAATCCTTTAAGGTTTCATTCTATTTTATCGAGAATTGAATATGAGGAAGGTTATCCTTGGTTAAGATGTTAACTTCTTCATGTAGATTTTATGTATGATTCTTCTTTATTTAATCAAGATAAGATTTTTGGTTGTTCTTTGTCTGTTGCAGGTTTAATATATCATTGCTTTGAGAATCTTTTAAAGATGAATACAAAACAAGATTAGATATAATCTTAACATTCTCAGAGATCTTGATTTGGAGGTTTCATTCTTGGGATCCTTCTGTATGATTTTTAAGGATAGGAAAATCAGAGTCTCTATTTAAAGAGCAAGAAGACTTATATGTTGGTTGATCTATACTTTCTAGGTATTTTGAATCTGTGATTTGTTTTCGATTTGGACTCGATGAAGTCTTTGTTTTCTTGTCGCGTTTCCATTTTTGGTGACTGAGCTATGTTTTCCAGCTTTTTAAAAACTTTTCTCAGTATTACATTAGAATTCGATGAATGGATTTGATGCTTGGTACTTGATGACAAGTCTATCATCTCTTCTTCCTCCATATCTTATATTGTCAGAGGGATCTGGTCGCCGACCGATCTTAGTACGATCTTGAAAGCTCAGATAACTTCTTGGAGAGTCTTCATTCTTACTATATATTTAAAATATTATAATAATTAAAAATTATTCAACTAAAATAATTTTATATTCCAAAATATTTTATTAAATGATTTCATTTATTTCATTTTTTAATTTAAAATTTTAAAGGTCCATATTTTTTAAACATAGAAAAAAATAATCTAAAATTACCATTGGTTTTGTTTTCTTAAGACGAAGAAAACTAGATTCATTCATGATATTTTTTTGAATTGTGTTTTTAATTTTTTTTTCGCGAGCTGAGTTGATACTGATCTCACATTTAAGCTTTTTGGTCTTGCATTTACACTTTAAATTTTTTAATTTTAGACTGGTCCCGCATCCATTGTTGGTTACGCATCTATATATATCTATTTTGTATTGGTCTTGCACCTATCATCTAATTTTTTTTACATTGGTCTTGCACCTATCAAAGCGATGCGAAACTAATGTTAAAAAATTCCGAATAAGATAATGAATCTTTAATGAAAATGATAGAGATATATTCAGTGTTTAATGAAAATGGCAAACAAAAATACTAGAAATATATTCCATCTTTAATGAAATTTAATAAAAAATATAGAATTATTTAGTTTTTAATGAAAAATGTCAGAGATATATTCATTATTTAGTGAGAATTAAAAAAATTGAATTTTTAATGTTAGAGTTATATACACCATTTAATGAAAATCACAGAACTATTCAGTTTTGATGAAGATGTTTGAGATATATTGAGTCTTTAATTAGATTTTATCAATTTTAGGCTGGTCCGTATCCATTACTGGTCCTTCATATATTACTTATCATTGGTCCCGCATCTATCTAAAAAATATTTTACATTGTCCCGTATATATTACTAGTCCCCATCTATCATGTCTCGCATCCATCCCTGTTCCTACATCTATTTATTTTGTTTACACGAATTCCGCATCTATCATTTAAAAAATATCTTATACTGGTCTTGCATCTATCAATCTAGATTATAGATGCGAGACCAATGTAAAAAAACCGAAAACAAAAATGAAGAAGAAAATAATGAATATTTAATGAAAATTATAGAGATATATTAAGTGTTTAATGAAAATGAAAGAATATGAAATATTTGTATATATTTAGTATATCTTATTGCATATTTAGTAACCTTAAATTATAGCCTAATTGGTAGTAGCCTAAATTATAGCCTAATTAATATCTAATTACTTATATATATTGCCTTTTGTTCATGAGTAATACACGAAATTATATTATTTCATGGTATCAGAGCTATAGTAGGGTTATAGTGTATCTCTTCTCGCTTATGCCTCCCTAATACACGACCGTCTTCTCATTTCTAAGTCTCTTTGATTATACCTTATCCTCTACTCCTTTCCGTCAACATGGGAGAACCCAGTACCAAAACTTCTTATTCCTCTTTTGACCTTGCACTTGCTGTCTCCAACATCAAAACGCATATTCCCATTATTTCATGAGATGGAGAACGTTCAATATGCCAATTGGGAAAAATTATTCAAGGTTCATTGTCGCTAGCACAAAGTTCTTCATCATGTTATCCCGTTAAAAACAGATCAAAGAAAAGACAAAGAGATGTGTCTTATCGATGATGAACAAGAGATGTGGGATACCTTGGATGCTGGTGTGGTTTAGTGGATTTATTCCACCATATCTGGTGTGGTTAATTTATGTCTGAGGGTAATTGGGTAATTTGTTCAGAGTGTTGTGGAAGTTTATGGGTGTTTAATATTTTGAGTAGAGAGTAGAGGGAGAATTAAGCAGCCTGATTGCAGTTAATTTTCATTACCCATATTTAATGCAGGTGGTTGGGTATTTATACCCTTACATCTAGGCTTTATGGGTTTTCAGGTCATGTTTAATGGACCAGGGTCATGTTTAAAGACCCATGAGCTCTTAGTAAGGGAGCAAGTTGCTTAGTCAAGAAGTGTTTAGGTTTTTTTTAATACTTTTGTCATAGTTCGAACAGTCCAATGGGCTAAGTGTTCGAAGGGATCTGTCCGGTCCGGTGGCCTTGGTCCGATCTGTCCCTGTCCGGAGAGGAAACAGTATTCGGACTCATCAATATCCACCAATCTCTTGACCACTATTATTACAATGGATGATTCACCCGCAACTATGAGGAATCGTCTTCGCGATTTATTTCAAGACAATGAGAATTCTTATGCTGTTTCTTTGGAACACGAGTTCAAAAACACTTATTTTTGGGATTTCTTGTCGGTCTCTGCTTATTTCCAACACCTCAAGACTCTCTCTGACCAAATCAAGAATGTGGGGGCTCCAGTACGATCGTCTGGTCCTTCGTACGGTGGGTGGTCTTACCTCCGCTTACAAAAATATAGCTTCTGTAATTTGACACAAGAAAATTTAACAACTATTTTCTGAAGTTTGATCCATGTTCGCTTTGGAAGAAACTAGCATGAAGGAGCCAAGGACTGGGGTGATGATGCCATGATGGTGGCTACTCATTAGTCATATGATAGGCTTGATCATCGTCCTCCAATTCGTGATCAATGACGCGGAAAACAGTCCAAGAACCTCAACAACAAAAACATTAGAATCACATGCAATTTGGTGGTGGTTCGTGACAGACTCCGGCTGGGGGTCATGGAAGTACTGGATGTTGAGGCTACCGTGGATGTGGTCAAAATTCAGCAGGTGATCCGTCTTGGGCGATGCCTCCTTGGTGGGCTTAGATGCAACCAGCCTGGACCATACCCCTACCCATACCCGATGTGATCTTGGGGAAGGCTTACTGGACCGCAACAACCCAAAATCTTGGGCTCTAAACCCCAACAACATGCATATGCAGCCTCTCAGTGAATCCAACACATATAGAATTAGTTATGCACACTATGTATTTGTCAAAACAGGATCCTAACTGGTATATGGACACTGGGGAAACTTCTCATATGACCTCCTCACAAGGTACACGTCTTATATTAATATGAGCAATAATATTGGCGTTAGTTAGTGATGGTCATTCAATTCCAATTCATGGTTCCGGTCATAATTCACTACCTTCCCCGAACCTATCTTTGTCACTCAATCATGCCTTGCATACACTTAAACTTATTACAAATTTAGTGAAGTTATAAAGTCTACAAATGATAATCATGTGTAGGTGATGTTTGATCATTTTTGTTTTTCAGTGCATGATTTACAAACGGGGAAATGACTAATGATATATGATAGTATAATCCCCTTATTCCATATCATTCATTCCAGTCCTACTATGACTGTTTCCTCCACTGAATCTATTGCATTCTCTCTTTGGTATGACCATCTAGGTCACTCGGGAGGCTCAATTTTAGCTATTATTCGGAAAAATAAATTGATTGATTGTTATAGTCTATCTAAGTTTACTACTTGTCAATCGTGTGTTCTTGGGAAAAATATAAAGTTGCCTTTTGTTCCTTCAACTTATACTACTTGTATGGCTTTTGATATTATTCATAGTTATCTTTGGACTTCTTCACATTTGAGTTCTTCTAGACATCGATATTATGTGATTTTCTTAGATGATTATTTGAAATTATTGTGGGCTTTTCATATTGCTAATAGATCACAAGTTTTCTCAATTTTTACAAAATTCCAAGCTCATATTCGTACCTAGTTTGAACGAGATATTAAGACCATACAATGCGATAATGGGAGAAAGTTTAATAATTATTATTTTTTATTATATTGTGAGTCTCATGGAATTTATTTTTGTTTTTCATGCCCTCATACCTCCTCATAAAATAGGAAGGTCGAAAGAAAAATACGATCTATTAATAATATCATGCACACACTTCTCATTCATGCATATTTTCCAATTCCTTTTTGACATCATGCTCTTCATATGGCATCACACCTACTTAATATTATTCATATTAAATTGTTTTCCAATGCGTCCCCTCTTCAAATTCTCTACCATCATGTTCCATCTTATTCTCACATTTTGATTTTCGGGTGATTTTCGGGTGCTTGTGTTTTACCTTGTTTCCATCAAATACCATTCTAAAATTGGAAGCTCGTTATACTCATTGCGTTTTCTTGGGTTATCCCGAGAATCATAGAGGTTATAGGTGTTTTGATTTATCCAATAATAAAATCATTCTTTGTCGTCATATTCAATTTGATGAAATCGTTTTCCCTTTTCCAAAGTTCATCCGTCTCATACCGGGTATTATGATTTTTTGGATAATGGCGTGTCTCCATGTTTCATCCATCAATAATAACAACCAAAACCTATTGTTCCTTGTCTTTCGGTGTAGTCGGTTCCAACATCTCCCGTGGTTGATTCTCCCACAACAAAACACATCCCGGTTTCCCCACCATCTTCATTATCACATCATTTTGGGCGTTATTAAGCACAAATTCTGCCCACACGTCCCTTTCGGATTGCTATACATTAAGTACAACATCCTATTACCCACAACCAACATGGTATTTTCAAGCCTAAAAGTTGACCCATCTTAGGCTAATATTACCATGGTTACGCCGTAACCTCTACCCCGTGATATTATGGCTGCCCTTCGTGAACTGAATTATAAATTGGGTACGACTGATGAATTTAATAGTCTGATTAAAAATAGGACGTGAGATTTGGTGCCCTATCCCCAAATGTTAATTTTATTTGTTTTATGTGGATTTTTACTAATAAAGTCAATTCTGATGGTTCATTTGAGAGGCATAAAGCCCGTCTTGTAGAAGATGGTAAAACTCAGCGTGTTAACATTGGATGTGGAGATACTTTCAGTCCGATGGTGAAATCGGCTACCATTCGCATGGTGCTCAGTATCGCCGTATTTAAGAAATGGTCGCTTCATCAATTAGATGTCAGCAATGCTTTCTTGCATGAACACCTGAAGAAGACTGTTTACCCATGGTATTTTGAGGCTTAGGGCATCCGGATGATGTACTTTTATTCTGGAAATCCTTGTATGGGCTTAAGCAAGCCCCTCAGTCGTGGTATAAATGACAAACAAAAATATTTGAGATATATTCACTCTTTAATGAAATTTAATGAAAATCGCAAAAATGAAAATGTTTGAGATATATTCATTATTTAATTAAAATTGAAAAAATATTTAGTTTTTAATATTAAGGATATATTCACTATTTAATAAAAACCACGAAAATATTGAGTTCTAATCAAAATGCTAGGGATATATTCAGTCTTTAATAAAAAAATCCAATTTTAGACGGGTCATGCATCTATCAATGATCCCGCATCTATCACTTATCAGTGGTCCCACATCTATCTAAAAAATATTTTAGATAGTCCGGTAACTATCATTGGTCTCACATCTATCATGTATCTAATCTATCACTCGTCTCGCTTGTATCTAATATTTTTACAATGGTCCTGTATTTATCACTAGTCCCGCATCTATCATCTAAAAAATATTTTACACTAGTCTCACATCTATCAAACTATGATAGATATGGCACCACTATAAAAAAAATCACGAACATAAGAAGATAATGAATCTTTAATGAAACTGATAGATATTCAGCGTTTTAATGAAAATCGCAAACTAAAATACTAGATATATATTTGCTGTTTAATGAGAATCAGATAATTATTCATTTTAATGAAAATGTTAGAGATATATTCATTATTCAATAAAAATCCCCAAAACATATTCAATTTTTAATGAAAATGTTAAAGATATATTCACTATTTAATAAAAATCGTAAAAATATTGAGTTTTTAATAAAAATAATAAGTCTCTCATTTAATTTACAGATGTCTATTGTCTCGCATATGCAAGACCCAAAGATGTAAATTCATCTTCTTCGGCGAACTAAAATCTACAAACAGAAATTCAACTATATTTTACAAAAAATCTGTAAAAAAGCATACATTAAACATAAAACGAAACTCAATCAAACGTTGTTGTCTCTCATCTATATTCTCATCTATCTTCTTTCATCTTTCATCAAAAAACAATTTTAATTTTTTTTTAAATATCATTAATAGATCTAGTTGTGTTTGTCTTATCAAATCGAAATTAATAATAGTTTTAGATTTATTTTGAATTATAGTTTCAAAGATACAGACTTTAAAAAAAATACAAAGGAGATAGAATGAACACATATGTGATGATTTTGTATTAGATGATATTTGAGGTATTATGAAAAATAGTTGGGTCTTATATATTGAATAGTAAAGTTATATGTGTATTTCTTAGATATATATATATGAAAATAAAGGCAGTAAGTGTTTAATAGTTTGGTTTTTGAGTCTCTTTACGCTATATATATATATATATAGACACATTTACTAATTATTAATTTATTTATTTATTGTAAAGTAGACATAATGTATATGAATGATTGCACTAATTTATGCATGAATGTAGTGAGATTGACTCTATTGATTATACTCATAAATAAGATTGACTGTATTGATTATAGTCATAATTAGCTCTAGCTAAATCCACAGATATATAAGCAGAATTATTAGCTCTAGCTATAATTCATATATATATATATATAATTTTTTTTTATCACTTTTTGACTTAGTATCAGAGCTAAGTTTCTAATTTCTGAATTATCACTATTCTCATTCTTAAAAATAATAATTAGATGCTTTGCACTTGAGATTTCATTGTCACAATAACCGATGATTCTTATATATTCCAAACAGAGATCCAAACCATCAATTCAAGGGTTCGAGATCAGAGACTTAAACTAAAAATCCCTCACATTACTTCTACATTCATCATTCAAACCAACCAGGCCATGTATTGGTTCCCATCAAATTAAATGGTGTAAATTATCAATCAAGGATCAAGCCAGTTATTCATGTCCTCACTACAAAAAATAAGACCGATTTTATTAACGGCAATGTCAAGGAACCATCACTGGAGAATGAACCACTTATGTTTAAGAAATGAAACCAATTCAATAACATGAAAATTTAATGGCTGAATCATGTTGTTGAATTAGACATTTCTGAATGGGTTATCCATATCAAGACGGTACGCAAAGTATAGGTTGACTTGCGCGACCAATTCTTCCAAAATAATGCTCCAGCCGTGTTTCAGATACAAAAGTCAATCACCACTATATCATAAGGCACAATGAAAGTAGTTACATATTTTACTAAGATCAAGGAATTCTCGGACGAGCTCGAGACATATTATTCTCCACTGACCTGCAATCAATGACAAACACACCTCGTTCAGAGAGAGGAAGATCGTCTTATGCAATTTTTTATGAGTTTGCATAAACCTTACAAGGAGGCAAGGTCTAATGTGTTGATAATGTCACCTATGCCCAATTTTTTTCAAGCTTATTCTTTGATAATCCCAGAAGAGAAGCAACTACATGTACTCTCTAAGCTAATTGAAAACTTCTTCATAGCAGCCGTAGTCTCAGAAAAAGAAGGAAATTTAAAGCAGAAAATATGAAACCACTGTAAACAGCTTCGTACATACTATAAATGAATGTCAAACTCTTAGATTTCATTGTACTTATTATGATAAGAGGTGTCACAAAAATAATGGTTACCGATTGAAAAATAGAAATAATAACAAGATGAGACAATTCCAAGGAAAACAATCTTCAGTTTGTAACAATCAACATTTGGCAAATGTGACATAATCTCATGACTTATCGGGTTCTAGTATTTATAATGGGTTCACTACCAAAAAAAAAAAATTTAGCCCAAGCAATCAGTGCACTGAATCATAATAATTATGGTAATATTGATGCCTATACGAATATTGCACGTTTAATTCCATATACTATTGTGTCTGTCAATTATAGTAGTACGAGTACTTAGATTTTACATACTTGCACTACATATCATATTGTCTCTCATATATTAATTTTTAACTGATCACAAGCCTTCCACTATTACCAATGTTAATTTACCAAATGGCGTAGCACCACAAATCACTCACACTTGTAAAGTTAGTTTTGATTCAAAATTAACCATTATAGATGTATTATCCGTACCAACTTTTAATTTAAAGTTAATTTTAGCTAGAAAACTCACCAAAGATCAAAATTGATGCATCATTTTATTCCCCAACTATTGTATTTTGCAGGACTTGGCTTTAAGGAAGATGACTGGCTCAGATAGACAACATGACAGTGGCAGACGTTCATAGGGGCCCGGGGGCGCTGGCCCCCGCTCACCATAAAATATGGGTTAATTTATATAGTTTATTTTGGGATAATATGTATTTTTAAGGAAATTTTAATTTAAAAATATGAAATAATAGTCTCACGATAAAATATGGGTGAATTTATATAGTTTATTTTGTGATAATATGTATTTTTAAAGAAATTTTAATATCACTTTAAGAAATTTTTTAAATTAAAATCTTGGATAATAGTAGTTTTTAAGGCCAATTTTAAGTTAAAATATTTTTAATTGGAAGATGTAGTCCGCATCTACATCTACATCTCAATCTCTTCAAGACTAGAACCAGAGATAAAACTCCGTTAATTATGTAAGTGTTCTTATTTTTTTATTCAATTTTTTTTGCAATAATTTGTTTCGATTTTATTTGGTTTAATATTTCTCTCATAAAATTGAATTTTTCTCTATCTTTGTCTTCTTCTATTGTTCTATCTTAATGATTTGATTTAAAAGTTAATGGATAATTGTTTATCAAGGAGAGATTGTATTTAAATAAATTAAAAAAGAGGGAGAAAATGAAGAACATAAATTAGAGAAGATGAAGATTTTAATTAAATAAATTAAACAAAATGGATAAAAGAAAGAATACAGAGATTTTAATAAAATAAATTAAATATTATGGAGATTTTAATTAAATAAATTAAACCATACGGAGAAAATGAACAACACGACATTAAACAAATAGATAACATTATAACTCAAATTCAAAGTTACATGTATATATAAAAAACTTAGATATATTAGTTAGTACATTGACTTGTTTTTTTAGTTATCAAATTTATATATACTTGACTCGTATCTTTTAAAATATTTTTTTAAATAACAATTTTCACTTTATTCTTTTATATTTATTAAAATATTTTTATTATCAATATATTATGATTTGCATTTATAAAATAATTTTTTTGAATATGCTTATGTTTATTAAACAATATATGTTTATAATTAATTTTATTATGTTGATTTTTGAATATTTTATAAAATATAAAATATTTTATATTTTTTCAAATATTTTTTAATTTATTTCAATAAAATACTTTATTTATATTATAAATTATGTTTGATATAATTTTGATTTTATTTCCATATATTTTTTTAATATAAAAAATTGATTTTATTTCCACATATATTTTTTTAAAATATCTTTTACATAGATTTGATTTTATTTCATCTATTTTCAAAAATATATTTTACATAATAAATTTGATTTTGTTATATTTTATTTTTAAATATTATTTAAAATAATATATTAAGAAATATTAAGATTATTGTTAAATATTATTTTTATATGTAATAAATAATATATTAAGATACATTGGAAATACCTTAAAGTAGTAGTTGTATACACTGAGAGAAACCGTTTTTTTTAATGATAATTTTAAATTGATAGTGAAAACCATTTTACGGCCAAAGAATCATATCGAGTGAATTTTATAAAATTTTGTTTAGCCCTTCATTCCTTTGATTCCTAGATCCGTCACTGACTATATGCATCCAAATAAGTTAGCTATCTGTCTGGTGTCGCAGTCATTTGACCTATGTCCCTTACGCCTAGGCCATCCAGCCTTGTCTTGTTTTAAATTACTTTCACATATTCTTTCATGTATTCATAAAGAATTAAGAAATAATTGTACAATCGGCCACAAGTAAAGCAAACACGCTTGCCTTTTCTCAAAAGCTCAATAAATACAAAATTTTCTTTTTCCTTATTATATTGTGATGCCTAGGATCCTCACAAAGTTACTTGATATACAGATTCACGTTATTTTCTTACAATTGTTGAAGATGTTATTCAATGCACATGAAACTTTCTTATGCACTTTAAATCAGAAACACAATCTTTATAAACTAATTTTGTGCAACTCGTCAAAATCTAATTTCAAACAGATGTTCAAAAAATAAGAATGTATAATGGTAGTGATGTTTTTCCTTTTCGTATTTTGTTTCAAAACGAAGGCATTGAACTTCAAAAATCACGTGTTTATGCCCCAAGACAACATAGCGTTGTCAAACGAAAACATCAACATATTTTAAATGTTGCTTATTCTTTTATGTTTCAATAAAATATACCACTTGAATTTTGAGGGGATTATATTTTATTTAATCAATCACATTCTTACCCCTTTACTATCAAATAAATCTCCATTCGAGGTCTTATATAATACGGCCCCCTCACTCAGACACTTACACATTTTTGGTTGTGCATGCTATGTAATAATGTTCATCCCAAACATAAATTTCATTTTCGTGCATCCGTTTGCGTGTTTGGGATATCCATATGGAAAAAAGGCTAGAAAGTTCTTAATTTACATACATATAATTTATTCATAAGTCGTGATGTCCATTTTAAGGAAAATATATTTCTATTTTATCATGCATTGACCTTTTCTTTTTTAAACCAATTATCCTCTTCATCTGTCAATCAATCACTCAACTCATAACCAATTTCGTTTTCCAATCCACCTCCTATAGCTCATAACCTGAGCCTTTATCGATTTTGTCTCTATCAAATCCCATTAATATAATACTTTTAACCCCTACCTCTCTTGAGTTTCTATAATCAGCTATGGACTCCTCATCTTCCTCTTTATTACGTCATTACCTTCCGCTCCACTAACACCTTTTACGTCATCACCATCACCATCACCATCCCTAACCAAATATTCCTCTTATCTAGTTTTCCAATTATATCTCAGTTTTTTATTTAACCTGCCACATACAACCTCATGCATGACACCAAGACTAGGACATATCTACCGAGATCAATCAATTTTCAACACATTAAAGTTCTTGTTAATCTACAAGGTATCCTCTCTTATCTCATACTTCTATTTTATGTTTTCCCCTAACCACCGTGCTTTCTTAGCTTTGGTATCAACAAAAACTGAGCCTTCATCTTTTGAAAATGGTATCCATGATCCACTCTGGCGTTAAGATATATCCAATGAATTTCAGGTTCTAAAACATAACAACACTTGACAGTTGAGTCCCTTTCCTCTGGGACATAAACCTAATAAACTTCGTTGGGTTTATAAGATCATATAACTCTGATGGAACCATCGAGAGGTATAAAGCCCATTTGGTAGCAAAAGGTTACACCCAGCTAAACTCACCCACATAACAACACTTGACTATCATGAGATGTTTTCTCCAACTGCTAAACTCACCGCTTTTTGATGTTTGTTGACTGTTGCAGCTTTAAAAAATTAGTATATTTATCAACTTGATATGAATAATGCCTTTATTCATGGAAATCTAGATGATGAGGTATATATGTTTCCACCTCCTAGTCTCCGCCAACAGAAGGAGAATTTGATATGTCGGATTTGCAAATCTATCTACGGTTCGAAACAAGCATCCTAAAATTAGTTCCTTAATTTTTCAGTTACCGTAAAAACCGCACGTTACATACAATCTGATGAGAGAATGAATGATAAAAGAGAATAATATTGAATCTTGGACCTGATGTGACTAAGGCTCAATATTCTAGTGAGAGAAATTAGAAAGAGAATATTATATTCAATTGTCCCACCTACCAAGAATAATGGGTCTCCTTTTATAGTGGGGAAGGGTGGACCCACTTATGTCCTTGGTGGTCCTATTTTATTTCTCCTTTGGTCCTTTATAAACACTTTGTTTACAAATCACCCCTCTAATAAACGATAAATAGATAACAAGCATATTAATCTACTTCTATTCACAATTGACTCCTTTTTATTAATATCCCAGTCTTCAAGAGCATCGGGAATGAAGACTTGTAAAAGAATCAGCTTGAAGCGCCTCTGTCCCTTAGCCTATGGTATCGATTGATTGGTTTACCTCGGCCGAATCTTTTCTTTCACTGATGACCGACCCTCCATATTTTTCATTAAATGGTCGGTCGCGTTCAGCCCTGACGCTGTTATAAATCATTTTGGGTATGCTTCCGATCTTTCTTAGTAGCTTCTACATGGGCCTGGACCGGAAATATGGTTTTGAAAAATAAGTCGGGTAGATGTGGCCCATCTAACGCCTCTTCCTGAGCTAGCTAGTACATGCCTACTGTGCTAGTCTGACTAATGGCTACACGTGTCATCCGAGTACTCGAAGCGTGCTTGTCTGCACAGTTTTCCGGCCCTTTCGTCTTCCCGCAGTTTTCCGTCGTTTGGGCTCCCCCGTACGTGAAACGGTTAAGTGGGGATGCCTATAAATACCCCATAAACATGAGTTGCTCTCAGAAGAGTTCTAGAGAGAGAAAGTGCTGTCCGAACTATTCTAGAGAGAGAGACCTCGTTTTATGAGAAATAGGAACCCAAAGCGAAAACCAAAAACCAAGAAAAAGGAACCCATATTCGGATTTGAAGATTGGGCCAGTATTGGTGACCGCGCCGAAGAATATCGAGCAACAGGACTGATTTGGAGTTCTAATTCAAAGCCTTTTACACCCGTTCCGCTTCCTCACGATCCCGTACTGCCCGAACCGGTCCCCGCTGAGTCCTTAGTTATACCGGTCCCATCCGACGCGAGTACCCCTGATAACACCGTTATTTCTTCAAGCAGCAGTTCGCTACCTTCCCCTACTACTCAAATCAATCGCTTGACGCCTTCGTCGGTGAATTCCTATACCACTCCGACTTCTTTTGCTTCCCCGAAGTCGAGGCAAAGCTAAATTCCTTTCTATGGGTGATTTTCCAACATGTACTTCACCCGCGAAGGAAAACTCGACATTAAGGGGTACCAGACCGGCACCAATACCGCGCGTACTTTCCTGGGCCTTAACCGACAAGCGCAACTTGCCCGGACCGGAATCAGTTCTGGTGTCGCAGATCCTCCTACTCAATCATCCGATCCTCTTGTAGCTAACCCCCCTAAATCAGATCAGTCCCGATAGATAATTCCGAGGAGCCGAAAACGGATGCTTTGGCTGCTGGTGAAGGTATTGCCATTGTTGGCAGTGAAGCTACTCCTCCCGAAGAGCCTCTTCCCGCAGAGATTGAGGCAGTCATTACCACTAACTACCATCGCTGGTTGCCCCGGGACGATGTCGTTTCCCTCTTTGAGGGCAAGTATCTCTATTTTTTGGCTGCAGAGCAGGATGAGCTTTTGATCCGGTGGGGTATCCCGGAGTGCGTTAATGTTCGATTTCCCGAGCTCGGGGAGACGCCGGTGCATGTGCGGTCACAGGAAATCGTGATCTTCACCAAACGCTTCAACTGGGGTCTCAGGTTTCCTCTGGACCTTGAGATAGCTCTATATTTTCAGACGCTCAACATCTGCCCCTCACAGCTAACGCCCAACGTGTGGTATACGTTGATGTCGTGCATTATGGCTTCGCGCTTATTGGGTCGGGTCATGCCAATGGACGAGTACATAGCCATGTGAGGGCTCTCGAAATCCCCCAAATCTACCTTCTTCTATTCTTCCTTGGCCAACACCTGGAAGATCGTGAACGACTTTCTCAAGGGCGATAAAGGTTGGAAACACCGGTTCGTTTTTCTCAGTGGCTGTTGGGAAAACGGCCGCCCATATAGCAAGGAGAATCCGAGGCGATTGCTGCGGACTTGGGTTCCTAATGGTACACAGGGATTTTTTTTCCTTAACGGACCGACCCTTTGTGCAGCGTCGAAGGAATTTATCCAGGGGTTTAAGAAAGACCACTTCAAACCTGGCAAAGTGACCTTCCATATTTTGAAGGACTATGCAAGGAAGCATTGTGGTCGGGCGTTCCATCGTACTTTTAAGGATAAGAACCTGATCATAAGCAACCTCTGGCGGTGCTCGTCGGAACCACTAACAGTTGAGGAGCTGCGCCAACCCCCAAGCTTGGTGGACTTGGTTGCGAAGACAAACGCGCCTGACGCGCACTTGTTTCTTCCGAAGCGCAACAAAGCTCCCAGCAAGCGTCCTAAGTCGGATGAAGAAGCTGAGCATGCTGATGTCAAGGCTGAAGGAGGCACTTCTGAGGGACATCAAAGGGAAACCGCCGGGGTGGATTGCGAAACCCATCAGTCCGAGGAGATGGTTAAGAAGCGGAAAATAAAGGCTGAAGCAGACGGTGCTCAAAACAAGAACCCGAAGCGTGCGAAGAAGGAAAGTCGGGCTGCTGCTGTAACTGTGGCTGCTGATAACGCCACCGTTCCGGAGCTGTTTGAGTAATTTAGGGGGGGGGGGGGCTAAAGGTGCGACTGTAAACGACCCCATAGCGATGCTGCCCGATGATGCGAGTCCCGTAAAAGCGTCGAAAAACGCCGTGGCATTCTCGAGCGGTACCAAGCTGCCGGTACTGTCCGTGCCGAGGAGTCCGCACACATTCCCTCTTCGGATCACAGACGGGCTGTCCCTGTCTCTATACAATATGATTGTGCCCTTGGCGATGAAGGAACGGCGGGCAGCGGAGCTAAGCCAGAAGCTAGGGGACGTGGAGGGGAAGGTTTCCGCTCTCGAAGAGGAAGTGAAGAAGGGGAAAAAAGCTCAGAGGCTGTTGGAGGAGAAGCTAGAGAGGGCTGAAAATACCTTGGCACTTATTAGAAAAGACCGAGATGATAGCGCCGGAAAACTGGGTCAGGAAATCTCCGACCTGAAGGCTGCTAATCCCCTTTTCACCGACCAGTTCCAGAGATGGATGGAGAAGGAAACGGTCAAGGCCAAAGCTGCTTATGTGTTGACCTTTCATCACCGCTTCCCCGACCTGCCCCTTGGGTCAATGTGGCAGGATGTTCTTGAGGCCGACTGCCCCGAGGGCGTGGTTAGTGAGGATGATGAAACGGATGACACTGGAACGGAGTCTAAGGTGGTGAAAATAGAAATTGAATTGAGAAGATTGAGAATATTGACTCAGAGATTTTCAGATGGTGAATATAATCTTTCTCCTCTAATTATTTCATAGGTGTAATCAACCTCTCCGACCTCTTTAAATAGGCCTAGTGAGTTAGTTACAAATTCGGTTACATAAGAGATTTATTTACAGTTCAGTCCATATTCTTCTTATAAAACTTTAATCTTATTCTATATTAATAGAACTTATCATTCAAGTCCTTATTAATTACATTTAAGCCCCTAATGAATATATTTCCTTATCAGTAGCCCCCTTAGTTCTTATAAAGACAATTTTATAAGAACTATTCAGTCTTCGAACATTACTCCAAGTGAATAAAACTTCTTTCATCCAGCCCCTTTATTATGACTGAGCCCAGTGACTTGCAACTTCACTTCGAATATAAGAATGAGTGCAAATAAGCTCCCCACTCACTTCGAATCTACCAACTTTAAATACAACTTTGCTTCTACTTCGAATCTTCTGACCCCTACTTGAAAGATTGATTGGACCCTTCTTGATAGGTCTATGACACATCAAGTTTTTCTCCACGTTTCACATTCCACCCAATGAGAACAGTTCACATTCCACCTTACTGAGAACTTTTTAGAAAAATCATCTCTTTCCTAAGCCATCTTCATCTAATTCTGCATCAACCTTCAACCCCATTAGCTACCTTCCCCAGAAACATCAATTTCTTCAGTCACAAAAAACAACTTCCTAGATCAACGTCTATTGTATGAGAAGATATCCCAAATACAAAAGATCTAAACCCAAAAAACCAAGAAAACTAAAGAAATCTCTCTTCACTGGTCCTAGCAATCAAGTGTTTGGTGCTTACGACTATCTCTGTATTGGAGAAAGAGCTGAGGAATACAGAGCTGCTAGGCTAATCTACAACGGTCCTCGATTCTCCTCTACCACCTTCAAATACGGTAACTTCGATTCCAACCTTGTTAATTCATCTTCGCCCCTAGCATCAAACCCAGAATCCAGCCGGCAATCTTCTCCTCCTCGAAATCAACCCACTTCTCCATCACTAAGACCACATCGAAAACCTAAGGCTGTCAATTCTGACAAACCTCCAACTTCTGAAAAACTACAACCCAAATCACCTATCCTACAATCCGAAGCAACTAAAAAACTACAACCCAAATCACCTATCCTACAATCCGAAGCAACTAAAGTTAAACTTCGCAAAAAATCAACCTTTCTAGCAATGGGTGACGATGCAGAAACCTCCTCTCCTCCCCCACAAGAAGTGGTTGACGTTACACCAGAGAATAGTCAACCAGCTCTTGTGACTCAAACTGAGACTCAAACTCAAAGTCTTCGCGATGAAGCTACTGATGAAGAAAATGACAAGGAAAATGATTCTGAAGACACTGAATCCAATGCCGAAGGCGAATCCGAGGCAGAAGAAGTAATCCATTCAAAGAAAATTCGAGGAAAGAAAGCTCCTATTACCCTCCCCGAACATGTTGCCGCTTTGGTTCAAGAAAACCTAAAACCACTTTGTCCTCAGTACATTCTTGCCCTAAAAAATGTACCATATACTTACTACCTCGAATCAGAGAAAGAAGAACTTAAGAAACTATGGGGATTAACAGACAACATTGTTCTTTATCTACCAGTAGAAGGAGAAACACCTTTGAGTTGTCAGAAAAATGAATTGGTAGTTTACCCTGAGCTTTTCAACTGGGGACTTCGATTTCCCCTCGATCCAATGATTGTAAAGTACTTCGAAATTCTTGGGTTGTGCCCAACACAAGTCACTCCAAACCAACTGTTCACTTTATTCTCCGCTATTATGGTGTCGCGGCTAGGAAGCATCCCCCTCGAAATAGAGGACTTCATCTCGCTGACCAAAATCTCAAATGGGCCAGTTTTACCATTCTACTACCTAACTTTGGAGGATGATCTGAAGATTATCGATGACCTCCTCGAAGCTGATAAGTTTTGGAAGCAAAGGTTTGTTTTTTTATCAGGAGCTTGGGAAAATGGCAAAGAAATTTCCGATGACAACCCCTCAAAACTTACTCTCATCTGGAGAGATAACAGTAAGTAGATCATTGTTATTATTGTTAATATTTTCTTCCCAACTTGTTAAGCCTAGTCAAAATAACCAAGCCTACTTATCTAATTGTTTACTCTTTTTCCAGAAATTCCGAGGAGATTCAAAAGTCGTCGAAAGACTGCAAAGGACATCTTCAAGAGAATGGCTGAATGGGCAGAGAAAGCCGGAGGAAATGGCTTTCACTCAGCCTTTCAACCAATCAACTTCGTCAACAGCCATCTCTGGCGCATAACCTTGGGAGCTGACTTCCCTGAAGACCCAATGCTCCCCCCAGATCCCATTGAAGCGGTCAAAAGAATACTTGCACCAGATGGGAAAACTTACCTTCCCACCAGGAACCGATCTGACAGTCACCTGCCACTAAAAAAGAAGGGAAAGCTAGCCCTCAAAAAGCCCAACACAAGTAAGCTTAACCCTTCCAAAAATTCGAAGCCTGCAGGGAAACGAAAAGCGCATGCATCTCAACTTCCTCCAGTATCCGAAGAAGACGAACCTGTCCTGAAAAGGAAAAAGAAAGAAGATAATGCTCCAAAGAAGAAAAAGAGCAAGTCCACTACCCCGAAGAAAAAGAACGAAACTGAAATGCTCGAAGAGGTATTGGCTTCCGAGGTGCATGAGAAAACCTTCATTGAAGAAAATCCTCAAGGGGGATTGGCACTAGGAGATAGCCAAGAAAATGAATATCTTAACCTCGAAGATTTCAACTCGAGCGGGGATTTTTTAGTCACTGGTGAAGATTCTCAGCCTACCAACACCATTCCATCATCTTCTACCGGGGCTGCCATAACTTCAACATCAAATGCAATCATTCCTGTCCATCATTGCCCATCAAACTTGCCCAACCCTGACAGATCCGATGAGGTAACTTCAATCCTTCGACCTTTTACTAACTTAAGTGCTGCAGCCAAAAAATTGTGTGAAGAAGTAAACAATTCACATACACAATTGGAGCTCCTTGCACAAGAATTAATCAAGAGCAAAAAGGAAAAAGAATCTGAAAAAGCTTCAAAGGATAAAGCACTTCAATATTTGGAAGCTGAAAAAAGAAAACTTCTTATCGAGCATAAAGAAAAAATCGAAGCTATGGAGACTTCTCATCGGATGGCTCTTGAAAAGATAAATTATCAGCATTCTATTGCCATTTCTGGTGAAAAGAAAAAATCTTCTGAGGCTGAAGAACTTGTTAAGAAAACTCAGGAAAGCCTGACAAATTGTCAAACTCAATTGACTACGCTTCAAACAGGATTCGAGTAGGAAAAGAAGGTCGCCATCAAGAAAGCCGAAGCCGCTGTTGGTTCTGTGATGCTTGATGGTATCAAGAAGGCTCAAACCCAAACAGCTATCAATCTTCTTCGAGAAATCCATGCCGCTTATCCAAGGTTAAATTTAACAGAACTTTGGAAACAAGTTCCAGAGGAAGATCACCCAAAGGAAGCATTCGAGGTTGCATCAAGCTCTTCAGAAGAAAGTGACGATTCTGAAGGGTCATCGGAGGACGACTAATCATTAGATTATGTCATGTGTTTGTTGTTGTTGTTTTGTGTGTGTTTTTATTAAGTAGTTGTCTCCTTTTTGTAAGCTTCAAGTTTTATCCGATGAAACAAGCAACTCTCTTAATATTTCAAAGTTCAGGTACACCTATAAAACGTGGCACCTCGAAAATTAGATGCACTCATAAAACGTGGCACCTCGAAAATTAGATGCACTCATAAAACGTGGCACCTCGAAAATTAGATGCACTCATAAAACGTGGCACCTCGAAAATTAGATGCACTCATAAAACGTGGCACCTCGAAATAGGTTGTTTCTTCAAAGCTGTTGCTTTGGAAAATTACTCTTGGTCAACTTTCAAAGATGATCAGTCTTTGCCAAGTTACCAAAATAACAAATCATTCATCATATTAAACAACCAATGGCCAAAAGAAAATTTATTATGAAATTCAATTTTAACCAGACACCTCATTAAAACCTTTCTGGGCCAACAGATAAGGAAAGAGTATGTCTGTCTTGCAAAAATTCTAAGTTCAATTTTAACCACAATACAATTTCAAATGTTCTATATTCCAAGGGTGTTTGAGCATCCTCCCCTCACGATCAGATAACCTATATGAACCTGGCTTGACCTTCATTTTGACTTCATAAGGACCCTCCCAATTCGGAGCCAATTTTCCGAGGTGTTTATCCTTAGTATGAAGAAATACTTTTCGCAACACTTTATCGCCAACTTTGAACTCCCTCTTCTTAACTTTAGCATCGTACCTGCTTCTCATTAAGGTTTGATAATGAACCACATTCAAATGTGCTTTGACCCTCTTTTCCTCTAACAAATCAAGCTCAACCCTTCTAGCTTCATCATTATCTACTTCGGAATAACGCAATAACCTGTAGGAAGGTAATGTAGATTCAGCAGGTCATACAGCATCCATTCCATACACCTAAGAAAAAGGAGTCTCTTTTGTAGCCTCTCTAGGAGTTGTACGATATGCCCACAACACTTCTTGAAGATAATTTGGCTATTTCCCTGCTGCTCCCGCCAAATTTTTCTTCAAACCCTCCAAAATTGATCTATTTGTAACTTCCACTTGCCCATTTGCTTGTGGGTGGAAAGGAGTAGAAAAGCATTGCTGTATTCCTTTCGAGGAGAAAAAAGAGTCCATTTCCTTGTTATTAAATTGGGGACCGTTGTCTGTTGTTATTTTTCGAGGAACTCCAAAACGGTAGCAGATGTTACTTAGAATAAACTTGATCACATCTTTAGCTTTTGTTCCAGCTAAAGGCTCTGCTTCTGCCCACTTTGAAAAATAATCAACTGCAACAGTAATCATCTGTCTTCCACCTGAAGCCACATGCAATGGTCCTATCAAATCAATCCCCCATCTATCAAAAGGAACCGCTTCAGAGATTATCATTAGAGGTGTCGCTGGTTTATGTATCAGATGTGCATACCTTTGACAAGTATCACAACTTCGAACTAATAACTTGGCATCCTGCAATATAGTAGGCCAATAATATCCTGCCAACAATACCCTACGTGTTAAAGCTTTGAAACCACAATGAGCTGATCCATCTCCATCATGTAATTCAGATAAAATATTTTGAGATTCTTGCTTACTCAAACATCGTAATAAAGGCCTCGACACTGACTTCTTATACAATATCCCATCCAACACCACATAGCCAAGAGCTTTACTCCTTATCTTCCTGAGCAAGTGCTTATCAAGTGGTAGTATTCCCTTTGTAAGAAAATTTAACAAGTCAGTTCTCCAATCACCCCGAATGCGCATCGAATCATTTACCACTTCCTGAACAAATTCACATTGCTCAGAGCTTGATATAATCGAAGGCAGTGGTTGTGTCACGATCCATGGATATTCTTCAGAGTACGCCATTGTTGCCAAAGAATCATCCATTGTGTTATTTCCTCTTCGAATATGCTCCACCTCGACATTTTCAAATTGTGCCATCACACTTCGAAGTTCTTGCAAATACAAAACCAAACGATCTTTTTTAGCTTCTGATACTCCTTTAACATGGTTAACCACTAACTGCGAATCTGTCTCTAAGTGCACGAATATTGCTCCACAAATTTTTGCTAACCGCAGTCCTGCTAACAATGCTTCATATTCAGCTTCATTATTCGAAGCATGAAATCCAAATCTTATAGCTTGAAACATATACTCCCCTGTCGGGGCCACCAATTCTACCCCCGCACTCGACCCTTTATTACTAGACCCTCCATCAGTTCGTACCGTCCACGTCGGATTCGCGTATATTTTTTCATCTTCTTTCTCTTCGGATCTACTCGAATGAAACTCAACAAAGAAATCTGCTAAGGCCTGAGCTTTGACAGCCGTTCGTGGAGAGAATAACACATCAAAATCTCCCAGCTCTACAGACCACTTAGTCATTCTTCCTGAGATATCTGGCTTTTGCAACACATTTTTCAATGGATAAGAAGTTCGAACCACAATTGTATGTGCTTGGAAGTAGGGACACATTTTTCTCGCCGCCACTACTATGCACAATGCCAATTTTTCGAGCTTTAAGTAACGTTTTTCAGCATCAACCAAACTTTTACTGACATAATAAACGGGCTTCGAAACTCCCGAATATTCACTAATCAGAACTGCACTCACTGCATTGTCCGATACTGCTACATACAAAAACAGTTGCTCACCTTCTCGAGGCTTTGATAATATTTCAGGAGAGGACAAAAGATTTTTGATCTTAATAAAAGCTTCTTCACAATCCGAAGTCCACTCAAAATTATTCGGTCGACGCAACACCTGGAAGAAAGGCAAACATTTATCTGAAAAACGAGAAATGAATCTGTTCAAAGCTGCTAACCTGCCTGTTAACATCTGCACTTCTTTGATATTCCGAGGTGAAGACATTGATATCAAAGCCTTCAACTGTTCTGGATCCACTTCAATTCCTCTTTCACTTATCACATACCCCAGAAATTTACCAGATCGGACTCCAAACGTACATTTTTCTGGGTTCAATTTCAACTGTATTGCTCTAAGATTCAAAAACGTCTCTTCTAAATCGTCAATATGATCATCATCACTTTTACTCTTAACCAGCATATCATCGATGTATACTTCGATATTCCTCCCTATTTGTGAAGCAAATGCCTTGTTCATCAACATTTGATATGTAGACCCATCATTTTTCAATCCAAACGGCATCACTCTATAACAATGTAAACCTCGATCAGTGATAAAAGTTGTGCTTTCTTCATCCTCTGGATTCATTCGAATTTGGTTATATCCTGAAAATGCATCCATAAATGTTAAAATTTTATTTCCAGAAGTAGAATCCACTAACTGATCAATTCGAGGTACTGGAAAAGGATCCTTTGGGCAGGCTCTGTTCAAATCTGTGAAGTCTACACACATTCTCCATTTGCCATTCTTCTTTTTCACTACTACAGGATTAGCTGTCCACTTCGGATATTTGGACTCCCGAATATGCCCCATTTTATACAATCTATCTACTTCAGCAACTATGGCCTCAGATTTTTCCAACGAAAAAGCTCTCCTTTTTTGTATTATCGGCTTGATCTTCGAATCCACAGCCAAACTATGACATATAATGTCAATTGGGACCCCAACCACATCCTCAGACGTCCAAGCAAACACATCCAAGTTTTTAGACAAAAAATTCAACAACCTTTCTCGCACTGATAAAGACAATAAAGTCCCAATTCGAAGTACTCTGTCATTATTGAAAACGTATTCTTCTATTTCTTCACTTACCACCACAGAACTCGGGGTTGACCTCGGATCATCAATTCCCTCATCTGTACTACTAGAAGGCAACCCCCCAAACTGCTATTTCTCCATTGGATCATCGGTACTTTTATCACGTAGTCTAAATGCAGCAGCGTAACACTCTCTAGCCACTTTTTGATCACTTCGAACTACACCAATTCGATCTCCGACTACATATTTCAAACATTGGTGAACTGTAGAAACTATAGCATACACTTTTGCCAGCCATGACCTTCCAAAGATAACATTGTAACTTGACGGACAGTCTACCACCATAAAAAGTACTTGTACTTACTTTTTGAAAGGCCCTTTTCCCAGAGAAATTTCACCTTCAAACTCCCCTACTACGTTCGCTGTCGCACCAGTAAACCCAATTATAGTTCTTTCTGACCTTTCTATCCGAGGCGGAGCATTTAATCTATCATACGTTGATTTGAACAACACATTAGCAGAACTTCCAGTATCAATCAATACTCGTCGAATTTCCACCCCACACACTTCTGCTCCAATGACGACTGCATCTTCATGTGGCCCAGTAATTCCTCTCAAATCATCCCCATTGAAAATTATAAATGGGACATCCTTCTTATTGTATAGGTGTGCTGATGCTCCTCCTTCAATTTGATGCGTTAAATTCACTATATGTCTTTTCCTCGAATTATTAGTGTTATTAGTCATTGAATCTCCCCAAAATATCGCCAATGACTCAAAGAACGCACACAAATCTCGAACACGTCCCTTACACATCGGCTCATCAACTGACATCAACAACAATCGACTAGGGTCTGGGTCGACATATTCCGAAGCCACATCAAATTCATCATCTGTAGCATCTAAAATCATCAGTGCACTTTCCTGCTTAGAATTAGCATTGCCTACCTTTTGAGTTATGGCTTTAGCGTTCCTTTTGACATACTCCAACAATTTTCCATTCTCTATTAAAACCTGCATTTCCTTCTTCAAAGCAATACAATCATTTGTATCATGCCCAATATCATCATGATACCTACAGAACTTGTTATTGCGTTCCTCTCTTGGCCTATTAATTGCTGCCGGCTTTCTAAAATTTACTGTTCCCTTGGTTTTCTCATATATCGATGCCACACTTTCAGTCAAATCCGCATAATATTCTGGCCTTACCCACACATTCGATCTTGGTCTGAATTGGCGTTGATTATTAAAATTGTGCTGATTAGATCCTCCTTGGTATGAGTTCGAACCTCCTCGATTGGAAACATTTTGACTACCCCTCGCCCGCGACGAGTTATTATTCGAAGAGCTCACTTGATTATTTCCTTTCTGAACACTACTATTTCCTCCTCGAACTCGAGTAGACTCTTCGACTTTGATCTGATCTTCAACCTGAGCCATGAGAGCTCCAAACGTTAATGCCCTACGCCTTGTCGTTTCATCAGCTAAATCTCCTGGCAACAATCCTTGTCTGAACGCTGCCATAGCTACCACTTCCTCACAATCATCTAATCCTGCTTTTGTTGACACAAATCTTTCAGTATAATCCTTCAACTTTTCTCCCACAGCTTGCTTACATTGTATTATCGTATCTCCATTAGCTCTCATTTCTTTGCTTCCCACAAACTGTCTTCGAAAAGCTGTGTAAAAGCCTCTAAAATTTGCAATGGACTCCTTAGGAATCTTGTTATACCATTTTAGTGCAGTTCTTTTGAATGTCTGAGAGAATGCTCTACAAACCAATTTATCATCGTCTTCGAAATTAGTCATATAGTTTTTGAATTTCTCTATATGATCATCTGGATCTTGAGTTCCATCAAACTTGTCAATTTTAGAAATATCGAACCGCCTCGGAAGTGGCACAGATCTAATCTCACTAATCAACGGTGAATCCCTCCAATCTACTCCTTGAACAAACTGGTCTTCGTTCCTCATTCCCACAGTAGCATACAAACTTGGTTCACCTTCAAATTTCCGAGGAGAATACACTCGTCTTTCCTTCTTTTACCTTCCTTCCTTATACATTTTAGTTGGCCGAAATTCATATCCTCATCCTTTTGAATGACTTCGAAAATTCTTATATCTTGGTGTTTCATCTGACTCCGAATTTTCAAAATCCTCTTCTTCACTAGAATCTACATACCGTCGCTTCTGCAACTTTTCTTTATTTCTCATTCCACTATGCTCCTTCTTACGCTCAAAATGTATTTTACGCTAAACATATTGAACGTCGCCGTCGTCATTTGATGGATCCGACTGATCATCCCGATCACCTCTTGCTATTTTAGATCTAAGTCTAGCGCCATTATTATCTTGTTTCTTTTTATCAAATTCATTATCTTGTTTCTTTTTAGCAAATTCATCAAGTTCCGCCACTTTTCTTATCAACTCATTCATTTTACCTTCAAAATCAAATTGGTTTGATTGAATCGGAATTGACTTACCTGCTTCTTTCTCTTGCAGATCAGATCTCAACGTCTCCAAAGCTTTCCGAACAGGTGGATTATCTCCTTCCTCCGAAATCATCTCCGATCAACAAAAATATAAACGAAATACTTCAGAAAACGAACAAATTCGAGACTCGATTTTTGATCTATCGATCAAGGTATCTTCGTCCCCTCTTTCTAGCGCCAAATTGGTGAGAATAGAAATTGAATTGAGAAGATTGAGAATATTGACTCAGAGATTTTCAGATGGTGAATATAATCTTTCTTCTCTAATTATTTCATAGGTGTAATCAACCTCTTCGACCTCTTTAAATAGGCCTAGTGAGTTAGTTACAAATTCGGTTACATAAAAGATTTATTTACAGTTCAGTCCCTATTCTTCTTATAAAACTTTAACCTTATTCTATATTAATAGAACTTATCATTCAAGTCCTTATTAATTACATTTAAGCCCCTAATGAATATATTTCCTTATCATAAGGGAGAGGATGCTTGACCTCCGATGTTTTTTATTTTAAATTTTGTAACTGATGGGTCGGTAGAACCCTTTTGTTGAATTATGCTTGTAACCGTTGTTTTGAAACTTAATATCCACTATTTTGCTGTTATGTTTTTTGGTCAATTGAAAATTTCCCATAGGGTCGGGAAATATGATATGTAGATTAGTTTAATCACTGAAAAACCGTTTAAGGTTCTGTTGACCAATTTAAATTGAAAAATCCTTTCATAAGGTCGGGAAATATGATATGTAGATCAGCTTAATCACTGAAAAACCGTTTAAGGTTCTGTTGATCAATTTAAATTGAAAAATCCTCTCATAAGGTCGGGAAATATGATATCTAGATCAGCTTAATCACTGAAAAACCGTTTAAGGTTCTGTTGATCAATTTAAATTGAAAAATCCTTCCATAAGGTCGAGAAATATGATACGTAGATCAGCTTAATCACTAAAAAACTGTTTAAGGTTATGTTGATTAATTTAAATTGAGAAATTCTCCCATAAGGTCGAGAAATATGATATGTAGATCAGTTTAATCATTGAAAAACCGTTTAAGGCTCTGTTGATCAATTTAAATTCGTCATAAGTTGTCCGTCAAGTCGTTAGCTGGCAGATTCCTTCTTAACAGTTCAGAGATATAAAGGCAAAATTTTGAATCAAAAAGGGTCGGTTGCCATGGATGCCTCATTAAAACCTTCTCGCGCCACCGAGTTAGGAAAGAGTACATCCCTGACCAAAGGTTCTTATAGAAATGGTTACAAAAATCAACAAACTTACTCCAAATATAGTTTTAAGTGTTCAATGTTCCACGGGAGTCTTAGAAAATGCCCGAGCGTGTCCTGCAAGCGGTATGTTCCACTCTTAACTCGTTCTACTACTGTGTATGGTCCCTCCCCGTTCGAGGCTAGCTTACCGAGGATCTTATCTTTGGTATGCACGAAAACTCTCCTTAAGACTTTATCCCCAACTTTGAACTCTCGCCGACGCACTTTGGACGCATACCGGCTTCTCATTAAGGTCTGATAATGTAAAGAATTTAGATGAGCGCGACCCTTTTTTTCTTCTATCAAGTCTAGAGCTAATCGTCTGGCGTTGTCGTTTTCACTTTCCGTATAAGTACCGACCCTAAAAGATGGAAATATCGATTCTGCTGGGGTGACGGCATCCATTCCATAAACTAAGGCATAAGGTGATTCTTTGGTCGCCGTTCGAGGTGTAGTTCGGTAAGCCCATAACACTTCTTGTAAGTAGTCTGGCCACTTGCCAGATTTTCCTTCCAAATTCTTTTTGAGCCCGTCCAAAATGGTTCGGTTTGTAACCTCGACTTGTCCGTTTTCTTGGGGATGGAAGGGGGCGGAAAAACATTGCTTAATCCCATGGGTCGTACAAAAAGATTTCATCTCATGGCTATCGAATTGGGGTCCGTTATCCATGGTGAGCTTCTGAGGTACCCCGAACCTACAGAAGATGTTCGACCAAATGAATCTGATGACATCCTTGGTCTTTGTAGCTGATAATGGTTCGGCCTCCACCAATTTGGAAAAGTAATCCACAACCACCACTATCGCCTGTCTTCCACCGGATGCAATTGGTAATGGTCCCACGAGGTCGATTCCCCATCGGTCGAAAGGTAAGCCTTCAGATATAGATTCCAAAGGGGCCGCAGGAACGTTTATTGCATTCGCGAATCTTTGACATGTGTCGCATGTTTTCACTATCTGCTGAGCATCAGTCGTAACCGTTGGCCAATAGAACCCGGTGAGGAAAATTCTTCTGATCAATGCTTTGTATCCACAAAGAGCCGCACCCTCTCCGTCGTGTAGTTCATATACAATTATCTGTGACTTGTTTACTCCCAAACACCGCAGTAAAGGCCAGTTAAATGACGTTTTGTAGAAAATGTCCCCCAATAAAACGTAGCCTCGGGATTTGTTTCGTATCTTTCGAGCTAATAGACTATCGTCTGGTAGTAGTCCTTCGGCTAGGAAGGCAATAGTATCCCTTTGCCAATCTGAAATAGTTACCGAGGACACCTGAGAAGCCATTTCTGGTCGGCTATCCAGCTCTCTCCTCCGTATGATTGATGGGTTTTCTTGCTCGGTTACCCAGGGGTAACTGTTTGAACATGAAGGTGATGCTAGAGAGTCGGCTACCATATTTTCGGTCCTCAGGACATGCTCGTATGTTACCTTGGCAAAAGACGCGGCTAACACTCGTAGTGCTGTTAAGTATTGAACCAGATGCTCTTTCCTAGCTTCAGATGCTCCCGAGGCTTGATTGATCAAAAGTTGAGAATCAATGATAAGGCGCAGTGTAGCTCCACAAACCTGTGCTAGTCGCAAACTGGCCAGGGCAACTTCATATTCGGCTTCGTTGTTCGAGGTCTGAAAACTAAATCGGATTGCTTGATGCATACTTGTGCCCGTTGGAGTAACTATCTGTACGCCTGCGCCGCACCCGTTGACGTTCGACCCACCATCGGTTCGGATAATCCACTCATCTGGTCCAACCGCTTTATGCGACATGTCTTGGTTTGGGCGATCGGAATGGAATTCCACTACAAAATCAGTGAGAGGTTGGCCCTTGATGGCTGTCAGCGGCTCAAAGTTGATATCGAAATCTCCTAACTGGACCGACCATTTGGACATTCTTCCAGACATGTCCGGCCGCTGAAGTACGTACTTGAGTGGAAACGAGGTTCGGACGATAATGGGGTGTGCCTGAAAATACGGTCGCATTTTTCGCGCTGTGGTCACCAAAGTTAGAGCCATTTTTTCCAACTTCAAATATCGTGTCTCCGTGTCAAGTAAGCTTTTGCTTACGAAGTATACCGCTTTGGGGACCGCCCCCGATTCGCTGATCAAAGCCGCACTTACTGCAAAATCCAAAACTGCGATAGAAAGATAAAGAGTTTCCCCAGTCAGGGTCTTCGTTAAAAGGTTCGGGGAGGATAAATAAGCTTTGATCCCTGAAAAGGCTGTGTCGCACGCCGGCGTCCAAGCAAAATTCTTGGCGTTTCTCAAAACTTGAAAAAATGGAGCGCACTTGTCAGACGAACGAGAGATAAATCGATTCAAAGCCGCGAGACGCCCGGTTAATATCCGGACTTCTTTGATATTCTTAGGCGGTGTCATATCGGTAAGAGCTTGTAGCTGGGTAGGTTCTGCCTCGATTCCTTTCTCACTGACAAAAATTCCCAGGAACTTGCCCGACCTTACCCCAAAGGAACATTTCTCCGGGTTTAGCTTGAGATTTATACCCCTTAGATTATCAAAGGTTTCCCTTAAATCGGCGAGATGGCCTTCGTCTGTGCCACTTTTTACTAACATGTCATCGATGTAAACTTCCATATTTCTCCCTATCTGGTAGTCGAAGGTCTTTTTAACCAACCTCTGATAAGTTGCTCCAGCGTTTTTTAATCCGAACGGCATAACGTTATAGCAATACAAGGCTCACCCTGTAACAAATATTGTGCTTTCCTGATCCGCTGGGTGAAATTTGATTTGGTTGTAGCCTGCGTACGCGTCCATAAAGGAGAGCCATCGGTTACTGGACGTTATATCCACCAACTGGTCAATTCTCGGCATCGGGAAGGGATACTTCGGGCATGCTCGATTAAGGTCGGTGAAGTCCATACACATCCTCTACTTCCCGTTCTTCTTTTTGACCAGGACTGGGTTGGATGTCCAGAGTGGGTAACTCGATTCTTTGATGTGCCCGACGCTGAGCATTCATTCGACTTCTTTTAGGATGATTTCTGCTTTTTCTGGCAAAAAAGCCCACCGCTTTTGTGAAATGGGTCTGACATTCTTGTTGATAGTTAGTTTTTGAATCACATGGTTCTCCGGGACTCCAGTCACATCCTTTGAACACCACACGAATAAATCTAAATTCCCCCGTAGTAATAACAACAACTGTTTCTTGAAGATCGATGACAATTGGATTCTGATCTGTAAAACTTTTCCTTCGGTAAATTGGTGTTTTTCGCATTCTTCGTCAGTAGTTAAAAAACTGGGAGCTTCTCTAGGATTATCGACGGGCAATGACCCCAAGGGAAGTCCCACTAATTGCTAGTCCCGCGCTTGCTCCATCTCATTATCCATTTTTGGGGCCAAAGCGGCTCGGTAACATTCTCTTGCTGCTTTCTGGCTGCTCCGCACTACCCCCACGTTGTTCCCGACCACGCACTTCAAACACTGATGAACCGTAAAAGATATCGCATGCATTCGCGACAGCCACGATCTGCCAAAGATCGCATTATGAGAGGCCAGCGCGTCTACCACGATGAATAAAACAGTGACTTCCTTTTTAAATGGTCCGCAACCGAGCTGAACGATGCCTTCAAACTCACCAACTACGTCTGCTGCCGAACCTGTAAACCCTACAATAGTTCGATCCGAACGTGTAATGACTGGCGGCGCCTTGAACTTGGCGAAAGTTGATGCAAAAATTATGTTGGTTGAACTCCCGGTGTCTACTAAGATGCGTCGGACCTCTTCCCCCGCAATGGCCGCCCCAATAACGACGACGTCCTCATGGGGTCCGGCAATGTCTCTCATGTCGTCATCGTCAAAATACAGAATTGGTGAAGGAACGGTTTTCGAATGGGGATAGGGCCGAGCTTCCAACTGAGTAGCCAGGTTCATAATATGTCGCTTTCTGGAGGAGTGTGTTATCCCTGCCATAGAATCACCCCCAAAAATAGTCAATGATTCGAAAAATAGACACAATTTTCTTACACTCATGTTACTTTCCGCAGCTTCCTCTTCGATGACCCCAATGAGGTTACGATTGACATATGGATCTAGATACTCGATGGAAACATCGAAAGGGTCGGTCACTTCAGAAATTTCCATGGTTGTCTCGGACTTCGGCATCGTCACGATTTCTTTCGAAGCAGTGCCCTGCTGTGACTTCTTTTTCATGTACTCGAGTAGGTTTCCGTGCTCTATCAGCATCTGTATCTCCTTTTTCAGGGCAATTCAATCCTTGGTATCGTGTCCCACATCTTCGTGGTAGCGATAATACCGGTTGTTCCTGTGCTCCCGAGGTGTCGGTATGGGAAAAGGCTTTCGGTACATCCCACTTTTCTTAGTTTTTTGATAGATAGAAGAGACACATTCTGTTAGGTCAGCGAAGTAAGCGAGTTGGATCCACTTATTAGACGTAGGTCGCGAGACCACTTGGTTCGTCAACTTCGTTTTTTGGCTCTGGGAAGCCAGAGGCTTGATTGGCAATGACTGGGTCGACGGTATTGTGCTGACTGGCTGGACTTGTTGAGCATAGCTAGATTGAGCCCCTTGTTTTATGACGACCGACGCTTGCGCGCTCTGTTGAATGTGCGCTGCCAACTCAGACGCCTCGGTTTCTTCGATCAGTATCTGTTTTCCACATGAGCCAGAAGGGCGGAAAAAGTAAAAGCTTGCTTTTTAGTGACCGCTTGCTTCATTAGTCCCGGAAGCAACCCCAAACGGTACGCTGCCAATGCCCCGTCTCCCCGGGCTTCCGATAATATCTAACAGGTCGGGCGTCGATACGAGGGTTAATAGTCGGGTAGCCTTCGCCGCGGTTGTCCACAATTGGTTCTTTCCCTTTTCCTTCTAGGGCCCTTTTATCAGCTAATGCCCGTTTCTTTTCAGCGTTTGGCTTCGCGATGTCTTCCAGCAGCTGTCTCCGAGTCATGATGAGGGTCGACCGCTTGTCCCGATCCTGCGCGTAATATTCCCGACCCGATGCTTCCTCACCTTCAGACACTGAAACGGCTCGGATTACTTCTCTCCCGACCCTCTCTCTGATTGCTTGGTCATTCATTCTTTAAGATCTGATTGCACGGATTCCCACAGACGGCGCCAATGATGAGAGAATGAATGATAAAAGAGAATAATATTGGATCTTGGACGTGATGTCACTAAGGCTCAATATTCTAGTGAGAGAAAGTAGAAAGAGAATATTATATTCAATTGTCCCACCTACCAAGAATAATAAGTCTCCTTTTATAGCGGGGAAGGGTAGACCCACTTATGTCCTTGGTGGTCTTATTTTATTTCTCCTTTGGTCCTTTATAAAACACTTTGTTTATAAATCACCCCATAATAAACGATAAATACTATAACAGGCATATTAATCTCCTTCTATTTACAATTGACTCCTTTTTATTAATATTGACGAATTGCTCCTTTATCACAATCAAAATCAGATTACTAATTTTTTTCTATATTTAAAGGTAACAAGTTTATTACTATTCTCATCCATGTTGATTTATTCAATTGACTGACAATGACTTGCATGGAATAAAATTTATAAAGAATCATCTGCTCCAACATTTTCAAATTAAAGATCTCGACGAGTTAAAATATTTTCTACGTATTAAATTTTATCTATCTAAGAGAGGAATATTTATGTCTAAAAAAATATGCATTAGATATTTGCAAGACACATTATTCTTAGGAGTAAAACCCGAAAAATTTCCAATGGACCAGAATTTTGAAATTAACTTATAAAGATGGTGAGTTACTTCATGATTCAACTAGATTTTGGAGACCGGTTGGTAGGTGAATATATTAAGAATGAATAGGCCTGATATTAGTGTGTACAATGAGTCAATTTATGGGAGCACCTTGGAAGCCACATGATAAAACAATGTTAAGAGTCTTCCATTACATAAAGAAATCACCGGGCCAGGGTCTTTGTTTCCATAAAAAACCAATCTGACACTTAATGCCTTTTGTGATTCAGATTGAGGTGGATGTCGTATATCAAGACGATTTATTTTTGGTTATTGTATTTTCTTTGTCCCATCATTCAATAGACTAATGTGTCACGATCATCAGCGTAAGCGAGTATAGAGAAATATCGAATATTTGTTTAGAATTAACTTGGTTGAGATATATAATTAAAGATTTAAAGGTTAACTTAGATAAACCAAAATTATTGTTTTGTGATAATCAAGAGACTTTACATATTGCGGCTAATCCACTTTTTTAACAAGCTTACAAAGGACACCGGTGTTGATTGTCATATAATTTGAGAAAAACTTCAGACCATGATAATTCGTCCATGTTTTATTTCTACAAACATGCAATTAGGAGACACATTTACTTAAAGTACTCGTGTTGAGTCATTCTATTTTTAAATCTTTGTTTGTTATTTGCCAATTGAAATTTTTTATGTTTAAAAAACATATTGTATGTAACTTCTTTTTCTTTATTTTTTTATATTGTTAATTAAGTTATTCTTGTTTATTTAAAAATGAAAGCTTATTTCTTTATTTACATAGTATTGTTGGTTCAAATGATAACTTTATTTCTTAGATACTATAAAAGATAGATCTTGAATTCGTAATATGAAATTTTGCACCTAAAAAATTCGGGCAGTTCCGATAAATGACCTGTTTAAACAAAATACTGTAATATGAGACGGTTACAAATGGCAACGTAATCTACTAACAGTTCTAACAAGACTCAACAATCAAGAATCAAAAAGCTTCCTCGTCACTCTCTAGTCTAAGAAGGAGACACCTTACACCATTTCTAGTAGGCCTTTAATCGCAACTCTCCCGCTCGACAGAGATCATCCTTAACACACAACCCTTTTGGAACATATGCGCGAGGCATGACGCTCTTTAGCACGAGGATTAATTAGTTTTTTCAATTAGTTTTGAAAGAAGACTAGAGATTTTGAAAATCTACCAAGATGGTTGAGGTGGGTAACGATTTTAATGGGGTAGAGAATGGTTTGGTAGAAGGAGTTGAGTCTAATCCTAGTCCAAGTGTTTCCACAGCCAGTATTGCTCCAGACCAGACTTGTGAAGGGAAGGACGCTATTGCATATGCCAAGATTCTGCGTTCAAGGAACAAGTTAGTTGATGCTCTTGCCATATACAATAATGTATTGGAGAAAGATAGTGAAGATGTCGAAGCTCACATTGGAAAAGGAATATGCTTGCAGATGCAGAACATGGGACGGCTTGCGTTTGAGAGTTTTAGGGAGGCCATCAGGCTGGATCCGCAGAATGTTTGTGCCCTCACACAGTGTGGTATACTGTATAAAGATGAAGGCCGCTTGGTAGAGGCTTCCGACTCGTATCAGAAGGCTTTGACAGCAGACCCTTCATACAAACCAGCAGCCAAATGCTTGGCTGTGCTTCTAACAGATTTGGGAATTAGCCTGAAGCTTGCGGGCAACACGCAGGAGGGAATCCAGAAATATAATGATGCTCTTAAGATAGACCCAAGCTATGCTCCCGCATACTATAACCTTGGTGTTGTATACTCTGAGATGATGCAATATGACATGGCTTTAAATTGCTACGAGAAGGCTGTCCTAGAAAGGCCCATGTATGCTGAAGCACACTGTAACATGGGTGTCATATATAAAAAACGATGTGATCTAGAGGCGGCTATTACTTGCTATGAGAGGTGTCTGGCTGCATCTCCCAACTTTGAGACTGCAAATAATAATATGGCAATTGCTTTGACCGATTTGGGGACCAAGGTTAAATTGGAAGGTAATATTAACCAGGGTGTTGCGTACTACAAAAAGGCACTGTCTTATAACTGGCATCATGCTGATGCTATGTACAATCTCGGGGTTGCTTATGGTGAAATGCTTAAGTTTGACATGGCAATCATTTTCTATGAACTTGCTTTTCACTTTAATCCCAACTGCGCAGGAGCATGTAACAATCTAGGAGTAATTTACAAAGACCGTCACAACCTTGATAAAGCTGTGGAGTGTTATCAGGCAGCTCTGTCCATTAAACCAAACTTTGCGCAGTCATTGAATAACCTTGGAGTGGTTTACACCGTCCAGGGTAAAATGGATGAGGCAGCTAGCATGATTGATAAAGTTATACTTGAAAATCCAACCTACTCTGACGCATACAATAACTTAGGGGTTGTTTACAGAGATACTGGTAGTATATCTATGGCTATAGATGCATATGATAAATGCCTAAAGATAGATCCTGATTCTCGCATTGCAGGCCAGAATCGACTGCTTGCGATGAACTACATCAACGAAGGGCTCGATGATAAACTTTTTGAGGCCCACAGGGATTGGGGTAATCGATTTGTGAGGTCATATAGACAGTTCACTTCATGGGACAACACTAAAGATCCAGAACGGCCGTTAGTTATTGGATACATCTCTCCGGATCTATTTACTCATTCTGTATCTTATTTCATTGAAGCACCTCTCGTCTATCATGACTACAAAAATTACAAGGTTGTTGCTTATTCAGCGGTTGTTAAGGCAGATGCAAAAACGTTTAGGTTGCGACAATATGTGCTGAAGAAAGGTGGGATTTGGAGAGACATATTTGGCGTAGATGAGAAAAAGGTAGCAAGCATGATTAGAGAAGACAAAGTCGATATCTTGGTGGAATTGAGTGGTCATACAGAAAACAATAAGTTGGGAACTATGGCTTGCCGACCTGCACCACTTCAGATGACTTGGATTGGCTATCCAAATACAACTGGTGTGCCTACCATCGACTATAGACTCACGGATTCACTTGCTGATCCTCCGGATACCAAGCAAAAGCATGTTGAGGAATTAGTTCGGTTGCCAGAATGCTTTTTCTGTTACATCCCTTCCCCAGAGGCTGGTCCAGTTGCTCCAACTCCTGCTCTTTCCAATGGGTTTATCACTTTTGGTAGCTTCAATAATCTTGCAAAGATAACACCCAAGGTTCTGGAAGTATGGGCAAGGATACTGTGCGCTGTACCTAACTCTCGCCTTGTAGTAAAAAGCAAGCCTTTTTGTTGTGATAGTGTTAGGCAAAGATTTTTTACGACTTTGGAGCAGCTGGGTTTGGAATCATTACGGGTCGATCTTTTGCCTCTCAAACTTGCTCACCATGATCATATGCAAGCGTATTCACTAATGGATATCAGTTTGGACACTTTTCCTTACGCTGGAACCACTACAACTTGTGAATCATTGTACATGGGAGTCCCATGTGTTACTATGGCTGGTTCTGTGCATGCCCATAATGTTGGAGTCAGTCTTCTCAATAAAGTTGGGGTCGGAAATCTGGTTGCAAATGACGAAGATGAATATGTTCGGTTGGCACTACAGTTGGCTGGAGATGTTACAGCACTTTCAAACCTGAGGATGAGCCTCCGTAACCTTTTGGCTACGTCCCCCGTTTGTGATGGCCCTAACTTCACTTGCGGTCTTGAGTCCACCTACAGAAACTTGTGGCGCCGATACTGCAATGGTGACGTCCCATCTTCAAGACGCATGAAGAAACTGGTTCCGCAAGACAAACCTGTAAATACCCTCGAATTGCCAAGAGATGTAGTTACAAGGACGGTCCCATCACCGATAGAAAATGCTTCTGCCGAAGGAAATGGTGGAGGGAGTTGAAATCTTGCAATTGTGCGTTTCTCGGATGGATTGTATTAATCCTAGATTTTTGTTGGTAGGTTTTTGAATAAACATATAATAGACTGATTGGATATTGGCATCATTTTCTTTTTTCCGAAGGAACCGGAGACGCTATTCAGAGTAGTGGTTTTCGAATAAACATATAATAGACTGATTGGATATTCGCATTATTTTCTTTTTTTCGAAGGAACCGGAGACATTATTTGGTTATGAACATGCCTTATTCAACCAATTCGGATACCCTTTAAAGACTATATTGAGCATCATTGCTAAGATTGAGTATGGATTGTATTACCGGCTACCAGTGATTCTTAGAATGATTTTATAGGAAAGCGAGAATAGTTAAAAAAAACGTTAAAAAAATGTATTTTAAAAACAATTTTTTTAATAAATAAATAAATAAAAAAAAGAAAGAAAAGAAGAAGAAGATTGGATGAAGTGAAACACAACATATAATATTTTCTTGTAAAAAATATATGATGATAAGGGTATGACTATATATACCCAAATGTGGTTTAAGTTTACCCAAAAAAACGTAGTTAATTTTTGTTTAATTTTTTAGAATAAAAATACCCTCAAACATCCATTTAATTACAGAACTGACATTAAGTAAAAAAACACACTAAGTATATCCTAAATATACCCAAATCACAACATTACATATTTTACTATCTTTACCAAAAAAAACATTTTGATTTAGTAGATTAAACCCCATATTACTACAATTTTGTGAAGTTCTTCAAAGTGTTCTTGAACATTCAAAGTTGCCTAACAAACATTCAAACTATCTTCAAAAAATTTAAACCTTTTCTAATAAAAACACAAAATCGAACATGAATCAACCCAAATTAAGGTAAAAAATGTTTTTTTATCGAACCTCATGAATCCAAATTAGATTTAAGTTTAAATAAGGTAAAAAAATCAATTTTTTTTGGCCATTTAAGTTTAACTTTGTTTTTACTTTATTTAAACTTAAATCTAATTTTGAAATTAAATCTAATTCTAATCTATATTTTTGACTAAAAACCGTAACAAAATCACAAAAATTAAAGTCCAAACAATTAAAAATCCATAATTAAACAAGAAATTAAATTTTAAAAATACTTACTTCACCAGAAAATTTAGAGAGAGATATGTTAGAGAGAAGGAAGAGTGAATATGGAGTCTTAGAGAGAAAATGAAGTGGAGAGATTTAGTAAAAAAAGAAAAAAACTTATATACCCCCAAAAGGGTATTTTTGTCTAAAATTAGGTAAACTTATACCAAACGTGGGTAAACTCAAAATTGGGTAAACTTAAACTAGTTTTTGGTATATATAGCTTGACCCATGATGATAATGGTTAGTGAGTTGTTTTTACGCCCAACCCGAAAGAGCGAGTGGGTATATTAAACTTTAGGTATAATTATTAATTTTAATTTTCAATGTCTATTTGATTTTTTATTGTTGTAAACTATAATTTTTTTACAGTAAAAATATAAGTTATAATTTTTTTAAATTTAAAAATATGAGATTTTTTTTTCCTTTAGACATTGTTTTTATTAGGATAGATTGAAAATTACAAGGACTACGAAATTAGCCCAAAGGTCAATAGACTTTATTGATACGCGGGAGAATTTTAATTTCATGAAATCAAATTGTCGCTGTTAGAGAAGACTTTGACTGAAGAGCTCGATACTGACTTTCTCAAAAACTTTCCAGGGAATCCACAGATTCCAGCCTTTTCAGTTAGCTTGCAACTTAAAACTAGTGTTTCAACTTCTCAAAAATTTTGTTATAACAAGAAAACCAGAGGCGACTTTCGGTCGAAAAAACTTGGAGAATATGAAGGGGAAACAAGTAAATCCTTCACGATTTTAAGATAATGAATTGAATCTAAGATAACATGTACTCAGGTTCTCTATGAAGGTTATAACTCGAACGAAATTAGGAGTTTGAGTTAGGTTGAAATCCATATTTTTCACGTCTTTAAGAGCTTGCTTGGATATCCAATCTGCAGCTTTGTTCTGCTCTTGATAAACATGAGAGATAGACATAATAGAGCATATAAGCTTCATGCAACATTTGATGAGAGGCTCTGGAAACCAAGTGGCTTTCCCTCTTAACATCATCTCAACTAAGATGCTAGAATCTGTTTCAGTATCAAGGTTTGTAACTTTATTTGAGTGGCAGCTGAGTAAATCTAGCAATGCTCTGTACTCAGCTGTAATTGGAATTTTTTTGTCGTATAATCTACCAAATCCCAGGATAATGCTTCCCTTATGATCCCTAATTAAGCCACCTCCACTAGCCTCTCCCATGGCGCTACAAGCAACATCAATATTAAGCTTGAATCTATTGACTTTAGGGTTCTTCCATTTGAGAGATAAAGGGATTCTGGGTTTAGATAGGTGATTAACACAGCCCAAGTTGATAACAACATTACAGTCTCTGCCCCAATGGACCTTCATTGGAAGGTTAGCATTATCCAGATCTGATAGGATGTATATTACCTGATCAATCATAGATTTAGCACTAGAATTTTGTTCTTGATGTTTTTTTTATTTGGAGAAGACCATATTACCCAGGGTATAAATGGGGGCATGATTTTTCTAATATCACAATCGTTTGTAGTTGACCGATACCAAGATCTGATTAGATGGGGGATATTCGTGTTCTATGAGATGTGAATGCTGAGAAGAGAACTAAAATAGATCCATACAACCCATGATTTCTGACATTGAACTAGAATATGGTTAGAGCTTTCCATGTTGTTGCAGAACAAACATTTGAAGGCTAGCTGATAGTGCTATTTTTGAAGGACAAAGTCTGTAGGAATCGAGTTGAATAATGCTTTCCATAGGAAATAAGAGTATTTTATGGGAGTGACATAATTTCAGATCTTCTTGAATATATTAGATACATTACCCTTGTTTCTAATTTGATTCAAGGTGTTCTTAGTATTAAAAGAACTATCATGTGAGAGAGCCCATTTAGCAGTATATGGATTATTGTTGAGATAAATCTTCTTAATTTTTGAGATTTCAGTGCTTCTGACTAGGTATTTGAGCCTATCAGATTCCATTCACCATTCACCATTCACCCAGAGTTGGTTAACTTCAATTTTTTCAGCATTTTTCATCTAACTTCTATAATCAGACTCATTGAAATAGATGAAAGGATTCGAAGAACATCATCAATCTAAAAATTAGTCAATTTTGCATATGCAAGGATTCCAAAAGATGATTTTTTTCAGCCTTGTCCCTTACATTTCTCATTCTTATCCAAATATTTTATTTTCTAGTTGGAATAGGAGCAATAATAGGGTGTGTCTTGCTGCAATATATAGAAGACATCATTTTATCCCATATGGAGTTCTGTGCTATGAAGTTAAACCATAGCTTGTATGAATAGGTTTCCTAAATATTTTCCGGCTTCTTAACATTCAACCCCCCTTCTTCATAAGGTTTACAAGGCCTTCCCCACTTAGACTAGTTGGTTGTTTGCTTGTTCTCTTTATTTACCAAGAGGAATTTATTGTATAGGTTTTCAATATGGAGATAACAAGTTTAGGGAGAGTGGTGTGTTGGATAAGATAGATATGTAGTTAGAATAAACTAGATTAGGGTTAACCTTCCACCAAAAGAGAGCAAAGTGTTGTCATATTCTGTGATTTTATTTCTGATCTTTGAAATTAGATCCTTAAAATTGATGATTCTGGTAGGAGTACTAATAATAGATCCCAAGTACTTGAAAGTCATGTTTTGTGCTTGAAACCCATAATCTTTTCTAGATTGTGAACTCTTTGTATAGGCATGTTGTTGGAAATAGTGATCTTAGATTTATCAGTGTTAACATAATGACATGAAGCTTTTTGATAATGTGGCAGTAAACTCTTGATCTGATTAATTGAGGAGGAACAACCATTGCTAAAGATCATAAAATCATCAACGAAAGCAAGACAAGGTATGACTTGATCTCCTCTTGACTTATATTTTGTATAATAACTTTGTTCAGTGATTGTCTTGATCCCTTTATAAGATATTCTTTAGCCAATATGAATAGGCTAGGAGATAAATGGTCTTCTTGCGTAAGACCCTGAGTAGATCTGAAAAAACCATTCAATTTTTTATTAATGATTATAAAGTAGTGAACATTATTGATGCAATTATTTACCAAGGAGCATTGAACCCAAAAGCAGACAGTATGTTTAATAGGAAGCTGTGAGAGAGCCTATCAAAGGCTTTAACCATGTCAATCTTCAGAATGACATTGTTACCTCTGGTTTTTAGGTTAAGATCATAGCAGAGGTCTTGTGCAATGAGAATATTTTCTTGAATGCTCCTTCATCTGACAAAAGCACATTGTTCTTCTGAAATTATGTTATGAAGAATATAAGAGAATATGTTCTTAATTGTCTTGAAAATGATTATACTCAACATCATAGTTAGGCTTATTGGTCTGAAGTCTTTCCAGGAGTTAGGATGAAGGGTCTTAGGAATTAATAATGTGATAGTAGATTGAATTCCATTATGCATCAAACATACTTTAAAAATAACCTGAATAACTTCACAAAGGTCCTTTGAGATGATAGACCAACAAGACTTGTAGAATTTGCTATTAAATCCGGCAGGCCCTGCAGTAGAGTTAGAATGAAAAGAACTTATTATACCATGAATTTTATTTTCTTCAGGTATGACCATTAGCATAGAGTTATCTTCCTCCTTAATCAAACTAGGAATAAGATCTTTGATATCTTCCTCCTTAACCACACATTACCAAGGCACATTTGGATTTAATTGAATAAAAAAGAGTGAAAGCACATTTTAAGAACCAAACATTACCAAGGCTTGACGAGGAGCAAGTTTGCGTCTAAAGTAAAAAGAAAGGATTTTCAAGTAGGAAATAAGGTGTTAAGAAAAGTGTTCATGCACACTAAGGAGAAGCAGTTAGGAACCCTGGCTTGAAACTGGGAAGGACCGTACATCGTATGTGAAAGAGTCAAGCAATGAACATACAAGCTTTTAGACAAAGAATGCATCCTAATAAAACATCCTTGGAATGTTGAGCATCTGAGGTTATACATATAATAAAATCACTATGTAAATATTTACTTTGTTTTACTTCAATATAAATATTTTAGGGCATACTCTTTCCTATCCTAGTGGTACAGTGAGGTTTTAATGAGGTGTCCAGATCTCGATGAATATACTATCTTTTTCCTTTTTAAAGAAATTGTTTTGGTTATGATCAGATGAATTAAAGACCTGTTAAACACTTGTTTCCCTCAAATGGATTGCCTTTGAGTGGCTCTGAAGAATTAAAGACCTGTTAAACACTTGTTGCCCTTAAATAGATTGCCTTTGAGTGGCTCAGATGAATTAACAACCTGTTAAACACTTATTTCCTTCAAATGGATTTCCTTTGAGCATGTTTCCCTCAAATGGGATTTATTTGAATGGCTCAGATAAATATGAGAACGATTAAAGGTTTAACACGTTTAAAGAAAATACCTTTTAATGGCATGATCAGATTTAATATATTTATGTAGTTTTCATCTTTAAGTACGATAAGATATTAATGTATGTGTATAAGAAAAAATGGAAAAATACAAAGTGAATAAAAGTAAAGATGATGTAAAATATTGATAGGATCGTAGAAGATATCCGGTCCATATTACAAAAATGCCTTGTATACCATAAGGACTTGTACAAGTAGAGTTTCTAAAAACTCTGATCCAAAAACAACAAAATGCCTTGACTGCTCCAAGGACTTTGATTCAAAACACAAACACAGTAAAAATAGTTAACCTTAGGGCTCATTCCCCTCGTGTTTCTTCTCAATCTTGCATGCTTCATTTTTTTCTTAATCATCATCTGAATCCTCCTCAGCTTCATCATCAGATTCAAATTCATCCGAGGAAATATTAATTTTATCACTCTATGCCATAGTATGAAAATGAATTTCTTCATATGGCACAAACCTCCACAGCTTCCTAAGAGACCGTTTCAAAAATGTTTCATGGAACACTAGGACTAAATCTGATTTAACGAATGCTTCTCTCCGATCCATAAAGTTTAGTACCCCCTCAACATATACGTCCACCGCATCAGCTATGTCTTGAGATTTATTCTCTTTTAGAGAAGTAATCCCATCGTCCCTCTCCTTAAGAAGACCTTGTAATCGTTTTTTCTCCTCAGAAAATTGGTTGATGACACCTTTATCTTGGGTCAGTTGTTTCTTCAAGGAATTGATTTCTATGGAAGTGGTAGACTGTAACTCGGTGTAAATAGCCTACAACTTTTCATGTTTGGACTTAGCTAACACTAAATCATCGCTAAGGTTTTTCTTCTCTTGTTCTTAAGTCTCAACCTTGTTTTGTTAAGCCTTGATAGAATCTTTCAGGCTTTGATTTTCATTTGAAAGGGAAACAATGTCTTTGAATTGAGACCTAACCTGCCTCTCCAAGTCGACTATTGACCTTCCATAGCCTAAAACTGCATAACTAAGATTATCATGCTCATTGGACACTGAAGAATTCACCATCATGTATCACAACATTTGCAACTGTGGTAGATTGGGGGAAAGCCTTATCAATGTATTCTTGATCAAACTCACTAAAATTTAGATTTCCTATGTCATCCAAATTAACATCACCTTTACCAGAAGGTTGGTCAGCAGCAGGAAACACTAGGGAAGGAGAATCAATGTGTACCTCTTCTTGAGAATAAACTTTGGCAGGAGTACTAGAGGGAAGTGCTTTAGATCAAAGTATGATCTCTAAACCAATGGCAATTTTCTTATTTTTTCGTGCTCGCTTATCACTACACTCTTTGCTCATCTTCTTCCCCTTCTTCTTCTTAATAACTGAGGAGTTTAAGGGCTCTTTAGCCTCATCCACAGTCACAACAACTACAGCCAGCAAAGCAACATCAATTTCATATGAAGGCCCCAAACCACCCACATCGGAAAAATCTTGAGATGGGTTATCATTCTTTTTTATTCTTTTTAATCTTGTCAAGATGGCTAGGAGCCTTGTTCCTGACCGGTAAAAAAATCTTACCATATGTTTCCTCAGTTTTTTTGAAGATTTCAGCAACTCTAGGAGTATTAGTAAATTGTACCCATGAGAGCTCCCTAGTTGAGTTTGTTCTCCACAGATGGGCCCTTACCATGTTTGCTAAAGTAAAACAATTGTGGAAAGCAGTTCCCCATTTCTTTATGCCCTACTGGTGCAGCTTCGTAAATTGGTTCTTCCATTTTCCAAATATTCTGAGAACATCTTTAAAAATACTAAAAGATAAATCCGATGTGGATTTTAGTGTCAGAATCCGGTGTGGGGATTAATGTCAATACATGATAAAATAAATTTATAAATATTGGCATGAACTTCTCCAATATCTAGTCAATAAGCTTGGATTTCCCTTGGAAGTAATCTTCTTTCCATTTTTCCAAGCACCACTAATATAGAGGAATTGGGTCATCCAAGGCTTGTCAACCTCCAACAAATCATCAACAACTTTGTAATCGTTCCCCATGTTGAAATAGTAAGGGATATGGTGATTTCAGCATATATTGGCAATAACAAAAAACTGTACCATATGCATTGGAATCTTAGACAACCTTGAAGCTATTATACTGACTAATAGTGTATACCAGACATTATGACTTAATTAACTTGGGTATAACCTCACCAAGTGAAAATATCTCACTATCTCTAGGTCCAAAGAGAACTGAAGGCCCCACTTTAGCACTTCGGTACATACCACTAGCTCTTCAGCTTTGCTATCCACCGGAGTCTCCTCAGGGATGTGAATCCTCATTCATATGGACTTTGGAAAACCTCACTTCTTCATAATTCTGTCCAATTCGGATGTATGGGTATATACATAGGAAATTCTTTAAAGAGTATCAAATATTTAACGTTGACTTTGGAAAAGTTAGGCCCCACTCACCCAACAAGGCTCTCTGGAAACGGTTCAGAGTATGGCAGTCTAACCTTCTCATTCTTTTCCCGAACTGCATTGTTATCGCCGGTTTGGCTAGATGTCTCTAATGGAGTATCTTCTCTACTATCGTCCATATTTTCCTCCATTATCTATGGTTGTTGATCAACAAGTTTAGATCTGATATCCTCTTTTTCAACACGAGGAGGCTTAGAGGGTGGAGCTGATGTATATGGATCTGAAGTGTGCAACGAAGAAATCTCTACCATTGTAGGACCTTCAAATCATTTATTTATCTATTTAGGAGATGAAATTGTGCTTTTAGATTTGGAAATCCTGGTGATTTTTCGAGGTGTATTTTCTCATACATCCGACCTCATAACTATGAAAGAAGAATGAGGTTTACAACTGGTAACGACTTTAGTTTTGATAAAAAGTGTCTCGATCGACTGAGTAGGTGGGTTTGGGATTGTAAAAGGTTGAGCAAGAAGGATTGTTTTGGGAATAATTGATGGTTTGTGAGATGATGAACTCATATCTGGTTCCAGAATATGTTTCAAAATCAGTCCACCAGGTGAAGTAGGTAGTCCGACGATAATTCTAGCTTTCTTTTTCTTTTCTTCTAACTCAGAAAGGTTGAGCCAAACTACTTTGATTAAGGAAATTCTTGCCGTGAACAAACAAACTTTAGAAAAATATAATAGAACTGGGAAAAAGTTGAGAGATTAAGGTTTTTTTTTCTATCTAGAATCAAATTTTGAGTGAAAAATAGTGAAAAATCACACTTATGTGGTTTAAAAAGTACTTGAGTGTTTTAACTAGGTGTGATGAACCATCTAGCCATGATTAAGGGCTATTAAATGTAGCTCTTTTAATTTTTAGACACAAGTACCCATAAAAATGGCTGATAAGTCCAATTATCACTTGACACATGTAAAAGAGAACTTTCTATAAAGTTGCGACCTTTGAGCTGTTCGATTGACCCTTCAAATTCACTTTGGAATCAGATCACATAGTACCTATCATGGTTGGATCTTCTAAAGATTTTTTGAAAGAGATAAGAGGACTATATGATTGGATCAGATATCGTTAGAGGAATACTATAGTAATTCTGATTTTATCCAAAAGGGAATTTCGAACTAGGCAAATAAAAATTAATGATTGAAAAGTAACTTAAGTGGACCAATGACTCAGCTGTGTGCCTAGCACATTGATTCTTGGGCTTGGGGGCTCATAGGATTGATCCGAATATAAGATCCAATCCAAATGGCCCATGGATCATAGAAAAAAGTGTAAATACCCCAACTAACGATATTCAATGAGTAAGACTTTTTCCAAAGATATTAAATACAAACACGTGTTTTCTTTTACTACTCTCTACAAAAAACTTTAAATACTAAATTACCAGAAGATCTTCCTTTTTTATTCAGACAATATATTTTATCCTCATCAATCAATACCTAAAAACCTAGTTTGAACAATCTCAATAATAATATCTACTACGGCCAGCCAATGCAACAGATATAAAGAAGCGAAGACCTTTTTTTTCTAGATGCGAAACAAGTAACAATGATGCGAAAATATAATTTGTATGATGCGAGTTAGTGATTGGCGAAACGATAAAGATAATAAGCCTCGAAATATGTCATTTTTATTTTAATTAAGTGTTCAGTACCATTTAAGACCCAAAAGTAAAAGTATTATCCGCTTACTTTCTATATATTCATATATCTCTGAGAAATATCCATTTCACTCAAATATTTACTATCTAAGACTCAATAATATCGTAAATATCTTTAGTTTAGTATATAAAACTTTTTTTATTTTTTACTTCAACTTTTTAATCCTTGTTTATTTCCTCTCTAGTTTTACAACCATTTATAGTAGTGAGAATTCAACTTTCTCTTAATACCTTACTTTTCTTTTGTTTTTATATGATTTTGATTTTTTTTATTGATTTCAAAATTTGATTTTGGATTTTGGTTTAGGTAAGTCGATGTTTTTTTTTAAATTACTCGATTTTTATTATGTTTTTTTCTTTTTAGGTAACTCGATTTTTTTTGTTTTTCGTGATATTTCATTTTAATCTAATATTACTTTGATTGTGTAGTTTAAATATTGTATTGCAGTAACGTATTGATCGTTTTTAGTGTATTTTTGTATTTCTGGAAAATTTGATTCGAGAAAGGGTTTACAACGTAAACGAAGAAGATAAAGTTTGGAAGATGCAAAACATTTTTACTTTAAGTATTAATAGATGAGAAGATATGAAAGTTTTTTTTGCTAGATGTTCATATCTTCTCATCTATTAATACTTAAAGTAAAAATGTTTTGCATCTTCCAAACTTTATCTTCTTCGTTTACGTTGTAAACCCTTTCTCGAATCAAATTTTCCAGAAACATAAAAATACACTAAAAACGATCAATATGTTACTACAATACAATATTTAAACTACACAATCAAAGTAATACTAGATTAAAATGAAATATCACGAAAAACAACAAAAATCGAGTTACCTAAACAAAAAAAAAACACAATAAAAAATCGAGTAATTTAAACAAAAACATCGACTTACCTAAACCAAAATCCAAAATCAAATTTTGAAATCAATAAAAAAATCAAAATCATATAAAAACAAAAGAAAAACAAGGTATCAAGAGAAAGTTGAATTGTCACTACTATAGATGGTTGTAAAACTAGAGAGGAAATAAACAAGGATTAAAAAGTTTAAGTAAAAAATAAAAAAAGTTTTATATAATAAACTAAATATATTTAGGATATTATTGAGTCTTAGATGGTAAATATTTGAGTGAAATGGATCTTTCTCAGAGATATATGAAAATATAGAAATTAAGCGGATAATACTTTTACTTTTGGGTCTTAAATGGTACTGAACACTTAATTAAAATTAAAATGACATATTTCGAGGCTTATTATCTTTATCGTTTCGCCAATCACTAACTCGCATCATACAAATTATATTTCTATAGTTGAGAAGCCAACACGAAAAAGGAGCAAAGACCTTTTTTTGCTAGATGCGAAACCTTTTTAATTTTTGTATTGCTAGATGCGAAACCAAGCAACAATGATAGATTCTAGATCCGAAACCAGATCAACTATGATAGATGAGAAACCAAACCAACTATGCTAGATTCTAGATGCGAAACCTTATAATAAGAATTTGAAAAAGTATTATTTTGTTTTTTAAAATCCGTTAGAATATTAACCTATTTTATTCGGTTAATAATAATTTTTTATGTAGTTAATAACAATTTTTTTAATATATTTTTTTTATTAATAATTGTTTCTGTGTTTATGTGAGTACGCAGAATGATGGCCTCCGGAATGACGGTCTCTCACAATCGAGGGTGATTCATCACGAAAAAAAATATTATCATTGTTAAGTCCGTTAATGTTGAAAAGGTCCGAGATAAACATGGACGAACATACACATAGACGGAGTTGGAAGAGCAAATCGAAAGGTCCATGCGCCGCATTCATCAAGCCCATTGGAATATTAAACTAGTGGACAAAAAAGTGGATCCCGTTGGTGGTGGATCATCTAGCCGTGCTACACCACCTTCAGGACACCGTTCACCACCACCAGTGCATCGATCACCATCACGAGTTTCAGGTCATCGTTTACCACCACAGATGTTTCTAGCGATAGGGCGTATGTAACAGGTGACCGTGATTAGGATGTTCTGGATGATGAGGCAGTTGACACGATTCATACAGAGGAGAAAACAAAGCTGTTTACATTTTTAGCATATAACAAAATACCACTATTCCATAACTATAAGGAGCACGAGGTGTTCAACATATTCGTCGGTCATGTAAGTATTCAGTTATTTTTGTTAATAAATTTAAAGTTTAAATAATACATATTTTGTTTATTTAAAGGTTTTTTGTTACTTATTGTTTTATTTATAGCCACATAGTTATCTCGGCATAAAGGGATATTATAGTATGCTATGCATGTCGGACTTGACAACACACTCAAGGGTAGCGAGTCATCTAGCTTGTACTCCGTTCAGACCACTTATAGCTCACCCGCCTTATTACTTCACGCATTCTATATTGGACAAGGTATTCGTTGAGCATTGGCACCAAGAGACCAACACTTTTCAGTTCAGATTTGGGGAGATGATCTTCACCTTGGATGACGTCACTTGCATTACATACCTTCCTATAGTTGGTAGGACACTGAATGTGGTTACGTCCTCATGAAAGGAGACTTACGTATTCTATGTTGGTTTATCAGGACTCACTGTTGATGAGGTCTGTAAAGACCTTGAGTCCACCCAAGGACTTGGTTTTAAACTCAAATAAATCTGCAAGACATTTACTCACGACCACCCCCTTTACCAGACCAACCAATAGACTGTCTACCAGGTATCACGAGCTTACTTTATGTTTTTATTTGGGTGCACTATATTTGTGGACACCATTCAGAAGAGCGTGAAAACTTACTACCTCTATGGTTTGGAGAACATGGACTCTAGGTTATAGGATATAGCATCATACTAGTACATTGGCTTTCCTTTTCCATATTTTGAGGGATGATTCAAATCTTCAAAGAACAAACTATACGGGTTTGTAGCCATGTTAGACTGTTGGATATACGATCACTTCCCATCTTTGAAAGCTCCACAAATCCTAAATTATGTGAGGAAGAGTCTGAGGATTGTTAGCTGTCTACAAAAGAGAATTGTTGGAGAGAACGTGCGCCCCAAATCCATAATACGTTTACTTATAGCAGATCAGAAGGAGAAAAATGTAGGCAACCAATTTTATACTTAATATATTTTTTTACGTATCTTATTTTTTTCTAATTAAATGCTATATATTTTTATTATATAAGGTCATGTTCGAGCCGTACGAGCATATGCAAGCTCAATTCTCTATCATGGAGATCCGTCTACTAGATTATGCAATCCGGATTATGAGCACGGTAGAGGGATACATGCCTGATAGAGTCATGCACCAGTTCAGACCAATTCAGGATGAACCATCACCTCCATTTTTACCGATGATTACCTATAAGAAAAGAGTTTTGTCTCGTTACACCTTGAGTGTGAATGATTGGTTAAATTTTCGTCACTACTTAATTCATGAGGATCGCTTGACCTTTACCATTGGTACACATAAGAGATCGATGAAGACCATGGTTGGTACATCATTACCCTACCTACACGGTCCAACGATAATAGACTCTTTAAGGAAGTTCGATCACTGAACACATGCATGCCAGAGATGATTTGGAGGGTTTACGGATTTTCAGATGATAAGTTTTGTATTTATTTTATCCATGTCTCGTTATTTTACTTATTAGGTTTTTTTTGTTATGCTAAGTTAACTTACGTTTAATTTTATGTTTATGTTTTTATCTTATCGGATGCCAAATGATCTAAAATTGAATTATCTTATTATTCTTAGTTATAGTTTATTTAGACGCTTATGTTTATTCTACTATCCATTACGCAACTTTAAAAATTACATTAAAAATTAGATTAAAACTTATACTATAACTTAAACGAAAAATAAGCCTAAAACCTAAACTAAAACTTATACTAAAACCTAGATTAAAACTTAAAATAAAACTTAGACTACCAACAAACCTAAAACTTATATTAAAACTTAGACTAAAACGAAGCCTAAAATATACAATTTGAAAAATAAATAATTTTGAAAAAAAATAAATTTGAAAAAATGACAAGTATAATGCACCATAAATGTTAAGTCATATGCACCCATGGTGCACACAAAACAACCCCATAGTGGACATTACTCAGCACCCATAGTACATATGGGTAGCAACATTGGTGTAACTTGCCTCAGACCCATGGGATAATGCACGATAGTGACCCACTGTTATACCCATCGGTGAGGGTAAGCCACATCGATGATGCGCTGAACCGATCGTGCACTATTGCACGGTCGGCGCTGCGCCACCATTGATGCAAAGTCGTGTGAACCGAATTGGCACCATAGGTTCACAACATGGTGCATAGTTGGTACACACAACTAGGCACTGATGGAGGGCCTCCTGTGCACTATTGGTGCAAAGGAAGCTGCACCCATGGTGCAAACACTTTCACTAAAATAAAATCATGCTTAAGAATTACCACTAAAAAAATCTCCCACTTAAAATTTATCGCCCAAAAAAGTCTCATTCAAATTAGCCAACAATTTTAAGAATTACTCCTCCATCGACTCAAATGATTCTAAACACACAACTTCAACTATTTACTTATAACTTGCAGCAATATGGAATGAAGCGTGCTTGAAGTTGCTCATCTACTCGAATTTAATAAACATGTTAAGTTTACCAGGTTTGAATAGTATACCGAAGGGTTTTTTGACCAAATGTTATGTAATATGTATTTCATGTAGGGTTGCATGTATAAGAAAAACCAATGTCGTCCCCACATAGCGTGAAGTAACTACAAGGTACAGGTTTATTACAAGATGACCAATGTAACTTGTGTTTTACCTTCCATGGGAAATTAGGAATGAAATGTCTAACTCTTTCGATTACAAAGTGACTGATTATTTGAGCAAATAGATATTACAATATGTGAATAATGAAATCATCGAAAAGGAGGAAGCTTTATGGAGTATTAATTATACTAAAGGTTATGATTTCAAATAATTTCAAATCTTACGTGGGAAATCTTATGTCACTTTATGTTAGCATTACATTTGTAAAGAATGATCAAATGTTCTGAAACTTTAAGTTATCCTTGTTGCTTTTTGAATGTATTTTCAGATTTTTAATGCATTAAAATAACGAGAATACATTAAAATAATAAGTTTAAAGATAGTACGTAGATCAAGTACAAAGTAACATTAACCAACTAAACAAATTCATCTAAATTTGTGAACTGATTTGCTTTCGACGTTGGAGATTTTCATTTATCTTGCAATGAGTAAGTAATAGTTATTTCCAAGCTGACGCGTCATGCTATACAGTGTTGTCCGTGTAGGATGTATATGTGCACATAAAGTAGCAGCGATAATGGTTATTTAGTATACTAAAAAACATCAAATTAATATAAATGACTTACATTGACAAATTGGTTATTTTCAACAAAACCATATCCAATTTCTACCATTTTAAACATCGAAATGGGTGCACCTCGAAGTGGTAGGAAAGTGTAACTGCAATTCATCAATCCTAATTGTGATACAAAATGCACAATACAGTAAAACGTTTTTGCTGTTTCTATACCCAACTCTGGTATTGTCATCCAATAACGAATGAAAACGGGTACTCCGTAATAGTGTATACTTTTGGCCACCTCAACCTCTTCTTTACCATTTTATATCTTGCTATAAATATCGAATCTATCCATAAGTTTGCTGCAAAACTCTTTCTAATCACCCCAACCCTCTTGTTGGCCAGATAACCCATATTAAACTTCAAGATACCTATAGTGGCCATCAAGATTAACGTCGTTTATACCTGTTATAAAAAGTATCTAGTGAAGGGGAAACCATCGCAAGTATTTTTTTGGATCGTTAATAATTTGTTTCAAACCGATAACAGAGCTTGGTACACTATTACTAGAGAGCAACACAATCGATGATGTTTGAAGTACCTTAAGTACATCTGCACGAATAATATTACCACTACAAACTGATTTACAAATGTTAACCTTTGGATTTTTAAAAGGGTTTGAAACCAAAGCTTCGTTGGCTTTATCAGCATCTTTCACATTTTCACAATGTGATTTATCTCGTTTAGTGGATGATGCATTAATAGCTTATTTTTGTTTACTTGTAAACGACCATAGTGTTTCTAGTTTTTTAATTGTTCTAAAAGCGAGGATGTCTCTGGATAAACAACATCAAACCATTTCTTATAAATGTGTTTTACGCGAATTTCATCATTCGTTTTCATAACATCACATACAAGTTTATCCATATTTTCTGTGAGAATATTCAACATGGTTTGGTTCGTACGTGTCAATATTCCTAAACTATTCCAATTATTGTGAAAAGCTTCCAAATGAGCAACTTTTCCATTATATAACGACTCATAAATTTGGTGCCAACACCGTATACCGTGCGTAGATTTTATCGGACAAATTCAAAATTCATCGGTTATATTATGTTTAACATACACCTCAAGTGCATCGTTTACTCAAAATCTTTGGCACTTTCTAATTCAATAAGAAATATTTTACTAAAGCTGTGTTGGAAACCTTACCTCAGATTTGGTCGAACACTCAGTTTTCAAATTTATGTTTTGCTATATAAAGACTATTTTCGAATTAAAATCTAATTGCAAAATTTTAGAGTTCAACAAGTGAAGGCACTCTTCCCTAAAATAACTCGAAGTTAAACTTGCTCGTACATATGTAACATTTCAGGTTAGAATAAGCGCTCTCGACTCGGTTAGTTGTGGCATGTTCCAAATGCATTAACTTGTTTGTTTTCCAAACCATAAATTTATCAATGTATTTATTAAACTAAAACTTTTAAGTGTACTTGATTGCAAGATAATAGTTTTAATAGTCACGCTGCATCTCAATCACAACGTGATTAAATTAAAGTTTTAATGCCACACACGCTATATTTTTCCACGCAAACACAAACAATGCATATCATTTTTGCCACTAAAATACTTCATAGTATTCTCTTGAACATTTTGGTTTATGTGCCATCAACATAATATGTGCGTTGTCTTTGGAAACACTAGTTCTAGAGTGTTGATCAACTCCCTATCTCTATCCGTCAAAATCACAAATGGTTCTTTAATACCGTGAGCTACATTCTAATACCCATTTGATTTTTTTTATTTCTACCCAAACATAAACACAAAAGCAACACCAGTAAGACAAACCAGTAGATGTCACACCTAAAATCTCAAGCAATGGCATCCCGAATCTGATTGTCTTGTAAGTGCTATCCATGATCAACACTATTAGAAATGTATGTAACAGATTAACGCTAACTGGATGCACAAAAAATATATCAGTAATGATACTACCATCATCTTCGCCGGATTTATACTATTCGTAATAGTTATATCTCTTGAGCTCTCCCAACAAGAATTGCAACCGTGACCTACCAGCCTTCTTCAACATCCGGTTTTTGTAGTCTAGTGTTTTAGATTGTTCAATATTTTTAACTTTTTATCTTCATTCAAATTTTTAACTTCGTTCAATATTTCTCTAGGACAAGTCCTCATAAAGGTCAAACATTCTATAAATTCTATCTCTTCTTCATTCAAACGGTATGCGTATGAATGAGCGTCTAAGTGTTTCAATATTTCATGGTTGTGAGTCCCAACAATAACTTCTAATGATCATTGATCCAAAGTTATCATGGTGCCCTTAAGCTCAAAAGATAAACCATTTTTTTCGTCGACTTTCTTTTACGATTTTGTTTGAGCACCGCCCGATTATACTATCCCGACCTCTCACACTCAAATTATATTCGAGGATTCTTTCTATTATCTATCTTATCGCGACTTTTTGTGTTGATAACTAAACATTTATCTGGTTCGAACTTCTTGACCCACTTAACCAATCTGTCTTGCGTATAATACTTAGTCGTGGAAAAACCATGAGTGTAGTCAGTACTTAGAGCTTCCGCCGATCCACCCATAACATCCGCTCCCTAAATACCAAAATTAAAAACATAAGTCTAAGTTAGTAAATACACATAAATCACTAAAATAGGTAAAAAAAAGTGGTTCAGACCAATGCAATAACCTCATAAGGCCTCAGTTTTGTGGGCACGCACTACCGGTTTATAGCTCTGAACCTGTGGTGCATGGCCACAACACCGAGATGCATAGGTGCACAACCACCATAATGTTTTTATTTTTTTATATAAAATCTTTACCTTTTCCTTCGATTTCACTTCCTTATCCGACGAATGAAGCTCCTCCTCTACCTTCGGGCGAACGTAGCTCCTCCAAGATAATCTCATCTTCGAGTTGAGTCATATCTAAACTTATGTTTTCTTAAGAGAAGTTGAAAAAATATAAAAACAAGTTTGAATGTTAATGAAGAAAGTTTGAATGTTGAACAAATTTGTGTAAAAACGTCAAAAATAATTGTAAAAATAAATTTAATCTAGAACATAGAAAATGATTTTTACATGTGCTTAGTATTGTTCATAATAGTTTTTAGAAGTGAGATTAATAAATTAAATTGATTTGGAAATTGGACGAAAATATAATAGACTTATTTTCTTTTTATTACACCATTTTTGTAAATAAATTTAACTTAGACAATTTTGATAGTAAAAAATTAAACATTGGTCAAAACGATTTTTACAGAAACAAATACGTTTTGGACCATTTTAATCATAATTTGTATGATGCGGATAGTGATGGGCGAAATAAAAAAGAAACCAAAAACCTGGAAATATATCATTTTAATTTTGATTAATACTCCCTTTGTCTCATAATATGTGTCTTTCTAGAAGAGATTTTTTGTCTCATAATATATGTCGTTCTCGTTTTCCAATGCAGCATTATTACATGTATTCCACTTTCAACCAATAAAATAGTTAACTTTCTGCATAAGTTATTAACTCCACCAATCAAATTTATTTTATTTTATTCTTTCAAAGTCATTATTACTTTTCTTAATATTGGTGAAGAAACCTTAAACGACTAATATTATGAGACGGAGGGAGTACTAAAATATAAAATTGATAGAACCATACATTAGACCTCGTAATTTGAAAACCGGTATGAATAAAAATCTGAATTCTTTTTTAAGAAAAAAGGAAATTTGTATTAAACTTAAAGACTGTTGTAGTAATTATAAAATAGACACCGAAGCCCAATTTTAGGGGTACTATGAAATGGTTAGAAACGGTAATGTAATTCACCATGAGTTTTAACTAGACAGTTTTTTTTGTCTTCTTTTAGTGTTTTTGGTTAGTGATTTTTATATGTATTTAAACAAGTAAATTCCTCTGTTTTCTTCATTTTTTATTTATTCTTATCATTAATCTTTGTCTTCTATACTAACAAAGTGGTATCAGCGCCCTCTTTTTTAAGAGATTTGTGAGGTTAAAATGGAAAGAGAATTTTCAATTGCTGCACCACCAGTCTTCAATGGAGACAATTATCAAATCTGGGCAGTTCGTATGGACACTTACTTGGAAGCTTTAGATCTTTGGGAAGTAGTAGAAGAGGATTACGAAATTCTTTAACTTCCAGCAAATCCTACTATGGCACAGATCAAAGCACATAAGCAAAAGAAGACGAGAAAATCAAAGGCAAAATCTTGTCTATTTGCAGCTGTATCTCAGATGATATTCACACGAATAATGTCTCTCAGAACAACCAAAGAAATTTGGGATTACGTCAAGGCTGAGTACGAAGGAGATGAAAGGATTCGTGGAATGAAAGTCCTAAATTTAATTAGGGATTTTGAGTTGCAGAAAATGAAGGAGTCTGAGTGCGTAAAAGAGTATTCAGACAGACTTCTCAGCATTTCCAACAAAGTAAGATTGCTTGGGTCTGAATTAAAAGACTCCAGGATTGTTGAAAAGATATTGGTGACTGTTCCAGAGAAGTTTGAAGCAACCATTACTACTCTGGAGAACACCAAATATCTGTCAAATATCTCTCTTACAGATCTCTTAAATGCCTTGCAAGGACAAGAGTAGAGAAGGTCTTTGAGGCAAGAAGGGGTGATTGAAGGTGCATTACCTACAAAGCATCAAGACAACAACAGATATAAAAATAATAAAACTTTCAAGTCAATGAGTGAGGATTCATCTAGAAATTTTCAAAAAAGAAGAGAAGCAGATGTCAGAATATCTTACCCGCCTTGCCGCCATTGTAAAATTAAAGGCCATCCACCAAACAGGTGTTGGAGGAGACCTGATGCTAAATGCTCCAAATGTAATCAACTTGGACATGAAGCTACAATTTGTAAAGTAAAGGGTCAGAAGCAGATGCAAGAAGCAGATGCACGTGTAGCTGATCAAGAAGAAGAAGAAGATCAATTGTTTGTGGTCACTTGTTTTTCAGGCAGAGAATCCAGTGAAAGGTGGTTGATTGACAGTGGGTGCACAAATCATATGACATATGATAAAGAACTCTTTGAAGAATTAAAAGACACCGAAGTCAAGAGAGTGAGGATTGAAAACGGTGAACACCTAGAAGTCAAGGGAAAAGGTACAGTAGCTATAATAAGCTATGGAGGTACAAAGTTTACTTCAGATGTTTTATTTGTACCGAAAATTGATCAAAATCTGTTAAGTATTGGTCAATTTCTTGATAAAGGGTACAAAGTATTGTTTGAGAATAAACATTGCCTCATCAAAGATGCTAGCGGCAAAGACTTGTGCAATGTTGAGAATAAAGCAAAACGTTCTACCACAAATCCAATGGAAAATGAGTAGATGGTTTTTAAATTCAGACCTTGTGCTACTGAGATTTGGCATAAAAGACTTGGGCATTTTCATAATTGAGGGCTGCTTCATATGCAGTCAAAGAAGCTGGTTGAAGGACAAACAAACATTGATGATGACATGCCTCATTGTCGGGCTTGTAATTTTGGAAAACAGTACAGAAAACCATTTCCTAAACAAGCCTGGAGAGCCTCGAGAAAGCTACAGCTGGTTCATAATGATCTTTGCGGTCCTCAACGAACACCATCACTAAGTGGTAATCTATATTACATCATTTTTATTGATGATATAACAAGAATGTGTTGGATTTATTTTTTAAAGCAAAAATCAGAAGTTGCTGGTGTACTTTGGAAATTTAAATCAAGAGTTGAGAATGAAAATGAATGTTTGATTCAGACTATAAGGTCTGATAATGGCGGGGAATACACTTCATAAAATTTTAAAAGGTGTTGTGAAGATGCTGGAACTGTACATCAATTGACAGCACCATACTCTCCTCAACAAAATGAAGTCAGTGAAAGAAGAAATAGATTCATAATGGAGCAAAAAAAATCCAAAATGCTTTTGGGTAAAAGCAGCAAACACTGTTGTGCACTTAGAAATCGAATTTCGACGAAAGCTGTAAAAGACTTGACACCATTTGAAGCTTGGTATGGTTACAAACCTTCTTTACAGTTTCTTAGAATATTTGGCTACCTTTGTTTCACTTATTTTCCATTGGTCAAGCGAGATAAGCTTGATAAAAAGGCACAAGACGGAATCTTTATTGGGTATAACACTATATCCAAAGCTTATAGAGTTTTCCAGCCACTTACTGGTGGAGTTATAGTGAGCTGAGATGTTCATTTTATTGAAAATGAGCAATAGAATTGGGAAGAAATTACCAAGGTGAACCAGATTTTTAATTGAAAAAACAGTTCAATCAATGGTAGCATGATAGAAGAAGAAGAACCTAGAGATGAGGGGCAAGATGCTTCAGTTGACGATGCTCCGGTAAAAGGTACTAGGTCTCTGTCTAATATTTATCAAAGGTGTAATGTAGCTGTTTGTGAAACTACAGGGTTCTGTGATGCAAAAGACAGTCAGCATTGGATGGTTGCAATGCAGGAGGAGCTGTTGATGATCGTAAAAAATAAAACTTGGGAGTTGGTTGATCGACCTCTAAACAGAAAAATAATTGGTGTAAAATGGGTTTTGAGAATAAAGCTAAATCCTGATGGTTCAGTTAACAGATTCAAAGCAAGACTTGTTGTAAAGGGATATGCACAAGTGTTTGAAGTGGACTATTCAGAAACATTTGCACCTGTTTCTAGGCTTGACACAGTAATATTACTGCTTGCTCTTGGTGTTCAAAATAGTTGGAAAGTGCTCCAACTTGATGTTAAATATGCATTCTTAAATGGAGATTTGCAAGAAGAAATTTTTGTTGAATAACGTGAAGGTTTTGTAAGAAGAGGGAATGAAGATAAAGTCTATTTGTTAAAAAAAGGCTTTATACGACCTAAAACAGGCTCCGCGAGCATGGTACAACAAGATTGATGATCATTTGGTGGGTCTTGGATTTCGTAAAAGTCAATCAGAACTCACATTGTATGTCAAGAATGAAGTTACAAATACCTTAATCATTTCTTTTTATGTAGATGATTTGTTAATTACAGGAAACAACCTTGACCAAATTAATCAGTTCAAACTCGAAATGGAACAGGTCTTCGAAATGACAGACCTTAGTCTAATGTCATACTTCCTCGACATAGAGATCAAACAAAGCCAAGATGAAGTGTTCATATGTGAAGGAACGTATGCAAAGCAGATACTTAAAAAATTTCAAATGGAAGATTGCAAAGCAATGAATACTCCTATGAATCAAAAGGAGAACCTGATCCAAGATGATGGTTCTACTAAGGTTATTGAAGCTGAGTTCAAGAGTTTGGTAGGTTATCTGATGTATTTGAAAGCAACCAGACCATACATATTAAATTATGTAAGTCTTCTCTCTAGATTCATGTTTTTTCCCAACAAAAGTGACATGACAATTGCGAAAAGAGTTATCACATATGTAAAGGGGACTTGGAATTATGAAGTTAATTTTTAAAGTAGAAAGAGATGGAGCTAATTGGTTTCTCTGACAATGATTGGGGTGGCTCGATTGATGATATGAAAAGTACATCCGGTTAACATTTTCCCCTCAGATCATGTATACTCTCTTGGAGTTCAAGGAAGCAGGAAACAGTAGGTCAATCCACTGCTGAAGCAGAATTTATAGCAACAACTACTATTAATCAAACTCTTTGGTTAAGGAAACTTCTAGTTGATCTAAACATGGAGCATGGACAAAGAACTGAAATACTAGTTGATAATCAAGCTGCCATTGCGATCTCCAACAATCCGGTCTTTCATGGAAAGACTAAGCACTTCAATATCAAGTTATTCTTTGTTCGAGAAGTTTAAAAGAGTGGTGATGTGAGTCTGCGGTACTGAAAATATGAAGATCAAATTGCATATATTTTCACCAAACCTCTGCCACTTAGCTAGTTTGAAGATTTGAGAAAGAGACTTGGAGTTTGCAGCTTCTAAACAAGGAGGAGTGTTAGCATTATTTAGAAGCTGTTATTTTATGTTGACAGTTTTGGGTCTTTCTTTGGTCTTCTGCTGGTCTTTTGCGGGTCTTTTATGACAAAGTCACAGTTTAAGCCCTCTGAAGCATGCTTTGTTTAATTGTGTTTTTTTATTTAACTTATGTCAGTCATTTAACGTATGTTAGTGACTTTTATATGTATTTAAACAAGCAATTCTATTGAATGAATTAAGTTTTCTCTTTTCACATTCTAGTAATTCCTCTTCTTCTCTCATTTTTCATTTACTCTCACCATTAATCTTTGTCTTCTACATTAACATCCCTGACAAAATAACCAGGCCTGAAATCCCTAGCATCGCCCTATCACTCGAGACTAGATCTTCCTCTCCACCGTTAGTTCACCACCTTTCTCCTCCTGCACGCTCGACTTCCGTCTCTCTATCCACTCATCTTCTCCTGTTACCAGCCCAGTCCACCTCTCGACCTCTCGCAAACAAATGCTGGATGAGATGCGTAGGGAGATGGACACTTCGCCGCTATCCCTATCCCCTCTGTCTACCAGACCTAACATGGATATCCTTTCTGATGAAAATAATCATCAGAAGGGAAATAATCATCTGTTCCGTGTGTTGACGTCCATGAACATCCTAGTTTACTCGCCGGATGTCTCACTGAGATATATCTCCAAAAAATGTATGGCAGTGAAATGACGGCCATTCCCGAGCTTGCTTGCATCCCTCCTCCTATGGTTTCCTACCACCACCGTCTCTATCTCGGTTGCATGCTGCTCTCTCCTCGTTAATATTGAGAGCAACCATGCTCCTCCGCTTGTTTTCACCGTGAAAATCTATAGCTGCCTTAACCTTACCCCAATGCATTTAGATGAATGCCAAAACCCTACCCCCATGCATATTGTAAGCCAACCCTCTCAACCGCCATGCAAACTGATAACCGCTCCCCGAGCAGTCTTAGAAAACTTTCCCCACTGACCTCTAATTCCAAAAAGTGCGCTTTTAATCCCGTCATGCGTATCCAGTCATCCCACCCAACTCAGGTGTTGCCTCATACTAGCATCTGACCACCGCTTTCCAGACCCGCCGAAACTCTTTTTCCTCAGACCAGTTAACTCCCAAACCCTTCTGCAAGCTTAACAAACCTTTTCTACCGTAGTTCACACATCAGGCCCAGTCTCTGCTAAAACCCCTAGACTAAACCATATCCCTGCTCCCAGGATGTATTATGAATCGTTTATGTGCAGAAACATCAAAAGATTTGCTATTTCTTGTACATCTATGGCCTACCATGCACTTGGCGTGCGCCCCATAACTAACAAATCGAGCTGGACAAAATTATTATAATGGCCAGCAATAGCGTTGCAGCTGGTTAGATTGGTCACAATGAAAGATAACCTTCTGCAACTAAAATCAACTCGCCCATAATGCAAATCAGAACTCCACTAGGTAGAACAAGTATGTACGGAGATTCCCCCATGATGTATTAGTCAATTTTTAAATTTAAATAAATCAATCATTTTAATTATATGCGTATTGATAGTTGGAATGGAGGGGTTTAAATGATCCCGTTCTCTAATAACATCAATGCTATTTGTCTGCTTGAAACCAAAGTTAGCGTAAAAAATGTAAATCTTATAATGAATACCATGTTGCCTTGGTGGAAATACCGCACAAACTATAATTTCTACCAGTACGGTCCTATTCCTTCCCTCAGGTTATGAACTGTAGCGTGACTTGAATTAAAAAAACATAACCCTCAATATTACTGCTGTCTATGGATTCAATAAGCCTTTCGACTGTCAATCCCTTTGGATTAATTTGGGCTTCATTGCCCAGACCAATTCCTCGAACCCTTGGATTGTCATTGCAGACTTCAATGTTATTCGTAGCCCCTATGAGCACTCCAGCTCAAGCTGGAATAGTTTATTTCCTCTTTCAATGATCGTTGCCGCATATGCGGACTTAATGATCTTGGTTCCACGGGTTTCCAATTTTCTTTGTCCAAACGCCAAATCAAAAACTATATATCATCTACGATTGACAAAGCCTTTGTAAATATCATTTGGGAAGAATTGTTTCCAAACTCTTTTGCCCATTTTGACCTTCCCCGTACCTCTGGCCACACCCCCATCATTCTATACCTCCCCACCCCTTTTATGATAAGCCCTAAACCTTTTAAAGTTTTTAATATGTGGTGATACCATCCGAATTTTCGAAGCCTTGTCTCTGCAAGTTGGAATCTCGGTTGTGGAAAAGGCCCTATGAAATCCATTGTTATCAAGATACCACATCTTACTCATTTCCTTGCCTCCATAACAATCATGATTTTAGCAATATCAGTCACATGGTGGATATTTAGGGGGGGTTTCAAAGAAGGATCCTCACATGTTAGAGCTTCGAGGGTTCCATTCATTACTTCCAGACTCACTTACAAAGACTGTAGACCTTGTTTCCTCGAAGTTACCAATCGAATGAACTCTTGGACGTCAAAACACCTGTCATACGCTGGTAGGCTCCAATTAATTAAACCGTTTCTTTTCACCAGCCAGGTTTACTGGTCCTCGATATTCATTTTCTCGGTTAGAGTTCTAAATGAACTCTCTCAGCTTTTCTGACGTTTCCTCCGGTTCAGCTCGAAGATGAAGGTCTCAGGGGCAATGATCGCCTGGGAAAAAACCACTTTTCTTGTAGATGAGGGCGACATTGGCATCCCAAACCTTAAAATTTAGAATTAAGCGGATGCCTTGAAGTTATTCGGGTCCATACTAACTAAAAAAAAGTCCATATGGACCTAGTAGACCCTTGTAGAAAAAATAAAAAACAAAAGCCTATGGACTCTTTTTTCTCCTTCCAACGTCAGTTGGGGTTGGAGAAATATCCTAAAGCTCGCAATCAAGCTACGGGCATCTATAAATTTCTTATTGGAAATGAAAATGATACCATCGTGTGGTATGATTGATGGATCTTTCCAACCTCCATCATCAACCGTTTTGGTCACATCATTACAAATTTGGATCGTTTGCGCAATATCTCACAAGTCGCGGACCTCCATTGCAACGAAAAATGGGTCTGGCCCTCCCACGTCAGGGATCCAAGTAGACACATGAAACCTCATCTTACTGAATTTAAAAACTCTCTAAGTGCTCTCCCTCCAGTTTCAGAAGCTAATGACATTTGTTTATGGATCCCTAACAAATCCAGACCACATTTTACAATCAACAACACCTACGCTGCTCTCAGACCATCTAGGGAAAAACTCTCATGGGCTTTCTTAGTCGGGAACAAGTTCTCTATCCTAGGTACTCTTTTATAATATGAATGACCATTCAAAACAAGCTCACTACTCGCGATAAGCTTATTGATTGGGGGCTTGACACCCCATCTAAGTGTGTTCTCTGTTCCAATTACCTACAAACACTAGAGCATCTCCTCATTAGAGCTGTTATCGGTCCGGTTCGGTCCGGGTTTTGGCAAAACCGAACCGGACCGCTAAAGTTATCGGTTCGAACCGAACCGAACCGGTAACATTTCGGTTCCGTTTTGCAGAACCGAACCGGAACCGATAAGAATCGGTTCGGTTCGGTCCGATCCGGTTTACCAAACCGATAACAGTTTTTTTTGGTAAAAATTTAGACTAATTGTATAGCCCTACAATTTATGGGCTTTTAATATGACTTTTAAAGGTAACTTACTAAGTGGGTTGTGTTCCTTTATATAGAATTTGTGGGTGGTTGCTTGTTTCCAATATATCGATGTGGGATTGAAGTAATTTTTACTATTTTCAAATATTAGGTGGGATTTGGCCTGTTTCAAATTCAAAGCTTGCTCAGTCCGACACGCCATCCATGGCAGACGATCTTTAGCGAAGCTAGTTTCAGTACCAAAATCTCCGCCTCTGCCGTCGATTCATTATTGATCAGTTCCCTCAAAGATCACTACGTCGAAGTGTCTAAAATGGCTCTTCCATCTAAAGTGAGCACTCCTTCTGCATTTGAAGTACTGAATGGCTGGCTGTTCCATCTAAAGTGAAAACATCATATACCTTTCGGTGGTGCCTCTTTTTCGGTTTCTGCGTTTTATTTTTCTTGCTGCCTCCTCTCTCTTTCGTCTCCCTCTTTGCAGAATCTTTATGGGCTGATTTAGGAGTTTGATGGGAGTTGCAGAAGATAGAGAACCACCATTGAAACGCGTAAAACTTGTGGGAGAATCAAACAGCTTACTTGACAACTCTTGTTTTAGTGTAGACAGCTCTCTGGGAGTCTCGATGGCTTTGCCCCTGACCTCCCAAGGGGACGTGGAAACTGTGGGTGCCAAAGGACATTCGGGAGCAGTCAACAGTATGAGCTGGAGTCCCACCAACCTGCACATGTTGGCTTCGGCCAGTGATGATCATACGATTCGAATATGGGGGCTAGAAGGCTTCAAGCTGAAGAAACAAGATCATAACAATGGTCGATGCAACGGAACTAATTGAAGGGAAGGGCGAATATATGATGGGTGATGTTATTTTCAAGTTCATTTGTCAGTTCGTGTACATTGTTATACCTATTCGCTTTTAGTTCTTGGAAAATCCAATAACAAGATCAAGTTATCTTTGTCATTTCAGTGTATTTGATATGCTTGCCATCTTGATGAAAAAAAAATCTAAAGTGAGCACTCCTTCCCAACGAGAGTTTGTTTCCATTCCTCCAAGCATGGCTGTATGTAAAAGAACACAGGAAGCTGTTGCGCTGGTTCAAATCGGTGGGACATTCATTCACGAAAAATCCAAAAGAATCGTAACTATTATATATATATATATATATATATATATATATATATATATATATATATATATATATATTATTTTTATTTATTTATTTTATCGGTCGGTTCCGAATCGGTTCTAGCGGTTCGGTTTTTTATCGGTTTTACTATTTCGGTTCCTTATCGGTTTCGGTTTTCAAAATGGAACCGTAAACCGGACCGTTAAGGTTCGGTCCGATTTCGGTCCGGTCCTTATCGGTTTGGTTCTCGGTTCGGTTCTCGGTTCTACGGAACCATTAACAGCCCTACTCCTCATCCTCTGTCTTTTCTCCTCTTTTATGTGGGGGGGCATAGCTCAAAAGATTCTCATTAACTCAAATCCTACATTCTTCACCTATTTGCTTGAGGAGGCGAGCACTTGGAATAATTCTGACAATGGAAAAGGATACCACACATGAATTACATTGTCTGTTAAAAAGAAATTGCGTAGTAAATTACAAAATGAATCACATGGTAATGACAACTCTTCCCCATTAAACTCGCATGTTCATATACAGATGAATATCATGAAGATATGCACAAATCTTGTATTTTCTTCCAATGAACTCGCATCGTCAACCACACATGCCTAAAAACTATAAAATCGACTATATATATATATATATTCTTTCACACCCCAAACAGATATAATAACTGGAGTAAATACATAATAAAACAAGTTTATAACTTATTTAAAAAAATCATAAAAGCGTAATATTATACATTATGTTTGTATAAAAAGAACCAAAACAGAACCAGAACCAGAGAAAGATCGTAAGACACAACTCACTTGACTGATAAAATAACAAAAAAAAAGCTCGTAAAAAACATCCCTTGGTTCTGGTTGTATGGTCAGATGAAATAACCCGAAATCTAAAATCTCTAATCATACTGAGATACGGTTGACGATCGACTTCTTCATCGTTGGACTGAGAAACATGAGTTAGATTCGTCGATGGACTGACTCCGATGATTTCGGTCGCTCTGATTATCCTAACTCAATCAGTAAAATAAACTGCGGTATGAAAAGAAAAAAAAACAGTTATGAACAAATTCAAATGTTTAATAGGTCAATAGGAGAAAAAAGTAGCTTCCTAAAATTTTAAATTTATATTTTTGATAGAGGATATTTATAATACTATATAAATAATAAATATTAAACGAGAGTTATTTAGATGAAAATATAGTTCGGTAAGTTTTTTTAATTTTCTTTTATGCTATGTTGAGAGGACGAATCGTGATAAGGAAATTACTTACATAATTTTAATAATCTTATTATAAATAATAAATTGTAGGTCGTCCTTTCACTTTTTTTTTCATGCAACAACACTAATATTAGTATAAAAATATATTTTGCATAATGGGGATAGGAATTGGCCAAAGAAAAAAGACCAAGCCTGGAAATATATCCTTTTAGTTTTAATTAATTATTCACGTATTTTATAACTATTTTTTTATTAATCTATTTCTACAAGACACCGAATGGTCTGCAACGTGTATGAGATCGAAGCTTAATAGAATAAAGTTAGATATGGAATTCGTAATCTGAAACTAGTGGATATTGCACCTAAAAAACTGTATTATGAAATGGTTACAAAAGGCAAACTAGTCCACCAACATGTATGAGATCCGCTGCTGGTTTGTATGAAGGGTCTGCTGTCAAAGCCTTCTGATACGAGTCGGAAGCCTCTACCAAGCGGCCTTCATCTTTATACAGTATACCACACTGTGTGAGGGCACAAACATTCTGCGGATCCAGCCTGATGGCTTCCATAAAACTCTCAAACGCAAGCCGTCCCATGTTCTGCATCTGCAAGCATATTCCTTTCCCAATGTGAGCTTCGACATCTTCACTATCTTTCTCCAATACATTATATAGCAAGAGCATCAACAAACTTGTTCCTTGAACGCAGAATTTGGACTCCAGAAATATTCTGAAGCTCTTAAGAAAGACCCACGCTACGCTCCACCATACTATAACCTTGGTGTTGTATATTCTGAGATGATGCAGTATGACATGGCTTTAAATTGCTACGAGAAGGCTGTCCAAGAAAGTCCCAAGTATGCTGAAGCATACTGTAACATGGGTGTCATATATAAAACCGTGGATATCTGAAGGCGGCTATTACTTGCTATGCGAGGTGTCTGTGTGAAGAATAAACTTCATCCCATAGAGGAGAATAAAATTCATCCCATAGAGGAGAATAAAAATTCATCCCATAGAGGAACCCCAATCCCACATTGCCAAGATTGAATATAAAAAGAGTGTATATAAGTGTGAGCCCACCTCAACTAGCAAGAGGCCTTTTGGGAGTACACCCAAGAGCAAACCCGTGCGCGCCTACGAGCGCAAAGCGGACAATATCTCGGGGTTAGATTGGAAGGTAATATAACTGGCATCACGCTGATGCTATGTACAATCTCGGGGTTGCTTATGGTGAAATACTTAATTTTGACATGGAATCATTTTCTATGAACTTGCTTTTCACTTCAATCCCCACTGATAAAACTGTGCAGTGTTATCAGACAGCTCTGTCCATCAAACCAAACTTTTCGCCGGCATTGAATAACCTTGGTTTTATGGGTGCACTTTTAAAAAAGCTTCTTGCTAATTGTGATGGAGCCACAATTATTTATATTCACTTATTTTGGATTGGGATTTTACCAATGTAGAATTGGAGTCCTCTGTAAGATGAATTTTATATATCAAACTATCTATGAATATAGATGCATATGATAATTGCCTAAAGATAGATCCTAATTCTCGCATTGCAGGCCAGAATCGAATGCTTGCATGAGCTACATCAACAGAGGGTTCGATGATCAACTTTTGAAGGCCTAGACGGATCGATTTGTGAGGTCATATAGACAATTCACTTCATGGGACAACACTAAAGACCCAGAACGACCGTTAGTTATTGGATGTCTTTCTCGGGGTTGCTTATGGTGAAATACTTAATTTTGACATGGAATCATTTTCTATGAACTTGCTTTTCACTTCAATCCCCACTGATAAAACTGTGCAGTGTTATCAGACAGCTCTGTCCATCAAACCAAACTTTTCGCCGGCATTGAATAACCTTGGTTTTATGGGTGCACTTTTAAAAAAGCTTCTTGCTAATTGTGATGGAGCCACAATTATTTATATTCACTTATTTTGGATTGGGATTTTACCAATGTAGAATTGGAGTCCTCTGTAAGATGAATTTTATATATCAAACTATCTATGAATATAGATGCATATGATAATTGCCTAAAGATAGATCCTAATTCTCGCATTGCAGGCCAGAATCGAATGCTTGCATGAGCTACATCAACAGAGGGTTCGATGATCAACTTTTGAAGGCCTAGACGGATCGATTTGTGAGGTCATATAGACAATTCACTTCATGGGACAACACTAAAGACCCAGAACGACCGTTAGTTATTGGATGTCTTTCCGGACTTTTTTCCTCATTTTGTATCTTATTTCATTGAATCGCCTCTCGTCTATCATGACTATAAAAATTACAAGGTTGTTGCGGTAAAAAACACCACGGTTTCTCTTGTTTCGCACTTATAACAAATTAATCCTTTTTCTTTGTGGTTGTAATAAACCGGTCCATGTGTTTTAAAAAGCGGAACAAAGTAGTTCTTGTTGGCCTCCGCCCATAATTTCTACCATAAATGGCCTTTGACCGGCCACATCAGCGTCCCACGTGGATCGCAGATGTGGCAACAGTGAAAAAGTAAAAGACTGTTTTACCTTTATCCTAATCTTTTAAACCTAATTCTACCCATAACCCGACCCAACCAACTAAAAAACCCGATAGACCCATCTAACTAATTTAATCCAGTCCAGTAACCCTAAAGCCCTAACTTCTAAATCCAATCCAAATCCAATCATTTTGGTTTTTACTCTCCTCGAAAAAAATTCAGTCCATGTATTTAATGGATCAGAACCGTGAAAACTAGAATGATTTGGATTTGGATTAGATTTAAAAGTTACGGCTTTAAGGTTATTGGGCTAGATTAAATTAGTTAGATGGGCCTATTGGGTTTTTTAGTTGGTTGGGTCGGGTTATGGGTTTAATCAGGATACATCCCTTCCCTAGAGGCTGGCCTAGTTGCTCCAAAACGTGCTCTTTCTAATGGGTTCATCACTTTTGGTAGCTTTAATAATATTGCAAAGATAACTCCCAAGGTTTTGGATGTATCGGCAAGGATACTGTGCGTCGTACGTAACTCTCGCCTTGTAGTAAAAAGTAAGTGTTTTTGTTGTGATAGTAGTAGGCAAAGATTTCTTACGACTTTGGAGCAGCTGGGTTTGGAATCATTACGGGTCAATATTTTGTCTCTCATCCTCATTCATCATGATCACATGCAAGCCTATTCACTAATGGATATCAGTTTGTACACTTTTCCTTATGCTGAAACAATGAGAGAAAGAGGAGAAAAGAATAAAGCAGTGGTTGTCGATCTAGGGTTCAAGAGAATAGAAGAAAGTGGTGGGTGTCGAACCAGGGTTTGAAAGAATTGGAAAAGTAAGATGAGTCAAGACTCTTTTCTATGTTGGGTCTTGGTTAACTCTCGGGTCGTGTTGTGGATCAGTTACTAGCCCATGAAGGTGTGAGTAGGGCTACAAATTTATGGGTTGATATTGTTAGAGGCCCCACTAGAGTTTGTTAAGATTTGTTACTTAATAAATAACAAAATGTAACAATAATTTGTCACACCCCAACAACTTACATTTCAATATAAAATATGTATTAAAGGTTACATTGTATAACAATGAAAAATATTCTGATTTACTAAAATCTATGTATTCTACCTCTCTCTCTTTAACTTGGTATCAGAGAAGTTCCTTCAATAGCAGAATCTCCATCCTTTAGCTCCGGCTCAGCTGATCAGGCTTCGTCTCCATTGGATAACCAGTTGACCAACAAAAGTACGTAGATGAATCAGATAAGCATATTTAATAGTCTAAGACTTGACAGACACAACTTTCTGTTGTGGAAGACTACGATGTTACCAATAATACGGGGGAATAAGCTGGGAGGATATATCGTTGGTGATAAACCTTGTCCTCCTAAGCTATTGAGCACTTCTGATGGCTTAAAAATTGAAAATGTTGAGTATGAAAAATGGATAGCAAAGGACCAGTTGTTGTTGGGATGGATCTACAGTACTATGAGCCCTGAAGTTGCATCCCAAGTAATGGAGGAAGAGACCTCAAAATGGCTGTGAGATGATATAGTTAGGCTGTCTGGCTCCCAAACAAAGTTTAGAGTGACATTTTTAACGCAGAGTTTCAGAGAACTAGGAAATGTAACTCATCTATGGAGGACTATCTTGCTAAAATGAAACATATATTAGATAACCTAGCCCTAGAAACTTCTACTGTATCACTAGATGATCTTGTGTCTCAGGTATTAGCTGGAATGGACACTGAATACACTCCTATTGTTGTACACCCAACAGACAAGGAGGTACAAAATTGGCTAGACCTTCAGGCTACTCTGCTGACCTATGAGAACAGACTAGATCAGCTAAACAAGGTGCAACTGTCTTTGGCAAATGCTAAGTTTTCCTAAGATAATAAGACATAGTCTAGGTCTTCTGGTAGCAGCAACTACAATTTTAATTCAAGAAGTGATAACAAAGGACAATGTCGAGGTGCTTATAAGGGGAGGTATTCTTCAAACTATCCTTCAATAACAGAGAGAGAAGCTCTTATAAGGGCAGATGAGGAAGATTCAACAATAATAATAAGCATATTTGTCAAATATGTGGGAAATATGGTCGTGGAGGTGCTTATTGCTACTTTAAGGATGATCCTAGTGTCATGGGACATCTACCAGTTGATCAGAATAAGGTTGCCAAAGATCAGAATGTCTTGACTATTTCTCAAGAGTCTGGAGGTGGAGATGAGGCTTGGTATGTTGACAATGGTGCTAGCCACCATGTCACCAATTCTGCTAAGATGATTTCTCAGAAATTAGAGTATTCAGGTACTAAGTCAGCAGTTGTGGGTAATGGTAGTAAGCTCAGAATTGAACACTTAGGTGAAACTGCTCTTCCTACTAAACCATTCAACTTATTCAGCTAAATAACATCTTACATGTCCTTTAAATAAGTAAAAACCTTTTACTTGTCTCTCAATTAACCTCACATAATAACATTTTTATTGAGTTTCACACATCTAACTATTTTGTGAATGACAAGATCACAGGGAAGATTATTCTTTCAAGGAAGGTTGAGAATAGGCTCTATAGGTTGGAAAAATCATATGACTCTTGCATTACTAAGGCTGGTGTTCTAAGGGGTTATCCTAGTGTGTCAAATGTTTCTGTTTTAGCTAGTTATTCCAAATCTCTAAAGAAAGGGTAGCATAGAAAATTAGACCATCCTTCTACAATGATTCTGTCTCTTGTTATGAATCGTTGTAATCTCTCTGTTGGTTCTACTAATGAAAACGTTTTATGTAATGAATGCCAATTAGGCAAGTCGCCATGTCTTCGTTATTCTAAGTCTCTTTCTGAGTCCAAAAATGTTATGGACTTAGTTCATTCTGAATTATGGGGGCCTGTCCCTGTCATTTCTAAAGATGGTTTCAGGTTTTACATTCTATTTGTGGATGAGTTTTCTAGATTTACTTGGTTGTACTCTCTAAGGCATGAATGTGAGGATCTAAAAGATTTTAGAGAATTTAAGGTTCTAGTGGAAAACCAATTTGGCAGAAAAATTAAATGTTTTCAGTCAGATCGGGGAGATGAGTTCAAGGCCTTTCTCTCATTGGCAAATGCGTCTGGGATCAAACTCAGGACATCTTATCCTTACTCTTCTGCTCAGAATGGGAGAGCAGAGAGAAAGTACAGACATGTCACTGAAACTGGTGCGACTTTCCTAGCTCAGTCTAATATTCCTTTCAGCTATTGGCCCGATGCCTTTCACACAACAGTCTATCTAATCAATAAACTTCCTACCTCTGTTCTCGAGGACAAGTCTCCTTTTGAAAAATTGTTTAACCTTCAACGTGATTATGGCTATCTAAGGGTTTTTTGGTGCTCATATTTTCCTTGTCTCAGGCATTATCATACCAATAAATTTCAGTATCATTCTACTAAATGTGTATTTTTGGGTTACAATTCTGTGCATAAAGGGTAAAAGTGCTTAAGTTCTACTGGGAGAGTGTATGTATCAAGAAATATCATCTTCAATGAAGATGAATTTCCTTTTTTCTCTGGGTTTCTGGGTTCAAAGAGTCATGTTTGTAAATCAGTGTCACTATAGTTACCTTGACTTCCTAATGTCAAGGGTTCAGATGAGGTTCCTAATCTACATAATACTCTTCCTACAACCTTGCATATCTCTCTAGTGACTAGTCCCACAAAGAATCCTTTAAATATACCAAACCAATAGTGACACAATACCAACATACTTGATATCTTTGAATCCTCACAGTAAGATCCTGCTAGTCCAACTTTGTCCCTTGCCAGAGATACAGCCGTCTTGTCTTTACAACCAGTTACACAATCATCCAATGCACCTAACTTAGTGATTGAACTCCCTTTTGATAATTCCAGCACCCAAATCCCCCTTTCAACTAACCTCAATACCCATTCTAGGATTACAAGATCCAAATCTGGTATTTTCAAACTTAAAGTTATCTACACTGGTCGTACTACTGTGCCTACTACTACTACTACTGAACCTTTTAAATTCTCTAAGGCTTTTACCATTCCTCAGTGGTCTCAAGTTATGAAGACTCAGTATGATGCCTTAGTGGCAAATCATACATGGTGTCTGGTCCCTTACACAGATAGCATGAGCCTGGTGGGCCGCAAATGGGTTTATAAATTGAAGTATAACCCTAAAGGGTCTATTCAAAGGTGCAAAGCCAGACTTGTGGCTAAAGGTTTTCATCAACAGCCTGACATAGACTTTACAGAAACCTTTAGCCCTGTTATCAAGGCTTTACAACCAGACTTGTTTACGCTAGCTGTCTCTAGGGACTGGGTCATAAGAAAACTTGATATAAATAATTATTTTGTAAATGGTGATTTAAAAGAACAAGTGTTTATCAAGCAGCCTAAAGGTTTATTGGATGCTGGTCTTCCTAATCATGTTTGTAAAGCCTTGTATGGCTTAAAGCAAACACTTAGAGCGTGACACTCCAAGCTAAAGGATACATTGCTTATGTGGGATTTTAGTAACTCAAGAGCAGACTGATCTGTGTTCTTCCTAATGACTAAAGAGGTATCCATAATTGTGTTTGTTTATGTGGACGATATAATAGTCAATGGTAACAACTTTGTTTACTTAATTAAATTTATACAACGACTTCACTATGAGTTTGCACTCAAAGGTATGGGTTGTCTCAAATTGTTTCTGGGTATTGAGGTATATCGGGATGACTCTGGGTTATACTTGACTCAAACAAAATATATTAATGACTTACTTGTTAAGGAAGGATTTTCCAGTGCTAACTCTTGCTCCACTCCAATGCGAGTCAATCCTGCTGTCTCCAAGCTTGATGGTGAAAGTCTTCACTGCCCTACACGTTACAGAAGTGTGTTAGGCTCGTTACAATAAACTACTCCACACTAGACCTAACATCGCGTTTGCTGTTGACATAATGAGTCAATTTCAACAATCTCCTACAACTACACATTTAGAAATCGTAAGGCGAATTTGAGTACTTATTTGGAACAATGTCGCTCGGGCTTCATATTAAACCCAATGATGCTCATCAACTCACTGTATTTACTGATGCGGACTAGGTTGGTTCTGTGGATGACCGTCACTCAATGGGGGGCTATTGTGTGTTTCTCGATCCCTCACTGGTCTCGTGGTCTTCTAAGAAACAAAGAGTGGTCTCTTGATCTAGTACTGAATCTGAGTACCACTCTCTTGTAAAATTTTTGTCTGAATTGATTTGGCTCCGTTCTGTCTTTGATGAAATTGGTCTTCCTCTTCATCGAGCCCTGGTTATCTGGTGTGATAATCTTGGAGCAAGTTTTTTGGCATCAAATCCTGTATTTTACGCCTAGACCAAACATGTTGAGCTTGATCTTCACTTCATTCGGGACCAAGTGGTTCAAGGGTCTCTGAACATTCGTTATATCCCGACATATGACCAAGTTGCTGATCTCCTCACAAAACCTCTCTCTCAATCTCGTTTCTTATTCCTACGAGACAAACTTGGCCTCAGTGTTCCTCCGCTTCGTTTGAAGGTGGAAGTCAGAGAAAGAGGAGAAGAGAAGGAAGCAGTAGCTGTCGATCTAGGGTTTGAGAGAAGAGATGGAAGTGATGGTTGTCGAACTAGAGTTTGAAAGAATTAAGAAAGTAAGTTGAGTCAAGACTTTTTTATATGTTGGGTCTTGGCTTAATCTCGGATCGTGTTGTGGATCAGTTACTGGCCCATAAAGATATAAGTACAACTACAAATGCCTGGGTTCGTATTGCTAGAGGGCCAACTAAAGGTTGTTTAGAGTTGTTAACAAAATGTAACAAGTTGTTACACCCCAACAACTTACATTTCAGTATAAAATCTGTATCAAAGGTTATAACAATGAAAAATATTCTGATTTACTAAAATTTGTCTTTAACTGGAACCACTACAACTTGTGAATCATTGTACATGGGAGTCCCATGTGTTACTATGGCTGGTTCTGTGCATGCCCATAATGTTGGAGTCAGTCTTCTCAATAAAGTTGGGCTTGGAAATCTGGTTGCAAAGGACAAAGAAGAATATGTCCGGTTGACACTACAGTTGGCTGGAGACGTCACAGAACTTTCAAACCTGAGGATGAGCCTCCGCAACCTTATGGCCACGTCCCCCGTTTGCGATGGACCTAACTTCACTTGTGGTATTGAGTCCACCTACAGAAACTTGTGGCGCCGATACTGCAAAGGTGACGTCCCATCTTCATGACGGGGGACACTACAGTTGGATGGAGAAACTGGTTCCACAAGATTAACCTGTAAATACCCTCGAATTGCGAAGAGATGTAGTTTAAACAAGGACGGACACTTCCGGATCAATCAAGGCTAGTGGTTTTAGCTTGGTCCCATCACCGATAGAAAATGCTTGTGCCGAAGGAAGTGGTGGAGAGAGTTGAAATCTAGCAATGGTGCGCTTCGAACAAATATATAATAGACACTTTGGATATGGATATGGACATTGAGCATTATTTCTAAGATTGAATAAGGATTGTATTATGGGAACCTACTATTTTCTGATTCTTAGAATAGTTTTACAGTAAAGCAAGAATTATTTAAAAGAAAAGTTAAAAAAATTGTATTTTAAAAACAACTTTTCTTAATATTAAAAAAAACGAGATTTGATGAACTTTTCTTAATATTAAAAAAAACGAGATTTGATGAAACTCAAATATATATATATATAAACAATTATTTTAAGAGGAAAGTACCCCTAAATACCCACTCAACTATCAAATACCAAAATGGTACCCGTTTTTGGACTAGTTTCATAAAATACCTAGAGCCATATTTGGGACAATTATACCCTCTAGGGTATAAAAGGGGTTGTTTGTTGGAATATATTTATTTAATATATTTATAGACTAATAATAATTTGGACCGATATGCTAAATAAACATATTCGGTTATTGTCTTAAGGAAGTCCAAATTAAAAGTAGTCGAGTTAATTATTTAATTAACTAAATTGGACTTATGGGTAAAAAGGCGTTATGGGCTCAAGTGTGGTAACCGGGTTGAATTTGGGCACTGTGATGAAGAGGGCCCAAATCTCAACACTTAAGCCTGAATTAATAAATCAGGGATATAAATTGAATTATCAATTTATTGGGTTATGGTCCCGGACACAAGGAAGTAACATAGGATGGGCTTTACAATGTTGGGCTTCACATTGTAAAATCTATAAATAAGGGGCTAGGTTTAGGTATTTCATCACTCTAAACCCTAATCAGAAATACGGCCGCTTCCTTAGTGTCTGGAAACCTTTTCCTTCTTCTCTAACCTGATTCTACAGGTCTCTTAGTTTCATAAACGGAATCGCCAGAGAACGTGGAATCGCTAAAGAACGCAAAAGAACGCTAGAGAATACTAGATGGATAGCAGCAGGCAAACCCGTAAGTATTCTTAATTTTTGTTTCTTCTATAGATGAATCTAACAAAAAGGGTTTTATTATTATTTTCCGCGATTTGTTATATATTATCTGATGCGATTTCGGATAATATATAACAATTGGTATCAGAGCCAAATAAACCCTTTTTGGATTCAGTAGAATAATCAAATTGAGATAGACAAACATGCATATTTTTCTTAATCGTAAAGAATCCATGTCATTGGGATTATGTGTTAATTGAATTGGTAGGGCATGGATTTAGGGATTGTATGAAAAGCATGTTATGTGATTTATTGAAATTGCAATTTTTATAGTTTGGGGATTTTTTTTTTATTTCGGGTAAAATTAGGGTTTATTGATGTCTGGAATTTTTCTCCCAAAATTAGCATCAAATCAACCCTAAAATAACGAATAAAATCAAAATTATTGGGACAGTGGCTCATCGACAGCTTAACCCCTGATGTTAACGCTGATCGAAGACTGTCCGCTGATTATCACGGTAACCGAAAAAAAAAAAAAAAAAAAAAAAAACTGCTGCAGCAATTTGCAGCTCGTTAGAAATTGCAGGGGCCTGCTGGAAATTATAGCAGGGACCTACTGCAATTTCAACAAGGGTCTGCTGAAAATTACAGCAGGGGCCCGCTGGAAATAACAGCAAGTGTCTGCACTGCACTGCTGTGATTTTTTTTTTTTTTTTTTTTTTTTTTTTTTTTTTTTTTTTTTTTTTTTTTTTTTTTTTTAAAAAAAAAAATTAATTAATTTTTTTTTCGAAAGTACATATTTTGTTCGGAAATATATATATTGTATGTAAATTATTTCACAAGTATGTTGTGTTTGGCATGCAATTTTTTTTGTATGTTTATTTGTGAATTAAATTGTGTGTGTGTGAATGATTAAATGACGATGCATGATTAAGGTTTCGTAGACCGGTAGGTGAAACTAAGAAATTAATTTAATCGGCCCTCCGGAAGGTTAAAATTAATTTTCTTAAGGATCCTAGGCTTCGAAAAGTTCGGGGATTAATTTAAATTCAAATATTATCGGCCCTCCGGAAGGTTCACGTTTGGGTTTAAATTAATCATGAACGGGAGAAAATTATTGAAAATGGTCTTGGTGCTGATTTTAATTTTAATTAGATGAAATCGGCCCTCCGGAAGGTTTCATCGGTAGTTATGATAAATTAAATTCAGCCTTACAATTTTTTGATTTTAAGTAGGTGAAATCGGCCCTCCGGAAGGTTTCATCGGTACTTAAGAAAATCAAATTATGGTTATTTTAATATATGTAAATGACATCGGCCCTCCGGAAGGTCTCATTGGCAATTAGAAAATTAAAATAATGATCATAGTATTTTTCTCAAACTCATAAAATTTCATGTTAATTTGATTTGCCCTCCGGTATCTATTATCAATGAATTTTATGTTTTACATGTATTTGTCATGTTTATGCACATGTTTTCAGTTATATGTCAAAATGCTAGATGTGCTTTGTGTTGTTTGTTCCTATTATAGTATCCATGGGTTACAATTTTTTGGGGAATCATCCACCGACGTTGGATTGTTCGGATTTCCAATTGTGGAAGCAAGAAATGTTGCTGTTTTTATCTGTACATGATTACGACTATGCACTAATAACTCCCAAACCATCTCCCCTTAGTCCGGAAAGTACACCGGATGAAACTAAGGCTGATGAAAAGTGAGAAATGTCAAATAAGTTATGCATGGCGCTCTTGTTACAGGGAATAGCAGTAGCATTGCGTGGGGCTGTCCCTAAAGGTGTTACCACTGCCTCGGTCTTTCTCACGGAGATTGAGAAAGCCTTTGCAAAAAAAAAAAAAAAAAAAAAAAAAAAAAAAAAAAAAAAAAAAAAAAAAAAAAAAAAAAAAAAGTATAATGGCAAAGGTAAAATCCGGGAGCACGTTCTGGGAATGTTGATGATTTGCCAAAAGTTAAAGGCAATCGGTTTAGACTTACCTGAGGAATGCATAGTGGGATTCACATTTCATTCGCTGCCAGACCGGTTTAAGTATTTCCAGTCCACCTATAACTGCATGCGAGAAAAGTGGAATATCAATGAATTGATTTCCCACGCTGCACAGGAGGAGGAAAGACTTAAAGGCACATCGCTTGAGGCTAATGTGATTACATCACCAAATAAGGCAGGACCTAAGCGGAAGGCATATGGCAAATGACCGGGTCAAGGTTCGGTCAACAAGAAAGGTATAAGGCCCTGGACAAGTTCATAACTTTTAAGACCGAGATTGAGAAACAACTTGGTAAAAGCATTAAGACCGTTAGATCTGACCGTGGTGGTGAATACTATGGTAGATATGACGGATCGGGTGAACAACGTCCAGGTTCCTTTGCACAGTACCTAGAGAAGTGTGGAATAGTCCCTCAATACACTATGCCTGGTTCACCTCGCATGAACGGTGTATCTGAGAGACGGAACCGAACACTAAAAGATATGGTTAGAAGCATGATAAGTCACTCATCTCTACCATTATCTCTCTGGGGGGAAGCCATCAAATGTGCCGCTTATATACTCAATCGAGTACCCACAAAGGCTACTGTTAGGACTCCATATGAGCTTTGGAACAGGTTTTAATAGGGATACTGAGATATCTGAAGATTGGGCGGTAATGCCAATCATTTCGATCCCATTAGAACAAGGTAATCCTCAGATTAACACTGATGCTCCACTTGAGGGTTCTAACCAGGATACATAGATTCGGATAGAACAAGAGGAACCTCAAGATAATCTTCCACAAGGGAATCAAAATGACATCGTTCATAATGATCAAACTCTACCTCCTCAAGAAGTGCAACAAGAGGAAATAATGCCATTAAGAAGGTCCACTAGAGAAAGGAAGAGTATTATAGGTCCAGAATTTATAGTATATCTTCAGGAGCATGATGAGTTATGTGCTGGAACTGTAGATGATCCCTCATCCTACAAACAGGCCATGGCAAGCTCTGAATCTCAAAAGTGGATTGACGCTATGAAAGAAGAGTATAAATCAATGCAGGATAATGCGGTATGGGATCTTGTCCCATTACCTGAAGGGAAAAAGGCAATTGGTTGTAAATGGGTTTACAAAACCAAACGCGATTCCCTGGGTAATGTGGAAAGACATAAAGCACGTCTTGTAGCGAAAGGTTATACTCAGCGTGAAGGGATTGATTTTAAAGAAACTTTCGTTCCAGTATCGACGAAGGATTCCTTTAGAACAATCATGGCATTAGTTGCACATTTTGACCTTGAGCTTCATCAGATGGATGTTAAGACCGCTTTTCTCAATGGTAATATTGAGGAAACGATCTACATGATGTAACCAGAACACTTTGTAGAAAGTAACTCAAAAGATCTGGTTTGCAGACTTAAGAAATCCATTTATGGGCTTAAACAAGCTTCTCGTCAATGGTATCACAAATTCCTTGAGGTGATAGTCGGTTATGACTTTGAGATCAACTCGGTTGAGGATTGTGTTTATCACAAGTTCAGTGGGAGTAATTTTATATTTCTTATATTATATGTGGATGACATATTGCTTGCCTCGAACAATAAGGAATTGTTACACACTACAAAAAGATTTCTATCAGACAAGTTTGATATGAAGGATCTTGGTGATGCCAGTTTTGTGTTAGGAATCCAGATACATCGAGATCGTTCTCGTGGTATTCTTGGATTATCACAAAAAGCATACATTAAAAGTGTGTTACAACGTTACGGATTGGCAGATTGCAAACCCCTAAGTACCCCTATAGCAAAGGGTGACAGACTTAGTCCGAGTCAATGTCCTAAGACAAAACTTGAGATTGAGGAAATGAAAACGGTCCCTTATGCTTCTGCAGTTGGGAGTTTAATGTATGCTCAAGTTTGTACTAGGCTGGACATTGTCTTTGCTGTAAACATGTTGGGGAGATATGTTAGTAACCCAGGAATGGATTACTGGAAAGCAGTTAAAAGAGTACTCCGATATCTGCAAGGAACAAAGGGGCACATGTTGACATATAGGAAGTCGGATAAACTGGAGATCATCGGGTATTCCGACTCAGATTTTGGTGGATGCGCAGACACATTAAAAGTATGTCAGGCAACATATTCTTATTGGCTGGAGGTGCAATATCCTGGAAAAGTGTAAAGCAAACACTTATTGCATCGTCCACCATGGAAGCAGAATTTGTTGCATGCTTTAAGGCATCAAACCATGCACTATGGCTGCGGAATTTTGTTACTGGATTACGCATTGTATAAGGGATAGAAATCCCTATGAGGTTATATTGCGATAACAATTCCGCAGTGCAGTACTCTAACATCAACAGGAGCGCATCTAAATCCAAACACATAGACATAAAGTTTCTGTCTGTTAAAGAAAGAGTACAGATGGGTCAGATAAGTATAGAGCACATCAGTACAAACTCCATGATAGCAGATCCTCTAACAAAGGCGGTTTTGCCTAAGGTTTTCCAGGGACACACCATCAGTATGGGTGTAGTTGATTTAGAGGATTTTTAGTTTCAGTGGGAGAGTTTGTAATAGGATCTGATGTTGTATTTTGCAGTATTGTGCACATTAAAGTTTATTGCAATATATATGCTTGGAAATATTTATTGATATCTGTACTGTATTGGATCTCCAAAAGTAGGAACCATTTAAGAGTAGATATGTACGATTACAAGCCATATTACTCTTAGACCACCCTCCATAATTGGCCCAAGTAATTGATTGATTATGGTAATGTGATTACTGTTGCATCCTATTGTTCACATTACGAGAAAGAGGTCTTTAGTCCTTTATTATTATCAATCATGTACGGGGTTGTACCGTTTGCCCATTGACAATGAATATAGGGATCCCATTAAAGTTGAATATGTATTCTTGAGTAGCATATGACGGTCCAAGTGGGAGATTGTTGGAATATATTTATTTAATATATTTATAGACTAATAATAATTTGGACCGATATGCTAAATAAACATATTCGGTTATTGTCTTAAGGAAGTCCAAATTAAAAGTAGTCGAGTTAATTATTTAATTAACTAAATTGGACTTATGGGTAAAAAGGCGTTATGGGCTCAAGTGTGGTAACCGGGTTGAATTTGGGCACTGTGATGAAGAGGGCCCAAATCTCAACACTTAAGCCTGAATTAATAAATCAGGGATATAAATTGAATTATCAATTTATTGGGTTATGGTCCCGGACACAAGGAAGTAACATAGGATGGGCTTTACAATGTTGGGCTTCACATTGTAAAATCTATAAATAAGGGGCTAGGTTTAGGTATTTCATCACTCTAAACCCTAATCAGAAATACGGCCGCTTCCTTAGTGTCTGGAAACCTTTTCCTTCTTCTCTAACCTGATTCTACAGGTCTCTTAGTTTCATAAACGGAATCGCCAGAGAACGTGGAATCGCTAAAGAACGCAAAAGAACGCTAGAGAATACTAGATGGATAGCAGCAGGCAAACCCGTAAGTATTCTTAATTTTTGTTTCTTCTATAGATGAATCTAACAAAAAGGGTTTTATTATTATTTTCCGCGATTTGTTATATATTATCTGATGCGATTTCGGATTATATATAACATTGTTTGGTTGAAACCCACTTTTTTACACCTAATCTGAATTTTAGGTTCCAATTCCCCCACTTTCACATTTCAAAATTTGAGGAGAGAGAAACACGTGAAACGAGAGGGAACCCAAAAGACGTTTTTGAAACCAAAGCACAACCTTAGAACCGGCGACAACTAACCGGCGACAACTAACCTTACTTCCGATTGATCAAGCAACCACCGTTCAACACCTACGCAGTCGAGCCTCCTACTGAGTCGAACTATTCTTACGCCGTCGAACCGAACCAGGTATCCCTCGACCACTGTCTGTCTTCGAGTTATATGCCTCGATGTATAAGCTTCGCCGGAATACGTTTAATAGTCCGGTAGTTAGAATACTCCATTGTTTTACATTGATAGTCGATGCTGTCGAGTCAGTAAGGGTATTTCGTAGTGTTCATCGAGCGGACGATGTTAGTTGATAGTTGTGTTGGTAGTGCTGTCCGACGCCATCGATTAGAACCTGCCCTGGTTGAATCCTGAACGTGTACCGTCGTCTATCGGAACTATAGGGCTGCTGTTCTACCGGTGTCAGTTTACGTAGGTTTGTTATTCATCTAGCAATGTGGGTTGCCTTATCTAGCGAGGTCTGGGGATAGACTACCTGTCATAATGCACGTCTAGCGGAGTAGTATATGATTCTGGTCACGTCTAGCAACGTTTCAATGCAGTGAGATATACGATGTTGTGTAGTAAATTGGACAAGTGTTGTCTCGAAGAGTTAACGTATATACTGGTTGCTTAGTTTTTATTGTTTTAGTTACCATGGAATTACTAACTAGCTTCTTATGTAAATGTTTGCAGGTAAACATGACAAAAACAGGAGTATTCTACAGGTCCGGGTTGGTTAGCATAATCAACGTACTAAGACGGGATATCATTAAAGCGGAACACATCGAGGCTGCTAGAGGAACCCCGTTCTATACCTTCCTGAAAACCTCGTTCGACTTAAGGAACGAGGTTCTGAAGCTTAAAAAGTTCCACTACTTGATCGAGGAGATTTGTGGTTTATACGATGTTAGATGAAAGTCTTTCCAGATTGGACGGAAGCATGTAAGGCTGATGAGGAAAGATGTGAAGGCAATATTTGGCCTGAAACACGGTAACGAAGAGATGTCTATGAGCAAATCAGGCGCATTTATCGCTCGGTACGCTGATGGAGCTGAGTTAGATTCGATTCTGATGGAGAAATATTTTTTGAGCCCAAGGACGAGGAGGAGCGGGCCAACAAACGACAAATCAGTTTCCAATGCGTTGATAAAGGTAAATATAGTCTGTTAGAATGTAGTCGTTTTTAGTTTATGCTGCTAGCAGTGTGTTAACAGTATAATATTACGTTGGTGTTTGGTTTTATGCATTTAGCAATGTCTTGCTTCATATCTATCAATGTCTTATTAGGGGTAGATGCCTTTAATTGTTATTGCTGCATTCTTGGTATGATGTTGTTGATTTTGTAGGAAGCGATCGAGAAAGTAGTCAGTGAAGGAGGGGAGGATGAAGCGAAGGATGTTGCTCGGCTCCTGATACTTTTCATATGCTCGACACTGTTCTTTTCAGTGTCCGGCGACGTCGTCGGGTGGACAACAATATTCTACATGGAGAATCTTGAAAAGATAAACGACTATGACTGGTCTGGAGCCATCTTGGAGAAGCTTTACAAAAGGCCGGGCCGCCTGCCAGAGTGATCGGATGTGTTGCTCTGCTGTTTGTAAGTACAGTGGATTATGATCAGCATGTTTGTTACGAAACCGTTTTTTTAATGGTTAGTTATGTTCTGTGCAGCCATTTCTGATGGAGCATATTTCGATAAACGTCGACATACCAAGGCCAAACATAATCCCTAGATGTTACAAGTGGTGGGGACTAGAGGGAAAGGAGTCAACATTCGAGATGATCCAGATGGTCAGTGAGCTCAAGGACGACCAGGTATGTAACGCATCTATTAATGTCTATGTTGTAGTATCAAACAAATCGCATACACACGGTTCTTAGACACAAATCGCAATCATGAATATTAGAACCAAAACAAACAAACATATATATCGATAAAAATATCAAACAAATAGCATACCATGTAGCATAACGTCATAACTTCAACATGTACATGGATCATAATTGTCTGTAATTCGCAGTAATGATTATAATATTGTGCTTCTCAATGTATATTATACTGTATTTCTTAGGTTGTGGCCGATGAGTTGGTGTTTTCAGCGTCTGAATGTTTTGTTTATGGAGAAAATGATTCGCGGAGGAAGTGCGAAGCTGCTGGAGAAACAAGCGAACAGAGGAGTAGGAAAAGAAAGAAATCTATTGCGAACATAAGTACAAGAAGGAAGGTCAACACTGAGGTTGATGATGATGTTACATTGGGGGAATTCATTGTGGAGAGGAAGTCAACAGTTGGTAAAAAGAAAGGAGAGAGGTTGAAAAACAAAAACAAACGTAGGTCTAGTATTCCAAGCTTTGGAGGGCTGTCGCAGTCGGTGCTGCGTGACAACAACAAACTGAAAAAAAGAAGCCGGTTGCACCGGTTGAAAGTTGAAAACAAGCGGCTTAAAACGTCGCTTGGGGAAAGAAATGAAGAGGTTAGTGGTACCATGTTTTTTAAGTACTAATAACCTATATATGTTGGTTAAACTGAACATAGGAAATGTTTAGATGTTGTTCGAAAAACAAGCATCATTATAATTGATTTAGCAAACGTAACTATAAGTTGTCTATCAACGATAATATGCTGTATCTATCATTGTAAAAATAATGTAAGTATTTCGTATGCTCGTTTGATTCAGGTTGAAAAGTTGAAGAAAGACTTGAAGGAGCTGAAACAGAAGCTGGAGGTGGAAGATGAAAGAGTGGATGGTGAGGATGACGATCTACTGAACACCTTATCAATGCCATTTTGCCGTATTGATGAGGACGATGTTGAAACCGTGGATGCAAACATTGCTGAGAAGGTGGTTAAGGAAACACTGGTTTACAAATCTCGGAGGCATGGATTTGTTCCGAAGAGGAACCAAACAGTTTCTGACACCGAAAAAGCAACAGAAGAAGAGGATGTTCAGGGGGAGACAACAGCAGAAGAACAACAGGAGCTTGAGAAAGCTGCGGAAAAAGAAAGGGATGTATCGGAGGAGGAGAAGGAAGAAGTTGATGGAGGGTGTGTTCAATCGGAAACACCTGTTGAACCAATGCAAGAGAGTACTACACCGGAAGCTATTGTTGTTGATGTGGCTGGGAAGCCGAAAAGGACTACAATAACTGGTTGTGACGCTGGTAATGAGAAAAGGGAGGTGGCAGAAGAATTATCACCCCTAACTCATGCTGCCGGTGCGCAAAATAAAGTTTTGGTACCTGCACAGGGACCCGGAGTTGGAAAAAACAAGGTTGAACAACAGGAGCTGATGGTGGACAGAATTGATTTGTTGGACGAAGGTTCCAACGAAGGAACGAAAACACTGAAACAACAGTTGGAGGAGTCACCAGAAATTGTAGATCAAGGACAGAATGCAGAGAAAGGTGAGGACAAAGGAGAAGCTGACACAGTAGCAACTGTCGTGATGGAGAACGCAGCCACAGAACTACAGGGTCCAGAACCTGTCTCTGAGAATGTGGTGGACAATGTGGCTGAAGATGTAAGTGGATCTTAAAATCCTTAAGATTCATAAATTGTCAGTAATTTTGTTTTGGCTTGTTTTGCAATGCTTTAAACTCTAGGTTGGATAAAATTTACAGTATCTGGGTTGTTTTTTGTATGGAAAAGTTGGTTTGACAGTATCTGTGTAGTGTAAGACACAATTTGAATGATTGTCTCAATGAGTATTAGTTGATGCATGTTTGACAAATCGCAAACCCAATATGTATATAGTCTGATTGATAAAAAATATATAGAATACCGTTTTCATTGCAAACAAATCGCAATGTATAATAGGCGTAAATATCGTAGTTCTATTTGAAACGCATCTAGCAATGATAGTTGTGCTTATCTCGCAATGTATGCTTTCCAATATTGTAATGTTATGTTACTAGGAAGTGGAAACAGCGGCGCCTGAAGAAAGACGACAATCTAATGTAAAGACCTTGGCATTCACTGGGATTGAAAAATCAGCAAAGTGCGAACAACTATCGCAAGCTGTCTCTCCATTAAAGGTGATTCCAATTATCAACAGAGAAGAGCAATCCGCAGAGAAGATTGAAAAAGTGTCACAGGTTGAGCAATCTTCGTACGCAACACCACAACAACAGAAAGCAACATCTAACGATCTGATTTTCCGATCGGTTACACTGTTGGCTGACGATAGCTTTGTAGACTGCACTCAATCATTTTACGCAGAAGTTGACAAGGCCGTTGAAAATTCAAACGAGAAGAGGCGTACACTGGACTCCATCGAGGAAGAACAAACAGATGTTGACGTAAGTAGATATTTTGTATTATCAATAAACCTTCAAAAAGTAATGTTAATAGTTTACTATGATGCTTTATTTTAGGTGCCCGTTGATGAAATTCCTGGGTTCAACTTACTTACTCCGACGCAGGTTCAACAACAACAGACTGCAGTCGTAGATTGGCCGTTCCCGACAGAGACAACGAAACTGATCAATGTCAGTGAGTACGAGAAGGTGCTGAAACTCAAACAGGTAGAACAACAAGAAGATCCAGAAGTATGGTACTTGCCAACAGCAGAGTTCTCATACAGGCTTTCCATTAGTGTGACCGAGATAATGGAACTGCCTAACGAAACTCAAGTTGACTTCAAGGTAATAAGGTTTCAGGTTGTATCAATCATAGTAAAATTGTTAGTCTAGCAATGTGTCTATGTACGTCTAGCAATATTAATATGCAGCATCTAGCAATGTGTCAACCAATAAACCGTTGGTTATTCTTTTCAGTAATTGTCATTTAACTGATTTGAGCTTGTAATTATGTTTTGATAGGTAATAGATGCTTGGATATATAAGCTGTTAAAGGATTCAGATTGGAAAGTCCCTCTGAAAGGGTTTGATGATAAGTATTCATTTCCTATCAGCGCCATTCAAATAACTGGGATTGCAACTGTACGTTCCCAGGGAATTATTTGTGTTATATTGGAAACATCTACTTCCTGTAGTAATGACTTAAATTTACAGGGAACACTGGCTATCAAGGGAGAATTGTCTGTCATTGTGGACAAGGTTTTTGAAACAATGAAACCAGAAACATATGTTGCATTTGTTCCCCTTTGTACCGTAAACACGGCCGGCGTGAACCACTGGACGCTCCCGGTTATAGACATGGAGAATGGGGCTGCAAGAAGCTACAACCCAGTGTTGCCATGGAGCAAACACATTGCCGATAAGACGAAAAACACAGCTGATGCTCTGGTATGGAATTTAAATGATAAGGATCTACCTTGGTTGCCTATCTAGCAATGTCTCATACTATATCTATCAATGCATGCAGTAGTACATAACAATGACTACTACTCGTAAATCTCATAGTAACTATGGATTACTTGATTTTGCAGCTAGCCTATTGCATGAAGAAAAAATACATACCTTATGTAAAAGGTGGATACAAAATAAAGACTGTGTTAAATATCCCACAGCAAAAGAAGGATAGCCTTGACTGCGGTGTTTTTGTTTGTAAGTACGCAGAAGACATCATTAAAAGAGGGTATGTTCCGCGGGAATATGAAAATGAAATGCCGGCCGAAACAAGAGCTGAAATATTTAAGTATTTCATGAATGATCGAAACACAAACAAACGTTGGTAGTATGTAATTTATTTTTTGGGTACCCATTTTTATGATTCGGATATATTAGCAATGGGTGAATTAGACAACTAATATGATGAATGTTGGTAGTAGAAAACTCACGTGTAAACAGAAATTTTCACATCACTGTTAAATCCTTCAATATTGAATCTAGTAATTTATATATGTTGTAACCATCAGAGTAGTTTTCAAGTTGGTATCAAAGTTTTCATTATTACCTATCAGACGTGAACTAAACATCTAGCAATGTTATATAACGTATCAATCAAACCACTTCTTTATCAGATCTATTAACTACATAGTGTGACATCTAGCAATGTCTGTTTTCTTATCTATCAGAATCCTAAACAAGTGGTGTATGTAGCTCTATACGAAATTCTTTTTAATCAGGCTTAAACTCAAGTAAATATGAAGGGAAATTTTTTTCTAAACTACCTTGGCAGATCCCCCATTCGTAGCATGAATCAATTTCATACCTGGGCAGATGTAGCTAGTATTTTTTATGTTCTATATATGACAGAGTAATAGTAAGTTATATCGCAATGTCTACCTTCTTATCTATCAGAGATTTAATAAATTATATATCATACTTATATCCAAGTACATAGCAATGTCTATCAGTTTTATCTATCGGGGTTATAATCAAGTATCTATCGTAGTACGAACTACATATCTGTCAGACTAATTATCTACTATATATGGATGTCCACATGTAAAAAAGTTTTGTTACGAACCATATAGTACACTTTTACATATCTGTCAGACTAATTATCTAGAGCAGATAGGTTTTAAATTTTAAATATAATTTATCTAGCATTATAAATTACTCGTAAATGGCATATAACATTTTAGTGATGGACGAAATATATATATGGACTGGAGGATATGGTTATTGGTAGATGAGTAAAATTAATTTTTTGAAAGGACTTTTAACCACACCAATTACTCATTAGAAGTAAATGTGGTAAACCTATTGGTTAGATTGAAAGTTGAAAATACAAAGGTAGATGGACTTGAATGATTACATGCATTAAATAGACGCGTGCCATTAAATTTTTGAAAGTAAGTATGGTTGCTAGATGGGACTTAGCCTTGGGCATTGTGTTTTGCTATAAATAGAGGGTGATATTTGAACCTATTCATCTCACACTTCTCTGCAAATCAAAAAACAACCAGAAACTCTAGCCTAAGTTGAAACCAAACCACCTTCGATAATGGCTCCTTCCTCACCTTTCTCACCAATGAACTCCAGCGACGACGGGTGGTCAACTGACCACTACGTAGACAACAAGGCTTACAAGCGAACCACAACATCGGAGTACTCCGATGATGAAGAAGACGACTGGTCCGTTTGGTCTGAGGACCAAGAAGACCCCTACGGTTCATGGGACTCATGGTCGTTCGACGACAGTTATGAGTCTGACGATGAAACACTTCCAAAACGGAAGAGACGTAGGAGCAGTTGCAAGTGGGAAAAAGAAGAGGATGATGATTCAGAGGAGGCAGACGATGAGAAGTCTGAAGACGAAGAAGACGAAGAAGTGGAAGAAGAGGAAGAAGAAGCAGAAGAAGAGGAGGAGGGATCTGATGAAGAGGATTCTGACTAGGTTTAAACATGTTCATGTAGTTTCATTTAATCATCTTTCTATTTTGTTGTTTTTAATGTTTTGTTTATGCTCAGTTGGACTGTATCTTTCACCAATCCTGTGCAGTAGTCTCATTTTTTGACATGGTTGGTTTATTTCGAAGATGTGTAGCATTGAATGATTTTCTAGTAATGTTAAGGTTTTATTGCATTTTGCGTTCTCTATCTTAAAATGGTGGGTTAAATTTTGAGTGCAACAAGTTAACATCTGATATGCAGCAGTTGACTGAAGCAGTTTTAATTGCAGTTATCACACACAATCGCATGGTATGTGAACTAACCTATCAGACTTAGGTTAACATCAAAAGAGTAGTTTATATAGACCTAATCTATCAGATGTAAGCTAACTTATCTATCAACAACTGTTTATGTCATATTTCTGTCATCAATCTATCTGGCTATTAAATAACGAGATGAATCAGGCAGTGGAGATTTAAAGGACCTCTTGAACAAATGCAAGTAAAGTATCAGAATACATAAATTGATGTATCTATCAGATGTATAATCCAGGATCTATCAATGTTACATAGAGTGTCTATCAGAGTATAACAACGTATCTAGCAATGTAGAAATGAATAGATATCAGAGTCTGACACAAACAGACATGGTACATGTCAATGTTAAAAGTATCCAAAAACATAAGTCGAAAGATAAGGAGTGCTTATCTATGAGATGTAAAATGTTACAAAAAAATCGGTAAAAAATGTTTAGAACGGAGCATCACATGACCTCCTATTATGCCCCGATTTGAAACATCGACCACAACGGGACTGGCTGCTGGAAACTTCACCTCTTGATGGAATACGCTTTTTCCTCGGACGGCCAGGTCGTCTTTTAACGTTCGGGGGCATCACCACTGGCTCTCCATCATAATCTACAGTACTAGATTCACCAAACTCTGTTATAGCCGGTATGTTAAATGAATAGCTGGACTGGTAATTCGCAGCACTGAAAAACGGCTCAACTAACATCATAGGATCTTCGTTTAGAGATGCAATTGCAGCCAATGCATGAGCGCATGGGAAACATTATTGCTGCCAAGAGCCGCATGTGCATTTGAAATCAAGTATGTTGACCACCATGACTGGGTCTGATAAAAACTCAAAATAAGCTGCAGAAGACTTGCGAACTAACCATGTCCGACTGCATTGTACATTCTCTTTGAACATCTTGTCAAACTCGGGGCACAAATGTGTGTTCCAACTTAGGCCCTCTCCTAAACGTCAAGACATTTGAGTCATCAGAAGAGCTCTAATCCGGTCTACCAATTCAACTATAGGCAGATGGCACAACTTTTTAATCTGGGAATTGAACGATTCAACAACGGTTGATGCCATCGCCCCATACCGTTTGCCTTTGACATATGCCTGAGCCCATTTTTCTGGTGGCAGATTTCTTACAAAGTTGCCAATACGCTCACCGCCTTGGCGCAAAAACTGACCAAAACGTTCATTAAAAAGTTCCACCGTCGGGGCATAAGCATAGCTCTTAAACATCACTAGCATATTTTGTTTTTACACTCTGTTAGTGTGTTCAAGAGCTTTAGTCAAGTTCTGGATCAGATGGAAGATACAATAAGCGTGGTAGTCTGTAGGATAAAGAGTTGCGACAACGTTAATAATACCAGCATGGCGGTCTGAAATGAAAGTTATTTGGCGCCCTAACAGTTGAGGTTTTAAACTTTCCAAAAACCAAAACCAGTTATCTAAGTCTTCACTACCAAATATACCAAAAGCTACGGGGAAGAGACCTGAAACGGAAACGATACAGTTTAAAAACAGTACTACATTGACAGAGGTGAACGGACTCAAATCGCAATGTATATATAACATATCTATCACACTAAAGAAACCTGTGTAATAATCAACGTAGCACAGTAAACAATGCATAAATCGCAATGTCAACATTGCTAAGCTAGCAATCAATACTAACTAAAACAGCAGGGTATATAACCTAATCTATCAATCAGTGCAAGTAAATCGCAACGACTATATGTTAGGCCAATCTAAAATCGCAACGACAAAACAAAAACATTATCTATCTATCAGAATAAGGCAATCAATCTTAAAGGAATCTATAAATCTAGCAATCTATGTTAACCTATCTAGCAGACTAAAAGTATATTGAAACATCGACTGACCATTGTTTCCATCTTTTGCCACTACTGAAAGCAACACGCCACCATGCTTCCCTGTTAGGTGTGTACCGTCAACGTACAGTAGAGGTCGGCAAGAATGGAAACCCTAAAGACACGCCCCAAACGCTATAAAGCAGCGACGGAAAACATTGTTGGGAGCCAAATCCAGATGGCAGTCTGTAGTAATGTCACGACTCTTTAGTCTCTTGAAGTATGCTTTTAGCAATCCGAAAGAGGTATTCCTATCTCCAAATACAACACGACAGGCCTTCTCCAACGCATTCCAAGATAGACGATATGAAATGTCTAAACCGTAGTCTTGCTTGATGGTGGACTGTATAGTCTTAGCTATTACGGATTGGCAGTTCCTAAGAGCATCGTGAATTTCATGAGCAATCAAATCGGACGACAGATGCCTGCTTTTCTTCTTTGTGAATACGGGACTGCACGTATGGGTACTGACAAATCTTTTAATTGTTATCAAACCGGTCTTAGAATCAACGGAAGCATAAAGCCTCCATTTGCAGCCGTCCGAATCTTTGTTTACACAATAAACGGTGATCTTGCTGAAGGTATTGTGCATGTACCTAAATGCAAAACCGTTCTCTAATGCGTAACGGGATAAGGATAACCTCAGACCTTGAGCACCATCTGGAAAAGACTGTCCAACACCGATGATAGCTTCTGCCCATCCGGTTGTAGCTAGATGCCTTTTTTGGGGGGTTGAAATGGCCAAACAGTTACTGCGTTCACCGCTAGTTCGTTGCATATGAGAGGATTCTTCGAACATTTGAACAGGTTGTTTACGTTTGATGGCGGAGCCTTTATCAGCACCATGTTCTTCGATAAGAAAACTAACACTCTTCAGACGCTCAACATCAAGGTAACATTCCAACCCAATAAAATCGGTCTCCTTATTAAACATACAATTATTCCGAGCACCGCAAGAGTACGTAATGCTGTAGTTGCCTCTAACACGCCCTTGCCATGTCTCCTCAACGTACTGTTGAAAAGACTCAAAGTTTTCGAATTCGGACAGCGGAACTATAGTTGTTTCAGTACCAAATTTAAAAATGCAAACTTTTGGTTTCGACATTGTGTACCCTGAATTGTAGGAGTTTTGGTTAGTTTTTTGTTGGGCAGCGTACAATAGCTGAATGTGTTACTGATATAAGTAAATGGTTGAACACATCTAGAAAAATCCTGTAACTAAACTATCAGGGTATATGCATTCGTGGTCTAATTTTTAACACATCTAGCAACCTGTCATACCTAAACTATCAGGGTATATGGAGTCATGGTCTATTTATTAACACATCTAACAACCTATTATAGCTAACATATCAGGGTGTCTGCAGTCAGGGGATATGGTTGGACACATCTAGCAATATCCCGTAACTAAAATATCAGGGTATATGCATTGGTGGTTTCTTTTTAACACATCTACCAACTTGTCATACCTAAACTATTAGGGTATATGTACCCATGGTCTATTTTCCAACACATCTAGCAATCTATTATAACTAACATATCAGGGTGTCTGCAGTAAGGGAATATGGTTGGACACATCTAGCAATATCCCGTAACTAAAATATCAGGGTTTATGCATTCGTGGTCTATTATTCAACACATCTAGCAACTTGGCATAACTAAACTATCAGGGTATATGGAGTCAAGATCTATTTTAAAACACATCTATCAACCTGTCATAACTAAACTATGAGGGTATATGGAGTCATGGTCTATTTTAAAACACATCTAACAACCTATTATAGCTAACATACCGGGGTGTATGCAGTCAGGGGATATGGTTGAACACATCTAGCAATATTTCGTAACTAAAATATCAGGGTATATGCATTCGTGGTCTATTTTTCAACACATCTAGCAACCTGTCATAACTAAACTACGAGGGTATATGGAGCCATGGTCTATTTTCCAACACATCTAGCAACCTATTATACCTAACATATCAGGGTGTATGCAATCATCTAGGAACCTTCACCATACATTAACAGGCAACAAATCGCAGACTTTAACATACAAATAATACACACAAATCGCAACCGATATAACAGAGGTCGAAAACTGAAATTTCTTACCGAAATGTTATCGGAGCTGGTGTCGATGCTTTGAATCGACCAGAAACAGATAGTAATAGGTTTCCTTCCATTAACGTACATTAGATGCGATTCTATAATCGATTTCGAAAATGGAAAACGATTTTACAACTGACAATGGTGGTCTGATACTGACCTGAATGCTGTGACATCGGATATGATTTCAATGGTTAGTTCGACGGACTTTAACGATAAACCGGTGGAGCTGTTAGGCTGATCGTCGGGTGGACCGGTGGAGCTAGGAGGCTGAGTCGACGACAAATGAAGTAGCTGGAGACTGACGGTCGAAAACGGTGTAAATGTCGAAAACATAAATTGCAGAGAGGAGAGAGAGTGGTTGTCGGTGATCGGAACGCTGGTCGACGGTGTTCGATGAGTTCACCGGTGATTACGATGGTTCGCCGGTGGTTAGATAGGGTCGCCGGAAAGCTGTGATCACGTCGCCGTTTTTTGAAACGAAAAGACGTTCTTGAAAAATGGGTTGTTTGTTAGGTTAGGAGAGATGAGAGAGAGTGGGGCTAATAAATTCAAAATTCAAAATTCAAAAGTAATAAAGAAGGTGCTGAAGCTAAAAAGGACCCTTTTTCACAAATTAAGCCTTATATACTAGGTTGAGGGTAATTATGGTATTAAAAAAAATAGATATTAGAAGTGGATATGTTTAATGAGATGGGTATTAAGTGAGCATTAACCAATTTTTGGGTACTAGATAGTAATAGGTTTGGTCAAAAGGTACTTAGTATGTCATGGTTAATGAATTGTTTCTATGCACGAACCAAAAAAACACATTAGTAAATTAGATTTTGTATATAATTATTAACTTAATTTTTTTAAGTTTACTTGGTTTTTTACTTTTGTAAACTAAAACATTTTTTATAATAAGAAAATAATTTATATATTTTTTAATTAAAAAAAGGAGACTTATCCATAACAATTTGGGTAAAAGTAAAAAATATCAATAACAACTCGGATTTTCAAATTCAACAAAAACCATTTGTAGTATAAATTATTTCAAAATATCATTTGGATATAAAAAACACAAAAATACAAATTTTTAATTTCTTATTCCGCTCGCGAACCTTCTCTTTCCAAAATCGAAAATTCTCAAATCTCTGAAACTAGAGAATTCTGAAACAAATTTTAGTGAATTCTGAAGGATTTCAACATAAATCAACTACTAAATCAGGTTTTCACTTGTTGTGTTTGTATATAACATACATGACCTAAAACCTTTTCGTGTTTGGTTTAGATGATTCGTATGTTTTTTTACGCAACCAAAAGTACAATTGGTAACCTAGCAAAAACTTGTGTATCTCTTTAAAGGTTCTTCAATATTTTTTACATACACAATATATATAGTAAGTTTCTAGTCCTAGTTTATATTATGTTTTTCAAAACTAAAAGATATTTTTCGGAGCAAACTTGAGCTTATTTACACATCCAACTAAAATTTTGTTTTTAGACCAACTTTCCATCTGTTAACCATGAACATACAATAAGATATTGGTAGATGCTCGTGTGTTAAAGTCAATACTATATTTTTTGTAAACGTTCTATGTCTCCAAGCTACACTTTTTTTTGCTTGGAGTATTAATTTTTTTTATTCTATATATATATATATTATAACACAACCGCAATAATTTATAACGCAATTAAGCAACCAATTAAAATATATCTTTTGCACCCCAATTACACTTGTATTATTCATAACATAAGTCTATTTATGAAACAAAAATGTTATTATGCGACCAATAATAACGTAATTCCGTAGTCGATTACAACATAATTCCGCACCCAAATTACATTTGTATTGTTCTCATAATAACTTTTTTTCCTGCACTTAAAACATCGAACTAACAATGATTACTTTTCTAACTAAAATAAGTTTAATTCCAAATCATTCTAAAGTGAACGTATTTTTTTGTAAACTTTCTATGTCTCCAAACTACATTTTTTTGCTTGGAGTATTAATTTTATTTTATTGTATATTTATATATATTATAACACAACTGCAACAATTTATAACGTAATTAAGAAACCAATTAAAATATATCTTTTGCACCCCAAATACACTTGTATTATTCATAACATAAGTATATTTATGCAACAAAAATGTTATTATGCAACCAATAATTACGTAATTCCGCAACCGATTACAACAGGACGATAAAGAAAATATAAATGGTAGTAATCAACGAAAATAATTGAGATAACATTAACTATACATAGGTGACGATTAAATATAAAATAATTTGACGACCAAGTAAATGAGGCTTTAATGTCTTCAAAAACCATTCCAATTATGACCATCTTGAGCCCTAACAACAACAAATGATACTGGAAAAATACTTACAAAAGATATAAGGGTAATAAGTATAAACTGAATATAGTAATTTAACAACCAATCATTTAATTTGTAATTCTGTAACAAAAATAATAATTCTGCAACCAATTGGCACACAATTACGCAAAATGTTAAAACGTAATTACGTGACCAAAAAACAATTCTATATTTTCACAAAATAGGACTCATTCCGCAATAAAAATCTAATTATGTAACTAATTTGCACGTAATTTCGCAACTAAAATGGATTTATATATTTACACCTAACAATGTAAACAAAACTTACCATTAAAACAATATTTAGTTATTACAAAAAGTATATATCTCGATTTGTATCGGTAAAAAATGTACCGTCGATAAATAGCATGTGACAATAAGAGTGAAAAGTTTGAATACAAGATCCATAAGCTATAAAAAATATTTTTAAAATTGGTTGCCTCCATCATACTCCAGCATAAAATCACTTGTGATGTCCAAACTCTTTACGACCTTAAAATAATTGTTTAACATGCTGAAAAAGTAAAATAATCTCCACAAACTTCTCTTCTAGCTTTCTCTAAAGAAAGTATGACATGCAACAAACAAATATCTAAACCATAATCAGATTTAACAACGGATTGAACGTTTTTTGGAGTAATATTAATTTTTTTATCTAATATCGTCACATATCTCGTTTGATATCAAATCAGACGTTAAATATATTTTTATTTTATATCGATAAACCATGATAACACTTATGATCATCGACATACTTTTGGATAATCTTATATCCATTCGAGTGATCAGTTGAAGCATAAAGCCTCCATCGACATCCTTTGCTCTATTTCATTAAAAATGAACACTTAATTTTTTCTATTATGAATCAATTTATAAGTAAATCCATGTTCGATAGCAAATCGAGATAAAGAAAGGCACAAAAATGTAACACCACCTTCAAATACTTTCCCTACAACTTGAATCTCGTCAACCCGATTTCTAGTCGCAAGCTGTTTTTTCTAATGTTAAAAATCGAACAACCGAATTAGGTTCTCCAATTGATAGATTTTATTCAACTATTGAATCAATATTCTTTAATGATATTATATCAAATCAGCATAATCCGTACTTAAAAGACTACTTTCAACAATCTCAATAACAATATCTACTACGACCAACTAATGCAACTAATGATATAAAATCATATTCACAACAGGAAAAATAATTTTTTATAGTCACCAAATTAATAAATGAAGCTAAAACGACCCTTAACCAATCTCACTTGATTATTACAAAATCAACAATACTTTTATAATTTTAAAATTACTAATTAAACGAACGCTCAAAATAGTCAATGAAGTCATTGCAAACATACAAATAAACCAAAAAACAAAGTTTAGACTATTTCCACAAACTTTAGCATATTTCTACGACCAAAACACTAAAAATAAAAAAAAAACTTATTACACAACAAAAGTACACTTAATTACGTAACACAACTACTAATTATGGAACGAAAACATACGTAATTTTTCAATTCACAATACTAACTAATTACGCAGCCAAATTGAACAGAATTACACAACCTAACAACTATAACTAATTATGCAGCTGAAATGAATGTAACTACGCAACAACATGTACACAAATAAATAAAAAATCCCCAAATGTAATTTTCCAAAATCATTCTTTTGAGATGATTGTCAAAAATAGTACGTGAATGTATGATATTAAAGAACCATAATAACTAAAACAATAATATAAATTATAAAATAAACACACAATAATTCAAAACACAATATTAAAAAAAACAGGAAATGAAAATCACTTGAATCGATAAATGATCGATAATTGCAAAAGAATAAAGAAAATTGATCGAATGAAGAACAAAAATATGATCACAAATTATAAAAGAAAGTGATCAAACGGGAAAAAACCCCCTAAACTTTAGCAAAGAAAAAAGAATATCGAAGAACATATTGTAGCATAAAACAAGGGTATGATTGGTATGTAAAACATTACTGGTGGTTATAAGTATTTTTAATTCAAAACCATATGGTAATTCAAACTTTATCAATCATTGGATGATTATTGGTAAATAAGTTTGATATCACGTGGCTATGGATAGATTATCTTTAAAAAAAATTATAATAAAATTATACATATAAAATAAAATTATATAATCCACAATAATTTTTATTTCCAAATCTATTGATTATTTTTATCTCATTTATGAGTGATAAAACCTAATATAACAAAGAGTGTAGACCCTAAATGAAAATAAACCTTATCACCAAATTTTTAAAATTAAAAATTATTTGTATATTTCATTTTTCAATTTTTATGTTCTTTTATGGATAATTTTTTTTCAAAAATCATATATTTATTTAAACATCTTTTATATTCTAAATTGTTGAATCTCTTTTAAGGTAGTCAATTTAAAATTTAATAGTTCTTGTATCCTTATTTTAATATGTTGCCGTATATTCTTCTTGATAGATAAAGTTTAATGCTAAAATGATAAATTTATTAATCTCGAAAGAGATTTTCTCTCACTTTAAAAAAAAATCTCCCTGCTCTATCATCTAAGAGCATCCCCAACAGGCCCCTAAGGGGTAGCCGAGTTTGTTGAGTATGACATTCTTATGACCAAAAGGTCATGAGTTCGAGTCCCTCTACATACGCTTTCTTGGCTGAGTCTGTCACCTTGTGTGGTTTACCTTCTGGCGTTGGTTTGCAGGCTATCGCGTCAGACTGAGGGTTTACCCTGTGCGCAGTCATTGCACTCTAAGTAGCGGTAGCGGGTTCCCTCCGAAAAAAAAAGAAAAAAAAAGAGCATCCCCAACAGAGTAGGTATATGAGACTAGATAGCAAATTTGAAGATTATTCGTGAGTTTTTTCTTTCCAACAGATAATCTATTAGGCTAGTTATATTTACTTCCTTAATTTTAGGTAGTCATATTTAGACTAACATTTACCCACTATCTATAATTGTTCCTTTTTTTCTCTTCCACATGCTTACATAAAAACTACCTTAATTATACAATAGCTGTTGGATTATATGATAATCTAAAATTTTACAATATCAAAATCCTAGGTATATTTACTAACTTTTTTAGAGTAGCTGTTGGGGATGCTCTTATAATTCTATTTATACATGTTTAAAACACAAGTTTCTCTCTCCACTATTAATTACGTAACCGTCACTTGTGACATGTTTTAGTAATTTTTTAATATAGGTAGCACTACTTGAACCGTTACTGTATACGTTCATTCGTGGCGTCGAATGAAGGGACTGTTAGTAGTAACCGATCTTGCGCTGGTGGCCATTCATAAGATATCATCTTACTCGGTTGAAAAACCTATTGTGTCCTTCCGGGTTTACTAACCACTTTCATCTTGGGTCGTCCCCTTACTACCGAGTCGGTTATCTTACTTAACTAACTTGGATTACTATCTTGCTCGATTGGTAAGTTTCTCGATGATCATTAATTTTTTCTCAGTTTATTCTTACCACATCGTGTATAAGGAGAATATCTCACCCTTAGGGTGGTCCCTGGAGCTCTAACTAATTGATTGTGTTTATAAGGGATTAATTAAAGAAGTAAAAATAATAAAGACGAGGTAAGTGAAAAAGTTATCAAAGTAAAAGAAATTTCCTTTTATTTACTTGGGTGGGTGGCGTTATTATACCTAAACAAGTCACATTTGTTTGATAAAATTCAGACACATGTAACATAAAAGTATATGTTGTCGCATCTTGCCTGTGACATACACAGCCCCCCTTCCTCACGTGGCAAAGCAAAATGGCGCTTTGATTTTAGAGGGTAATTATTATAAATGACATTCGAATAGTAAGGACCGTCGATCCTACTTGAACCATAACCGTAAGATCCTACTTGAACCATAACCGTAAGGTATAATATAAATGACACAACTTGCAGTTGAGGCACCTTATTTGTTGATTACTTTAAGAAGAACATTGAACTGCTTCACTTTGTTGTTACTATTGTTATCACCCTCACTCTTCCGATCATTCCATCCCCCCGATACTATTCCAGCTTTTTCTTTTTACTCCAGCTCCGGTTGAAACCCGCGTTCTTGCCCTAGGTGAACAACCTCACCAAGGCCAAGAACCATTGTGCTACAAATCTCGATTAGTTGGGCATACCTTTTAACCACTTTAGATGTTTTCAAATGGCGGGCGTTATAAAATTAGTACATTTACCCTGAAGTGGAAAACCTCATATATTTTCGTGTCGGGTAATTAGGACCATGACAATGCTTTAGAAAATTTCCAACTTAAGCAGAGGTGGATGTTAGCATGTAAGATAAAGATTATATAGCTTTATGTGAATTCCTCACTATATTTCTTTGCATGTTGAATTTTGTTCATGTTTTGCTAAGGTGTAGGTTCTCGCTAAAATCAGCAGCTGTTTGTAGAAGGAGATAAACGAAAGTGATACTGTTAATCAACTTCAGGATTTATAAGTTGTAACCTATTTAACATAGAATCTTGAGGCTCATCATTTCTTTACAGATGTAAACCTCCTTTAAGTTGATCTTTGGCATATTAATGAGTTAGAAATGATGGAGGATAACAAATTAGTCTTGAGCAACCTCAGGTGAAGTTGCTACTGTCGAGCGGGTGCGGTCGATATTTCTCCAACATTATTTAGACCGGGATATCACCGATGTTGGATTAGGCATGCCTAAGTAAAGAGAGTGTATAGAAACTAAGGAAGGATCCCTGGAAAAGAAAAAACAAATTCGACATGAGGTCGAACCGCCAAAGAAAGAAGTCGGTGATAGAAACCAGCAAGGGGGTACTGTTGAAGAAAAGAAAAAATCTAAGTCTATAGGACATGTTCTCATGCTTGTGAAATGTAACGATGAAGCGCACGAACCTCAGAATGCTAATGTTGTGGCTGACAACATAAATGGAGACACGACCGATGCAGTGTGTAACCGTGGAGCTCAGGTGGATAAGTAGAGTGTGTCGTTGTCTACTAACGAGTCTGATCGAAAGAAAAAAAGGCATATTTTGAAGAATTATGATGTACGGGGCAAATGTGAAAACTTGTTGATGTGGATGATGAAGATGACGAACCCCCGGTTAGGAAACACGAAATTGCACCAGAAGCGCCTCCTACAAACGAGCCCCAAAGACAGTTATTTCTAACGAGGTAATTGTGCTAATTGGAGAAGATAATATTGCAAAAAGAACTATTGTTTGTAAGAAACAAAAAAAATGACAAAATATCCTCTCAGGAGAAGGCCCAAAATTAGAACCAACCACATCAGGGGGTCTAGTCCCAAAAAAGCCTACGATAAATGCAGTAAGGTCAAGATCAACATTAGGAACATAGTCAGTCTTGCTGGGTGGGTTTGATAACGGTTCGTCTATTCAACAACATTTCCTCTTGAATTTAGACATGATGAGGTCAGATTTATTTGATACGGACTTATCCAATACCATGCCCCACTGAACTCCATCACCAAGTGGAACATGACTCAGCTGATTGCTAGTCTTTTCCTATTTTGAGATTATGGGTTTTTAAACTTGATTCAAGCCCAAGATCTGGCCCAAAAGGCCTAAGGGTCATTAAACAAATATAAATGCCCCAACTATTTTCATTTATGAGGGTGATATAAATTTACTGCTAGCACATATTTCTTATATCTCTCTACATTTATATTAAACATTAAATTCTCAAAACTTTTTCCCAAAATATCCTTGGATAAGAAATAATCCACACCAAATTGGCAACCACAGTGGGAGGTGATGGTTCATGAATTGCAAATTCAAAACCAGTAATAAAAGAACCAGTTTGGATGAATCCGAATGCACAGAATACTCCACTTCTAGAGGTGGAAGGAACAAAAGAGAATAATGAGTACACTATTGAGGAGCGATATCAATTAAGGGCTGAAGTTGACGCGTTGAGGGCATTAAAACAAGAAAAAAAAGAGTTAAAGAAAAATATGGTGCATCAACGCTTCACCATACTGATAATCCTGTTGAAAATGAGCAGTCCCTAAAGACTCGTCTCAACTCCAAAAAAACATACCGATCCAAACAGATAGAGATTTCTACTTCAGAATCTTCTAGCAGTTCTTTTAATGATGCAGAGCTTGAAGAGTCAGTCTCATCCATTAGTGATGGAGGAAGGTTTAAAAAGAAAATAAGGCTTACCAAGAAGCATGCAAGAAAATGGATAAACATGGCAGGCTCAAGAAGTATCAAGGAAAATGAAGGGTTTAGCTGATCAACATATTGACCATTTGCTAATTGATCCCTTTGCTTTCCAATCTGAACCAGGTATTTTTGCTACTTCGAATGAGGATATCGTGTTTAGTCATAGCAAAAATTGGAGACAATCAACTTTATCCAAAAAAATACTCTTCGGACACCTTCGTAAAAGATTTTACATTTCCAAGATGAAAAAATATGATGGGAGTAAAGATCTAGACAACCATCTTGAGCAATTTAAGAACTTTATGATGAAATTTGACGATGACGACAAGTTGCTGTGTAGGGTTTTCTTTTAAAACTTCAAGGGAAGTGCTCTCAAATGGTATAATAGTATCCCTCAGGGATTTATAAATTTTTTTGACATATTTTGGGTTTCTTTCCGGAGGCAATTCGTTGGTAGCAAGGAGTTAAAATGTAATGGTGATACGATCATCCATTGAATCCAAGAACCGAACGAGTACTTAAAGGAATACATCAACAGGTTTGTAAATATAAAGAATGGGTTGGCAGATTTCTTTGAACAAGTTGCAATTGCCTCTCTCAAGAAAGGTTTGAATCCGAGCAACTTGGATGCTTATGTGACCGGAAGAAAGCTATGACCTTTACGGGATTGTTAAATCAAGTTGGGAAGAAAATTAACGTTGAAGAAACTAAAAAATCCAAAGGGCCTCGCCAAATCAGATCCACAAGTACAACGTCAGCACCTCAAACAACTACCCAACCCGGTTACAAATCAAAGGAAACTGGACATGGATCTCATCGGCCTAGGGATAATCAAACTAACCAGATCCAGAGCCAACAAATCAGAAATAAAAGAGGACCTTGGTTTTAACCTGAGTGGTTTGCTGAGTTAGGAGAAAGTGTGGCTACGATATATGATAAAACTAAAAATGAAGTACACTTTAGAAATCCAGCCGCATTACAATCTCCTAGAGAAAACCGGAGTAGCCGTTTATGTAAATATCATAATGACATTGGGCATAATACCCATGATTTCATAGCTTTGAAACAAGAGGTGTAGAATCTTATTTGAAAGGGGGATTGGGGGGCTATGTGAAAAAACAAGGGGGTAACAGGCTAGATCATACACCATCCAGTACTAATACTCCCCGAACTACTCCTTCAGTTCCTGGAGCATCTACACAGGAAGATGCTATGATGAGTTTTGAAAGATTTGATGTGGATTCTGAGTAGCTTGATCCAGATCCAAGTCTGAATCAAATAGGAGTGATAGTCGACTATAATCCAGCCATTTCCGTTCTGGTTAAAGTTTTTGAGTACTTAACCATATTTGGAGTGGATACTATGACTGCACCCTCAAATTTTTCAAGGAAAATGCATGTCAACCGTTTAGATGCTCAGGTGGATGGGAAAATGTCCACACATCTATACCAAACTCCAGCTCCTTTCATAGTCTTTGATGAGGATGACCTAAGGGATATTCATGGGCCTCATGAAGACGTCGTGGTGATATTTGCTTCAATAAGAGGAAACGATGTACGCCAGGTCCTGAATGATATAGGAAGTTCGGCAAACATACTGTTTTTAAACACCTATAAACAGATGAAAAATCCATCAGTTATTCAACGATCGAACAAAACTATTGTGGGGTTCACTGGGAGTTTGGCAGACGTCATCATAGAATTTGAAGAGGATAAATTACTAAGCATAGGGCCTTTCAAGAAGATAGTGAGGGTATTGTTTGTTGTGGTTGTCTGCCCAACCTCTTACAATGCTATATTTGGGAGATCTTGGCTCTCTACGATACATGTTATAGCTTCTATTGTCCATCAGTGTTTAAAATATGTTGTGAGGGTACAAGTGGGTGTTGTCCGAAGCAATCGGAAAGTGGCTAGAGAATGCTATGTAACAGCTCTTACCTCAAAGTCTTTGGAGGCGTCTAAAGTTAAAAAAGAATAAGAACTATTGGAGCCTTCCACTGCTGAGAATGAAAGTGATGACCCTAGGGAGGCTCCTAGTGCTATAAACCTATAGAAGAAGTTGAAATCTATTCCTTGGCAAAGGGAAAAAATGTTAGAATTAGTACCAAGTTGACATCGAGTTTGAAACAAAGGATACTGTCTTTCTTATCGGATAATGTTCATGTATTTCCATGGTGCAATGATGATTTAATCGGAGTGCTTGCTGAAGTAATTGTCATAAGTTGTCCGTACGAAGTGATGTTGGACCGGTTATAAAAAGAAGAAGGCCTTCTCTAAAGAAAAAACAAACGTGATTGTTCAAGAAGTCAATCGGTTGACCAAAATCGGCCACATCAAAGAATCTCAGTACCCGTTGTGGACTGCCAACCCTGTTTTGGTCAAGAAAAATAATGACAAGTGACGCATGTGTATTGACTTCACTGATTTTAATATGGCATATCCTAAGATCCTAATCCTATTCCTTGGATAGATTAGTTAGTGGACTCGACCTCTAGGAACAAGCTGTTGTCTTTCATGGATGCATTTTCAGGGTATAACCAAATACAAGTAGATCCGAATGATCAAGATCACACCACTTTTATTACAGATAGAGGACTTCATTGTTACAAAGTGATGCCATCCGGATTGAAAAATACTAGGACCACCTATCAAATGTTAGTGAATAAAGCCTTTGCAAGTTAAATTGGCAGAAATATGGAAGTGTATATAGATGATATGATGGTGAAAGGCCTTGAAGAAGATCACCATATATCCGATCTTCAAGAAACATCTTTTAACTTAGAGGTTGTAAATTTAAAATTAAACCCTGAGAAATATATTTTTGGGGTCCGATCTAGAAAGTTCTTGAGCTATGTTATAAGTGATAAAAGGATTCAACCTGATCCGGATTAGCTAAATGCTTTATTAGCTATAGACCCTCCTCAGAGCACTAAAAAAGTTCAAAGATTAACTGGACGCTTGGCTGCGTTGAACAAGTTTATTTCAAGATCATTAGACAAGTGTGCTCAATATTTCCAAGTATTGAGGAATTCTAAAGATTTCAATTGGTCCCCACAGTGTGATCATGATTTTCTTGAGATAAAAAAGCATTTATCTTCGCCTAAGACATTTTTCAAACCAATTCAGGGAAAAAAAAATTATATATACTTAGTTGTATCAGAGTATGCAGTAAGTGTTGTGCTATTAAGAGAGATGGATAATTACCCCATTTTGGTCTATTATATTCGCAAAAGTTTGTTGGATGTTGAAAAAAGGTATTTGAAGTTAGAAACGTTGGCCTTGGCATTGGTAATAACAGCTACAAAACTGAGACCATAGTTCCAAGCTCATTCCATTATCGTCCGGACATCCTTTTCTTTGAATAATATTCTCTAAAAGGCTGATATATCAAGCTGGATGACCAAGTGGTCAGTTGAGTTGGGTGGTTATGATATTGACTTTGCGCCCAAAATTGTAGTTAAGGCCCAATCAGTGGTGGATTTCCTGCTAGAGTTTCATGCTGATAGACCCCCCCCCCTCCTAGAAAATGCAAGAGAACCAGTCTAAAAATGAATGGGTAGTCCGAACTGATGGCGGGTCTAGTATTATGGGATGTTGGGCTGGAATTTGTTTAACTTCTCCCTATGGTGATACTATGTACCAAGCTATATGTTTTGGTTTCAGCGCATCCAACAATGAATCTGAATATGAAGTAACTATAGTTGATCTCAGGCTAGCCCTTATATGTGGGGAAAAAAGAGTTTGATTAATGAGTGACTCCCAACTACTTATTCACCATGCTCAGGTGAAATCTGAGGAAAAAAGGAACAATTGATAAAATAGTTTCTCGTATTGAGAGAAGTCGCTGCAAATTTTAAAAATGTTCAATATGAACATACTCCTAGATCGAAGAATACTGTGGCTGACTCTTTAGCAAGAAAATATTTTCAATATGAACATTTACCCATGGTTTTGGATACTAGAGTGTCTATCAATACATTTAAGCCAAGAAAAGAGTAAAGAAAATGAAGAAAGCATGAGCAAATTTGTCATTCAACCCAAAGACTGGAGGCATGATATTTTCCTATTTATTGCCGATGGAGTTTTACCTGCGGATAAAGCCCTGGCTAAGAAAATTAAATATAAAGCTTGTGGTTTCCTAGTATTGAAAGAAATTATTTATAAGAAATCATTTAACAAACCTCTCTTGCGTTGTTTAGGATTTGAAGAATCCCAAAATATTTTATCTGAACTACACGATGGAGAAGCCTCTCCACATTGTGGTTACATGCCCTTAACTAGAAAACTCTTATTAGCAGGGTACTATTGGCCTACAATAATGGCGGATACCAAAAATATGGTCAAAAGGTTTGATCCTTGCCAGAAATATAGGAATGAAATCCATGTATCACCAGTTCCTATATACTCCATATCCGAACCAATACTTTTTTTATAGATGGGGGTTGGATTTGGTTGGGCCTCTTCTCATGGCATCCGGTGGATACCGAACAATAATAGTGGCAATTGACTATTTCTCTAAGTGTATAGAGTCATCTCTCTTAGTTGGAACCACTTATAAGGCAATTATAAAATTCATTCTATCCAACATATGTTCCAGATTTCGAGTTCCCCGGAAGATCACTACAGATAATGAGCCACAATTTGATAATAAAGACATGGAGATGTTTTGCACTTCCAGAGGAATTCAACACTGTTTTTATTCTCCATTCCACCCTCAAGCAAATGGGCAAGTTGAAGTTCCTAGTCCAACGATTTTGTCCGGGCTAAAAACAAATCTGGAAGGAACTGCAGGGAAGTCCCCAAGTTATTTGCAAGAAGTATTGTAGGCTTACCGAACTACTCCTTAGATTGTTACACAAGAATCCCCTTTTTCTTTCATTTATGGGATGGATGCAATCACACCCATAGAAGCTACTTTACCATCTTTTGGAATCCAAAACTATTCCGGACATACCAATAATATGGCAGTTAGGAATCAGTTGGACTTGATTGAAGAGAGGAGAGTCAAAGCGCATTTAGGAACAACAAACTATCAGGGTTTAATGTGGAGAAAATTTTCACCCAAGGTTAAAAGAATAGACTTTCAATTGGGAGACAAAGTCTTGAGAGAAGTCTTTTTGCACACTAAAGAAAAATAGTTTGGAATACTGGCTCCGAACTGGGAAGGTCCCTATGTGGTATGTGAAAAAATCAAGCCAGAGACAAATAAACTTCAAGACAAATAAGGTAGAATGTTGAAGCACCCATGAAATATTGAACATATCAGGTTATATTTAGAATATAATACTCTTGTAAATATTTACCTTTTCATATCTCAATATAAATATTATGGGGGCATACTCTTTCCTACCCTGGTGGCATAGAGAGGTCTTAATGAGGTGTCCGAATTTTTCAATAACATCTTCTGTCTTCTTCAAAATTCTTGTGAAAACTTCTTGACCATAGTATGAGGAGATCGAATGAAATTAAATACTCATTAAACACCTTGACTCTCAAATGAAGTATCTTTGAGCTGACCGGATTTGAAAAACACTTGATCAGATTTATTATAATATTTAATAACATTTATTAAACACTCGTGATTGGAGTCATTCAATGCTTATTAAACAAATCGGAAATATTGAAAACTACTTAGAAATTTAACTTTAAAAAGACAATAGAGTTCATACAAAAGAAAGATGCAATATTTAACTCGATCCGAACAAGTCTGATCCACAATTCATAAAATGCCTTGACCATCCAAGGACTTTGGTTCGTAAGATAGAGATTCAAAAAACATAACAAAATGCCTTGGTCGTCCAAGGACTTTATTTTTAAAAACATAAAATAATATCATAACCTTAGGGCTTTTTCCCTTCGGTTTCTTTATCACTTTTACTTTTCTTGGGACTTTGAGTTCATCGCTTGAACTCTCACCGGTTCCTTTATTATAATCCTCTCCGTTTGAGTAAACATGCTTGTCACCATCCGCTATGGTATGTAAAGGAGGATCCTCATATGGTACACACTTCCACAAAGGACCAAGGGTTCTCTTGAGAAAGGTCTCATGGAACAACAAAACAATATCCGATTTCACCCCATCATCTCTTTACTCCAAAGAATCCATCACTCCGACAGCATACCTTTCTATCCCTACAACTATCTCTTGGGCTTGTTTTCTTCCTAGATAAGCATTCTCTTTTTTCTTCTCCTTGAGAAGTTTCTCTAGTTTGATTTTGTCTTCAGATAAAGTTTGATAGTGCTAGCATTGGTAGATTTTTTTTCCTTCAAGGATTTGAAATTTATGGAGGAAGAAGTTTCCAGTCCGGAATATTTAGTATGGAGATCCTCTCAAGCCCTCTTGGATAGGTACAATTCATAAGCTAATTCCTCTGTCTCTTTCTTTAAATTTTCTATCTTTTGTTGAACATTGGAGAGATCGTTCTTCAAGTCATGATTTTCTATGGTTAGGGAAGTGATGTTCGTTGTTTGTTTCCTGACTTGCCTCTCTAAATCAACTATCGGTCGGCTGTAACCCAAGAGTGCATGACTCAGAGTATCTTGTTCACGTACAACCTCGTATGTCTCAATGTTATAGGTTACACCATTGGCCACACCAACATAAGGAAACGTCCGTTCGAAGTCATATATGTCTAAGTCACTGAATCACATGTTTTAAAACACATCCAGATTAACATCTCCCTCAGCAATTGGCTGTTCGGCCGGTAGGAATGTTTGAGAAGGGGGGTTAGGTGGAATTTCTTCTTGTGGAGGGACATCAACAGGATTTGAAGGAGGAAGATTAGTAGGATTGGATATAGGAAGTTCGGTAGGACAAAGTACAATCTCAGATCCTAGTCTACTTTTCTTATTTTTTGCAGCTCTTTCGTCATTTCTCTCTTTGAGCCTCTTATAATTTTTCCTTGTAATCTGGGGTGGATGATCCGATCCCCCAGCTTCCTTCACTCTGACTTAAACTGCCTCCAACAAAGCGGAGTTTATTCCTCCTTGGTTCTCCGAACCAACCCCTGCGGAGACTTGTTGAGCTGGGCCAGCTTTAGTTTTCTTCTTATTGTTGTTCTTGATCTTGTCCAAGTGATTAAGGGATTTATTCCAGAAGGCAAGTGAAGTTTGCCATCATTAGTCTCAGTTCTCTTCAAAATAACATCCACAGGAGGGCAAGTTATTAGTTTCTCCCAAGTAAGGTCTCTACTCCCCGTAGTATTCCATAGGTGAGACCTCACAAAGTTTCCGGAAGTAAAGCAGTTATGGAAACCAAACCCCCATTTCTCCTATGCCCATTTGTTTAACCTGGTATAAGTAGCTTGGCCTGCCTCTAGGTGCTCTGGAAACGTTTTTGAAAAACCTACAAGAAAATGAAACAGTTATTTCGAAATATCAATATAGCGTTTGAAAACTAATAAAAGTACGAACATATATTACTTGAACGTTTCCAGCGGCTGATCAATATAGCCATTGAAGATATTTTCTCCTCGAGGTGAGAAGCTAACCGTGAAGAGTGCCGTCGTAACAGGTGCATATTCTAATTTTGAGAAGTCGGGGGTAGGAGCCTCCGAGGTTGGTGCAGAGGCTTCAAAGACAGGACTGACCGAGGTGCCTGCTGATGCTACGGTTGCAATTTGCATCAAGAAAACAGGGACCATTCCTTTATCGCCCGATGTCTGATTTTATATGGTATAAAATTAAAAATGTGAACCTTTGGATTACTACTCGACTTATGATGGTGATGCCATTTTGAATGCATGAAACAATATCCTTACCAATATTTTATGAATCAATGTGTTTGATAACTAATCGATGTAAATAATAAACATAAGTTATATAAGTGGATATTTATGTGTTGGTTAAGCATATGGTGACTTACCTTGTCTTGATAAAATTGGGCTCAATGTGGTCCATCACGTAGCCTTAGTAGGACATGCCGATCGGCTTATTCACAGGAGAGGCCGTTTTGGCCTATTGCATGGCTTTTATAGGTTTGACGTATTTTTAGTTTTCTTATTAATGCCAGTACAAGGTATTGGGCTCCGTGTGGCACTTACATAGCTTAACTAGGGGTGGCCAATTAGCCCGCTCATATTATCCGACTCAATTTTTCCGGGTTGAGTATGGACCCTTGCGTAGCCCGTATGCGTGGTCAGCAACCCATTAACACTTTTTAAGGAGGGAGAAAGGTAAGAAATAAGCACGTAAATCGGCGAAAGCAATACAAATGTATTGATGAATATGTCGTTTGATACCTCATTATAAAACTCAACCATCATAATGGAAAAGGAGCACATCTCTAAATTACATAGCGTAGTGCTATAAATTTAGATGACTTATATTCCACGGATGTTTGAGGGCGCGACCATCTGTGTTAGCGAGTGGAAAGCGTCGTGGTGTCCTTAGAGATGATAGTGTATGAGCCCTCCCAATTGGGGCCTAACATTCGAGCAGCCTCATCACCAGACCCTTGCAAAGTTTCCTAATAACGAGGTCACCGAGTTGTCGAGTTCTTGGCCTCAAACAAGAATTGAAACATCCCCTCATCAGACTTATGTAATGCGCTGTGCATACTCGTTCTTGATCATGAGGTTCTTCGTTAAGATCGACGCTAACACCACTGTTAACATCGTTAACAGGCTTGGTGTAGTTGGCAACTCTATGACTTGGGATAATAACTTCTGGAAGCATCACTGCTTCTATACCATAGATGAAAGAAAATGGAGTTTCACCAATTATTGTGCGTGGGGTGGTGCGTTAAGCCCATAAAATATCAAAAATTTATTGTGCCACTTCTCTTTGACACCCTTTAGCTTCTTTTTTTATCTCTTTAAACATTGTTGGATTGGTTATCTCGACTTTCCCGTTTTCCTGTGGGTAGTAGGGAGTAAAGAAATATTGGTTGATGCCATAACGCTTGCAGAAGGTTATGATAACAAAATTTTGGAAATGGGGACCATCGTTTGTCATCAGCACACGTGGAATACTAAACAAGGCAAGGATCTGGTGATGTAGAAAGTCACAGATCTCTTGGGCTTGATTACAAGAGAGACCTTTGGTTTCGACACATTTGGTAAAGTAATCCGCCGCCACGACGAAGTACTAACGCTTCTTAGTTCCCATTGGTGTGTAACTCATCGGCTTACTTGGAAGCTGCCTAGTATTAGAATTGTTTTGGAATGGGTGGAATTGTTGTACTATGCGTTCTATATCGGTTTCCAGTTCAGGCCAGTAATAGCCCACCAGATAAAATTTCTGGATAAGGCTGCGGTGACCATAATGTGCTCCCGTATCTCCCGCATACTGGTGTATTATTTGTCACCGGGGAATTGAAACAAATGGCTGGTCAGATTTTTTCCCTAGCACGTAGTTTCATTACTATGTTGGCACTATCTACTAACATACTTGTTGCCCCACGGGTCTCAAGGATGCACTTCAGGTTGGAATGACTAAGTGGGGGTTCAGCTAGGCTAGAATGAAAGGGCGGTGTGGAGAATTCTGTGAAGAAGTTAGTGATGGTATGTCCTTTGATTGTAGTGCGTGACTCAAATTTGATATCGTATTCCCCTAACTTGATTGACCATTGGTGAGACGGCCAAAGATATCGGGTTTCTGCAATACACTCCTTAGGGAAATGAGGTTTGTACGGTAAAAGTGTGACCCTCGAAGTAAGGGTGTATCTTGCGAGCAACTACCATAAGGCCTTATGCCAGTTTCTCTAGGTTAAGAAAGCGAGTATCTGCATCTACAAGAATATTACTAGTGTAATATATTAGTCGTTGGATGTTTGTTGATTTCCGAACTACCCTTGTGCTAGCTGAAAAACAGAGAACTTGATAGATATATGAATAAGTTTTACCTGCCACAAGAGCCGATATGATTTTTATCGACGTGAGATAATATTTTAGCGCTACAAAATCCGTATTACAATCCTTATTCCATTTGAACTTTTTTGCACTACGGAGCACCTCAAAGAAAAGAGGCTTTTATTTAAGGCCCACGATATGAAGCGGTATAGTACAATGAGTCGTTTCGTTAGGCACTGAACCTATTTTGTATTCTTTGGAGGCTCCTTCTGGATTAGTTCATGTAGTTGAAAAAGGTCCACTTCACTCCCCCGTTTGATGATGACATAGCTGAGATACATACGACTACGAACCCCGAATGATCATTTTATTAGGTTCAGCTTGAGATTAAACTTAAACATGACGCCAAAAATATTCAGCAGGACTTCCAACTATTTGTTGACTGTATTTGTTTTGACAATCATATAGTCGATATATGCTTCCATATTGTGCCCCAATTAATCTTTGGAGATGTGGTGATGAGGCGTTGATAGGTAGACCATGCATTTTTAAACCCAAAAGGCATCACAGTCTAACTAGTAAAGCCCCCTCTCAGCCTGGAATGTCGTATTCTCCTCATTTTTAGGGTGAAAACGAATCTGATTGTAGCCCGAATATGCATCCATGAACAATACATACTCACAATCGGAACACGAGTCCACTAACTGATGGGTGCAGAGAAACGGGAAGGCATTCTTGGGGCACTCCTGATTTAGGTCCGTGAAATCGATGCAGATACGCTATTGTTGTCATTTCTTTTTTACCACCACAAGGTTCGCCACCCAAACCAGATACCGGGCTCGGCTTATTTTCCCGAGCCTAAAAAACTTATCCACTTCACTGCTGTTAGCCTCTTGCTTTTCAACAGAGAAGGATCGACGTTTTTATCATACAGGTTTAACATATCTATTTATTGGTAGTTTATGACAAATTACAAATGGGTCTACCCCCGACACATCACTAGCATTCCACACAAAAATATCAATTTTTTATACCAAAGCGTATCAAGGTTTTTTAAATAATCATACTCTAAATCTCTATCTACTCGTAAGCTGCAGCCCTCCGCCATAAGTTCGTTATTTGTGTCTTTAAGAGCACTATCGGTTCCTTCACTCTCTATGTGATCATTCACCGGATCGAGCGAGGGGGAGTTGGTGTTGGATTGATCCTGCTCCCCCTCTTTGTTTATTTTCTCTCACATAGGATTGGTAGGGTAAATAGCTACAACATAACAGGTTCTGCCAGTTTGTTAGCTCCGCCTTATGATACCAACCAAGTTTCCGACATGATATTTGATGCATTACTTGAAAGTGCAAGGAGTGGCCTCCATCTGATGAAGACACGATCTACCAATAATGGCGTGGTAAGATCTTGGGGAATTGGAAATCATAAATAGTCTCTCGAGTTCCTTCTTAGTAGCCCACCTTAACTATAAGTTCGACCTCGCCGACGCATTGATGTGATTTTCCCTCATATCCGACCAAAGTGTGCTGGGTATGGCGGGACCTCTAACATTCAATCATAGTTGGCTTTGAAGATTATGTTAGTCAATCTGACCTCATCGACTAATAACATGGTTTGCATCACCCCTCCAATATCTAGGTTAAGCTATTAAAACATCCTTATACGATGTAACATACCTCGCAAATCTTCATCTTTAAAAGTAAGGTTAACTAGTGGGTCGCGATATATCTGGTAGAAAGAGCCCTTGACTACGTATACCTCATGCTTGGTTTTAGCACTCCTACCGGATTTCTACTCATTTCCTGGTAACATTTCCCCTTGAAATCATAAACAAACACTATTGCTTTTCTTTGTCAACCCTTTTGTCTTCCTAACAAGCCTTGTCATATTCCAGACCAGTTTTCTCTTTCTTTTTGTATCGATGATGGTGTTCTTTCTGCTTAAAGAATTGCATGAGCTTGTCATTGTCGATTAGCCTTTGAATCTCCTCCTTGAGTTCCATACACTCGTTGGTCGGATGGTTATGGTCGTTGTGATAAGAGAATAAATGCATGCTCGAACGTTTGTGACTGGGAGCGCTATAATGTGAGGAGGCAAATACCGTGTCCTTCCCTTGGTCTTATGGTAGATGAACGATATCGTCTCGTTTAACAGAGTAAAATGACGTGTCAGATTCTCATAGTTTGTTGGTCTGCGGTGATTTACGCCCCACACACCATCATAGTTGATGAGGGCGGAATTCGCCGATTTAAATCATAGAGGTTAAAATGCAATGAATGATATTTAATGTAGTTGACAAAATGTTTAGACTCCATCGAGGACCAATATGTAAAGATAAAAATAGATAAGGGGCCGCGTTAAAATGTAACGAACGGCCCACTAAGAGCTTAAATGGGTCCTCCTTATTCTAGTATAAAAGGGTGACCCACTTGCCTGAAAAAAGGCATTGAATATTAATTTTACTAGATCTACTTTATCTCTCTACACTTTCTCTCTCTAGTCACATCTGGCACAAGATCCCAAATATATTCCCCAAACCATTATTGACTCATCATTGGCGCCGTCTGTGGGAAACGGTGATACCGAAAAGGAATCTTTTGCCCTTTGAAAATCACACTTTACGGGATGAACAGTGAAGCTGCGATAGAGGGGGTCGGTAGAGAAGTCATCCGAGCCGTGTCCGGGTCGGAAGATGTGGGAGCCCCTGGTCGGGAATGGCACGATCTGAGTCGGGACAAGCGGTCAACTTTAATAATGACCCGAAAGCAACTCCTCGAGGACATCGCCCGGCTAAAAGAGGAAAGACAGCGGGCGCTGGACGAGAAAAGGGCCCGGGAAGGAAAAGGCAAAAAGCCAATCCTGGAGGATCGGGAGGCTGCCGGCCATAACAGCGATCCGCGAGTAGAAGCCCGACCCGTTAGGTACTACAGGGACTCTCCCCCCGGCGACGAGCGAGCGGCTAGGACTCATCGAAACCCGGAGAACCACCGGGTAATGACATCGGACTACCCCCCAGACGACTCGTCGGGAAAAGAATACATGCGGCGGGAAAGAGTTCAACGAACACAAAAGAATCGATCCCGACGCCTACGAGGACCCAGGGCAGACCCTCTACAATATAAGAAGGGTGGCACCGATAAGCAGACCCCGGTATCTTTTGAGAAAGAGGAAATGCGTACCGCCAGTCGCGGAGAGCGAGAAATATTGCCACCAGTCCCGTGGCAACCATCAAACAGTGAGAACCTTGGTTACCGAACCAGTAGCCAGTTTGTCAGCTCGGGCGATGAGGGGCTCTATGGAGTCCGGACTGAAGGCCTCGGGGGAGGAGCATGCGAGCTCGGGGTCAACTGGAGGGCCTCCCCGCTGTCCGATGAAATACTAGCGGGACAGCTCGCAAGGAGATTCGACATTTCTAAACTGGAAAAATACGATGGGAAAAGTGACCCGGACAACCATTTGGAGGCCTTCAAAAACTTCATGTTGAGCTTTGACAATGACGACAAGCTCCTGTGTAGAGCTTTCTCTATGACTTTCAAGGACAGGGCTTCTAAGTGGTACAACCGCTTGCCGCAAGGTTGCATTCGGAACTTCGGGACCTTCTGGACGATATTCAGGCAGCACTTTGTGGGAAGTAAGAGCTTCCGTGCCAACGGAGATACAATCATGAATTGCAGGCAGAAGCTGGAGGAGAGTCTCAGGGAATACACTAGGCGATTTATTGATGCGAAAACCGACCTGGATCATTGCGAAGAGAATGTGGCTCTAACGGCGTTTCGCCTGGGTCTACTTCTAGGTCCGATGAAGCAAGCCGTGACGAAGAAACAAGCGTTCACTTTTTCCGCGCTTCTGGCTCAGATAGAGAAACAAATATTTATCGAAGAAACAGAAGCATCTGAGTTGGAAGCACAGATCCAGCAAAGCGCCCAAGCGTCGGTCGTAATAAGGCAGGGTTCCCGATCGGATTACGCAAGGGCGGCCCAACCAGTTAGCACGATACCCCCGACCCCTCCTGTGTTGGCCAAGCCGTCGGCCCTGACCAGTTCGAAACCAAAGCAAGCTGGACAGACAGTTCCTCGTCCGATGTCCAACAAATGGACACGACCTGCTTACTTCGCGGACCTCACGGAGTGCGTATCATCGATCTACGAAAAGACCAAGAAGAGCGGGATATACCGAAGGCCTTTTCCCATCCCGACGCCCCGGGAGCAAAGGAATAACCGCTATTGCCGTTACCACGAGGACGTCGGGCATGACACGAAGGATTGCATAGCCTTAAAGAAAGAAATACAGATGCTCATAGAGTACGGGAACCTGTTGGAATACGTGAAAAAGACACAGCGGGGCACGACCTCGAAAGAAGTTGTGATCGTACCAAAACCAGAGACCACCATGGCCATTACGGAGTTGACCGACCACTTTGACGTTTCAGTTGAGTACCTCGACCCCGAAGCAAATCGCAACATCATCGGGATCATTGAGGAGGAGGCAGAGGAGAGCATCGGTAACGTACGTGGCCTCTGTGAATTTTTTGAGTCGTTAACCATCTTCGGGGGAGATTCTATGGCGGGAGTTACGCACTCGTCCAGGAAACGACACATTGTCAACCTAACCACTCAGCTGGAGACCCGAACTTGCTTCCAAACCAGAAGTGTCCCCTCTCCGATCTTGCACTTCGATGATGACGATATGAGGGATATAGCTGGTCCGCATGAGGATGCCATTGTGATCGGGGCGGCGATTGCGGGAGAGGAGGTTCGGCGCATCTTGGTAGATACCGGGAGCTCAGCCAATATCATCTTCGCGTCTACTTTTGCCAAATTCAGAACACGGCCGGTGATCGCGCGGTCCGACCGAACCATCGTCGGGTTCACGGGGTCAGCAGCCGACGTTATAGGAGAATTCGAAGGCGTAGTCCAGTTAGGTCGCGGCCCGTTCAAGAAAGAGGTCACGGTTTTATTTGTGGTGGTAGACGCGCCGGCCTCTCACAACGCTATACTTGGCCGATCTTGAATATCACGCATGCATGTTGTGACTTCCACAATTCATCAATGTGTGAAGTATGTGGTTGGAAACAATGTAGGTGTGGTCCGGAGCAGCCAGAAAGCAGCACAGGAATGTTACCGAGCGGATTTGGCACCAAAGAAAGACCAAGAGATGCTCCCAGCTCAAGAATAGCAATTAAGGGGGATCCCCCCGGGATCGCAGCCAGTGGATGACCCCCGAGAGGCCCCGAGCCTTCTGAAAACAGACGAAGAATGTGAGCTACATCACTTCGCAGCGGGAAAATATCTCCGGATCGGGATATGCCTCTTACCGACCCTAAGGGAGCAGCTATTGATCCTTCTCCGAGAAAACCTAGACTTGTTCGCATGGTGCTCAGGGGATGTCATTGGGGTACCAGAATCTTTCGCGATTCATTAGCTGACCGTCAACAGAAATGTCAGACCAATTATTCAAAAGCGTCGGGCTTTTTCCCCAGAAAAAGCAAATGTCATCCTGCGAGAAGTTGAGAGGATGACTAGCATCGGCCACATTGTGGAAGCGAAGTACCCATTATGGATTTCTAACCCCGTTCTAGTAAAAAAGAAAAGCGGAAAATGGAGAATGTGCGTAGACTTTACCGATCTTAACCGGGCGTGCCCGAAGGACCCTTTCCCAATGCCGAGGATCGACCAGTTGGTGGATTCAACGTCGGGTAATAAACTGCTGTCATTTATGGACGCCTATGCCGGTTACAACCAAATCAAATTACATTCCGCGGACCAGGAAAATACCACGTTCGTCACGGGCCGGGGACTGTACTGCTACAAAGTGATGCCCTTCGGACTAAAGAATGTCGGCGCGACATATCAAAGACTAGTCAACAGGACATTCGAAGGTCAGATCGGGAGAAATATGGAGGTGTACATTGATGACATGTTGGTCAAAAGTGGGACTGATGTGGCCCACCTTGCCGATCTCAGGGAGACTTTTGATAATTTACGAGGGATAAACCTTAAATTAAACCCGGAAAAATGCTCCTTCGGGGTCCGATCAGGGAAATTCTTGGGATTCCTCGTCAGTGAGAAAGGAATCGAAGCAGATCCTATCCAGCTCCGAGCTCTAGCCGACATGACTCCGCCCCGAAGCATCAAAGAAGTCCAGATCCTGACTGGGCGTCTGGCCGCCCTAAATCGATTCATTTCTCGGTTATCTGATAAGTGCGCTCCGTTTTTCAGGTCTTACGACAAGCAAAAAATTTTGTTTGGACTACCGAGTGTAACGAGGCGTTTTTAGGGATCAAGCAATACCTATCATCCCCGCACCGCCTCACGAAGCCTACTACGGGTGAGACACTATTTCTTTACACCGCGGTTACAGACTATGCGGTCAATGCAGCTCTAATCAGCGAATCAGGGCCGGCTCCAACGGCGGTTTATTTTGTGAGCAAAAGCTTGCTGGATGCCGAAACCCGGTATCTAAAATTAGAAAAAATGGCGCTAGCCCTAGTAACGGCAGCGCGTAAAATGCGCCCATACTTCCAAGCTCACCCGATCGTCGTCCGCACGTCGTTTCCACTTAAATATGTTTTCCAACGACCAGACATGTCCGGGAGAATATCCAAATGGTCGGTAGAACTGGGGGACTTCGACATCAATTCTGAACCCCGAACAGCTATCAAGGGACAGGTCTTGGCCGATTTTCTAGTCGATTTCCACTCAGAACGACCCGAGCAAGAGGTGCCTACCCAAGAAACAACGAAGGGGGAATGGACCGTCCGGACCGATGGGGGGGCGAACGTTAGTGGTTGTGGAGCGGGGATACAGATCATAACCCCGTCGGGCGTAAGCATGCTCCAAGCCATCCGATTTGGTTTTCATACTTCCAACAACGAAGCAGAGTACGAGGCCGCTCTGGCGGGATTACGGTTGGCACAGGTGTGTGGGGCACGACAGGTGCGCCTCGTGAGCGACTCCCAACTTTTGATAAACCAGGCTTCGGGGAGGGCAGAGGCTCGGAAGGAACATCTGGTACAATACCTGGCAGCACTAAGGGTTCTGGCCGCATCATTTGACCAGATCACATATGAACATGTGCCGAGAAATGAAAACACGACAGCGGATTCCTTGGCAACGATTTCCTGCTCTGGTAGTTATCCGTGGGTGACCGAGCAAGAAAGTACATCCATCATCAAACGACATGAGTTGGATAACCGACCTGAAATCGCGTGCCAGATCTCTTCGGTGGCAGCCTCAGATTGGCGGCGCGACATCATTTCTTTTCTGGCTGAGGGTCGGCTTCCCGACGACACCGCTTCGGCACGAAAGTTGCGCAACAAAGCGCGGGGCTACGTCCTTTTAAGGGATGTGTTATACAAGAAATCTTTCAGCCGACCCCTGCTTCGGTGCTTAGGGTTCCACGAATCTCAAGTAATTATATCTGAGTTGCATAATGGTGAGGGCGCGGCCCACTGCGGATACAAGGCTCTGATCAGGAGAGTTCTTCTCGCCGGATTCTATTGGCCGACAATAACGGCAGATTCGCGACTCATAGTGAAAACCTGCGATACGTGTCAACGGTTCGGGAACGCCATTAACATACCTGCATCTCCCCTAGAATCCATATCCGAAGGGTTGCCTTTTGACCGATGGGGAATCGACCTCGTCGGACCATTACCAATGGCATCGGGAGGACGACAAACGATTGTCGTGGCGGTGGATTACTTCTCCGAATGGGTCGAAGCCGAACCTTTATCTGCCACCAAAACCAAAGACATTATTAAATTCATCTAGGCTAACATATGTTGCCGATTCGGAGTACCGCAAAGGCTGACGATGGATAACGGGCCGCAGTTTGATAGTGCGGAAATGAAAGCTTTCTGCATCACTCATAACATCCGACAGTGTTTTTCGGCTCCCTTCCATCCTCAAGCGAATGGGCAGGTCGAAGTAACCAACCGAACCATTCTCGACGGCCTCAGAAAGAACCTTGAGGGAAAGGCTGGAAAATGGCATGACTACTTGCAAGAAGTGTTATGGGCTTACCGAACGGCTACCCAAGAGTCACCTTATGCTCTAGTGTATGGTATGGATGCGGTCACCCCCGCGGAATCTATCTTTCCTTCTTTCAGGGTCGGGACTTATCAGGAGGAGACGAATGATGACACCCGGCGACTCGAGCTCGACCTCATAGAAGAAAAGCGCCATCGCACCCGCTTAAACTCTTTACATTATCAGACCCTGATGAGAAGTCGATACGCGTCCAAAGTCCGTCGTCGAGAGTTTAAGGTCGGAGACAAGGTGCTGCGACGCGTCTTCCTTCACACAAAAGACAAGAGCCTCGGAAAACTCGCCCCGAATTGGGAAGGACCATACGAAATTGTCGAAAAAATCAAGAGCGGAACGTACCGCCTGCAGAATAGGCTCGGACATCCTTCAAGGCTACCATGGAACATTGAACACTTGCTATTGTATCTAAAATAGCAGAGGTCTTGTATTTCACGTTTTATTTTACTTTGTATTCCACTTGGTTCGAAATTGTAAACGGTCGGGGATGCACTCTTTCCTACCTCGGTGGCGCGAGGAGGTTTTAACGAGGCATCAGCAAAGCCCGACCACCGATTATATTAATCAAGAATTCCTTTTGCCTTCCAAATATTAAATCGTTGTGACCTCGGACAACTGACGAGCTGGACGTTGTCCGATCCTATTAATATCAATGGATCTACACTTATAATTTTTCCGACCCTTTGGAAAATTTCGATGATATCGATCTACAGAACCTCAATAGGTTTTTCGGTTTTACCGATCTACATTTATAATTTTTCCGACCCTTTGGAAAATTTCGATGATATCGATCTACAGAACCTCAATAGGTTTTTCGGTTTTACCGATCTACATTTATAATTTTTCCGACCCTTTGGAAAATTTCGATGATATCGATCTAAAGAACCTCAATAGGTTTTTTGGTTTTACCGATCTACATTTACGATATTTCCGACCCTTTGGAAAACTTTAAATGACATGTCCAACTACAGAACTTTAATTGGTTTTTCGGTCTTTACCGATCTCGTATACGCTTTAAACTGATCCATAAAAGAAATTTGTTCGGTATGGACCTTCACCTGCGGGGTTTACGATGTGCGAGAGGATATACCCAAAAAATTCAATATATTTACAAGGGGCCCCATGGCCCCCAAAATCAAAATTTAACAAAGGTTCGACTAAAACAACAATGGAGAGGCCCCCGGCCCCCAAAGAGTTACAAAGCAAACAAAAAAAACATCAAGTCACTCATTCCCATCTTCGTCCCCATCCTCGCCTTCGTTCTCCTCATCCTCGTCAGCATCATCGGACTCTCCACACTCGACCCCCTCGGGACGGTCCTTCTCTGGCACGTCTAACCACATCGATCCGAGGCGGAGGTCTGGAAAGCGGTTGTGGAATGACAGCACGTACGCAGCCTTGGCATCCGCAGTCTCTTTCTCTGCCCACTTCCTGCACCGGTTGACGAAAGCAACGTTTGAGGATTTCGATTTTTGGACCTCTAGTGCCAACGCTGCGGCACGGTCTTCTGCGGTTTTCCTCGCCGTCTCCGAAGCCTTCATCGCGTCCTCCGCAGTTTTCTTTGCCGCCTCAATAGCCTTCGCCGCCTCCTCCGCAGCGGTCTTCGCTTCAGAAGCGATACGCTCAGCATCAGCTACCCGACCCTCCGCCAGCGCCTGGGCCCCCTTGGCAGTTTCCAGCTCTGTAGTCAGACTAACTATCTTTGCTTCCGCTAAGGCTAACTGCTGGCTAAGCTCCTTTGCCCGACGTTCTTTCAAGGCTGCAGGCACAAGCAAGTTATACAGCGATAAAGCTAGACCATCTGTGCCCCGGAGAGGAAAGGAGTGCGGGCTACCAAGCATTGACAACACAGGGAATTTTGGGCCACTTTACGAAGATGTGTCTGGGTTTGAAGCCTCGGGGGGCTCAAGATCATCTGGAATTAGCACAACGTCGGGCGTTGGAAGATCTGGGACATTATCGACTTGATCCAGAAGTTTCAGCCCCGCAGTACCTTCCCCCGCGCTAGCAATTGTCAGACCATCATTCGAAGGTTTGGGTTTCTTCACCTTGGATCCCCCCGCCTCAGCACGGACCTTCCTCTTCTGCACCACAGCCAGGTTCTGACCTGCGTCCGCCCTATCAGCCACGAGCCCCTCCACTCTGGTCGGTTCACCCACCGCCTCGGCTCCGGCCTCCTATTCCTCCCCTGCGTCCTCTGACTTCGGACGCTTGTTAGGCGCCTTGTTGCGTTTGGGTAAGTAGAGTATGAACCCAGGAAGCCCGGTTCGAGCGACCAAGTCTTCCAGATTCGGGGGCTCCCGCAGCTGTTCGATGGTAAGAACCTCGGAGGAGCAACGCCAGAGGTTGCTCATGAACAAGTTCTTATCCATGAAGGTGCGATGCATAGCCCGACCCCAGTGCCGTCAGGAGTAGTTTTTCAGCACCTCGAAAGTGGCCTCGGCATTCTTCGAATGGTCCTTCTTCAGCCCTTGCAGCCAGTCCTTCGACACTACGCGGAGGGTAAAACAACAAAAAAGCACACGATAAAAAAAGGGGGGGGGGGTACCATCATGGACCCAGGTCCCCAGCAGCTGCCTTTTATTCTCCGAAGTGTAGGGAAGACCGTTCTCCCAGCATCCGCTTAGAAATACGAACCGATGCTTCCACCCTTTGTCCCCTTCCAAGAAATCATTAACAATTTTCCACTTGTTTCCAAGGGAAGAGTAGAAGAATGGAGATTTTGGGGACTTGGACAGACCCGACATAGCAACGTACTCCTCCATCGGCATGACCCGACTTGAAAGGCGGGAAGCCATGATACAAGATATTAGGGTATACCAGGCGTTCGGGGTCAGCTGCGACGGGCAGATTTGGAGGGTGCGGAAATAGAGCGCAATCTCAGGTAAGGGGAAGCGCAACCCCCAGTTGAAAAGCTCGGTAAACACGACAATCTCCCGGGGTCGGACATGAACAGGGGTCTCTCCGGGAAGCGGGAATCGAACGTTGACACATTCGGGAATTCCCCAGCGGATCAACAGCTCTCTATGATCGGACTCAGGGAAATATAGGTACTTCCCTTCGAAAAGAGAAACCACGTCCTTAGTCCGGAGCCAGCCAAAATACCTGGTGGTGATGGCAGCCGCAACTGCTTCGGGCAAAGGGTCATCCGGGGGGTTAGTCGCGTGGCCAACGGCAGCAACACAGATTTCCACGGGCGCGATGTCCACTTCCGACTCTCCAGCTTCTTGGGCCGGCACCTGGTTGGAGCTTCGAGCGCTAGCGGCGTCTGTTTCTGATGGTCGGACCCGAGAGGTAGAAGCATCGGGAATACCTCTTGAGAAAGCCCTATGAGCCGCTTCCACTTCCTCGGGCGTTAGCTGAAGTTTGGGCAAACCTAAAAAAGTGACCGCAGTATTAATACCGGTTCGATACCCTCGAATCGAGGGCGTAAGTTGAACCATTTCAGGATCATTACCTCCTACGGGGGACTTAGAGGGACTGTCTTCTCCCATTATCAAGAATTTGGATTTGCGAGCGCGTCGGGGGTCGTTCAAATTAACAGGCAAAGGGGTCGGATCGTTCGACCCAACTTTCGGGGAGCGAGAAGAGCTATCACTAGAGCAAAGGATAACGGTTTCTGGGGAAAGATCAGCCTCGGGATATGGAGAAACCGGAGGATCGGGTAAAAGAAAAGATTCTACAGGGATCGGGGTGGCGAGAACGGGATCGTGAGGAAGCGGAGCGGGAACGAAAGGTTTGGAATTAGACCCCCAGATCAGACCAGCGCGTCGGTATTCTTCTGCTCGGTCTCAGATGCTAGACCACTCTTCAAAGCTCCACTCGGGTTTTTTCTTTTTCTTGGTTGGTTTTTTCGTCGGATATCTGGGTTTCATACAACAAACATTCCAGGATAAAGAAGGGTCTGATAAGCTCTCTCTCTCTAGAAACGGTCTGGCAGCACTTTATCTCTCTAAAAAGCCTCTGAGAGACATCGAGGACTCTGGAGTATTTATAGACAAGATTCAAAGATCGGGGGATACCAATCGACAAAAGCGCACCGGGAAGATGAAGAGTCTCCCTAGGAGCCTAGTCGGGAAGAGTTGTGACCAACTAGTCGATGACACGTGCTGATTACCGACTAACAAAGGCAGACCTAAGCTAGTCATCACGAGCCTACCTTGGATATGGGCCGTCATGACCGTAACCAGTAAGAAAGGCTGGCCCATCACAAGGGACTTGGGCTGAAAACCTCAGAAGAACCAAAGGAAGAGGCGCGGGAATCGACTTATGAGGGAGCCTCGAGCGTCGGGAGGAAAATATCAACAGAACCCGAAGATGGAATGAAGAACAGATCCACCCAGGGTATTTTGACCAAAGAATATGAGAGTTCGGACTATTGGTGATGGCTCGGTAACAAGTCTTCGCTCATGACACTCCCGAAGACTGGGGGGCTACTGATGAGGGCGGAATTTGCCGATTTAAATCATAGGGGTTAAAATGCAATGAACGATATTCAATGTAGTTGACAAAATGTTTAGACTCCATCGAGGACCAATATGTAAAGATAAAAATAGATAAGGGGCCGCGTTAAAATGTAACGAACGGCCCACTAAGAGCTTAAATGGGTCCTCCTTATTCTAGTATAAAAGGGTGACCCACTTCCCTGAAAAAAGGCATTGAATATTAATTTTACTAGATCTACTTTATCTCTCTACACTTTCTCTCTCTAGTCACATCTGGCACAAGATCCCAAATATATTCCCCAAACCATTATTGACTCATCAATAGTGGGTCCTTCTTCCATCCTTCTTATGTCGTATGTGGTTTGCTGTATTTTGGACTAGGAGTAATTTTGTAAAGTATTTTGCAAGGTATTTTGTGTATTAAGTGTTTGAGCAGCCTGGTTGTAGTAAATGTTCATTAATGAAAGTAGTTGGGGTATTTATATCCTTAATTAAGGACCCATGGGCTTACGAGTAAAGTTATGAAACCAGGTCAAGTTTAAGGACCCATTAATCTTTTAAGCTGATTAGCACATAGCTTAGTCAAAAGGTGTTTAGGTGTGCTTTACTTTTGTCTTGTCCAGATAGTTCAGTGGCACATTTATTTCCGATTTTCCCTTGTCCGAATAACTCAGTGAGTTGTGACTGTATAATCCAAACTTATCAGTAGCTCCTTTTTTAGGCCTTGTCAAATATCTTTGGTAGGACTAAAAAATTTACTTAGCCAGTAGAGACTTTTTCCGACCTGCCTATGCACTCAGTTCGAAGTGTGTCCGAACTGACTTCTTTTTCTAAAATTCTAAGAGTTTTCCTTTTGGATCGTGGGACACGTGTCACAGTCTGGTTTGACCTACCCGCCATTTTTCTTCCTAGATCGGCGCTCCCACTAAGCCTAGAAAGTTACCTAGGCATTTAATTCTTCATATGTTTGCGCCGTCTTTAATCATTACCAAACCCTTTTCAACTTCTCCTAGGTAACAGTCATTTTTTTCTACTGTTATGTAAATCCTTTTCACTATTTCATTGTCTTTATCACTCAAAAACTTTCGAGAGAGATTTTCACTCTTGTCTTCAAACTTGTTCTTGAAGAGTTTTGTTCACAGCCAGAAACGCACTTGTTATAGGCGGCTGGTTAAAATTATCAGAGCTAGAAAAGGTAAGAAAAGTTGAGAAGGAGAATCGCATTGCTGCCGGTCTCTCAGTTTCCCCAAGTGAGAAGCCTGGTGAACCAACCAAAGAAGCTGACCAAGGATCATCCTCTTCCAGAAATCCCAAGCCCAGAAAGTTATTCAAACCAAGCCTTTCTCCTCCCCCTCAGGCTCTTTTGTTTACGAGTCTCAACCTTCTGTTGCCAAATAAAAAGAAGTTTCGAGTGTCAGAAAACCTTTCCCTTTCATAGCTATGGGTTTAGACATGGAGAAGTCCCCGGAAAAATCAACCCCTTGCCGGACGGCTCGTCTAACCAAATCCCTAACAACTATTTCACTGCCAAAGCCCTCCAGATCGGAGGTATCTAAAACAATATCAAAAGATAAGCCCTCTGGATAGAAGGCCTCTAAAATAGCCTCAAGGGATAAGCCCTCCGGATCAGAGGCATCTAAAGTAGCCCCAAGAGGCAAGTCCTCCGGATCCCAACCTCAACCGGACACCAGGCCTTCAGAAACAACATGCGCTCATTCATCCGAACAGATTTTAGTGCCAGAAGCTGACCCCTCCCCTATCCAAGAAAATCGATAAACCTTCCACAGTGATGGAAGAAGTAATGGAAGACAGTATCGAAGAGGCTCCCTTAGAAACTGAGGCATCAGGTCAAACTGGGGATGTTGCTTCCAACAAGAAGGGTAAAGGAAAAGTAAAGGTCTTTTTAACCCATCCGGATCTTCCGGAGGGCCTAGAGGGCAAGGTAGGCCCTAGCTTCAAAAATGTCACTGTTAAATATCTGCTAGCTCTTCAAAACATCAACTATGTCTACACTCACACTGCTGAGTTGGTCCGGATCCAAACGAAATGGGGGATCCAAGAGTCAGTGAAGGTAAGGATACCTGTCACTCCTGAGACTCCGATGGACTGTAAACTGAATGAGGTGGTCATCTTCACTGAGGTGCTAAACCGGGGACTTCGGTTCCCGTTGGACCCATAAATTGTCAGATATTTCCACCTGGTGAAGCTCTTCCCAAGCCAGCTAAGCTGAAACGCCTGGTATTCTCTCCTTGCTTGCATAATGGCATCACGGTATGGAGCAATTTGACTTTATGGCAAGTCTATGCAAGAATCACCACATCTCATTCTACCATCTTAATATGGGTAATGATTTCAAGGTGGTAGACGACTTACTGGAGTCTGAGAAGAACTGGAGGACATAGTTTCTGTTTATCAGTGGGTCATGGGAGAATGGTAGAAAGATCAAGTCCAACACCAATCCCAGTATGTTAACTACCACATGGAAGAGTACTGGTAAGTTTTTTATCTTTGTTTTTCATGTTCTTCTTTTTAAATTATAAGTATTCCTCTCCTGATTTATTTGTTACTTCTTTTTCAGTGCTACCGAAAGAGTTCACCGGACACCTGGAGGAGGGGCAAACAACCTGCATCAAACTTCGGGACCATAAAATCTTGTGAGGTCCCATCTGTGGAACACCACAGATCAGAGGGACCTCACATGGGAAGAGCTAACTACGCCGCCTCCACCTAGTGTGATTCTCAAGCGAACGGAGGCCAAAGGCGGTAAATTGACCTTACCTTCCAGAGCAAAAGCTTTCAGCAAGATAAAAGGGAAGAAGAAAAAACTGCAGCAGAGCCGGTCCAAGCTGCCACAGAGGGGGACTGGTTCGGGAACCCAGGGGGAATCGACGTTTCCTTGCTTAAAATAGTAGAGGCTGAGACTGTTAGGGAGGCAGGAGAATCACAAACCCCACCAAAGCCTCCCAAAAGGGACTGGAAAAGAAGACCAAACAATGACGAAAAGGTTGTAAAAAAAAAGAAGGTCACCTTATGAGAAGAAATAATTCTTCGTCCTTCGGAGCTTCTACCTCCACCAGCCCCTGTCGATCTCACTCTACAGGATAAGATTTTAATAGGTCTGTAGTCAGGAGAGGGTACTGGGGGAGGGATTGAAGGAGTGGACATTACTACCCTTCAAGACATTGACTTATACTTCAATGATTCTGAGAATGATGATTTTGCAGGTCCCTTCCGCCCTTCGAGCTCTGCTAACATGGTGACCTATAATGGTAAGTCTTTCTCCGTCTCCGGAGAACAATATGTTGTGGCCCATTCTCTTCTTGGTCATATCCAGCCAGTGCTTGAACTTTAGAGACAAGTGAAAAGGCAGACCATTCTCATCAATTCCTTCACGTCTGACAAAGATTATTTATCAACCAACCTCCTCAATACCAACCAGAGTATAGAGGAGCTGAAGAAAGATATAAAGGAATTGAAGAAAAACAAGGAGGATCTAACAACCCAGTTGGCCACTTCGGAGAATGCCAGAACTGAACTCTAAGTTAAGAACTCTGGCTTGGAAAAGGACCTCACAACATCAAAGGAGGACTCAAAGACCAAAAAAGGTGTCATCCAGACCCTGTCCTATGAGAATAATTCATTAGAAGATACTGTGTCAAAGATGACCAAGGATAGGGAAAACTTGGTAAAGCAGCAGGAGCAAACTATTCAGACAAGTATTGATAAATATACCAACAAGGGGATAGACTCCCTAGAGATAAGATATGATGAGGTTAAGATATGCTGAGATGGTGCTGCTCTTCCATGAAACTTTTATGAAGAGGACCCTTGGTCTCTTATGAAAATTTGTAAAATATGACGACATCCCATTTCACACTATGGCTGCTGGTGACAAGTACAATTATACTAGTGGAATAGATTCCACCACTGATGAAAAGGAAGGAACTGGTGAGAGTTCGAGTGCCAAACTCAAAAGTCCCAAGAAAGGAGGTGACGAAGAAAATCTGAAGGGAACAATCCCTAAGGTTTAAACATCTTTTTTGTTTTCTTACTTTTACGAACGATTAAAGTCATTGGATGGCCAAGGCATATTTTGTAACATTATTCAGTTAGAGTCTGGATAAGTCTTGTAAATACTTAAAGTCCTTGGATCGCCAAGCATGTTTTGTTCTTCCTATTCGGTTAAAGTCCGAATAGGTTTATTTATCAAACCCTATTTTATTTAGCATTATATTTTCCTTAAACTTTTCATGGCTAATGTTTAAGAAGCCCCTTTTATTTCAAAAGTATTAAAGTGAGAGTGTTTAATATCTCTGATGACATGTATTTAATGGTCATCAGTCAACCAGGTTAATCCGATCTATCAAAGATCCAAAGTGTTAAACCAAAGACTTGTACTTGAATTGAATTGTAGTTAAACTGCACCGGATGTTTTAAAAAGGCATCATATTTTATTAAATGAAAAAATCGGACACCTCATTAAAACCTCCCCGCGTCACCAGGCTAGGAAAGAGTATGCCCCCTAATATTTATATTGATATCTAAAGTGTAAATATATACACAACTTTTATTCTAGATATAACCTGAGATGTTCAATATTCCATGGGTGCTTCAAAACCATGCCTTCTTTTTCCTTAAGCCTATATGTCCTAGGCTTAAGCTTTTCGGAGACCTCATAGGGGCCTTTCCAGTTCGGAGCCAGCTTACCGAACTTCTTCTCCTTGGTGTGTAGAAAAACTTTTATCAAATCTTTATCTCCCAGTTGAAAATCTTTTCTCTTGACCTTGGAAGAAAACCTGCTCCTCATCATTAGCTTGTTCTGAATAGTTATGGATCTTGTATGATGGTAGGGTAGCTTCAATTGGGGTAATGGAATCCATCCCATACATCAAAACAAAAGGAGATTCTTGTGTAGCAGCTCGACGAGTAGTTAGGTATGCCCACAATACTTCTTGTCGATAGCTTGGCCACTTCCATGATGTCCCTTTAGGTTTTTTTTAATCCGGACAAAATAGTCCAATTGGCAACTTCAACCTGTTCGTTTGCTTGTGGATGGAAGGGAGAAGAGAAGCAATGCTGAATTCCTTTAGAGGCACAAAAACTCTCCATATTCTTGTTATCAAACTGGGGCCCGTTATCTGTGGTAATCTTCTGAGGAATCCCCAATCTGCAACATATATTGGATAAGAAGAATTTTATGACAGCTTTTTAAGTGGTTCCTGCGAAAAGAGTTACCTCTATCCATTTTGAGAAGTAATCAATCACAACTATAATAGTCCTGCACCCTCCGGACGCCATTGGCAGAGGCCCAACTAAATTTAATCCCGAACGAGCAAAAGGTACTGGGTCAGAAATCGACTCCATAGATACTGCTGGCAAATGAATTTTGTTGCTATACCTTTGACATGGATCACACTTGTTCACCATTTCTTTAGCATCTGCCATTATGGATGGCCAATAGTACCCAGCCAACAATACTCTCCGGGTTAGTGCCCTGTAGCCATAATGAGCTGACCCTTCACCATCGTGTAGTTCAGATAGAACAACTTGAGATTCTTCAACCCCCCAAAAACGTAGGAAAGGTCTACTGAAAGATTTTTTAGAGCCCTTCCCCTATGATAAAAAATCCACGAGCCATGTGTTTAATTTTTCTTGCTACAGCTTTATCCGGAGGCAAAACCCCATCAGAAATGTATTGAAGAAGGATAAATCTCCAATCTCTAGGTTGGACTACTTGTATACTCAAGCTTTCCTCATATTTCTTGTTTTGGCTTGACTGTATGGATTGGTATTCTTGTATATGAATCCAAGGTTATGACTCAGAATATGCTATGGTTGCCAAGGAATCTGCCAGCGTATTTTTTGATCTAGGAATATGCTCATAACAAACACTTTTGAAATTGGCTGCCACCTCTTTAAGGATGAGTAAGTATTCGATCAGTTGTTCCTTATTGGCCTCAGATTGACCTTGAACATGATGGATAAGAAGCTGGGAATCACTCATCAACCTAAATCTTTTAGTCAAATATAGGAAAGCTAATTTAAGACTAGCTATAACTACTTCATATTTAGACTCATTGTTAGAGGCCCTGAACCCAAAGCATATAGCCTGGTACATTTTATCACCATAGAGAGAGGTTAGGCAAATTCCAGCTCCACAACCCATTGTGCCTGATCCACCATCAGTTCGGACTACCCATTATTTTTTGGTTTTGCCTTCCAAAACATGTTTGGAGCTCCTATCTGGATGGAATTCTACCAGGAAAACAACAACAAATTGAGCCTTGATAGTAGTTCGTGGGGTGAAATCAATGTCATAATCACCCAACTCTACTGACCACTTGGTCATCCTGCTTCATATGTCTGCTTTCTGAAGAACATTCTTCAATGGAAAATATGTTCGGACAACGATGGAATGAGATTGAAAATATGGCCTCATTTTCCTTGCAGCAATCACTAAGCCTTGTATGGGCTTGAAAAGGGTCTTTGGTGAGGAGAAGTGTTTCTTTATTTCATCAAAAGCTTGGCCGCATTGTGGATACCAATTAAAATCTTTAGCATTCTTCAAGGTTTGGAAAAACAGAGCACACTTATCTGAAGACCTTGAAATAAAACGATTCAAGGCAGCCAACCTTCTAGTAAGCCTCTAGACTTTTTTAATATTCCGGGGAGGATCCATTTCTAATAAGGCATTCAACTGATCCGGATCGGGTTATATCATTTTCTCACTTAGTACATACCCCAAAAAAAATTCTGGATCGAACCCCAAAGACACATTTTTCTGGATTCAATTTCAAATTCACTATTGTCAGATTGATAAAAGTCATCCAAAGGTCAATTATATGCAAATCCTCTTCTAAGGTTTTAACCATCATGTCATCTATATACACGTCCATATTTCTGCCAATCTGATTAGCAAATGTTTTGTTTACTAGCCTCTGGTAAGTATCCCCATCATTCTTCAACCCAAAAGGCATCACCTTGTAACAATGGAGACCCATGTCTGTAAAAAACGTAGTATGATCTTGGTCCTTCGGATCCACCTGAATCTGGTTATAGCCAGAGAAAGCATCCATGAAGGACAACAACTTGTTTCCAGACGTCGAGTCCACCAACTGATCTATCCGGGGGACTGAATATAGATCTTTTGGGCAAGCTCTGTTAAGGTCAGTAAAATCAATACACATACACCATTTCTCGTTCTTTTTCTTGACCAACATTGGATTGGCAGTCCATAAAGGATATTGAGACTCCTTTATGTGCCTGATCGTGGTAAGCTGATCAACTTCTTGGACTATTACATCAACCTTTTCCTTAGAGAAGGCCTTCCTTTTCTGCACGACAGGTGCAACATCACTTTGAATCGATAATTTGTAAGAGATAACGCTTGCAGGCACTCCAGTTACATCACCATTGCACCAAGAAAAAACATGTTGATTGTCTGACAAAAAGGACAACAATTTCTTCTTTAACTCTGGCCCTATCTTGTAGCCAATCTTAATACTTCTACCCTCTGCCAAGGGGTGGGTTTCAAATTCTTCCACCGGTATTATAACACTAGGGTCCTCTCTCGGGTCATCAATCTCACCCTCCCCCTCCGAAGGCCCCAGTAACTGCTAATATTCATTGATTCAAACTGCTCCCAAAGTTTTAGGAGCAAGTGCAGTTGCATAGCACTCCCTTTCTATCTTCTGACTACTTCGGACAACACCCACATGGACTGTTGAGGCCACAACATGCATTCTAGAGAGCCAAGACCTTCCAAAGATTGCATTTTAACATATGAGGTACTCTACCACAACGAATAACACTATGACCAACTTTTTAAAATGCCCCTTTCCCAACATCACCTCTTCCTCAAATTCCAAAATTACATCCGCGGAGCTCTTTGTGGAGCCCATAATGGTTCCGTTTGACCGTTGAATAACGGCCGGATTTTTCATCTTCTTGTAAGAACTTAAAAAGAGAATGTTTGCCGAACTGCCCGTGTCTATCAGAATTCGTCTAATATCATTGCCCCCAATAGATGCTCGTATCACAACATCATCCTCATGAGGCCCAGTGATATTTCTTAAATAATCCTCATCAAAGACTATAAATGGTAAAGAGGTTTGCAACTGATAAGAGGACATGCCTCCTTCCAACTGAGTAACCAAAGAATGAACATGCCTCTTCCTCGATGAAGGAGTGGGTGCTGTCAAGGTATCCCCTCCGAATATAGTGAGTGAATCAAAGAAACTAATGAGCCCGGACACCATCTTAGTTTGTTCTGTTATGACCCCTATTTTATTTCGGTTTGGATCAGGATCCAGGTACTCCGAATCAACATCAAATCTTACAAGGATCATTATTACTTCTTCCGGAGCAGATGTTCCTGCATTGTTCGTAGGCCCAGTTTGAGGAGTATTGTGAGGCCTGTTTCCACATCTTCTTTTGACATAAGACCACAACTTACCTCTTTCAATGAGATTCTATACTTCCTGCTTCAGAGGAATGCAGTCTTGGGTGTTATGGCCAATACAATTGTGATATTGGCAAAAACAAGCATTTCGACCGTGTCTAGTAGACTACAGTACTACTGGTTTCCGAAAATGGACTTTATCATTGGTCTTGTCATAAATTGTTGCCACATTCTCTTTTAATTCTGCAAACCACTCTGGTTGAACCCAAGGACCTCTTTTACTCCTTGATTGTTGACTCTGAGATTTATTTTGGTTGGATTGAGCCTGCTTAGCCCTGTTGGACCCTTGTCCGGTCTCTTTAGCCTTATACCCGGGCTAGTTTCAGTTTTGAGCTGCTAGGGTGGACCTCACCTCACGATGCACCCTGGTCTTCTTGATTTCATCCATGTTAATCTGATTTCCCACTTGATTTAACAAGCCACCCCAAGTCATGGCCTTCTTCCTGGTCACTGAATCAGCCAGATTCCAAGGGTTCAACCTTTGTCTCAAAGAAGCAATTGCCACGTGTTCGAAGCAATCTGCTAACCCATTCTTGGTATTTACGGAGCAACTTATGTAGTCCTTTAAGGACTCATTTGGCTCTTGGGAAAAATGGATGATAGTATCTCCATTGCCTTTCACCTCCTTACTTCCCACAAATTGCCTTCGGAAGGCAACCCAGAATTTATCAAAGTTTCTGATACAACCCTGGGTAAGCTGTTGTACCACTTAAGAGCACTTCCCGTAAAAGATTGGGAGAAGGCTCTACACAGAAGTTTGTCATCATCATCAAAATTCATCATGAAGTTCTTAAACTGCTCTAGATGATTGTCCGGATCCTTACTTTGATCATACTTCTCCATTTTGGAATTGTCAAACCTTTTGGGTAGGTTTCCAGACAGTATCTTTGTAGACAATGGTTTGTCTCCAATTTCTATTACGACTGAAGACTATGTCTTCATTAAGTGCTGAAAAGATACCTGGTTAAGTTTGAAAAGCAAAAGGATCGATCAGCAACTCATCCACATTCCTATGACTATGGCTATGAGATGACCCTTTGCCCAAATACCTTTTAAGTCTCCCATGTCTATATCTCTTTCTTGAATATTTTTTAACTAGTTTCTGTTTCTTCCTGGACCTTCCTTCATTACTACTCGATGACAAAGACTCCTCAAGCTCAGCCTTATTCGAAGAGCTGCTGAAGAACTCAGAATCTGAACTTTAAACCAGCTTGGACCGGTGGGTCTTCTTAAAACTGACATGGGTCTTTTTTGAACTCAAATGAGTCTTTGCTGATGGATCATTATCCCTAGGATTGTCAGTATGATGGATGGCTGACGCCCTTGACTTCTCCTTTATACCCATTTTTGCTTGTTTTTAAGCCCTCAACGCCTCTATTTCTGCTCTTAACGTGTCTCGCTCTTTGATGGTGTATTCTTTGTTTTCCCCAAATACCTCCACCACAGGTGGTGGATTTACTTGCTTGTTCGGATCAATCCGAACAGGTCTTTTTAACTGGTTTTGAATGCAAGATTCAGGCACCGTCGTCTCCCACTGTGGTCGCCAATTTGGTTTCGTTTATTTTGGACTGGGTAATTTTGTAAAGTATTTTGCAAGGTATTTTGAGTATTAAGTGTTTGGTATAAAATAATGAGAGATTTAAACAGCCTGGTTGTATTAAATGTTCATTACCCTCATTAATGAAAGTAGTTAGGGTATTTATACCCTTAATTAAGGACCCATGGGCTTACGGGTCAAGTTATGAAACCGGGTCAAGTTTAGAAACCCATTAATCTTTTAAGCTGATTAGCACATAGCTTAGTCAAAAGGTGTTTATGTGTGTTTTACTTTTATCCTGTCCGGATAGTTCAGTGGCACGTTTATGTCTGAATTTCCCTTGTCCGAATAACTCAGTGAGCTGTGGCTGGATAATCCGAACTCATCAGTATGATCCCTCTTTGGTGTCTGGAAGGATTCCATCTGGTGAATCCTCTTTTGTTGCATCGTCACCCTGGATGAATTGATATGCTCGGGCTAGGAGCTTTCCTATCTTTTTTATTGGAAAATTGACAAAGTTTTCAAACATCTCCCCTCTTCGGTCAAGGCTTTTTTTGAGAGATGTGAACGTCGTATACTCCTCTAAATCTTACAAGGTGTTCATGGCATAGACAAAGCGTTTGACTTAGCTTTTTAACGTCCCATCATTTTTTGGTAGAGGTCCGTGATGAAGTCTCTTTCGCGTTGGGACTCTATATTTGCAACAAATCTATCTCTGAAGGCTCCTCACATGCCTGCAAATCAGAAATATATCCTTTAGACAAAACACTAACCAAGTCAATTAAATTACCTTCAACGGTCATGGAGAGGGCTTAGTAGAGTATGGTGTCATCTAGATTGAAAGCCATCATCATATTCATAAAATGCTCCAAATTCCTTTTTTTTATCTCTAGTGCCATTATGGACTTCCATTCAGAAAATATAAAACTTGCTTGAGAGTTCAGCTTCGAAGATCTTTTCCACGAATGGAGATTCTTTAAGCACGTAGGGGGCTATTTTCAGACGGACTTGTTCGTATTGTAGGTTTCGTTCTCCCTAGCCCTCTTAGGAGCCGCTTGTCGTACTTCTCGGTGTGGTTCCTGCTCATTGAACCATATTTTACACTGCTCTTGCCCTATCCTTCTCTATCTTCCTCACGGTTAGCAGATCGGTCTCATCGATGTGCTCGACTAGCCTCGACTCTTGAATGTTGCTTCCTCCAGTTGTTCCCTCACACCTTGGTTGTTAATGCATGGAGGGCATCATTCATTTCTACCAGGGATACTCTGGCAACCTGATCTTTGACCTACTGGTCATGGGAAGCCCTTTGTTATTCTTGCTGCGCCCATTAGTCTTTTATTTTATCTATAAAGATAAGCATATGTTCTATGTGATACTTAGTTCTGAATAATAGAAAAAACCCTAGCTGTCTTTCGGTTTGTTTCTTTTTTTATTTATTTCACATGGTATCAGAGCCATAAGTAAATTGATCGCGGAAACGTAACAATCTTCTATTTCGTAGAATTATCAGTTTTCGGTTTTCGGATCTGCTGTGTGCAGCTCCAATAAAATGTCCGATCGAAAGGCAAACGAAGTCCGTTTTTGCTGAATTTTGGAGAGCATGTTCGGGACATCCGACCCTTCAATATGACTGGTCGGATTTTGATTTGGTGCTATAGTTTGGGAGAAATCACAACTGGAACGGTGCAGCAGTTTTGTTGGTAAAACAGTGAATTCAAATTGATTTTGATTTTGATTTTGGAAATTGGAAATTGAATTTAGTTTGGTATTTGGACTTGTTTTTTTTTTTTTTAGTTTGGTATTTGGAGTTCGATTTGGATTTGATTTTGCTGGACCACTGAGATTTGGAATTCGGACTTGGTTTGATTTTTTTTTTGATTTTGGGTTTGATTTTTTTTTTTTTGATTTTGGGTTTGATTTTTTTTTTGATTTTGGGTTTGATTTGATTTGAATTTGGTATTTCTTGATTGATTGATTGTATTCGATTAGAGATTGTGGATCTTATTGCGAACATGATAGGAAAAGATGATTTTCTACGGTCTACTAGTAACAAACTGAATAAGAAGAACTTTGTTACATCTGCATACCATTCGGGTATGTCCTCGTCTTCCACTTCAGGTATTCATTCATCATTGTGAATTTTGGATTCAGGTGCGTCTCATCATAAGTCACCTCACATGTCGAACTTTGTTTTGTTGTCTCATGTTTCACCCATATCTGTTTTGTCTGCTAGTGCTACACCAATGTCAGTAGATGGTATTGGCTCTATTTGTACCCCTCATATATCGTTATCCGATGTTTACTACGTTCCAACCCTTGCTTTCAATCTTGTTTCGGTTAGTCAATTGTGTAAATCTGGTTATTGTGTCTTATTTTCCGATTCTGTTTGTGCTATACAAAATCAACAGACCCATAGATTGATTGGGACATGTCGTAAAATAAGGGAACTCTATGTTTTGGAGAAACTCGTAGTAATAGATATGGATGTCTATGGTGTTGATAGTGAAAAAACATACTTGACTCATATTGCTGCCTATGGTGTTGATTTGTCTTCGTTTTGTTTGAATCCTTCATCGTCTAAGTTTTATCTTTGGCATTCTCGTCTTGGACATGTATCTGCATCGCGTTTAATTTTTTTAGTCTCTACAAGTGCTTTAGGTCAGCTAAACACTTGTAATATCTCTGATTGCAGTGGTTGTAAACTTGCAAAAATTTTGGCGTTATCGTTTAATGACAGTATTTCTTCATCTATTGCTCTGTTTGATATTATTCATTCTGATTTCTGGGGTCCATCTCCTGTCTCCACAAAAGGTGGTTCATCCTACCATGTTTCTTTCATCGATGATTATACTCGATATACTTGGGTTTACCTTATGAAACAGAGATCAGATTTCCTTGGAATTTATAGAGGATTTCAGGCACTTGTTAAGACTCAACATTCTGTTGTAATAAAATGCTTCAGGTGTGACTTAGGGGTGAATATACATCCAATGATTTTACTCAGTTACTTGCATCTGATGGTACCATACATCAGTCTTCTTGCACTGACACCCCTCATCAGAATGGTGTTGCAGAAAGAAAACATCGTCATCTTATTGAGACCGCTCGTTATTTACTTTTATCTGCTAAGGTTCCTACTATTTTTTGGGGAGAAGAAATTCATACTGCTGTATATGTGATTAATCGAATTCCCACTGCTCATAATGCAGGGATGTCTCCTTTTCAGAAGTTATATGGACAACTTCCAGATTATTCTTCCTTATGAGTGTTTGGATGTACATGTTTTGTCCTTCGTCCTCATGTAGAACGCAACAAATTGGGTCCTAAATCCGCAATATGTGTTTTCTTGGGTTATGGTGTTAGACAGAAAAGTTATCATTGTTTTGATCCCACTAGTCAGAAACTTTATGTCTCTCGACATGTTACTTTTCTTGAGCATTTCCCGTTTTATTCGATTCCAACGAAATCACATGATATAACAAGTACCAAACTTCAGACTATTGATCCCTTTAAATAATAGCGCAATACCCATTGATATTGATGTGCCAGCTCCTGAGACATCGACTACAACTGATACTACTTTTTCTCCATCAAGTCCTGATTCAGCTTCTTCTTTTAGTGAACCACCAGCTCCACCCCTTAGAAGATCTACTTGTACAAGTAAGTCTACCAAACTACCAGATTTTGCGTATTCTTCTTACTCAACTCCTTTTGCCTCTTTTATAGCAAAAATACATGATTTATATGAACCTCAGTCGTTTAAAGAAGCTGTTTCTGATCCTCGTTGGCAAAATGCAATTTTCGAAGAGCTTACCGCTCTTTATCACACTCATACATGGGATATAGTTAAACCTCCATCCGGTAAGCATATAATCGGTTCTCGATGGGTTTTTAAAATTAAAACAAAGTCTGATGGGTCTGTTGAAAGATATAAGGCTCGTCTTGTAGCAAAAGGGTATTCACAAAAGTATGGTATGGATTATGATGAGACATTTGCCCTAGTGGCAAAAATGATGACAGTTCGTACTCTTATTGCGGTTGCATCCGTTCGCCAATGGAAGATCTTCCAACTAGATGTCAAAAATGCTTTTTTGAATGGTGATCTTCATGAGGAGGTTTACATGACTCCTCCTCCTGGTGTTGCTCACCAACCAGGTGAAGTTTGTCGACTTAGGAAAGCTTTATATGGTCTCAAACAAGCTCCTCGTGTTTGGTTTGAAAAATTCTCTATGGTTATTACTTCACTTGGTTTTCTTGCTAGTAATCATGATTCAGCCTTATTTATCAAATGTACGAGTGCGGAAAGAATTATTTTATCCCTATATGTAGATGATATGATCATTACAGGTGATGATATTGATGGAATTAAGGCACTAAAACGTGATTTGGCTCAGCGCTTTGCGATGACGGACTTAGGACTATTGCGTTATTTTTTAGGCATTGAGGTGGCTCACTCTTCAAAAGGTTATATTCTCTCTTAGACAAAATATATATCTGATTTATTCGAGCGAGCACGACTTTCTGATAATAGGACGGTAGATACCCCTCTTGAAACCAATGCTCGGTATTCTTCGACTAATGGTCTTCCTTTGTCAGACCCAACTCTATATCGAACTGTCGTAGGGAGCTTGATTTATCTTACAGTTACTCGACCAGATATAGCTTATGCTGTGCATGCGGTTAGTCAGTTTGTTACTGCTCCTACATTCGTCCATTGGGGATCTGTTCTTCGTATATTGAGATATCTTCGTGGCACTCGATTCCAGAGCATTTTGTTTCCTTCGACCTCTTCACTTGAACTGCGTGCTTATAGCGATGCTGATTGGGATAGTGATCCTCATGACCGAAAATCTACTACTGGTTTTTGTATTTTCCTTGGAGATTCATAGATCTCATGGAAAAGTAAGAAACAAGATGTTGTCTCTAGATCGTCTATTGAAGCTGAGTATCGTGCTATGGCTGTGACCACTTGCGAGATTGTTTGGTTACGATGGCTTCTTGCAGATATGGGGGTTAATGTGACTAAACCTACCTCCTTACATTGTGATAACAAAGAATTCTGATTTTCATGAGATGACGAAGCACATTGATATAGATTGTCATTTCACTCGACATCATCTTCAGATTGGCACTATCTCGCTTCCATATGTTCCATCAGCTTTGTAGGTTGCTGATATTTTCACAAAGGCTCAGTCAACATCGCGGTTTCGTTTTCTTTGTGACAAACTCTCAATGCTCATTACTATTGCATTGTGAGTTTAAGAGAGGGTGTTAGAGATATACGGGCCCAAGCCCATTAGTCTTTTATTTTATCTATAAATATAAGCATATGTTCTATGTGATACTTACTTCTGAATAATACAAAAACCCTAGCCGTCTTGCGGTTTGTTTCTTTTGTTCTTTATTTCACAGCCTCGACTCTTGAATGTTGCTTCCTCCAGTTTTTGCCTCACACCTTGGTTGTTAACGCATGTAGGGCATCGTTCATTTCTACCACGGATACTCTTGCAACCTGATCTTTGACCTACTGGTCATGGGAAACCCTTTGTTATTCTTGCTGCATATTTATTATTTATTGTTCCAACTGGTGGAATGTGGAAATGGTGGCGGGGTTTTAGCTCTGTCGCAGGCTCAACATGTTATACGAACCCACCGCCGCAAATGGAGTAATTTTTGGGCCAGTTGCAGTAGGGGTTGGCCACCCTCAGTTCGTATTTTAGTAACGTTCGAATTCTGATTTTCCAAGTTCACGTCTCTCGAGGATGGTACCTGAATATTCCAATTAACTTGACCACCACAGACCTTCGATTTTCTATAGCAGTGTTTCTCTCAGAAGTGTCCCTTTCGATCACAGATCGTGTTACTACCATTGGTTCAAAGATTGTTTTTTAAGATCTTCCCACAGACGCCGCCAATTTTTTTTAGAGGAAATCTCACAAATATTTGTCAAATAGTAATTTTATTAATCCATGAAGAAAATATAATCTTTTTACACCTTACAATATTTTTTATATTTTCACCGTATAATTTCTCTCTCCCACTAAGTATGTTATTTCCTAATTAATATCATGGATTTATCTTTATTTTCATTACTTCAGTCGTGGCCAGTTACACGAACTCCTTAAGACTAAATTCTCTATTGACCCTCAACTCCCTTTAAATGTCTTTATTATGCATTGATTAAGTTTGCAATTCGTAGCCACCAAAAACTGGTAGAACTTCTACTATGAACCTCGACCTGACCATGTTGGTCTATAAACGTGGCCACTACTCAGTCAAGTTATCATATGGGTGGATTTTAATCAGATAGCACCTGGATGTTTCTAAGATCTCTACTCGGTCGTTCCTTATGGGATGAGGTCGGTGTCTTATAGTAGGGCGTTTACTTAGCCTTCAAATTTTATATGTGTACACAACTTTGTCGGTTGTCTTGATATGGTGCAGAAAAACCCCCCGGTCATGCCTCGGTTTAGTCGTTGGACACGACATAAATTTGTTGTTTGTAGGTCACCTCGTTTAGGATTTGGTTAGGCCTTTGTTTACTACCATATAATCACATCTTTACCGACATTATCTACTCTGATAAGGGAAACCTTATCAAAAAGGTTACAACCTGACATATACAATCCTCATTGTCAATTAGAAGAACTATACGAAACAGGAAAACAAACTGAGATGGAAAACTAGGAGAGGAAGAGGTGGATTTGAAGATTAAAGAAGGATAAGATTAAAAAAGATAAGCAAGGAAATCAAAGTCAACATAATTAGAGCTACTCAAACAAAAGCACCATTAACTATATTGTGTAATGGCTCCAAGATCAACGGGTTAAACTTTAATCTTTTGATCAAAGTTGTAATACTTCTTAAAGTTTAGTTATGTAATCAAATAACTAGATTACACTGACACAATTATATGTAACTTAAGGCCTTTGGCCTATTTATGGAAATAAATATCATTTTTGTTAAAAAAAACAAAAAATACAAATTTTCACTTTCTTTTATTCTTGTGAACCTTCTCTCTCTAAAATAAAAATTCTCAAATCTCTCAAACTATAGATTCCTCAAATAAATTTTAGTGAAAACTTCAAGCATTTCAACATAAAGCAAGTACTAATTTAGGTTTTTACTACTTGTGTTCATAAATAACATGCATGACCTAAAACCTTTTGGTGTTTGGTTTTGATGATTCGTATGTTTTTTTAAGCAACCAAACGTACAATTTGTAAGCTAGAAATAACTTGTGTATCTCTTTAAAGGTTCTTAATAAAAAAAGTTTACAAAACCATTTTGAACTTATTTACCCACCCAAAATACAGTTAGTTTACAAGCCTACTTTCTATTTTGGTTTCAAAACTAAAATATATATCGCAACAAGCTTGAACGTATTTGCACATCCAACTAACAATCAGTTTATAGACAAATTTTCTATATTTTTTTCAAACATAAATAACGTTTTTGTAATCCAATTTCACGTATTTACGCACCCAACTAACAATTAGTTTCAATACTAATCAACATTTATTTTAATTTTTTAGGTTTTGGCTAAATTTAGTTCTAAAAAATATTAACTAGCCCAAATAATAGAGCATTTTTTAATTTTTACTATTTTATCATTTGATCCCATTTGTTCACCCGCCGGGTGAGACATTCTCACCCACCGAGCTGCCTATATTCATCCGACGGGAAGCTCCCCCGTCGATTGAGAAGGTCCGCCCTGGCGGGGATAAAAGATTATTTTTGGTAAGCTATTAAATTAGGTAAAAATTTGGGGCAAATTTTATTTTCTAGGACCAGAATTAGCCATATCCAACTTTTTAATATGGATACAAAATATCAAAAGAATCAGTATTCTTCACATCAAAGATTCCAAATACATTTCAACTCACAGTAGAATTAAAGAGTGTAGTATATGAGAGAAGAAATCATACATTAAAGGATATGGTAATAAGTATGATTAGTCATTTAACATTACCTATATCACTCTGGGAGAAGAGATAAAATGGGCAACCTACCTACTTAATAGAGTTCCGAGGAAATATTTTACTAAGTTACCATATGAACTTTAGAGTGCGTGTAAACTTAATAAAAACATTTACATGTTTGGAGATGTCCAGCTGAAGCGAAGCCTAATAGGACGAATGAAAATGGATTGGAATCTACGGTTAGTAGTTATATATCAGTTATCCCGAGCACAATAAGGGTTTTAAGTTTTATGATCCTTCCACTAAGAATATATTTGAGACGAGACTGATGATGGTAAAACTTAGTTCAAGGGAAAATCGGGTTTTAAACCTTATCTGGTTAATATTAAGTATTTCTGTAAGAGGTTGTAAAAAATGGTGTGTCCTTGTATTTAATGTTTTTAAAAAACGTCCAACCCATATTAATGATGTTAGTTAGGGTTATTTATACTGTTTTTCTCTGACCTATGGGTTGTGCGGGTTGGGTCTTATAGTCGGGTCAATCATACGAGCCCCAAAGGCCAAGAAATAATGTGCTAGGCACATAGCTTAGTCATCGTGCCGCTCAAACTACTGTTCATCCATTGGCTTTTATTTGGTCTGTCTAAAATGCCCTTCGGATAATATCAGAATCACTAGAGATATGTTTCCAGCATATCTGAATTTATCATATATCCCTATTAGCTCTTTCAAAAAAAATTTGTAAGATCTAACCATGATGAATAATGTGTGATCTGTCTTTAAAGTGAATTTAAAGGGTTTATCGATCAGTTCAAAGGTTGCAACTTTATTATTAGTCATCTGTTACACGTGTCAGTTTCTAGTTGGACCTACTATCCGTTTTAACCTAGTTACTTGCAACTAAACTTCCAAAATTAAAAGGGATATATTTAATAGACTTTAATCATTACTTAGCTGATTTACCTCTCATAGGTAAAGTAATCATAGATCACTCATTTGAAGGCAAAAGTGTTTAATAAGCCTTTAATTTATCTGATCCACACATATATCACTATTTGAAGGAAAAAGGTATTTAATAAGCCTTTCATTTATCCAATTCACACATAGTTCACTCATTTGAAGGCAAAAAGAATTTAATAGGCCTTTAACTAATATGATCTACACATAGATCACTGATTTGAAGGCAAAAAGCGTTTCATAAGCCTTTAATTTATCTAATTCACACATAGTTCACTCAATTGAAGGCAAAAAGCGTTTAATAAGCCTTTAATTTAAATGATCGTCTCATAGATCACTCAACTTTGTTTTAAATATATCCTTCTTAGATAAACCATGAGCTTTAAATATCTTTTCTCACTCAACTTTGTTTAATAAACCTTTAATTTATATCTCACCTTCTTAGATAAACCATGAGCTTTAAATATCTTTTCTCATCTTCCAATAAACTCTTCCTTATATAGTAACCTAGACGAGGGTAATGATCCAATTATTGTACTAACACAACATGTACAACATACTCCGAGACGACCAAATACATATAGAGTCTTTCTCCATTAACAGGTTGGAACGATGTCTTGGGTGAGGATAAGCTTGATCACAGTTAGGACACCAATTTAAGTCTTTTGTATTTCTCAAGACTTGGAAAAAATGAGCAAATTTGTCTGATGACCATGAAATAAAATGGTTTAAAACTAGTAATATTCAAGTTAACCTCTGGAATTCTTTAGTATTCCAGGGTGGAACCTCTGGACTTCTTTAGTATTCCAGGGTGGATCCATAGCTATAAATACATTTAACTGATTCGGATCATCCCGAATCCCTTTATCACTTATTATATAGCCCATAAATTTATCTGATCGGACACCAAAAGTGCATTTCTCTGGATTTGATTTCAAATTTATGGCCTCTAGGTTGGAGAAAGTTTCCTCGAGATCATAAATATAATACTCTTCTTCAGAACTCTTGACTATCATATCATCGATGTAGATTTCCATATTTCTTCCAATCTGATTAGCTAAGGTTTTATTCACCAGTCGTTAATAAGTGGCTACAACATTTTTTAACCTAAACGACATTAACTTATAACAATGAACCCCTCTATCGGTAATAAAAATAGTATGGTCTTCATCATCAGGATTCCTTTGTATTTGATTATACCCAGAAAGGCATCCATAAAAGACGATAACTTATCTCATGATCTAGAGTCCACAAGTTTATCTATTTGGGGCACGAGGAAATGATCTTTAGGGAAATCTCTATTGAGGTATGTGAAGTCAATGTACATACACCATTTTCATTATTTTTCTTGACCAAAACATGATTAGTTATCCAAAGGGGGTATTGGGATTATTTGATATGTCCCATCTTGGTCAACCGATCTACTTCTTAGACAATCTCTTTAGATCTTTCTTTTGAAAAAGATCATCTTCTTTGTACCACTGACCCAACATCTGATATGATAAATAGTTTATGACTAATCACAGTAGCTGGCACTTCAATCACATCATCGTTGCACCATGCAAACACGTGTAAGTTATTAGATAAAAAAAATAACAATTTTTCTTTTAGCTTTAATGGTAGTTTAGACTCGACCATGACACTTTTACCTTCTTCAAAGTAATGAATTTATACCTCTTTGACTGGGAATACGACACTAGGATCCTCTCTCGGATCATCTATTGTAATTTGTTGGCATAAAGCTCAACCGAATGCTATTCTTTGTTAATTTTTATTTCTTCTAGTGATTTCGAAGCAAGACAAGATAGATAACATTCACGTGCTACCTTTTGGATACTTCAGACGACGCTCACTTGTCCTCCCACAACATATTTCAAACACTAGTAGACTGTAGAAGAGACTATATGCATCCTAGATACCCAAGACCTACCAAATATAACATTGCAAGATCTCGGACAATGAACTACCATAAACAAAACTCTTACCAATTTCTTGAATGACCCTTTGACTAACCTCTTCTTTACATTCCCTAATTAAATCAGTTGTACTTCCAGTAAAACCCACAATAGTCATATTTCAACGTTGGATTACTGAGAGATTTGTCATTTTCTTGTAGGCTGATAGAAAAAATACATTTGTTGAACTGCTAGTATAAATTAAAATTCGTTGTACATAATTTCCTCCAATAGATGTCCCTATTAGCACAATATCTTCATGTGGCCTAGTAATGTCTCTCAAATCATCTCCATCAAAGACAATGAATGAAGCAAGGCTTTGATAAAGATGTGTAGATATTTTTCCCTCTGTCTGAGTTGTTAGGCTATTAACTTGTCTTTTCCTTGAGCAGCTTGAAGGTGCAGTCATGGTATCTCCCCCAAAAATAGTAAAGGATTTAAAAAAGTTACGCAGGCTGGATAGTGTAGAAAACTATTCTTCTATCATTCCAACTTGATTATGATCCGGGTTAGGATCTAGATATTCCGAATCCACGTCAAATCTTTCTATAATCACCATAGCACCTTCTTGTCTAGATGCTGATATGTTTTATCATTGACCATTTGGTGATGCAACTCGAGTTATATTTGCATTAGATTGGGTATTGATTGGCCTACTCCCGGCTTGTTATTTGTTTAACAAAAGCTGACAACTTTTCTCTCTCAATTAAGTTCTTCACTTCTTGTTTTAGTGCAATGTAGTCTTGGGTATCGTGACCCACATCATTATGGTATTTACAAAAATAAGTATTCTGATTCTCTCTAGGAGACTGAATTTGTGTTGGTCTCCTAAAATGCACAAAATTCTTAGTTTTATTATGAATTGTAGCCACACTCTCCCCTAGTTTGGCAAACCATTCGGGTTGAACCCATGGACCCCTCTTGGGTTTAAGTTGTTGGTTTTAACTTGATTGATTCTGTCTTGGCCGATGTGATCCTTGTCTAGAATCCTTAGGCCTGTAAGTAACTGTGGCCTGAATATGAGTTCTAGCTTGTGGGATTGGCGTTATTAGAACATATATATTTTTCCTTGGTACTCTAGATTTCTTAGTCTCTTCCACCATAATTATTTTCCGACCTGATTCAATAGTTCGCCCAACGTCATTGCTTTTTTTAGTTACTAAATCAGCCAATTCACTCAAATTTAAACATTACCTTGGAGAAGCAATGATCAGTTGTTTAAAACAACCAGCCAACCCGTTCTTCATATTCACAAAATGGGTGATGTATTCTTTAAAATATTCATTAGACTCTTGGAAACAACTTATGATGGTGTCATCATTCCCTTTAAGCTTCTTATTCTCCACGAACTGTATCTGAAATGTCATCCACAATATATCAAAGTTTTTTATTGATCTTTGTGGTAAACTATTATACCACTTTAAATCATTCGTTTGAGAGTTTGTGAGAAAGCATGGCATAAAAGTTTGTTATCATCATCGATATTTATCATCAAATTCTTGAACTACTCGAGATGATTATTAGAGTCTTTACTATAACCATACTTCTCCTATATTGGAACTGTTAAACCTCTTGGGCAGATGTCCGGAGAGTATTTTTGAGGAAAAAGGTGATTGCCTCCAATTATGGTTCGACTAATTATTGTATATCCATCACTCAAGAGATGATCAATACAGTAATCTGCCAACCCCTTTAATTTTTTTATATTTATTATTTTTCATTTTTCCCTTCCTATCTCTTTTCCTTGAATGTTTCTTGGTTAAACTTATTTTCTTTTTTTGACGACCCTACTTACTACTAGATAAAGAAGACCCCTCAGAGTTAGAAGCAGTGGTGGAACTATCAGAAGAATCTGATGTACTATGTGCTTGTTTTGCCCGATGTGCCTTTTTATGATTAGTATGAACTTTTGGGGACTAATCGTTCTCGCCTTGTTTATTATTTTCCCCATGATCATCTGTAGATATATCTTTCGTATCAGACTTTTCTTTCAACTATATTTATTCCTTCCTTTGCGTCCTCAAAGCTTCAATCTCAGCCCTTAACTGATCACATTTCTCTTGCTTGAATGGTCTTTCCTCAGTATTATGATTGACATGACACAGAGTAGTATGCTCATTCATCTGTTATAACTTTATTTTTATGAAGGAACACTTCCTGCATATCAAATAGAGCTATTCAGGTACCTTTAGCTCCCACTGTGGTCGCCAATTTGATGATGATAAAACTTGGTTCAAGGGTAAAATCGGGTTTTAAACCCTGTCTAGTTAATATTAAGTATTTTTATAAGAGGTTGTGAGATAAAGAAGGTATGTCCTTGTATTTAATGTTTTAAAAAAAGTCCAACCCCTATTAATGATTTTGGATGGGGTATTTATACTGGTTTTCTCTGACCCATGGGATATGCGGGTCAGATCTTATACTCAGGTCAATTATACAAGCCCCCAAGCCCAATAAATAAGATGTTAGAGATATAGTTGAGTCATTGTTCCGCTCAAGCTATTGTTCATCCATGGCTTTTATTCGATCTATCCCAAATTCCCTTCAGATAATATATGATTACTGCTGATATACTTCGAGCGATGTTTGAACTGATCAGGTACAATGAAATTCTTTGAGGATATAGAGTATGAGAGAATAATTTAGTTACACATATTCATTTGAGGAAGAATCGATAGAGACTCATGAAGGTTCTAACAATGATACTTTGACATCATATGATGATATGGTGATTAGGAGGCCAATCGTCACTTGAAATTTGTTAGAACATATAGATACTCAAGATGATATTAATATTCCATTTTCGATGTTGTCCATATTAAACAAAATGAAGTTATTCCAATGGAGTAAAATAAAGTTGTCCAAAAATACCAAATTGTACCTCCTCACGAATTTCTAGTGCAAACTGAAGAAATTATACCTTTTGTAGAGATCTAGTAGAGAAAGAAAGAGCGTTATATCTTTAGACTATAGAAAGAACGAATAATTTAAATTGATACAATATAACACGGTATGCAAGCTTGTTCTATTACCTAAAGAAAAGAACCAATTTCTTGTAAATGGATTTTTAAAACCAAACAGGATTCTGAGGGTAATATGGAGAGGCATGAAGTGCAACTTGTAACTAAGGGTTTTACTCAACATGAAGGGATTGAATTTAACGAAACATTCTCACTAGTTTCATCGAAAGATTATTTTCGGACAATCATGGCATTAGTTGCACATTTCAACCTAGAGCTCTATCAAATAGATGTAAAGACCTATTTTCTTATAGAGACATTGATAAAATAATCTATATGGTGAAACCTGAAAACCTTTTCTCTGATGATCCCTTCCTCATGCAAAACAAACTTACTTGAAAAGCCCTATTTTCCCTCAAACCACCCATTAGCCCCTATCAAAACTAAAGAACATTGGATTAAGAAAATTAAATGTGTGATTGTTGACTCCAATCAACAATCACATTCTCCAAATCTTAAGGAAAAGCAAAAAGAGAAAACTTTGATTTCAAATGAAATTAAAAATAATTCAGAATGTCAATCAACTGAAATAAAACCATCTAATAGCTTTATAGAACCAGAAAACAACATTGAAAATCTTCAATTATCAAATATGAAGGACAACGTATTAATGTTTAATCAAGAAACTGAACCTTTTGATCCATCTGATAGCGAGGTGATTGAAGTTATTCAATCTATCTCTCTAGGAAACTCCTTTAATATACTTAATGAAGAATCAAACTCTGAAAATGAAGCTAATCCTAATCAGTCCTTACTTACTATCAGTCTCCCCACATCACCTGTTAAACAAAAGATTGATAATATAAAGAAAGAGATCAGAAAACAAACAAAACCTAAACGTAGAAGTCTCAAAAGTAACTTAATACACAAACATTTGATTTTTAAAGGATCAAATAAACCTTTAAATCAAAAATCAAAATGACTATAACTATACTTAACTGGAATGCAAGAGGTGTGGGGAATCTAGGAACATTAAGAAGAATTAAACTTTAGTGAAATACTATAATACTTATATCATAGTTCGTCAAGAAGCTATGATATCAGATGTTAATATACACAAAGTTTCTGAAAAATTAGGATTTGAGTCAAAATTTATCAAACATTAATAATAAGATATGGATATTCTGGAGAAATAATTTCAAAATTCAAATTTTAGACAACAATAAGCAATATCTTCATAAAATTGTTAACCATACCTCTTCGGACAAAGAGGTTCGGGTTAGCATTGTATATGTCAAATATATAAGGTCCCAAATATTGATTTTTTAGGAAAACTTAAGAAGATTACTTTTGGAGACTTTAACACCATATCAAAATCTTCACAACAACTAGCATGTTCATCCCTCTACTTTAGAGGGATGGATGATTTCAACAGTATGATACTTGACTGCAATCTTGAGGATCTCAGTTACACATGATCAAATTACACCTGGTCAAACAATAATAAATGGAAAAGGCTTGATAAAGCCTTACATAACGGAAAATAAAGTGAGCAATTTGAAACCACAAGGGTGAGGCATATGGCCAGGACTGGCTCAGATCACTCACCCTTATTAATATATGTATCAACTTCATCTTTTATAAAAAAAATGCCCATTTAAATTTCAAAATATGTGGTTAGACCACCCAAATTCCATGCAAACAGTTAACAATAGTTGGAATGAAAACATGAATAGTAATCCCATTAGTGTTTTCTGATCAAAACTCAGAAGACTTAACAAGTGTTAAAAATGGAACAAATTCACCTTTGGAAATATATTTGATAATATTGCCAAAGCTGATGAGGATGTAAAGATTGCTTAAACAAAATTGAAAGATCAGATTACCAATGAAAACAAAATTGCTCTGTTAAAAGCCAAAACACATCTTACCTTGCTGGCCAGAGAAGAAACTTACTGGTAGCAAAACAATACTGCTTTTTGGATCAAAGAATGTGATAAAAGCACCGAGGTTTTTTAAAATTTTATTAACAAAAGGAAAAAAAACAGAATACATGGGATAAAAATGGATAATAAATGGGTTGAAGACCAAAAACTAATAGGTGAATCTGCAGTTAAACATTTTGAAAACATACTAAACTGTAAAAAAAACATCATAATATAGATTATAACCCTATCAATAATGTCATCCCGAAAATACTAACTGAATAAGACAACATAATGCTATTGAAAGATCCATCAATGGAATAAATTCACAATACAATTATCAATCTTAATACACAAAGTGTATCTGGAGTTGATGGGTTCAACTCTAGATTCTTTAAAGAATGCTGGACCATAATAAAACATGATCTATTTGAGGAAGTTATAAGAGTATTATTGAAATATAGATTATAACCCTATCAATAATGTCATTCCTGAAATACTAACTGAACAAGACAACATAATGCTATGAAAGATCCATCAATGGAAGAAATTCACAATACAATTATCAATCTTAATACACAAAGTGTATCTGGAGTTGATGGATTCAACTCCAGATTCTTTAAAGAATGCTGGACCATAATAGAACATGATCTATTTGAGGAAATTATAGCATATTTTAATAATACTCTTATCCTAAAGGCATATTTGCTACGGTAATCTTCCTAATACCAAAAGTCAACTCACCAAAAGACTGTACAAAATTTAGACCGATTAGTCTTTGTACAATATTCAATAGAATACTATCAAATATTATAAACTTTAAACTTTCCAAAATTATCCCCTTAATCATATCACAAGAACAATGAGCTTTTGTTGAAAACAAAAACAATTCAAGCAAACATTCTAATTACATAAGAATTAGTTCATGACTTAAGCAAAAAAACAAGGGGTGGCAACAGAATAATAGACCTAGACATGGCAAATGCATTTGATAGATTAAAATTTCAATTTTTATACAATATGTCTTATCTTTTGGGTTCAATCAAAAGTTCATAAAACTTATAAAAATTTGTATTGAAAATGTACAATATTCAATAATTGTTAATGGTTGCCCTTTTGGTTTTTGTAAAGCTAGCAATGGTATCAGGCAAGGTGATCCTTTATCATCCGGCCTGTTTATCATTGCTAAGGAATTCCTTTTAAGAGAAATAAAGAGACTATTATCTAGGGACAAAATGAATTAACAAAGCCTATTATCTGGTCTGAATGGAAAAGAATGTGTAAACCTTATGACGAAAATGGAATGGGAATCAGAAAACTACAAGATGTTCAAACAACTTTAACATTTAAACTTTGGTTTACTCGAAGAGAAAACAAATCCATATGGGACAAGTTAATGAAATCGATATATTATCCTAACGTTCATCATTTACAAAATAAAAAAAAACTAAAGATTCAAAAGTTTGGAAAAGGAAAATAAACTCAAAGAATCTGCTGAAAATTATGTTTTCTGGCAAGCTGGAAAAGGACATATAGATTTATGGCTCGATAAATGGAATAGACAAACAAAGGTATCAGAATTTTGGCAAAACAATGGATGAAATATACCAAAATGAAAAGATTATGTCTTAGAAGCAGATAATACTAGGATTACAAAGTTTAACCTTAACATTACTCAAGATGATACTGCTCTTTGGAAGGTATCACCAACAGGTCAATTCTCTTTAAAACATACATGAAATGAAATTAGAACAAAAAATTCAAAATATGTTGTCCTAAAAAAAGTATGGAACAACTTGACTTCAACAAAATGTTCTTTCACATTATGGAGAGCAATGAATAACTTAATGTCAACTGACCTAATCATGCAAAAGAAATGCTTTAACCTAGCTTCTAAATGCCAGCATTGCTTAAATGCTGAAAGTGTGAATCATATCTTTGTCTCTTATCCAATAGCTCGGAATGTTTGGTTACATTTTTCTTGCTTATTTAGAATCAGGATAAGTCAATACATGACTCTTACTCGTATTATAAATACCTGGTTTCTCTCTTAAACAAAGAAAATGCATGTTAGATATATAATACCTTCAGCGATAGTCTGGGACTTATGGAAAGCTAAGAATAATTTAAAACATGAAAACATTAAAGCTAACTCCAAAAACATTATCCAACATGTATTATATATAATGTCTTCAATAGATTCTTCAAAAGTCTTTAAACCAAAACATTGGACAGAAGATACTAAAATAGCTAATGATATACATTGCTTTAATCATTTAGCTAACAAAAAACACTTCTTATATGTTAAATGGAATCCACCAATATCAAACAAATAGAAACTCAACTGTGATGCCTCTTGCTTGACAAATGGTGAGGCTAGCAATGGTTTTATACTTAGAAATGATAAAGGTGAAGTACTATATGCTAGAGGCACGCTTCTAGGCAAACATAATCCCTTAACAGCAGAAGCACGAGCATTATTAGATGGAGTGTTATACTGTAAGCAAATCAATATAAAAAATGTTGACATTGAAGTTGATTCTGTGATACTTTTTAATATATTGGGTAAAGGGCAAATCCTTTGGTATTTAAAACTGTTATTAAGCTGCTATAGAAACCTAATTGCATCAACCATGATCATTAGACATATTTCTAGAGAGCAAAATGAAGCTGATGATTCGATTGCAAAACATACAATCCAATCTCAAGTTTACTGCTCCCTAAATCCATCTCAATTCCCTCCTCAACTGAGCCTTATTGTCTTACTTGAGAGCCTCACCTATATAAGAGATATAAATACTTAAATATGCTAACTAACTTGAAGGCACGTATTACCTTACCAATATTTTTACATGTTTTTGCAGGAAGACTTTCAAAAGTACAAAACAGGAACTGAAGAGAGAATGGAAGGATCAATACAAAGATGAACCAGACTCGAAGATGGTGAATGAAGGCTACTTAAGAAGCCTTTAAGAAGGCAAAAGCCCATGAATAAGCATGAATATTAAGGAACGTACTGAAAGATAGAAGACAAGATAATCTCAAACTGAAAAATCTTTACACAAGGAAACAAGTAAAGTATCAAGGTAGACTAAAACATCATTATGTAATAATGCACAAGATTTACATATGGACAAAACATCCTACAAGTTACATCTCTGTAACAATTTTTCATCAATTTTTTGTTAATTTTTGTTTAAAAAAATAACATTTTGAATAACTTCACAAAATTATAGTAATGTAGAGTTTGATTTACTAAATCATATTGTTTTTTAGATAAATATAATAAAATAGGTTATTTTGTGATTTGGGTGATTTTAGGATATACTTAATGTTTTCTTTTACTAATGATAATTATGTAATTAAATGGAAATCAAAGAGTAATTTGTTAAAAAAAACTAAATTCAAAATGAATTTTTGGATAAATTTATATCATTTTTAGATATATATATATATATATATATATATATATATATATATATATATATATATAGCTTGACCTAAACAAAAATATCGAACTCATGACATTTGGTCACAAGCATACCATACTCAACCAACTCGGCTTTTCCATATTAATTGGTTGATAAATCTGAATAATTACTAAATTATAATTTTAAATATAAAATCCAGTTGCGAAAGAGAGATACTTATACTGAAACCATTAGTTTTTGTACAAATTTTATTCATTTATTTATTTTTGAGATCGATTAGAAATTAAAACTAATCATGATATGTAAAGCTTCCTCGTTCTAACAAGACTCAACAATCAAGAATCAAAAAGCTTCCTGGTCACTCTCTAACCTAAGAAGGAGACACCTTACGCTTTTCTAGTCGGCCTTTACTCGCAACTCTCCCGCTCGACAGAGTTCATCCTTAACGCACAACCCTTTTTCGTCACTTTCTAATATGAAACGGTTACAAATGGCAATGTAATCCACCAACAGTTCTAACAAGACTCAACAATCAAGAATCAAAAAGCTTCCTCGTCACTTTCTAGTCGGCCATTAATCGCAACTCTCCCGCTCGACAGAGATCATCCTTAACGCACAACCCTTTTTCGAACATATGCGCGAGGCATGACGCTCTTTAGCACGAGGATTAATTAGTTTTTTCAATTAGTTTTGAAAGAAGACTAAAGATTTTGAAAATCTACCAAGATGGTTGAGGTGGGTAACGATTCAGATGGGGTAGAGAATGGTTTGGTAAAAGGAGTTGAGTCTAATCCTGGTCCAAGTGTTTCCACAGCCAGTATTGCTCCAGACCAGACTTGTGAAGGGAAGGACGCTATTGCATATGGCAAGATTTTGCGTTCAAGGAACAAGTTAGTTGATGCTCTTGCCATATACAATAATGTATTGGAGAAAGATAGTGAAGATGTCCAAGCTCACATTGGAAAAGGAATATGCTTGCAGATGCAGAACATGGGAGGGCTTGCGTTTGAAAGTTTTACAGAAGCCATCAGGCTGGATCCGCAGAATGTTTGTGCCCTCACACAGTGTGGTATACTGTATAAAGATGAAGGCCGCTTGGTAGAGGCTGTCAAGTCGTATCAGAAGGCTTTGACAGCAGACCCTTCATACAAACCAGCAGCCGAATGCTTAGCTGTGCTTCTAACAGATTTGGGAACTACCCTGAAGCTTGCGGGCAACTCGCAGGAGGGAATCCAGAAGTATAATGAAGCTCTTAAGATAGACCCACGCTATGCTCCGGCATACTATAACCTTGGTGTTGTATACTCTGAGATGATGCAATATGACATGGCTTTAAATTGCTACGAGAAGGCTGTCCTAGAAAGGCCAATGTATGCTGAAGCACACTGTCACATGGGTATCATATATAAAATACGTGGTGATCTAGAGGCGGCTATTAATTGCTACGAGAGGTGTCTGGATGCATCTCCCAACTTTGAGATTGCAAAGTATAATATGGCAATTGCTTTGACCAATTTGGGGACGAAGGTTAAATTGGAAGGTGATATTAAGCAAGGCGCTGCGTACTACAAAAAGGCACTGTCTTATAACTGGAATTATGCGGATGCTCTGTACAATATCGGGGTTGCTTATGGTGAAATGCTTAAGTTTGACATGGCAATCATTTTCTATGAACTTGCTTTTTACTTCAATCCCCACTGCGCAGAAGCCTGTAACAATCTAGGACTAATTTACAAAGACCGTCACAACCTTGATAAAGCTGTGGACTGTTATCAGGCAGCTATATCCATCAAACCAAACTTTGTGCAGTCATTGAATAACCTTGGTGTGGTTTACACCATGCAGGGTAAAATGGATGCGGCAGCTAGCATGATTGATAAAGTTATCCTTGAAAATCCGACCTACTCTGACCCATACAATAACTTGGGGGTTCTTTACAGAGATGCTGGTAGTGTATCTATGGCTATAGATGCATATGAGAAATGCCTAAAGATAGATCCTGATTCTCGCATTGCAGGCCAGAATCGACTGCTTGCGATGAACTACATCAACGAAGGGCTCGATGATAAACTTTTTGAGGCCCACAGGGATTGGGGTAATCGATTTGTGAGGTCATATAGACAGTTCACTTCATGGGACAACACTAAAGATCCAGAACGGCCGTTAGTTATTGGATATATCTCTCCAGATCTTTTTACTCATTCTGTATCTTATTTCATTGAAGCACCTCTCGTCTATCATGACTACAAAAATTACAAGGTTGTTGCTTATTCAGCGGTTGTTAAGGCAGATGCAAAAACTTTCAGGTTGCGAGAAAATGTGCTGAAGAAAGGTGGGATTTGGAGAGACATATTTGGCGTAGATGAGAAAAGGGTAGCCAGCATGATTAGAGAAGACAAAGTCGATATCTTGGTGGAATTGACTGGTCATACAGCTAAAAATAAGTTGGGAACTATGGCTTGCCGACCTGCACCACTTCAGGTGACTTGGATTGGCTATCCAAATACAACTGGTGTGCCTACCATCGACTATAGACTCACGGATTCACTTGCTGATCCTCCGGATACCGAGCAAAAGCATGTTGAGGAATTAGTTCGGTTGCCAGAATGCTTTCTCTGTTACATCCCTTCCCCAGAGGCTGGCCCAGTTGCTCCAACTCCTGCTCTTTCCAATGGGTTTATCACTTTTGGTAGCTTCAATAATCTTGCAAAGATAACACCAAAGGTTCTGGAAGTATGGGCAAGGATACTGTGCGCTCTACCTAACTCTCGCCTTGTAGTAAAAAGCAAGCCTTTTTGTTGTGATGGTGTTAGGCAAAGATTTTTTACGACTTTGGAGCAGCTGGGTTTGGAATCATTACGGGTCGATCTTTTGCCTCTCAAACTTGCTCACCATGATCATATGCAAGCGTATTCACTAATGGATATCAGTTTGGACACTTTTCCTTACGCTGGAACTACTACAACTTGTGAATCATTGTACATGGGAGTCCCATGTGTTACTATGGCTGGTTCTGTGCATGCCCATAATGTTGGAGTCAGTCTTCTCAATAAAGTTGGGCTCGGAAATTTGGTTGCAAATGACGAAGATGAATATGTCCGGTTGGCACTACAGTTGGCTGGAGATGTCACAGCACTTTCAAACCTGAGGATGAGCCTCCGCAACCTTATGGCTACGTCCCCCGTTTGTGATGGACCTAACTTCACTTGTGGTCTTGAGTCCACCTACAGAAACTTGTGGCGCCGATACTGCAATGGTGACGTCCCATCTTCAAGACGCATGGAAAAACTGGTTCCGCAAGATAACCCTGTAAATACCCTTGAATGGCCAAGAGATATAGGTACAAGGACGGGCACTTCCGAGTCAATCAAGGCTGATGGTTTTAGCTTGGTCCCATCACCGATAGAAAATGCTTCTGTCGAAAGAAATAGAGGAGGGAGTTGAAATCTAGCAATGGTGCGTTTCTGGGATGGACTATTTTAATCCTAGATTTTTGTTGGCAGTGGTTTCCGAACAAATATATAATAGAGAGTTCGGATATTGAGCATCATTGCTAAGATTTAATATGGATTGTACTATAGGAACCTACTATTTTCTGATTCTTAGAATGATTTTATAGTAAGCAAGAATTATTAAGAAGAATTTAAAAAATAAAAATGAAAAACTGAATTTTAAAAACAATTTTTTAATAATACAAATATAATTTATAATTTTTTTAACTAAAAAACAAGAGAGTTATCAATAATCATCCGGATAGAAAATAAATACCAATAACGATTCAGATTTTTATGTTTACCAAAAATCGCTTACAGTATAAAATCTTTAAAAAATATCGTTTGGGTATAAAAAAACAAAATATCGTTTGGGTATAAAAAAACAAAATTCATTTTTTTTAGCTCGCGAATATCTCTTTAAAATCAAAATTTTCAAATCTCTCGAACTACAGATTTTACTGAATTCTGAAGCATTTCAACATAAAACGACTACTAAATCAAGTTTTCACTAGTGTTTGTAAATAACATGCATAACCTAAAACCTGTTTGTGTTTGGGATTCGTATATTTTTTTACGCAACCAAAAGTACAATTGGTAACGTAGAAACTGTTAGAGATATAAGGGCGCAAGCCCATTAGCCCTTTATTTTATCCATAAATATAAGTCTATGCTCTATGTAATATGTGCGCTTTCTAAATAATAAACCCTAGCCGCTTCTTGGAGGCTACTTCTTTATTTTCTCTCTTTGTTTTTTAATATGGTATCGGAGCCTGAAGTAATTTGATCGGGGAAGCATAAAGATCCCCTATTTCGTAGATCTACTAGCAAGGAAGTCAGTCGATCACAAACCGGACAAAAAAAGATAAGTATTGTCGTGGGCCCTTATATCTCTAAGATAAACAACTTATGTATCTACTTAAAGGTTTCTGATAATTTTTTACGCAACCCGTTTGAACTATTTACGCACCCAAATACAATTACTTTCCACACCTAGTTTATATTATGTTTTTCAAACTAAAAGATATATTTCGTAACAAACTTGAGCGCATTTATATATCTAACTAACACTATGTTTTTAGACCCAATTACTATTTTCTTTTCCAAACATAATTTTTTTGGTAATCTAATTTGACGTATTTACGCACCCAACAAGCAATGGTTACTTTCATAACTATCCAAACTATTTAAAGAAAACATAATACAAATGGAATAAAAAGAAAATATCCAATTAAAAAATACATTATTTTATATATTTTGTTCATAAGGTCTTCTATTATGACCACATTATCACAATCTTCACACTTTTCTTCTTAGGTCTTCAATTTTTTCACAACATGAGATTAATTTGAACGAAAAACTTCACAAAAAGTAAATAAAGTTGGTATGTCCCGAGAATAAGTTTTGCTATAAGAACTTGTATTATATAATGACTCCCATATGTCAAAAAATTCATATGAATATTAAATATAACAACACAAATATGTGAATAAAAGAAATATTCAATTTTTTCAAATACAACAAGAGCATTTGTAGTTTGAAAGATTAACAACCATAACCGGTTCCGATTGAACTTCAAGCGATACTCCAGATGACCGAACAATCCACGTCCAACATTCTTCAATGTTTGTTTTAATATTCATCTCAATATTAGGATACAACTTGCTATTCTAACGTAAACAATCAGAGTAATTCTTAGAGATATGGTCACAAGCATAATCCTAATTTTGTCCAACAATTCATAAATAAGCATGTTCGAAATTATTCAATTTGATTATTAAAAGACTCAGATTGACTAAAAGTCATAGAACGATAACGTTTACCTATAAAGTACAGATATTCATACTTTTCACGAGGCACACTTTCCATAAAAGTAAGTGTTTTTACCATATTCATTAAGAAATTCATACAAATGTAAATTTAATAAAATTTTAATGGGTGCATAAACATATTGTTTCAAAATATTAACCATATTTATCGTGAAATCCTTTGGTGCACGTCTCAACACATGTTTCAAATTTCCAATAAGATGATAAAGACAATATGAATGCTAGCAATCAGAAAAAATAATTGCGACAACATTAATTATACCTAGGTAACGATCTAATATAAAAGTGATTTGACGATGAAGTACCTTAGGATTTAATGTCTTTATAAACCATTACGAATTATGACCATCTTGAGCCCCAACAACAACAAAAAATAGTACTAGAAAAATACCTACATAAGATATAGAGGTAACACTTATCAACCGAATATAGTAATTTAATAAACAGTCATATAATATGTAAATCCATAACTAGAAAAACTAATTATGCAACCAGTTGGCACACAGTTACACAACGGGTTAAAATATAATTACATGACCAAAATAAATTATGTATTTGCAAAAAATGGGACTAATTCCGTAACATATATCTAATTACACAACCAATTTGCACGTAATTCCGCATCCAAAATAGAATTATGTATTTACATATGATTTTTTTAAGCTTATCATTATAACTATTTTTAGCTATTGGAGAAAGTAAAATATATTTATGTGTATCGGTAAAAAATATGTCATCGATAAAGAGGATGTGAAGATAAGAGTGAAAACTTTAAAGACAGGCTCCCTACATTATAAAACATTATTTAGAGTAATATGACTTGTGATGTTCAGATTCTTTAAGGCCTTAAAACAACTGTTTAACATTCTGAGAAAAGTAGAACAATCTCCATAAACTTCTCTTCTAGTTTTATGCAAAGCAAGTCGTGACATGCGATAAGAAATATCCAAACCATAATTAGATTTAACAATGGATTAAACGATTTTTTAGAGTAATATGACTTTTTGATCTAATACCTCACATATCTCGTTTGATATCAAATCGAACGTTAAATGTTTTTTATTTTATATCGATAAACCATGATAACATTTATGATCATCAACATACTTTTGGATAACCTTATATCCATTAGACTGATCAGTTGAAGCATAAAGCCTTCATGGAAATCCTTTGTTATCTTTCATTATACAATGAAAAATTTCTTTTTTATTTATGATTATGAATGAATTTATAAGTAAATCCATGTTCGTTAGTGAATCGAGATTAAGCAAGGAATATATATTTAACACCAACTTCAAATACCCGCCCTACAGTTTGAATATCGTCAACCCAATTTCTAGTAGCAAGTTGTTGTTTCTAATGTTAGAAAAATAAACACCCGAACTAGGTTCTTCAATTGATAGATTATATGCAACTATCGAATCAAAATTATTTAATGATACTATATCCAAATCAGCATCATTCACACCTAAAATTCTAGTTTCAACAATCTCAATAAAAATATCTACTACGACCGACCAATGCAACCAATGATATAAAATCATATTCGTAACACAAAAAATAGTTATTATATGCACCAAATGAATAAATAAAGCTAAAACGACCCTTGACCAACGAATCAAATTTGATTATTACAAAATTAATCATACTTTCATAAGTTTCTAAAATACTAATTAGACGAACAAAAACCCAATTATTTTGGTCAAAATAGCCAATGAAGACATTGTAAACATACAAAAAAAAAGTTCAGACTATTCTTGCACCCGAATTTAGCATATTTCCATAACCAAACTACAAACAATAAAATAATTATGACGCAACAAAACTACACTTAATTACACAACACATCAACAACTACTAAAAATGTAACTACTTACGCAACCAAAATGTTCGAAATTCTGCAATCCACTATACTAACTAATTACGCAGCCAAATTTAACATGATTACACAACTTAACAACAATAACTAATTATGCAGCTCAAATGAACGTAAGTATGCTACATCGACTGCAAAAATAAAAAATCCCTAAATCTGATATTCGAAAATCATTATTTTTGAGATAATTATCAAAACAATTACGTGAATCAATAATATTAAAGGAATCATAATAACTCAAATAATCATATAAATCATGAAATAACCATACAATAATTTGACAAAAAAATAAATAACCAAAACATGAAATGAAAATCACTTGAATCGATAAACGATCGATAATTGCAAAAGAACAAAGAAAATTGATCACAAATTGCATAAGAAATTAATAGAATGAACAAAAACCCTAAAATCTAGAAAAAATAATATATAAGAATATATTATCGATATAAAACAAGGGTATGATTGGTATTTAAAACCTTACAATTGGTTATTAGTACTTTTAATTCATAATCATCATATGATTATTTAGACTTTATCAAATATTGGGTAATTATTACTAAATAAGTTTGATGCTAGGTGGCTATGGATAATGAATTCCTAAAATTTTATAATAAAATACTTCAAAAAAAAAATGAAATTATATAATCGATAATAATTTTTATTTCTAATTTATTGTTCGTTTTTATGTCACCTATGAGTGATCCTAAATGCAAACAATCCTTATCACCAAATTTTTAAAATTTAGAAATATTTTTATATTTTAGTTTTCAATTTTTATGTTCTCTTATAAATAGATTTTTTCAAAAATTATATTTTTATTTAAATAGTTTTTATATTTCAAACTGTTAAATTGCTTTTAAGGTAATCCGCGCAAAAGTTACTAATTATCAAAATTGCTAGTTTAATATGTTGCCATAAATGGTTATTGATTAAGAAAATTCTTGAGATAGATGATGAAGCAATAACTTTATAAATCAGGAAGAAAAATAATAATAAGATGTTCTTGGTCTTACTCTATTTTCCCAAAACAAATCTCTTTCCTTTGTTATTTTATAATACTAATATTTTTTACATTAAGGATTTTATCTCTCTACTATTAATTACATAACCGTCCCTTGCCACATGCTTTGTTAATTTTTAATACATATTTCTATCATTTGAGTTATTATCCATATTCGTTAGTAGAGCTTAATGAGGGGGCATATTAATAGTAATCGTTCTTGTGCTAGTGATTAGTCATTGGATATCATCTTACTCGGTCGATAAATTTCTTGTATCATAGCAAAGTTATCATAATTCTCATTCTTAAAAAAAAATTGGACGCTTTGCACTAGAATTCTCTCGTCACCGTGACTAATGTTTCTTACATATTCGAATCAAAGATCCAAACCATTAACTCAAGGGTTCCAAATCGGAGACCAAAACTAAAAATCGTTCGCATTCCTTCTACATTCATCAAAACTAATTATACCATGTCTTGGCTCCTATCAAATTAAACGATGTCCATTATCAACTATTGAGCGAGGTAATTATTCATACTCTCATTACAAAAAAGAAAATTAGTTTCATCAATGGTAGTCTCAAATAACCATCACATGAGAATGAACTTATTATGTTTAAACAATGAAACCAATACAATAAAATGATGATTTTTGGCTGACTCGTGTTGTTGAATCGGGCATTGCTGAATGGGTTATCCACACCAAGACACCACACGAAATATGGGTTAAATTACGCGACTAATTCTCAAAAGAATGCTTCAGTTGTGTTTCAGATATAAAAATTAATCGACACCATATCACAAGGCACACAGACAATAGTTACATATTTTACTAAGATCAAGGAATTTTGGGAGAGCTCGAGGCATATCATTCTCCACTGACCTGTAATCAATAACAAGCACACCTTGAACAAAGAGAGGAATATCGTTTTATGCAATTTTTATGGATTTGCATGAATCTTACAAGGCGATAAGGCCTAATGTGTTGATGATATCACCTCTTTCCAATTGAAAACTTATTCATAACAACCGTAGTCCGAGGAAAATGAGGAAATTCAAAGCAGAAAAAATAAAACCATTGTAACGGATCCGTACATACTATAGATGCATATGAGACTCTCAGATGTCATTGTACTTATAATGATAAGAGGGGTCACACAAATGATAGATACCGATTGAAAATAGAAAAAATAACAAGCCGAGACAATTCTGAGGATAACAATCTTCAGTTCGTGGCAATCAAACTTTTGCGAATGCGATAAAATCTCATGACTTATCAGGTTCCAATACTGCTAGCATTTTTTAGGGCTTCACTACTAAAAAACTTCAACAATTATCCCGATAAATCATTACACTTTATCATAATAATTATGGTAATGTTAAAGCCTATGTGAATGCTGCAGGTTTGATTTTATCTACTATTTTGTCTGTTGATTCTAGTAGTACAAGTACTTGGTTTTTAGATACTGGTGTCACATATCATATTGTGTCTCACATATCACTTTTAACCGATCCCAAGCCTTCCACTATTACCAATTTTAATTTACCAAATGGTGCAACACCACAAATCACTCACACGGGCATATATGTTTTCATTCAAAATTAACCCTTATAAATGTATTTGGCATGCCACTCTTTAATTTAAATTTAATTTTAGTTAGAAAACTCACCAAAGATACGAATTATTGCATCGTTTTCTTTCATGACTATTGTATTTTTTCATGTATTGGTTTTAGGACACATAATTGGTTTTGGTAGACAACATGGTGGTCTATACTATATGCATCCAAATTAATCGACTATCTGTCTAATGTCTATACTTACGCCTACGCCATACATCCTTGTCTCGTTTCAAATTAATTTCATATATGCTTCCAGATATTCACAAAGAGTTAGGAAATAATTGTACAACTTGCCTACAAGCAAAGTAAACACGCTTTCTTATTTCTCGAAAGCTCAATAAACACAAAATTTCCTTTTTTGTATTATGATGTATGGGATCCTTAAAAAATTCCTTCATACAAGGATTCACGTCTTACTTGATGCACATGGACCTTTTTTATACGCCATAAATCAAAAACACAATCTTTATTAACTAATTTTGTGTAATTCTTCAAAATCCAATTTCAAATAAATCTTGAAAAACCAGTAGTGGATAATGGTAGTGAATTTTTTCACCTTCTCACTTATTTTCATAACAAAGGCATTGAAATTCAAACCCTGTGTGTTTACACCTCCCAACAAAATGGAGTTGTCGAACGAAAACATCGCGCATTTAGAATATTGCTCGTTCTCTCATGTTTCAATCAAATGTACTACTTGAATTTTGAGGGGATTGTCTTCTAACACCCATTTATTTAGTCAAACACATTCCTATCCATTTACAATCAAATAAATCCCTATTAGAGGTCTTATATTTGGTCCCCTGACTCACGCACTTGCGCGTTTTTTGTTATGCATGTTATGTAACTAATGCTCATCCCAAACATAAATTTGATTCTCACGCATCCATTTTTGTTTTTAGGATATTCACATGGAAAAAAGGCTACAAAGTTCTTCATTTACATACATATAAAGTTTTTACAAGTCGTGATGTCCACTTTAAGGAGAATTTATTTCTCTTTCATCGGTCCTCGACCTTGCCTTTTCTAAACCAATCATCCTCATCATCTTCCAATTAAACATCCAACTTATGATCAGTTCCGTTTCTCAATCCCATATCCTATAACTCGAAACTTCAGTCTTTATCGATTTCATCTGCATCCAATATTATAAATCACACAACTTTAACCTTTACCTCTCATACATTTCCAAAATCAGCTATGAATTCATCACCATCACTCCTCATTCCGCCATCACCTTCCGCTCTACCAACACATTCCTCTTCATCACCATCCCCAACCATATATCATTCTCCTCTAGTTTCTAATGATATTTTAGTTCGCCATTCCACCCGCCACATACAACCTCATGCATGGAACTAAGACTAAAACATGTCTATCGAGATTAACCAATTTTTAATGCAATAAAGTTATCGTTAATCTACAAGATGTACTCTCTCATCTCATACTTATTTTTTATGTTTTCCCCTAACCATTATACTTTATTTGCTTTTATTTTAACACAAACATAACATTAATCTTTTTAAATTAGTAATCGTTATCCATTTTAGTGCCAAGACATGTCCAAAAAACTTCAGGCTATAGAATATAACAACACTTATAAGTTGGTTTCACTTTAGGCTATAGATCATTAATCTATCAGATATCACTTGTTTAACAAGATCAAATACAACTTTGATGGAACCATTGGGTGATATAAAACCCATTTGGTGGTAAAAGGCTACATCGAGGTTGAAGGTATTGGACTAAATGTAATTATTAAAGTCTTGTACGAACAATTGTAAAGTTCTAAGACACATTTCGATTTAGTTGTAAAGATAGGGGGTTGAAGTACAATTAACCCAATTTTGTATTAACTTCAATTATTCTAAGTTTGTTCGCCTACATATAAGGGCAAAGGTTGAATTGAATGACATAGGACTTTCTTTTGAATGAACTATCTTCTTTACTTAAGTTTCTCTCTATAAAACCAATTATTTTATTCATCTCTTCCTAGAATTGGAGTTATCCACACCGACTTGGCGACCATAGTGGGAGTTGATTAATTGCTACCTTGATTTCTTTATCAAAACCAAAATCAATTGATGTTTTTATTTTGTTTTGATTGGTCTTGATAGATTTTTTGAAGTTGTTTTGGATCGATAATGAAACCAATGAATGAAAGAAATAATTTGGTTCGAAAAGAAGTTGAAACGCTAAAATTTGATCTACAAGGAGGAAGATGTAAAATTGATGAGTCAGTTCAAGTTCTACAAACTCACTCAGATATTGAAATGCGAATGAACCAATTACTGGATAAAATCACAGCTTTAAATGAGAAGTATGATCAAAGAGAGCAAGATATTTAATCGGCTAGGTTGAAATCTGAGGTGAGGCAAGTAGATGATAATAATGATGTTTATAGTCAATCTGATCGATCTTGTACAACTCACGAGCTTCAAATTAAGGAGAAGAAAATGAATTTTGAATCTAGTAAGGAGCGTTATACTTCACGAAAAAAGGAAAAAGATAAGCAAAGGTATATTACGTCCATCGACGATGAGCTAAGCACTTCAGGATCTGAATATAACCGATACTGAGGGTCTGCAAAAGAAGGAAAAAGTCACCCTTAAAAGTCACGAAAAGAATAAAAAACAAGGTATGAAAATGTACCTCGCTGTTTGAAAGAAGTAGAGTGGTGTGAGGGGAATACGTCGAATCACCACAACGAGATGGATGATCAGAACTTGTACGCTGTCATGGGAACATAAAATAATAATCAATATGTACAAGGAGTTGACTAGAGAAACTCTCTTTTGGAAACTAAGATAAGATCCATCATTCTTCGGAAGCGGTTTGAGCGCTAATGGATCAAGTTGAAGATCAAATTAAAGTAGAAAAGTCAACCAGAGTTCGAGGAGTGGTTGCATTCATTCAAAAGAGTTCAGGGCAGGTGCGAGATAGTCAGGGACATTCTTCAAAATCAGCCCAACCATTGCATCCGAGGAACAATAAAAAATTTCCTCCTCGAACTGGGGGGTACCTAACTCAAGCCATAAGGTATCAATTTGAAACACCAAGGCCAAATCAATGAATAAGGGCAGAGTACTATGCTGATCTAACTGAAGACGTTGCAAAAATTTATGAAAAAGCAAAAAGATATGTGAATTTTAAAAAGCTTACTCTGATAAATAGACCAATGGAGGAGCATAATAACATGTTCTGTAAAAATCATAACGATATAGGGCATGAAACTGCATACTGCATAGCTTTGAAGAATAAGATTCAAACTTTAATTGAAAATGGTAAGTTGTTAGCCTTTGTTAAAGGGCGGGGTAGTGGATTAAAAAATCATATTGCGTCAAATTCGTAGGCAAGTAATCCAAATTCACACGCAGAAAATCTGATGATTATAGATTCCAAAAATGATTTTGACGGAAGTGGATGATCCAATAAAACAAGATCGAGTTTGAAGTTTATGTAAATACTTTGAGTCATTAGCAATATTTAGAAATCTTTTAGGTCCTCATGAAGATGCATTAGTTATTGGAGTAGAAGTAGCTGGCATTGAAATCTGACTCGTGCTGATAGATACCAAAAGTTCTGTCAATGTTATTTTCAAGTCAACATAGATAGGATGCGTAATCCTCCTCGAATTTCTCAATATGAAGGTACTATAATCAGATTTATACGTGTGACGACCCAATTGATTGAATAATTTGAGGGTGAATTGTATTTGGGAGGGACATTTTCCAAAGAAGTTTCAAGTTTTATTAATGGTGGTGGATTGTCCGACAAACTATAATGTCATTTTGGGAGATCTTGGCTTTTGAGTATGTATGTAGTTGTATACATTGTCCACCAATGTTTGAAGTATGTAATCAGAGATCACATTGGGATTGTCCGGAGTGATAAGAAGATAGCTAGAGAATGTTATGCCAGAGCTCTTCGAATCCGAGGATCAAGCAGTGGTGATAAAATGACTGAATATCAATCTCGGGGTTTACCTCGGAAGCAGAAGAGGGGGTTGATGATTCGAGGGAAACCCTGAGTTCTCTGATAGTAAGTGAAAGCATATAAGAGTATATGTTTCGATATGGGAAGGTACTTCGAGTACGAACATTACTAAACCCAGATTTATGTCAGTAGTTGCTAGAATTTTTGTTCCATAATTTGGATGCTTTCGTTTCGAAAACAATCGTGGTGATATATTATAGCTTAACAATTAAATCTAAATATCAAATTTTTCATTTAAAAAATAAAATCTTTTTCTTTTGAGAAATCAGAGGTTATTATTACTGAGGTGGATCGTTTGTCAAGGTTTGGACATATAAGAGAAACCCAATGGTGGTTAATAAGAAGAATGAGATATGGAGGATGTGCGTTGAGTTCACAGATTTGAATCGAGCTTGTCCTAAAGATACATTTCTTGTTCCTCAAATAGAACAATTAATTGATTCCACTTGAGGAAATAAAATTTTGTCATTTATGGATGCCTTTGTAGGGTATAATAAAATCCAGATGGATCCAAAGGATCAAGAGAGCACAACCTTCATCACAGACCGAGGCTTGTATTGTTATAGGGTTATTCCTGTTGGATTAAAGAACGTTGGACCAATATATCAGAGGTTAATGAATATAGCCTTTGCTTATAAGATTCGAAGAAACATAGAGGTGTATATTGATGACATTTTGGTTAAAAGTCTAACACATGGGGCGCACTTCGAGGATTTGAATGTGACTTTTTTTATCTAAAAGCTATCAGATTGAAGGTAAATCATAAGAAGTGCACCTTTGGAGTTCAATTAGGAAAATTCTTGGAGTATGTTATTAGTGAGAATGGGATAGAAGTTGATCCAAAGAAATTAAATGCTTTGGTATCAATAACATCATCTCGAACTATAAAAAAAGTACAGATTTTGATAGGAAGGTTAGATGCTCTTAATAGATTTATTTTGGAGTTTTAGTGGTGGCTATTAGAAAGATGCGCCCCTATTTTAAAGTTCACACTATTCTGGTTTGAACTTCATTCCCACTAAAAAATGTTTTACAGAGCCCCGATATTTTTGAGAGGATGACCAAATAGTCAATGGAGCTATGAGATTTTAATATCACCTTTGCTCCTCGAACGACTATTAGGGCCCAAGACTTAGCTGATTTTTTTGTTGAGTTCCACTCAAGTAGATTAGACGAAGAGATAAATAAGCAGGTTTTTCCACGAAGTTCAATGTGGATTGTTCGAACTGATAGAGGTTCTAGCATCCTAGGATCCAGTGTAGGAGTTCAAATGGTTGCTAAATCTGGGGAGGTTATGTTTCAAGCCATTAAATTTGGTTTTCATGCATCAAATAATAAAGCTGAATATGAAGTTGCATTAGCTGGTTTAAGGCTTGTAAGCATTTGCGGGGCAACTTCAGTTTGTTTGGAAACAAATTCCCAATTAGTACTGAATCGGGTGGCAGGTGTTTTCGAGAGCCTTGAAATTTGACTCTTATGTTTGATCACGTCATTGTAGAACATATAACCCGAGGAGACAATACAGTTGCTAGTTCTTTGACAACCATTGCTTACTCAAAAGAGTATCCTTGGATTTTATTACAGGAGAGTCCTTCGATTCTAACTTGGTCAGAGGAGGACAAATATGCAGAAGAATTGTTTGTCACACCAGACGTAATGCGAAGTGACTGGAGAACTGAAATCATGAATTTCTTGTTAAGAGGAACCCTGCCTTAAGACATGCAACTGGCTAAAATATTGAAGTATAAAGCTCACACAATAAATATTTGATTAGGCCTTTGTTGCGTTGTTTGAATAAACAAAAGTCTCAAGAAATTTTATTAGAGTTACATGATGGTGAGGGTTCATCACATTTTGGGCTTAAAGCGTTGACACGTCGGGTTTCGTTGGCAGGCTATTATTGGCCCTCGATTATGAACGATGCTAAAGTTTGGTTCGAGGTTGCGATACTTGTTAAGGATTTTCCAATTCTATTCATAAAATTGTAGTTCCACTCATGTCCATTACTGAAGTCATCGCTTTTGACAGATGGAGAATAGATTTGGTACGACCATTGTCTATGGATTCTTGAGGACGTCAAATGATTATTGTGGCAATGGACTATTTTTTGAAGTGGGCAGAGGCTGAACCATTTTCAGGAACAAAATCCACAAATGTTATTAAGTTCATTGTGAATAATATTTGTTATCGTTTTGGGGTTCCTCAAAAGATCACTACAGATAATGGTGCTCAATTTAACAACAGATAAAGGGCTTTTTGTGCTTCGAGGGGTATCACACAGTTTGTTTCTAAATATTTTCGTCTCCAAGGAAATGGTAAGGTGAAGGTAATAAATAGATATATTTTGAAAGGGTGGAAGAAGAATTGGACAGGGGCTATAGGAAAAGTGTCTAACTATTTGCAAAAGGTGTTATTGGTTTATCGAACAACTCCTAAAGAGGCCACTATAGAGTATGTATGCTATTAGTCCTGCAGAATCTACATTACCTTCTTATAAAGTACTTCAGTATTTTGAGGACCTGAATGACAAAGCAAAAAGAACAGATTTAGACCTGCTTGAGGAGTAAAGAGTTAGAGCACATCTAAATACAATTCATTATCAAACTCTAACGAGGAGTCAGTATAATTCAAAGGTAAAAATGAAGAAATTCAAAGTTTTTGATAAAGTATTAAGTTAATTATTCCACCATAGAGAGGGAAGCTCATTGGAAACATGTCTCTACATTATGAAGGACCTTATATGGTGGTGCAAAGAATAAAACCGAGTTCTTATCGCCTATGTGATGTGCAGCGGAATATACAACATCTGGAATTGTATTCGGAATAATTTTGGCCCAGTTGCTCAACATCCTTTGTGTTGAATGTTTTTTTGAATAATACATACACTCTTTGCTACTTTGTTGGCCCGTCGAGGTTTTAATGTGGTGTCATGTAAATATTTGAAGTTATCAATAAAAATATAATTTGGTCAATGGGTCTTTATGTAAAAAAGAATTCATCAAAAGAAAGTTATCTTACAACAATTAAATGACAAGTACAAACAAAAAGGAAAAAACAAAGTTATTCGTCCTCGAAATTTCCTTCAGATGACTTCCCTTGTTCAGAAGCACTTTCTTCTGACTCCGCGTCGTTGAAAAAATCACTAGGCACATAATCAAAAGCCTTACTAGGAAGATTCTCAATTGGAGTTAAATGCTAGATGTTTGAAAGTTTAGCCTTCATAAATGTGGCATGAATATCATGAAGTAAGGTGATAGTCTTCTCTTCTTTGCCACTCTTAATGGCAGCTAGCATGTCCTTTCCACATTTATCTTCAGCAACCTTCAAAACAATCATTTTCTCCTCTTCTAATTTGGTCTTAAGAGTATCTACCTTTTGTGTTCAGCTTTTTATTTTCATCCCCGCTCTTGTTTAGAGATTCTTGAAGAGTGGAGTCTTTCTTTTTCTCCTCAGATAATTCTCGAGCATGTTTGGATTTGAGCTCTTCTATTTTATTTTTGTGAGAAGTTTTGAGCTATTCTATCTCATTACTATGTATAGATCTGAGATGTTTCTTCAGATAAATGATGCCTTCAAGAAATTCCGATCTACCAGCTTTAAGTCCATAAAACTGATCTTCAACAGTTTTACTAAAGAGCTTCCTCATTCTCTTTTCTGCTGCACCATCTTTCCTATATCAAACCATGATTTTAGCTATGGTCTCCAATTGGCTTCAGGAAAATTCCATTTCTTTGCACAACTTTTGTGTTGCAGTTCCAAGATCGGTAAATGGTTAAAGAGAAAATGTTACCTCTTTGAATGGTTCTTCAACGAGCATGAATTTTGGATTGACGTAGGGCATCAAAGTAGACGTTAATGATGGGAATGAGATTTATGGAACAATTAATTCAAAAGGAATATGGGAAGTTCTTTGACTGAAGTGTTGTAGTTGGTCTTGAATATCCTGGATGTATGGATCCATATCCGTGTTAAGTTCTTCAGACTGATCTACATTGATGAAGTTTTCATGATTAAAGTGATCGTCTCCTCGCTCGTTATTTGCTGTTTGATTATTGTCTGATGCAGTTTCTCTTTGCTGATCGTCCACAACAATGACTTCATCAGCCTCAGAAGGTAGCAGTTATTGCAGGGTCTCAACAATTCTTTTTCCCTTCTTTGTGATGGCGTTTTGGATGCACTCTTCTTTCTTTTCGAGACAACAGTTTTCTCCATCAGCCAGTAGACGATTGGGTGGCTCCATCAGATTTTCGGGGAGGTCAGCTCCCACACTAATTCTCCACAAATGGCTATTAAGAAGTTTATAGGTTGAAAAGTTGAGTGGAATTCATTTCCCCACTTTTTTTGTGCCCAAGTTGCCAACTTGGCAAAAATATCCTTAGCATCTTTTTGACGAATTTTATATCTCCTTGAAATGTCTAGAAAAAGTACAAAAAAATACAAATAAGAGCAGAATACTTAAAACAATAGCTGAAAATGGAAGAGGAAAGAGGCTTGCTGTTATTCCTCTAGACGAGGTTAAGTCGCAATAGGTTCTCCTCTGATATCTCTTTATCGTTCTTCGATGCCCCAGAAATGAAGACAAATTTTTGTTTCTAAAATTTGTCAGATTCCAAGCAAGTCATCGATTATCTTGAGGTCATCATCAAGAGTGAGATAATAGAAGGGAAAAACAGGTCCCTTCGAATATTTGGTCAAAGCAATAAAGTATTGAATGAAAAGCGGAATTTTGGTAAGTCTGCAGGTCAGGATTACAGATAAGAGGGTGAACCATTGGTTGGGTGTAGCTTGCATAGGACAAAGGTGGGGAAGCTTGAAATATTCCACTATCATTGGGTCTTATAGAAATCGAAGACCCCAATTAATAATTTCATGATACACTACTAATTTATCCTTCCCATAATTTAGTGGTGTCTCTCTTTCAATTGGAATCTGAAGCACGATATTATCTCGCATTCCCCATTGTTTTTTCAAGGAGGTAGCTTGGGATTCTAAATAGTAGATATATGAAACATTTTTTAGTGCCAATATATATCCTGGATTGATTGGTTTTAAGGTTTCACTAACTAAAGCAGCAAGCTCCTCGGGAAGTTCAATAACAACTTTCTTTTTCCCTCCTTTTTTGGTGCTTCTATTTCTTTAGCACACTTAACCAATTCGTTATCTTTCTAAGCATTATCATCAGTCTCAACCTCAAAATTAGAGTTGGTAGCTTTAGAGTCAGCTTCTTCATCAGATGTCTCATATATAAATTGAGGTGGGTTGGGATTAAAGGTTGGTTCTCTATGCTCTTCGTTTGAGGGATTTTCTTGACACTCCCGAAATAGGCAGACTGAAGCAGAGGATCACGAAATAAAACACAACAAGGGGGAAGCGCTTTTTAAAAGGAATAAGCAAATCAATCTGAATGGAGACAAGGAGGAGAGGCGAAAGAATGATTTTTAAGCCTGCAAGCAGCAATCAATAACGTCTGAAAGCCGTTGTGCACTAGCTTATAGTTTAGGGGGTGACCCTTTTTCTAGGTCTTCTATTTAGTATAAGGTAAGAAAAAGGGTCTTACATTTTTCAGCTGCATCGTGTCGCTGCATGGCAAGGGAGTAGCTCTTAATAGTGGAGTGGCTTGCTACTTTTAATCAAGAAAATAAAATTGAGCAAGGCAAGGAAGAAAGAAGTTGTCCCCTCTTCTCTGGTAACCCGCCACCCGTCATATGGAAATTTATTGGACTGCAAATCCTGGAACGACGGTTCGAGCCCGTCCGTGGACTCGGGGAGTGACGAGCAGCATAAAATTTTAATTAATCAAATGGCATAAGGGGATCTCCTTTGTTAGAAATCCAAAGACAACAAACTAGAACCACAAAACGAAATAAATGCAACACGAGAATAAAATTTGTATGCTTCAATAATTAGAATTCCATAAGTGTAGAATACGCTCCATTTTCGATCGAAGGTCCTATGCCACTGAAACTCAAATCTATCTTACCTTCAATCCATCTTTGTTCAGCTAGCTCATAACGAATCTTAGGGCTGACAAAACCGAATCTCAGGGCTGACACTCCCGCCCCCAAAGGCGTAGACCAAAAACCGCCCGCCAGGTTTTCGAGGACACGTATGGGAGGAGGCGGGCGCCCTCTAAGTTTACCACCCTACTACTAATGGACTATGAGGGAGGCAGGCGAACGAGAACCAACCGAGAACCCGAACCTCTTGACTGGCTGACCCCTTCATCTTTGATTCATTATGGTCGAGGATGGATGAAACCAATCAAAAGTTCAAATCGCACAAGTGAAGCCGGGAAATGGACCGCAGCCCAACGAAAAGGACTCATGTTGAATGCGTTTTGAGGGTAAGCTACCACTCATGTAGCGACACAGACCTGCAACTGTCGAAGGGGCCACCAACTGCCTGAATCACTGTAGTAAACCCTCATTTTACTTAATGGATAACGCTTATTCGCTTTCACTCAACAAAATCAATGAGAAAAAGAGAAGGAGAGAAAAAAGTCTTTATTGAAGAGGCTGTGCACCTGAAATATGACTAATGAAAATCCAGAAGAATGGGTGTGAGCTTTCAAAAAGATGAAGATGAAAAGGATAAAGATAAATTATTTTGAACAACCAACATAACATAAGAGATATTCGACATTCGACATCTATTAAACAAGACTAAGAACAAAGAGACATTCGACATCTAGCTCGTCGACTTAGAGCAGATGGAGATTTTCATTCTCGGACGGGAAAAAGAGACATTCAACATCTATTAAACAACACCAAGAACAAAGCCATACCATGGCCCTGGGAGAAACTAGTGATGATTTTCATGAATGCTGCCCACAAGGACGTAAGAAGGTCTTTGTCAATTCATATCAACTCAACATGTTGCACCTCTCAGTAAGAGGGGTGTAAAAACATCGTGAAAACTTTGACCACATGGATAGGGATAAATTGATATCAATTTTGATTAAGGAAAAGAATAAAAAAATGAACGTTTTTTTTCGTTTGCTATGGGCTGAATGGATGCGTACTCGCGTGATCAATGGACGGGTGAATTGCGTAAATAACGAAACTAGCCTAACCTAAAGGAGAGTTTCTTCCATCTCTTAATGACGAATCTTGATTGACTGACACTAGGAACCAATTCAGATAAAAAATAAGGATGGCATAAAATATACGGCGGATCTATTATCGATAGAAAATTACTTTACTCAATGGATAGAGGGGCCCCCAACTCAAGCACGAAATCCATGTTGAGTCCACAATCATCGAGAGGGGCACCACCAAGCGAGATCGAGACCAATACCATGTCTAGGTTGGGGCAAAACCCCTTGTATAAGGCTCCTGTGATTCTTCAAATATCCCATAAAGAAAGGTAGGAGGCTTCAATACTTGACTAACAAGTGAGAAACTTTACTTGGAGAAAGAAGGGGGGCGCGCTTGCTGCAATCTTTCTAAAGTGCTAGTGTCGGGGCTCTTTTATTGAATAAAACTAATAAGATAGAGCTTTTTATTTCATCTTGATCATAATCGATTCTATGATTGAATATCATAAATGTTACTTACTAGTATAAACTCAGAGAGACAAGCATAGAGGGGACTCTATCATACTTGCTAACTCTTAGGATGAGAAGTAGGTCCTTTGTTTTTTGCAGGAATAGTTCCAGCCTTTGTTGCCCCTCGGTAGAGTGATTCTACTTAGCAAACTGCCAGGACGCATAGATCAATTGATTAATATAAATCTTAAAAGTGGATTGTTGACCGTCGCCCCCTTGTCCTAGAGGCTCTCCAGCCGAGCGGGAAGGGCGCGCTATCAAAAACCTTTCCCCCGGTGTATGTGAACAAAATTATCGAACCTTTTTTTGTTCGGTCATAGGTTGGCCCAAAGAACGAGAGTCGGCTTCCCTAAGTCTATTGTTCTTTCATTGCTCACCGGTAGAGTGCTCGGCTGTTAACTGATTGGTCGTAGGTTCAAATCCTACTCACGAAGAATTGTAAGTTATCACTATTCTGATTTAACGACCCTTGTCCTTCTTTTTTGTTTCTAATATAGCAGAATCGTTGGACATCAAAAGTGGGAACTTTCTTGTTGGTTTTTCTTCCTTACTCTGGTATAGGTGAACTTGGTTCGTTCTATTCCTAAGGAGAAGAAAGATCCAATGGGAATGAATTAAAAGACTTGAGTAGTCTCTCTTCATTAGCCGGAAGGAATTTGTTTCCACTAGAGTGATTCGAAAAAGAAAAGAATCTGAACAAACAAGTAAAGGGTTACTTTTTAGGTAGGATAGATTGATGTAGTGCAATGGTTAAAGCTCTGCCAGCTTCTTTTCTTGTAGACTGAACTCTCTTCTCTTTAGGCTCCGAGTTGTTTTTGGGTGGGATGGTCTTATTTTTCCACTAGTGGCAACGAAGTTCTTGGTAATTAACAAGAGGGAAGGATGATCTCTACTCATTTCATTCATTCACTGCCAGCGGTAGCGTGCAACCCACAAGAAAAGGAAAACGTTTGTTTATTGTAGTCCTCTTTTAGTAGACTAGGTTTGGTAAGCGTAAACTATTGAAGTATGCTTCAGAAGGGGGCTCGCAGCTTTACTCAATAGAAAAGCTTTATATTCCATTAGTAAAGCGCTAGCGCCCAATGTATGGGCTTTAAAGGGATAAAGGATGGGAAGAAAACAAAGATGGTCACTCCTTTTATTTTAAGAACATGGCTTGTTCATTCACTTGCTCATGAACGTGCAGCTTCGCCGGACGCGACTAGTCCCCTTCTTTCCTCCGTCGAAAGATGCTTAGCCAGTAACGACGAGGGGGGCTAGAGAACGCCCATGACTACATGAGGGGGAAGCTGTCGTGGAAGATTTGCCCCTTACTTTATAGAGATTGTTATGAATTAACTAAATGACCTCATAACTCTAGCTAAGCTAATAAATAGTATGAGTTCCTTTCAATCAAATAAATAATCTTTTTCATTAATTCAAGGCACCATCCTCCTTCTTAAAACCCACTGAGGGGGGCCTCGGTCGGGAAAGGGAAAGTGGTCGAGTGGTCAAAAGAGACATACTGTAAATCTATTGAATATTTTCTACGTAGGTTCTAATCCTGCCTCTTCAAATTCTTTATTGTAATATCCAGATAAAAGAAAGGAGTCATTCGTAAGCGTAGGAAGCCCACGGAGTGAAGCTTTGTATTGCCGTAAATTGGAATTGTATCATATGTTAGTTAGATGGGTTGGCGAATAACTACAATCTATAGATTCCCCATCTATATCTAATCCCAACAAGAATAAAAACGAGTTGCTTCTGGCTTAGTTTGTAGTTGTAGTCTTTTAGCTTATGTAATGGTCGGTCCTCAGACACGCACGCGCCCGCTAGAATACCTCCTTTTTTTGGACGAAGACAAGCCGATACTACTGATGAGTTCAGAACTTAATCTGATGGGCAATTTGGACCATGACCACTATTATAAAACTACGAACACGACAAATGTAATAAATGTTGACTAACCTAGTTGCTGGTCACTTCAAACCAGATTACTAATGGGTCCTTAAAATTGACCTGACTTCATAATCGAACTCAATAACCTATGAGTCAGTAATTAAGTATGAATACCCCAACCACTTTCATTAATGAAAGTAATCAAAATTTACTGCTAGCACACAGCTTAATTATCTCATTACTCACTACCTTAAACATTAAATTCCACAAAACATCAAAACACTTTACAAAATTACCCTAAGACAGAAATAAACCACACCAAGTACGATATACGATAGGGGAAGGAAATACCACCATTTAATAGCGCATGGGGATCACAATTTTTCTCGAGGATGGGATAGGTGGGAAGAAAAAGGTCATGATGGATTTAGTAGTCTTTGTGCGAGCCGTATGCGGTCAGAGTCTCACGTACGGAAACAAGGGGGGGGGGGGGGGGGGGGGTTCGCGTCTATACATGTAGTGTGGTGGTTGGGCATACCCATCCTATTTTTTTCATGATCTATCGGTCTACTGGAGCTACCCACTTTGATCAATTAACCAATATTTTGGTCGGATACAAAATCACTGGTGCTGGATCTGGTTGTCCTCTTATGAGCATTCTATCTATCGTTGTAGGATTCCTATTCAAGATCATTGCAGTTTTGTTTCGGGAAGTTGTAGGACGGCCGCCTATAAGTTTGTAGGGTAGGGTGGGTGGTACCGCTCTGATTGCGGCTAATCTTCCTAACCGCGCGCGGGCCATACTTAGAGCGCGTGAAACTCATCACTACCTCGTAAGGGCATTGAGACCATAATATGTTACAAGAAATCCTCATTTTATCTGTAGTGTTGTCACAAAGCCGCCCACCTAGAAGAGCCACTCGCTCTGTAGTATTGTTATACAAGACAAGCACGCCGCCCACCTGTTGATCAGGAGAATCGAAGTTCACTTCCAGCCAACTGTCCATCCAGTCAAGTATAAAAGACACAGTAGAATCACGCAACCCACTCTCCTGGTGTGCTTCCTGCTTTCGAAGAAAGAAAAAAGAGCGTCAAGGTTTAGTTCAGATTTGACTGCTTGCAACATGGGAGTGGATGACCAAAAAATTCATGGGAACAATAAAAAAAGAAGATGTCTCGGTAATAAAAACTATAGGAGGCTATATTGGCGAGATCCAACGGTGAACAGTCGCCCAAACGAACGCCTGGAAATCCGAGGACCTTTAGTAATGTACCCTACCCCCGAACCAGCAGCCTTCGCGCCAAGCAAAACCACCCTTGTCTATTTTTCCTTTCTCTATTCTGCCTCCCTCTTTCTTTACTTTATTCCAATAGATTCTAAGGTAAATTCAAAGTGGTTCGTTTTCCTAGTTTACGTACTTGACGAAATGGAACGTACTTTGTTTTAGGTTTGTTATGGATTGCATTCAATTAGTGTCACTCCTTCCTTTGTTTATATCGTGACACTTTGGTTACAGGCGAACGTTTCTAAAGGCGACCTTCTCGAGTTTTCCGGTTGTTTCCTAAATTGAAGTATTCTTGTCTATTTATAAATGAAAGCATATGTCTTTATTTATATGGTAGTATTTTTGGTTATGGAAAGTTAATAAAAAATAATTATGTTTATTTATTGGATACTATAAAGGAGCATAAATATATAATAAGTGTAGATGTACCTCGAAAAATAAATTGTAAACTCGGAAATTCAGCAAAAGTTTAGCACAAAGAATTAGGTTTTCTAAAAATAGAATTGAAAAGAATCTTTTGGAAGGTTTATTAAATGGGCTGGATTTTTCGGACTTCAACATTTGCATTGAATGTATAAAAAGAAAACAAACCAAGGTGAAAAGATTAGATACATACAAAGCAAAAAGGATCTTGGACTTGATACATGCATACTATGCAAATCATTCTCTTTGTATAGTTTATTGTGTTACATGTATCTATATGTTATTCACAAAAAGTCAGAGGCCAATGACAAGTTCAAAGTATTTAAGATCGAGGTTGAAAAATAGTTTGGTAAAGACATTAAGCGTGTTAGATTGAACCGTGATGGTGAATACTGCGAATATACGACGGTTAAGGTGAACAACGTCATGAACTGTTTATAAAGTTCTTAGTAGAGTGTGGGATAGTCCATCAACATACGATGTCGGGTTCAACCATCATGAACTGATTATATTAGAGACAAAAATGTACATTGAAGAACATGGTAAGAAGTATGATTAGTCATTCAAATTACCTATATCACTCCAGGAGAAGCAATATTATATGCAACTTACGTACTTAATAGAGTTTTGAGGAAAGTAACTACTAAGACATCGTATGAACTTTGGTTGGGTTTAAACCTAGTTTAAAACATTTACATATTTGGATATATCCAACTGAAGTGAAGCCTTATAGGCCAAATCAAAAGAAATTGGAACCCAAAAGGGTTAGTATTTATTTCATCAGAATGATATAGTGTTTACGGGGAAGTATTTAGTAGCAAAGATTCATTTTGAGGAAAAATCCGTAGATTTTTGTGTAGTTTTTTACAATTATACTTTGGTATCAGGTTTGTTAGAACATATAGATGCTCAAGATGATGTTAATATTCCTCATGTGGATGTTGTCTAGATTAAACAGAATGAAGTTGTTCCACTAGAGTAAAATAATGTTGTTCAAGAAGATTAAACTCTACCTCCTCAAGAAGTTCAAGTGCAAACTGAAGAAATTATGCCTTTGTGAAGATCTACTAGAGAAAAGAAGAGCACTATATCTTCAGACTATAGTGTATATTCAACAACATGAGGAATTTTTTAGTACAACATAATTGGTCCTTTGATTATCCATGAAGCCATAAAACGTTATGATTCTCAATTATGGATTAAAACAATGAATGAAGAGTTCAAAACAGCACAAGATAATGCGGAAAGAGAGGTTGTTGTATTAAGAAGCCATTGGTTAATACATTTTTTAAAACCAAACGAGATTTTAATGGTATTGTGAGGAGGCATGAAACACGACTTGTAACTAAGGGTTTTACTCAACGTGAAGAGATTGACTTTAAAAACACCTTATATTCGGTTTCATCGAAGGACTCTTTTTTACAATCATGGCATTAGTTGCACATTTCAACCTTGAGCTCCATCAAATGATGTAAAGGTTGATTTTATTAGTGTAGACATTGATGAAACAATTGATAATGTGCAACCTGAAAACATTTTCTCCAATAATCCAAAGTCAACGGTATGCAAACTAAATAAATCTATTTATGATCATAAATATCTTGAAGTTATTGTCTGATTTGATTTTGAGATAAATTTAGTGAAAGTTTGTGTGTATCAAAATTTCAGCAAGAGTAAACTCATATTTCTAGTGATGTATCTTGATGATATATTATTAGCCATGAATGATAAAGAATTTTAACATGCAACCAATAAATTGTTTTCCGACAAATTCGATATAAAATATATTGGTGACGCGTCTTTTGTGTTAAGAATTAAAATTCATAATAATCAATCCCATGGAGTTTTGAGTTTATCAGAAAATGTGTATATGGAGAGTATGTTACAATATTATAGGATGGATAACAAAAAAGGAAATAAAACCTTTGTATCGAAAGATGAAAAAGTTTATCCTTAACAAATGCCCAAAGATAAAACTTAAGATTGAGAAAATGAAAAAGATTGTATATCCTTCGGCAGTTGGAAGTCTGTTGTATGCTCAAGTTTGTACATGACCATATATTGCTTTTGTGGTGGTTGTGTTAGGGAAATACGTAAGTAATCTGAGGATGAAACATTGGAAATCAGTTAAAAGAGTTCTCTTGTATTTACAACAAATAAAACATCACATGTTAATATATCATAAGTAAGATAAAATGGAGGTGATAAGGTATTCCGACTAAGATTTTTCTAGATGTGAAGATTCTCGTTGTTCGACCTCATGCATTATATATCTTTTAGAGTAAGGTGCACTATCATGGAAAATTGTTTAAAAACATTCATTATATCTTCCACTATAGCTGCAGAACCGTGATTGCTGATGCATCTGTTTGCAGCTTTTAATGTCTTCACGATGAATTTAGTCATATGTCATCATTTTCGGGATTCTTAAGGTTATCTATCTGGCGATAGAAATTAACAACGCTATTTAAGTGGATACATCCTATAATAGCATAAGCTGATCCAAGTGGGAGATCGTTGAAATTTCACCATTGAGTTGGACCGTCACATATTTTATCGATGTATCGAACTATCATCAATATTAGTCTAATAAAAATAATCATAAATAAAGGAATAGACTAGTAGATAAAATATGTATCATTGAGGTAATTGTAAAGATACCATGTTTAATTATGAGACTAATAGATAAAATATGTATCATGGAGGTAATTGTAAAGATACTATGTTTAATTGTGAATACAATGAATGATTGGATTCATAAATAAACAACTTAAGTAAAACGTAAAGTTTTGGAAATATTTTGTAAGATAAAAGAATAATTATTCTTGAAGTTACTTAAATATAGAGCCATTTCTCTTTGTTTTGATATAAAATAGTAATTGTTTTTTTTTTTAAATAGAACAAAAACAGTTTCTCTTGGTTTTAATATAAAAGAGTAATTGTTCTTGTTTTAAAAATAAAAAGAATAATAGTTTCTCTTGATTTTAATATAAAATTTAGTTTCTCATTTTTTTTAAAATAAGGTCGAAAAAATATACAAAAAGAAAAACATTTTTATAAGAACAATTTTGTTTTTCCTTTGTGAGATGATGACCATCTGCATGAAACTTCAAAATTTGAAAAACAAAATATATTTACATAATGTAAGTCTTTTGTTTTTCATTGTTAACTTCATTAGTTCTTTAAGTTGATTGAGAAATCTAAATAGTTACTAACCTTTATTAAACTTATATATGACGAGAGATTCAGCTATGAAAGAGCTCAAACTATTAATATTTGAACAAATTTTATTTATTTATTCCTTTTAGGGTATTGCTATACATACCCAATTCAGGTTTAAGTATACCCAAAATCAACATTTGACTTTTGTTTGACTTTTTTTTGACATTTTTACCCTCCATCAGAAAATTAATATCCAAACTGCCATTAAGTAAAAACAAAACTACTATGTGTATCCAGAGTATAACCAATTCACCAAATGACCTATTTCGCTATCTATACCCAAACAAACATTCTTCTTTGCTGAATTTAGTATCCAAATAGTATAGTTTTCTTAAAAATTTTGAAACCAAATTCAAACTTCATAACAAAATCAAGAACATTCAACCTAAAACACAAAATCGATCATGACCGAAGCAGAACTAGGGATCAGTGTGGAGGAGTTGATGTCGCCGGAAAAAAAGGATGATGAAATTTTACCGGAAAAAAAGTTGGAGTCGCCGGAGAATCAGCCATCGTCGCCGGAGCAGCCACCACCATCGCCGGAGAAGGTTAAAACTTCACCGGTGGCCCATGCACCATCGGTTCCAGGCCATGGAACCGGTGGTGCGTAGGTGACGCACGGCCGGTTCTTGGCCTTTGAACTGGTCGTGCGTCACCTACGCACCACCGATTCCATCGCCTGGAACCGATGGTGCATGGGCCACCAGCCGGTCGGTCCCGAAGCCTTAGCACCACCGGTGCTGAGGCCATCAACCGGTGGTGCAGGGGCCTCAGTCCGCTCGGTTTTGAGGCCCCAGCACCACCGGTTCATGGCCTCAGCACCGGTGGTGCTTATGGTCGTGTCCGGCCGGTTCTGAGGCCTAGAACCACCGGTTTTAGGCCTCTTAACCTTGGATCCTCGCATGTTTTTCGAAAAAAATTAAGGTTTTTTTATGTTTTTAACTATACCTGAATGCTTATTATGGTTTTTTGTTGTGTAATAGGGGGCAGATGTCGCTAGTGGGACTGAGGCACCTTCCGCTACTGATTTACAGTCATTTGTTCTTCACTACCGAGTTCTACACACACGACGCGTTGGTGAAATGGGTTACGAAGATAGGAAAACTCTATGGTATGGTTATCAACATAAGTCGGCGCGACAAAGTAAACAACAGAAAAAATCCGAGAGTTTATTTCCAGTGTGAAAGGGGGGGGGGGAAATATACTCCAAGAGTTGCATAAAAAGACCGTAAACGAAAGTCTACAGAAACGAAAAAGATTGACTGCCCATTTCAGCTTCTTGGGTCAATGGTTGAACCAGATCAATGAATGTTAGAAGTGAAATGTGGTATTAATAACCATGAGACTTCTTTACATCTAGATGGTCATTCATTGGTACTAACCCCAGAGATATACTGAATGGTGTCAAGAAATTCAATGAATATAGTGTTTCTACCATGCGGACGATCTACAATGCACGACAGAAAAGTCGGGTTTTAAAGAAGGCGGGTAGGTCACAACTTCAGTTCTTGTTGGGTGAGCTTAAGTCACAAAATTATTATGAATGGCATAAATCTGGTGAAGACGATGGACAAATCATTACAGATTTGTTTTTTGCCCATCCAGTCAGTATTGACCTTTTGCGGACATTTCCGACAGTTTTGATTATGGATAGTACATATAAAGTCATACGATATGGTATGCCATTGTTCGAGATAGTGGGTGTGACGTGTACCGGATTGACTTTCTGTGCGGTATTTGCCTTCATGTCCGGTGATAAGTTAAACAACTTCAAATGGGTGTTAGAGTGTTTGAAGTCGTTGATTTCCGTTCACGGAATTCAAGAACCTCGGGTCATCCTAACCGACAGAGATTTAGCATTGATGAACACCATAGAAGTGGTATTCCCAGAGACAACACATATGTTATGTCGCTGGCACATAAACCAAAATGTTCAAGGGCAAACAAGAAAACACTTCCTCGAGAAAAGTGATCATACAAAATTTGTTACTGCTTGGAAGAAGATTGCGTATGCAGAATCAGAGATTGAATTCGATCACGCCCGACGGGACATGCTATTGGAGTACAAATATTACCCTCTTGCAATTGAATACACTGAAACATCCTGGCTCGATAAGTACATGGACAAATTTGTGGTTTGGAAGACGGACAATAACTTGCATTTGGGACATTGCACAACTAACCGCGTCGAGAGTGCTCATTCTAACCTAAAGCGTTACATACGTACAAGCAAATTAAACTTCGAGTTATTTTGGGGGAGGGTTCATTCGCTTGTTGAAATCCAACATGCTACCATTAGGTCGTCGTTCGAGAAGAGTCGTTACATAGCACTGCATAAGTTCGCGGATAAACTGTTTGATGAGATTCGAGGCAAGGTTTCCCACATGGCGTTAGAACTATTTTTCGCCGAAGTAGAGAAGGCCGAAGATACCAAGATGGTCGCTATTGAAGATGGGTCGGATGTTAAAGACACTGGCGTCTGTATATGCGCTATAAAATCTACCCATGGTATACCTTGCTATCACCAGGTCCGCAAGTGACGTAAAGGAAAAATTTATGCCTCTCTAGATGCTTTTCACATCCACTGGACAAGGTTAGAAATAATGCCTCGTACATTCCGCACGACCATGGAAATTCTCAAAAATGTCTGCTAAAGCTAGTAACCGATGTTATGGAGACAAAAGATGAAAGTCGTATAAAACATATTTACAAGAAATGGTTTGAAGTTGTTTATCCTGAAACATCGTCATTGCTAGAGCCATTGGAGAAGCAGAAACACCGAGGCCGCCCACATGTGAAAATAAAGTTAGTCGTGGATACATCATCCACTAAACGGGACATGAGCAGATGGGAGTACCCGCTAAAAGAGGATGAAGCTAGTCATGACGCAGTCATGCAGTCTTTAAAACCAACAAAAGTTAAAAAGGGTAAAGCAGTTGGTAGTGAAAATACGATTAGGGAAGATGTGCCTAAAGTACCTCGTACTCGTACTTCTTCCATTGCCTCGCGCGCTAGCAACATGGTACAACCGTCCATTTATCGAGTCATAGAACTAATACATGACCCGAAAGGTTTTTTGCGTTGGTTTCCGATTCACTTCAACCCTTTTATATCGGGTATAAATGATGTTAAGCTAGATGGACATTGTGGATATAGAGCAGTTTCATTTGGGTTGTATGGTCATGAAGAAGGTTGGCGAGGTGTTCGGAAGGCAATATACGATGAACTAATGGAAAACTACGACACGTACAGCAAGATTTATAACGGTGAAGAGGATTACCTGAAGGTTGCAGAAAGTATAAACTACTACGAGACACCAGCATCACCCAAATATTGGATGACAATGCCTGAAATGGGGATTGCGATTGCAACCAAGTTCGAATGCATTGTTCATTTTGTGTCACTCGTGGGGTCTCACAACTGTAGTCATACGTTTTTACCTCTGCGCAGTAAACCCCCCATTATGGCCCAAAGACGTGAGATTGGGTTTGGATTCGTTGATACTAACCACTTTGTCAATGTAAGTCATTCGATATATGGTTATGTTTTTTCTCACCACTATATTACTCAATTGTTGGTTTTAATTTAAGTAGTATTAAACAGCTATCAATCAAGCCCCTTTGTCCTTGCGCACGCATACATCCTACGTGGCAGAAGTTGAAGAGTGAAGAGGCTACGCATTGGGAGCTACCAATAGTTGGTCACTGCAAGAAATACACAGAACTCGAAGGGAGAAAGCCAGTTTGTTCATTCCCAGAAGTAACTAATCTTGATGAATTTGTTTAGTTGGTTTATGTGTTTTGGTCGGGTTTATGTTCATGTTTCGAACTCATTTGTGTCTTTTGGTCGCTTTATGTCTTTTGGACGGATTTATGTTGTTTAGAACTTTGTTTATTTTACTACATCGTTTTGGTCCTTCTACAGTAATTCATGAAATTTACCAACTTATAACGATACACCAATAATCATTTCATACCTTAATATCAAACATCGCAAACAAGCAACAACAACATCGCATAAACATTAGTACATAACTTGGGATTGAGAATACAATTAGTCAAAATCGTAGCCTCCATTGTCGTTGCGTATACGCACTGTTTCCTCCTTCATGGAAATTTGAGAATGAACGTATTGTGCCATTTCCAACGACAAATAGTCTGTGATCATTAAACCGAAAGAGTCGAATGCTTCATTCCTAACTTCTGGGGGCTCGTTAAACACCAAGAATATCGGTCCACTAGTTATAGACTTTTATCTTGTGGCTACCTCCTCACGAGTACGAGATCGAGGCATTTGTCTAGACGTAGACATTTCGCCGTACATGAAATACATCATACACAAAACTTTATCAAAGAACTCATCAACATTATCGTCCGGCCGTTTGAACTTCACAGCTTTAGCAGCCTTGAGTAGATGAGCATCATCAAACACACTCCAACCCACTACGAAAGACTTCAATTATGTTTGAAGGAGAGTTTTGTGTGTTTGGTGTTGTAAGATAGACTTCCTTATATAGAAGAATGAAAGTTTAATTTGGCAGGAATTTAAGAGCGCGAAAACAGAAAACGCGGGGAAAAAAACCGGGAAAAAAATTCCAAGATTCAATTGCGCACCATAGGTACTGTCTACTGTGTACCTATGGTGCACAGGCTACGGTACCTATGGTGCACAGTCTAGTGTACCGATGGTGTCATGCACCGGCCGGTACATAACATGCCGACCGGTGCATGGTACCATCGGTAAAAGGGGGTGGTACCATCGGTACATGCCCCCTTTACCGATGGTATAGCGCACCATGGGTACACCTTCTTCAGTACCCATGGTGCACGCACTGTTTTACCATTGGTACACAGCAGTGTGCACCATAGGTACTACTGACTGCGTACCAATGGTGCACAATACGTTGTAGTTTTTTTAAAATTGTTTTGTTTTCGTTTAAAAAAGTAAGTCTTGGGGCATGGATTTAAGTGAATGTTATGGTGTTATTTTTTTCTAATGGGTGATGAACTTTGTTAAATAATTGTTATAAAGGATTGATTGTAAGAATAGTGCGACTTATGTTCGTTTGTGGAATCTAAATTAAAAAAACGAATTCAATTTAAGTACAACAAATCTAAAAGAAACAATAGAAGCAACAAAGTAGATGTCATAAGTCATAATACAAAATACGATAGTGAAACAACTAAAAAGTCCATGAGAATGAAAGATCATAACAAAGCTAAAACAAGTCCAATAATGAGGACAAACAACCAAGAAGAGAAGAGCTGCAGGACTTGATCTCTCCACATAAGCGCACCCGCTTCCCCACGCTCTACAGGCATAGTAACAATCGAGCAAACAACGTCTACCAATCTGTCGTCCGTGGTACGTGGTGGTGGAGTAATAGTATGCCAACCATACTCAGCCAGGTACCTCCAGTAGGTGTTCGTCGCAGACTGTCTATATGTGGCAATGGTAATTGTCAACCGATCCTCAGAAAGCAAGTGTTGACGCCAATCTAGCCATGCGCTCTCTCACCACATGTACCTCGCTAGATCTCCTTTCCTGTAACCCGGTCGTAGTACAAGTGGGAGTTCGAGCTCATCCTCAACCCGTCCAAAATGGCGCATAACCCGATCAGGCATGTAGCCCTCGACCGTGCTCATCATCCGCAAAGGATAAACGATGGTGCGGATCTCCTGCACGGGGAACTGGACTCTAATGTCCTGGTATGGCTCAAATATCACATGTTCCAAAACAGTAAAACAATTAGACTGTTTTAAAATCCTAGAACTTAATATCAAAATGTTAATGCCAGATAAAATTTAAAAACTGACATCTTCCTCCTTCTGATCAGTAAGGAGAGTACAGACAACCGATTTGGGGCGGATGTTTTGCCCAACAATCCGCTTCGGTAGCCACTTCACAATCCTAGGCTGCCTCGCTACGTGGTCAGCATTCTCTGAGGCCCTAAACGCGGGGAAGTGGTCGTAAATCCAGCAATCGAGCATAGCTACAAATCCATAAAGGTTATGCTTCGATGCTTTCGAAGAATCACCCAAACCACGGAAAAGGAATGCCAATGCACTCGTACCCCATGCAATGTCCCACAACCCAGAATCCATATTCGCCAACCCGTACAAGTAGTCAGCCTTGACGCTTTTCTGACTAGTATCCGCAAAAATAGTGCAACCAAATAAGAACATAAGGCATGCTCGTGATACATGGCGGATAGTCTCAGCATTAGTCTCCTCAACGTAGCGACCCCTGGTAAAATTCTCTCGCAACCATTTGATCTTGAAGCCAACGCCTCTGGTGGATTGTATCTCTACGCAGACCTCATCCACTGTCAGACCTAACATACTAGCATAGTAGCTGTATGCCTCATCACGTGGAGCCGTGACTACATCCAGGGTCCGACCAACTACAGGGAGACCTGTAATGCAGCTGACATCGTCGAGCGTAATCTTCATCTCCCCAAATGAGAAATGGATCGTGTTACTCTCCCAATGCCAACGCTCAACAAAAACCTCATCAAGCACGGAGTGTGTGAAGTACTGAGGCAGGTGGGCTATAAGAGGACCGAAAGGAGTCCGCGCTAAATCACTGCACATCTGGCTGAGCACTGAGGTCCCACATACGAAGCACATTATAATGTGCCTGTATGCCTAGTGTAGTGCGACCCTATAAATAAAAAACTAAGTCAGAACATAATAATAGTAAAACTTAGACTAGACGTTTAATTGTTAGGTACTTACCTGTCCTATGAAGACGTGGTACGCCTCATGCTCCTTGTAGTCAAGAAACAGAGGTATCTTTTTGCATTTGAGAAATGCAAACGTCTTTCGCTGCTCCTCAGTGTGGATAGCATCGATATGCTCCTCATCGATGGTGTCCTGCTCAGGGTCCCCAGTGGCATCCACCCTGTCACTAACAGGTGGTGGATGTGTACTAGTATGCACAGGGGACGGAGCTCTGCGAGCAGGAGAGGGAGGTGGTGGATCACTAGCAGTAGGAGGTGGTGATCGATGTGATGACGACGTCTCTCGTCGTGAGGAGCCTCCACCTCTAATATTAATGTCCGCAATCTCTGCGGCTTGTTCCTTCCTCTTCCTATGCTTGATTCGGCGCAAAGACCGATCACTCCGTATCCTTTCCTCCTCCTCCCTAAGATGAATAGTCTCAGGGTCCTCAAGAAAATCTCGTTCGCACTTGGCATCGCGGACCCGCTCATCCTCAACGGCCCGTACAGTCTTAATACTCTTCCCCGGCGGTGGCGGACATAAGCCAGGGAGATACGCCCTGGATCGAGGAAGACGTCGCTCCTCAACCGCGTCTGACCTACAAAAATACAAAATAAAGCACCAAATGAATAACAGTAACATACAATGTAACCCACAAAATTAAAATAATCAACACTCTAATACGCAATCGAGCTAACTTTATAAAGTAATTTTTTTATAAATTTCAAGTTTTTTTAAAAAATATGCAAAAGTAAAACCTTTTAAACACAATTTGGGTATTTTTTTTAAAACAAACAGCGCACCATAGGTACGCAACAAGGCGTATCGAGCGGCACGGGCAGTGTGTGCCGAGCGACACAGGTGCATGTGCCGCTCAGCACACCTACTCGAACCGATGGTGCGCCTTGGGCAGCACCATCGGTGCGTATGCCCTGTACGGCCGGTACTGGGCATACGCACCGATGGTGCTGCCCAAGGCGCACCACCAGTGCACTTTGCCGGCCATTTTCCAGCCGGCAAGTTGGCTGGAAAATGGCCCCTAAATCCTACAATTTTTCCTAAATTTACTCCCTAATTCTAACCTAAATCCTAAATTCAACCCTAAATCTAACGCAAATCTAAAATTCATACCTAAATCTAACAAAATTAACAAACAAATTTAGTTTAGGAACTTACGTAGGTGGCGGTGGGGGGTTTTTGTTCTTGACCATGATGAAGGAGGAGGAGGAGGAGTGGTGGTGGTGGTGGTGGCTCGCCGGAAAATTTGAGAGAGAAGTGAGAGTGTTTGAGTGAGATTTTAGAGAGAAGTGAGAGATGTGAGTGAAGTGAGAGAAAGTGAAGTTTAAAATGTCGTGGATGAAGTTAGTAAAAAAAATGGCTTATATACCCACAAAAGGGTATTTTTGAAAAAAAATGGGTATACTTAGATCACCTTTGGGTATACTCAAAATTGGGTATACTCAAAATTGGGTATACTTAAACCTGAATTGGGTATATATAGCTTGACCTTCCTTTTATCTAGAAATTGGAAATAAGTTAAAATTAATCATGATAAGTAAATTATTTGCATGTTTTTAAAAATCTTATTATAAATAATAAAATGTAGGATGTTGCTTTATTTTTAGAAACACAACAACAATATTATTTAGTTTGTGTCCTGCAACAACACCAATATTACTATAAAAATATAATCTGTATGATGTGAGCTAGTGATGGGTGAAATGAAAAATACAAAAAGCCTCAAAATATGTGATTTTAATTTTAATTAAGCGTCTAGAATTAAGTACTATTTAAAATCCAAAAGAAAAAGTATTGTTTATTTATTATCTATATTTTTATGTATTTTTTTAGAAAGATTCATTTCATTTAAATATTTATCATCTCATACCTAATGATACCCCATATATCCTTAGTTTATTATACAAAACATTTTTTATTTTTTACTTAAACTTTTTTTCTTTTGTTTCTTTCTCTCTTTAGTTTTTGGACCATCTACGGTAGTGACGATTCAACTTGCTTTCGATTTTTTTTGTACGATTTTTATTGTTTTTTATCTGATTTCGACGTTTGCTCTTGAATTTATGTTTAGGTAAATCTATTTTTATGTTTAGGTAACTCAATTTTTTGTTCATTTTTTATTTCTGTTTAGGTAACTCGATTTCCTTTTTATTCTTGATTTTTTGTTTTCATCTAGTATTACTTTAATTTTGTAGTTTAAATGTTGTATTGCAGAAAGGTTTTGATTGTTTTTAGTGTATTGTTTTGTTTGTAGAAAATTTGTTTCGAGAAATGGTTTACAGTGTAAACGAAGTAGATGAAGTTTGGAAGATGCGAAACCTTTTTACTTGAAGTACTGATAGATGCAAAACATGATAGATGAGAAGATGCAAAAACTTTTTTTTGCTAGATGTGAAACCTCTATAATTTTTGTACAACTAGATGAGAAACCAGGCATATGATTTGATGTGAAAAGGTAACGATTAGTAGGATCTATATTAATGTGGAGTATAACCGTACCACCGACTCCCTTTTCTTGTGTTCTAGTCGAACCATCCACAAGTCCAATGGTGCTACATCTATCATCTAAAAAATATTTTATACTGGTCTTGCATCTTTCAAACCTAGATGATAGATGCAAGACCAATGTAAAAAAAAACCGCCAACAAAAAAGCAGAAGAATATAGTGAATCTTTAATGAAACTGATAAAGATATATTCAATGTTTGATTAAAATTTTAAACAAAAATACTAGAGATATGTTCACTCTTTAATGAAATTTAATAAAAATCACAAAAATGAAAATATTAGAGATATATTAATTATTTAATGAAATTTGAAAAAATATTTAGTTTTTAATGTTATAGATATATTCATTATCTAATAGAAATTACAAAAATATTATGTTCTAATGAAAATGCTAGAGATATAATCGGTCGCTAATGAAATTGTTTCAATTTTAGACTCGTCCTGCATCTATCACTTGTTTCGCATCTATTATTGGTCCCGCATTTATCTAAAAAATATTTATAGTGTCCATCATTTATCCCTAGTCCCACATCTATCATGTCTTTCATTTATCATTGGTCCGGAATCTATCTAATATTCGTTTACACTAGTCACACATCTATTACTAGTCCTCCATCTACAATCTAAAAAATATTTTAAATTGGTCTTGCATCTATCAAAGTCGTGGTATCACTATAAAAAACTACGAATAGAAGAAGAAGATAGTGAATCTTTAATGAAAATTATAGATATTTATTGTTTACTGAAAATTCATAAAATAAAATACTAGATATGTATTCACTATTTAATAAGAATCACAAAAATAATCATTTTTAATAAAAACGTTAGAGATATGTTCATTACTCAATGAAAATGGTAAAAACTATTCCATTTTTTATGAAACTATTAGAGATATATTCATTATTCAATGAATATCACAAAAGTATTTAATATAAATAAAACGTCTCTCATGTAATTTACTGATGTCATTGGTCTCGCACACGCGAGACCCAAAGATGCAACGTTATCTTCTTCGGTGAACTAAAATCTGCAAATAAAAATTTAACTATATTTTACAAAAAATCTGTAAAAACGAAAAAGGATACATTAAACATAAAACCCAATTCAATCAAACGTTTCAATATTTCATCTATCGTATCATCTATCTTCTTTATCTATCGTTAAAAAATGATTCTAATTTTTTTTCTTAATATCATTAATATATCTAGTTTTGTTAGTCTTAAAAATTTGAAATTAATGGTAGTTTCAGATTTTTTTTCGAACTACGGTTCTAAATATACGGACTTTTAAAAATTAAAATAAAAAAGTACACAAAAGAGAAAGAATATACACATATCTGATGATTTTTTATAAGTTGTATTTGGAGTATTATGAACAAATAGAAGTGGTCTTAGATAGTAAATAGTAAAGTTAAATAAATATTTCTTAGAGAATTATGGAAATAAGGGTAGTAAGTCGATAATAGTTTGGTTTTTAGGTTTACTTATCCTATATATATATATATATAGTTATTAAAATTTATTTTTGTTTATTGTAAAGTAAGTATAGACATAAACATAGATGAATGATTGTACTAGTTTAGGCGTGAAGGTAGTGAAATTAACTGTATTGGTTATAATTATAATTAGGATTGACTATATTGATTATAGTCATAATTATATCTAAGTATAATCCATATATGAGTAGTATTCTTATTGAAAATATACATCATTTTTATCACTTTTGACTTGATATCAGAGTAAAATTCCTAATTATCTTGATTATCAAAATTCTCATTCATAAAAAACAAATTTGGATGCTTTGCACTGGCGATTCTCTCGTCACCATGACTGATTATTCTCACATGTTCCAATCGGAGATCCAAACCATCACCTAAAGGGTTCCAGGTCGGAGACCAAAACTAAAGATCCCTCACATCACTTCTACATTCATCATTCAAACCAACCAGACCATGTATTAGTTCCCATCAAATTAAACGAATTCAATTATCAATCATTGAGAAATGTAGTTATTCATGCGCTCATTATAAAAAAAAAATCGGTTTCATCGACGACACTGTCAAAGAATCATCTCATGGGAATAAACCTCTTCTATTTAAGCAATAAAACCAATGCAATAAAATGATAATTTCATGGCTGACTCATGCGGTTGAATCAGACATTGCTAAATAGGTTATCCATACCAAGACAAGACGCAAAATATAGGTTGGCTTGCGCGACCAATTCTCTCAAAAGAATGCTTCAGCTAAAAATCATTGGCCACCATATCAAAAGGCACACTAACAATAACTACATATTGTGAGAATAGCTCGAGACATATCGTTCTCCACTTACCTTCAATCCATAATAAAAACACCTTGAATAGAGAGAGAGAGAGAGAGAGAGAGAGAGAGAGAGAGAGGAAGATCATTTTATGCAGTTTTTATGGGTTTGCATGAATATTACACGGTGCTAAGGTCTAATATTTTGATGATGTCACCTCTGTCCAATATACATCAAACATAATCTTTGATAATCCAAGAAGAGAAGAAACAATACGTATTATCTAAGCCAATTGAAAACTTCGTCATAGCAGCCGCAGTTCTATGAGAAGAAAAAAATTCAAAGCAGAAAATATAAAAACACTATAACAGATCTGTACATACTATAGATGAATGTCAGAATCTCATAATGTTTTATATTTATTGTGATAAGAGGGGTCACACAAAGGATGGATACCAGTTGAAAAATTGAAACAATAACAAGCTCGGACAATTCTGAAGACAACAGTCTTCAGTTCATGGCAATCAACCTTTGGCGAATGCGATATAATCTCATGACTTATTGGGCTCCAATACTACTATCATTTTTCATAGGGCTTCACTACCTAAAAAAATAAAACAATTATCCAAAGAAATCACTACAGTGAATAATAATAATTATGGTATGGTTATACATACCCAAATGTGGTTTAAGTTTACCAAAAAAACGCAGTTGACTTTTGTTTGACTTTCTTAGGATGAAAAACCCCTTGAAGTTTCATTTAATATTTGAATTGCCACTAAGTAAAAAAACACTAAGTATATCCTAGATATATCCAATTCACAAAACAATCTATTTGGCCATGTATACCCTGGTGTGGTTAATTATCGTTTGAAGGTAAATTTGTAATTTGTTCGGAGTTTTGTGGAAGTATATGGGTGTTTAATATTTAGAGTAGAAAGTAGAGGGAGAATTAAGCAGCCTGGTTGTATTTAATTTTCATTACCCACATTTAATGGAGGTGGTTGAGTATTTATACCATTACATTTGGGCCTTATGGGTTTTCGGGTCATGTTTAATGGACCCGGGTCATGTTTAAAGACCCATGTGCTCTTAGTAGGAGAGCAAGTAGCTTAATCAAGAAGTGTTTAGGTTTTTTAGGTTTTTTAGTACTTTTGTCATAGTTCGAACAACCCATTGGTGAAAACGATGAGTACACTATCGAAGAGCGCGATAGGTTAAATGGTGAAATAGAAGCTCTGAGGGCAGAAAAGGCTAAGATGGGCATGAAAGAAAAGTCAAAAGTGTCGGTTTCTCATCGCACCGATAACCCCAGAGAGCATGAGCCTTCAAAGACTCATGTGAGTACCAAAAAGACTCATGCCAGCTCCAAAAAATCTCACCGTTTTAAGCCAGTGGAGAGTTCTGACTCAGGCTCAGAGTCGTCTGATAGCTCTTCGGATGATGAGGGAGTTGAAGAATCCTTATCCTCTAGCAGCGATGAGGGTTGAACTAAAAAGAAGCAAAAACAGATAAAAAAATACTCAAAGAAAAGGGATAGACATGGAAAGATGAAGAAGAATATTGGTAAAGGGTCATCTCATAGCCGGAGGCATGTGGACCGGATGCTGATGGATCCTTTCGCTTTCCACGGTGAACCAGGTATCTTTGCTACTCCCAATGAGGATACTTTGTTCAGTCGTGGCAGAAATTGGAGGCAATCTCCATTATCTTCCAAAATTCTGCCCGGAAACCTCCCTAAGAGGTTTGACAACACCAAAATGGAAAAGTACGATGCCAGTACTGATCCGGACAACCATTTGGAACAATTTAAAAACTTCATGATGAACTTTGATGACGATGATAAGCTACTTTGCAGAGCATTCTCCCAATCATTTACGGGGAGTGCTCTAAAATGGTATAACAGCCTACCACAAAGCTGTATCAAGAATTTCGATACTTTTTGGGTGGCCTTTTGAAGGCAGTTTGTTGGGAGTAAAGAACTAAAGGGCAATGGGGACACAATAATCCATTGTGCCCAGGAACCAAATGAATCCTTAAAAGAATATATAAGTTGTTTTGTGAACACCAAGAATGGGTTGGCTGATTGCTTCGAGCAAGTGGCAATAGCATCCTTAAGACAGGGCTTGAACCCTGGCAATTTCGCTGATTCACTGACCAGAAAGAAAGCCATGACTTGGGGAGGGTTGCTGAATCAGGTTGGAAAACAGATTAACGTTGATGAAACAAAGAAAACCAGGGTGCACAGGCAGGTGAGGTCTACCCCGGTGGCACCAAATCCCAATCAGAATCAGTCCGGGAACAAGGCAAAGGAGACCGGACAGGGGCATGGTAGGGCTAAAGCTCAGTCTCAGCCAGCTGCTCCTGCTCAGAGTCAGCAATCCAGAAACAAGAGAGGGCCTTGGGTTCAACCGGAGTGGTTCGCAGAATTGAAAGAAAGTGTGGCCACCATTTATGATAAAACAAAGGAAGAAGTGCACTATAGAAGACCGGCCACACTGCAATCTCCTAGAGAACATCGCAACAACTCTTTCTGCCAATATCACAATGATATTGGCCATACCACTGATGATTGTATAGCTTTGAAGCAAGAAGTTCAGAACTTGATTGAAAGGGGAAAGCTGGGGGCTTATGTCAAAAGAAGAGGAGGTAACAGGCCTGATAATACTCATCGGGTTGGTCCAAGTAATGTTGCTCTGGAGGGAGCCATGGTAATAACCGAGAGGTTTGATGTGGAATCTGAATACTTGGATCCTGATCCAACTCGAAACAGAGTGGGTGCAATTGAGGAATGTTCTAGGACAGTCTTCGGGCTCATTAAGTTTTTTGAGTCACTTACAATTTTCAGAGGGGATACTATGACAGCTCATACTACTTCTTCGAGGAAAAGGCATGTTCATACTTTGGCCACCCAGCTAGAAGGAGGCATGACTTCCTATCAATCGCAAATTCAATTCCCCTTCATTGTTTTTGATGAAGATGATTTAAGAGATATAGATGGCCCTCATGAAGATGCTGTTGTTATAGGAGCATCTGTTAGGGGCAATGACATAAGACGAATTTTGGTGGATACTGGAAGCTCAGCCAATATCATTTTCTTAACCACATACAAGAGAATGAAAAATCCAGCTGTAATTCAGAGTTCGGACAGATCAATTATGGGCTTTACTGGCAGCTCAGCAGATGTGATCGGGGAGTTCGAAGAAGAATTTTTGTTGGGCAAGGGCCCTTTCAAGAAGATGGTCAGGATACTTTTTATTGTGGTGGATTGTCCCACTTGCTATAATGCTATTTTAGGGAGGTCTTGGCTCTCTAGGATGCATGCAGTGGCTTCAACACTCCACCAATGTTTGAAATATGCTGTTCAGGGACAAGTGGGAGTTGTCCGGAGCAGTTAAAAGGTTGCAAGAGAATGTTATGCTACATCCATAGCTCCCCGGACGTTGGGGGTAGTTCGTATCAACGAGCAATAGCAATTTGAGGGGCTTTCTGGGGGTGAGGGTGAAATTGATGACCCCAGAGAGACCCATGAAGTGTTAATATTGGTCGAAGAAGTAGAGACACATTATTTAGAATAAGGAAAAATCTTCAAGATAGGGTCTAAAATGCCACCTGGTCTGAAAAGTGAGATGCTAAAGTTTTTGAAAAGCCATCAGCACGTCTTTGCTTGGTGCAATGCTGATGTTACTGGGGTTCCAGCAGATGTGATGTCACATCACTTATCCGTCCAGAAAGACATAGCACCAGTGGTTCAAAAGAGAAGGGCTTTTTCCAAAGAAAAGGTTGATGTTATTGTACAAGAGGTTGACAGGCTCACAAAGATGGGGCATATCAAGGAGTCTCAATATCCTTTGTGGACTGCCAATCCGCTCCTGGTAAAAAAGAAAAATGGCATGTGGCGCATGTGCATTGACTTCACAGATCTCAATAGAGCTTGCCCAAAAGATTTGTATCCAGTTCCCCGGATTGACCAACTAGTAGACTCCACCTCTGGGAACAAGCTGATATCCTTTATGGATGCTTTCTCTGGATACAATCAAATCCAAGTAGATCTGAAGGATCAAGAGCATACCACATTTGTCACTGACAGGGTCTTCATTGCTACAAGGTAATGCCATTTGGGTTGAAAAATGTTGGGGCTACTTATCAGAGATTGGTAAACAAAACTTTTGTTGATCAGATTGGAAGGAATATGGAAGTATACATTGATGACATGATGGTGAAGAGTGTGGATGAGCAATTGCACTTGGCTGACCTCCACGAAATTTTACTAACTTGGTGAAAGTGAATTTGAAGTTAAATCCAGAAAAAATGTGTGTTCGGAGTGCAATCCGGGAATTTTCTAGGCTATATTATAAGTGAGCATGGGATACAGCCTGATCCGGACCAGCTGAATGCTCTATTCCAAATGGAGCCTCCTCGAAATATTAACGAAGTACAACGGCTAATGGGGAGGTTAGTTGCTTTAAATAGATTTATCTCAAGGTCTTCGGACAGGTGCGTCTCGTTTTTTAAACCTTGAAGGGTGCAAAGGGATTTGATTGGACCTCACAGTGTGATGAGGCTTTCAATGAGATCAAGAAGCACCTGTCCTCCCCCAAAACCTTGTTTAAACCAGTTGATGGGGAGACACTCTTCGTATATTTGGCAGTTTCAAGTTGTGCCATCAGTGCTGTGTTGGTGAGAGAAGCAGATAATTACCCCCATCCAGTGTACTACGTCAGCAAAAGTTTGATAGATGCTGAAAGGCGTTATTTGAAACTCGAAAAGTTAGCGTTAGCCCTGATAATAGCTGCAAGAAAAATGAGGCCTTATTTCCAGGCTTATCCTATCATCGTCCGGACTTCTTTTCCCTTGAAGAATGTCCTCCAAAAGGCAGACATTTCAAGTAGGATGACTAAGTAGTCGGTAGAATATGGGGATTTCGACATTGATTTTGCTCCTCGAACAGCAGTCAAGGCCCAAGCTGTAGCTGATTTTTTGGTTGAATTTCACTCCGACAGAGATTCCGAGCAGATTACTGATATGAAAGACAAAAAGGTCTGGGTCGTCCGGGCAGATGGTGGATCCAGCACTATGGTATGTGGTGCAGGGGTGTGTTTGACTTCTCCATATGGTGACAAAATGTACCAAGCTATATGTTTTGCTTTTAGGGCTTCCAATAATGAGTCTGAGTACGAAGCGGCTATAGCTGGTTTAAAGTTAGCCTATATTTGTGGGGCTAAGAGGGTCAAGCTACTGAATGACTCTCAGCTTCTTATCCACCATGCCCAAGGTCAATCTGAGGCTAAAAAGGAGCAACTAGTGAAGTATTTACTTCTTCTAAAAAATGAAGCACTCAAGTTCAAAAGCATTATTTATGAGCATATACCCCGGGCAGAAAACAAATTGGCAGATTCTTTGGCAACCATAGCATACACAGAGTCGTATCCATGGATCCATGTGCTGGAGAGCCCCTCCATTCAACTTAATATGGGTAAAGAAGAAGAAATTTTTGAAGTACAGGTGAAACAACCTCAAGATTGGAGAATTCCTCTCATGCAATACCTCTCCGACGGCGTCGTGCCTCTGGATAAATCACTAGCAAGAAAACTGAAACACAAGGCTCGTGGTTTTATCATACTGAGAGACATTCTATATAAAACGTCTTACAGCAAACCTCTTCTGCGCTGTTTGGGGGATGATGAGTCTCAAGTAGTCCTCTCTGAATTGCATGATGGTGAGGGATCAGCTCATTGTGGATTCAGGGCTTTAACAAGGAGAGTTTTACTGGCCGGCTACTATTGGCCATCTATCTTGAAAGATGCTAAGGAACTGGTAAGAAGGTGTGACCCATGCCAAAGATACAGTAATGAAATTCATGTCCCAGCCATTCCTCTAGAGTCAATTTCTGAGCCTATACCTTTTGCTCGATGGGGGTTGGATTTAGTGGGGCCTCTCCCTATGGCATCCGGAGGGCGCAGAACTATAATGTTTGCTATAGACTACTTTTCGAAGTGTATTGAAGCAGCCCCTCTAGTAGGAACAACATAAAAAACTGTCATAAAATTCATTCTATCCAACATCTGTTGCAGATTTGGTGTCCCGCAAAAGATAACAACAGACAATGGGCCACAGTTCGACAATAGGGAAATGGAGAGTCTCTGTGCCTCAAGGGGTATACAACATTGTTTCTCTTCACCTTTCCACCCACAAGAAAATGGTCAGGTTGAAGTGGCTAACAGAACGATTTTATCCGGTTTAAAGAAGAATTTGGAAGGGGCTGCTGGAAAGTGGCCTAGTTATTTACAAGAGGTCTTGTGGGCCTACTGGACAACACCTAGGGCTGCAACTCAGGAGTCACCCTTTGCTTTGGTCTATGGGATGGATGCAGTAGCTCCCATAGAAGCAACTCTCCCATCATTTCGTGTTCACAACTTCTCCGAATGCGCTAACGAAGTGGCAATCAGAGGTCAGCTCGATCTAGTGGAAGAAAAACGAGTTAAAGCTCACCTTAGAGTTGCACACTATCAGGGTTTGATGAGAAGAAGATTTGCTTCTAGAGTTAAAAGAAGAGCTTTCCAGCCGGGGGACAAAGTATTAAGGAAAGTCTTCTTACACACTAAAGAGAAGCTGCTCGGCAAATTGGCCCCAACTTGGGAAGGACCTTATATGGTTATTAAAAGGCTTAAACCTGGAACATATTGGCTAGAAGACAAGGATGGAAGAATTCTGACTCACCCTTGGAATATCGAACATCTCCGGATGTACTTCGAATAGCATTTGTGTAAATATTTACTTGTTTAAACATCCATGTAAATATTTGGGGGCATACTCTTTCCTACCCTGGTGGCGCGGGGAGGTTTTAATGAGGTGTCCGGGTTTTAAATAAAATTTGATGCCTTCTTAAAAAATTTCTGAAGTGTTTTAATTTTGTCTTTTGTCACACCATCCGGATTGAAATAAAAGAGTGATGACCACTTAAACATTCGTCATCGGAGAATTTAAACACTCTCACTATGAAATAACTAAGGTCTATTTAAACACTAGCCATCAAAATTGGAACAGACTATGAAAGAAGGTGAGAATTGTGCAAAACAAGGATATTCATTAAAATAACTTAAGTGCCTTGGCCTTCCAAGGACTTTCAAAATGTCAAAACAAAGTAAAGAATCTATCCGGTCAGATACCGGACACACTTACAAAAAGAGTGCCTTGGCCTTCCAAGGACTTTAGTTCCGATAAGATGAAAAGTAAAAATAATTCGTAAATTAAGGCTGAGCCTTTGAAGATGGCTCAGCTTCATCTACCTTCTTCTTCCCCTTAGGATCATCTTTCTCTTCGTTTGGGCTCTCCCCGGTGTTTTCTTCGTCATCAGATGAGGATGCACTAGAGAAGCCAAACCGGTCGCCTTCGGCCATTGTGTGATATGGGAGGTCTTCAACCTCTACGTGAAGCCATAAATCCCATAGGTTCCTCTTCGGAAACTTCTCATGGAAGAGCAAGACCATGTCTGATCTCACATTGGCATACATTTGCTCTTGAGTGTTGATCACGTTGTTGGCATAAGCATGGATCTTGGCTTGGATTTTGGCCTCCTGCTCCCTTAGCAAACCAGCTTTCTCCTCGGCAGATTTGGATACTGTATTCTCAAGTGCAATTTTGTCAATGGTTAAGTTGGTGATAATTTGGTCCTTGGCCTTGGTCTCCCCTTTTGAAGTGGCAAGATCTTTTTCCAGTCTGAACAGCTTCTCCCGGAGCTCTGTGATAGTGTTCTCTAGTGTGGTGAATTTTGTGGTACTCACCTCTTGGTTTCTCTTCAGCTCTTCGTTCTCTTCCTTTAGAATGGCACCATTCGAAGTGGCAGTAAGAAGATCGTCAGACAGTCTCTCTTTGCTAGACTTGAGGTCTTTGATAGTATCTGCCTGATTTCGAACTTGCTTCTTCAACGCAAGCATCGGTTGAACATTGCTTAACAAAGAGTGAGCTATAACATCCTTTTCACTTGAAATACTAAAGGTCTTGCCATTAAAAGTGACTGAGTTTGAAGTGCTCGGAGGGAGATAAGGTCCGGCAAAATCATCTCTGGGAAGATTCATGAAGTACTCACCAAGCCCACCAAGACCAGTGATGTCTACACCGTCAATGCTGAGATCTCCCCCTTCGAGCTCATCGGTTTGGAAGTCGCCAGGTATCTCCTCTGCTTGTGTTGGGTCAGAGGGGTCAATTTGGGGAAGAGGCTCCGAAGTCCGGAGAGAAAGTTCGTCACCCTTAAAGGTCTTTTTCTTCTTGGCCTCTCTGTCTTTGCTTTCAGCTCCCCGTTTACGATCTCTTTTGGAAGCCCTTGGAGGATTTGGGGAGTGCACTTCTTGCCTAACAGTCTCCTGCTCCACCACTTCCAAGAGAGCAGCATCAATTTGACTGGGGACTGGCCCCTCCGGATGCGTTGGAACATCCTCCTCCACCTCAGTAAGGTTAGCTCCACCCACCACTTTCTTACCTTTCTTTTTGCCTTTCATCTTGATCGGGGCCTTGGCCCGACCTGGCAAGTAGAGTGTCCCATCTGGTTCATGCGTCCTTTTGAGCACTACGTCCGGAGGAGGCTGGGTGGTGAGCTATTCCCAAGTTAAGTCTCTCTGACCTGTGGTGTTCCACAGGTGAGACCTTGCTAGGTTGCCCCCTGTGAAAGCAGCATGGAACCGATTCCCCCACTTCTCAGCAGCCCAAGCATTGATCTTTGTGCAAGTGGTTTGCCCGGTTTTCAAATAGTCACTGAAGTCCTTGGGCAGTTCTGCTAAGGCAAAAGTAAGACCACTTAGTTTAAACTAACTAAAAAAGAGAGAGGAGATAAGAATGTAAAACAGAAGACTTACGGTCGCTCCTCCATCTGCTTGTGAGAAGACTTGGGTTGACTCCAGACTTGATTTTCTTCCCATTCTCCTAAGAACCACTCATGAACAGGAATTGAGTCCTCCAATTCCTCTCCGACTCCAGCAGGTCATCAACAGCTTTAAAGTTATCCCCCATATTGAAGTGGTAGAAGGGGATGTGGTGGTTCCTACAAAGATTGGCCACAGCAGCAAACTCCTCCATTGGCAGAGGAATCCCGGAGAGCCTAGAAGCCATGATGCAGGACATGAGGGTGTACCAGGCATTGGGGCTCAACTGGCTTGGACAAAGCTTTATCAGATGGAAGTATCTGACAATTTCTGGGTCCAATGGGAATCTGAGCCCCCAATTAAACAGCTCCGTGAAGATGACTATTTCGCTCAATTTGCAGTCCATAGGAGTTTCTGGGTTTATAGGGATCCTTATCTTCACGTTCTCCGGAATTCCCCACTTCGTACGCATCCGACCCAGTTCAGCTGTGTGGATGAATGCGTAGTTAATATTTTGCAAGGCGAGGAGATACTTGACATTGACCTTGTGAAAACAAGGCCCCGCCCTTCCTTCAAGACTCTCCGGCAGATCCGGATGCCTTAAGCCCAACTTCTCTTTGCCTTTGTCTTTTTTGGCAACAACAACACTACTGGTCTATCCGGAAGGCTCAGACTCAAATGGAGCCTTTTCGATAGAGTCTTCCATTACTTCCTCCATAATTGATGAGGGGTTTTCAGTAGCAGTGGCAAGGGGAGGGTTTAGATTTGGCTCAGCCTGGTCTCCGGACTGCTGAGATTCAGTGTTTCCTTGGTTTCTGGCCTCCGGTTGGGGCTCTGATGCAGATGTTTCTCTTCGAAGACTTGGACTACTACCCTCCGGACCGGACAGTCGCACTTCTGACCCAATGCTGCTGTCATTGGCGCCCGATTTTGAAGGAGTGCTCTTAGAAGCCTGACCCTTGACCAGCCGGCCTTTTCTCCGGTCAACTAGTTTTTTAGGGGAGGTTTCAGTGTCTGACCCCATAGCTAAGAAGGGGGAGGGTTTTTTGAAGCTAGTAATAGATTCTGATTCTTGAACCGAAGAACCTGAGATAATAAGTGAGAGGTTGGTTTGAAATAACCTTTTTGGTTTAATGCCTTTAGAGGAAGAAGAACCTTGGTCTGATTCTGTGGCTGAAGTCACTGGCTTGTCGATGGGCGAAACGGGTAATCCTGCTGCAATGCGCCTTTCCCTTTCGACCTTTTGCGCCTTTTCTAGTTCAGAGAGGTTGAGCCACCCACCTTTGATCAAAGCGTTCCTCGCTGTAAACATAAACAATCTGGGTAAAGGTTTGTTTTGGAGAGAAAAAGCTTTAAGAAGTTGCAGAGTAAAAATGAGAGTGATGGTGAAACAGTAGAAAGTATTTTAATTTATAGTAAATCGGAAAAAGGAGTCTGATTCCTAGGAGAATTCGAAAAGAATGGTAATGATTAAAGACGGCGTTGATGTCACCATCTTTAATAAAGAGGTTGCTTTCCGAAGAAGGTGGCTTCGAAATTCAAGGTGAAAAAATGGCTGAAGCAACCAACCAGAAAGCGACACGTGTCCCATAAACTCTGGCAAAAAACTTTTTGAATTCACAAAGCTTAATCAGTCTGGATAAAGCCATAGCCCAAGTTGAGAGACCTGTCCGGGAAAAACTACCCCTGACATCAGACTGTTTTTCAGGTTTTTGACAAAAGTATTTGAACAAACACCTAAAAAAAGGGCTCCTGATGAGTCCGAATTCTGCTTACTCCCCGGACAGGGACAGATCGGACCAAGGCCTCCGGACCGAACAGACAACTTCGTACACTTAGCCCATTGGACTGTTCGAAGTTGTATGTCCGGTCCGGAGGCCTTGGTCCGATCTGTCCCTGTCCGGGGAGTAAGCAGAATTCGGACTCATCATACCCAAAAAAGCACAACTCCCTACTGGATCAAACCCCATATTACTACAATTTTGTGAAGTTCTTCAAATTGTTCTTGAACATTCAAACTCTTTTCAATTTTTTCTTAAACTTCTTCTGATAAAAACACAAAATCATACCTGAATCAACCGAAATTAAGGTAAAAACTTGTTTTTTTAGTTTTTTTATAAAACAAATAAGGATTTAATTATTAAAAATCATAATTTAAGGGTGTTTGGAGGGTGGAATAACAAACCGAAATTTTGGGTACACTTAAACCACATTTGGGTATATACAGCTTGACCCTAATAATTATGGTAATGTTAATGATGACGTGAATGTTACAGGTTTGATTCCATCTACTATTGTGCTTGTTAACTCTAGTAGTACGAGTGCTTGGATTTTAGAAACTGACACCACATATCACTTTTAACCAATCTCAAGCCTTCCACATATAAATTTTAATTTACCAAATAATGCAGCACCATAATCACTCACACTAGGACAATTAGTTTTGATTCAAAATTAACGCTTATAGATCTATTCAACATGCGAGTCTTTAATTTAAATTTAATTTTAGTTAGTAAACTCACCAAATATCACAATTGTTACATCTTTTTCTTTCAGGACTATTTTATTTTGTAGGGCTTGGTTTTAGGGAAGATAATTGGCTTGGTAGACAATGTGGTGGTCTATAATATATGCATCTAAATAAATCGGCTCTCTGTCTAGTATCACAATCATCTGACCTATTTCTGTTATGCATAGGCCATCTAACTTGTCTTGTATTAAATTACTTTCATATATGCTTCGAGATATTCACAAAGAGTTAGAAAATAATTGTATAATTTGTCCACAAGCAAAGCAAACACGTTTTTATTTTCCCAAAAGCTTAATAAATATTAAATTTCCTTTCCTTTTATCATAATATGATATATATAAGGTCCTCACAAATATCCTTCATATAAAGTTTCACGTCTTACTCGATAGACGTGGACGTTTCTTATGCGACATAAATTAGAAACACAATTTTTATTAACTAATTCTGTGTAATTTTTCAAAACCCAATTTCAAATAAATGTTCAAAAAACAAGAGTGGATAATGGTAGTGAATTTCTTTATCTTGGTATTTTTGTCATAACATAGGGATTGAAATTCCAAACTCTTGTGTTTACATCCCATAACAAAATGGAGTTGTCGAACAAAAACATCGACGTATTTTAAATATTGTTCATTCTCTCATGTTTCAGTTAAATGTACCACTTGAATTTTAAAGGGATCATCTCCTAATACCCGTTTATTTAATCAACCATATCCTTATTCCTTTAATATTAGATAAATTCTCATTTAATGTCTTATATAATCGCCCCCTCACTCACGCACTTGCACATTTTTGGTTGTGCAAGTTATGTAACTAATGTTTATCCCAAACATGAATTTGATTCTTATGCAACCATTTGTGTTTTTTTAGGGTGCCCACATGGAAAAAATCTACAATGTTCTTGATTTATACATATAAAGTTTTCATAAGTCGTGATGTCCACTTTAAAGAAAATCTATTGCCCTTTCATCTTGCCCCGACCTTTCCTTTTCCAAACCAAACATCTTCAACATCTTTCAATCAAACACTCAACTTATCATCAGTTCCATATCTCAATCTCACGTCCTAGGATTCAGAATCTCAGCCTTTATCGCTCTCACCTCCATATAATATCATCAGTCATACACCTTTAACAACTAACTCTTATATATTTCCAGAATCAGCTATGCATTCATCATCCTCACTCTTTATTTTTCACCACCTTCTGCTCCACCAACACCTTATACTTTATCACCATCCCCAACCATATATCATTCTCATCCAGTCCCCAATGATATCTCAGTTTGTTATTCCACCCTCCACATAGAACATCCTGCATAGAACCAATACTACAACATGTCTACCGAACTTCAAGGTATTATCTCTTCTCTCATACTTCTCTTTTATATTTTCCCTAACCATTGCACTAACCATGGTCTACTTTGGTGCAAAGACATGTCCACCGAACTTCATGATCTAAAATATAACAACACTTGGAAGTTGGTTGACCTTACTCTATGACACAAACCTATTAGATGTCACTTGTTTTATAAGATCAAATAAAGCTCTGATGGAACCATTGAGCCATATAAAACCAGTTTAGAGGAAAACGACTACACCAAGGTTAAATGTATTAACTATCAAGAGATGTTTTCTCCAAGTGTTAAACTCATTATTCTTTTATGTTTGTTGACTATTGTAGCTCCCAAAAGATTGGTATATTCATCAAATTGACGTGCATAAAATGTTTCTTCATGGATATCTTGTTGAGGAAGTATATATGTCTCCACCTTATGGTCTCCGCCGACAAGGGGCGAATTTGATATGTCAGCTTCACAAATCCATATATGGTTTGAAACAAGAATCGTGAAATTGGTTCTCTGATTTTTCAGCTACCGTCAAAACCGCACGTTGCACACAGTAAAAAACGAATTACTCAAGTTTTATTAAATCTTAAGGTAACAAGTTAAGTGTTATTCTCATACATGTTGATGATATCCTATTGACTGGCAATGACTTGCATGAAATCAAATTTATGAAGAATAATATACTCCAACATTTTCAAATTGAAGATTTCGGCGAGTAAAAATACTTTTTAGGAATTGAAATTTGTTGATCTAAGAGAGGAATATTTATATTAAGGAAAATATGCATTAAATATTTGTGATATATAGTATTGTTAAGAGTAAAACCTAGCAAATCAATAATGGAGCATAATTTGAAATTAACTGATAAATATGGTGAGTTATTTCATGATTCGACTAGATATCAAAGACTGGTTGGTAGGTTAATGTTTTTTAAAGTCACCATGCATATTGTGTATTCAAAGTGTACACTGAGTCAAATTATAGGAGCACGTTGGAAGCTACACTGGAAAAAAACATTAGAGTCCTCCATTATATCAAGATATCACCAGGTTACGGTATTTTTCTATACAAAAAACAATTTGGCACTTAGTGCCTTTTGTGATAAAATTGAGGTCGATGTCATATGTCAAAACGATTTGTTTTTTGTTATTATATTTTCCTTGGTTCATCACTTGTATCGTGGAAATAAAAGAACCATGCTAATATATGATGATCATCAGCAGTAGCAGAGTATAGAGCAATGGAAAATACTTGTTTAAAACTAATAGGATTGAGAGACATACTTAAATATTTGAAGGTCAACTAGGATAAACTAACATCATTGTTTTCAAATAATCAAACAAATTTACATATTGCAGCTAATCCAATTTTTCACAAGCGTAGTAAACACATTGTTACCGATTGTTACATAATTTGAGAAAAACTTTAGGTCATGATAATTTGTCCATCTTATGTTATCAGAAAGATGTAATTGACACACATATTTACTAAAGTCCTCCGGAAAAATCAATTATATTTTTTTGTGTAACAATTTGGGAGTCTTTGATTCACACTCTCTAGCTTGAGGTGGATTATTAAATAATCTTTGTATTTATTTTAAGTAACTATATACATCAATGTAGGTGAATGGTTGCACTAGTTTAGGCTTGAAAGTAATAGGATTGATTGTATTGATTATACTCATTATTAGCTCTAACTATAATCCATGTATATATATGAGTAGTATTCTTATTGAAAATACAAATCATTTTTTATATATTTTTATTGTAGTGAATCAATACCATTTAGAAAAGGGTGAACTACCCATAAAAAACCGAACCAAGCATCTCATTACCATTTAATACCAAAAAATAGTAAACTACCAATGGATACATAAACCAAGGTGAAAAACTACATGTAACTTTCTTCTCATTCATTGAATTTAAATTATATTTCATTTTGTTTTTCAAAACTCTCCATATTTCAAATTGTAGCTCGGGAAAAAAATATCTGAAAGTACAATCAGAATTTGTTTTTGAAACCAATCAAACTAGATCCAGATTTGATATTTTTAAATTTCTTTTTAATTTTTTTACTAGCAAATATATGAGACCATACATTAAAAAACATACGAGACTAAGCATATAAACATATGAGATCAAATATAAATAAACGTGAGAGATGAGACATAATATATCATGATAAAGTTGAAAAAAACATTATTAAATTATATGAGACGAAACATAATAAGAGTAGATTGATGTGAGACGAGACATAATGAAGTGGAGAAATGCAATACAAAGAAGTCACTACATGGAATCATAATAATTAGGGTATGGCTATACAGACCCAAATGTGGTTTAAGTTTATCAAAAAAATGCAGTTGACTTTTGTTTGACTTTTTTAGGATGAAAAAACCCTTAAAGTTTCATTTTACATATATAATTAAAAATATATTATAATATAATTATTTAAGATGTATATTTAATTCGATTAAATTTATAAATAGATGACAAATTAAGAGTAATATATTAAAATAATTTTACATATATCATTAAAGATATATTATAATTTAACTATTAAACATGTAAATTTAATTCGAATAAAATTTATAAATAGACTACCAAATAGTTTGGACCTTAAGTGAATATGTAGTCTAATACTAGTATGTTTTAATATAATTGGTAGACTTTTAGTTGTCCAAACATGGATAAATAATTAAGGATCCAATATACCGCCCAAGTGAAACCATATGATGAGAAAACAGTGTATATATTATTTTTTGAATTCAAAACATATCAAAATAGTGAATCTACTTCTGATCGTCTTAAAAAAAGAAAACCAATGGTATTTTTGGATTTATTTTAAAGAGTTAAGGTTTTAAAAATATAAATCTTAAAAATTTTAAATGTTACAGTGTAAATGAAGAAGACGACTGTTACGAAGAATATGTGAAGCGATTTTTTTTTTGCTAGATGTGAAACCTTTTTAATTTTTGTACTGCTAGATATGAATCCAGGAAACTATGATAGATGCTAGATGCGAAACCTGATCGACTATGATAGTTGAGAAATCAAACCAACTATGATAGATGTTAGATGCAAAACCAGACATATGATAGTTGGGAAACCATATAATGAGAAATAACCGTATATGGTTTTTTAAATCAAAACATATCATGAGTGGATCTAGTTTTGTTTATCTAAAAATACAAAAACAGTGGTATTTTTAGATTTTGTTTTTCCAGAATTTCGATTTAAAAGATACGAACTTTTAAAATTTAATTATTTACAACGTAAACGAATACGACGACTATTACGAAGAATATGTGAACTCGTTTTTTTGCTAGATGTGAAGCCTTTTTAAATTATGAATTACTAGATGAGAAGCTATACAACTACGATATATGTTAGATAACAATCAGAATAACTATGATAGATGAGAAACCATGCAACAATGATAGATATAAACTTTTAAAATTTTAAATTAAAAAAGTAAAGGAAAGAGAATGTGTACACGTGTTTTGGTGTTTTATATGTAAGGATATTTTAGTTACAAAGTTTGTTAATTTTGTTGGGCCTTCAACCGTAATAGATTTTTGCATTAGGTCTTAAATGCCATCTCTTTCTTTAATTAATTATTCACGTAAATTATAAGTAATTTTTTTATTCACATATTTTATAGTTTGTATGGTACGGGTCGTGCTAAAATCATCCAAAATGCATCTATCCTCACTTAATTTCTAAAAAACATTATAAGACATCTTTTTTGGACCAAAATAACATTTTGCTAGTATTAAGGCGTTTTTTTCCTTAAACCACACCCACCCTGCGTTTATTGTTTGAAAAATAAAAAAACAACCACTTTCTCTACGGTCTCTCTACATTCTCTCCAAATTTGGGATCTCTCTACATTCTCTCCAAATTTCGCCCACCCGAATTCTGGCGTGCTCCTCCCCTCATCTTCCACCGCATACTCCTCTCCACCTCCACCATGGTGAGAAAAAAATGAAAATCCTCCTCCACCACCAATATGATTTTTTTTTATCTTTTTCTATTTTTAATTTAGGTTGTTGATTTTATGTTTTTTAGGTTAGTTTTTGTTGATTTGGATTGCTTGATGTGTGAATTAGATGAGTTAGATTTAAGAATTCTAATTTATAGTCAAAATTTAGGGTTTATAATGTAGTGGTGGCTGTTTGTGGCTATTTTCCTTGCGGAATCGGCTCGAAAATGGCCGCCGCACTAATGAGTGAAATTCTTATGTACCTATGATTCACACCACTAAGCACCTTAGGTGCGGTTTTTTTTTAAAAAAATATTTTTTAAAAATATTTGTTCCGAAAAATTACCATTTTTTAAATTTGTTGAAATATTAATATCAATTCTTTTTTAATGTATTTCTGTTACTAATAAGTTTTACGTGTTTCTTTCAGTATGCGAACTAATGGCCTCCTGAAGGATGGTCTCCCAAGATCGAGGGTGATTCATCATGGAAAAAATAGGGTTATTTTTAAGTCCATTAAAGTTGAAAGAGTCTGAGAAAGACATGGGAAAATATACACGGAGAAGGAGGTGGACAAGCACCACAAAATGTCCTCGCACCGCATTCGTAAAGGTCAGAGGAATACCACACTAGTGGATAAACAATTGATTATGTTGGTGGTGGATCATCTAGCCGTGCTACACCACCTTCACCACCACCTTCAAGAAACCGTACACCACCACCAGTGGATCGATCACTACCACCATCTTCAGGTTACTGTTTTCCACTACTAATGTCTTTAACGATAGGGTGTTTGTAACAGGTGACCTAATTAGGATGTTCTGGATGATGAGGCAGTTGACGCGATTCATATGGAGGAGCAAACAAAATTGTTTGTATTTTTAGCATGTACCAAAATACCACTTTTCCCTGACTATAAGGAGCACGAGCCGTTCAACGTCATCGTTAGTCATGAAAGTATTAGGTTATTGTAGTTAATAATTTTAAAGTTTAATTAATATATGTTTTGTTTATTTAAAGGTTTTTGTTACTTATTGTTTTATGTACAACCACGTAGTTCTCTCGACATACATAAACATTATAATGTGTTGTGTATGTGGGACTTGAAAACACCTCTGTGGTTGCGAGTTATCTAGTTTGTACTCCGTTTGGACCTCTCATAGCTCATATACCTCATTACTTCACACATTTTGTATTGAATGAGGTACTACTTGAGCATTGGCACCAGAAGAGCAACATTTTTTAGTTTAGCTTTAGCGAGATGACCATCACCTTAGATGTTGTCACTTGCATTAAAAGCCTCAATTTAGTTTGTGGGACAATGGATGTGGTTACGGCCCTGCGAGAGAAGACTTGTGTGTTGTATGTTGGTTTGTTGGAAGTCACTATTGATGAGGTCCGTAAAAAGCTTGAGTCCACATGAGGACTTTGTTTTAAACAAAAATGACTTCGCAAGACATTTACTCATAATCACTTCCTTCATCAGACTGAACAAGAGACTGTCCACCAGGTTTCACGAGTGTACTTCATGTTATTATTTTGGTGCACTATATTTATGGACACCATTCATGAAAGTTGACTACCTTTATGGTTTGGGGACACATGGACTCTGGGTTTTGGGACATAACATGGGGGACTAGTGCATTGGCTTTTCTTTCCATGCTTTGGGGGATACTTCAAAATCTTCGGAATACAACTTATACGGGTTTGTAGCCATGTTAGACTACTAGATGTCCGATTACTTCCTAGCTTTAAAACCTCCACAAAACCCAAATTATGATTGGAGGAGTTTGATGATTGTTAGCTGGCTACCAAAGCGAATTGCTGGAGGGAACGTGCGGCCTAAATTCACAATACGTTTACTTCTCTCATTTCGTAAGAAAAAAGATGTACCAATTTTGTAGTTCATATATTTTTACTTATCTTATTGTTTTACTAATTAAATGTTATACATTTCTTTTATACAGGTCATATTCGAGCCGTACGAGCACATGAGAGCTCAATTCCCAAGATATTTGTCTACTACCTTATCAAATCTGAATGATGATCACAATGGAGTGGTACATGCTTGGTAGAGTTATGCGCTAGTTCGGACGAATTCAGGATGAACCAACACCACTAGTCCGGTTTTGGTTTGGTTCGTTATCGATCCAGTTTCGGTCTGATTCGGTCTAGTTATAAAAAATTAAATTAAATTATAATTTAATTTTCAATTTTTTTTACTGAAATTGAGAACATAAAAATTAAAGTTTAGAAATTATTTTTTATTATTAAAAGTTGGTAATTAACTATTAATTTTGGTAATTTAGGAACCGCCTATAAACAGAAATTGGGGGTTGTTTCTTTTGAGGCAATTTTGCCTTTGAAGTGAGATAAATATGTAAGGAGGAGCTTCCAAATGTTGTGGTTGATAGTGGGTGTTCATTACCTACTTCAAATAGAAATCAATCTACCATTTATGACCGCCCAAAGCCAAGAACAAACCCGAAACGGAAAGTCATGGATGTTGTTTGTAATGAACATGATGTCGATAAGTCATGAGCGGAAGGTTAAACTTGTTGTTTCCATTCACTCTTCTCCTATTTCACATATGCAAGAATTTAATAATAGTTATGAAGAGTTTTCTCCTCTCCCAAACACCAAAAACAACAATACAAAATCACTAAAAATGTACATTATGCTGGAGATTTTAGTAGTTCTTCTAATGTGTTTGCTAGTCTCTATCAGCCTTCATCTCCTAGTAATCCAGCACTTGAGGATGAATATCTCACATGGATGTTTTTTGGCACAAACTAAAAGATTAAAGATGATTAAGGTGTTCGAGGAAAGTCATTGGAGAATATGTTCACCACTTAACCTTTTTCACGATAACTGTAAGCCGACTACTAGTATTAAACTTGTTTATCAGGATGGGGTTAGCAAAGATGATAACGACAAGGTTGTCTTTGATATTAATGATAGTAGAAAGCTCTTGGATTGGCCGAGTTTCCCTTTAATTAGTTATGTGGCCGGTAAATTTCCCAGAAAGCAAACTATTATGGCATGGTGCCAAAATTAGAAGGTAAAACATCAAGTAAACTTTCATACAAGTTGTTGAATTATTTTTTATTTCTTTGAGGAAGTTAGTAGGGATTTAATCCTTAATGGAGGACCTTACTACATTTTTTATCCGTTCTCTTATCATAAAAAGGATAACCAATATTTTAAGTTTTCGGATGAGGCAATAAACCAATTACTAGTTTGGATACAACTCTCAAACTTGCCTTTGGAATTCTGGAACGAAAACAGTTAAGCAAACCAGCTACAAAGATTGACACCTCGTTATATTCGAACAAACTAACGCACACTATGGAGAACATTTTTTTTGTAGGATGTTTTCCAAGGTTACATCTCCAAACCATTGACCAAATAAATAGTATGCAAGACACTGAATGGGAAAACGTTTTGCCAAACGGTTGTGTATGAATTTGTTCCCAAGTTTTTTGATGGTTGCTAGACTATTGGCCACGACAAGGGAAATGTTCGTAATGATGGAACCATGCCAGTTAATTCTACTTTGAACAAAGCTCATCACGTTGGGTAGCAACAAGCTAGACACAAGGTACTTGAAAACGAGCCAATGGGTAATCATAATCTTGCTAAACGTGGACAGAAAGTTACGAGGGATATTATTGACTGTGAAGGCAGCCAATGTTCCATTAGAAAGCATGAGGAAGTTGGCAAAGTTGTGGATAAAGAAGACGGATTGGTGAAGGCCCTATCTTTATCATCTGATGAGTCTTTCGAATAGTGGAACAACGGCGAGCAGTTTGAGAGAAAGATGACCAAGTCTTTTTCATTTGATGGTTATATCATGGCTAAGTCAAATCATAGATGTACCAAAACTAAAACCAAAGGCCAGATCAGCCCATTAACAATATATTTAAGGCAAGAAAACTCAGCCATAATTTTACCATCGATATGAGGAAAGGGTCGCCAGGCTCTTCTAACCATCCATGAAGATTGCTTGCTGGAACATTAAGGAATTTAACACTCCCTTAAAACAGAATAAAGTGACAGAATTCATTCATAATAACGACATAGATATCATATCTATCTTTGAAACTAAATACACTAGAACTAGTGTTCAGAATTTTATTTGTACTAGGTTCAGAGGTTGGGAGTTTTGTGATAATTTTGATGAAGCGACAAATGGCAGAATCTTGGTGGTTTGGAATCCACTAGAAAATTGAAATGAAGATCTATAAAGCATGTTTAATTCATCCATGGTTCTACTAAATGCAAGCTTATCACATCACAACTCAATGTTAGCTTCGTTTATGCTTTTAATGTTCTTGTAAAGAGAATGGACTTATGGGAAAATTTGGTTAAGTACAGGAAACAACTCAACATTCCATGGATTGTTATGGGAGATTATAATACCGTGTTGAATTTTGATGAACGTTGTAACTGAAGTGATGTTACTCGTTTTGAGATAAGAGACTTTTGGGAGTTGTTTTGTGCAATCGGAGCTTATTGATCTCCGTTTTATGGGAAACATTTACACGTGGACCAACAACAAGGTAAATGTTGTGGTAACTTCTTCTTGAATTAGACATGGTGAAACGATCGTGTTGCACTTTTTCGATAGAGAATATTATCCAGTACACAATACTTGGCAGCGCGCAGCTGCACTGCCCTAGTTATGGCTTTATCTGCTGGGAGTGTGCCTTCACACATGTAAAGTAAATAAGATTTCCTCCATTCCGTCGGGGTCTCGATCGTACATATTAATTCGGTTGGGATAGGAATTTTGGTAGCTTGTTGTTGCTGTTTATGACTAGTGGGTACTCTTCTGAGACCGCTGCTTTAGCCAAGTAATTGGTTGCAGAATTATCAAGACGGGAGACCGGATCGTAAAAGACATGTAGGAACTTAGATTTATATTCTATCAAAGTCATTAGGTAATTGTGAATCCCTTCTTTTTTGGAATTGTATGTGCCATTTTCTTTGTTCACAACCAATTGTGAATCGGATTGGATTCTGAGTACCTTAGCTCCACATATAAGAGCTAACTTCATACCTCAGAGGACTGCCTCATACTCTATCGTGTTATTTGTAACCGGAGAATTAAAAAATGGTTGGGAGGAAGTGTTGTCTCACGTACTTGATGCCCCATCGGTCTCAAGGATCCACTCTAGGTTGGAGTGAACAAGTTGGGATTCGGCTAGGCTATAATGACTACGACATGTGGAGAATTCTATGATGAAGTCATCAATGGCTTGTCCTTGTTTGCATTGCGTGGCTCAAATTTGATGTTGTACTGCCCTAAATCGATGGACCATTTGGTGAGGTGTCCGAAGATATCGGGTTTCTGCAATATATTCCTTAAGAGAAATGAGGTTTGTACGGTAATAGTATGTCCCTGGAAGTAATGGTGCATCTTTCGAGCAGCTACTACAAGGCATACTGCCAGTTTCTCTAGGTTAGGATAGCGAGTTTGTTCATCTACCCGAATCTTGCTGGTGTAATATATTGGTTGTTTGATGTTTGCTTGGTTCCTGGACTAGCATTACGCTAACTGAAAAACAAGAAATTGATAGATATAGGATTATGGGTGTACCTGCCACAAGAGCAGATATGATTTCTGTCGATGTAAGATAGTCTTTTAGTGCTACGCAAGCCGCGTTGTAAACTTTTTCGTGCTCCCGAGTACCTCAAAGAAAGGGTGGCTTTTATTTGAGGCCTACGATACGAAGCAACATAGTGTAGTGATGCGTCCTGTTACAGACTCAATCTCTTTTATATTCCTTGGATGCTCCATCTGGATTGGTGCCTGTAGTTTAACAAGGTCTACTTCAATCCCCCGTTTGCTGACGAGATACTTGAGAAACTTACCGCTACAAACCCCGAATGAGCATTGTACTAGGTTTAGCTTGAGATTAAACTGAAGGAGGACACCAAAAATATTTTCCAGCTTCCAACTGTTTGTTAACTGTATTGGTTTTTATGATCATGTATTTGATATAGGCTTCCATATTGTTCCCTAATTGATCTATAAAGATGCGTTTGACAAGGTTTTGATAGGTAGACCGTGCATTCTTCAACCCAAAAGGCATCACGGTATAACAGTAAACCCTCGTGTATGCTCCTCATCTTTTGGGTGCAAACGATTTTGATTGTAGCATAAATATGCATCCATGAACGATAAATACTCACAACCAGAAGCTGACTTCACTAACTGATCGATGCGGGGCAATGGGAAGGAATCCTTAAGGCATGCCTGATTTGAGTCGGTAAAATCGAGGCACATGCGTTACTTCTCTCCTTTATTTTTTACCAGTATACGATTCCCCGCCCAAAATGGATACCGGGCTTAGCGTAAAAAACTTATCCACTTCATTGCTGATAGTCTCTTGCTTTTAAACTCAGAATGATTGAATTTTTTTGTACAGGTTTAACATTCTATTTATTGCTAGTTCATGGAAAAATACAAATGGGTCTACCCCCAACACATCACTAGCATTCCATGTAAAAATATCCAATCTTTTCTGTAACAAACTTACTCGTAAGCGGCAGCCTTTGGTCATAAGTTTTTTATTTCTGTATTTAGCAGCACCATCAGTTCGTTCGCTCTCTTTTGGATCGGGTGAGGGGGTGCTGGTTCTAGGGTTGACATCTACTACATAACAGGTTCAGGTAGTTTGTTGGCTCCTCTTTATGATACCAACCGAGTTTTCGACATAATATTTGATGCATTTCCTAAAAGTGCAAGAAGTGGCCTCCATCTGATGCGACCATTATCTACCAATAATGTCGTAGTAAGAGCTTGGGGCATTGGAAATCGTAAAAAATGTATTGAGTCGCTTCTAGTAGACCCGTGTCTAACCCTAACCATAAGTTCAACATCATCGATGCATTGAGATGATTTTCCCTCATATCTGACCAAAGTGCGTTGGGTAGATTTATATTGCGGGATGTTTAACATTTGATCATAGATGTTGGTGTGAATTAAAGTTGTAGGGAGTGAATTCAAAACAAAGAGTTTACAGTGGAAGTTTTTAGTAGTGAAAAGTACCTCTGAATATTTCATAGGTCAAAATAACTCCTTCAGCCTCTTTAAATAGGCAAGGTGAGTTAGTTAGAGAAACGGTTACATATTGTCATATTTACAATTTAACCCCTAGGTTTCTCCTAAAGCTTAATCAAATCCTATAATTACAGAATTTGTCATTTTAGTCCCTAAAGAATACCTTTCCTTATCAGTAGCCCCCCTAGTTCTTATACATTAATGTATAGGAACTATTAGCTCTTCGAATTCTTCCTCGGATCAGCGTTATTTTACATCTTTATTATGATTGAATTCAATAAACTAGGACTCTCTTCGAATTCATGAGTAGGTGCAAACGAATTCTCAACTGCCTCGAATTTAACTCCTCGTCGAATTTGACTTCTTGTGGAACTGCTTTGCCTTTGGTTTCCAAACATTATTACTTCACACATAGTTTAATAACACTTCGAAATCTCTGAACCCTACTTGATGGACTGATTAGACTCCTAGTAATAGACCCATGACATCACTAGCTTCCTTTTCGTTTCATATTCCACCCAATAACAACAGATCACTTGTTCCACACTTTCACATTCTCGACGTTACTCTTTACCCTATAAATACTCAGCTATTCATTCAATTAAAAGCTTTTTAGAGAATCCACCTTTGAAACATCTCCAGATTGTTCTTCATCTTCAACCTACTCATCTTCAACCTGTTCATCTTCAACCTGTTCATCTTCAACCTGTTCATCTTCTCTTGTTCATCTTCAACCTGTTCATCTTCTCTTGTCTTACCAAGCAACCTCTCATATCAAAAACCATTGTATGAGAAGATACCCTAGATACAATAGATTTAAACCCAGAAGACCAGTAAGATCAAAGAAAAATCTTTTTCCTGGTTCCAGTAACCAAGTATTTGGGGCCTACGATTATCTTTGTATTTCTCGAAGAGCCAAAGAATACAAAGCTGCTGGGTTGATCTATAACGGTCCTCACTCTTCCTGCACCACTTTTAAATATGGCAACTTTAATCCAAACCTTGCCACTTCGTCTTCACCTCTAGCTTCTAACCCAGAAAGTAGCTCAACAACCTCTTCTCTCCAAAATCCAGCCAAACCTTCACTACTAAGACCTCATCGAAAACCTAAAGTAGTTACTTTAGACAAACCACCCACTTATAACAAATCACAACTCAAATCACCTGTCCTTCAATTCGAAGAGACAAAAAACCCTCAAACCAAAACACTTCCTCCTCAATTCGAGGCTATTAGAGCTAAACGTTCCAAAAAATCATCTTTCTTAGTAATGGGTGAAGAAACAAAAACCTCTTCCACTCCTCAACACTCTCCTCCTCCCCCACAAGAAGTGGATGATACTACACCAGAGTGTAGTCAGCCAATTCCTGTGACTCAACAAGAAACACAAACTCGAAGTCACTCCGAGGAAGGTCACAAAAAGGATGATTCAGAAGCTACTGAATCTGATGCCGAGGAGGAATCCGAGGCTGAAGGCGTAGCTCCTCCAAAGAAACCTCGAGGGAAAAAAGCTCTTATTACTCTTCCTGATAAGGTTGCCTCCTAAGTTCAAGAAAATCTCAAGCCTCTTTCTGCCTGGTACATTCTTGCTTTGAAGAATGTATCTTACAGCTACTACCTCGAATCAGAGAAGGAGCAACTCAGAAAACTATGGGGGTTAACTGACAACATGACTCTTCGATTACCAGTTGAAGGAGAGACACCCTTAAGCTGTCAAAAAGATGAGCTAGTAGTGTACCCTGAGCTCTTCAACTGGGGACTTCGGTTTCCCCTTGATCCGATGATAGTAAAGTTCTTCGAAATCCACCAACTGTGCCCAACCCAGGTTACTCCGAACTTGCTCTTCACTTTATTTTCAGCAATCATGGTATCAAGACTTGGAGGCATCCCCCTCGAAATTGAGGACTTCATTTCAGTAACCAAAATTTCAAATGGCCCAGTTCTGCCATTTTATTACCTAACCCTTGAAGACAATTTAAAAATCATTGACGACCTCCTCGAAGCTGATAAGATCTGGAAACAAAGGTTCGTCTTCCTGTCAGGTGCCTGGGAAAATGGCAAAGATATTTCCGATGCCAACCCTTCTAAACTTACCCTCACCTGGAGAGACAATAGTAAGTGATGTTTTTCTTTATTTATGTGGTTGCTTTTGAATCAATTTATCTGGCTAACTATTTGTCTCTCTTCAGAAATTCCGAGGCGATTTAAAAGTCGTCGAAAAGAGGCCAAACTTATCTTCCAGAAAATGGCTGAGTGGGCTGAAAAGGCTTGGGGAAATGGCTTCCATTCAGCATTTGATCCTATTAACTTTGTTAATAGCCATCTTTGGCGAATATCATTGGGGGCTGACTTCCCTGAAGATCCGATGACGCCACCAGATCCTCTTCTAGCAGTTCAAAGGATACTTGCACCAGATGGGAAGTGCTATCTCCCACTTCGGAATCGAAGTGACAGCCATCTTCCTTTAAAGAAAAAAGGAAAGAAGAAACCCAGCACCAGTAAAACTAAACCTCCTACTACTTCGAAGAGAGTAGGGAAGAGAAAAACGTCTGCACCTTCGCTTCCCACCATATCCGAAGAAGACCAGCCTATCCTGAAAAGGACAAAGAAAAAAGACACTTCTCCAAAAAAGAAGGATAGTAAGTCTAACAAGCCCAATGAGAAGAATGAGGCTGATATATTAGAGGTTGTGCTAGCTTCCGAGGCACGAGGTAAAACTTTTGTCGAGGAAAATCCTGAAGGAGGTATAACCCTTGGAGATAAACAAATAGATGACTATCTAAACTTTGATGACTTCAACTCCAGTGGAGATTTCGTACTTTCTGGCCCTCAACCTGCCAGCGTTGTTCCACCAATTTCTACCGAGGCTGCTACAGCTTCTACATCTAACCCTTTTGCTCCTGTTCATCAGCCATTAGTCTTTCCTCACTCAGAGAAATCCGATGAGGTAATTTCGATTCTTCAACCTTTCCCAAATCTAATTACTGCAGTAACAAAATTATACGAAGAGGTGAGCAAATCTCAAAGCCAATTGGAGCGTCTTGCCCAAGAGTTAGTTAGAAGCAGAAAAGAAACAGAGTCTGAAAAGACTTCGAAAAATGAAGCACTCCAAAAATTCGAAGCTGAAAAAGAACAGCTTCTTAAAAAACACAAGGAGGAAGTCGAAGCGCTTAAAACTACTCATCTGGAAGCTCTTGAAAGTCTGAAAGCTGAACATTCTACTGCCATCTCCGATGCTACTGCACTTATTAAGGAAACAAAAGATAAACTGGAAAAAAGCCAAAGTGAGATTACTACACTTCGAACAGGATTCGAAGAAGAAAAGAAGGCTGCAGTCAAACAGGCTGAAACTAAGGTTAGTTCTGTGATGCTCGAAGGCATGAAGAAAACTCAAATTGATACATCTATTCAGCTTCTTCGAGAAGTTCATGCTGCTTGTCCAAGACTAGATTTATCAGACCTTTGGAAACGAGTTCCAGAAGATCAACGTCCCAAGGAGGCTTTCGAAGCGCCACCAAGCTCCTCCTCAGAAGATGCAAATAGTTCCGAAGAGGAATCATCAGAAGGAGAAGAAGATGATGCCTAATAGGCTAAGCAACTTGTTTTTGTTTTTTGTGTATGTGATTAAGTACTCCCTCCTTTTCTTTTTGTAAACTTCGTATTTTATTCCACGAGGAAATCACTTATCTTTTTTTTTTTTATCTTAAATTTCTGGTGTACTTGTTTGAACTGGTTATTCTTAAACATAAATGCTTAAGTCATGACACTTCGAAAAATAGATGCACTCATAAGGCGTGGCACCTCGAAAAATAGATGCACTCATAAGACGTGGCACCTCGAAAAATAGATGCACTCATAAGGCGTGGCACCTCGAAAAATAGATGCACTCATAAGACGTGGCACCTCGAAAAAATTTGGTTGTTTCTTCAAAGCTGTCGCTTCGGAACATTATTCTTGGTCAACTTTCAAAGATGATCAATCCTTGCCAAATTACCAAAATAATAAATCACACATCATAACAAACAACCAATGGCCAAAAGAAATTTTATTAAAAAATTCAATATTAATCAGACACCTCGTTAAAACCTTTCTGGGCCAACAGATAAGGAAAGAGTATGTCTGTTTTACAAAAATTCGAAGTTCAGTTTTACTCACAGTACAATTTCAAGTGCTCTATGTTCCAAGGATGCTTGAGCATTCTCCCTTCTCGATCTGATAACCTGTAAGAACCTGGTTTGACCCTCATTTTAACTTCGTAAGGACCTTCCCAATTCGGAGCCGATTTTCCGAGGTGTTTATCCTTAGTGTGAAGAAACACTTTTCGCAACACTAGATCACCAAGTTTGAATTCCCTTCTCTTAACTTTAGCATCGTACCTGCTTCTCATTAACGTTTGATAATGAATCACATTTAAATGTGCCTTGACCATTTTTTCTTCCAATAAATCAAGTTCCACCCTTCTAGCCTCATCGTTATCTGCATCGGAATATTGTAATAGTCTATAAGAGGGCAACGTAGATTCAGCAGGGCACACAGCGTCCATCCCATATACTAAAGAAAAAGGGGTCTCTTTTGTAGCCTCTCTAGGAGTTGTTCTATATGCCCATAATACTTCTTGAAGGAAATTTGGCCATTTCCCTGCTGCTCCTGCCAAATTTTTCTTCAAGCCATCCAAAATAGATCTATTTGTAACCTCTACCTGTCCATTTGCCTGAGGATGAAAAGGAGTGGAAAAACATTGCTGTATCCCTTTCGAAGAGCAAAAAGAGTCCATTTCCTTGTTATTAAATTGAGGACCATTATCAGTTGTTATTTTCCGAGGTACTCCAAAACGGTAGCAAATGTTGCTTTGAATAAACTTGATTACATCCTTAGCTTTTGTCCCAGCTAAGGGTTCTGCTTCTGCCCACTTCAAAAAATAATCAACCGCAACAATAATCATTTGTCTTCCTCCAGAAGCCATAGGTAATGGTCCCACCAAATCAATTCCCCACCTATCAAAAGGAACCGCCTCTGAAATTGTCATTAGGGGTACTGCTGGTTTGTGTATTAAATTTGCATACCTTTGGCAAGTGTCACAACTTCGAACTAATGACTTGGCATCTTGCAAAATGGTAGGCCAATAATATCCTGCCAACAATACTCTACGCGTTAAAGCTCTAAACCCACAATGAGCTGACCCATCTCCATCATGCAGTTCGGACAAAACATTCTGAGACTCATCCTTGCCTAAACATCGTAGTAAAGGTTTCGAAGCAGACCTTTTGTACAGCACCCCATCCAGTACCACATAGCCAAGGGATTTGTACTTTATTTTCTTGAGCAAGTGTTTATCCATAGGTAATATTCCATTTGAAATAAAGTTTAACAAGTTAAACCTCCAATCTCCTCGAGCGCACGTCGGATTATTTACCACCTCATCAACCACTTCACATTGCTCAGGATTTGATATGATCGAAGGCGATGGTTGTGTTACAATCCATGGGTATTCTTCTGAGTAAGCCATCGTTGCCAAAGAATCAGCCATAGTGTTGTTTCCTCTTCGAATATGCTCAACTTCGACATTTTCAAACTGCGCCATCATCCCCCGAAGTTCTTGTAGGTACAAAACCAAACGCTCCTTTTTAGCTTCTGATACCCCTTTAACGTGGTTAACTACCAACTGTGAATCTGTTTCCAAGCGCACAAACATTGCTCCACAAATCTTCGCCAACCTTAACCCTGCTAGCACAGCCTCATATTCAGCTTCGTTATTTGAAGCATGAAAGCCAAATTTTATAGCTTGAAACATAAATTCTCCCGTTGGTGCCACCAATTCCACTCCTGCACTTGACCCTTTACTACTGGATCCTCCATCAGTTCGAATTGTCCACGTCGGATTCTCATTCACCTTTTCTGCATCTTTCTCTTCGGATCTGCTCGAGTGAAACTCCACCAAAAAATCTGCTAAAGCTTGAGCTTTGATAGCTGTCCGAGGAGAAAATAGCACATCGAAATCTCCCAATTCCACAGACCACTTTGTCATCCTTCCTGAAATGTCTGGTTTTTGTAAAACATTCTTTAATGGATATGAAGTTCGAACTACAATCGTATGTGCCTGGAAGTAAGGGCGCATCTTTCTTGCTGCCACTACTATACACAGTGCCAATTTTTCGAGCTTCAAATAACGTTTCTCAGCATCAACCAAACTTTTGCTGACATAGTAAACAGGCTTCGAAATTTTTGTGTCTTCACTGACCAAAACTGCGCTCACTGCATAATCTGACACTGCTATATACAAAAATAACTGCTCACCTTTCCGAGGCTTTGATAATATTTCAGGAGAGGACAAAAGATTTTTTATCTTCAAAAAGGCTTCTTCACAATCCGAAGTCCACTCGAAATTATTGGGTTTACGCAACACCTGGAAAAAAGGCAAGCACTTATCTGAAAAACGAGAAATGAATCTGTTCAGAGCTGCTAACCTGCCTGTTAACATTTGCACTTCTTTGATATTCCGAGGTGAAGACATCGATATCAGGGCCTTCAACTGTTCTGGATCCACCTCGATTCCTCTCTCACTAATCATATACCCCAAAAATTTGCCAGATCGGACTCCAAATGTGCATTTTTCTGGATTCAACTTCAATTGAATGGCTCTAAGATTCAAAAACGTTTCTTCTAAATCATCAATATGTTCATCATCACCCTTGCTTTTAACAAGCATGTCATCGATGTACACTTCAATATTTCTCCCAATCTGTGAAGCAAACGCCTTATTCATCAGCCTTTGATATGTTGATCCAGCATTTTTCAATCCAAATGGCATTACTTTATAGCAATGCAAACCTCTATCAGTAATAAAAGTCGTGCTTTCTTCATCATCTGGATTCATTCGAATTTGATTATACCCCGAAAATGCATCCATGAAAGTCAGAATTTTATTTCCCGAAGTGGAATCCACTAACTGATCTATTCGAGGCACCGGAAAAGGGTCTTTTGGACAGGCTCTATTCAAATCTGTGAAGTCCACACACATTCGCCATTTTCCATTCTTCTTTTTTACTACCACCGGATTAGCCGTCCACCTCGGATAATTGGCCTCCCTAATGTGCCCCATCCTGTATAACCGATCCACTTCGGCAACTATAGCCTCAGATTTCTCCAATGAAAAAGCCCTTCTTTTTTGGATAATTGGTTTGACCTTTGGATCAACCGCTAAGCTATGACATATGATGTTGCTTGGGACCCCTACTACATCTTCGGATTTCCAGGCAAACACATCCAAGTTCTCAGACAAAAAATTCAACAACTTTTCTCGCATTGACAAAGATAGCAGAGTGCCAATTCGAAGTATCCTGCCATTATTAAAAATATATTCCTCTATTTCTTCATTGACCACTACAGAACTCGGGGTTGACCTCGGATCATCAATTCCCTTGTCTGTTTCAACACAAGACAACCCCCCAAACTGCTAACTCTCCATGAAATCATCAGAACTTTTACCACGTAGCCTAAATGCAGCAGCATAACATTCTCTTGCCACCTTTTGGTCACTTCGGACTACGCCGACTCTGTCCTCGACCACATACTTCAGACACTGATGAACTGTAGAAACTACAGCGTACATTTTGGCCAACCATGATCTCCCAAGAATAGCATTGTAACTTGACGGACAATCCACCACCACAAAAAGCACCTGTACTTTCTTCTTGAAAGGCCCTTTTCCCAAGGAAATTTCACCTTCGAATTCACCTATCACAATTGCCGATGCGCCGGTAAATCCAATGATGGTCCTCTCTGATTTTTCTATTCGAGGTGGTGCAGTCAACCTATCATACGTTGACTTAAAAAGCACATTAGCAGAGCTTCCTGTGTCGATCAGCACTCGTCGAATCTCCACCCCGCATACTTCTGCTCCAATGACCACCGCATCCTCATGCGGCCCAGTAATGCCCCTCAAATCATCTCCGTCGAAAATTATAAAGGGCACATCCTTCCTGCTGCTTAGATGTGCCGATGCGCCTCCCTCAATTTGCCGCGTTAAGTTTACTATATGCCTCTTCCTCGAATTATTGGTGTTGTTGGTCATCGAATCTCCTCCAAATATGGTTAGTGATTCAAAAAAGGCACAAAGATCTCGAACACGTCCCTGACGCATTGGCTCATCGATCGACATTAACAAAAGTCGACTGGGGTCCGGTTCGACATATTCCGAGGCTACATCGAAACCATCTGCCTCACCTGCAACATCTAAAATCATTAACGCAGTTTCCTGCTTAGAATTGGGATTACCTCCTTTAGGAGCTGTTGCCTTGGCATTTTTCCTGACATACTCTAACAGCTTTCCATTTTCGATCAGGATTTGCATCTCCTTCTTCAGGGCAATGCAATCATTTGTATCATGGCCGATGTCTTCATGATACCTACAGAATTTATTATTGCGCTCCTCTTTTGGCCTGTTGATAGCTGGTGGCTTTCTAAAATTGATTGTTCCCTTTGTTTTTTCATATATTGAAGCCACACTCTCAGTTAAATCTGCATAGTAATCCGGCCTTACCCACACATTCGACCTGGACCTAAATTGCTGCTGATTGTTCGTATTATGTTGATTATATCCCCCTTGATACGAGTTCGAGGTTCCTCGGTTAGAAACATTTTGATTGTTCTTCGGACGCGAGGAATTGTTATTTGAGACGTTAGATTGTCCACTCCCCTTCTGAACAGTACTAGCACCTCCTCGAACCCTCGTCGATTCTTCGACCTTAATCTGGTCCTCAACCTGGGCCATAAGAGCTCCAAACGTTAACGCCCTGCGCCTCGTAGTCTCATCGGCTAAATCCCCAGGCAACAGCCCTTGCCTGAACGCTGCCATAGCCACACTTTCTTCACAGTCATCCAACTCAGCCTTTGTTGACACAAACCTCTTAGTATAATCTTTCAACTTCTCTCCCACAGCCTGCTTGCACTGTATTATCGTATCTCCATTGGCTCTCATCTCCTTGCTTCCCACAAACTGTCTGCGAAAAGCAGTGTAGAAACTTCTAAAATTTGCAATCGATTCCTTAGGAATCTTATTAAACCATTTTAGAGCAGTTCCCTTAAATGTTTGAGAAAAAGCTCTACACACCAATCTATCATCATCTTCGAAGTTAGTCATGTAGTTTTTAAATTGTTCTATGTGGTCATCGGGATCTTGAGTCCCATCAAACTTTTCAACTTTAGAAATATCAAACCGCCTCGGTAATGGCACAGATCTGATCTCCCTCACCAATGGTGAGTCCCTCCAGTCAACTCCCTGGACATACTGGTCCTCATTTCTCATCCCCACAGTTGCATATAAGCTGGACTCACCTTCATACTTCCGAGGCGAACACCTCCGAGGCGAGTATTTCCGAGGTGAGTATACTCGCCTTTCTTTCTTTTTTCTTCCTTCCCTGTACATCTTAGCTGGTCGAAGCTCACGCTCTGCTCTTCCTGAATGGCCTCGAGAGCGTTCGTACCTCGGCGTCTCATCGGACTCGGAATCTTCGAAGTCCTCTTCATCACTAGAGTTTACATACAGTCGCCTTTGTAACTTTTCTTTCCTCTTTATCCCGCTATATTCTTTTTTTTGTTCATATCGTGCTTTACGCCGATCACAGTGATCATCGCCATCGTGCATCGACTGATCCGATTGATCATTCTGATCGCCCCCCGCAATCTTAGATCTAAGCCTAGCACCATCATTATTATCTCCCTTCTTTTTTAGCAATTCGTCAAGCTCAGCCACCTTCCTAATCATTTCATTCATTTTTCCCTCAAAGTCAAATTGAAAAGGTTGAATTGGAACAAATTTACCTGCCTCTTGCAGATCAGATTTCAGCGTTTCCATCGCCTTGCGAACGGATGGATTGTCACCTTCCTCCGGATTCATCTTCAAACAGCGAAAAATCAAACGAAATATGAAAATTCGAACGAAAAACCTTTAAAAACGAGAACTCGAACGTCGATTTTTGATCTGTTGATCAAGGTATCCTCGTCCCCTCTTTCTAGCGCCAATTTGGTGTGAATTAAAGTTGTAGGGAGTGAATTCAAAACAAAGAGTTTACAGTGGAAGTTTTTAGTAGTGAAAAGTACCTCTGAATATTTCATAGGTCAAAATAACTCCTTCAGCCTCTTTAAATAGGCAAGGTGAGTTAGTTAGAGAAACGGTTACATATTGTCATATTTACAATTTAACCCCTAGGTTTCTCCTAAAGCTTAATCAAATCCTATAATTACAGAATTTGTCATTTTAGTCCCTAAAGAATACCTTTCCTTATCAGATGTCTTTGAATATTATGTTGGTCGGGCTACCCCCATCGACTAATACACTGGTTAACCTCATTCATCTAATATCTAGGTTGATCGTCAAATAAGCCTCATGTGGTGTAACAATCCATTGCAGATCGTTATCGTTAAAAGTAACGTCAGCTACTAGGTCGTGGTAGTTGTTGTAAAAAAGGGCCCTTGACTTCCCACCCCTTGTGTTCGGTCTTAGCCCTCTTACTAGATTTATGGTTGTTGCCTCGTAAGGTGATCCCCATAAAATTGTGAACAGCCACTTTTGCTGCTAATGGTGCTCTTGTTGACAAATTGCACGAGGTTCTCGATGTCGATTAGCTTTATAATATCCTCATTCAGTTGCAGCACTCATCGGTCAGATGGCCATGGTCATTGTGATAATAGAATAAATTTATGCTCGAACGTTTGCGGTTGAGAACGCTCATAGTGCCGGGCTATATATATTGTGTCATTCCTTTGATCCTATCGTAGTTGATCGAGATCGTCTCGGTTAGCAAAGTAAAATGTTGTGTCGGATTCTCGTAGTCCTTCGTCCGGCGATTACTTGTGCCTCGCGCACCATCACAATAAGGTCATTTCTCCATCCTTCTTCAGTCGTATGATCCCTCTTGGGTATCTGACAGGATTCTGTCTGGTGAATCATTTTTGATACATCGTCAACCCGGATAAATTGATCTCCTTGGGCCAGTAAGTCTCCCATCGTTTTGGCTGGAAAATGGACTAAGTTTGCATACAGCTTCCCCATTCGGTTAAGGTCACTAGTAAGGGACGCGACCGTCATCGACTCCTCTAAATCTGTCCAGGTGTTCATGGCATAGACAAGGCGTTTATCGTATCTTTTCAACGTGTCCCCCTTCTTTGGTAGAGGTCTGTAATGACGTTTCTCTCACGTCGGGACTTTCTATTGCCAACAAATATATCTCTGAAGGCTCCTTACAGGCTTGCGAAATAATAAATAGACCTTTTAGATAAAACATTAAACAAGTCCATTGCATTACCTTTAATTGTCATGGAGACGACTCTAAATAGTATGACGTCATCTGGATTGAAAGAAATCATCATAATTAAGCTTCAACTCGGAAGATATCGAACTTTATGGGGAGTTTGGCTTCAAGGATATTTTCCACAAACGTAGATTTTTTAAGCATGTAGGCGACTATTTTAGGGTGGACTTGGTTGTATCGTAGGTTTTTGTTTTCTATAGCTCTCTTGGGAGCCGCTTATAGTACTTGTCGGTGTACTTCCCACTCATTGGACCGTTTTTTTCCACTTCTCTTTCCCCCTCCTTCTCTATCTTTTTCGCGCCTAGAATATTGGTCTCCTTGATGTGCTCAACTAGCTTCTTCTCCTAATTGTGACCTCACACCTTGGTTTTTAACGCGTGGAGGGCATCATTCAATTCTACCAAGGTTACTATGGTTTCCTGATCTTTGACCTCCTGGTCATGGGTAGTTGTTATTCTTAGTACATAATTTTTACATTATGTTTCAATTGGTGGACTATGGAAAGGGCCGTCAGGGTTTTCGGCTACTACCCCGGGCTTAACATGGTATGTGACACTCACCTCAGGTTGTGTTTCAACGACGTTTGCATTCTAATTTTTAAAGTTGACGGCACCGCATGATGGTACCTGAATTTTTATTATCAACTTGATCCACCAAAGACCTTTTACTTTTTATAGTAGTATTTTCTCAAAAGTGTCCCTTTCGATCCCATATCACGTTACTATCATTGGTTCAAAGCTTATTTTTTAAGAGTTTCTCATAGACGATGCCAAATTTGTTAAAGGAAAATCTCACAAATATTTGTCAAGTAGTAAATTTATTAATCCACGAAGAAAATATGATATCTTTACACTCTTACTATCCTATTTATATTCTCATAATATAATTTATCTCTCCTAGTAAGTATATTATTTCCCTAATTAAGATTGTAGATCTATATGTATTGCCATTACTTCAGTCGTGGCCACTTGCACGGGTTCCTCAATAATAAACTATATTTATTAACTCTTGACTCCTTTTAAATATTTTTATTATGTGTTAATTACGTTTGCACTATGTAGTCATTGACAACTGGTAACACTTCTATTATGGTCCTCGACCAGACGATGTTGGTTTATACAGGTGGCCTCTACTCGGTCAGGTTATCGCATTGACGAATTTTAATCAGATAAAGCTTGGATTTTCCCAAGACCTATGTTGGTTCGTTCCTTATTGAGTGAGGTCGGCCTTTTACAGTATGGCCTCTACATAACAATTAAATTTGATATGTGCACACAACAACTTTGTAAGTCGTCTCGATATGGTGAAAAAACCCCTCGATCATGCCTCGGTTTAGTCGTTGGGCACGGTGTAAATATGTTGTTTGTAGCTCACCTCAGTATGGTATCAGAACCCATAGTTAAAGCCTTGGTTAGGCCTCATTTTACTACCATATAATCACATATATTCAAATAGTATTTAATCTGATAAAGGAAATCTTATCAAGAAAGATACAACCTAACATATACAATCCTCATTGACAATTGCAAGCACTATACAAAACAGGAAAACGAACTTAGATGGAAAGCTAGAAGAGGAAGAGGTTGGGTTGAAGATACAAGAAGGAGTAGAGTAAATACAAGAAGGAACGAAATCTCATTCAAAAGAATTAGAGCTACTCAAATCAGAAGCACCATCAAGTATATTATGTAATGGCTCCAAGATCACTGGGTTAAACTTTAACTTTTAATTTAAATTGCAATACTTCTGAAAGTTTGTTATGTAATCAATTAATTGGATCACACTGACCCAATTATTTGTAACTCAAGGCCTTTAGCCAATTTTTGGCAATAAATATCAATTTTGTGAACTAAAACAAAAAATAAAAAACATCACTTTATTTTTCTGCTCGTGAACTTTCTTTCTCTAAAATTGAAATTCTAAAATCTCTCAAACTATAGACTCCTCAAAAAAACATTTAGTGAATTCTCAAGAATTTCAACATAAAGCAAATACCAAATCACGTTTTCAATAAATATGTTCGTAAATAACATGCATGACTTAAAACTTGTTTGTCTTTGGTTTTGATGATTCATATGTATTTTTACGCAACCGGAAGTGAAATTACTAACCTATAAACAACTTGTGTATCTCTTTAAAGGTTCTTGATAAAATAATACGCAACCAATTTGAACTTATTTACGCACCAAAAATACGGTTAGTTTACAGATCTAATTTCTATTTTTTTTATTCAAAATTAAAAGATATTTTCCACAACAAACTTGAACGTATTTACACATCCAACTAACAGTCGGTTTTTAGACCCACTTTCAATTAATTTTTGCAAACATAAAAAACTTTTTTGCTATCTTATTTTACGTATTTGCGCACCCAACTAACAGTTAGTTTCAATACTAATCTACATATATTTTAACTTTTTAATGTGGATATAAAATATCAAAAGAATTGGTATTTGTCAATTCAAGGATTCCAAATACATTGCAACTCACAATAAAAATAAAGAATATAGTATATGAGGGACAAAACTGTAGATTGAAGGATATGTAAGAAGTATAATTAGTCATTTAACATTACCTATATCACTTTGGAAGAAGTAATAAAAAATGCAACCTCCCTATTTAATAGAGTTCTGAGGAAACAAAATACTAAGACACCTTCAACTTTGGACTGGGTGTAAACCTAGTTTAAAAAATTTACATATTTGGAGATGTCCAGCTGAAGCGAGTCCTTATAAGTCGAATCAAAATAGATTGGAATCCAACATGGTTAGTAGTTATTTCATCTTTGAGTTTTATGATCTTTCCACTAAGAATATATTTGATATTGGTACAATGAAATTATTTGAGGATATAAAGTTTGGCGGAGAGAATTTAGTAACAAACATTCATTTTGAAGAAGAATCGGTAGATATTCATGAAGTTTCTAACAATGATACTTTGATATCATGTGATGATATGATATTTATGAGGTTAATCTTCACTACAGATTCGTTAGAACATATGCATATTCAAGATGATGTTAATCTTCCACTTGTGGATGTTTTCCAGATTAAACAAAATGAATTTATTCCAAAGGATTTAAATAAAGTTGTCCAAAAGACAAAACTCTACATCCTCAAGAATTTCAAGTGCAAACTAAATAAACTATACATTTGCAGAGATGTAGTAGATAAAAAAGAGTGTTATATGTTCAGATTATATAATGTATCTTCAAGAACATGAGGAATTGTTTGGTAAAACATAAAATTATCCTTTAAGTATTCGTGAAGCCATGCAAATTTCGGATTCTCAACTATGGATTAAAGCAATAAAAACAGAGTTTTAACTGATGTAAGATAACACGGTATGAGAGCTTGTTCTATTACCTAAAGGAAAGAAACGATTAGTTGTAAATGATTTTTTAACAGCAAACTGGATTCTAAGGATAATGTGGAGAGGCATGAAGTGTGACTTGCAACTAAGGGTTTTACGCAATATGAAGGGATGGACTTTAAAGAAACCTTTTCTCTAGTTTTATCGAAGGATTATTTTCGGACAATCATGGAATTAGTTGCACATTTTGACCTTGAGCTCTATCAAATGGATGTAAAAAAAATTCTTCGATAACCCAAGTTCAACGGTATGCAAACTAAAGAAATCTATTTATGATCTCAAGAAAACGTCTCAACAGTGGTACCACGAATTCCTTGAAGTTATTGTCTCATTTGGCTTTGAGACAAGCTTAGTAGAGGATTGTATGTATCAAATGTTTAGTGGGAGTATGTTAATGACATATTATTGGCCACGAATGATAAAGAATTATTACATGCGACCAATAAATTTCTTTCGAAAAATATTGATAAGAAAGATCTTGGTGATGTGTATTTTGTGTTAAGAATTATAATTCATAAGAATCGATCCCATGGAGTTTTGATTTTATAATAAAAAACGTATATTGAAAGATGGATAACAACAAAGGAAACAAAACCTCTATATCGAAAGGTGAAAAGTTTAGCCTAAACCAACACCCAAACACAAAACTTGGCATTGAGAAAATGCAAAAGGTTTCATATGCTTCGGCTGTTGGACGTCTGATGTATGCTCAAATTTTTACATGACCGAATATTTCTTTTGTGGTCGGTGTTAGGGAGATACGTAAATAATCCGGGGATGAAACGTTGGAAAGCAGTCAAAATAATTATCCAGTATTTACAACAAATAAAACATCACATGTTAATATATAAAAAGTCACATAAAATTGAGGTGATAAGGTATTCCGACTTGGATTTCCCTGGATGTGAGGATTCTCTCTGTTCAACCTCAAACATTATATTCCTTTTCAAGGGAGGTACAATATCATATAAAATGTTAAAAGAAACACTTATTGCATCTTCCACTATGGATTCGAAATTTGTTACTTGTTTTTACGCATCCCATCATGTGCTTTGGCCGCAAAATTTTATCGCGGGACTGTGAATCTTAAAAAGGATCAAAAGACCCCTTATATTATATTGTGGAATCAATTCGGAAGTTCAGTATTCAAAATAGTACTAGGATCTTAGTTAAGTCCAAATATGTAGATATCACGTTTGTGTTTGTTAAAGAAAGAGTACAAAATGGTCAAATCTGTGTGGAGCATTAGAGACAAACTTGATGTTAGCAGATCATCTTACAAAGGCATTAGCGTCCAATTCTTTTTATTGAACACGCCATTAACATCGGTGTTGTGTACTTAAAGGATTTTTAGTTTGAGTATGAGTTTATATTAAACTATGGAATCTGTTTGCATTATGATAATTGCAAATTTAAGATCATTAATGCAAATGTATTTATATATAGGTATTCAATGTGCTAATATCTATGATTATTCGTAGTCTGTTGTAGTAGACCTCCAATTAAGTAGGATTAGCTAAGAATGGATATGTAAAGTTACATTTCATATTATTCATAAGTTATGCACCATTATAAATCCGTGTAATTGATTGTTGCGATATCGTGATTATTGATGCATCTATCCTCGACTTTTAATGTATTAAATATGACTTCAGTCTTATATCATCATTTACGGGATGGTTAAGGTTATCTATGTGACATAGAAATTAAGAACGTTCATTAAGTGGATACATCTTATAGTAGCATAAGTTGATCTAAGTGGAAGATTATTGAAATTTTACCATGACTATCATAAATATTAGTTCAATAAAAGTAATCATAAATAAAAAAAATAACTATTAGATAAAATATATAATATTATGGTAATCGTATAGACACCAGAATACCGTAATATATTAGATTCATAAATAAACAATTTAAGAAAAACGTAAAATTTTAAGATTATTTTATAGTAATAATAAAAAAAAGTGTATAGATTTGAATTTTAATGGTTTTATTAGAAAAATGATTGATCTCTGTGTTTTTATTGGTTTTAACATAAACCTCATTTAAAAGAATAATGGTTTCTAATAAAAAAATGCCTATTTAAATTTTAAAATATGTGGTTAGACCACCCAAATTCCATGCAAACAGTTAACAATAGTTGGAATGAAAACATGAATGGTAATCCTATTAATGTTTTCTGATCAAAACTCAGAAGACTTAAAAAAGTGTTAGAAATGGAACAAATTCACCTTTGGAAATATATTTGATAATATTTCCAAAGCTGAGGAGGATGTAAAGATTGCTTAAACAAAATTGAAAGATCAAATTACCAATGAAAACAAAATTGCTCTGTTAAAAGCCAAACACATCTTACTTTGCTGGCCAGAGAATAAACTTACTGGTAGCAAAAAAATACTGCTTTTTGGATCAAGGAATGTGATAAAAGCACCAAGGTGTTTCAAAATTTTAGTAACAAAAGGAAAAAAACAGAATACATGGGATAAAAATCGATAATAAATGGGTTGAAGACCAAAAACTAATAGGTGAATCTGCAGTTAAACATTTTGAAAACATACTAAACTGTAAAAAACATCCTAATATAGATTATAACCCTATCAATAATGTCATCCCTAAAATACTAACTGAATAAGACAACATAATGCTATTGAAAGATCCATCAATGGAATAAATTCACAATTCAATTATCAATCTTAATACACAAAGTGTATCTGGAGTTGATGGGTTCAACTCCAGATTCTTTAAAGAATGCTGGACCATAATAAAACATGATCTATTTGAGGAAATTATAAGAGTATTATTGAAATATAGATTATAACCCTATCAATAATGTCATTCCTGAAATACTAACTGAACAAGAAAATATAATGCTATGAAAGATCCATCAATGGAAGAAATTCACAATACAATTATCAATCTTAATACACAAAGTGTATCTGGAGTTGATGGATTCAACTCCAGATTCTTTAAAGAATGCTGGACCATAATAAAACATGATCTATTTGAGGAAATTATAGCATATTTTAATAATACTCTTATCCTAAAGGCATATTTGCTACGATAATCTTCCTAATACCAAAAGTCAACACAGCAAAAGACTGTACAAAATTTAGACCAATTAGTCTTTGTACAGTATTCAATAGAATACTGTCAAAGATTATAAACTTTAGACTTTCCAAAATTCTCCCCTTAATCATATCACAAGAACAAGGAGCTTTCGTTGAAAACAAAAACAATTCAAGCAAATATTCTAATTACATAAGAATTAGTTCATGACTTAAGCAAAAAGACAAGGGGTGGCAACATAATAATTAACCTAGACATGGCTAAAGCATTTGATAGATTAAAATTTTAATTTTTATACAATATTCTGTTATCTTTTGGGTTCAATCAAAAGTTCATAAACCTTATAAAAATTTGTATTGAAAATGTACAATATTCAATAATTGTTAATGGTTTCCCTTTTGGTTTTTTTAAAGCTAGCAATGGTATCAGGAAAGGTGATCCTTTATCATCCAGCGTGTTTATCATTGCTGATGAATTCCTTTTAAGAGGAATAAAGAGACTATTATCTGGGGACAAAATGAATTAACAAAGCCTATTATCTGGTCTGAATGGAAAAGAATGTGTAAACCTTATGACGAAAATGGAATGGGAATCAGAAAACTACAAGATGTTCAAACAGCTTTAACATGTAAACTTTGGTTTACTAGAAGAGAAAACAAATCCCTATGGGACAAGTTAATGAAATCGATATATTATCCTAATGTTCATCCTTTACAAAATAATAAAAAAACTAAAGATTCAAATGTTTGGAAAAGGAAAACAAACTCAAAGAATCTGCTGAAAATTATGTTTTCTGGCAAGCTGGAAATGGACATAAATTTTTGGCTCGATAAATGGAGTAGACAAACAAAGGTATCAGAATTTTGGCAAACCAATGGATGGAATATACCAAAATGAAAAGATTATGTCTTAGAAGAAGATAATAATAGGATTACAAAGGTTAACCTTAACATTACTCAAGATGATACTGCTCTTTGGAAGGTATCACCAACAGGTCAATTCTCTTTAAAACATACATGAGATGAAATTAGAACAAAAAATTCAAAATCCGTTGTCCTAAAATAAGTATGGAACAACTTGACTTCAACAAAATGTTCTTTCACATTATGGGGAGCAATGAATAACTTAATGTCAACTGACCCAATCATGCAAAAGAAATGCTTTAACCTAGCTTCCAAATGCCAGCATTGCCTAAATGTTGAAAGTGTGAATCATATCTTTGTCTCCTATCTAATAGCTTGGAATGTTTGGTTACATTTTTCTTGCTTATTTAGAATCAGGATAAGTCAATACATGACTCTTACTCATATTATAAATACCTGGTTTCTCTCTTAAACAAAGAAAATGCATGTTAGATATATAGTACCTTCAGTGATAGTCTGGGACTTATGGAAAGCTAAGAATAATTTAAAACATTAAAACATTAGAGCTAAATCCAAAAACATTATCCAACATGTATTATATATAATGTCTTCAATAGATTCTTCAAAAGCCTTTAAACCAAAACATTGGACAGGAGATACTAAAATAGCTAATGATATACATTTCTTTAATCATTTAGATAACAAAAAACACTTCTTATATGTTAAATGGAATCCACCAATATCAAACAAATACAAACTCAACTGTGATGCCTCTTGCTTGACAAATAGTGAGGCTAGCAATGGTTTTATACTTAGAAATGATAAAGGTGAAGTACTATATGCTAGAGGCACGCTTCTAGACAAACATAATCCCTTAACAGCAGAAGCACGAGCATTATTAGATGGACTGTTATACTGTAAGCAAATCAATATAAAAAAATGTTGACATTCAAGTTGATTCTCTGATACTTTTTAATATATTGGGTAAAGGGCAAACCCCTTGGTATTTAAAACTGTTATTAAGCTGCTATAGAAACCTAATTGCATCAACCATGATCATTAGACATATTTCTAGAGAGCAAAATGAAGCTGGTGATTTGATTGCAAAACATACAATCGAATCTCAAGTTTACTGCTCCTTAAATCCATCTCAATTCTGTCCTCAACTGAGCCTTATTGTCTTACTTGAGAGCCTCAATATAGGCTACATAAGAGATATAAATACTTAAATATGCTAACTAACTTGAAGGCAGGTATTACCTTACCAATATTTTTACATGTTTTTGCAGGAAGACTTTCAAAAGTACAAAACAGGAACTGAAGAGAGAATGGAAGGATCAATACAAAGATGAACCAGACTCGAAGATGATGAATGAAGGCTACTTAAGATGCCTTTAAGAAGGCAAAAGCCCATGAATAAGCATGAATATTAAGGAACGTACTGAAAGATAGAAGACAGGATAATCTCAAACTAAAAAATCTTTACACAAGGAAACAACTAAAGATTCAAGCTAGACTAAAACATCATTATGTAATAATGCACAAGATTTACATATGAACAAAACATCCTACAAGTTACATCTCTGTAATAATTTTTCATCAATAATTTTTTTTAACTTTGTTTAAAAAAATTACATTTTAAAGAACTTCATAAAATTATAATAATATAGAGTTTGATTTACTAAATCGTATTGTTTTTTGGATAAATATAATCAAATAGGTTATTTTGTGATTTGGGTGATTTTAGGATACTTAATATTTTCTTTTAATGATAATTATGTAATTAAATGGAAATCAAAGAGTAATTTGGTAAACAAAAAAACTAAATTCAAAATAAATTTTTGGATAAATTTATATCATTTATATATATATATAGCTTGACCTAAACAAAAATATCTTCACAATGAGATCTTTTTTTCCACATTCATTTTTTTTCAGAGGGAACCCGCAGCCACTACTCAGAGTGCAATGAGTGCGCACATGATAAACCATGAGTCTGACGCGATAGCCTGCAAACCAACGCCAGAAGGTAAACCACACAAGGGACAGGCTCAGCCGAAAAAGCGTATGTAGAGGGACTCGAACTCATGACCTTTGGTCACAAGTATACCATACTCAACCAACTTGGGGGCTTTTTTCCGTATTCATTTGATTCTTAAATTGGTTGATAAATCTGAATAATTACTAAATTATAATCTTTAATATAAAATCCAGTTGCAAAGAGAGATACTTATACTGAAACCATTAGTTTTGTACAAATTTTATTCATTTATTTATTTTTGAGATCGGTTAGAAATTAAAACTAATCATGATATGTAAAGCTTCCTCGTTCTAACAAGACTCAACAATCAAGAATCAAAAAGCTTCCTCGTCACTCTCTAACCTAAGAAGAAGACATCTTATGCTTTTCTAGTCGGCCTTTACTCGCAACTCTCCCGCTCGACAGAGTTCATCCTTAACGCACAACCCTTTTTCGAACTTTTATGCGCGAGGCATGACGCTCTTTAGCACGAGGATTAATTAGTTTTGAAAGAAGACTAAAGATTTTGAAAATCTACCAAGATGGTTTGTTGGGAATATGGGGTCCGGTCCGCATATTCCTCCTCCGTATATAAGTAAGAACACAACCGATCTCAACACTAGTATGATATTATCCGCTTTGGCACCTGAAGGCCCTCACGGCTTTGCATTTGGTCCACTACCAAAAGGCCTCATACTAGTTGAGATATGTTCTCACTTATATACCATTGATCCTTCCCATGTTTTTACCGATATGGGATGTGGAAATTTGGTCGCTACCCTAACAAATCCTCCTCTCGAACAAAGTACCACTTTAGCCTCCTCTCAATTGACATCCATCCGCTCACTCTAATCAGGTTGGGGCTGCCTGATCTCTAGAGCCTTACAGCGGATCTATCTGATCTCGACCATCCTGCCTTGTTCCTTAGCGCCACTCCAAACAAGTACCACCGTCTTGATACACTCCAATCAAGCCACACTGCTTGATGAGCAACGGGCACTCCAAATGAGGATCTCTCCAATCAAGCCACAATGCTTGATGAGCCTCAAATCAAGCCACACTGCTTGATAAGCCACGGGCACTCCAAACAAGGCATGGCTACTAATTCATCATGTTTGACTAATGAGAATTTCACCCACATCACCCACATAAACCTGCTAAAGTCATCAACTAACAAAAAGAAATATCTGTATCCAGAGGTAGTAGTTGGAGATATCGGACCGCACAGATCACCATGTATAAGTTCTAGTATCTTTTTTGCACTAAACTTGGATTTGGCTGGAAATACCTTCCTGGTTTGCTTTCCCATTAAGCACCCATCACACACGACATTTGGTTTTATTATCCTGGGCATTCCGTCTACCATCTGGTGCTTAGACATGAGAGCCATGGCTTGATAATTGACGTGCCCAAGACGGGCATGCCACAATCTCGTGATGTCATCCGCTTTAGTCATCAGACATTCCTGTTTGTTAGTCTCAATAATAATTTTGTAAAGTCGATTGGCAGATCGTTTTACCTTCATCAATAATCTGTCTTTGTTGTCGTAGATCCTCAGAAATTCTCCCTTGAGTTCCACATTATTGCCTTCTTCAGAAATCTGTCTTAATGATATGATGTTATTACGTAGACTAGGTATATAATACACCTCTCGCAGCATCTTTTCTTCTCCATTTTTGCACAGTAATATCACAGTGCCCTTTCCTTTTATCTCGACTTTTGAACCATCTCCAAAACGCACTACACCAGATATACTCTCATCCAGTTCTGCAAACTTTTCTTTAAATTCTGTCATATGACTGCTTCCACCATTGTCCAGGTACCAGACATTTGATTCGCCTGCACATTCTCCACGCCTTGGAAATTGAGTAGATAGCAGTTTGCCCTCATTCAAAAAGAAGCTTTGACGAGTCTTTATCATGTTTGGCCAAGAGTAGGGCCATTTCATCATCTTCTATCGCAGCCAAATTCGCCTCCGCTTCTTGTGTTTCCTTGTGTTTCCTTGGTTTCCTGCATTCTGAGGCGAAGTGACCATAGATATTACAGTTGAAGCATTTGATAACACTCTTGTCAAACCTTCCATGGCCTCTCTGCCTTGTGGATCTGTCACCATTGTTTCGCCTCAGCCATTCTTCGCGCATCAATAGAAGCTTTTTGTTGGCTCCTTCTCGTTTAGCCCATTCCTCTTCTGTCAACATGAGTTGAATCTCCTTCGTTTCTGTCCTTCCTTTTATTCGTTCTTCATGTGCCTTGAGTGAACCCACAGCTTCTTCGACAGTCATGCTCTCGATGTCTCCAAATTGCTCCAGTGTTGAAGTTATCTGTAGGAATCTGGCAGGGACAACACGCAGAAGTTTCTTTACGACGTATGATTCTTCCATCGTTTCCCCCAAAGCTCGAATATTTGTAACGAGGCTATTCATTCTCATGTGAAAATCTTCAAATTTTTCATTGTCACCCATATTCAGCATTTCGAATTCAGATTTTAGGGTTTGAATCCGTGCCTTCTTTGCTTTGTCTGCACCTTGGCATAAGGTTTTTATCATATCCCAGGCGTCCTTCGCTGTTCCCTTGTTCGCAATTGAGAGCAATACATCTTCGGGAATTGCCTGATACACCATTGCTAGCGCTATCTTATCTGTCTTCTCTTCGACAGCTACATTGGGATCTTTTGGCTCTACTGCATTCCAGACCCCTTGCGCTTGCATATAAACTTTCATTTTGATAGCCCAAGCCGTATAATTACTTCTATCCAGCATTGGGTAGCTTAGGCCGTACGAACCTCCTTTTCCTTTGTTCACCTCCATCGTTAGTGAAACAAATACGTCTGCTAAGACCTTCAGGCTCTGATACCACATGTTAGGAATATGGGGTCCGGTCCGCATATTCCTCCTCCGTATATAAGTAAGAACACAACCGATCTCAACACTAGTATGATATTAGGTAATAGATTAATATACACCGTTTTGAGACAACAGGGATAATGCTAAATCTCAGATCTGATTTATTAGGTAATAGAGAGACTATTAAATAGTCCAAAGTTGAGCAGACAAAAAGACAACACAAAGTGAAACGACAATGTGAAAAAGAAACGGACAAATTCAAAGGACACAATTAAAGTTTGAGATTAAATGCAACACTCTCCCTCCTAATCTCAACCTCGTTTACTCAAGTTTTTGACTCCCAATAGTTTCCTCATGTTTTCAAACTTGACAGTAGCTAGCCCCTTTGTCAAAATATCTGCTCTTTGATCGTTGCTGCAAACATGTTTCAAGACTACTTCTCCTCGGTCTACGCATTCCCTGATAAAGTGAAACCTTATGTCGATATGCTTGCTTCTACCATGGAACATAGGATTCTTAGCCAGGTCGATTACAGATCGATTATCTATGCATAAAATCACTGGGCCAACAGCTTCATGTGTTATCTGCCTAAGAGTATTTCTAAGCCAAATACCTTGGCAAGCTGCTGCGGTAGCAGCCATGAATTCAGCTTCACACGATGATAGAGCAACACACTTCTGTTTTTGTGAGACCCAAGTGATAATACTCTCATTCAGGTAATAAACTACTCCTCCTGTGCTCTTTCTATCTTCAATTTGTCCACCCAAGTCACTGTCTGAAAACCCAGTTAACACATTATTGCCACTATTCTTTGTATACACCAACCCGTGTTGTATAGTTCCCTTAACGTACCTGAGTATTCTTTTCACTGCATCCTGGTGCCTTTTTGTGGGTTTTTCCATATATCGGCTGACTATTCCCACTGAGTATGCGATATCTGGTCGCGTATGAACCAAGTATCGTAGACCCCCTACCATACTCTTGTAGTCTGTAGCATTGACCAACTTTCCTGTCTCGTCTCGATCAAGCTGTTCCTTTGGATCCATTGGATACTTCGTCGGATTACAATCTGCCATGCCTGCATTTTCCAGAATTTTTCGTGCATAACTTGCTTGTTTTAATTCGATATATCCTTCTCCTTGTTCAACTTCCATTCCCAAGTAGTAGCTGAGCTTTCTTATGTCGCTCATCTCGAACTGAAGCTTCATCTGGTTCTTGAAATCCTTGATTGCTAAGACACTCGTGCCTGTTACTAGAATGTCATCTACGTATACTGCCATAACCAAACTGTTTTCTCCCTCCTTCCTTGTGTATACAGCATGCTCGTACGGACAACGAGTAAATCCAAGCTTTATAAGACATGAATTCAGTTTGGAGTACCAAGCACGAGGTGCCTGGCGAAGTCCATACAAAGCTTTAGACAATTTGTACACTAGGTGCTCTTGTCCCTTTCTTTCAAATCCCTATGGTTGGGCAACGTATACATCTTCCACTATATCTCCATTCAAGAAGGCCGTCTTTACGTCGAGATGGTGCACTTCCCATTGATTTTTAGCTGCCAAAGCTAATAGCAACCTCACTGTCTCCAACCGAGTAACTGGTGCGTATACTTCATCAAAATCAATGCCATGTTCTTGTACATAACCCTTTGCCACTATTCTTTGTATACACCAACCCGTGTTGTATAGTTCCCTTAACGTACCTGAGTATTCTTTTCACTGCATCCTGGTGCCTTTTTGTGGGTTTTTCCATATATCGGCTGACTATTCCCACTGAGTATGCGATATCTGGTCGCGTATGAACCAAGTATCGTAGACCCCCTACCATACTCTTGTAGTCTGTAGCATTGACCAACTTTCCTGTCTCGTCTCGATCAAGCTGTTCCTTTGGATCCATTGGATACTTCGTCGGATTACAATCTGCCATGCCTGCATTTTCCAGAATTTTTCGTGCATAACTTGCTTGTTTTAATTCGATATATCCTTCTCCTTGTTCAACTTCCATTCCCAAGTAGTAGCTGAGCTTTCTTATGTCGCTCATCTCGAACTGAAGCTTCATCTGGTTCTTGAAATCCTTGATTGCTAAGACACTCGTGCCTGTTACTAGAATGTCATCTACGTATACTGCCATAACCAAACTGTTTTCTCCCTCCTTCCTTGTGTATACAGCATGCTCGTACGGACAACGAGTAAATCCAAGCTTTATAAGACATGAATTCAGTTTGGAGTACCAAGCACGAGGTGTCTGGCGAAGTCCATACAAAGCTTTAGACAATTTGTACACTAGGTGCTCTTGTCCCTTTTAAATGATACCGTATACATATAAGTCGTGACGTCATTTTCGAAGAAACGAAGCAATGGCCGTGGAGTATGATTGCAGATAGGGAGGAGACACAGGAGAGTTTTATTGTGGCAAGTATGCCTGAGGTTGATGAAACAGGTCAAGATGAGACCGAAATCGTGGAGTATGGTGATGACAACCATAGTGGACTTCGCCAGGCACCTCGTGTGCCACGGCCTTCACCTGGCGAAGTCCATACAAAGCTTTAGACAATTTGGGATCATATAAACGGTATCATTTAGTTCCAGGCTCTCTCCCCAGATTAACTGTCAATGCTCGCGTGGGTAGTCTATTGAGGATGTATACCGAGTTTCTGATTGCTTCAGCCCACATCTTTGATGGCAATTGCATTTCCTTGAGACTGCTTCTAGTCATCTCCACAATAGTTCGGTTTCGACGTTCTACCACTCCGTTTTGTTGCGGAGTGTAGGGTGTCGTGAGGTGTCGCTCAATTCCTGCATTCTCACAGTATTCTTTAAACTCATTAGAATTGAATTCACCTCCTCTGTCAGTTCTCAGCACCTTGATTCTTTTCTCTGACCCGTTCTCAACCAATACACGAAACTTTTTGAATGCTTCGAATGCCTCATCCTTAGTTCTTAGAAAGTACACCCACATAAACCTACCACATCGCGTATTTTCTGGGACTGGAGCTCTGATACCACATGTTGGGAATATGGGGTCCGGTCCGCATATTCCTCCTCCGTATATAAGTACGGAACACAACCGATCTCAACACTAGTATGATATTGTCCGCTTTGGCACCCGAAGGCCCTCACGGCTTTGCATTTGGTCCACTACCAAAAGGCATCATACTAGTTGAGATATGTTCTCACTTATATACCATTGATCCTTCCCATGTTTTTACCGATGTGGGATGTGGAACTTTGGTCGCTATCCTAACTTGGTTGAGGTGGACAAAGATTCCGATAGGGTAGAGAATGGTTTGGTAAAAGGAATTGAGTCTAATCCTAGTCCAAGTGTTTCCACAGCCAGTATTGCTCCAGACCAGACTTGTGAAGGGAAGGACGCTATTGCATATGCCAAGATTCTGCGCTCAAGGAACAAGTTTGTTGATGCTCTTGCTATATACAATACTGTATTGGAGAAAGATAGTGAAGATCACATTGGTAAAGGAATATGCTTGCAGATGCAGAACATGGGACGGCTTGCGAGAGTTTTATGGAAGCCATCAGGATGGATCCGCAGAATGTTTGTGCCCTCACACAGTGTGGTATACTGTATAAAGATGAAGGCCGCTTGGTAGAGGCTGTCGAGTCGTATCAGAAGGCTTTGACAGCAGACCCTTCATACAAACCAGCAGCTGAATGCTTAGCTGTGCTTCTAACAGATTTGGGAACTACCCTGAAGCTTGCAGGCAACTCGCAGGAGGGAATCCAGAAGTATAATGAAGCTCTTAAGATAGACCCACGCTATGCTCCGGCATACTATAACCTTGGTGTTGTATACTCTGAGATGATGCAATATGACATGGCTTTAAGTTGCTACGAGAAGGCTGTCCTAGAAAGGCCAATGTATGCTGAAGCACACTGTCACATGGGTATCATATATAAAAGACGTGGTGATCTAGAGGCGGCTATAAATTGCTACGAGAGGTGTCTGGATGCATCTCCCAACTTTGAGATTGCCAAGAATAATATGGCAATTGCTTTGACCCATTTGGGAACGAAGGTTAAATGATTGGTTATGGTGAAATGCTTAAGTTTGACATGGCAATCATTTTCTATGAACTTGCTTTTCATTTCAATCCCCACTGCGCAGAAGCCTGTAACAATCTAGGACTAATTTACAAAGACCATGACAACCTTGATAAAGCTGTGGAGTTTTATCAGGCAGCCCTGTCCATCAAACCAAACTTTGCGCACTCATTGAATAACCTTGGAGTGGTTTACAACATCCAGGGTAAAATGGATGGAGCAGCTAGGATGATTGATAAAGCTATCCTTGAAAATCCAACCTGCTCGGCCGCATACAATAACTTAGGGGTTGTTTACAGAGATGCTGGTAGTATATCAATGGCTATAGATGCATATGAGAAATGCATAAAGATAGATCCTGATTCTCGCATTGCAAGCCAGAATCGACTGCTTGCGATGAACTACATCAATGAAGGGCTCGACGATAAACTTTTTAAGGCCCATAGGGATTGGGGTAATCGATTTGTGAAGTCATATAGACAGTTCACTTCATGGGACAACACTAAAGATCCAGAACGGCCGTTAGTTATTGGATATATCTCTCCGGATCTTTTTACTCATTCTGTATCTTATTTCATTGAAGCACCTCTCGTCTATCATGACTACAAAATTTACAAGGTTTTTGCTTATTCCGCGGCTTTTAAGGCAGATGCAAAAACTTTTAGGTTGCGAGAAAACATGCTGAAAAAAGGTGGGATTTGGAGGGACATATTTGGCGTAGATGAGAAAAAGGCAGCAAGCATGATTAGAGAAGACAAAGTCGATATCTTGGTGGAATTGAGTGGTCATACAGCTAACAATAAGTTCGGAACTATGGCTTGCCGACCTGCACCTCTTCAGGTGACTTGGATTGGTTATCCAAATACAACTGGTGTGCCTACCATCGACTATAGACTCACCGATTCACTTGCTGATCCTCCGGATACCAAGCAAAAGCATGTTGAGGAATTAGCGCGTTTGCCAGAATGCTTTCTCTGTTACATCCCTTCCCCAGAGGCTGGCCCAGTTGCTCCAACTCCTGCTATTTCCAATGGGTTCATCACTTTTGGTAGCTTCAATAATCTTGGAAAGATGACACCAAAGGTTCTGGAAGTATGGACAAGGATACTGTGCGCTGTACCTTACTCTCGCCTTGTAGTAAAATGCAAGCCTTTTGTTGTGATAGTGTAAGGCAAAGATTTCTTACGTCTTTGGAGCAGCTGGGTTCGGAATCATTACGGGTCGATCTTTTGCCTCTCAAACTTGCTCACCATGATCATATGCAAGCGTATTCACTAATGGATATCAGTTTGGACACTTTTCCTTACGCTGGAACCACTACAACTTGTGAATCATTGTACATGGGAGTCGCATGTGTTACTATGGCTGGTTCTGTGCATGCCCATAATGTTGGAGTCAGTCTTCTCAATAAAGTTGGGCTCGGAAATCTGGTTGCAAATGACGAAAATGAATATGTCCGGTTGGCACGACAGTTGGCTGGGGATGTCACAGCACTTTCAAACCTGAGGATGAGCCTCCGCAAACTTATGGCTACGTCGCCCGTTTGTGATGGACCTAACTTCACTCGTGGTCTTGAGTCCACCTACAGAAACTTGTGGCGCCGATACTGCAATGGTGACATCCCATCTTCAAGACGCATGGAGAAACTGGTCCCGCAAGATAACCCAGTAAATACCCTCGAATCGCCAAGAGATATAGTTACAAGGACGGGCACTTTCGGATCAATCAAGGCTAGTAGTTTTAGCTTGGTCCCATCACCGATAGAAAATGCTTCTGCCGAAGGAAATGAGTGGAGGGAGTTGAAATTTAGCAATTGTGGATCTTACACCGCTGGATCCTACACCTATTTGATAGATCTCTCATCAAATTTTGGACAAATTTGCCCCTTTTTTGAAAACCTAGGTATAAAAGCATTTTATAAATCTCTCACCATTTTTTCCTCTATTTCTTCCAATTTCTCTCAAAACCTCTCAAACACAAACTTTTTATCGAAAATCAAAGCGTAATTTTTGAAAAATCTGAATCCATAACAACATGAAGATAAACCGTACAAGCCTTCCACTATAAAAAAATTTCAAGATTTCGTTGTGTTTAAGTGGTAGAAAATTAGGTTTTTCGATTATGTTTTTAAAAACATGATTTTGGCATGATTTTAGGCTTCATTTTCATAGATTAGTGTTGTAGAGTTGTTTGTTACATGAAGAGTCATCGATTTGGCTTCAATTTTGTTGTAAATTGTGGCGTTAAGATAGATCTAGGGTTTGACTGTATGCAGGTGTTCGTCGCACGAGATCGTGCTACCAGATTTGTTTAGGTCGCACGAAATTGCGACCAGGATAGGTATTTGTCGCACAATTACGCAACGAGTTAAAAGAATTCCATTTTTTCAAAAAATTAGACTACTTCCATAACAGAAATCTGATTACACAACCAATTTGCACCTAATTTTTACAACCAAATAAAATTTTGTATTTACACATAATTGTTTTAAATACAACTTACTATTAGAACCATCTTTAGCTCTTGTAGAAAGTAAAATCTCTCATGTGTATCGCTAAAAAAAATATCATCGATAAAGAGTATGTGACGTTAAGAGCGAAAACTTTGAAGATAAGCTATATAAGTTATAAAATATTATTTCAAAAATTGGTTACCTCCATCATACTCTAACACAGAATCACTTGTGATGGCTAGACTCTTTAAAGCCTTAAAATAACTGTTTAACATGCTGAGAAAAGTATAACAATCATAAAAAAATTTACATTTATCCAAAGCAAGCCATGACATGTGATAAAATATATCTAAACCATAATCATATATAACAATGGATTGAAATTTTTTTAGGGTAATGTCATATTTTTATCTAATACCGTCACATATCTCGTTTAATATCAAATAAGACGTTAAATGATTTTTATTTTATATCGATAAATCATGATAACACTTATGATCATCAACATACTTTTGGATAACATTATATTTATTAAACTGATCAGTTGAAGCATAAAGCCTCCAAGGATATCATTTCGTCTCTTTCAATAAACAATGAACACTTAATTTTTTTATTTCTTATTATGAATGAATTTATAAGTAAATCCATGTTCGATAGAAAATTGAGATAAATCGAGCCGCAGAGATGTAACACCACCTTCAAATACCTGCCCTACACCTTGAATATCGTTAACCTAACTTGTAGTATAGAGTTATTTACTGATTTTAAAAAATGAACACCCGAACTAGGTTCTCCAATTGATAGATTATATGTAACTATCGAATCAATATTCTTTAATGATGTTATATCCAAATCAGCATCATCCATACCTAAAAGTCTAATTCAACAATCTCAATAACAATATCTACTACGGCTAACCAATGATATAAAATCATATTCACAACACAAAAAAACAGTTCTTATATACACCAAATGAATAAAGGAAGTTAAAATAACCCCTGACCAACCAATCCTACTTGTTTATAACGAAATCAATCATACTTTCATAATATTTAAAAATACTAATTAGACGAACAAAAACCTGATTATTTTGTTCAAAATAGCGAATGAAGACATTGCAAATATACAAATATAAACTCAATTAAGCATATTTTCATAATTATACAATCTAATAACTATTAATTATGCAACCAAAATGGAACACAACACAACTACTATTTTTACGAAACAAAAGCACACTTAATTATATAACACAACAACTACTAATTACGCAACCCAAATGTTTATAGTTCTGCAGTCGAGTATACTAACTAATTACGAAGCCAAATTGAACATAATTACACAGTCTAACAACGATAACTAATTATGCAGCTGAAATGAACGTAACTACGTAACAACACCTCTAAAAATTGAAAATCTCAAAATCATTATTTTGAGATAATTTTCAAAACATTACATGAATGTATGATATCAAAGAATTATAATAACTAAAATAATAAAATAAACCATGAAATAACCACATAATAATTCGACAAAAAAATAACAAAAACATGAAACAAAAATCACTTGAATTGATAAATGATCGATAATTCCAAATGAACAAAGAAAATTAATCGAAAGAAGATTAAAATGATGATCAGAAATCATATAAGAAATTGATGAGACGAAAAAAGAAACCTATAATCTAGCAAAGAAGAAATCATATCCAAGAAAATATTATCGACATAAAACATATGTATGATTGATATTTAAAAAATTACAAGTGGTTATCAGCACTTGCGTCGTCCCTTATGTGCCTTTTGTCTGCCTCTCGTTGATTATTAATTCTTTCTCAGTTTTGTCTTACCTCGTCGGGTATAAGGAGCATACCGCGGCCAACGGTTATGACCTTATCAGGACTCCCTTTATTTATGTAAGGACTCCATTTATGTATCTAAGTAATTAATTATGTTTAGTAGATAAAGGAGTAAAAAAACATATAGATATATATATATATATAGACGAGGTAACTCACAAAGTTGTCATAAAGTAAACACTTTTATTTTTACTTCATGGGGCGAGTAGGTGGCGTCGGCATAGCTAAATAAGTCACATTTGTCTGATAAAAGCCGACACGTGTAATAAAGACATCTCTTGTCGTGTCTTCTTTCTGACATACACACACCTTCCCCCCCCCCCTCCACATACATGGTAAAGCGAAATTACGCTTCATTTTTTGGAGGGAATTTATTATTTTGAGATAAAGTAGATATTTGAATAGTGATGACCGTCGATCATGTTTGAATCGTGTGGATGAAAACAATTCCAAGGTATACTCTTTAAGTGATTTGAACGTTTCATCACACATCTCACTCTAGTAAAATTTCTTGGCCCCTAATGTACCTAAAATAATGAATGACTTATGTTAAAAGCCTTAGATACAAAGAAAGAGAGGGATGATAGTCAGCCCGCCAGACAATGAACTTCTTTGATGTTTCTGGGTGGTTCCACGTTGAATAGATCTTTTAACTCATCTGAGTTTGCTTCAACCCTATTTTTATTAACGATTTAGCCCATGAACTAACCGTTGTACACTCCAAAACAACACTTCAAAGGGTTTAATTATAAGTTGAACTTGCAAGAAATTGAAAAATTATCATATAGCTTATCGAGTTGGCGGTCCTCAGTATTGCTTTTCACGATCATATCATCAATGTAGGCTTCCCTGTTGTTACCGAGTTGTTTTCAAAAATCTGATTAATCATGCGCTTGATATGTGGAGTCTCTATTCTTTAGATCGAATTACATACCTTTGTAGCGGTATAGCCCCTTATTTATCTGGAATGTCGTTTGCTCCTCATCTTGGGGTCAATCCTGATATTGTTTTACCCTGAATCCACATCCATAAGAGAAAGAAATTCGCAACTTCAGGTCGCGTTAACCAATTGATTAATACGATGGAGAGGTAAGTTTTCTTTAGGGCAGAATTTATTGAGATTGTGACATCGACACATATTCTCCACTATCCACTATTATTCTTCACTAACATGGGGTATACTACCCACAATAGGTTTTATTCCGTTTTGAATGTGCCCCCAAATCGATAAGTTTGTCCACTTTATGAACAATGGTCTTAGAATTTTGAAGAGAAAAGGTTCTTCGTCTATGACGGATCGGTCTTGCTCGTTTGTTGATAGAAATAGCGTACCATATAACTGGTGGGATGCCCCTGACACGTCGTTCACTCCATATAAAAAATGTCTATATTATGATACAACAATATAAATAGATTATTTCTAAAGTCAGTGTTAAGTTTAGTACTGACGCATATTTTTCTATCTTTGGTTAAAGTTTCTTCTACGACTTAACTACTCTTATAGATGTACTGATCTTTTTCTCTAGGGTCATCCACACCATCTAACAGTGGGTCGGGGTCTTGCAAATGTCCTTCATCCCTATTGTCGTTTAATTTCTATATAGGTGGCTTTGTTGGATCCAAAAAGATACAATAACAGTTTATCGTGGTTTAGTGACTGTCATTAACAACCTCCACCCGGCTACCAAATGGGTACTTCAGGCACCGTCGAAAGGTGCAATTTGTTCCTTCCATTTGGTGTAACTATGGTTTTCCTATGATAACGTGATAGGAGCTGGAGGCATCAGATATTATAAATAGTGTCCTTACATCTTTCTTAGTCTTACCATGGCCAATGATTACCATAAGCTCAACCTACCTCACGCACTGAGATTTCTTCCCCCATACCCTACTAGTGTTTGGTCAATTGATTTATATGGTACCACTTTCTTCATTATGTTTTATCTTTCCTTAAAGATTACATTAGTGGATCTCCCCCATCAACCACGATATGCGTAACCATTACTCTACCAATTTTTAATTTAATTTTCAGACCATTCTCCTACGGTGTTACCACTCTCTTAAGTCATCATCATTAAATGTCAAGTCAACTACCGGGTCTCGATAAGGATGACCCATCAACTGAGTATACTTCAAGGTTTTTTTTGTCGCTTTCTGAATGCGGGGTATGCTCCTGACAGTGTATCCCTGTCAGTCATGGTGAATAACCATTTCCATTTTCCATTGTCATCTTTCCTCTACTCCTACCTTTCATCGAGCCTTCCTTATATTTTTTGCCTTGTCGTTCGCCCCCGTTGTGAATAACAAATTGAACCAGCTCACCATTTTTTGTTAGACATTGGATTATTCTTTTTACTACCAATAATCTTCAGTTATATGAGCATGGTCATTATGATATGATCAAACGTGGCGACGGGATCTCTCACGCGTAGGGGCTAACATGCTGCACGAAGGCTGGTATTTAGTTCGCCCATTTGTCATGTCATAAATAATGGAGATGTTTAATGTTAGAAGTGTGAACTTCCGCTCTGGTCGTAATATGGAGCAATCGACCTGCTAAAAGGGGCGTTTGTGCTCTCGTTGTGCATGTGTCGTCCCTCACATTCGATTAGATTCGGCCCCTTAGACATTTGTGATCTCGTATCCGAGAGGAAAGATGAATCCTCTTTCTTTTATATGTCGAACCAAATAAACTTATCCATCCGAGCGATGATGTCTCCTATCTTTTTTATCTGGAATCTAACAAGATCGGTATACAGAGAATTTGTTTGTCAAGTTCTCTCTTAAATGATCGCGACTAGTGGCTATTTTAGATCCGATAAAGCATTTATCGCGTGGACAAATATTTTAAGGTAGATCTTTAAGTGACTCATCTCTTCTCTGATATAGATCCATGAATAGAGCTGCTTTCCCTCTTATGCTTTTTGTTACTAAAAACCTGTCTCTAAAGACACCCTACAAACCTGTGAAAACATGGATTGACCCTTTTGGTAGTCTATTGAACCAATCCAATGTGTTCCCTTTAAGAGTCATGGAGAGCGCTCAACATAACAAGACATCGTTAGGGTTGAAAGCCATCATCATGTTTCAAAGTTTCTCCACATGACACTCTGGATCTCCCGAGTCGTCATAGGCCTCCATTAAGTAAGAGTTAAATTTGCGCAGCAGTTGTACTTCTAGCATTTTCATAACAAATGAAGAATCTTTAAAAATATAAGTGAATATCTTTGGTTATACCTGATTATATTCCACCGCATCCCCTTCCTTAGGTGGTTTCACCTCTTCTTTATCCAATTTATCGTCGTGTTATGGCTCTTTTGCTCTCCTCTTTTTACCATTTCTCTCACCCTTCCCTTTGCCGCTCTCGGCTCACTCATTTGTTTTTTTGGAACGACTCACTTTGCAACATTCCTAGTGTGCCCCCTATCCAGCTTTGTCATCAGTTAACACCTTCTCTGCTAACTTGACCATCTTGGTTATCATTACTTTGGACTATTTTTATTTGTTTTATTGTAGTTTGAGCGTTTTAAGTTTCTTCTATTGTAACTTAATAACCGATGATTTCAAAAGTGGAACAACAAAGGGCGTAACTAAAATACCTTGGTTTATGACATTCTCGCTGCAAGGGAGCGATTCCCTTGTTTTCGCGGGTTGTGGCGACATTGAGGCCATAATAGATCTTGGCATTTTTCGAGTATGCATGCTGGGGCCATCACCAATCAGGATATGTCGTGGTGGCAGAAAACTGTATTGTGAGACCAAGGGTTGGATTAACCTCTGATTACTCCCGATGAGTTTCCCGTCGCACAAGAAAAACCGCATGGTTGTTCATAGGAACGTTCGCTTGTAAAGCCTCTATTTCGACTATAGATCTTGTGACCACAGTTGAAAAGTTTGGAACGTAAGTTATTAGTAGTAGAACAAATGTTGCCACAAACGACATCAAATTTGATGGAAAAAAACGTCATCTTCAATAGATATCAACTTGATAAAGTTATAAATCTTGAAAGAAAAATAATATCAAAGCCTTCTTGTTCTTATTCTGTTACTCGATCGAAACCTCTTGTCTTTCCTTATTTATCATTTTGGGATTTACTATCCGATCGTTCGTCCGATCTTGTGTCGTCCTCTTACTGATAAATTAGTTGGTGTACTCTACTTGGATTGTTGCATTTAATCTCAAACTTTAATTATGTCTTTTGAATTTGTCCGTTTCTTTTCACATTGTCGTTTCACTTTGTGCTGTCTTTTTGTCTACTCAACTTTGGTCTATTTAATAGTCTCTCTATTACCTAATAAATCAATCTGAGATTTGAGCATTATCCCTGTTGTCTCAAAACGGTGTATATTAATCTGTTTTAAGACTAGATCTGGTATCAGAGCAAGGTTGAAACTTGTGTTCAAAGCCATGCAGTGGGTGTATTGAGTGAGAGTTTAAGGGAGAGTGTTAAGAGTGAGTATCTTGATCCTTTATCCCACATCGCTTAGACTGAACAAGTACTTACAATATATAAGTGAATGAAATATCTCAACTAATGTGAGGCCTTTTAGGAGTGAAGCAAGAGCAAAATCGTGCGGGACTAATCACCTAAAGCGGACAATATCACATTAGTTGGTGGAGATATCTCTGACATGGTATCAGAGCCTGAAGGTCTTGGCAGACGTATTTTTTTCACTAACGATGGAGGTGAACAAAGGAAAAGGAGGTTCGTACGGCCTGAGCTACCCAATGCTGGATAGAAGTAATTATACGGCTTGGGCTATCAAAATGAAAGTTTATATGCAAGCGCAAGGGGTCTGGAATGCAGTAGAGCCAAAAGATCCCAATGTTGTTGTCGAAGAGAAGACAGATAAGATAGCGCTAGCAATGGTGTATCAGGCAATTCCCGAAGATGTATTGCTCTCAATTGCGAACAAGGGAACAGCGAAGGACGCTTGGGATATGACAAGAACCTTATGCCAAGGTGCAGACAAAGCAAAGAAGGCACGGATTCAGACCCTAAAATCTGAATTCGAAATGCTGAATATGGGTGACAATGAAAAATTTGAAGATTTTAACATGAGAATGAATAGCCTCGTTACAAATATTCGAGCTTTGGGGGAAACGATGGAAGAATCATACGTCGTAAAGAAAGTTCTGCGTGCTGTCCCTGCCAGATTCCTACAGATAACTTCAACACTAGAGCAATTTGGAGACATCGAGAGCATGACTGTCGAAGAAGTTGTGGGTTCACTCAAGGCACATGAAGAACGAGTAAAAGGAAGGACAGAAACGAAGGAGATTCAACTCATGTTGACAGAAGAGGAACGGGCTAAACGAGAAGGAGCCAACAAAAAGCTTCTATTGACGCGTGAAGAATGGCTGAGGCGAAACAATGGTGACAGATCCACAAGGCATAGAGGCCATGGAAAGTTTGACAAGAGTGTTATCAAATACTTCAACTGTAATATCTATGGTCACTTCGCCTCAGAATGCGGGAAACCAAGGAAACACAAGAAGCGGAGGCGAATTTGGCTGCGATGGAAGATGATAAAATGGCCATACTCTTGGCCAAACATGATAAAGACTCGTCAAAGCTTCTCCTGAATGAGGACAAACTGCTATCTACTCAATTTCCAAGGCGTGGAGAATGTGCAGGCGAATTGAATGTCTGGTACCTGGACAATGGTGCAAGCACTCATATGACAGGTTTTAAAGAAAAATTTGCAGAACTGGATGAGAGTATATCTGGTGTAGTGCGTTTTGGAGATGGTTCAAAAGTCGAGATAAAAGGAAAGGGCACTGTGATATTACTGTGCAAAAAATGGAGAAGAAAAGATGCTGCGAGAGGTGTATTATATACCTAGTCTACGTAATAACATCATATCATTGGGACAGATTTCTGAAGAAGGAAATAATGTGGAACTCAAGGGAGAATTTCTGAGGATCTACGACAACAAAGACAGATTACTGATGAAGGTAAAACAATCTGCCAATCGACTTTACAAAATTATTATTGAGACTAACAAACAGGAATGCCTGATGACTAAAGCGGATGACATCACGAGATTGTGGCATGCCCGTCTTGGGCACGTCAATTATCAAGCCATGGCTCTCATGTCTAAGCACCATATGGTAGAAGGAATGCCCAGGATAATAAAACCAAATGTCGTGTGTGATGGGTGCTTAATGGGAAAGCAAACCAGGAAGGTATTTCTAGCCAAATCCAAGTTTAGTGCAAAAAAAAGGTACTAGAACTTATACATGATATCAGAGCAAGGTTGAAACTTGTTTTCAAAGCCATGCAATGGGTGTATTGAGTGAGAGTTTAAGGGAGAGTTTTAGGAGTGAGTAAACTTGACCCTTTATCCCACATCGCTTAGACTGAACAAGTACTTACAATATATAAGTGAATGAAATATCTCAACTAATGTGAGGCCTTTTGGGAGTGAACCAAGAGCAAAATCGTGCGGGCGATATCTCCAACTACTACGTCTGGATACAGATATTTATTTTTGTTAGTTGATGACTTTAGCAGGTTTATGTGGGTGTACTTTCTAAGAACTAAGGATGAGGCATTCGAAGCATTCAAAAAGTTTCGTGTATTGGTTGAGAACGGGTCAGAGAAAAGAATCAAGGTGCTGAGAACTGACAGAGGAGGTGAATTCAATTCTAATGACTTTAAAGAATACTGTGAGAATGCAGGAATTGAGCGACACCTCACGACACCCTACACTCCGCAACAAAACGGAGTGGTAGAGCGTCGAAACCAAACTATTGTGGAGATGACTAGAAGCAGTCTCAAGGAAATGCAATTGCCATCAAAGATGTGGGCTGAAGCGGTCAGAAACTCGGTATATATCCTCAATAGACTACCCATGCGAGCATTGACAGGTAAGACGCCGTATGAAGCATGGACAACAAGGAAACCGCAGATAAGTCATGTACGGGTCTTTGGGTGCTTATCGCACATGAAAACTCCAAGTGTGCACAACACAAAGCTGGATGATCGCAGTAAAAAGTTAGTTAATCTGGGGAGAGAGCCTGGAACTAAAGGATAACGTTTATATGATCCCAAGAAAGATCGTATACATATAAGTCGTGATGTCATTTTCGAAGAAACGAAGCAATGGCCGTGTAGTATGATTGCAGATAGGGAGGAGACACGGGAGAGTTTTATTGTGGCAAGTATGCCTGAGGTTGATGAAACAGGTCAAGATGAGACCGAAATTGTGGAGTATGGTGACCACAACTATAGTGGAAATAACACCCAGACGTCAACACCATAGTCGCGGGCTTCTGAGTCTTCTCAGTCCTCTGTTGGATATGAAAACTACAGTAACACTCAGGTATCCACTCCACATTCTCAGTCGTCTGCTTCTAGAATCAATCGAGATAATTACGATGATAGCACAGAGCCAAAAAGATTCAGACCTTTGAGTGAAATTTACAATGTCACCGAGGAAATAGAGCTTGATGAAGAAGAATTGTGGCTCATGGGGGTAGATGAACCTGTCAACTATACACAGGCAGCAAAAGATGTCAACTGGAGGCAAGCAATGAGGCAGGATATGGATTCTATTGAGGAAAATGATACATGGAAATTGACGAGTCTACCACCTGGACAGAAGATCATAGGTATGAAATGGATCTATAAATTAAAAAGGGATGCCAACGGGAAGGTGGTAAAATACAAGGCACGCCTCGTAGCAAAGGGTTATGTACAAGAGCATGGCATTGATTTTGATGAAGTATACGCACCAGTTACTCGGTTGGAGACAGTGAGGTTGCTATTAGCTTTGGCAGCTAAAAATCAATGGGAAGTGCACCATCTCGACGTAAAGACGGCCTTCTTGAATGGAGATATAGTGGAAGATGTATACGTTGCCCAACCAGAGGGATTTGAAAGAAAGGGACAAGAGCACCTAGTGTACAAATTGTCTAAATCTTTGTACGGACTTCGCCAGGCGCCTCGTGCTTGGTACGCCAAACTGAATTCATGTCTTATAAATCTTGAATTTACTCGTTGTCCGTACGAGCATGCTGTATACACAAGGAATGAGGGAGAAAACAGTTTGGTTATTGCAGTATACGTAGATGACATTCTAGTAACAGGCACGAGTGTCTTAGCAATCAAGGATTTCAAGAGCCAGATGAAGCTTCAGTTCGAGATGAGCGACATAGGAAAGCTCAGCTACTACTTGGGAATAGAAGTTGAACAAGGAGAAAGATATATCGAATTAAAACAAGCAGGTTATGCACGAAAAATTCTGAAAAATGCAGGCATGGCAGATTGTAATCCGATGAAGTATCCAATGGATCCAAAGGAACAGCTTGATCGAGACGAGACAGGAAAGCTGGTCAATGCTACGGACTACAAGAGTATGGTAGGGGGTCTATGATACTTGGTTCATACGCGACCAGATATCGCATACTCAGTGGGTATAGTCAGCCGATATATGGAAAAACCCACAAAAAGGCACCAGGATGCAGTGAAAAGAATACTCAGGTACGTTAAGGGAACTATACAACACGGGTTGGTGTATACAAAGAATAGTGGCAATAATGTGTTAACTGGGTTTTCAGACAGTGACTTGGGTGGACAAATTGAAGATAGAAAGAGCACACGAGGCATAGTTTATTACTTGAATGAGATTATTATCACTTTGGTCTCACAAAAACAGAAGTGTGTTGCTCTATCATCGTGTGAAGCTGAATTCATGGCTGCTACCGCAGCAGCTTGCCAAGGTATTTGGCTTAGAAATACTCTTAGTCAGATAACACATGAAGCTGTTGGCCCAGTGATTTTATGCATAGATAATCGATCTGCAATCGACCTGGCTAAGAATCCTATGTTCCATGGTAGAAGCAAGCATATCGACATAAGGTTTCACTTTATCAGGGAATGCGTAGAGCGAGGAGAAGTTGTCTTGAAACATGTTTGCAGCAACGATCAAAGAGCAGATATTTTGACAAAGGGGCTAGCTACTGTCAAGTTTGAAAACATGAGGAAACTATTGGGAGTCAAAAACTTGAGTAAACGAGGTTGAGATTAGGAGGGGGAGTGTTGCATTTAATCTCAAACTTTAATTCTGTCTTTTGAATTTGTCTGTTTCTTTTTCACATTGTCGTTTCATTTTGTGCTGTCTTTTTGTCTACTCAACTTTGGACTATTTAATAGTCTCTCTATTACCTAATAAATCAATCTTAGATTTGAGCATTATCCATGTTGTCTCAAAACGGTGTATATTAATCTGTTTTAAGACTAGATGGATTACTGTCTTGTTTGATGGTTGAGCTTCCTCTAATTAATAAATAAATTCTCTTTCGGTTTTGTCGGATATAAAAAACATACCAGGCTGTCTCGCCAACTCAAATAACATCTTTCTTCGTTGTTGTTTTTCTTCCTATGAATATTGAAGTGGAAACTATTTCGTCTATAAATTATTCTGTATAAATATATTTTATAAAACACATAAATAAACTTATTACGTTTACTTTTTACTTTTTAATAAATAGGGCTTCCACTTTATAAAAATATAGAGTATCAGTCTAACTTGCTGAAACAAGTAGTCGTCCACAAGAATTCTATATAAAATAAAAATTATTTTTTAAATCAAATATTTTACTAAAGTCTTGTGATTAAAAACCAATTTTATATAGATAAAAATCTCAGTAAATACTCGTTCGATTTCTTTATTACCTATTAGTATTTAGAAATAAGGTCGTGTCAATTGGTATTTTAGCGTGAATAATGGACAAAAATACTATCCTTACAATTGTATATACATGTGTGGGTATCTCCCACGAGCCCACCTGAATCCATTAAATCATTGTGTCTCTATGTTATAAATTTCCATTAGTCCTGAGTTGGCAAAAAGTCAACCCACCGGTCCAGAGTTCGAGACCTGGCCGGGTGATTTCCAATTTAAGTTATGTTAGATTTCTATTTTTTATTATTTTAATATAAATATATCATTTATTTTTTATTATATATAAAATACTAATATATTTAAGTAATATAAATTTATATCAAATTATTATTTTTTATTATTTCAATGTAAATATATTACTTATTTTTTATTATATAAAATACTAATATACTTACGTAATATAAATTTATATATGAATTTGATATAAATTTTTATTATATATTATATATAAAATCCTAATTATAAGATACATTTTTTACCACAATTTCTCTTTTACTATCGATTAGACAACTCTAACTATAAGCTTCAAATATTTATTGTGTCTCTATGTTATAAATTCCCAAAATTTAAGCTTTGCTACATGTCTTATATTACTATTCACTAGTTACAAAGATTAATATTGGTTGATTTATATTTTTTTCTTAAGATAGAGAGCCGTACAGTTAAATTTCAAAGCAAATAGACCTCCATAAATTATAATTTTTATTTTTCTTTGCTAAGTTCAAATTTTATTATTGATTTAGTTTTTATGTTTGTCACTATAGGATGCATAGATATTTTAAAACAAGTAAACTTAGAAAAGAAAATACAAATATCTTTAATTTAATCAATGAAGTTAACCGCAGAGGGACACAAGATTAGCTTGTTATTCCAAAAGCACATGTTTCGGTGGTCAATAATCCACAACCTGAAGTTGAAGCACAATCTTCAAATTGGAAACATTTGGAGGCTGATCGAGGGAAAATAGATCGAATCTCTAGCTTTCATCCAGATATTCAAGATTTGGTAAGAAGAGCTTACCTTTTAAGGGGTCTAACACAACCTCGTAAGGAGAAATATCCTTATATCGAAGTTACTTAGAATATATTAAACATAATAATTTTGTCCATTGTTGGCTTTGCTTTTACCTGTAGCAACGACGAGTGTTGGGCGAGTTTTCTCGGGTTTGAATTATGTGAAGAAGGAGTTGAAAAATAAAATGAGTGATCCACGGCTTAATGATTGTTTGGTAATATTTATGGCACGATTAGTAACATAACTACCCTTCAACATTTTTAAACTATGAATAAGAGAAAAATACAAGTAAAGTTAACTTAAATTTATGTTTGTATTTTAGTTTTTTAATCACATTTTAGTTACTTGTGTAACCTACATTATAACAATCAAAACTTAATATTTGAGATTTTAATATAAATCATGTTTGTTGTAACTTTTGTACCTTATTTTAATTTATTTGATAATAATCAAAATGTCTAGGACACCACTATGTTTCGATCATGGCTACCCCGAGTACTACTCTATATATAAGTTATTTGTTTCAAATTTATTAATTTTTTTTTAAAGTTTGTGTGTTTCAAACCATAGTTCGGAAAAATAATCTAAAAATATAATCGGCTTTGTGTTTTTAAGACAAACAAAAGTAGATACAATAATGATATTTTATATATAAAATTATTTTTTGTTCAAAAAACTCGCATCATTGATTTTGCAAACAACTCTCATGATTGATTTTTTTAAAGAACTCAAATAATTGATTTTTCAAATAACTCTCATGATTGATTTTTTCAAGAACTCTCATGATTGATTTTTTCAAGAACTCTCATGATTGATTTTTCAAATAACTCTCTGTATTTGTTTTTTAAAGAACTCGCATGATTGTTTTTTCAAAGAATTCGCATGTTTAATTCTTCAAAGAACTTGCATGGTTGATTTTTCAAACAAAATAACATTATAATTTTTCAAGAACTCGCATTTTTAATTTTTTAAAGAACTCACATGATTGATTTTCAAATAACTCTCATGGTTAATATCCAAAGAACTCGCATTTTACTGATGAATTTGTTTTTTTTAAATAAAAAATATCATCAATGGATCTAGATTTGTTTATCTTAAACAATCAAAGGGCGATGGTACTTTCGAATATTTTTTTTGAACTCCAGTTTGAAAGATATGACATTTTAAAAAATAAAATAAAAAGGAAAAAAAATGTTGGTTTAAGAATTAGAAGTGGTTACGTGGCGTGGTTGATGAGGTATTTGAGGTATTATTAAAGAATTATATATTGTTTGTGAGTTATATAGATGAGGTGAGATGGTACTATATGTACAATTTCTCTTTATATATTGACTTTTTTAAACATATATAATTCAAAAACTTTAAATCCCCGTAAAAGATTAAACATATTAAATTAAAATTGAAGTAAAAAAATAGATAATATTTCGAACCACATTCAACAACACTCATAATGAATGTAAATATTAAATACTATGTTATTTTTTTATTTAGTACTATATATATTATGTTGATATAAATAGAATAAGACTAGATGTATAATGATCTTCCGAATAATAAATTAATTGTTAGTGTATATTTTGCTTATCCTGTCTAGATCCAATATTTATTTTTTAAAAATTTAAAAATTAAGTGACTCAAAATAATTGATGAAAAAGTCAAACATAGATCATAATCCATATGTCGATGAAAATATATAGATAGAGATTTAAGACTTTCATCCACCAGCTCCGACAATTTGCTCGCAGATTTCCAGCATATGGCGCAGGACTTGCATATGAAGCAAGCTAACAATTTTAAAATTTTATAGGATATGCTAACCACTCATGTTCCGCAAGTAAGAGTGGTGATCTAACGTCTGGAGGATATTAAGAAAGATGAAAATAATGACGCAACGAGCTCCTTGCTAGTTAAGGGATACAAACCCACCACCAATCCATGATAGTGAAAGGATACAAAACCACCACCAACAAGTAAAATGTCCACTCTTCAAGAGCAGGAATTTAGAATAAAGACAATGGTGGTCGAAGATCTTTTGATCGGAATAAAAGACATCTACACAAGAAGATAATCAAAATGAGCAATAACCCTATGTCAAAACGGATGGCAAAGACTAATAGGAGTAAGTTTGAAAGCAATGTTGCTCTGGCTGTAGGTTTGGTGAAAGGCAAGCTAGACTACCAACGAGGGATCTTTTCTAGCATAATGGACAAAATCTCCTTATAAGTACGAAATTAAATCCAATCAAATCAACAACAAACTCCATCCAAGGCGAGCAACTAACAAGCTCTCTTATTTTTTGGAATGCATTCGAACTTCCAAGAAACATTTTAGAATTTCAGTTTAACGACGAACAGGCTCCATCATACTTTGGAGTGGCGATGAACCTCAAACAATTTTCTACGCGATTCCAGCTAAGAAGTTAGCAAGCTCATTTATATTCTGGAGTTCAAGAGTACCATCAGCTCTCTTCTCTAGTGTTCAAGTCGAACCATCTGCAATTTCATGTAGCATTTCTGAAAATTTAACATGGATACTAGCATGCTTTGGGATGCCAACTAAGAGTTCAACAAAATCATATTAAGTGACTCCACCCCTGCACTAATCTCATCATAATTATGCACCAATACATTTCAAGATAAAACAAAGATACACTTAAGCCCTGGTTATAATGGATAAAAATGAACAAAACCTTCCAACACAGGCAAATAGAGTTCAACCGAACCACCTAATGAGCCACATCAACATAGGCAAACCGTACTATGATCAACTGAATGTGTTGAGCCACCTCAGCACATGTAGTTGAGATGTAGTAAGGTCAAGGACATCAGCAGACTTACCTACTCATGAGACGAATAAATAACAATATGGAAAACGGTATCATGGGCGATAATGAAGACTTATTGGAATAAAAGTTTATTTTAGCCTAAACCATCCTATTTTCCACTAAAATTCACCAACCATAAGATGGGAAAATACAGTGTCGATGGGGACCTTAAACACCATATAAATTAATTTTAAAAAAATGATGTGGTATGAGGCAAATAACAAAATAAAGTGTAAGGTTTATTTTCATGATAAACTAATTTATTAGATCTAATGTGATAAAGGTCGAGTAGGACCACATCATCCACTACAAACACGGTCAGAGAAAAGCTTTAATTAAACAACTCAAAGGTGTGTGAACACAAAGAGTGAATTATAGAACTGTCATTATTAATGAATATTTCTAGAACTTCTATAAAATTCCATAATGAAGAAGAACAATTTAAATTTTTGTAACTTTTTTAAGCACGTGGAATGATATATCAAGGTCGTGGAGATTTCCTGAAAACACCAATTAATGGAGATAAAACGACTCCAACTGCATACCCTTCTTACTATCCTCTAGCGTAAAACAATGAAGGATTAATAGTGTCACATCTGAACTCCAAAAGATATAATGAGGCCTCGAAGAATAAAATTGAACATTTTGTAAGGCCGAAACATTACAATCAAAATGGTCGAAAGAGGCCCAAATATAACTATAATAATAACAACAACTGAAGACAATAAAGTCCGACCATAGGACTATTTATCAATCTCACGGAGAATCTATGAGTTATCAATCAACAAACCAAATATATAATTAAGTATGGAAGATTGGAGAAGTTATAAATCCATAAAGAACACCTTGACAATAGAAAATTATGAAAATTCCACAATAATAATAAGATATTATACTAGGGATAATTGGGTTTTGCAAGATTAGGTCCAGAATATGATAAATGAAATAAAAATCTTGGAATTCATGAATAAGAAAAACATAAACTAATCATAACACACATTGGTCGATCGAGACCCTCCGCAAAGGCAAGATACGCAAGAACTAACATATATTGTTGAGCCGTGAGTATTGGAAGCTAATGCAATCATAAAGGTAGAAGATGAGCAGTATATGGAGCTAGATTCTAATAGATAACCCATAAAAGTTATTGGTAGAGAAGATCCTTTCACCATAATCATAAAAACTAAATGAAACGACATATGGACAATCTACTAGTCCAGTACCAAATGCACACTTCATCGCACCTTTATCGAAATCCATAACACAATATTGGAGTTCATTAATGATGATATGTGATGAGTAGTGGTGCCTTATAATAACGTTATACTAATCATAACTGAACTGGCGGGAGTTGTGATCAAACGAGTTATGATAGACACCAGATCATCATCCAATATTATCTACAATAGTATATATAACAAGATAAAATCTAATGCGATCCTGATTCTATCTTAAAGGATTGTGACCTGCTTCATCGATGCAGATGTTAATATATTAAGAAAATCCATGTTTTATGTCATACTTTCGAGAGAAAGGTTTAAAAAGAAGGTCTAATGCTTCTTCATGTTATTATAAGTTGTAATTTTTTCCGACTTAATATTAGAAAGTTTATGGCTGGATCAAATGCATGTTTTAGTCTTTATAATACATCGGTGTCTTTGATAACCAACCAATGGTAAGCTACGAGTAATAAAAGGGAAACATAATACTATTAGGACATGCTACATAGCTTCGCTAGCGCTCAAGAAATAACAATTAAAAATAGACATGATCGTTCTTTATAAGGATGATCCAAATAGCCTCATCCACCGCACTTTCTAAAAATAACATATGAAGTTGAAAAAATTAATATGAAAGGAAATATATATTTTCCATTAAACTTCACCAACCACAAGATGGGAAAATACAGTGTCGATGGGGACCTTAAACACCATATAAAATAATTTAAAAACAAGATGATGTGGTACGAGGCAAATAATAAAATAAAGTGTAAGGTTTTTTTTCATGATCTTGTGAGGCAATATCTTAACCTTATTCAATATATTCCCCCCACCCCCCCCCCCCACCACCACCACCACAAGATGTATGAAACGTTTCTAGATGTTGATAATAACCTTCATAAACTAATTTATTAGATCTAATGTGATAAAGGTCGAGTAGGACTACATCATCCACTTCAAACAACGATGAGAGAAAAGCTTAAATAAACATCTCAAAGGTTTGTGGACACAAAGAGTGAATTACAGGATTGTCATGATATAATGGCGGTTGCGTCATATATATGAATATTTCTAGAACTTCTCTTAAATTCCATAATGAAGAAGAACAAATTAAATTTTAGAAATTTCTTTAAGCACATAGAATGATATATCAAGGTCGTTGAGATTTCTAGAGCACCAATTGATGGAGATAAAACGACTCAAACTACATACCCCTCTTACCATCATCTAGCGTAAAACAATGAACGATTAATAGTGTCATATGTGAACTCCAAAACATATAATGAGGCCTCAAAGAGCAAAATTGAACATTTGGTAAGGCCAAAACATTACAATAAAAATGGTCGAAGGAGGACAAAAAATAACTACAATAATAACAACGACTGAAGACAAGAAGGTCTGACCATAGGACTATTCATCAATCTCACTAAAACTCTATGAGTTATCGATCAACAAATCAAATATATAATCAAGTATTGAAGGTTGGAGAAGTTATAAATTCCTAAAGAACACAATGACAATAACAAATTATGAAAGTTGCACAATGATAATAAGATATTATACCATGGATTGTTCGGCTTTGCAAATCAGGTCGAGAATATGATGGATGAAAAAAAATATCAAAATTTATTAATAATAAATATATAAACTAATCATAACACACATTGGTCGATCGAGACCCTCCACAAAGGCACACTTCATCGCACCTTTATCAAAATCCATAACACAATATTTGGGTTCATTGATGATGACTTGTGAGGAGTAGCGATGCCTTATAATGATGTCATAGTTAACATAATTGAACTTGCGAGAGGTGTGATAAAAAAGAGTTATGATAGATACCAAATCCTCATCCAATATTATCTACAAGAGTACATATAACAAGATAAGATCTACTCCGATCTTGATTCTATCTTAAAGGATTGTGACATGATTCACTGGTGCAAATTTTAATATATTAAGATAACCCATGTTGGATTTCATACTTAGAGGAACAGAGTTTAGAAAGAAGTTCTAATGCTTCTTTATAATATTATAAGTTGTATTATTTCCCAACATAATATTAGAAAACTCATGGTTGGGTCAAATGCATGTTGCAGTTGTTATAGTACATCAGTGTCTTCGATACGTAATCAATGGTAAGGTACGAGTAATAAATGGGAAACATAAGACTACTAAGAAATGTTGCATGGCTTCCTTAGCCCTCGAGAAATAACAATTAAAAGGAGACCTGATCGTTCTTGATTATATAGATAATCCAAATAGCCTCATCCCCCGCACTTTATAAAGCTAAGATAGGAAGTTGAAAGCATTAGTATAAAATAAAAACATATATTTCTGATTGGTTGTAATATACCTACCGATATAGCGTACAAATTTCTTGACATTTTACAATGCAACATAGATATATTTGTATGAAATTTCTAGGATGTCACAAGATTTCTGAATGAAGTTTTTGTACTCAAAATTGTCTACCAATAATATTTTAAATAAGTCAATCAAACAAATGATGAAGTTTTACTCTCACAAAAAAGAGAAGCAATAACCGAAGAAGTAAACAAAGTTACTACTATGGGGCACATCCGAGAATCTCATTATCCGGTTTGGCATTCCAAGTCACTATTCGTAAAAAAAGAAAAATGAGAAGTGAATGAAACCCCACTGCATAAAATTCAACAAATCTTAGCCAAAAGACCATTTTCATCTTACAAGAATTAATGAACGTGTATACAACATATGGGAATAAGATGCTGTCATTTATGGATTCTTATGATAAGGAACAACTTCGTTAAAGAACTTTATAATAATATCAAAGACTAACCAACTCATGAAATAAAAGGATCAAATGTATTCATTCTCTCACTAGCTAAAATATTGTCCACCCTATAATTGAAGAAGCATTTTCATTTTATACAAGAAATAAGTCTTACATATAAAGGTGAATGACATGTGTTTTTATAACTATGTGGCATTCATCTATTACAAAGGTTGTTACTAATATTACTAAACTACCCTATATCTGCTTGGGGTATATGAGTAATATCAAACAGTTAATTTGATGTTTTTTAAAGAAACATAAGGACCACTACATCAAGCTAGAAAATTCTTTCGGCAAACCGTTCAAAGAAAATACCAACCTTTCAAAAATTGTAACAACCAACACCACTATTACAAATGGCTTTAATTTCGGAATAACTAAACTAGAAACAACTCTAACCAATGTCGATAAAATTAAACCTGAAACAATTATATTACAAAAAAGATTACTTTTAAATCTACCGATATTGTTTGTCAAAATATTAAAAGCAACTTATATTTTCTATTTGGTGATTTAATCTTGGACTCTGATTGGATCCTCTCATAAAACACATTCATATAGAAGAATATGCTCATGATGTAGAGAATGAAGTTCATTCACAAAAAATAATGACTCATAAGATGATGGCGAACCTTCAGACTAGGAGAATGACAACATACTTCAAATGAGCAAGATACCGTATCTACCCAGAATTAAATTAAATTAATTATTGTGAGCAAAAAATGTTGTTTATAAAAGAAGACACCAATAAAACCATTGATAAGGATAAGTAATTTTCCCATACTATTTCTAAATAAAAAAATTGTTATTGACGAACTTTCTGATATAGGAAAATACTTTTCAAATATGGTGCCAAGAAAATGTTAAATAATCGGAAAAGAAAATAAACAATTAGTCTATTAGTTAATTTTTTTATTTAGAATAAGCTACATTTAGATTGAAGTTTTCACTGTTATTTATATTCTTCGCCCATTACGCTTATTGATGAATGGTTTATATGTTGAACGTGTTAACATAGCTTAAATATTGGTCACTCTTCATAATAAATCTACAAGCATGTTATTAAGTAACGTAACGTATTATAGAACGTGTCTCTCTTTAAGAATAGTTTGTGCATCAAGTTTATGCGTTTGGTTTATGCTCCCATCAATTAGAATATTTCCCTTGTCGTGGTCATCTCAGATTATCCTTATTATAATCATCTCTGATGATCCTTATTATGGTCATCTCGGATTATCCTTATTATGGTCATCTCATTAATGTTTACCTTTTCATTTAGTTACCTCATTTTTTCAATATTATCTCATCTTTTTAGTGATCATTTCATCTTTCAACTACCTTATAATAACGTTATGACCATCGTCTAATAGTTTATTACCCTCGTCTCGCAAATGTTCATCCATTATTTTGGTCACCTCGTATGACATGCAACTTACACTTTTATTCGACTTTATTATGAACTTATATGGTCAGTATATGAAGTATCTACTATTCATAGGGTATAGAGCCTTATCAAGACCCCTAGTCCTTTAAGAAGTTTTTAAAGATAATTTCTTAAAGGATTAGTTAAATAATTTGACATAGGCAATAAATATGAAACGATGGTATATATGAATATTTTATACAACATATATATTAATAATCTGTTAATCTTTGTAGGATCATCGTCGTGCACTAAATTTTCACTATATCATACTGTTATTGATACGTTTATAGAGTAATACCACTAACAGTTTTTCTTTATTTGACGTATATGACAATTTTTTCCACCTATCAAGAGAGAGTCGATTCTTTTTCTCAACATTTTTTAATATAATAATATAGTAATTTGTTGGACCATTGATATAATTTGAATCTAGCGGCTGAGATGGGTTAGGGGTAATATGCATATAAAGGACGTTTTTTACTCATTTGGGTATTTCTAGTAAAAACACTTATCGTAAGAAATGGTAACCTTTCTGCAACATCATTGGTGAAGATCTCTACTTGCTTCTATACTTTCAACTTGACTTGCATCCTTATTATATTTAATAAGATGCAACTTATCGAATCCTCATAATTATATCTTGTACAACCAATAGTTAATTGAGTAGTTGATCGTAAGAGTATATTGGATTGGAATCCTTACTACTAAAGGGTGACCGGTGACAAAAAAAAGCGAAAATCACCACCGCCACCCTTCCTCTAGTAGATGTGGTGAGAAAAAAGAATTTATAAACCATTTTAATGCTTAGTTAACCAATAGTTACAATAAAATGATGAAGGAATAGCATCAAGAATTTAGGCTTATACTAATGTGTTACAAACGTTCCATTCAGGCCCATACCAACAGTGATTGAGTAAAATATACCAAATAGGTTAGATATATATGTTTTTTATGTTATCTACTGCTACATATTCGATGTGCTCGCTAGATTTTTTCTCTCTCTTCACGAAGACAAAATTTTTGTTAGCAAGTTTGTGGATACCAGAGTTAACCATGGAGGATGATGAAAAGTTAATGTTGACTATAACTTGGGAACATCCAACCTAAAGGATATAGAGAGCGTTATGCTTCAACATATGTAAAATCACAACAACTCGAGGATTGGGTTGGATGTCCCCAAGAAGAGGGAAGGAAAATATACCAAAGAGGCTATCCCAACCAAGAGAGAGGTAAAAATAAACAATCTATGTATAAAACCGAGTCTTCTGGTCAAAATTGATAGGGTCGGATTATGTTTGAGGTCAAAAACAATAAAGAGGATCAGATTTCTCTTAGAATGGTAATTCGGACCAAACACTTAAATTTGATAAATAAGCAGTATGCTTAGTGATTCATCTGAGTGCGTAGTTTATTTACTTGTAAGCCTGGGGGCCTGCGATATTGACTCAAATGTATGACCCAACAAGAATGGCCAATGGGTCTAAAACAAACTATAAATTGTTCAAAAAACATCATTAAATGAGTTGGAAAAAATTATTTCTCTTGTTATTAAATATAGAAACCTCAATTCTCTCTATTCTCCACCCTAAAATGATTACCCAACTTAAATTTATTCCAAATATAATCTATGATCAGATTTTAGAAACATCAAATTGGCGACCAAAGTGGGAGCGTGAGGTTCCCGAATAACATTATTCAAAACCACACTTGTGGATCGTACATCAGATTTATTTAAGTCATGGATCTCGACATGCAAAGCAATCGCTCTCTTGAGAATGAGGGGATAAGAAAGGACAATAAGCACGATAACACATCTCATGTAAATTATTATACAGAAGAAAGACATATCATGCAAGAAGAGTGTAATCAGTTGGGGGCTGAGATTGAAGATTTGAAAGCCCAAAGAGAGGCTGAAAAAAGAGCTAAAGTGAAATTATCATGTGGAATGTCCATTTTTCATGGGCCAGGTAACAACAACAAAGAATATGAAAGTGATCAGTCCCCAAAGGCTCGTAAAGGAACGAAAAAGAAAGATCATGCTAAGAAGTTGTTGAACAGAAAGTGATACAATCATTCATTGGGCACAAGAGTCGAACAAGTCTTTACAGGATTATATCAGTTGTTTTGTGAAAACAAATGATGGATTGGTTGATTGTTTTGAGCAAGTAATTATTGTTTCCCTAAGACAGGGCTTAATACTAGGTGATTTGGCTAATTCAGTTACTCAGGAAAAAGCAATAACCTAGGAAGGATTATTAAATCAGGTCGGAAAACAATTACAGTGGAGGAAACCAAAAAGTATAGACTACCGCATCAGAATAGATCTGCTCCCATAATTTCTATCCCACGAGCTAGTACTCCGTCTCAATCTTAAATCAAGTATCGTCCAAAGGAATCCGGACAAGGTTTGCATCGGCCTAGACAGAATCAGTTGAAGCAGGGCCAACAGTCTATGCCAAGGAGGAGTTGGGAATCTGGACAAGGTTTGCATCCAACCTGACTAATTTGCAAAGTTAGGTGAAATATAGCCACCATTTATGATAGAACCAATAATGTTGTACATTTATGAAGGCTAGCACCAACTGAATCCCCTAGAGAAAATTGGGACACGTGCTTTTGTAGATACCACAATGATGTGGGCTATGATACCCAGGATTGCATTTCCCCAAAACAAAAAGTGCAAACATTGATTGAAAGTGGGAAATTGTCTACTTTTGTTAAAATACAAGGGGCAACAGGAAAATTAACACACATGCCCAGCCTAGCTCAAGTAGATCTCAGGTTACATGGCCAAATGCTTAAAAGAAAAGTATGTAAACATCTAAACAAGAGAATATTATGGTAATGGTGGTACAATTTGATGTAGATTTAAAGTACTTAGACCCTGATTCAGATGATAATCAAGTTGGGGTGAGAATATTAAAATAGGGACAGTATCCAATCTGTGCAGCTACTTTGAATCTTTAACCATTTTTTTGGGGGAGATACTGTAACTGCACCATCAAATTTCTCTAGAAAAAGACATGTCAATAGTTTAATAACTCAGTTAAAAGGAAAAAAAATCTAAATATCTTTCATATGGATGACCTAAAGGAAATTACAGGCCCTTGAAGATGATGTGGTGATAGGACCGTCGATTGAAAGCAATAAAATATCACGAATATTGATTTACACAGACAATTTGGCACATATTGTGTCCTTATCAACCCATAAAGAAATAAAAAATCCTTCAGTTATTCAACGCTCAAATGGTACTATAGTGGGGTTTACTGCCAGCTCCACTGATGTAATTGGAGAGTTTGAAGGAGAGGCATTGCTAGAAAAAAGGACTATTCAAGAAAATGGTGAGAGTTATATCCGTTGTAGTGGATTTTCCGATCTCTTACAATGTAATATTTGGTACATCTGCGTTGTCCAAGATGCATGCAGTAGCATCCACTATTCACCAATATTTAATATATGTCATGGGAGGTCAAGTAGGCGTCGTTCGAAGTAGCCAAAAGGTAGCAAGGAAATGTTATGTCACTGCTCTTGCTCCAAAATTATTGAAAGTAATGGATATTAGAAAAGAATAACAATTAGTAGAGTGTTCTGCATAATCAGATGAGATAGATGATCCAAGGGAGGATCCTAGTTTTGTGATCCCGATCGAATAAGTTGTAATTAATCAGCTAGCAGAAGGGAAAAGTATCAGGGACGGATCTAAATTACCTTAGAATTGAAGGATAATTTATTATTATTTTAATCTAACAATTGACATGTGTTTGTTTGGTGCAACGAGGATATAATGAGAGTACCAACAAGTGTGATCAGTCACAAACTATCTGGTTAGATCCGATGCGGGTTCGGGTGCAAAAAAGAAGAGATTTTTCTAAAGAAAAATCATCAGCCATAGTTCAGGAGGTGGATCAGTTAACTAAGGCGAAACATATTAAAGAATCCGAGTATCCTAAATGAATCGTTAAGATGATACTTGTCAAGAATAAATATGTACAGATCTTAATAGAGCTTGTTCCAAAGATCTATTTCGGGTGCCGTAGATAGATCAGCTAGTAGATTCCACACCGGGAAACAAATTATTATCTTTCATTGATGCTTTTTCGAATATAATAAGATACAGATGGATCTGAACGATCAAGATCACACTACTTTCATCACTGATAGGGGTTTTATTGCTACAAAGTAATGCCTTTTAGATTGAAGAATGTTGGATCCACTTATCATCGATCAGTTGATAAGGGATTTTCCAACTAAATTGGAAAAAATTTAGAAGTTTATATTGATTATATGATGGTCAAACCCCCAAAGAGGAGGATCATATCTCCGACCGCCAATAAACCTTTTCTAACTTGGAAGCCATTAACTTGAAAGTTATTCAAACTTGTGGATGGAGAAATACTTTATATGTATCTAGCAATATCTGAGTATGTTGTGATTGCAATATTGGTACAAGAAGTTGATAAACATCCTCGCCTTGTTTACTATATAAGCAAAAGCTTGTTAGAGGCTGAAAAACTATACTTAAAATTGGAAAAACTAGCCTTGGAATTGGTCATAGTAGCTAGAAAAATGAGGCCATATTCTCAAACACACTTTATCATGGTTTGAAATTTTTTTCCTTTAAGAATGTGTTACAAAAAGTAGATATATCGAAACGCATAACTAAGTGGTCAGTCGAGCTTGGAGATTATGATATTGAATTTGCACCATGAACTGCAACAAAGCTCTAGTTGTCGTTGATGTTTTAGTTAAATTTCACTCCAAAAGGCCTCGTGAAGAAGCTCAAATCAATAAACCTGAAAAGGAATGAGTGGTTCGAACTGATGGTAGATCAAGTACAATGAGATGTTGTATTGGTATCTACCTAATTTCTCCCTTTAGGGATTCAACCTATCAAGCAATACGTTTTGGTTTTAGAGCATCCAACAATGAATCGGAATATGAGGCTGTAATAGCGGGGTTGACATTGGCTCAGATGTATGGCGCCAAAAGAATCTGATTGTTGATTGACTCATACTTATTCATTCATCTAGGAAAAAACAGTTTGAAACCATAAAAGACCATTTGGTAATGTACTTAAAGTTATTAAAAGAAATCACAACCAGTTTGAAACATATTAAGTACGAGCATGTCCCAAGATTGAAAAATTCAATGGTTGATTCCCTAACCACTATAGCCTATTCTGAAGCATACCCTTGGATCGTTATATAAGAATGTCCTCCTATAGTCACAAAATCTGAAGTAAAGGCTGATGTGGAAGAAAATTTTCATGTATCCGCCATTCCTTCTCAAGATTGGAGAAACAATATCCAAGAGTTTATTACTAACGAAGTTTTTCCTCAAGACAATATGTCTGCCAAAAATCTAAATACAAAGCTCATGGATTTCTGGTTCTAAGAGGGGGGTATTTATAAAAAAATCATTCAGTATGCCCTTGTTGTATTGTCTCGGATTCAACGAATCTCAAATTGTTATATCAAAATTATATAAAGGGGAAGATCGGTACATTGCGGTTACAAGGCTTTAACTAGAAGATCCATGTTGACATGAAACTATTAGCCTACTATTATGGCATATTCGAAAGACTTGGTAAGAAGATGTGACCCTTGTCAAAGGTATGGAAATGAAATCCATGTACCACAATCCCCATGGAGTATGTATCTGAAGCAATAATGTTTGACAGATATGGACTTGATTTATCCCAGCCACTTCCAATGGCCTATGAACGGTGTCACACTATCATTTTGGCAATAGATTACTTTTCTAAGTGGGTAAAATCTGCACCATAATTCGAGGAAACATCTAGAGCAATGATAAAATTTATTATTTCTAACATATATTGTAGGTTTGGCATTCATAGGCGTATCACTACAAACAATGATCCTCAATTCGAAAACAAAGACATGGAAGTATTTTTTTTACATCAAATGAATTCATCATTTTTTTCCTTCCCTTTTTTATCCTCAAGCCAATGGAAAAGTTGAGGTAGCAAATCAAACGATTTTAATGGGTTTAAAAGGAACTTAGAGAGAGTAGCCAAGAAGTGTCCAAATTATCTACAAGAAGTATTATGGGCCTATCAAACTACTCCCCATACATCTACTCAAGAGTCTCTATTCGCATTAGTTTGTGGAATGGATGCAATCACACCTATAAAAGCTAATTTTCCTTCTTTCAGAATTCAAAACTATTCCAAAGAGAATAATGAGGTAACAGTATGGGCTCAGTTAGATCCGATTGAGGAAAAGAGGATAAAAGCCCATTTAAGAACCGTTCACTACCAAGGCCTTATGAGAAGCAGGTACGCATCCAAAGTTAGAAGAAGAAACTTCCATGTGGGAGATAAAACTTTAATAAAATTATTCTTACATTCCAAGGAAAAGAAGTTCGAAAAACTAGCTTCAAACTGGGAGGGATCATACATTGTCCGTGAAAAGATCAAGCAAGGAACATACAAGATATTGGACAAAGAAAACAACATTTTGAACCACCATTGGAATGTTGAGCATCTAAGGTTATATTTAGAATAAGCTAATATTGTAAATATGTACTTTGTTTTAGTCCAATGTAAATATTAGTGGGCATACTCTTTCCTACCCTGGTGGCGTCGGGAGGTTTTAATGAGGAATCCAAATTAAAATCAATTTATCATTTTTTGCCTTTAAAAACGTATCTTTGCTATGATTGGTTGAATTAAAAGTTATTGCCTTCGAATGGATTGGTTGAATTAAAAGTTATTGTGTGCCAATGGATTACCTTCGAAACTCAAACTAGTAAGCCTAAGAATGAATGGGTAATCCGAACTTGATGGTGGGTCTAGTACAATAGGATGTGGAGATGGTGTCTTCCTAATTTCCCCCTTTCGGGATTCTATGTAACAAGCTATATTTTTTTGGTTTCAGAGCATCCAATAATGAGTCAGAATATGAAGCAGCCATAGCTGGATTGAGATTAGCTCAGATAAGTGGTGCCAAAATAATCTGATTGATCAGTAATTCACAACAACTCATTCAGCAAACACTAGGCAATCTGAAACCAGGAAATATCACTTGATATAGTATTTATAAGTATTGAAGAAATCACAACCAGGTTTAAACACATTAAATACGAGAATGTCCCCATTGGATCATTGTGCAAGAATGTCCTTCCATAGTCACAAATTCTGAAATACAGGGTGAAATAGGAGAAAGTCTACATGTGTCCATCATGGTTTCTAAAGGTTAGAGAAATAAGATCGATGAGTTTATCACCAAAGGAATTGTACCTCAAGACTAGGCTTGTACCAAAAAGATGAAGTACAAAGCTCGTGGATTTTTTGTTCCAATGGGGGCTTTTTATAAAGAAATCCTTTAGCAGGCCTTTGCTACACTACCTCGAATCCAACAAATCTCAAAGTGTTCTGTCAGAACTACACGATGGAGAAGGATCAACACATTGTGGCTATAAATCTTTAACTAGAGATGTTTTATTGGCAGGGTACTGTTGCCTTCTATTATGACAGATTTTAAAGAATTGGTGAGGAGATGTGATCCATGTCAAAAGTATGAAAATGGAATCCACGTACCAGCAGTCCTCATGGAGTTTGTATCTGAAGCAATACCATTTGACATATCGGGACTTGATCTAGTCGGACGCCTTCTGATGGCTTCAGGGGGTTGTCGCACTATAATTTTGGCAATAAACTATTTCTCCAAGTGGGTAGAAGTTGCACCATTATTCGGGCAACATCTATAGTAGTGATAAAATTTATATCTAACATATGATGTCGATTTGGTATTCCCAAGCGCATCACTGCATATAGTGGACCTCAATTTGACAATAAAGACATGGAACTATTTTGTATATCAAAAGGACTTCAACATTGTTTCTCATCTCCTTTTCATCCCCAAGACAATGGACAAGTTGAGGTGGCCAACCTAACAAGTTTAATGGTTTTGAAGAATAATTTGGAGGGAGTAGCTGGGAAGTGCCCAAGTTATTTTAAAAAAATTACTATGGGCATACCGCACCACTCCCCACAAGCTACACATGAGTCTCCATTCGCCTTTTCTTATGGAATTGATTTAATTACACATATAGAAGCCAATATTCTTTCCTTCAGAGTTCAAAATTATTCTGAAGAGAATAATGAGATAGTAGTAAGGGCTCAGTTAGATTTAGTTGAGAAAAGGAGAGTCAAATCTCATTTAAGAACAGTGCATTACCAAGGCTTGATGAGGAGCAGGTTTGCATCTAAAGTAAGAAGAACAAATTTTCTAGTTGGACACAAAGTTGTAAGAAAAGTATTTTTACACACCAATAAAAATAAGTTTGGAAAGTTAGCTTCAAACTGGGAAGGACCCTACATCGTATATGAAAGGGTCAAACAAGGAACGTACAAGCTTTTAAACAAAGAATGCAACCTTCTCAAGCACCCTTGGAATGTTGAACACATAAAGTTATACTTAGAATAAATGTATCTTGTAAATATTTACTTTCCTCAAGTTTAATGTAAATATTAGGGGGGCATACTATTTCATACCCTTTTGGCGCACGGAGGTTTTAATGAGGTATTAAAATCTCAATAAATATATCATATTTTTCCTTTAAAAGTGTTTTTGCTATACTTGGTGGGATTAAATTTTTGTTTGCCTTCGAATTGATTACCTTCGAATGGCTTAGATGAATTAAAATTATGTTGCATTCGAATGGATTACCTTCGAGTGGCTTACTAGAATTAAAGTTTTGTTTCCTTCAAATGGATTACCTTTAAACAACTTGGATGAATTAAAATTATGTTTCTTTTGAATGCAACACCTTCAAACGGCCTATTCGGATTTAGTTTATTACTTTGGGCAAAGTTTTTTTAAATTTTGATTGTCTTTGAAAAAAATACTTAGTCGGGACCGGATATTAATGGAAGCAAAATATGCATTAAGACATAAAGTGGATAAACAAAGATGACACTGAATACCTTTAAAATATGATAAAATGCCTTGTATAAAATAAAAAATTATATAAAAAAGGTTACAAGATAATCCGAATCAAAATTAAAAAAAATGCCTTGCACAGAACAAGGACTTTAGTTCACAACACAAACACATAAAAATTATTAACCTTAAGGCTTGTTCCTTTCAGTTTTATTCTCTCATCTTTCTTCCCTTTTATTTTCTTCACCCTCTTATTCTTAAGTATCATCATGTAAGTCTTATTTCGCTTCATCATCATAGCCGGATTCATCCGAAGAGATACTTAATTTATCACTAGAAGACATAGTGTGAAAAAGAATTTGTTCATATGGCACGAACTTCCATCGATCGCCAAGAGATCACTTGGGAAATGTTTCATGGAACAACATTACCATATTTGACTTGATAGAGTCATCCGTTTTTTGTATAGACTCTAATACTATATCAACATAGATATCCACAACATCGGCTATATCCTGAGTGTTTTTCTCTTTGAGAGAAGTAATTCATATTTCTTTCTACTTATGCAGATCTTCTAAATGTTTCTTATCTTCGGATAAATGGCTGATGGTACATTTATATATACTCTATTGATCCTTTAAAGACTTAATTTATGTAAAATTATATGATTGTAAATTAGTATAGCTGGTATGCAGCTTCTTATGATCGAATTTAGCCTTGACCATCTTATCATCAATGGGTTTTTTTCCTCACCCAAATTCTCAACCTTCACTTGCTCTGCTTTAATAGAATCCTTCAAACTTTGATTTTCAGTTGTAAGTGAGGCAATATCCTTGACTTGAGACCTCACCTGCCTATCTAAGTCAACTATTGGCCTCACATATTATAAGATAACATATCCCAATACATCGTGCTCCTTAGATAATTCAAAAGACTATCCAGCATATGTTACTACATTGGCGATGGTGGTACATTGAGGGAAAGCTTTGTCAGAATCTTCAAATTTAAAATTTCCTAGGTCATCTAACTGGCCATCACCTTCAAAAGAGGTTGGTCAAATGTAAGAAATACTAGGGAAGATGGATCAACATATGCTTCTTCTGGAGAAGGAACCTCTATGGAAAACATTGAGGGAGGAACTTCGGGTCGGAGTATGATCTCCAAACGAGTAGCAATAGTAGTTTTCTTCTTCTTCCTTTCTCTTTTATCGCTACCTTCTTTAGTCCTTTTTTTACCTTTCTTTTTCTTCACTGCTAGAGAGTCGGATGGCCCATTAGCCTCACCAACTGTGGCTACAATAGCCTCCAACAGAGCAACATCAATTTCATATGGAACTCCTGAACTCCCTAGATCGAGAAACCTTGAGTTGGACTCTCCCTCTTTTTATTCTTCTTCTTTTTAATCTTGTCAAGATGACTAGAAGCCCTATTCATGACTGGTAAATAAATTTTTTCATCAGATTAAAGCTCCTGAAGTGGATTTGTTCTCCACATATGGGCCCTCACCATGTTTCCTTAGGTGAAATAATTGCAAAGAAGTCCACTGATTCAGCTTCGTAAAAGTTTTTTTTCCCTCTTCCAGACATTGGGAGAATAAATTTGAGAATAGTGTAACAAAAATATGGTGTGAAAACCAATATTAGAACATAACAAAATAAATTTATAAGATATTTACTTGAGCTTTTCTAATACCTTGTGAGTAAGGTTGGATTTCCTTTAACTGTAATCTTCTCGCCATTCTCCCAAGCTTCGTTAATATAAAATAAGCGAGTCCACTAGGGATTTTCAGCCTCTAGCAAATCATTAAAAACTGTGTAGTCATTTCCCATGTTGAAGTGGTAAAAAGAGATATGACCATTTCAGCATAAACTTGTTATAGCAGCAAACTATTCCATGGGCATCAGAATTTTCAATAGCTTTGAGGCTATAATGTTGGTTAACAGTGTGTACAAGGCATTGGGGATTAATTGGCTTGTGCATTACTTCACCAACTGAAAATACATCATTATTTTTGGGTCCAAAGGAAACCTAAGAACCTAATTAAGTACTTTTGTATACACTACCAGTTCTCCCGCTTGACAATCCATCGGGGTTTCATCAGGAATAGGAATCCTTATCTTGATTGATTCTGGGAAGCCCCATTTTTTATGAATTCTATCTAGTTCACCAACATTGGATATCTTTTGAAGGGCCAGCAAATATTCAACATTGACCTTAGAAAAATTAGGCCTAACTCGCCCCACTAGACACTCTAGAAGTGGTTTGGAATCTAACATGATATATTTTCCTTTTTTCTCCCAAACCACATTCTGACTCTCTCCCGTTTGTCCATACGTTTCAAGAGGTATGTCTTCCCCACTCTCATTTATTTTATCTTCCATAACTTGTGCCCTTTGTTCTGAAGGTTCATTAAGTTTTAGCTCAGGATTTTCTTCTACCGTTTGAGGAGGCTGAACAGATGAAGTAGTGGTGGGATTTATTTCTGAAGTAAGTTGTGAATGAAGCTCTGTTGTAAAAGAATATCTCGAGGTTTTAGGTGGCCTCGAGGGATTATTAGTATCAGTAGGCACTTCAGCTGAGTTTTCTGCTTCTTTGTCCATTGATGGAGTTTGGGTTTTAGCTTTAGACAGCCTAGTGATTGTTTGAGGTGTACTTTCCCCTACGTCCAACCCTATGTCAATAAACGTTGAGGGAGGTTTAAAACTGCTAACCGCATTAGTAGAGGGTTTCTTAACTAATTAAATAGGCAGGTTAGGGGTTGTAAAAGGTTGAGCAAGAGGGCTAGGTTTGGGAACAACAAATTATTTGTTCGATAAAGAACTTTGTCTGGTTCTGGAGTCTGTTACACAATTAATCCACCGGGTGAAGCATGTAATTCGGTGGAGATTTCAATTGAGGTAAACTACGCAACAACCTTTTATGATGGTTTTCCCGTGAGCGAGATATTGCAGTGTCACGTGGAGATTTCAATTGAGGTAAACTACGCAACAACCTTTTTTTAATAGATAAATGAAAATAGTGATTTGACATCAATGTGGATACAAATGCACCACAATTTTGTTGTATTTTCCTACCGACGTATGTCAAACGCTGATTACCAAGTCATGGAGAACTGGAAGCCTGAAGAGATATTTTTTGGGTCTGTGAAGGGGTTGACCACCGAGCTTGCGCGGTTTAAGAATGCATATGGGTCAGTCAAGGTGCAAAAAGACAAAACAGCTCTTAAAAATGAGAGGCTTCGTAAGATGGTGGCCACGCTCAAAGGTTCACGTGATTCTTACAAGGAAATGACCAGAGAGGTGTCCATTAGAAATACTGCTCTAATAGCGTAAAATAATGGGTTCATCAAGAGCAACGGTGACTTGATGTCTCAGAGCGCTGGTTCGTTGGCCCAGAATATGGCTGAAGCTGAAAGGGTGGAAGAACAAGCAGAGCGCATCGCTCGTTTGGTAGTGGAGAATGGGAAGTTAGTGGATGTGGTGAACGAACTGAAGGCGCAAATAGATCATCAACGCAAACAATTATTGAGCAAGACATTGGTTGACTTGGAGAAAAGAAGCATATAATGGAGGTGGGCATGGAGATGATGGCCAAGAAGCAAAAAGAGACTGTGACTGAGCTACTCTCCTTAAACCCTAGCATGAGGCTAGACTCATTGGAAAAATTTGGATATGTGGCCAAGCTTCCAAAATTTATGGGTGCGCCGACCGCTAAGTCCGCGCATGTAGAACAAAGGTCGGGTAAGATGCCTACCTCAACGGCCAAGGATGATGGTGCTCAACGGAGCGAACTAGAGCCCGCAAAGGTGGGAATGGAGTCTGATGCATGAAAAAAAATATACATTGTAAGAACTAATATCTTTTTGCATTTTGTTTATATCGCTTGGAAATTATGAACAATATTGTATACCATCGTTGGCTTCAGATTGTTGAATGGATGGATTTCTATGGTGTATCTCT